>OZ038382.1:113934428-115134428 GCA_964036045.1 Eutreptiella sp. 'Long Island Sound 2002'
CTCCCGCATCAATTTCATAGCCTCCTCCCATCAATTTCATAGCCCCCCCCCCCTATCAATTTCATAGCCCCCCCCCATCAATTTCATATGCCCCCTCATCAATTTCATAGCCCCCCCCCCTATCAATTTCATAGCCCCCCCCCCCTTGTCAATTTCATAGCCCCCCCCCCGTCAATTTCATAGCCCCCCCCATCAATTTCATAGCCCTACCCCCCATCAATTTCGCAGTCCTACCCCTCATCAATTTCATAGCCCCACCCCGAGCAATTTCTTAGGTCCCCCCCCATTCAATTTCATCGCCCCCCCCCCCCATCGATTTCATAGCCCCCTGCCCTATCAATTTTATAAACCCCCCTTTATCAAATTCATAGCCCCTCCACCATCAATTTCATAGCCCCGCCCCCATCCATTTCATAGCCCCCCCCATCAATTTGATATGCCCCCCTATCAATTTCATAGCCCCCCCCCCATCCAATACATAGCCCCCCCCCATTAATTTCATAGCCCCCCCCCATCAATTTCATAGCCCCAGCCCCATGAATTTCATAGGTTCCCCCCATTCAATTTCATAGCCCCCCCCCAAATCGATTTCATACCCCCCTACCCTTGATTTCATAGCCCCCCCCCCATTGATTCATAGAGGGGTGTATACCCCTGTTAGGAATTGGCGCGTGGGCACGCACTGATTCCTAGAGGGGTCTTATTTGGGGGGTCTAGACCCCCCAAATAATTGACGCACGGGCATGCGTGAATTATTTGGGGGGTCTACACCCCCCAGATAACTGACGCATGGGCATGCGTCAAATATTTGACGGACATACATCCGTCAAATATTCCGGGGCTGTAGACGCCCCAAATATTTGACCGATGTATGTCCCTCAAATATTTCGGGGCTGTAGACCCCCCAAATATTTGACGGACATGCATCCGTCAAATATTTTGCGGGTCTACACCCCCCCGATAACTGACGTATGGGCATGCGTCAAATATTTGACGGACATACATCCGTCAAATATTTTGGGGCTGTAGACGCCCCAAATATTTGACCGATGTATGTCCCTCAAATATTTTGGGGGTGTAGACCCCCCAAATATTTGACGGACATGCATCCGTCAAATATTTTGCGGGTCTACACCCCCCAGATAACTGACGTATGGGCATGCGTCAAATATTTGACGGACATACATCCGTCAAATATTTTGGGGGTGTAGACCCCCCAAAATATTTGACGGATGTATGTCCGTCAAATATTTAGGGGGTGTAGACCCCGCAAATATTTGACGGATGTATGTCCGTCAAATATTTAGGGGGTCTACACCCCCAAAATATTTGACGGATGTATGTCCGTCAAATGTTCCGGGGGTCTACACCCCCTAGATAACTGACGCATGGGCATGCGTCAAATTTTTGACGGACATACATCCGTCAAATATTTTGGGGATGTAGACCCCCCAAATATTTGACGGATGCCTGTCCGTCAAATTTTTTTGGGGGTGTAGACCCCCCAAAAACTGACGCATGGGCATGCGTCAAAGATTTGACGGACATGCATCCGTCAAATATTTCGGGGGTGTAGACCCCCCAAATATTTGACGGATGTATGTCCGTCAAATATTTTGGGGCTGTAGGCCCCCCAGACAACTGACGCATGGGCATGCGTCAAATATTTGACGGACATGCATCGGTCAAATATTTCGGGGGTGTAGACCCCCCAAATATTTGACTGATGTATGTCCGTCAAATCTTTTGGGGCCGTAGACCCCCCAAATATTTGACGGATGCCTGTCCGTCAAATTTTTTGGGGGTGTAGACCCCCCAGATAACTGACGCATGGGCATGCGTCAAATATTTGACGGACATACATCCGTCAAATATTTCGGGGCGGTAGACCCCCCAAATATTTGACGGATGTATGTCCGTCAAATATTTTGGGGGTGTAGATCCCCCAGACAACTGCCGCATGGGCATGCGTCAAATATTTGACGGACATGCATCCGTCAAATATTTCCAGGGTGTAGACCCCCCAAATATTTGACGGATGTATGTCCGTCAAATATTTTGGGGCTGTAGACCCCCCAGACAACTCACGCATGGGCATGCGTCAAATGTTTGACGGACATGCATCCGTCAAATTTTTCGGGGGTGTAGACCCCCCAAATATTTGACGGATGTATGTCCGTCAAATACTTTGGGGGTGTAGACCCCCCAAATATTTGACCGACATGCATCGGTCAAATATTTTGGGGGGGTAGACCCCCAAGATAACTGACGCATGGGCATGCGTCAAATATTTGACGGATGTATGTCCGTCAAATATTTAGGGGGTGTAGACCCCCCAAATATTTCACCGATGTATGTCCGTCAAACATTTTTGGGGTTTAGAACCCCCAAATATTCGACGGACAGGCATCCGTCAAAGATTTAGGGGGTGTAGGCCCCCCAAATATTTGACGGATGCATGTCCGTCAAATGTTTGACACATGCCCATGCGTCTGTTATCTGAGGTGTCTACACTCCCAAAATATTTGACGGACATACATCCGTCAAATATTTGACGGATGTATGTCCGTCAAATATTTCGGGGGTCTACACCCCCCAGATAACTGACGCATGGGCATGCGTCAAAGATTTGACGGACATGCATCCGTCAAATATTTCGGGGGTGTAGCCCCCCCAAATATTTGACGGATGTATGTCCGTCAAGTATTTTGGGGGTGTAGACCCCCCAGATAACTGACGCATGGGCATGCGTCAAAGATTTGACGGACATGCATCCGTCAAATATTTCGGGGGTGTAGACCCCCCCAAATATTTGACGGATGTATGTCCGTCAAATATTTTGGGGGTGTAGGCCCCCCAGACAACTGACGCATGGGCATGCGTCAAATATTTGACGGACATGCATCGGTCAAATATTTCGGGGGTGTAGACCCCCCAAATATTTGACTGATGTATGTCCGTCAAATGTTTTGGGGCCGTAGACCCCCCAAATATTTGACGGATGCCTGTCCGTCAAATTTTTTGGGGGTGTAGACCCCCCAGATAACTGACGCATGGGCATGCGTCAAATATTTGACGGACATACATCCGTCAAATATTTCGGGGCGGTAGACCCCCCAAATATTTGACGGATGTATGTCCGTCAAATATTTTGGGGGTGTAGATCCCCCAAACAACTGCCGCATGGGCATGCGTCAAATATTTGACGGACATGCATCCGTCAAATATTTCCAGGGTGTAGACCCCCCAAATATTTGACGGATTTATGTCCGTCAAATACTTTGGGGGTGTAGACCCCCCAAATATTTGACTGACATGCATCGGTCAAATATTTTGGGGGGGTAGACCCCCAAGATAACTGACGCATGGGCATGCGTCAAATATTTGACGGATGTATGTCCGTCAAATATTTCGGGGGTGTAGACCCCCCAAATATTTGACTGATGTATGTCCGTCAAATGTTTTGGGGCCGTAGACCCCCCAAATATTTGACGGATGCCTGTCCGTCAAATTTTTTGGGGGTGTAGACCCCCCAGATAACTGACGCATGGGCATGCGTCAAATATTTGACGGACATACATCCGTCAAATATTTCGGGGCGGTAGACCCCCCAAATATTTGACGGATGTATGTCCGTCAAATATTTTGGGGGTGTAGACCCCCCAGACAACTCACGCATGGGCATGCGTCAAATGTTTGACGGACATGCATCCGTCAAATTTTTCGGGGGTGTAGACCCCCCAAATATTTGACGGATGTATGTCCGTCAAATACTTTGGGGGTGTAGACCCCCCAAATATTTGACTGACATGCATCGGTCAAATATTTTGGGGGGGTAGACCCCCAAGATAACTGACGCATGGGCATGCGTCAAATATTTGACGGATGTATGTCCGTCAAATATTTAGGGGGTGTAGACCCCCCAAATATTTCACCGATGTATGTCCGTCAAACATTTTTGGGGTTTAGAACCCCCAAATATTCGACGGACAGGCATCCGTCAAAGATTTAGGGGGTGTAGGCCCCCCAAATATTTGTCGGATGCATGTCCGTCAAATGTTTGACACATGCCCATGCGTCTGTTATCTGAGGTGTCTACACTCCCAAAATATTTGACGGACATACATCCGTCAAATATTTGACGGATGTATGTCCGTCAAATATTTCGGGGGTCTACACCCCCCAGATAACTGACGCATGGGCATGCGTCAAAGATTTGACGGACATGCATCCGTCAAATATTTCGGGGGTGTAGACCCCCCAAATATTTGACGGATGTATGTCCGTCAAATATTTCGGGGGTGTAGACCCCCCAGACAACTGACGCATGGGCATGCGTCAAATATTTGACGGACATGCATCCGTCAAATATTTCGGGGCTGTAGACCCCCCCAAATATTTGACTGATGTATGTCCGTCAAATGTTTTGGGGGTGTAGACCTCCAAATGTTTGACGGATGTATGTCCTTCAAATATTTTGGGGGTGTAGACCCCCCAAATATTTGACTGACATGCATCCGTCAGATATTTTGGGGGTGTAGACCCCCCAGATAACTGACGCATGGGCATGCGTCAAATATTTGACGGACATGCATCCGTCAAATATTTAGGGGGTGTAGACCCCCCAAATATTTGAGGGATGTATGTCCGTCAAATGTTTTGGGTGTGTAGAACCCCCAAATATTTGACGGACAGGCATCCGTCAAATATTTAGGGGGTGTAGGCCCCCCAAATATTTGACGGACATGCATCCGTCAAATATTTTGGGGGTGTAGACCCCCCAAATGTTTGACGGATGTATGTCCGTCAAATATTTCGGGGGTTTAGACCCCCCAAATATTTGACGGATGTATGTCCGTCAAATATTTAGGGGGTCTGCACCCCCAAAATATTTGACGGATGTATGTCCGTCAAATATTTGGGGGGTCTACACCCCCCAGATAACTGAAGCATGGGCATGCGTCAAATATTTGACGGACATGCATCCGTCAAATATTTTGGGGGTGTAGCCCCCCCAAATATTTGACGGATGTATGTCCGTCAAATATTTTGGGGGTGTAGGCCCCCCAGACAACTGCCGCATGGGCATGCGTCAAATATTTGACGGACATGCATCCGTCAAATATTTCGGGGGTGTAGACCCCCCAAATATTTAACAGATGTATGTCCGTCAAATATTTTGGGGGTGTAGACCCCCCAGACAACTGACGCATGGGCATGCGTCAAATATTTGACGGACATGCATCCGTCAAATATTTTTGGGGGTGTGGACCCCCCAAATATTTGACGGATGTATGTCCGTCAAATATTTTTGGGGTCTACACCCCCCAGATAACTGACGCATGGGCATGCGTCAAATATTTGACGGACATATATCCGTCAAATATTTTCGGGGTGTAGACCCCCCAACTATTTGACGGATGTATGTCCGTCAAATATTTTGGGGGTGTAGGCCCCCCAGACAACTGCCGCATGGGCATGCGTCAAATATATGACGGACATGCATCCGTCAAATATTTCGGGGGTGTAAACCCCCCAAATATTTGGCGCATGTATGTCCGTCAAATATTTTGGGGGTGTAGACCCCCTCGACAACTGACGCATGGGCATGCGTCAAATATTTGACGGACATGCATCTGTCAAATATTTTGGGGGTGTAGCCCCCCCAAACCCCCAAAATATTTGACGGATGTATGTCCGTCAAATATTTTTGGGGTCTACACCCCCCAGATAACTGACGCATGGGCATGCGTCAAATATTTGACGGACATATATACGTCAAATATTTTCGGGATGTAGACCCCCCAAAATATTTGACGGATGTATGTCCGTCAAATATTTGGGGGGTCTACACCCCCCAGATAACTGAAGCATGGGCATGCGTCAAATATTTGACGGACATGCATCTGTCAAATATTTTGGGGGTGTAGCCCCCCCAAATATTTGACGGATGTATGTCCGTCAAGTATTTTGGGGGTGTAGACCCCCCATATAACTGACGCATGGGCATGCGTCAAAGATTTGACGGACATGCATCCGTCAAATATTTCGGGGGTGTAGACCCCCCAAATATTTGACGGATGTATGTCCGTCAAATATTTTGGGGGTGTAGGCCCCCCAGACAACTGACGCATGGGCATGCGTCAAATATTTGACGGACATGCATCCGTCAAATATTTCGGGGGTGTAGACCCCCCAAATATTTGACTGATGTATGTCCGTCAAATGTTTTGGGGGTGTAGACCCCCCAGATAACTGACGCATGGGCATGCGTCAAATATTTGACGGACATACATCCGTCAAATATTTCGGGGCGGTAGACCCCCCAAATATTTGACGGATGTATGTCCGTCAAATATTTTGGGGGTGTAGATCCCCCAGACAACTGCCGCATGGGCATGCGTCAAATATTTGACGGACATGCATCCGTCAAATATTTCCAGGGTGTAGACCCCCCAAATATTTGACGGATGTATGTCCGTCAACTATTTTGGGGCTGTAGACCCCCCAGACAACTCACGCATGGGCATGCGTCAAATGTTTGACGGACATGCATCCGTCAAATTTTTCGGTGGTGTAGACCCCCCAAATATTTGACGGATGTATGTCCGTCAAATACTTTGGGGGTGTAGACCCCCCAAATATTTGACTGACATGCATCGGTCAAATATTTTGGGGGGGTAGACCCCCAAGATAACTGACGCATGGGCATGCGTCAAATATTTGACGGATGTATGTCCGTCAAATATTTAGGGGGTGTAGACCCCCCAAATATTTCACCGATGTATGTCCGTCAAACATTTTTGGGTTTAGAACCCCCAAATATTCGACGGACAGGCATCCGTCAAAGATTTAGGGGGTGTAGGCCCCCCAAATATTTGACGGATGCATGTCCGTCAAATGTTTGACACATGCCCATGCGTCTGTTATCTGAGGTGTCTACACTCCCAAAATATTTGACGGACATACATCCGTCAAATATTTGACGGATGTATGTCCGTCAAATATTTCGGGGGTGTAGACCCCCCAGATAACTGACGCATGGGCATGCGTCAAAGATTTGACGGACATGCATCCGTCAAATATTTCGGGGGTGTAGACCCCCCAAATATTTGAGGGATGTATGTCCGTCAAATGTTTTGGGTGTGTAGAACCCCCAAATATTTGACGGACAGGCATCCGTCAAATATTTAGGGGGTGTAGGCCCCCCAAATATTTGACGGACATGCATCCGTCAAATATTTTGGGGGTGTAGACCCCCCAAATGTTTGACGGATGTATGTCCGTCAAATATTTCGGGGGTTTAGACCCCCCAAATATTTGACGGATGTATGTCCGTCAAATATTTAGGGGGTCTGCACCCCCAAAATATTTGACGGATGTATGTCCGTCAAATATTTGGGGGGTCTACACCCCCCAGATAACTGAAGCATGGGCATGCGTCAAATATTTGACGGACATGCATCCGTCAAATATTTTGGGGGTGTAGCCCCCCCAAATATTTGACGGATGTATGTCCGTCAAATATTTTGGGGGTGTAGGCCCCCCAGACAACTGCCGCATGGGCATGCGTCAAATATTTGACGGACATGCATCCGTCAAATATTTCGGGGCTGTAGACCCCCCAAATATTTGACAGATGTATGTCCGTCAAATATTTTGGGGGTGTAGACCCCCCAGACAACTGACGCATGGGCATGCGTCAAATATTTGACGGACATGCATCCGTCAAATATTTTGGGGGTGTGGACCCCCCAAATATTTGACGGATGTATGTCCGTCAAATATTTTTGGGGTCTACACCCCCCAGATAACTGACGCATGGGCATGCGTCAAATATTTGACGGACATATATCCGTCAAATATTTTCGGGGTGTAGACCCCCCAACTATTTGACGGATGTATGTCCGTCAAATATTTTGGGGGTGTAGGCCCCCCAGACAACTGCCGCATGGGCATGCGTCAAATATTTGACGGACATGCATCCGTCAAATATTTCGGGGGTGTAAACCCCCCAAATATTTGACGCATGTATGTCCGTCAAATATTTTGGGGGTGTAGACCCCCCAGACAACTGACGCATGGGCATGCGTCAAATATTTGACGGACATGCATCCGTCAAATATTTAGGGGGTCTACACCCCCAAAATATTTGACGGATGTATGTCCGTCAAATATTTTTGAGGTCTACACCCCCCAGATAACTGACGCATGGGCATGCGTCAAATATTTGACGGACATATATACGTCAAATATTTTCGGGATGTAGACCCCCCAAATATTTGACGGATGTATTTCCGTCAAATATTTTGGGGGTGTAGACCCCCCAGACAACTGCCGCATGGGCATGCGTCAAATATTTGACGGACATGCATTCGTCAAATATTTCGGCGGTGTAGACCCCCCGGATAACTCACGCATCGGCATGCATCAAATATTTGACGGACATGCATCCGTCACATATTTCGGGGGTGTAGCTCTCAAATATTTGACGGATGCATGTCCGTCAAATATTTGACGCATGCCCATGCGTCAGTTGTCTAGGGGGTCTACACCCCCAAAATATTTGACGGACATACATCCGTCAAATATTTTCGGGGTGTAGACCCCCTAAATATTTGACGGACATACATCCGTCAAATATTTGGGGGGTTTACACCCCCAAAATATTTGACGGATGTATGTCCGTCAAATATTTGACGCATGCCCATGCGTCAGTTGTCTCGGGGGTCTACACCCCCAAAACATTTGACGGACATACATCCGTCAAATATTTTCGGGGTGTAGACCCCCTAAACATTTGACGGACATACATCCGTCAAATATTTGGGGGGTCTACACCCTGGAAATATTTGACGGACGCATGTCCGTCAAATATTTGACGCATGCCCATGCGTCAGTTATCTGGGGGGTCTACACCCCCAAATTGTTTGACGGATGCATGTCCGTCAAATATTTGGGGGGTCTACACCCCCAAAATATTTGACGGAGATACATCCGTCAAATATCTGGGGGGTGTACACCCACAAAATATTTCACGGACATACATCCGTCAAATGTTTGGGGGGTCTACACCCCCAAAATATTTGACGGATGCATGTCGGTCAAATATTTGACGCATGCCCATGCGCCAGTTATCTGGGGGGTCTACACCCCCAAAACATTTGACGGACATACATCCGTCAAATATTTGGGGGGTCTACACCCCCAAAATATTTGACGGATGCATGTCCGTCAAATATTTGACGCATGCCCATGCGTCAGTTGTTTTGGGGGGTCTACCCCCCCAAAATATTTGACAGATGCATGTCCGTCAAATATTTGACGCATCCCCATGCGTCAGTTATCTGGGGGGTGTAGACCCCCTAAATATTTGACGGACATACATCCGTCAAATATTTGGGCGCTCTACACCCCCTAAATATTTGACGGACATACATCCGTCAAATATTTGGGGGGTCTACACCCCCAAATATTTGACGGATGCATGTCCGTCAAATATTTGACGGATGCATGTCCCTCAAATATTTCAGGGGGCTTGTGGGGACCTATGGGGGCCCATGAGGGCCTATGGGGGTCTATGAGGGCCTATGGGGGCCTATGGGGGTCTCTGGGGGTCTATGGGGGCCTATGGGGACCTTTGGGGGTTGTGGGGACCTATGGGGGCTTGTGGGGCCCATGGGGATCTACGGGGGATGGTGGGGACCTATGGGGGCCTATGGGGGGCTTGTGGGGACCTATGGGGGCCTATGGGGGCCTATGGGGGCCTATGGGGGCTTGTGGGGACCTATGGGAGCCTACGGGCACCTATGGGGACCTTTGGGGGCTTGTGGGGACCTATGGGGACCTATGGGGACCTTTGGGGGTCTATGGGGACCTATGGGGGCCTATCGGGACCTATGGGGGTCTATGGGGGCTTGTGGGGACCTATGGGGGCCTATGGGGACCTTTGGGGGCCTATGGGGGTCTATGGGGGCCTATGGGGACCTATGGGGATCTATGGGGGCTTGTGGGGACCTATGGGGGCCTATGGGGACCTTTGGGGGCCTATGGGGGCCTATGGGCGTCTATGGGGGCCCATGGGGGCCTATGGGGACCTATGGGGACCTATGGGGGCTTGTGGGGACCAACGGGGGCCTATGGGGACCTTTGGGGGCCTATGGGGGCCTATGGGGGCCTATGGGGGTCTATGGGGGCCTATGGGGGCCTATGGGGGTCTATGGGGACCCATGGGGGCCTATGGGGGTCCATGGGGACCTATGGGGGCCTATGGGGACCTAAGGGGACCTTTGGGTGCTTGTGGGTACCTATGTGGGCCTATGGGGGCCTATGGGGGTCTATGGGGGCCTATGGGGACCTATGGGGATCTATGGGGGCTTTTGGGGACCTATGGGGGCCTACGGGGACCTTTGGGGGCCTATGGGGGCCTATGTGCGTCTATGGGGGCCCATGGGGGCCTATGGGGACCTATGGGGATCTATGGGGGCTTGTGGGGACCCATGGGGGCCTATGGGCACCTTTGGGGGCCTATGGGGGCCTATGGGGGCCTATGGGGGTCTATGAGGACCTATGGGGATCTATGGGGGCCTATGGGGACCTTTGGGGGCTTGTGGGGACCTATGGGGGCCTATGGGGGCCTATGGGGCTCTATGGGGACCTATGGGGCTCTATGGGGGCTTGTGGGGACCTATGGAGACCTTTGGGGGCCTATGGGGGCCTATGGGCGTCTATGGGGGCCTACGGGCACCTATGGGGTCCCATGGGGGCTTGTGGGGACCTATGGGGGCCTATGGGGACCTTTGGGGGCCTATGGGGGCCTATGGGGGCCTATGGGGGCCCATGGGGGTCTATGGGGACCTATGGGGGCCTATGGGGACCTAAGGGGACCTTTGGGCGCTTGTGGGTACCTATGGGGGCCTATGGGGGTCTATGGGGACCTTTGGGGGCTTGTGGGTACCTATGGGGGCCTATGGGGGCCTATGGGGGTCTATGGGGGCCTATGGGGACCTATGGGTATCTATGGGGGCTTGTGGGGGCCTATGGGGGCCTATGGGGACCTTTGGGGGCCTATGGGGGCCTATGGGGGCCTATGGTGGCCTATGGGGGCCTATGGGGACCTTTGGGGACCTATGGGCACCTTTGGGGACCTATGGGGGCCTACGGGGACCTTTTGGGGCCTATGGGGGCCTATGGGCGTCTATGGGGGCCTATGGGGGCCTATGGGGACCTATGGGGATCTATGGGGGCCTATTGGGACCTTTGGGGGCCTATGGGGGCCCATGGGGGCCTATGGGGGCCTATGGGGGCCTATGGGGGTCTATGGGGACCTATGGGGGCCTATGGCGACCTAAGGGGACCTTTGGGGGCTTGTGGGTACCTATGGGGGCCTATGGGGGTCTATGGGGACCTTTGGGGGCTTGTGGGTACCTATGGGGCCCATGGGGGCCTATGGGGGTCTATGGAGGCCTATGGGGACCTATGGGTATCTATGGGGGCTTGTGGGGGTGTATGGGGGTCTATGGGGACCTATGGGGATCTATGGGGGCCTATGGGGACCTTTGGGGGCCTATGGGGGCCTATGGGGGCCTATGGGGGCCTATGGGAGCCTATGGGGACCTTTGGGGACCTATGGGCACCTTTGGGGACCTATGGGGGCCTACGGGGACCTTTGGGGACCTATGGGGACCTTTGGGGACCTATGTTGGTCTATGCGGACCTATGGGGACCTATGGGGTCCCATGGGGGCCTATGGGGGTCTACGGATCCCTTTGGGGACCTATGGGGCCCTTTGGGCACCCTTGGGGACCTATGGGCACCTATGGGGATGGGGGCCGATGGGGACTCATCGGCATCTAGGGGGACCTTTGGGGGCCTATGGGGGCCCATGGGGGTTAATGGGGACCTATGGGGGCCTATGGGGACCTATGGGGACCTTTGGGGGCCTGTGGGTACCTATGGGGGCCTATGGGGGCCTATGGGGGTCTATGGGGGCCTATGGGGACCTATGGGTATCTATGGGGGCTTGTGGGGGCCTATGGGGGCCTATGGGGACCTTTGGGGGCCTATGGGGGCCTATGGGGGCCTATGGTGGCCTATGGGGGCCTATGGGGACCTTTGGGGACCTATGGGCACCTTTGGGGACCTATGGGGGCCTACGGGGACCTGTTGGGGCCTATGGGGGCCTATGGGCGTCTATGGGGGCCTATGGGGGCCTATGGGGAATTATGGGGATCTATGGGGGCTTGTGGGGACCTATGGGGGCCTATGGGGACCTTTGGGGCCCTATGGGGGCCTATGGGGGCCTATGGGGGCCTATGGGGGCCTATGGGGGTCTATGGGGACCTATGGGGGCCTATGGGGACCTAAGGGGACCTTTGGGGGCTTGTGGGTACCTATGGGGGCCTATGGGGGTCCATGGGGACCTTTGGGGGCTTGTGGGTACCTATGGGGGCGTATGGGGGCCTATGGGGGTCTATGGAGGCCTATGGGGACCTATGGGTATCTATGGGGGCTTGTGGGGGTGTATGGGGGTCTATGGGGACCTATGGGGATCTATGGGGGCCTATGGGGACCTTTGGGGGCCTATGGGGGCCTATGGGGGCCTATGGGGGCCTATGGGGGCCTATGGGGACCTTTGGGGACCTATGGGGGCCTACGGGGACCTTCGGGGACCTATGGGGACCTTTGGGGACCTATGTTGGTCTATGCGGACCTATGGGGACCTATGGGGTCCCATGGGGGCCTATGGGGGTCTACGGGGACCTTTGGGGACCTATGGGGCCCTTTGGGCACCCTTGGGGACCTATGGGCACCTATGGGGATGGGGGCCGATGGGGACTCATCGGCATCTAGGGGGACCTTTGGGGGCCTATGGCGGCCTATGGCGGCCTATGGGGGCCTATGGGCGTCTATGGGGGCCCATGGGGGCCTATGGGGACCTATGGGACCTTGTGGGGACCTTTGGGGACCTATGGGGGCCTATGGGGGCCTATGGGGGCCTATGGGGGCCTATGGGGGCCCATGGGGACCTTTGGGGACCTATGGGCACCTTTGGGGACCTACGGGGGCCTACGGGGACCTTTGGGGACTTATGGGGACCTTTGGGCACCTTTGGGCACCTATGGGGGTCTATGGGGACCTTTGGGGACCTATGGGCACCTTTGGGGACCTACAGGGGCCTATGGGGGCTTGTGGGGACCTATGGGGACCTATGGGGGCCTATGGGGGCCTATGGGCGTCTACGGGGACCTTTGGGGACGTATGGGGACCTTTGGGCACCTTTGGGGCCCTATGGGCACCTTTGGGGACCTATGGGCACCTATGGGGGTGGGGGCCGATGGGGACTCATCGGCATCTAGGGGGACCTATGGGGGCCTATGGGGGCCTATGGCGGCCTATGGCGGCCTATGCGGGCCTATGGGGACCTTTGGGGGTCTATGGGGACCTATTGGGGCCTATGGGGGCCTATGGGCAACTTTGGGGGCCTATGGGGGCCTATTGGGGCCTATGCGGGCTTGTGGAGGCCTATGGGGGCCTGTGGGGACCTATGGGGACCTATGGGCACCTTTGGGGACCTATGGGGACCTATGGGGGCCGATGGGGACTCATTGGCATCCAAGGGGACCTTTGGGGACGTATGGGCACCTTTGGGGACCCATGGGCACCTTTGGGGACCCATGGGCACCTTTGGGGGCATATGGGGGCCTATGGGGTCCTATTGGGGCCTATGGGGACCTATTGGCACCTTAGGGGACCTATGGGCACCTTTGGGGGCCTATGGGGGCATACGGGGGCCTATGGGCACCTTTTATTTTGCCACTTTCCTTGCTCACAAATTTTCCCCATTTTCCCATTTTGGTGTTCAAAGTCTTTTTCTCTACTGTACGGCTATGTTTCTTATTGTCCAAGGTGGTTCCCCAATGATTTTTTAATTGTGTCCTCCCTTTTTGTTTTTTGCATTTTGGGGGGGGGGGGTTGATTTAGGTTTAGGCATAATTTCTCCCAATTTCCTCTAGGCATTTGACCCCTAGACCCACCTCCAGTAGATAACAATATCAGACATCTTCTTGGACAGACCGCACACACAACATGTCTTCTCAAACATCAGACATCAGACTTTATACACAATCCTGGCCGACTCCCTCTTCCCAGAGCAGCCGCGTCCGCGGCCCCGCAATCCCTTTCCCCGCGACGCCTTCGTTGGCCCCATACCGGGGGATGCCGTCCGCCACCAGCCGCGGCTGCAACCGGGGGTGCCACCAGACTGTAGGGGGCCCCAGGATTTGATCCTCGACCTGGTCAGGTGGGCCCAGCCGCCGGCCTGGCCTCCGGGCCCGGCGGAGGTCTCCTGGGCCGAGCTGGCCCTGGACTATGAGGCCTTTGTGGGGCGGGCGCTCCCGGCCACCCCAGACCACCGGCTGCGGGGCACTCGCCTGCCGCTGGGACAGCGGGCGCAGATCGTGCGCAAGGCGGTGGGGCTGGCGGAACGCCACCTGGCAGCGGGCGCACTACTGAGCGGGGCCCCGCTAGGGCGCTGTCGCTCGCTCCTCCCTCTTGGGGGGCGCGTGTGCGCGGGACTCTCGGCGCGAGCGTACTTCGCGGCGCGCCACGAGGTCATGTTGCAGCTCATGCGCCTGGCGGCGCACTGCCGCGATTCATGGGCCCGACGCCTGCGGGCGGCGACACGCATGCGGCCACAACACGGTGACCGCTTTCTCATGGACTACTTCCCCCGCCCCCCTGATGGCCCCCCCCTCCTGCTGCCCTATGCCCGACGGCCCCCTCGGGCCCCGGCCCGCAGCGTCCCCCTAGCGGCCCCGCAACGCAGCCGCCCCCCGGGGGCGGGTAGTGGCACGCAGGGCGCGCTATGCTTGGTACACGGGGCGCCGTTGTGCGCCCGCTGCAGGAGCGTGGGCTGGGGCATCAGCCGCTGCTGCCGGGCAGGCCACACAGTCCACGCGGGCCCCTCGGGGAGCTCGAGCTGCCCCGTGGTACCTCCCCGAATTGCGCCGGGCCGCCAGGTGCTCGTCCCCGAGGCCCCACGGGCGGGGGCGGCGGCATTGGCCTCCTAGCTTGGGCGGGCCCGCCCAGCTTCGCAGGCCCACCCTGACTCGGGCCCCCCGGCGGCGCGCCGATGTGCGGCCCCGCCCAGGGTGTTGGGCGCGCGCCCTCCCCTGGCCCCGGGGCAGGACGCCTCCCGGCCCACGAAGCGCCGGACACCTAACCGGGCTAATCGGGGGGGCCCCGGGGGGATGTCGCACCGGGAGTCGGGTGAGGGGGCCGCGGACCCCCTATCACCCCAGCCACCAGGGGGGGGAACCAATCCGATACCGACCCCCCCGGCGCTCCCCCCCCGCGGGGAGGACGAGGGAGCCCCGCCGAGTGGGGGGGGGCCTGAGGGGCCCCCCTTGTCCCGGCCAGTGGGGGGGGGCGCAGCACCGGGACCGCCCCCCTCCTCCCCCCCAGCCGGAGCGGGGCCCTCGGCTGAGCCCAGGCTGTGACAAGACGCCCCCCCCCCCAGCAACCCCCCCTCCCCTCCCTGGCAGAGCGACCCCCGGCGTCGCTACCCGACGTGTTCGACCGCATCTCTGCGGCCCTGAGCAGCCGCGCGCCGCCGCGGCGGAGGCCCCCCCCCGCGGGCGCCACGACGACCCCCCCCCAAAGCCGCCAGGAGGGTGGTGGACATGATGCGCGCGCGCCCGCCCTCCCCACGGGCAATGGGCGGCGCAGCGGCAGGGGACCCCCTCTCCCCCCCCACTGACCCAGTGGCGGGCGCGCCTCCAGCGGCGTCGCCACCCCAGTCTACGCTGCCGCTGCGGCGGCAGCACGGCAGGGCCAGCACGGAAGAGACTTAGTCCCCTCCGGCTCGTCCCTCCTAGCCGCCGCGCAAGTCAGGCGGGGCGCCTGTAGGGGAGGACACGGGCTCCTGAACTCGACTCGGCCCACCTCCCCGCCCCTCTGCCTTTGTACATAGACCAGTGGACTTTAATCGACGAATGTCGTATTTGCGTGGTTTTCACCCTATTTGGGTATTAGGTCCAGGGGGGGAGGGGGGGTCTCCCAAGGGATTGGTGCACAACCTGCTTATGCAGTTTTTCACCTTGGGCAGCTCAAAAATCGAAGTTTTTGAAACTTATTTTTCTGATGTTTTTACACACAATCTGACCATCCAAGGTATGTAAAGCATGTTTTAGGCCGTATTTAGGTGTTTTCCACCCTATTTGGGTAATAGGTCCGGGGGCGGGGGGGGGGGGGGGGTTTGTTCTCCTAGGGGATTGGTACACAACCTGCTTATGCATTTCTTCACTCCGGAGAGCTCAAAAATCGAAGTTTTCGAAAGTTGTTTTTTTGATATTGCGACCACCCAAAATGACCATCCAAGGTATGTAAAGCATTTTTTAGGCCGTATTTGCGTGTGTTTCACCCTATTTGGGTAATAGGTCCGGGGGGGGGGGGGGGGTCTCCTAGGGGATTGGTACACAACCTGCTAATGCAGTTTTTCATCCTGGGCAGCTCAAAAATCGAAGTTTTTGAAATTTATTTTTCTGATATTGTGACCACACAATATGGCCATCCAAGGTCTGTAAAGCATGTTTTAGGCCGCATTTACGTGTTTTTCACCCTATTTGGGTAATAGGTCTGGGGGGGGGGTGTCCTAGGGGATTGGTACACAACCTGCTAATGCAGTTTTTCACCCTGGACAGCTCAAAAATCGCAGTTTTCGAAACTTGTTTTTATGATTTTGTCACCACCTAAAATGTCCATCCAACGTATGTAAAGCATGTTTAAGGCCGTATTTTCCTGTTTTCCACCCTATTTGGGGATCAGGTCAACGGGGGGCGGGTCCTCCCACGGGATAGGTACACAACCTGCTCATGCAGTTTTTCACCCCGGGCAGCTCAAAAATCGAAGTTTTGAAAGCTTGTTTTTCTGATATCGCGATCACCTAAAATGACCAACCAAGGTAGGTAAAGCATGTTTTAGGCCGTAGTTACGTGTTTTTCACCGTATTTGGCAATTACCTCGGGGGAGGGGGGGGGGGGGGGGCAAGGGATTGGAACACAACCTGCTTATGCCGTTTTTCACCCTGGACAGCTCAAAAATCGAAGTTTTCGAAGCTTTTTTTTTCATATTACGACCACCTAAAATGACCATCCAAGATATGTAAAGCATGATTTAGGCCGTATTTTCCTGTTTTCCACTCTATTTGGGTATTGGGTGCGGGGGGGAAGGGTCTCCTAGGGGATTGGTACACAACCTGCTGATGCAGTTTTTCACCCCGGGCAGCTCAAAAATCAAAGTTTCCGAAACTTGTTTTTACGATTTTGTCACCACCTAAAATGTCCATCCAACGTATGTAAAGCATGTTTAAGGCCGTATTTTCCTGTTTTCCACCCTATTTGGGGATTAGGTCAACGGGGGGCGGGTCCTCCCGAGGGATAGGTACACAACCTGCTAATGCAGTTTTTCACCCCGGGCAGCTCAAAAATCGAAGTTTTCGAAGCTAGTCTTTTTGGTATCGCGATCACCTAAAATGACCAACCAAGGTAGGTAAAGCATGTTTTAGGCCGTAGTTACGTGTTTTTCACCGTATTTGGGAATTACCTAGGGGGGGGGGGGGGGGGGCAAGGGATTGGAACACAACCTGCTTATGCCGTTTTTCACCCTGGGCAGCTCAAAAATCGAAGTTTTCGAAGCTTTTTTTTTTTTCATATTGTGACCACCTAAAATGACCATCCAAGATATGTAAAGCATGGTTTAGGCCGTATTTTCCTGCTTTTCACTCTATTTGGGTATGGGGTGCGGGGGGGAAGGGTCTCCTAGGGGATTGGTACACAACCTGCTGATGCAGTTTTTCACCCCGGGCAGCTCAAAAATCAAAGTTTCCGAAACTTATGTTTTTGATATTGTGATCACCTAAAATGACCATCCAAGCTACGCAAAGCATATTTTAGCCCGTATTTATATAGTTTTTACCCTATTTAGGGTGTGTGTTGCTTGGGGTAGATTCTCTGCGAGGTGGACTTGCCGAAGGCAATAGAATTTTCGAAACTAAATTTTTGGATATTGTCATCACTCAAAATGACCAGGCAAGCTATGCAAAGCATGTTTTAGGCCGTATTTGCGTGTTTTTCACCCTATTTGGGTATTGGGTCGGGGGGCGGGGTCTCCCAAGGGATTGGTACACACAATGTGCTTCTGCAGCTTTTCACCCTGGGCACCTCAAAAATCAAAGTTTTCGAAACTTGTTTTTTTGATATTGTGATCATCTATAATGACCATTCAAGGTATGTAAAGCATGTTTTAGGCCGTGCATGTTTTTCACCCTATTTGGGTATTAGGTCAAGGGGGGGGGGTCTCCCAAGGGATTGGTACACAACCAGCTTATGCGGTTTTTCACCCGAGGCAGCTCAAAAATCGAAGTTTTCGAAACGCATTGTTTTGGTACCATGATCACGTAAAATGACCATCCAAGATATGTAAAGCATGCTACAGCCCTCATTTATGTATTTTTACACTATTTTGGGTGTGTGTTTTGCTTGGGGTAGATTCTCTGCGAGGTGGACTTGCCGAAGGCAATATAATTTCCAAAAGTGATTTTTTTAATATTCTTACCATCCAAAATGATCAAATATCCGATGTAAAGCATGTTTTAGCCCCTCTTTATGTGTTTTTTCACCATATGGGTGTTTTGGGGTAAGGGGGGGCTCCCAAAGGGCCTCGGGCACAACCTGCTTATGCAGCTTTCTAGCCTGGGCAGCTCAATAGTGGAATTTTCCAAACATGCCACTTTGCCCTGCTTCCTGTTTCCCTGACATATAACAATTTTGCCTTGCGCTCCAAGGGCCCCGTGCCAATTCGAGGCCACGACGCACGCTCTACTGCTATCACTGAGTGCACCACAGTGGCACGTCTGATGAATGTGCCTGCACATCAGAATTGGGATATCTCTTTGCCGGCATCCATTTTTCCATACACCGGTGCAATGTTGAACTGGGTCCAACATATAGCAGAACAGGTGTCACACATGGCCGTTATTCGGGCGGTAGACAAGTTCCCTGGTGCCCTCTGGGGCTTCTGCAGGCAATGGATGTGGGCCCAGTTGCAAGCATTTTTGCGAGCTAAGCGCTATCAACCGCATTCTTCTACCACCAAACGAATCGTTTCTGGTCTGCACCAGTTGCTCACATAGAAAGGGTGGCACGCCATTGGCGATGCTCGAGGTGCCCTACTTTATTTGATTGGAAAGGGCAAATCCCTGCGCCTGTCTGCCATCACGTGGCGCCACATATGTGCCGTCTCACGCCCCATTGTCCGACGATTTCGGCTACGCCTTGCTGCGCGAGCATTTTCGTGTTTTTTGCGAGTTTTGTGTAACGAAATCACAGGGTGCTTCCACCACCACAATGTTCATTCCATTGCATCGTGGTATACATGGCTTGATACGTGGTCGTGCACTCATGCTGCTGAAGCTGACTGTAAACACCCATTTAACAATGTAGACCCTGCCCTGGTTGTACAATATTTGAATAAAAGTACTGAATGGCTCAAAACCAAACGACAGTGGCGAGCCCCGCAAATGTGATGGTCAATATATAAGACCAACAAAAGCATGGATCGTGTCGGCAAAGGCACCGATTACAATTTTTCCGTTACTTCGCATGTTGAGTTGGTCGACTTGATTACTTTCTCCTTGTGTGCTGACAATATTTGTTGGGCTCCAGGTTCGGCTTGGCAACACCTTTTCGCTATACCTTTGGGTGGATCGTTTAGTGCGCAGTCTGCGGACCTGTACTGCATATGGGCCTTCCACCTGCTTAAAGCACGATCTCGTTAGTGGGGAGAGCTCACCACGTCACCCATTGGATTTCCTGTCTGGAAGTCACCAACAGGCCGCACTATGGCCTTAGCGCAATTTCGCGACAATGTGCTCATCGCCTCTGCTGGGCCCCGTGCCGCTTCCGCTGCGCGCGACCCGTGCCATACTCTCAATGACGTTTGGAAACTTCCTGTCATTTGTCCTTGCATGCAGAACCCAGGTGACCCGTGCAAGGAGGCATGCTTGACGCAGGACCTTGGATCTCTAGGAGTCTGCATGCATCGTGCGCGCGGACAGGGCACGTGTATTGCGCACCCTTCTGCGTTCAACGAACATTGGGAGCTGAAACTGGGACCTCATTTGCAATCCGCGTGGGCGGTTCAAGATATGTCCCTTGCTAATCTATATACCAGTGTCCTTATCAATGCCCTTCCCTATATTCGTTCTTTGGGCGCACTACTCTTGAGTTGCGCCGTTCGTATTAACATGGGCCTCTTGTGCGGCCACGCAACAGCTGTCACCCTCCGCGCCGCTCACGGGGCACTCACACGTGTCCTTGCACGTACCCCATATGCGGTAGAGCCCATTCGCAAGTTTATCACTTTTCTGGTGCCCAACATGCCTGCCTCAAAAGCTGCCATTACGCAGCTGGTTTGTCCGTGGCTGCAGAGGTCAGTAACTTGGGACGAATATAACTATGCATCCTTTCACTCGCCGCACTGTGGGCCCCACAGTGTGTGGTGCGGTGACTGGAGCACAGACTGGATTATTCTACGGCGCATTGCAAACCTCCCACCACCCGGTGGGGGGTGAGGGGGAGGGGTGGCGGTGGCTCTGAACTTCTGTCATTCTTTGCGGTGTGCGTGTGTTGTAGCTGCAGTGACTATGATGTTGCCTCCTTTCTCGCGCAATTGGTCGCACTCTCAATACAACTTTCCCACAGACCTTTTGCGAAAGGCGCCTAGGCTCGTTTTCGGCCCTCGATAAGCTTTTGCCTCCTTCGTGTGATCTGCATGTGCTGATTTGTTGCTGACAGTGTCTCAAACAATAACCCACACGTGACAGCTCACAGGCCACCATTCGGGGGGCTCCCAAGAGGGCTAGGGCACAACCTGCTTATGTAGTTTTATAGGCTCGGCAGCTCAAAAATGCCCGTTCCTCTCCCCTCTTCGAGGTTCCTTGCCGAAGGCAATATAATTTTACTGAAACAGCATGCCCGTAGGCGATGTGCCCACCTGGCGATGGGAAAATTTGCTTGCGCCCGGGGGGGTGGGGGGGTCACGGCTGTCGCCTGAAGGAAGGGGGGGGGGGCTGGGAAATTGACACCTGTGATAGGACCTACGTATGGTCCGCATAGTCTGCTTTTTTGTTTTGACCAAGGGGTTCCATAAGGACGCTCACTCCTTTTTTTTAACTATGGCATACACTCTCTGATGTTTAAATCTTGCCCGATACTGACATAGCTTAGTTGGTAGTAGTACTAAATTCTAAATCTAGAGGTCCTAGGTTCAAACCGTGTTGTCCACAATATTTTCACCTTCGCTTTTTTTGTCTTTTTTATGTCTTCATGTTTGCATGTTTGCTTGTGCATGCCCCCCCTCAAGACAGTTTGCCACAGGTCCCCCCCCTCCCGGTGCTATGGGATGCAACCGGAATAGACCGGACATAAATACCACTACCGTAGGGGGTAGGGGGGGACTTGGGGGCTGTGTATGCTGGTTGTCATTGCTCCGTCACCGCGGGCCAGACGGGGGGGGGGGGGGTTGGGAAAAGGACAACCGTGCCCCCCCATGGGCGCAAGCCAATTTTCCACCACCCTTGCGGGAGACTTCTGATTTTTTCCCCGCGCTTGGCGTCGGGGATCCCCGAGAATGCAGAGATGACATAGCTTCTGCTCTCTTCTCGGCCCCCGAGAAGGCAGGGGTGAGGTAGCCACTACGGATTTTGTCCCCATTTGCAGGGCGGTCCTTAAGGAACCAGATTTATTTTTTCTTAATGTTTGCTTAGGGCCTACAATACACGCCTTTTTGCGTGGGTCCTTGAGTCGGGGGCAGGGACTCGCAATCCACGCACTTGATGGCCATGAGGATGCTTTCGCCAACCACCAAGCACCGCCTTGGGATTCCAAACAAACGGTTGGTCCTGTGGTTTTCAAAGCTTGAACATCGCGAAGCTGGTGGTGGAGCACCGGGGTACTTTTTGTGATGTGCCCCTCGTCCCAATGGGTGCCGGTTTTGCGGACTATGTGCTCAGCATTGTTGATGCTGATCGTGCTGTGCGGGCCGTTGAAGCGCCCTATGGACCTATGGGTCCTGTGGGGGAACTATGGGGACCTATGGGGGCATATGGGGACTTGTGGGGACGTATGGGGGCCTTTGGGGACCTTTGGGAACCTATGGGGACCTATGGGGACCCAAGGGGACCTATGGGAACCTATGGGGGGATTATGGGGACCAATGGGGGCTTATGAGAACCTATGGGGCCTATGGAGACTTATGGAGGCCTATGGGGACGTATGGGGCCTATGGGGACCTATGGGGGCATATGGCGACCTATGGGGGCCTATGGGGACCTATGGGGACCTATGGGGGCCTATGGGGACCTATGGGTGCCTATGGGGACCTATGGGCCCTATGGCGACCAATGGGGGCCTATGGGGACCTTTGGGAGGCCTATGGGGAGCTACGGGGGCCTCTGCGGACCTATGGGGACCTATGGGTGCCTATGGGGACCCATGGGGGCCTATGGGGAAACAAGGGGGTCTATGGGGAGCTATGGGTGCCTATGGGCGCCTGTAGAGGCCTATTGGGACCTATGGGGACCTATGGGGCCTATGGGGACCTATGGGGACCTATGGGGACCTATGCGGGCATGTGGGGACCTATGGGGGCCTATGGGGACCTATGGGTGCCTATGGGCGCCTGTGGAGGCCTATGGGGGCCTATGGGTACCTATGGGGACCTATGGGGTCCTATTGGGACCTATGGGGACCTCTCGGGGCCTATGGGGACCTATGGGAGGCCTTCGGGCACCTATGGGGACCCATGGGGACCTATGGTGGCCTATGGTGGCCTATGGGGACCTATGGGGGCCTATGGGGACCTATGGGGGCCAATGGGGGCCTATGGGGGCCTATGGGGACCTATGGGGGCCTATGGGGACCTATGGGGGCCTATGGGGACCTACTAGGGCCTCTCAGGACCTATGGGGGACTATGGGGATCTATGGGGACCTATGGGGGCCTATGGGGACCTATGGGGGCCTATGGGGACCTATGGGGGCCTATGGGGACCTATGGGAGGCCTCTGGGGACCTATGGGGGCCTATGGGGACCTTTGGGGGCCCATCGGGACCTTTGGGGGCCCATGGGGACCTATGGGGGCCTATGGGGACCATTGGGGGCCCATGGGGACCTATGGGGGCCTATGGGGACCTATGGGGACCTATGGTGGCCTATGGGGACCTATGGGGGCCTATGGGGATCTATGGGGACCTATGGGGACCTATGGGGGCCTATGGGGACCTACTAGGGCCTCTCGGGACCTATGGGGTCCTATTGGGACCTATGGAGACCTTTGGTGGCCTATGGGGACCTATGGGGGCCTTTGGGGACCTATGGGGGCCCCTGGGGAGCTTTGGGGGCCCATGCGGACCTTTGGGGGCCCATGGGGACGTATGGGGGCCTATGGGGACCTTTGGGGGCCGATGGGGACCTATGGGGGCCTATGGGGACCTATGGGGGCCTATGGATATCTATGGGGGCCTATGGGGGCCTATGGGGAACCATGGGGGCCTATGGGGACCTATGGGTGCCTATGGGCGCCCGTGAGGGCCTATGGGGGCCTATGGGTACCTATGGGCCTAATGGGCACCCATGGGGACCTATGGGGACCTATGGGGGCCTATGGGGACCTATGAGGGCCTGTGGGGACCTATGAGGGCCTGCGGGGACCTATGGGGACCTCTGGGGACCTATGGGGGCCTATGGGGACCTATGGGGGCCTATGGGGACCTATGGGGGCCTATTGGGACCTATGGGGGCCTATGGGGACCTATGGGGGCCTATGGGGACCTATTGGGGCCTATGGGGACCTACTAGGGCCTGTCGGGACCTATGGGGTCCTATTGGGACCTATGGGGACCTATGGGGACCTATGGGGGCCTATGGGGACCTATGGGGACCTATGCGGGCCTGTGGGGACCTATGGGGGCCTATGGGGACCTATGGGTGCCTATGGGCGCCTGTGGAGGCCTATGGGGGCCTATGGGTACCTATGGGGACCTATGGGGTCCTATTGGGACCTATGGGGACCTCTCGGGGCCTATGGGGACCTATGGGAGGCCTTCGGGCACCTATGGGGACCCATGGGGACCTATGGTGGCCTATGGGGACCTATGGTGGCCTATGGGGACCTATGGGGGCCTATGGGGACCTATGGGGGCCTATGGGGACCTATGGGGGCCAATGGGGGCCTATGGGGGCCTATGGGGACCTATGGGGGCCTATGGGGACCTATTGGGGCCTATGGGGACCTACTAGGGCCTCTCAGGTCCTTTGGGGGCCTGTGGGGATCTATGGGGACCTATGGGGGCCAATGGGGGCCTATGGGGACCTATGGGGGCCTATGGGGACCTATGGGAGGCCTCTGGGGACCTATGGGGGCCTATGGGGACCTTCCGGGGCCCATCGGGACCTTTGGGGGCCCATGGGGACCTATGGGGGCCTATGGGGACCTTTGGGGGCCCATGGGGACCTATGGGGGCCTATGGGGACCTACGGGGACCTATGGTGGCCTATGGGGACCTATGGGGGCCTATGGGGATCTATGGGGGCCTATGGGGACCTATGGGGGCCTATGGGGACCTATGGTGGCCTATGGGGACCTATGGGGGCCTATGGGGACCTATGGGGACCTATGGGGGCCAATGGGGGCCTATGGGGGCCTATGGGGACCTATGGGGGCCTATGGGGACCTATTGGGGCCTACGGGGACCTACTAGGGCCTCTCAGGACCTATGGGGGCCTCTGGGGATCTATGGGGACCTATGGGCGCCTATGGGGACCTATGGGGGCCTATGGGGACCTATGGGGGCCTATGGGGACCTATGGGAGGCCTCTGGGGACCTATGGGGGCCTATGGGGACCTTTGGGGGCCCATCGGGACCTTTGGGGGCCCATGGGGACCTATGGGGGCGTATGGGGACCTTTGGGGGCCCATGGGGACCTATGGGGGCCTATGGGGACATATGGGGACCTATGGTGGCCTATGGGGACCTATGGGGGCCTATGGGGATCTATGGGGGCCTATGGGGACCTATGGGGGCCTATGGGGACCTATGGGGACCTATTGGGGCCTATGGGGACCCACTAGGGCCTCTCGGGACCTATGGGGTCCTATTGGGACCTATGGGGACCTATGGTGGCCTATGGGGACCTATGGGGCCCTATGGGGACCTATGGGGGCCCCTGGGGAGCTTCGGGGGCCCATGCGGACCTTTGGGGGCCCATGGGGACGTATGGGGGCCTATGGGGACCTTTGGGGGCCCATGGGGACCTATGGGGGCCTATGGGGACCTATCGGGGCCTATGGAGATCTATGGGGGCCTATGGGGGCCTATGGGGAGCCATCGGGGCCTATGGGGACCTATGGGCGCCCGTGGAGGCCTATGGGGCCCTATGGGTACCTATGGGGCTTATGGGGACCCATGGGGACCTATGGGGACCTATGGGGGCCTATGGTGACCTATGAGGGCCTGTGGGGACCTATGAGGGCCTGCGGGGACCTATGGGGACCTCTGGGGACCTATGGGGGCCTATGGGGACCTATGGGGGCCTATGGGGGCCTATTGGGACCTATGGGGGCCTATGGGGACCTATGGGGGCCTATGGGGACCTATTGGGGCCTACGGGGACCTACCAGGGCCTGTCGGGACCTATGGGGTCCTATTGGGACCTATGGGGACCTATGGGGACCTATGGGGGCCTATGGGGACCTATGGGGACCTATGCGGGCCTGTGGAGGCCTATGGGGGCCTATGGGGACCTATGGGGTCCTATTGGGACCTATGGGGACCTCTCGGGGCCTATGGGGACCTATGGGAGGCCTTCGGGCACCTATGGGGACCTATGGTGGCCTATGGGGACCTTTGGGGGCCTATGGGGACCTATGGGGGCCTATGGGGACCTATGGGGGCCAATGGGGGCCTATGGGGGCCTATGGGGACCTATGGGGGCCTATGGGGACCTATTGGGGCCTATGGGGACCTACTAGGGCCTCTCAGGACCTATGGGGGCCTGTGGGGATCTATGGGGACCTATGGGGGCCTATGGGGACCTATGGGGGCCTATGGGGACCTATGGGGGCCTATGGGGACCTATGGGAGGCCTCTGGGGAACTATGGGGACCTTTGGGGGCCCATCGGGACCTTTTTGGGCCCATGGGGACCTATGGGGGCCTATGGGGACCTTTGGGGGCCCATGGGGACCTATGGGGGCCTATGGGGACCTATGGGGACCTATGGTGGCCTATGGGGACCTATGGGGGCCTATGGGGACCTAGGGTGGCCTATGGGGACCTATGGGGGCCTATGGGGACCTATGGGGCCCCTGGGGAGCTTTGGGGGCCCATGCGGACCTTTGGGGGCCCATGGGGACCTATGGGGGCCTATGGGGACCTATTGGGGCCTATGGGGACCTATGGGGGCCTATGGGGACCTATCGGGGCCTATGGAGATCTATGGGGGCCTATGGGGGCCTATGGGGAACCATGGGGGCCTATGGGGACCTCTGGGTGCCTATGGGCGCCCGTGGAGGCCTATGGGGGCCTATGGGTACCTATGGGGCTTATGGGGACCCATGGGGACCTATGGGGACCTATGGGGGCCTATGGGGACCTATGAGGGCCTGTGGGGACCTATGAGGGCCTGCGGGGACCTATGGGGACCTCAGGGGACCTATGGGGGCCTATGGGGACCTATGGGGGCCTATGGGGACCTATGGGGGCCTATTGGGACCTATGGGGGCCTATGGGGACCTATGGGGGCCTATGGGGGCCTATTGGGGCCTATGGGGACCTACTAGGGCCTCTCGGGACCTATGGGGTCCTAACGGGACCTATGGGGGCCTATGGGGACCTATGGGGGCCTATGGGGACCTATGGGGACCTATGGGGACCTATGGGGGCCATGAGGGCCTATGGGGACCTATGGGGGCCTATGGTGGCCTATGGGGACCTATGGGGGCCTATGGGGACCTATGGGGGCCTATGGGGAGCTTTGGGGGCCCATGCGGACCTTTGGGGGCCCATGGGGACGTATGGGGGCCTATGGGGACCTTTGGGGGCCCATGGGGACCTATGGGGGCCTATGGGGACCTATTGGGGCCTATGGGGACCTACTAGGGCCTCTCGGGACCTATGGGGTCCTATTGGGACGTATGGGGACCTATGGGGACCTTTGGGGGCCTATGGGGACCTATGGGAACCTATGGGGACCTTTGGGGGCCTATGGGGACCTATGGGGGCTTGTGGGGACCTATGGGGGCCTGAGGGGACCTACGGGGACCCATGGGGGCCTATGGGGACCTATGGGGGCCTATGGAGACCGATTGGGACCTATGGGGGCCTATGGGGACCTATGGGGGCCTATGGGGGCCTATTGGGGCCTATGGGGACCTACTAGGGCCTCTCGGGACCTATGGGGTCCTATTGGGACCTATAGGGGCCCATGGGGACCTATGGGGGCCTATGGGGACCTATGGGGACCTATGGGGGCCTATGGGGATCTATGGGGGCCTATGGGGACCTATGGGGGCCTATGGGGGCCTATGGGGACCTATGGGGAACTATGGTGGCCTATGGGGACCTATGGGGGCCTATGGGGACCTATGGGGGCCTATGGGGAGCTTTGCGGGCCCATGCGGACCTTTGGGGGCCCATGGGGACGTATGGGGGCCTATGGGGACCTTTTGGGGGCCCATGGGGACCTTTTGGGGGCCTATGGGGACCTATGGGGGCCTATGGAGATCTATGGGGGCCTATGGGGACCTATGGGGGCCTATGGGGAACCATGGGGGCCTATGGGGACCTATGGGTGCCTATGGGCGCCCGTGGCGGCCTTTGGGGGCCTATGGGTACCTATGGGGCCTATGGGGACCCATGGGGACCTATGGGGACCTATGGGGGCCTATGGGGACCTATGAGGGCCTGTGGGGACCTATGAGAGCCTGCGGGGACCTATGGGGACCCCTGGGGACCTAAGGGGGTCTATGGGGACCTATGGGGGCCTATGGGGACCTATGGGGGCCTATTGGGACCTATGGGGGCCTATGGGGACCTATGGGGGCCCATGGGGACCTATTGGGGCCTATGGGGACCTACTAGGGCCTCTCGGGACCTATGGGGTCCTATTGGGACCTTTGGGGACCTATGGGGACCTTTGGGGGCCTATGGGGACCTATGGGAACCTATGGGGACCTATGGGGGCCTATGGGGACCTATGGGGGCTTGTGGGGACCTATGGGGGCCTGCGGGGACCTACGGCGACCCATGGGGGCCTATGGGGACCTATGGGGGCCTATGAGGACCGATTCGGACCTATGGGGGCCTATGGGGACCTATGGGGGCCTATGGGGGCCTATTGGGGCCTATGGGGACCTACTAGGGCCTCTCGGGACCTATGGGGTCCTATTGGGACCTATGGGGGCCTATGGGGACCTATGGGGGCCTATGGGGACCTATGGGGACCTATGCGGGCCTATGGGGACCTATGGGGACCTATGGGGGCTTGTGGGGACGTATGGGGGCGTATGGGGACCTATGGGGCCTATGACGACCTATGGGGGCCTATGGGGACCTATGGGGAGCGATGGGGACCTATGGGGACCTATGGGGGCCTATGGGGACCTATTGGGGCCTATGGGGACCTACTGCGGCCTCTCGGGACCTATGGGGTCCTATTGGGACCTATGGGCACCTATGGCGGGCTATGGGGACCCATGGGGGCCTATGGGGACCTATGGGGGCCTATGGGGGCCTATGAGAACCTATGGGGCCTATGGGGACCTATGGAGGCCTCTGGGATCTATGGGGCCTATGGGGACCCATGGGGGCCTATGAGGACCCAAGGGGGCCTATGGGGACCTATGGGGACCCAGGGGGGGCCTGTGGGGACCTATGGGGGCCTATGGGGACCTATGGGGGCCTATGGGGGCCTATGAGAACCTATGGGGCCTATGGGGACCTATGGAGGCCTCCGGGATCTATGGGGGCCTATGGGGACCTATGGGGGCATATGGGGGCCTATGGGGGCCTATGGGGACCTATGGGGACCTATGGGGGCCTATGGGGGCCTATGGTGACCTATGGGGGCCTATGGGGGCCTATGGGGGCCTATGGGGACCTTTGGGAGGCCTATGGGGACCTATGGGGAGCTATGGCGGCCTATGGGGACCTATGGGGAACTATGGGGGCCTGTGGGGACCAATGGGGGCCTATGGGGACGTATGTGACCTATGGGGACCTATGGGGTCCTATCGGGACCTATGGGCACCTATGGCGGGCTATGGGGACCCATGGGGACCTATGGGGACCTATGGGGAGCTATGGGGACCTATGGGGACCTATCGGGGCCTATGGGGACCTATTGGGGCCTATGGGGACCTACTAGGGCCTCTCGGGACCTATGGGGTCCTTTTGGGACCTATGGGCACCTATGGCGGGCTATGGGGACCCATGGGGACCTATGGCGACCTATGGGGGCCTATGGGGGCCTATGGGGACCTATGTGACCTATGGGGACCTATGGGGACCCATTGGGGCCTCTGGGGACCTATGGGGTCCTATCGGGACCTATGGGCACCTATGGCGGGCTATGGGGACGCATGGGGACGTATGGCGACCTATGGTGGCCTATGGGGACGCATGGGGACCTATGGGGACCTATGGGGGCCTATGGGGACCTATGGGGATCTATGGGGACCTACTGGGGCCTCTGGGGCCATACGGGGTCCTGTTGGGACCTATGGGCACCTATGGGAGCCTATGGGGACCCATGGGGGCCTGTGGGGACCTATGGGGACCTATGGGGGCCTCTGGGGACCTATGGGACCTATGGGGACCTATGGGGACCTATGGGGGCCTGTGGGGACCTATGGGACCTATGGGGACCTATGGGGACCTATGGGGACCTATGGGGACCTACTGGGGCCTCTGGGACCTATGGGGTCCTATTGGGACCTATGGGCACCTATGGCGGGCTATGGGGACCCACGGGGACCTATGGCGACCTATGGGGGCCTATGGGGGCCTATGAGAACCTATGGGGCCTATGGGGACCTATGGAGGCCTCTGGGGATCTATGGGGCCTATCGGGACCCATGGGGGCCTGTGAGGACCCAAGGGGGCCTATGGGGACCTATGGGGACCTAGGGGGGGCCTGTGGGGACCTATGGGGGGCCTATGGGGACCTATGGGGGCATATGGGCACCTATGGGGACCTATGGGGAGCTATGGGGACCTATGGGGACCTATCGGGGCCTACGAGGACCTATTGGGGCGTATGGGGACCTACTAGGGCCTCTCGGGACCTATGGGGTCCTATTGGGACCAATGGGCACCTATGGCGGGCTATGGGGACCCATGGGGACCTATGGCGACCTATGGGGGCCTATGGGGGCCTATGGGGACCTATGTGACCTAATGGGACCTATGGGGACCCATTGGGGCCTCTGGGGACCTATGGGGTCCTATCGGGACCTATGGGCACCTATGGCGGGCTATGGGGACGCATGGGGACGTATGGCGACCTATGGAGGCCTATGGGGACGCATGGGGACCTACGGGGACCTATGGGGACCTATGGGGGCCTATGGGGACCTATGGGGGCCTATGGGGACCTATGGGGATCTATGGGGACCTACTGGGGCCTGTGGGGCCATATGGGGTCCTGTTGGGACCTATGGGCACCAATCGGAACCTATGGGGACCCATGGGGACCTATGGGGGCCTGTGGGGACCTATGGGACCTATGGGGACCTATGGGGACCTATGGGGGCCTGTGGGGACCTATGGGACCTATGGGGACCTATGGGGACCTATGGGGACCTACTGGGGCCTCTGGGACCTATGGGGTCCTATTGGGACCTATGGGCACCTATGGCGTGCTATGGGGACCCATGGGGACCTATGGCGACCTTTGGGGGCCTATGGGGGCCTATGAGAACCTATGGGGCCTATGGGGACCTATGGAGGCCTCTGGGGATCTATGGGGATTATGGGGACCCATGGGGGCCTGTGAGGACCCAAGGGGGCCTATGGGGACCTAAGAGGACCTGGGGGGGGCTTGTGGGGACCTATGGGGGGCCTATGGGGACCTATGGGGGCATATGGGCACCTATGGGGGCCTATGGGGACCTATGGGGACCTATGGGGGCCTATGGGGACCTATGGGGGCCTATGGGGACCTATGGGGGCCTATGGGGACCTTTGGGAGGCCTATGGGGACCTATGGGGAGCTATGGCAGCCTATGGGGACCGATGGGGGCCTGTGGGGACCAATGGGTGCCTATGGGGAACCATGGGGGCCTATGGGGACCTATGGGGTCCTATGGAGGCGCCTATGGAGGCCAGCTATGGGACATTCAGTCGGGAATAGTACCGAGTGTCCTTGCCAGTGGTGCATGCCCGGTCAGAGGGGGCACTGGCAACATCAGCTATGGGTATCACATGTACCACCGGTGCCCAGCACATAACATTGAAAGAGAGACCAATATTGTCCGGTTACCGGTGGCAATTTTAGGAAATCTGTACCGACGTACATGCGATATGCTTCTGTCCGTCGCTTGGAAGTTTTCGAAAACCCTTGGAAAGATGCTCGGAAGTTTTGGCAGCCAGATCGGCCCCCCAAAACGCAACCGATATCGGTAGGAATGTTCCATGGGCTTCCCAGCCGACCGTGCCGGGGGAGCTCGGAAGAAATTTTTTAGCCTGAACGTAGTGGAACTTTGGTTGCATGCTTGGTGCCTACCTTGCCTGCAAGATGCCATGGAGAACAGTACGTTGAAGCTAATGTTTGTCTACCCTTTGTTTGCTTTGCCTACAAAATTGCATGGAGAACACTGTGCTCAAGCTTATGACTGCTTCCCCTTTGAGCTCCTTTGTGAATTTGCACTTTTGGTTTTGACATGTGCAATTGCAGTTTGATCCTTGGTGCCTGCTTTGCCTACAAACTTGCATGGAGAACACTGTACTCAAGCTTATGACTGTTTGCCCTTTGTGTCTTGTGAAGCTTTGTGCCTGCTTTTGTGGTTTTCTTTTTGCGTGTGTGTCAGCTATGGGTATAGTAACCCAATAGGCTATCAGACTTCAGACTTCAGACTTTTATGGACCATCACCCCCAACCCCCAACCCCCCAAGCCCCCCATGATAGGCCTTTGCCCCCCCCCCCCCCAAAATATCAGACATGCGCTGTGCCCCCCATATCAGACTTGCCCCCCCCCCCTTTTCTCTTGCCCAATTCTGCACCTTGCTTCCTTGACCCGTACCTGAATGGCTGTACTGAAATAAGGGGAGGCCCCCCGATCCCTGGACCTCTGCCTACAAGGGGCGGAGGAATTTTGATCTGCCAGAGCGGGAATGAAATAAGGGGCGGCCCCCCGGTCCCGGGTCCTCCGCTCATGCAGGGTGGAACGACCTTGATATGCCGATGCAGTTTTGAAATAAGGGGTGGCCCCCCGGTCCCTGGTCTTCCGCCCAGGCAGGGTGGAAAGACATTGATGCACCGATACAGTTCTGAAATAAGGGGTGGCCCCCCCGTCCCTGCCTCTGCCATGCAGGGCGACCTCGGAACGGTCCCGAGACGATAGTGAGTCAAGGGGAGGCCCCCCGGAGACGAATTTGTTTGGAACCAAGGGGGGGCGCCATCCCCCTCAGGCCCCAGATGTGTATGTATCAAGTAATGTACGTACGTTACTGAAAGAACCACAGTATTGTATAATGTACGCCTCCGGCCAACAGCCAGGGAGGGCCGGAGGTCCGGGTAAAAGCCCCGGACCCCCCAACGGCAGCCCCAAAGGTGAGCGCACCACTGGAAGGGGCATGTCTGCGGGGTAAAAACATGCGCTTAGTAAACATCTAACGTAATAAATAGTGCTTACTGCTGTAATTAATGCTTAACCGGGTAAAAAGCCCCTCTCCCGGGGCTCGTTTCGTGCGCACCCCCCAGAGCCGGACCCGACCGGCCGTGCTGAGGCGAGCCCAGCAATGGGTATGGCAGGCCAGACTTTAAGTGCTGGTAGCCACGCCTCAGCACACTCCGTGGGCTTATAAGGTATGTAAAGCCCCAACCACCAGCTTTCACCACAATTTTGTTTTGTGGAATTTTACCACACCATCACAGAATTAGAAGGCTCCAAAGTGAGCTCGACTATCCGCCCCCCTACAGGGGCCCACTGTTTCAGATTTTTACAACTAGGGGCTCTATGTAAAGCCCCAACCACCAGCTTTCACCGCAACTTTGTTTTGTGGAATTTTACCACACCATCACAGAATTAGAAGGCTCCAAAGTGAGCTCGACTATCCGCCCCCCTACAGGGGCCCACTGTTTCAGATTTTCACAACTAGGGGCTCTATGTAAAGCCCCAACCTCCAGCTTTCACCACAACTTTGTTTTGTGGAATTTTACCACACCATCACAGAATTAGAAGGCTCCAAAGTGAGCTCGACCATCCGCCCCCCTACAGGGGCCCACTGTTTCAGATTTTTACAACTAGGGGCTCTATGTAAAGCCCCAACCACCAGCTTTCACCGCAACTTTGTTTTGTGGAATTTTACCACACCATCACAGATTTAGAAGGCTCCAAAGTGAGCTCGACTATCCGCCCCCCTATAGGGGCCCACTGTTTCAGATTTTCACAACTAGGGGCTCTATGTAAAGCCCCAACCACCAGCTTTCACCACAACTTTGTTTTGTGGAATTTTACCACACCATCACAGAATTAGAAGGCTCCAAAGTGAGCTCGACTATCCGCCCCCCTACAGGGGCCCACTGTTTCAGATTTTTACAACTAGGGGCTCTATGTAAAGCCCCAATCAGCAGCTTTCACCACAACTTTGTTTTTTGGAACTTTACCACACCCTCACAGATTTAGAAGGCTCCAAAGTGAGCTCGACTATCCGCCCCCCTACAGGGGCCCACTGTTTCAGATTTTTACAACTAAGGGCTCTATGTAAAGCCCCAACCACCAGCTTTCACCACAACTTTGTTTCTCCCAACCCTCTCCCACCCTCTCCCAACCCTCTCCCACCCTCTCCCAACCCTCTCCCAGCCTCTCCCAACCCTCTCTCAACCCTCTCCCGCCCTCTTCCAACCCTCTCTCAACCGTCTCCCAACCCTCTCCCACCCCCTCCCAACCCTCTCCCACTCTCTCCCGCCCTCTCCCAACCCTCTCCCACCCTCTCCCAACCCTCTCCCACCCTCTCCCAACCCTCTCCCAGCCTCTCCCAACCCTCTCGCAACCCTCTCCCACCCTCTTCCAACCCTCTCTCAACCGTCTCCCAACCCTCTTCCACCCTCTCCCAACCCTCTCCCACTCTCTCCCAACCCTCTCCCAACCCTCCCCCACTCTCTCCCACCCTCTCCAAACCCTCTCCCACCCTCTCCCAACCCTCTCCCACCCTCTCCCAATCCTCTCCCACCCTCTCCCAACCCTCTCCCACCCTCTCCCAACCCTCTCCCACCCTCTCCCAACCCTCTCCCACCCTCTCCCAACCCTCTCCCAACCCTCTCCCACCCTCTCCCAACCCTCTCTCAACCGTCTCCCAACCCTCTCCCACCCTCTCCCAACCCTCTCCCACTCTCTCCCAACCCTCTCCCAACCCTCCCCCACTCTCTCCCACCCTCTCCCAACCCTCTCCCACCCTCTCCCAACCCTCTCCCACCCTCTCCCAATCCTCTCCCACCCTCTCCCAACCCTCTCCCACCCTCTCCCAACCCTCTCCCACCCTCTCCCAACCCTCTCCCACCCTCTCCCAACCCTCTCCCAACCGTCTCCCACCCTCTCCCAACCCTCTCTCAACCGTCTCCCAACCCTCTCCCACCCTCTCCCAACCCTCTCCCACTCTCTCCCAACCCTCTCCCAACCCTCCCCCACCCTCCCCCACCCTCTAACAATGGGGCAGGGTGTCTAATCTCAGTGGATTCCGGTAGCAGTAGAGGTGTTAAGTGAACCGCCATGCTTGCCTTTTTGTGTGTTTCTTTGCCGAGGTGTGGGATTTGGGAACCAAGAACGGTGTAGTTCATCGTACAAAAAACCGATGGAAAAACGCCTGGAAGTTTTTGAAATCCCTCGGAAAGATGCTCGGAAGTTTTGGCAGCCAGATCGGCCCCCCAAAACGCAACCGATATCGGTAGGAATGTTCCATGGGCTTCCCAGCCGACCGTGCCGGGGGAGCTCGGAAGAAATTTTGGCTGGGACTTCCGAGATCAACCCTGCAATATGAGTCCCATTTGCTGAGCATGAATGCTGAGCATCCCCAAATATCCTGAGCAATATGCTCAGCATTTTCCTGCCATTTTTTACCTTCTATGCTGTGCGTCCCAGCACCATGTGTGGTAACCCAATGGGCTATCAGACTTCAGACTTCAGACTTCAGACTTTTATGGACCATCCCCCCCAACCCGCAACCCCCCAAACCCCCCATGATAGACCCCCCCCCCCAATATCAGACTAGTGGACAAGTGGGAAATGGGAAAATATGGAGCCTTGGAAAGCGTTCAACATGGCGGAAAGTATAGTACCCCCCCCGTTTCGAATAATACAAGTGCAGCCCCCCCCCCCCCAGACACATAGGAACTTCACTTCAGGAAAATGGTGATAAAAGTGTAGTATCCCCCCCCCCCCCCCCCCAGAGACACAAGAACTTCAGGAAAATGGTGGGTTGGGGAAAATATGCTTCGTGTGTGCATGTCATGTTGTGTGCTCTCTTTTCGCTTGCAGCGGTAGGTAAGGTGAGTAAGCCCAGGAGGGGCCGCCCCCTGGTAGAGTCATTGCGATTGAGCACGGTTGTGCTCAGGCTGTGGCTCCTGTGCATGCAGATGACGCATCAAGGGGTAGGCCACGCGTGGCCCGCTCGGTAAGCCCTTGTTTAGGTACCCAAGGGCTCCGCCCTACGTTCTATAAGAGAACGGGCGGAGTTCTTTAAGCTTGCTTGCTTGGAAGGACCTGTTTTGGGACAGCGTATTATTTTCCACTCGAGGACCCGTATAATACGGCAAGGGTGGTTAGGTTCCTCAGCCCGAAGCAGTGCCTGCATGTGAACCTTTCAGGTGGTGTAGGTCAGGGTGATATGTGCACTCCGCTGTCTTTGACAGCGCAATTTTTTGCCCAGCAAAAAGGGCGTAGATCACACCAAACAAATGGGGAAGCAGCGAAGAAGATGATGAACGACTCCGCCATGAACGGCACGTACTCACGTTGCGCCGCAGTGCACTCCTGCCCTCCAAGCCCTGGCAGGGATACGCGTAATGGCGTCCCTCTCAGGCGACAGCAGCTAAGCAGCTCCGTGTTTTGCTCGCTTCTCAAAGGAAGGCCAGTAGGGCCTACGACCTCCTTGACAGCAACACCAAGTAGCGTGTGCGTGTAGGAGTGGAAGGCTGGATGATGTCATCCTTTGAAGGCTGGGTCCAGAGTAGGGTGTGTAGGACCCGCAATGCGTGTGTCACTGTCCCGCCAGTTTCTTGGAATTTTAACAGGGTTTTTGGTCGGCAGTGGCAGCGGTAGCCTAGGTTTTGGCCACATAGCAAACAGGCGTTTTCATGCCTCATAGCTTCTGGCCACCCCTCCCCTGCAGTAGGTAGGTAGTTAGACAAAACCAATACCTTGGCGTTAGCGCTGGGTATTCCCCAAGGTTTTCTGGTGCCAGCACAGAATTTGGGCACCTAGTGACGGAGTGACGTGGGGCGTACACCATCGCACCGTGTAAAGACATCCGCCGGGTTTAGCAAGGGTGCAGACTTGGGTATAATTGGGATGCCATTTCTGCAGCTTGCTCCAGGACCTCAGGCTAGCACACTCACAGACACTTTGGGAGAGGCAGGTATAGGCAGGTGAATTGTGCTGTTGTTTCAATGTGATCATGTAGAACACCCTGGAGGTGTTTTGGTTGTGTGTGGTCTAGGCCTTGGCGCCTACGACCATATACCCCTTTGGTGATGATGCTGACAACAACTGAGAAGGGGGTTTGACATGTTTGTTTCTTCGTCCGATCAGAATCTGCTCACCATTTCATGATGCAGTTCATCCTTGAGGTGTTTTAGCTGTGTGTGGTCTAGGCCCTGGCGCCTATGACCACAGACCCCTTTAGTGATGAATACGCTGACAACAACTGAGAAGATGTTTTGACATGTTTGTTTTTGCATCCGATCAGAATGTGCTCACAATTTGATTTTGCAGAACATCTCTGAGGCGTTTTAGCTGTGTGTGGTCTAGGCCCTAGCGCCTATGACCACAGACCCCTTCAGTGATGAAAAGGCTGACAACAACTGAGAACGGGTTTTGACATGTTTGTTTTTGCAACAACGCTCACAATATGATGACTGTGAGCCCCTCCAATGACGATGCATGGCAGTTGACACGTCTTGCTCCGTCACGCGTGGGCCTCTGTAGGGACCTGGTTTTCTTAGGACCTGTTTTGTGCGGACGGAGTTTTGCGGATTCGCGGCATGGGACTGTCCCGCTGCACTACTGCCACCAGCAGTCGGCGTACCATGTCCCCCTCAATGCACACCATGTCCTCCAATGGCCAGCAAACATTTTGAAAACCCTAGTTTGTCGATGTCATGTGCAAGCAATATACATCTGAGAAGGGGCTCTGTAGTGACTTTGAATTTGATTTGCTTTTTTTAACCCGACCCTCTTACCTGCGCTTTGCTCTGCTCGCGCTTTGTTGTTTGTTCCCAGGATCTGGTGACGACCATAAAAACCCTTTGTCCTCTTCGTGCTCTGCCTTGCTGTGTTGTGCTAGTATGGAAAATCATCCGGAGAAATCCATAGTGTAGGGAACACACTTCCCACCCCTCCCTAGGCATAATCGTTTGGAAAAGCCTGCCTTGACTCTTTCCCTGCCATGGTTTGTCCTTTGTCCTGTTTGCAACCCCTTCAGTGATGAATGACACATTCATTTCATTACCTTGTGGGGCTGGTCTGCCGATGTTGGGTTTGGGCTGTGCCACAAACCCCTGCAGGGACCTTTTTCTTTGGCCTTGTTTCGGTCGGCAGAGCGGTTGAGAAATGCACCGTTTTGTGCGGTGGGAACCGCCCGTTGTGGATTTTTCAACATATGGATGCAAAGCACAGCATACAGACGTTCACCCATTGTCCGCGCTGAGAAGGGCTCCTCCACTGGGCGACCGGCGCGCCATGCCATGAGGAAGCGGACAAGTCCACTCTCCACTGCGGCCTTTCCGTGCCAGAGAGTGGTGGCCCCAAAATTCCACGTGCACCCACCGGGTGTTCCTAAGGGCTCCCCCACAGGGTATATCCGACCTTCATATCCAAAAACAATACACCTGAGAAGGGGCTTTGCTATGTGTAGCATTCGTGTCACAATGTAACGCACTTTGTTGTGTGTTGCCTTCTGTGTTTTGCTTTCATGCTGTCCTCCACGTCTGTCTTCACGCAATGGGAAACAAATTGGAAAACTCCTTCTCCTCCCTCCCCATTCTGCGACCACATCCTGCCGCCCCCCCCCTTTGACAATGGCATGCTATGTGTCACATTCTCCTTGTACCTATGTCCCTTCAGTGCTTATCTTTTCCTTGTTGTGCATGTCTCTCTTGACACAAAGGGAAATGCGTGTACTGCATAGGAGACAAGTGTGCACTGCGCCTCTCCTTCACATAGGGCACTCTTTTGTTTTCAACCTCCCCCTTGAGGCGAGGAAGTGCGTCTTGGGTCTAGACCGTTGCGTCTCTGACCCAGACATTTGAGTTGGGCCTGCCCTAGCACCCACGCGTTCATCCCCCATCCACTGCGGGCCGTAATTTGCCATGTCGTCTAGCCCCCTTAGCGTGGCCTCTTCCGTCCCATCCAGCCCTTCGTTCCGGGAATGCGGTTGGGGGGATCTGCCGGAGCTCTTGCGGTTTGGAGACCAACCCCCATCGCCACCGTGTGACTCTGACGCTGACAAGTGTCTCAGCGAACTGGCCTCGCCCCAGCCTCCATTGCTAACACCGCCCCCCTCTCCCCCTTCACCCACAACCTCTCCAATGCCAGTAAGTCCTCCACGCAGACCCCACGTTACCTCAACCCGGTACCTGGTAGCCCTGGAAGCCGTGGAGAAGGCCCTGATGTGCACTGGCGTGCCACCGCCATCCCCCCCACAACCCCCCAAGTACATACCCAAGCACCCGCCCACCCCCCCAAACCCACTGTTAACGGGCCCTACAGTGCCAAACACTGCAGCTCATCCGGGAGAATCACGGGGGTGGGGTTCAGTATTTCGTAGACGGGGTGCTGAACCGCCGAGCGATGTACCGGTTTGCGGTTCAGCAGCCCAAGAAAAACTCCTTGCGGGTGTGGCAGGAGGGCATGCGAATTAGCCGTTCGCATTTCCTTGGCGGGGTCGAGGAGCATGCAGCAGTGGTGCTTGAAATCCGGTGTGCTACCCCAAAACCCTCCCGTATCCCCAAGCTGGCCCCACAACTTGTGCCTCGTCGGCCACTGCCCCCCCCAGCAAGTGATCAAGTGACACTAACCCACTATAGCAGGCACCGCCGTTCCTCACTCCTCCCACTGGCTCCCGCCCCAAAGCGGCCATGCCCCACCCCGCAGTACGGTTCATTGCTCCAGCGGCGTGCGTCTCAGTCCGCCCCCCCACCGGAGAGGCCGCAGCTTGGGTCATTGCTCCCTGCGCAAGCCCCCCCGCAGCGACCCCAGACTTCGGCGAGACGTTCCAATTTCCAGCTCTTCGGCAAGTGTGTCCCGAGCGTCTCTTACACATAGAGCACTCTTTTATTTTCAACCTCCCCCTTGAGGCGAGGAAGTGCGTCTTGGGTCTAGATCGTCGCGTCTCTGACCAGACATCCGAGTTGGGCTTGCTCCAAAACCCACACGTTGATCTCTCACCCAATGCGGGCCGCTGAGCCGCAGCAGTTCGCCCTCGGTCCCCGGCCACAGCGCCCCGTCGAGGGTTGTCGTTCCTCTCCGTACCAACCCACTGCGGGCCGCCAAGCCGCGGCACTTCGCCCTCGGTCCCCGGCCACACCGGCACGACCAGGGTCGTCGTTCCTCTCCGTACCCACCCACTGCGGGCCGCTGAGCCGCAGGAGTTCGCCCTCGGTCCCCGGCCACAGCGCCCCGACCAGGGTCGTCTTTCAACCCCCAACCCACCTACTGCAGGCCTCTGACCCGCAGGAGTTTGCCCTCGGTCCCCGGCCAAAGCGCCCCGACCCGGACAACATGCCAAACGCAAGGCAAATATAGCCCCATGGCCCTTGGCAAGGCAAAGGCCCTCAGCAAGGCAAAGGCCACGGCCCTCAGCAAGGCAAAGGCCCACAGCAAGGCAGAGGCTATGGCCCTGCGCAAGGCAAAGGCCCACACCAAGGCAAAGGGCAACGCCATCCGCAAGGCAAAGGCCCAAAGCAAGGCAAAGGGCATGGCCCTGCCCAAGGTAACGGCCCCCAGCAAGGCAAAGGCAAAGGCCAAGCCCTTCCACAAGTCAAAGGCCAAGCCCTCCCACAAGGCAAAGGCCAAGCCTCCCCACAAGGCACAGGCCACGGCCCTCCGCAAGCCAAAGACAAGGCCCCGACCTTTGCTGAAACCCTTGCCCACGTGGACTACGACATCTACACGAACCCAACCGAGGGATTCACCACCCGTTGGGCCGATCGCGATGCGTATGTCCAGAAGGCATCCCTAGTGCACACTGTCCATGAGTGTGCCGCTGCCCGGAGGTGGGCATGGGAGCAAGGTGCCCTGAGGCAGCTGTGGTCTGAGAGGGAAGAGCGGCAGAAGGAGGACAAGAATGGCAACATGGTCCTCGTAATAGAATGCGTTGCTCAGATCGACGTTTGGGGCAACTATGATATGACCGATGGGGATCTCATCCATGGATGGGACATGAAGCGGGCAGACGTTGACGGCGTTGACGTCGCACCATGCCTGGACTCGATTGGCAAGGTGCAAGGTGATGGCACCTCCGGTGACATGGTGACCATTGTTTGTGCGAACCAACCGCCCATTCTGTACATCCACAAGTGGTGGTGGTGCGTCCTGCCCGATGAGGCAGCGCTCCGGTCGTTGCGTGAGGAGATACGGACGGGGCAGGCGTGGAACGTGTTGCTCAATATTACCCGGCAAGAACCAAATCTGGCTGCCAGCCTCCCTGCCGAGGACCAGCAGATCCTGCGTCACCTTGTGGAGCATCATAACCTGAACCCCTCCCAAGCCTTGTCTGTGCGGCAATGTCTGGATGAGGGTGCTATTGTCTCCTCCATGACTGGTGGGGCCGGCACGGGGTAGTCGGAGACCCCGGTGGCCTGCATCAAGGCAGCCATGTGGCAGCATGGGTACTTTGACCCATGCATCCCGAACCCCAAGGCGCCAGATTCGATACACACTGGCAAGAAAGGGGGGGGGGGGGCACCCACCGACAACCCCCCTCGGGCATGCATCTTGGTCACTGCCCCAACAAACGCACAGGTCGACAACCTGATGCGGCGGGTGATCAAATCGGCCCAACAGGATCCTATCTTCTCTGAGGAAGTCCTGAAGGATCATCCCGTGCCCTAGATGCGGCTCCAAGCTGCAGGGGGCCGGACCCCCCAAGGCGTACCCAGGCGGACCCTGCAGGCGTACAACCAGCCAGCAGTCCAAGATACGTTGGCCAATTATCCGGAGTGCAATGGCACATTTGCATGTACCCTCAACAGCTGCCGGGTTCTCTTTGCAACAGCAGGTATGGTCGCCACAGGGCGGAAATTGTTGCTTGCGGCCCCCCCCGGTGACCCACAAACTAGGTTCCCATTCAGCTTCGGGGATGAGTCATCGAGGCATAGCATCCCAGTGGGTCTGGACTTTGCCATGGAATAATTTGCACCTCTAGGAACGTTATTTCATCACTCCGTGAATCGTTTACCCCCCTCCGTGAATTATTTCGCACCTCCGTGCATGATTTACCCCCCTCCATGGATTGTTTGATACCTCCGTGAATTATTTATGCCCCTCCGTGAATTATTTCGCCCCTCCATGAATTATTTACGCCCCTCCGTGAATTATTTCGTACCTCCGTGAATTATTTACCCCCCTCCGCGAATTCTTTCGCCCCTTTGTGAATTATTTACCCCCCTCCGTGAATTATTTGATACCTCCGTGACTGATTTAACCCCCTTTGTGAATTATTTGATACGTCCGTGATTTATTTCGCCCCTCCGTGAATTATTTACACCCCTCCGTGAATTATTTGATACCTCCGTGAATTATTTACGCCTCTCCATGAATTATTTGATACCTCCGTGAATTATTTACCCCCCTCCGTGAATTCTTTGATACCTCCGTGAATTACTTACGCCCCTGCGTGAAATATTTGATACCTCTGTGAATTATTTACCCCCCTCCGTGAAGTATTGGATAATTCAGTGAATTATTTACCCCCCTGCGTGAATTATTTCGCCCCTCCGTGAATTACTTCGCACCTGCGTGAATTAGTTGATACCTCCGTGAATTAATTATCCCCCTCCGTGAATCGTTTCGCCCCTCTATGAATTATTTACCTCCCTCCGTGAATTCTTCCGCCCCTCCGTGAATTTTTTCCCCCCGTCCGTGAATTATTTCGCCCCTCTGTGAATTCTTTACCCCCCTCCGTGAATTATTTGATACCTCCGTGAATTATTTACGCCCCTCCGTGAATTATTTACCCCCCTCTGTGAATTATTTGATACCTCCGTGAATTATTTACCCCCCTCTGTGAATTAGTTGATACCTCTGTGAATAACTTCGCACCTCCGTGAATTATTTGATACCTCCGTGAACTATTTACGCCCCTCCGTGAATTATTTGATACCCCTGTGAATTATTTACCCCCCTCCGTGAATTATTTGATACCTCCGTGAATTATTTACGCCCCTCCGTGGAGTATTTGATACCACCGTGAATTCTTTACCCCCCTTCGTGAATTATTCCGCCCATCCTTGAATTATTCACGCCCCTCGTTGAATTATTTCGCCCCTCCGCGTATTATTTACCCCCCTCCGTGAACTATTTCATACCTCCGTGAATTATTTACCCTCCCCCCGTGAATTATTTGATACCTCCGTGAATTATTTATCCCCCTCCGTGAATCATTCCGCCCCTCCGTGAATTGTGTACCCCCCTCCGCGAATTATTTACCTCCCTCCGTGAATTTTTTGATACCTCCATGAATTATTTACGCCCCTCCGTGGATTATTTGTCACCTCCGTGAATTATTCACCCCCCCTCCGTGAATCATTTGATACCTCCGTGAATTCTTTACGCCCCTCCATGAATTATTTGATACCTCCGTGAATTATTTACCCCCCTCCGTGAATTATTTGGTACCTCTGTGAATTATTTACCCACCTCCGTGAATTCTTTCGCCCCTCCGTGATTATTTACCCCCCTCTCTGAATTGTTTGACACCTGCGTGAATTATTTACTCCCCTCCGTGAATCATTTCGCCCCTCCGTGAATTATTTACGCCCCTCCGGGAATTATTTCGCACCTCCGTGAATTATTTACCCCCCTCCGTGAATTATTTCATACGTCCGTGAATTAGGTACCCCCCTCCGTGAATTATTCCGCCCGTCCGTGAATTTTCCGCCCCTCCGTGAATTATTTCGCCCCTCCGTGAACTATTTACCCCCCTCCGTGAATTAATGGAACCGTCCGTGAACTATTTACCCCCCTCCGTGAATTATTGACCCCTCTCCGTGAATTGCTTGATACCTCCGTGAATTATTCACCCCCCTCCGTGAATCATTTGATACTTCCGTGAATTTTTTACGCCCCTCCGTGAACTATTTGATACCTCTGTGAAGTATTTACCCCCCTCCGTGAATTATTTACCCCCCTCCGTGAATTTTTTACCCACCTCCGCGAATTATTTCGCCCCTCCGTGATTATTTACCCCCCTCCGTGAATTATTTGACAGGTGCGTGAATTATTTACTCCCCTCCGTGAATTATTTCGCCCCTCCGGGAATTATTTACGCCCCTCCGGGAATTATTTCGCACCTCCGTGAATTATTTAGGCCCTCCGTGAATTATTTGGCCCCCCCCCCCCGTGAATTATCTGGTACCTCCGTGAATTATTTATCCACCTCCGTGAATTAATTCGCCCCTCCTTGATTATTTACCCCCGTCCGTTGATTATTGGATACCTCCGTGAATGATTTACCCCCCTCCGTGAATTATTTGACACCTGCATGAATTATTTACTCCCCTCCGTGAATTATTTCGCCCCTCCGTGAATTATTTGCGCCCTTGCGGGAATTATTTCGCACCCCCGTGAATTATTTACCCCCCTCCGTGAATTTTTTTGCCCCTTTGTGAATTATTTACCCCCCTCCGTGAATTATTCCGCCCCTCCGTGAATTATATACCCCCCTCCGTGAATTATTTCGCCCCTCCGTGAACTATTTACCCCCCTCCGTGAATTATTTGATATCTCTGTGAATTTTTTACGCCCCTTTGTGAATTATTTGATACCTCCGTGAATTATTTACCCCCTCCGTGAATTATTTGATACCTTTGTGAATTATTTACCCCCCTCCGTGAATTATTTGATTGCTCCGTGAATCGTTTACGCCCCTCCGTGAATTATTTGATACCTCCGTGAATTGTTTACGCCCCTCCGTGAATTATTTCATACCTTCGTGAATTATGTACCCCCCTTCGTGAATTATTTCGCCCCTCCGGCAATTATTTACCCCCCTCCGTGAATTATTTACCCCCCTCCGTGAATTATTTCGCCCCTCGGTGAATTATTTACGCCCCTCTGTGAATTATTTACCCCCCTCCGTCAATTATTTGATATATCCGTGAATCGTTTACCCCCCTCTGTGAATGATTTCGCCCCTCGGTGAATTCTTTACGCCCCTCCGTGAATTACTTCGCACCTCAGTGAATTACTTACCCCCCTCCGTGAATTATTTTATACCTCCGTGACTTATCTACGCCCCGCCGTGAATTATTTACCCCCCTCCGTGAATTATTTACGCCCCTCCGTGAATTATTTCGCCCTTCCGTGAGTTATTTACCCCCCTCCGTAAATTATTTGATACCTCCGTGAATTATTTAACCCCTTCCGTGAATTATTTCGCCCCTCCGTGAATTATGTACCCCCCTCCGTGAATTATTTCGCTCCTCCGTGAATTATTTACCCCCCTCCGTGAATTATTTGATACCTCCGTGAATTATTTACCCCCCTCCGTGAATTATATCGCCCCTCCGTGAATTATTTCGCCCCTCCGTGAATTATTTCCCCCTCCGTGAATTGTTTAGGCCCTCCGTGAATTATTCCGCCCCTCCGTGAATTATTTACCCCCCTCCGTGAATTATTTGATACCTCTGTGAATTATTTCGCACCTCCGTGAATTATTTACCCCCCTCCGTGAATATTTTGCGCCCCTCCGTGAATTATTTCGCACCTCCGTGAATTATTTACCCCCCTCCGTGAATTATTTCATACCTCCGTGAATTATTTACCTCCATCCGTGAATTATTTCATACCTCCGTGAAATATTTACCCCCCTCCGTTAATTATTTTGCACATTCCATACCTGTGTGAATTGTCTGGTGCCCCATGCCCCGTCTTCCCACAGAATTTGTTACGACCTTTTAGCTAGCAACTTCACCAGTCATGTGAAGAAGTTGTCTGTGGTCTTGACCGTAGCGTCTACGACCCAGATACCTTTACCTCACCTCTGCTCTCCTCTGAGCTGCACGAGTTGCCCCTTGGTCTCTGACCGCAGCGCCTCGACCAAGGGCATCCCTCATCCCCCAACCCACCTATTGCTGGCCCTTGAGCCACAGAAGTTGGCCCTTGGTCCCTGGCCAGAGCGCCGCGTTCACGGTCGTTAGCCATCCCCCAACCCACGCTCTGCAGGCCTCCGAGCCGCATGAGTTCGCCCTTCGTCCCTGGCCGCCGCGCCTCGACCTCGGTCGTCGTCCATACCCCAGCCCACCCACTGCAGGCCGCCGAGCCGCAGGAGTTCACCCTTGGTTCCTGGCCGCCGCGCCTCGACCTCGGTCATCGTCCATCCCCCACCCCACCCACTGCAGGCCGCTGAGCCGCAGGAGTCCGCCCTCGGTCACTGGCCGCCGCGCCTGGACCAGGGTCGTCATCTACCCCTACCCAACTACTACTAGTCTTTGAGGCGCAGAAATTTGCCCTTGGTCCCTGGCCGCTGCGCCTCGACCCGGGTCTACGTTCATCTCCCAAACCACGCACTGGCATCAAGTGGGCCCGCGCAAGAACCCAAGGAAGAAGCAGCCTACCACTTCGAGTATCGGGGTCCGGGACCGGATTGTCCTCCTGAGTTGTGGTCACCAACAAGTGCCCACCGACCTGCACCTTGTGGGCCACCCAAGAGGCCACAACCTTTAACAGTGGTGAGGCAGCCTCCTACAAATGGCCCACCATCCTGAATGGCCCCCAAGGGACACCATGGAAGCTGCTCAAATGAAAATGGGATTCCGTCTAGCCCTCGGCCAGGCAGGGTGACATGCCCCACCAAAACAGGAGGCCATCTATTACACGAAGTTGGCATGGCACATGGCGACATGTGCCCTCGATGTCATCCATACCCATGGACTTGCAGCACTGTGCCGCCTGATGTACAGCCAAGAGGGCAGTCCAAAGTGCACACGGGAGGACGGAGGTGCTGTTGTGGAATACCGTACGGTCGCCTCAAACCTCTAGGAGCGGATAAAACAGTATGAGCAGGACCGTGGGAAAGTGGGGAGTCGACGAGGGGCCATTGCTGGACACCCCATCAGCGTTAGCAAACTTGCTTGGATGGAGGCTTGGAATGACATTATGTACGCCTTGCCACTCGTGGACTCATGGCCATTCTAGAGAGGGGAGACCAAGTACCCCATACCCGCTGTAGAGAAGATGTATGTGACTGGGGTACGGAGACTACCCTTGGGCTGAATGCAGCACTTTTGGCCACATGCAGCAAGTGCAGCACGGCCATTCACAAGTGATTTGTTGGCACCTGCGAGCCGTCGGAACTTATTGTTGCCGGCCAACGGGAAGGGTTCGAAAGCACAGGGGACCCCAGGATCCGGGGATGGTCGACAGAGAGTGTCGTTGCTAGCTGGTGGCACATGTCCGACTAGACAGGGGACCCCTGGATCTGGGGGTAGTCGACGGAGCTCACTATTGCCAGAAAGCTCAAGTTCTACTTTCAGTCCCGGACCTCAACCCAACGTCCCACCCAATCCAGCTCCTATGACGGTGCGGCTGACTAGACAGCAAGAGGTCGATCAAGCACCGATGACAACGTGCCATGGCATTGCCCGGTGTGTCCGCATTGCGATGCAAGGCTTGGGGGAGCAGCGGCGGGAGCCCCTGTCACAGGAGAGCCTGGTTGCCTCCTATACGGTGGGACGCCACTTTGCAGAGTCCATGCAGATTCCCATGCAAGAAAGCAGCGATGTGATACTGAGGTGCACCCCTTTAAGCCCTGAGATACCCCGCAACCACTTGGGATACCTCCATGCTGGTATCCGTGTGGTGAACAATACGTGGACAGGTGATGCAGGGGAGGAGGCCATGGATCTTCTATTGGAAGCCATGGCTGAAGGTGGGGTGCAACCCCCCCCCCCCCTAGGTCCCGTGACACCTGACCAGGATGCCCCCAGAGGTGATCCAAGCCAGTCCGACGTCCCAGCTTGTGCGCTGCGACTCAGATCCCAAGGTACATCTGGTGGTGTCCCTTGTGACAAAGGTACACCCAATGATGCATGTGCTGTGCACCAGGACGGGGGCCTAAAGGAGGCCGCAGGCACAGCTAGCACCCCTGGTGAAGCACAGCAATGCCCCCCCCCCCCACCCCACCCCCGCCTTAACTCCTATGACTGCTGACCAGGATTCCCGCAGAGGTGATCCAAGTGGGTCCGACGTCCCAGCCTGTGCGCTGCGATGTGGACCCCCAAGTGCACCCGATGTTGCAGGTGGTGTGCATGCTGATGATGAGATCCAGGGCCGAGACGTAATGGAAAACACAGGTCCAGGTGCTGCACAAGAATGCCTAACGCCACACCCCGGTTGTGGTGTTGAGTCACTCTCTGATCAGGGATCCCCTGTGCCCCTAGCACAGCGCCCACCACAGGTTTTATTAAGTGGGCAAGATAGTGAAATGTCATCCCCGAATATGCATAGCAGTTTGGGGACGGCATGCACTGTCATGGCACCTAGTCAGTCCAGCACAGATGGCTCTCAACAAAGCAACAACCCTCCCTCAGGCAAGAAAGCAATGCCTAGTGATCCCAACCCCATGCCTGCTGCAAAGCGTGTGCGGTTAGGGGTGGTCCAGGCCGCAGCAACTGACATTGACAATCCTGACGAGAAGGTCGAGGTGGATAAAATTAAGGCTAATGCCGGTAGGGAGCTGCCTACCATCCGGCAACTGCAGTTACGGTTGGCACGTGACGAGTATGTCGCCGCTGCATGTTTTTTTTATGCAGTTGCCCTCGGCCTCCATGCGCTCCGCAGTCAGACCCCCTTAACTGGTGCGGACCTGCGAGTTCAGGCAAGCATAATGTACAGGGAACAGTGTGGCATAGAGGTTAAATAGAGTGCTCTAAGTGTCTGTAGGGCCCTGGAAGAGAATAATTGGGACGGGAAGCCCTGGGGGGGGGAATGCCGGACCATTATCGACATCTTGCCCACCACATCGATGGGAAGGTTGTGTTGTTGCGTACAAACACACCAAAAATAATGGATTCAAAGTTTGGCCCGGACAGAGCGTTGACGTGTGCAGCAGTTTGGAGTCCGGGTATGGCAGAAGCCAAAGTGTACCATACAATCTAGGAGATGGAGGAAGCCGGTGAACAAGCATGCGTGATCGTCATTGGTGAGGCCAAACGTGATGGGCACCGGCGGGGAGGACATTACCAACGCGCCAGCTACGACCGCTCGTTGCAGGTAGCACCTTTGTGTGGTTGCATGGCATAATGGGGACACCGGTGTACACTAGAGAGACGTTAGGGCAGTTCTCCTTGTGAAGGTTGCAGTTGGGTGTCGGTGGGAGCAAAGGGCATACAGCGAAAGGGGATTGTCGCCGGTGGCGGCTTGCGCAAGGGACACAGGAGCATGGCCCCCTTGTGATGATGGTGAACCACATTGCAAGGGAGTTGGTGCCAGAGTGGTTCACGTGGACTACCATACAGCTGTCATGCAATGAGACGACAGCTCCCCATCAGCATCGTTTTGATAGTACCCCATGGTCAGCAGTGTTCTCCACGGGGCAGCACGTGGGTGGTGAGATCTGGGTGGAAGAGGGAGGCGTCGGCAGTGGACCGCACGGCAGACCAGGGAGAAGGCAGTGCCCAGATGGCATTAACCGTCCGGGCCATAGGTACCGTGTCGATAGGCAACCTGTAGTGGTCCGCACTAGGGCATGGCATGCCACTTGCCCATGGAAGGGGGACAGGTGATTGGTGGTGCTTTACGCCCGTGGAGAATGGCAGAGTTTGCCTCCATCGCACCGCAAGTTCTTGCACTAACATGCCTTCCGCCTACCTGCAGGTTAGTGGCGGTCCGCAAGGTGGAGCACGGCAACGGCCATGTGGCATGGCGAACCCCCCAAGTCACAATTGGTGTTGGCTTGGTACAATGTTGCAATGCCTCTTGCTGGGCTCTGGTGGACAAGAGGCCGTCCATGATGAGTGCCCAGATGATGTGGCGGTGTGGGCTACACTCCTGGGTGACATTGTGGCAAGCATGACAGGTGCTGTGTACCGTCCAAATGCCGTTGCACGCTTGTTGGCGGATGAGGGACAACCAAATGTTACTGTGTGCCAGTGTAGTGGTTGGTGTCAATGTGTCAGGAGGGCTCCCAAGTTTGAGTGGATGCAGCAGTCCGAGATGGCTGAGTGTTGGAAGCACATGGTACCGAAGCTGGTTCGTGCTGGTGTTCGTTCTCTGTCTGACTACTTGTCTCATGAGCAATGGTGGCAGCGGTGCCTAGCATGTGACAAGAAAATCCACCAAGCTGGAGGTGAGTTGGGAATGGCTGCCCAAGTGTTGCATGTTACTAACGAGGGCCAAAGCGTGCGGGTGCGAATCAGGGAGGGAATGAGGGGCCGTTCGTTGGGCCGCCCTTCAAACGCCCCCCCCCCCCCCCATGTGCCTTTGGGGGGGATCTCCAGGAGGCCATTGTACTATCGTCACTGGTGTTCAACAAGTGGGCTCCACTCCATGTCCACAATCAACAGCTTCATAGCCTGACTGTGGATCATGAGTTTGTGGATGTCAACGGGTACCATTGGGCCATGGTGCTACATGTTGGAGCAACTAGGGAGGAAGGGCACTTTGTTGCTCACATTTTAGTTCGCGATGAGTGGTGCTTGTGTGATGATGCGTCAGGGACAAGGGGACGGCCCCCAGCCAATTCACGAAAGGTGACATTCCTATTGTATGAGCGTACTCCCACGGAGATAGTGGGTATGTCACAAGGCGGTTCACAAAGGAGTGTCTGCAATCGTGTTGTACGTGATGCCCCCTCTCAGTCTGCAGCAATAACTGTCGACAAGCATGTCCGGAGCATGCCAAGAAACACCCCGTTGCCAGCCATGGCGCTGGCAACAGGTGACCCAGAGTCTACCAAGCACGTTGGGGAAGCACAACCCTCCCCCTCACAGTCTGCAGCACCAACTGTCAACAGGCATGCCCCGAGCGTGCCAAGTAACACCCAGTTGGCAGCCATGGCGCTGCCAACAGGTGACCCCGGATATACCACACATGTGGGGGATGTGCAGCCCACCACCGAGTTTATTGAAGCTGTGTCAAAGCTTGTACAAAAGCAAAGGGTACTGGTGAAACAGCATTTGCAGGTCCGTGTGCAAGCCCACCAGGTTCATCTCCGGGCACGTCATGAGAAGGAGTGGGATGAGACATGTCGCACCGGTCTGTTGCCGAGTCCATAGAACAGGATAGAGCCCGAGCTGCTACATTGGCAGCAACGGGGAGCAATGCTTTTTCTGTGATGATGGGGGCATCCCCCAAGCAACAAAAGAGCAGGGCTAAAGACACTGCAAGCATTTGTGGATGGGCATTGGCACTTGTAGTTCACTGTTCAAGGGGGTGTAATGTGCATATGTTGTGCATGGGCTGCTCAAACGGATTGTCGTGGGGTTAAGCGGCCACCGAAGGCCGCTGCACCCTTGGTGAATGGCACGTATGGCATGGGCATGCGTATGATGATCGCTGCACCAAAGGGATGGCGTAAAGATGTCCTGGAGGGTCACCTTGGTGTGTCACGTGGCACGACCAGCAGCCGCAGGAACATTGATAACCCTGGCCGCCACCACTTGGCCGCCGAGGAGAGTTTCCGGGTGCATTGTGCGGAACGTTTTCCGGCACTGTGCCCCAGTGCAGCTGCGTGTGCGGTCAATGTGGCAGAGAAGAGCGCTGTGTTCATTAGGGGTGAGGGCATGGACCTCGGTGTACCTATGAGCGACGCGCTGGCAGCCATTTTGTCACGCCTGGTGGAGGTATACATTGGCCTCCGCATGTGCACATCCATCCGTGCAATCAGTGAACGCATTCTTCTGCATTGTGCGTTGACCTCCGAACCGGGCCATCATGCCTCTCGACGATGGATAGTTGAGAAGGCCATGGTCGCAATGCATGGCGCCATGCAAGATGGTGTGTCAGAGACCCTGCAAAGGGCATTGTTCATTGCCTTGTTGTTGGATGGATCTGACCGCGAACGGCATTGCATCAATGAGTATGCCATCTTGCTCCTCTTCCCAGGCACTGGGCCAGCGGGAATGTGCGAGGTGTTCCTTGGTGTGGTGGATGTGGCTTCAGGGTAGGCACAAGAGGTGACGGCACAGGTGGAGGTAGTGCTGATGTCCTGGATGCCTGACCGTGCCTGGTGGGCTCAGAAGGTTGTGGTCTTTGCGGTGGATGGACCTATCAGGGCCTATGGGGACGTATGGGGATCTATGGGGACCTATGGGGACCTCTGGGGGCCTATGGGGACCTATGGGGGCATATGGGGGCCTGTGGGGACCTATGGGGACCTATGGGGACCTATGGGGGCCTATGGGGACCTATGGGGGCCTATGGGGAGCTATGGGGGCCTATGGGGACCTATGGGAGGCCTATGGGGACCCATGGAGACCTATGGCGACCTATGGGGGCCTATGGCGACCTATGGGGACGTATGGGGACCTATGGGGGGCTATGGGGACCTATGGGGACCTATGGGGTCCTACCGGGGCCTATGGGCACCTATGCCGGGCTATGGGGACCCATGGCGACCTATGGCGACCTATGGGGGCCTATGGCGACCTATGGGGACGTACGGGGACCTATGGGGAGCTATGGGGACCTATGGGGCCCTATAGGGACCTATGGGGCCTACGGGGAACCGTGGGGGCCTATGGGGACCTATGGGCGCCTATGGGGCCCTGTGGGGACCTATGGGGACCTATGGGGACTTATGGGGACCTACTGGGGCCTCCGGGGACCTATGGGGACCTATGGGGTTCTTTTGGGACCTATGGGCACCTATGGGGACCTATGGGGACCTATGGGGGCCAATGGGGACCTATGGGGACCTATGGGGACCTATGGGGACCTATGGGGGCCTGTGGGAAGCTATGGGACCTATGGGGACCTATGGCGACCTATGGGAACCTATTGGGCCTTCTGGGGACCTATGGGGTCCTCTTTGGACCTATGGGCACAAATGGCGGGCTATGGGGACCCATGGGGACCTATGGCGACCTATGGGGGCCTGTGGCGACCTACGGGGACCTACGGGGACGTATGGGGACCTATGGGGACCTATGGGGACCTATAGGGGCCTGTGGGGACCTATGGGGGCCTCTGGGGACCTATGGCGGCCTATGGGGACCTATGGGGGACCTATGGGGGCCTATGGGGACGCATGGGGACCTATGGGGACCTATGGGGACCCATGGGGGCCTATGGGGACCTATGGGGACCCATGGGGGCCTATGGGGACCTATGGGGACCTATGGGGACCTTTGGGGACCTATGGGGGCCTATGGGGACCTATGGGGACCTATGGGGGCCCGTTGGAAGCTATGGGGCCTATGGGGACCTATGGCGACCTATGGGAACCTATTGGGCCCTCTGGGGACCTATGGGGTCCTATTTGGACCTATGGGTACCTATGGCGGGCTATGGGGACCCATGGGGACCTATGGCGACCTATGGGGGCCTATGGCGACCAGTGGGGACCTACGGGGACCTACGGGGACGTATGGGGACCTATAGGGGCCCATGGGGACCTATAGGGGCCTGTTGGGACCTATGGGGGCCTTTGGGGAGCCATGGGGGCCTATGGGGACCTATGGGGACCTATGGGGACCTATGGGGACCTATGGGGGCCTATGGGGACCTATGGGGACCTATGGGGGCTTGTGGGAAGCTATGGGACCTATGGGGACCTATGGCGACCTATGGGGTCCTATTTGGACCTATGGGCACCTATGGCGGGCTATGGGGACCCATGGGGACCTATGGCGACCTATGGGGGCCTATGGCGACCAGTGGGGACCTACGGGGACCTACGGGGACCTACGGGGACCTATGGGGACCTACGGGGACCTATAGGGGCCTATGGGGACCTATGGGGGCCTATGGGGACCTATGGGGACCTATGGGGACCTATGGGGGCCTGTGGGAAGCTATGGGACCTATGGGGACCTATGGCGACCTATGGGAACCTATTGGGCCCTCTGGGGACCTATGGGGTCCTATTTGGACCCATGGGCACCTATGGCGGGCTATGGGGACCCATGGGGACCTATGGCGACCTATGGGGGCCTATGGCGACCTGTTGGGACCTACGGGGACCTACGGGGACGTATGGGGACCTATGGGGGCCTATGGGGACCTATAGGGGCCTGTGGGGACCTATGGGGGCCTCTGGGGACCTATGGGGGCCTATGGGGACCTATGGGGGACCTATGGGGGCCTATGGGGACTTATGGGGGCCTATGGGGACGCATGGGGACCTATGGGGACCTATGGGGACCCATGGGGGCCTATGGGGACCTATGGGGGCATATGGGGGCATGTGGGGACCTATCGGGGCCTATGGGGACCTATGGGGACCTACGGGGGCCTGTGCGGACCTATGGGGGCCTATGGGGACCTATGGGGGCCTATGGGGACCTATGGGGACTTATGGGGACCTATGGGGACCTATGGGGGCCTATGGGGGCCTGTGGGGACCTATGGGGACCTATGGGGGCCTATGGGGACCTATGGGCACCTATGGGGGCCTATGGGGACCTATGGGGGCCTATGGGGACCCATCAGTGCCTATGGGGGCCTATGGGGGCCTATGGGGGCCTATCGGCACCTATGGGAACCTATGGGCGCCTAGGGGGGCCTATGGGGACCTATGGGGGCCTATGCGGACTCACTGGCATCTATGGGGACCTTTGGGGACCCATTGGCACCTACGGGGACCTCTGGGGCCTATGGGGACCTATGGGGGACCTATGGGGGCCTATGGGGACTTATGGGGGCCTATGGGGACGCATGGGGACCTATGGGGACCTATGGGGACCCATGGGGGCCTATGGGGACCTATGGGGGCATATGGGGGCATGTGGGGACCTATCGGGGCCTATGGGGACCTATGGGGACCTACGGGGGCCTGTGCGGACCTATGGGGGCCTATGGGGACCTATGGGGGCCTATGGGGACCTATGGGGACTTATGGGGACCTATGGGGACCTATGGGGGCCTATGGGGGCCTGTGGGGACCTATGGGGACCTATGGGGGCCTATGGGGACCTATGGGCACCTATGGGGGCCTATGGGGACCTATGGGGGCCTATGGGGACCCATCAGTGCCTATGGGGGCCTATGGGGGCCTATGGGGGCCTATCGGCACCTATGGGAACCTATGGGCGCCTAGGGGGGCCTATGGGGACCTATGGGGGCCTATGCGGACTCACTGGCATCTATGGGGACCTTTGGGGACCCATTGGCACCTACGGGGACCTCTGGGGCCTATGGGGACCTATGGGGGCCTATGGGGACCTATCGGGATCTATGGGGAGCTATGGGGGCCTATGGGGACCTTTGGGGACCCATTGGCACTTACGGGGACCTATGGGGGCCTATGGGAACCTATGGGGGCTTATCGGCGCCTGTGGGGACCTATGGGGACCTATGGGGACCTATGGGGATTTATGGGGGCCCATGGGGACCTTTGGGGACCTATGAGGGCCTATGGGCACCTATTGGGGCCTATGGGGACCTATGGGGGGCCCGTGGGGCTGTATGGGGACCTATGGGTCCCTATGGGTCCCTATGGGGACCTATCGGTGCCTATGGGGACCTATGGGGTAGGGGGCATCAAGTTTTTCCACGCCGATTTTGACACCAACCCCCCCCCCCCCCCTTCCTCCAAGCATCAGATCTATATCAGACATATCATACATCTTGTTGTATACACTGCAAAAACAACATGCCACATCAAACATCAGACATGACTCTTTATACACAATCCTGCCATGGCCCTGTCAGGACTCTTTTCTTGGGCCCAATTTTGTGTCTAGTGCCAATGACTCCATGTGAAACTATGTTATATTGGCCGAGTCCCAACTAATTGGACGCCGCGCAGAGTACTATGTGGTTTGTGGACCCGGCGTCCCATCGTTAAGGTCGCTATGGGGTGCCGTACGGAACCGGCAGTTGTACATATTGCGCATGTATTGCAAAGTTTGCATTTCTTTCAGTTTTTCAATTTTTTTTTATAATTTACACGACTTACCACAAAAAAAAAATTACACGCATTTACCGCAAAAAAAATTACACAATTGGACGATTTTTTCGTACACGACTTACATTTTTCACCTCCCTTTAAAAAGATGAGGAGGTGTTGATTTGTAGTACGTGGGTTGCAGTGCAGAATGGTTCTCCCAAGGACTGCCCACAGTACCTGAGGCACTGGGGGAGGGCCTGGGAAATATTGAATAGCCAGTACGCAGGTCAAGGCAATATTCTACTCAGGCAGTCTGGACAGGGGCTCAGCATGACCCCCTGTTATTGCCCCAGGAGGCTCGGCAAAACTCGGACAATATGCTTGTTGTGTAATGCATTTGTGGTTTGCTGCACATCAATTTAACTGAGCAGTGTTTGCACTCAACCATGGCCGTGTTCACTCTTCCACAGCGCACTACCCTGTTGCACAGATCCAGACCTACATCCAGATCAAGACGCTGATTTCTGGGTTGGTGGGTTTGGCAGTGTGGGGCATCCTTCACCATTTGGGGGTGGACTGCGCCCCCATACTGGGCTTGCTCACGGGCTTCGCGAACTATATTCCCTCTGTGGGCCCCTTCTGTTCCACCCTCCTTCCTCTCCCGTTGGTGCTGCTGAATCCGGACATGCAGATGTCTGACAAAGTATTGGCCATGCTCCTGCCGTTCCTATTGCACACCTTCGTGGGCAATTTTGTGGAGATTAAGATCATGGTATGCGAGGCTCAACCCCAAACCTGTGACCCTTCCCTCGCCCTCTCCAACCCTCATTGAACCGTCACAAACCGCCAAAGCCTCTTCAAGATCGTCCAGTGTGCAACTCTTTCAAGCCTCCCCCAACCCTGACCAGCGCTCTTCAACCATCCGTTTCTCAATCACAACACTCAAGACTGCACCATTTACAAGCGTTGACAACCATCTCCACCTCTTTATTCATTATCGTTTTGCCTTATGAAGCCCGAGAACAGCTGGGGCATGGCAAGAGCAAAAGTGCCAAGCACCAGCCCTATTTGTTGCACAAGTATACAAGTTCAGTGCTCCATTGTCACCCCTTTTGTGCCCTAAGCAAGACACTTTGCAACCCGCAGCAACCCTATCTAACCCTCGTTCGGGGGCGATTCAATATCCATAGTCCATGGCCGGCGTTCCATTGCAACTCCGGGGGGGGCTCCAAGCCTGACCGAATAAGGGGGGGGGGGGGGAGAAATAGGCTCGAAGGGCCAAGCTGTACAATATTGGCTTTTTTTCTGTTTAGAACACAGCTAGAGCAGACACTGTGCGAATCCTAAATATTTGCGAAAATAATTAATTCTTGGCACAGGGTGTTGTTGTCCGAAAAAAAAACGCAAAAAATTAATTATTGGCTTCATGCCTTACGCAAAAATGGGTTCTGCAAAAAAAATCGCAAAAATAAAATAATTTTTGCTCCTGCCCCCCCTTTTGTTTGCAAGAATGCCCGAATCGCGGGAGAGTTTGCCCCACTGCTTGTTGTCCCCCTCTTCCGTGTCTCAAGCTCCATTCTGCACCTTGCTTTGCTTTCAGAGAATGATGCATCCGGGATTTTCACAAGTGTTAAAATAGTGGAATGTGGCTGTTGATGTGCCCCAAAGCAGATAAAGGGGCTAGTTCGGGATATTGGGTTGCCAGTCTTTTTGTGATTCAAATTTGTTTGTTGGTTGTTGGGTTGTAAACATTTGCTCGCCATTGTGCCTATTTGCTTTGCCCTGTCCCTGTTTGCTTTGCCCTGTCCCTGTATCCCCCCTTTGACCCATGTTCTCCTTCTTCCCCCCCCCCCCCTTTGTCCAGCCCTGTATTGCTGTGCATGAAAGTGCATCATTAAGAGAGGTCCCCCCCCTACTAGCGGGGGCCAACAAGGGCAGAAATTGGGTTATTGGGACCTATGACAAATATCAGACGAACAAGAAAAATTTCCTGGTACACCAGCAGGGGCCAACAGGGGCAGAAATTGGGTCATTGGGACCTATGACGATGTATGACCGTGTCTCTTTTAAAGAAAAATGGACATATCAAACCATTTTGATGCATTGAGATCAGGTGAAAAACAGTGTACTTTGGGAAATACAGTTTCCTCAGTTTGCAGGCTGTAACAGCAACTTTCCAAAACCTTTATCGAAGGAGAGCAAGCGGCCAAAACCCACCCACAACCATTAGGACTCCCTTGAAAACGCAGTAGGAAGTGCATCCGAAAGGGGTAGCCCCCTCCCCCATCTAGGGGGTAGGTGGTTTGAACCAGTAGGTGCAGCACTTTCCCCAAAGCGGGGGGGGGGGGGGGGGGCTGTGCATTTATGATGCTTGGAATGTGCGTGTGGGGTCACCTTGGTGGTCCCAGCCCCGAGAGCCCAATAAGGGTGGTGGTGGTGGGTCTGCAGGAGTCGCACCTGCTATGGTATGGGCTGGAGCATGGCTCGGACCAACCCTCCCCACTCTTGTACCACCGTTTGGCAGTAGGGGTAGCAAACAGGCACAGGTTTTCCATCTCAGAAAACCTGTGGTTTTCGGCTGTCGGGTCGCCTGGGTGACGGATGTCGCTCCAGTGAGTGTACGTGCTCGGGAGGTCTTAACTCCGTCTGCGGTTGCACTGTGCCGGAGTGTCGCGCTCCCCGACGGGTGTCCGAAGCCCCTCTGTGTGTGCCGTGCGTGTCCCGAGCGCCTGTGTGCCATGCAAGCGCTCTGTGACTCGCATGTGTGCGCCATGCAGGCGCCCCGTGACTCGCATCTGCGTGCCATGCAGGTGCTCTGTGACTCGCATCTGAACGCCTTATAGACACTCTGTGACTCGCATCTGTGTGCCATGCACGCATCTGTGTGCCATGCACTCATCTGTGTGCCATGCAGGCGCTCTGTGACTCGCATCTGTGCGCCTTGCAGGCGCTTTGTGACTTGCATCTGTGTGCCATGCAAGCGCTCTGTGACTCGCATGTGTGCGCCATGCAGGCGCCCCGTGACTCGCATCTGTGTGCCATGCAGGCGCTCTGTGACTCGCATCTGAACGCCTTATAGACACTCTGTGACTCGCATCTGTGTGCCATGCACGCATCTGTGTGCCATGCAGGCGCTCTGTGACTCGCATCTGTTTGCCATGCAAGCGCTCTGTGACTCGCATGTGTGCGCCATGCAGGCGCCCCGTGACTCGCATCTGTGTGCCATGCAGGCGCTCTGTGACTCGCATCTGAACACCTTATAGACACTCTGTGACTCGCATCTGTGTGCCATGCACGCATCTGTGTGCCATGCAGGCGCTCTGTGACTCGCATCTGTGTGCCATGCACTCATCTGTGTGCCATGCAGGCGCTCTGTGACTCGCATCTGTGCGCCTTGCAGGCGCTTTGTGACTCGCATGTGTGCGCCATGCGGGCGCTTTGTGACTCGCGTTTGTGTGCCATGCAGGCACTCCGGGATGCGCACGCATCTGAACGCCATGCGGGCGCCCTGTGGCTGGCATCTGTGTGCCAGGCAGGCGCTCTGTGACTGGCAGCGGTGCGTCATGCAGGCGCTCTGTGACTCGCATCTGTGTGCCATGTAGGCGCCCTGTGACTGGCATGTGTGCGCCATGCAGGTGCTCTGTGACTCGCATGTGTGCGCCATGTAGGCGCTCTGTGACTTGCCTTTGTGTGCCATGCAGGCACTCCGGGACGCGCATCTGAACGCCATGTGGGCGTCCTGTGGCCTGCATCTGTGTGCTATGCACGCGCTCTGTGACTGGCATAAGTGCGCCATGCAGGCATTCTGTGAAGCGTATCTGCGCGCCCTGTAGGCGCCCTGTGAAGCGTATCTGCGCGCCATGCAGGCGCTCCGTGACACGCATCTGAACGCCATGCAGGCGCTCTATCGCTCGCATCTGTGCGCCATGCAGGCACTGTGTGACTTGCATCTGTTGCCATGCAGGCGCTCTGTGACGCACACTGTACGCAACGCCAGCCCCGTGTGACCCGCATTTGTGCTCCATGCAGGAACTCTGTGACTCGCATCTGTGCGCCCTGCAGGCGCTCTGTGACTTGCATCAGTGCGCGATGCAGGCTCTCTTGTGACTCGTATCCGTGCGCCATGCAGGCGCTCGGTGACTTGCATCTGTGCGCCAGGCAGGCGGGTGTGACTTGCATCTGTGTACCATGCAGGCGCTCTGTGACGCGCTTCTTTGCACCATGCATGCGCTCTGTGACTTGCAGCGGTGCGCCATGCAGGCGCTCTGTGAAGTGTATTTGTGTGCCCAGCAGGCGCTCTGTGACTGGCATCTGCGCGCTATGCAAGCGCTCTGTGACTCGCACATGCGTGCCATGCAGGCACGCTGTGACGCGCTTCTGCGCGCCATGCGGGCACTCTATGACTTGCATCTGCACACTATGCAGGCACCCTGAGACTTGCATCCATGCAGGCGCTCCGTGGCAGGCATCTGTGCGCCACGCAGGCGCTCTGTGATTTGCATCTGTGTGCCATGCAGGCGCAGTGTGACCCGCATCTGATGCCATGCAGGCGCTCTGTGACGCACACTGTACGCAACGCCAGCCCCCTGTGACCCGCATTTGTGCTCCGGGCAGGAACTCTGTGACTCGTATCTGTGCGCCCTGCAGGCGCTCTGTGACTTGCATCAGTGCGCGATGCAGGCTCTCTTGTGACTGGTATCCGTGCGCCATGCAGGCGCTCTTTGACTTGCATCTGTGCGCCATGCAGGCGGGTGTGACTTGCATCTGTGCACCATGCAGGCGCTCTGTGACGCGCTTCTTTGCACCATGCACGCGCTCTGTGACTTGCAGCGGTGCGCCATGCAGGCGCTCTGTGAAGCGTATCTGTGTGCCCAGCAGGCGCTCTATGACTGGCATCTGCGCGCTATGCAAGTGCTCTGTGACTCGCACATGCGCGCCATGCAGGCACGCTGTGACGCGCTTCTGCGCGCCATGCAGGCGCTCTATGACTTGCATCTGCACCTTATGCAGGCACCCTGAGACTTGCATCCATGCAGGCGCTCCGTGGCAGGCATCTGTGCGCCACGCAGGCGCTCTGTGATTTGCATCTGTGTGCCATGCAGGCGCTTTGCGACCCGCATCTGTTGCCATGCAGGCGCTCTGTGACGCACACTGTACGCAACGCCAGCCCCCTGTGACCCGCATTTGTGCTCCATGCAGGAACTGTGTGACTCGCATCTGTGCGCCCTGCAAGCGCTCTGTGACTTGCATCAGTGCGCGATGCAGGCTCTCTTGTGACTTGTATCCGTGCGCCATGCAGGCGCTCCGTGACTTGCATTTGTGCGCCATGCAGGCGGGTGTGACTTGCATCTGTGCACCATGCAGGCGCTCTGTGACGCGCTTCTTTGCACCATGCACGCGCTCTGTGACTTGCAGCGGTGCGCCATGCAGGCGCTCTGTGAAGTGTATCTGTGTGCCCAGCAGGCGCTCTGTGACTGGCATCTGCGCTCTATGCAAGCGCTCTGTGACTCGCACATGCGTGCCATGCAGGCACGCTATGACGCGCTTTTGCGCGCCATGCAGGCGCTCTGTGACTTGCATTTGCACACTATGCAGGCGCCCTGAGACTTGCATCCATGCAGGCGCTCTGTGGCAGGCATCTGTGCGCCACGCAGGCGCTCTGTGATTTGCATCTGTGTGCCATGCAGGCGCAGTGTGACCCGCATCTGTTGCCATGTAGGCGCTCTGTGACGCACACTGTACGCAACGCCAGCCCCCTATGACCCGCATTTGTGCTCCATGCAGGAACTCTGTGACTCGCATTTGTGCGCCCTGCAGGCGCTCTGTGACTTGCATCTGTGCGCCATGCAGGCGGGTGTGACTTGCATCTGTGCACCATGCAGGCGCTGTGTGACGCGCTTCTTTGCACCATGCACGCTCTCTCTAACTTGCAGCGGTGCGCCATGCAGGCGCTCCGTGAAGCTTATTTGTGTGCCCAGCAGGCGCTCTATGACTGGCATCTGCGCGCTATGCAAGCGCTCTGTGACTCGCACATGCGCGCCATGCAGGCACGCTGTGACGCGCTTCTGCGCGCCATGCAGGCGCTCTGTGACTTGCATTTGCACACTATGCAGGCGCCCTGAGACTTGCATCCATGCAGGCGCTCTGTGGCAGGCATCTGTGCGCCACGCAGGCGCTCTGTGATTTGCATCTGTGTGCCATGCAGGCGCAGTGTGACCCGCATCTGTTGCCATGTAGGCGCTCCGTGACGCACACTGTACGCAACGCCAGCCCCGTGTGACCCGCATTTGTGCTCCATGCAGGAACTCTGTGACTCGCATCTGTGCGCCCTGCAGGCGCTCTGTGACTTGCATCAGTGCGCCATGCAGGCTCTCTTGTGACTGGTATCCGTGCGCCATGCAGGCGCTCCGTGACTTGCATCTGTGCGCCATGCAGGCGGGTGTGACTTGCATCTGTGCACCATGCAGGCGCTCTGTGACGCGCTTCTTTGCACCATGCAGGCGCTCTGTGACCCGCTTCTTTGCACCATGCACGTGCTCTGTGACTTGCAGCGGTGCGCCATGCAGGCGCTCTGTGAAGCGTGTCTCTGTGCCCTGCAGGCGCTCTGTGACTGGCATTTGCGCGCTATGCAAGCGCTCTGTGACTCGCACAGCGCGCCATGCAGGCACGCTGTGACGCGCTTTTGCGCGCTATGCAAGCGCTCTGTGACTTGCATCTGCACACTATGCAGGCGCCCTGAGACTTGCATCCATGCAGGCGCTCCGTGGCAGGCATCTGTGCGCCACGCAGGCGCTCTGTGATTTGCATCTGTGTGCCATGCAGGCGCTCTGTCACCCGCATCTGTTGCCATGCAGGCGCTCTGTGACGCACACTGTACGCAACGCCAGCCCCCTGTGACCCGCATTTGTGCTCCAGGCAGGAACTCTGTGACTCGCATTTGTACGCCCCGCAGGCGCTCTTTGACTTGCATCTGTGCGCGATGCAGGCTCTCTTGTGACTGGTATCCGTGCGCCATGCAGGCGCTCTTTGACTTGCATCTGTGCGCCATGCAGGCGGGTGTGACTTGCATCTGTGCACCATGCAAGCGCTCTGTGACTTGCATCTCTGTGCCATGCAGGCGCTCTGTGAACCGCATCTGAACGCCATGTAGGCACTCCGGGGCTCGCATCTATGTGCCATGCAGGCGCTATGTGACTCGCTTCTGTGCGCCTTGCAGGCGCTCTGTGACTCGCATGCGTGCGCCATGCAGGCGCTCCGTGACTCGCGTTTGTGTGCCAACCAGGCACTCCAGGAGGCGCATCTGAATGCCATGCGGGCGCCCTGTGGCTGGCATCTCTGTGCCAGGCAGGCGCTGTGCGACTGGCAACGGTGCGCCATGCAGGCGCTCTGTGAAGCATATCGGCACACCCTGCAGGCGCTCTGTGACTTGCATCTGTGCACCGTGCAGGCGCTCTGTGACGCGTTTCTGTGCGCCATGCAGGCACTCTGTGACTGGCATCTGTGTGCCATGCAGGCGCTCTGTGACTCGCATCTGTGCGCCTTGCAGGCGCTCCGTGACTCGCATCTGTGCACCATGCAGGCGCTCTGTGACTCGCATTTGTGTGTCATGCAGGCACTCCGGGACGCGCATCTGAACGCCATGTTCGCACCTCGTGGCCTGCATCTGTGTGCTATGCACGCGCTCTGTGACGGGCATCAGTGCGCCATGCACGCATTCTGTGAAGCGTATCTGCGCGCCCTGTAGGCGACCTGAGAAGTGTATCTGCACGCCATGCAGGCGCTCCGTGACATGCATCTGAACGCCATGCAGGCGCTCTATCGCTCGCATCTGTGCGCCATGCAGGCGCTCTGTGACTTGCATCTGCACACTATGCAGGCGCCCTCAGACTTGCATCCATGCAGGCGCTCCGTGGCAGGCATCTGTGCGCCACGCAGGCGCTCTGTGATTTGCGTCTGTGTGCCATGCAGGCGCAGTGTGACCCGCATCTGTGTGCCATGCAGGAACTCTGTGACGCACACTGTACGCAACGCCAGCCCCCTGTGACCCGCATTTGTGCTCCATGCAGGAACTCTATGACTCGCATTTGTACGCCCTGCAGGCGCTCTGTGACTTGCATCTGTGCGCGATGCAGGCTCTCTTGTGAATGGTATCCGTGCGCCATGCAGGCGCTCTTTGACTTGCATCTGTGCGCCATGCAGGCGGGTGTGACTTGCATCTGTGCGCCATGCAGGCGCTCTGTGAAGCGTATCTGTGGGCCCTGCAGGTGCTCTGTGACCGGCATCTGCGCGCCATGCAAGCGCTCTGTGACTCGCACATGCGCACCATGCAGGCACGCTGTGAGGCGCTTCTGCGCGCCATGCAGGCGCTCTGTGACTTGCAGCTGCACACTATGCAGGCGCCCTGAGACTTGCATCCATGCAGGCGCTCCGTGGCAGGCATCTGTGCGCCACGCAGGCGCTCTGTGATTTGCATCTGTGTGCCATGCAGGCGCTCTGTGACCCGCATCCGTTGCCATGGAGGCGCTCCGTGACGCACACTGTACGCAACGCGACCCCCCTGTGACCCGCATTTGTGCTCCATGCAGGAACTCTGTGACTCGCATCTGTGCGCCCTGCAGGCGCTCTGTGACTTGCATCTGTGCGCGTTGCAGGCTCTCTTGTGACTGGTATCCGTGCGCCATGCAGGCACTCTTTGACTTCCATCTGTGCGCCATGCAGGCGGGTGTGACTTGCATCTTCGCACCATGCAGGCGCTGTGTGACGCGCTTCTTTGCACCATGCACGCGCTCTCTGACTTGCAGCGGTGCGCCATGCAGGCGCTCTGTGGAGCTTATTTGTGTGCCCAGCAGGCGCTCTATGACTGGCATCTGCGCGCTATGCAAGCGCTCTGTGACTCGCACATGCGCGCCATGCAGGCGCTCTGTGACCATCATGTGTGCGCTATGCAGGCGCACTGAGACTTGTATCTGTGTGCCATGCAGGCGCTCTGTGACCCACATCTGAACGCCATGCAGGCGCTCTGTGACTCACCCTTGTGCGCCATGCAGGCACTTCGGGGCTCGCATCTATGTGCCATGCAGGCGCTATGTGACTCGCATCTGTGCGCCTTGCAGGCGCTCTGTGACTCGCATGCGTGCGCCCTGCAGGCGCTTTGTGACTCGCGCTTGTGTGCCACCCTGGCACTCCGGGACGCGCATCTGAACGCCATGCGGGCGCCCTGTGGCTGGCATCTGTATGCCAGGCAGGCGCTGTGCGACTGGCAGCGGTGCGCCATGCAGGCGCTCTGTGAAGCATATCGGCACACCCTGCAGGCGCTCTGTGACTTGCATCTGTGCGCCATGCAGGCGCTCTGTGACTGGCATCTGTGTGCCATGCAGGCGCTCTGTGACTCGCATTTGTGTGCCATGCAGGCGCTCTGTGACTCGCATCTGTGCGCCATGCAGGCGCCCTGTGACTCGCATCTTTGCGCCTTGCAGGCGCTCTGTGACTTGCATCTGTGCACCATGCATGCGCTCTTTGACTCGCATTTGTGTGTCATGCAGGCACTCCGGGACGCGCATCTGAACGCCATGTTGGCGCCCTGTGGCCTGCATCTGTGTGCTATGCACACGCTCTGTGACTGGCATCAGTGCGCCATGCAGGCATTCTGTGAAGCGTGTCTGCGCGCCCTGTAGGCGACCTGTGAAGCGTATCTGCGCGCCATGACACCATGACTCCGTGACACGCATCTGAACGCCATGCAGGCGCTCTATCGCTCGCATCTGTGCGCCATGCAGGCACTCTGTGACCCGCTTGTTTGCACCATGCACGTGCTCTGTGACTTGCAGCGGTGCACCATGCAGGCGCTCTGTGAAGCGTATCTGTGGGCCCTGCAGGCGCTCTGTGACTGGCATCCGCGCGCTATGCAAGCGCTCTGTGACTCGCACATGCGCGCCATGCAGGCACGCTGTGACGTGCTTTTGCGCGCCATGCAGGCGCGCTGTGACGCGCTTCTGCGCGCCATGCAGGCGCCCTGAGAATTGCATCCATGCAGTGGGCTCCGTGGCAGGCATCTGTGCGCCACGCAGGCGCTCTGTGATTTCCATCCGTGCGCCATGCAGGCGCTCCGTGACGCACACTGTACGCAACGCGAGCCCCATGTGACCCGCATTTGTGCTCCATGCAAGAACTCTGTGGCTCGCATCTGTGTGCCCTGCAACCGCTCTGTGACTTGCATATGTGCGCCATGCAGGCTCTCTTGTGACTGGTATCCGTGCGCCTTGCAGGCGCTCTTTGACTTGCACCTGTGCGGCATGCAGGCGGGTGTGACTTGCATCTGTGCACCATGCAGGCGCTCTTTGACTTGCATGTGTGCGCTATGCAGTCGCCCTGAGACTTGCATCTGTGTGCCATGCAGGCGCTCTGTGACCCGCATCTAAACGCCGTGCATGCGCTCTGTGACTCGCATCCATTCGCCTTGCAAGCGCTCTGTGACTCACCTTCATGCGCCATGCAGGCGCCCTGTGACTCGCATGTGTGCGCCATGCAGGCGCTCTGTGACCCGCATTTCAACGCCATGCAGGCGCTCTGTGACTCGCATTTGTGTGCCATGCAGGCACGTTGGCACGCGCATCTGAACGGCATGTTGGCGCCCTGTGGCCTGCACCTGTGTGCTATGCACGCACTCTGTGAGTGGCATCAGTGCGCCATGCAGGCATTTCGTGAAGCATATCTGCGCGCCCTGTAGGCGTCCTGTCAAGCGTATCTGCGCGCCATGCAGGCGCTCCGTGACACGCATCGGAACGCCATGCAGGCGCTCTATCGCTCGCATCTTTGCGCCATGCAGGTGCTCTGTGACCCGCTTCTTTGCACCATGCACGTGCTCTGTGAACTGCAGCGGTGCGTCATGCAGGCGCTGTGTGAAGCGTATCTGTGTGCCCTGCAGGCGCTCTGTGACTGGCGTCTGCGCCCTATGCAAGCGCTCTGTGACTTGCACATGCGCGCCATGCAGGCACGCGGTGACGCGCTTTTGCGCGTCATGTAGGCGCTCTGTGACTTGCATCTGCACACTATGCAGGCGCCCGGATACTTGCATCCATGCAGGCGCTTTGTGGCAGGCATCTGTGCGCCACACAGGCGCTCTGTGATTTGCATCTGTGTGCCATGCAGGCGCTCTGTGACCCGCATCTGTGTGCCATGCAGGCGCCTTGTGACCCGCATATGTGCGCCATGGAGGCGCTCTGTGACTTGCATATGTGCGCTATGCAGTTGCTCTGAGACTTGCATCTCTGTGGCATGCAGGCGCTCTGTGAACCGCATCTGAATGCCGGGCATGCGCTCTGTGACTCGCATCCGTGCGCCTTGTAGGCGCTCTGTGACTCACCTTTGTGCGCCATGCAGCCGCTCTGTGACTCGCATCCGCTCGCCCTGCAGGCGCTCTGTGACTCACCTTCGTGCGCCATGCAGGCGCTCTCTGACCCGCATTTGAACGACATGCAGGCGCTCTGTGACTCGCATCCGTTCGCCTTGCAGGCCCTCTGCGAGTCACCTTCGCGCGCCATGCAGGCTCTCTGTGACTCGCATCTTTGTGCCATGCAGGCGCTCTGTGACTCACATCTGTGTGCCATGCGGGCCCTCTGTGACGGGCATGTGAACGCCTTGCAGACACTCTGTGACTGGCATCTGTGCGCCACGCAGGCGCTCTGTGACTCGCATTTGTGTGTCATGCAGGCAGTCCGGGACGCGCATATGAACGCCATGCAGGCGCTCTGCCGCTCGCATCTGTGCACTATGCAGGCACTCTGTGAGCCACTTTTTTGCGCCTTGCACGCGCTCTGTGACTTGCAGCGGTGTGCCATGTATGCGTTCCGTGAAGTGTATCTGTGCGCCCTGCAGGCGCTCTGTGACTTGCATCTGCGCGCTGTGCAGGCGCTCTGTGACTCGCATCCGGCACTATGTAGGCGCCCTGTGACTCCCATCTGTGCGCCACGCAGGAGCTTCGTGACTCGTAACTGTGCTCCATGCAAGAACTCTGTGACTCGCATATGTGCGCCATGCACGCGCTCTGTGACTCTCATCTGTGCGCCCTGCAGGCGCTCTATGAAGCGTATGTGTGCGCCATGCAGGCTGGTGTGACTCGTATCTGTGCGCCACGCAGGCGCTCTCTGACTCTTATCTGTGCACCATGCAGGCGCTCTGTGACTTGCATATGTGCGCAATACAGGCGCTCCGTGACTGCTATCCGTGCACCATGCAGGCGCTCTGTGACTTGCATCTGTGCGCCACGCAGGCGGGTGTGACTCGCATCTGTGTGCCACGTAGGCGCTCGGTGACCCGCATCTGTGTACCATGCAGGCGCCCTGTGACTTGCATGTGTGCGCTATGCAGTCGCTCTGAGACTTGCATCTGCGTGCCACACATGTGCCCTGTGACTCGCATCTGTGCGCCTTGCAGGCGCTCTGTGACTCGCATATGTGCGCCAGGCAGGCGCTCTGTGACTCGCATGTGTGCGCTTTGCAGGCGCTCTGTGACTCGCATGTGTGCGCCATGTAGGCGCTTTGTGACTCGCACCTGTGCGCCATGCGGGCGCTCTGTGAAGCGTATCTGTGCCCCATGCAGGCGGGTGTGACTTGTGTCTGTGCGCCATGCAGGCGCCCTGTGCCTCTTATCTGTGTGCCATGCAAGCGCTTTGTGACTCTCATCAGTGTGCCATGCAGGGGCTCTGTGACTTGCATGTTTGCGCTATGCAGTCGCTCTGAGACTTGCATCTGTGTGCCACGCAGGCGCTCTGTGACCCGCATCTGAACGCTATGCGGGCGCTCTGTGACTCGCAACCGTGTGCCTTGCAGGCGCTCTTTGACGCGCTGTCGTGTGCCATGCAAGCACACCGGGACACGCATGTGAACGCTAGGCAGGTGCCCTATGACTCGTATCTGTGTGCCATGCAGGCACTCTGTGACTCGCATGTGTGCGACATGCAGGCGCCCTGTGACTCGCAAATGAACGCCATGCAGGCACTTTGTGACTCGCACCTGTGTGGCATGCAGGCTCTCTGTGACTCGCATCTGTGTACCATGCACACATCTGTCTGCCATGCAGGCGCTATGTGACTCGCATCTGTGCGCCTTGCAGGCGCTCTGTGACTCGCATGCGTGTGCCATGCACGCGCTCGGTGACTCGCATTTGTGTGCCACCCAGGCACTCCGGGACGCGCATCTAAACGCCATGCAGGCACTCTGTGACTCGACGCTGTGTCTCAGGCAGGCACTCTGTGAAGTATATCGGTGCGCCCTGCAGGCGCTCTGTGACTTTGCATTTGTGCGCCATGCAGGCGCTCTGTGACGCGTTTATGTGCGCCATGCAGGCACTCTGTGACTGGCATCTGTGTTCCATGCTGGCGCTCTGTGACTCGCATCTGTGTGCCATGCAGGCGGGTGTGACTTGCATCTGTGCGCTTTGCAGGCGCCCTGTGACCCGCTTCTTTGCACCATGCACGCGCTCTGTGACTTGCAGCGGTGCGCCATGCAGGCGCTCTGTGAAGCGTATCTGTGGGCCCTGCAGGCGCTCTGTGACTGGCATCTGCGCTCTATGCAAGCGCTCTGTGACTCGCACATGCGCGCCATGCAGGCATGCTGTGACGCGCTTTTGCACACCATGCAGGCGCCTTGTGACTTGCATCTGTACACTATGCAAGTGCCCTGAGACTTGCATCCATGCAGGCGCTCCGTGGCAAGCATCTGTGCGCCACGCAGGCGCTCTGTGATTTGCATCTGTGTGCCATGCAGGCGCTCTATGACGCACACTGTACGCAACGCGAGCCCCCTGTGACCCGCATTTGTGCTCCATGCAGGAACTCTTTGACTCGCATCAGTGCGCCCTGCAGGCGTTTGTGACTTGCATCAGTGCGCGATGCAGGCTCTCTTGTGACTGTTATCCGTGCGCCATGCAGGCGCTCTTTGACTTGCATCAGTGTGCCATGCAATGCTCTGTGATTTGTAGGTGTGCGCTATGCAGTCGCTCTGAGACTTGCATCTCTGTGCCATGCGGGCGCTCTGTGACCCGCATCTGAACGCCATGCAAGCGCTCTGTGACTCCCATCCGTGCGCCTTGCAGGCGCTTCGTGACTCACCTTCGTGCGCTACCGAGGCAGTCCGAGACGCATCTGAACGCCATGCAGGCACCCTGTGGCTCGCATCTGTGTGCCATGCAGGCGCTCTGTGACTCGCATCTCTTTGCCATGCAGGCGCTCTGTGACTCGCATCCGTTCGCCTTGCAGGCGCTCTTTGACTAACATCCGTTCGCCTTGCACACACTCCCTAACTCGCATCTGTGTGCCATGCAGGCGCTCTGTGACTCGCATGTTTGCGCCATGCAGGCGCTCTGTGACTCACATCTGTGTGCCATGCAGGCGCTCTGTGAATCGCATCCGAACGCCTTGCAGACACTCTGTTACTCGCATATGTGCGCCACGCAGGCACTCTATGACTCGCATTTGTGTGTCATGCAGGCACTCCGGGACGCGCATCTGAACGCCATGCAGGCGCTCTGTCGCTCGCATCTGTGCGCTATGCAGGCACTCTGTGACCCACTTCTTTGCGCCATGCAGGCGCTCTGTGACTCGCATTTGTGTGCCATGCAGGCGCTCCATGAAGTGTATCTGTGCGCCCTGCAAGCGCTCTGTGACTGGCATCGGTGCACTGTGCAGGTCTGTGACTCGCATCCGGCACTATGTAGGCCCCCTGTAACTCGCATCTGTGCGCCACGCGGGTGCTGTGTGACTCGTATCTGTGAGCCATGTAGGCGCTTTGTGACTCGTATTTGTGCTCCATGCAGGAACTCTATGACTCGCATCTATGCGCCCTGCAGGCGCTCTGTGAATTGCATATGTGCGCAATACAGGCGCTCTGTGACTCGTGTCCGTGCGCCATGCAGGCGCTCTGAGACTTGCACCTGCGTGCCACGCAGGCGCTCTGTGACTTGCATTTGAACGCCACGGGGGCGCTCTGTGACTCGCATTTGTGCGCCTTGCAGGCACGCTGCGACTCCCATGTGTGCACCATGTAGGCGCTCTGTGAAGCGTATCTATGCGCCATGCAGACGGCTGTGACTTGTCTCTATGCGCCATGCGGGCACCCTGTGACTGGCATCCGAACGTCATGCGGGCACTCTGTGACTCGCATCTGTGCGCCTTGCAGGGGCTCTGTGACCCGCATGTGTGCGCCATGTAGGCGCTCTGCGAAGCGTATCTGTGTGCCATGCAGGCGGGTGTGACTTGTATCTGTGTGCCATTCAGGCGCTCTGTGACTCGCACGAGTGCGCCATGCAGGCGCTCTGTGACTCGCATGTGTGCGCCTTGCAAGCGCTCTGTGACTCGCATGTGTGTGCCATGCAGGCGCTCTGTGGCTCGCGTTTGAATGCTATGCAAGCACTCTGTGGCTCGCGTGTGTGCCACGCAGGCGCTCGGTAACTCGCGTCTGGGTGCCATGCACGCATCTGCGTGCCATGCTGGTGCACTGTGACTTGCATCCGTGTGCCATGCAGGCTCTCTGTGACTCGCATCTGTGTACCATGCACGCATCTGTCTGCCATGCAGGCGCTATGTGACTCGCATCTGTGCGCCTTGCAGGCGCTCTGTGACTCGCATGCGTGTGCCATGCAGGCGCTCTGTGACTCGCATTTGTGTGCCACCCAGGCACTCCGGGACGCGCATCTGAACGCCATGCAGGCCCTTTCGGACTCGACGCTGTGTGCCAGGCAGGCGCTCTGTGAAGTATATTGGTGTAGCCTGCAAGCGCTCTGTGACTTTGCATTTGTGCGCCATGCAGGCGCTCTGTGACGCGTTTATGTGCGCCATGCAGGCACTCTTTGACTGGCATCTGTGTGCCATGCTGGCGCTCTGTGACGCGCATGTGTGTGCCATGCAGGCGGGTGTGACTTGCATCTGTGCGCCTTGCAGGCGCCCTGTGACCCGCTTCTTTGCACCATGCACGCGCTCTGTGACTTGCAGCGGTGCGCCATGCAGGCGCTCTGTGAAGCGTATCTGTGGGCCCTGCAGGCGCTCTGTGACTGGCATCTGCGCGCTATGCAAGCGCTCTGTGACTCGCACATGCGCGCCATGCAGGCATGCTGTGTCGCGCTTTTGCACACCATGCAGACGCTCTTTGACTTGCATCTGCACACTATGCAAGCGCCCTGAGACTTGCATCCATGCAGGCGCTCCGTGGCAGGCATCTGTGCGCCACGCAGGCGCTCTGTGATTTGCATCTGTGTGCCATGCAGGCGCTCTGTGACGCACAGTGTACGCAACGCGAGCCCCCTGTGACCCGCATTTGTGCTCCATGCAGGAAGTCTATGACTCGCATCTGTGCGCCCTGCAGGCGTTTGTGACTTGCATATGTGCGCGATGCAGGCTCTCTTGTGAATGTTATCCGTGCGCCATGCAGGCGCTCTTTGACTTGCATCAGTGTGCCATGCGGGTGCTCTGTGATTTTTAGGTGTGCGCTATGCAGTCGCTCTGAGACTTGCATCTGTGTGCCATGCAGGCGCTCTGTGAACCGCATCTGAACGCCATGCAGGCGCTCTGTGACTCCCATCCCTGCGCCTTGCAGGCGCTCCGTGACTCACCTTCGTGCGCTACCGAGGCAGTCCGGGACGCGCATCTGAACGCCATGCGGGCACCCTGTGGCTCGCATCTGTGTGCCATGCAGGTGCTCTGTGACTCGCATCTCTTTGCCATGCAGGCGCTCTGTGACTCGCATCTCTGTGCCATGCAGGCGCTCTGTGACTCGCATCCGTTCGCCTTGCACACACTCCCTGACTCGCATCTGTGTGCCATGCAGGCGCTCTGTGACTCGCATCCGAACACCTTGCAGACACTCTGTTACTCGCATATGTGCGCCACGCAGGCACTCTATGACTCGCATTTGTGTGTCATGCAGGCACTCCGGGACGCGCATCTGAACGCCATGCAGGCTCTCTCTCGCTCGCATCTGTGCGCTATGCAGGCACTCTGTGACCCACTTCTTTGCGCCATGCAGGCGCTCTGTGACTCGCATCTGTGTGCCATGCAGGCGCTCCATGAAGCGTATCTGTGCGCCCTGCAAGCGCTCTGTGACTGGCATCTGCGCAATGTGCAGGCGCTCTGTGACTCGCATCCGGCACTATGTAGGCGCCCTGTAACTCGCATCTGTGCACCACGCGGGTGCTGTGTGACTCGTCTCCGTGAGCCATGTAGGCGCTTTGTGACTTGTAACTGTGCTCCATACAGGAACTCTATGACTCGCATCTATGCGCCCTGCAGGCGCTCTGTGAATTGCATATGTGCGCAATACAGGGGCTCTGTGACTCGTGTCCGTGCGCCATGCAGGCGCTCTGAGACTTGCATGTGCGTGCCACGCGGGCGCTTTATGACTCGCATTTGAACGCCACGGGGGCGCTCTGTGACTCGCATCTGTGCGCCTTGCATGTGTGCACCATGTAGGTGCTCTGTGAAGCGTATCTATGCGCCATGCAGGCGGCTGTGACTTGTATCTGTGCGCCATGCAGGCACCCTGTGACTCGCATCCGAACGCCATGCGGGCGCTCTGTGACTCGCATCTGTGCGCCTTGCAGGGGCTTTGTGACTCGCATGTGTGCGCCATGTAGGCGGTCTGTTACTCGCATGTGTGCGGCATGCAGGCGCCCTGCGAAGCGTATCTGTGTGCCATGCATGCGGGTGTCACTTGTATCTGTGTGCCATTCAGGCGCTCTGTGACTCGCACGAGTGCGCCATGCAGGCGCTCTGTGACTCGCATGTGTGCGCCTTGCAAGCGCTCTGTGACTCGCATGTGTGTGCCATGCAGGCGCTCTGTGGCTCGCGTTTCAATGCCATGCAGGCACTCAGTGGCTCGCGTGTGTGCCACGCAGGCGCTCGGTAACTCGCGTATGCGTGCCATGCACGCATCTGCGTGCCATGCAGGTGCTCTGTGACTTGCATCCGTGTGCCATGCAGGCTCTCAGTGACTCGCATCTGTGTACCATGCAGGCATCTATCTGCCATGCAGGCGCTATGTGACTCGCATCTGTGCGCCTTGCAGGCGCTCTGTGACTCGCATGCGTGTGCCATGCAGGCGCTCTGTGACTCGCATTTGTGTGCCACCCAGGCACTCCGGGACGCGCATCTGAACGCCATGCAGGCCCTTTCGGACTCGACGCTGTGTGCCATGCTGGCACTCTGTGACTGGCATCTGTGTGCCATGCAGGCGGGTGTGACTTGCATCTGTGCGCCTTGCAGGCGCCCTGTGACCCGCTTCTTTGCACCATGCACGCGCTCTGTGACTTGCAGCGGTGCGCCATGCAGGCGCTCTGTGAAGCGTATCTGTGGGCCCTGCAGGCGCTCTGTGACTGGCATCTGCGCGCTATGCAAGCGCTCTGTGACTCGCACATGCGCGCCATGCAGGCATGCTGTGACGCGCTTCTGCACACCATGCAGGCGCTCTGTGACTTGCATCTGCACACTATGCAGGCGCCCCGAGACTTGCATCCATGCAGGCGCTCCGTGGCAGGCATCTGTGCGCCACGCATGCGCTCTGTGATTTGCATCTGTGTGCCATGCAGGCGCTCTGTGACGCACACTGTACGCAACGCGATCCCCCTGTGACCCGCATTTGTGCTCCATGCAGGAACTCTTTGACTCGCATCAGTGCGCCATGCAGGCTCTCTTGTGACTGTTATCCGTGCGCCATGCAGGCGCTCTTTGACTTGCATCAGTGTGCCATGCAGGTGCTCTGTGATTTGTAGGTGTGCGCTTTGCAGTCGCTCTGAGACTTGCATCTCTGTGCCATGCAGGCGCTCTGTGAACCGCATCCGAACGCCATGCAGGCGCTCTGTGACTCCCATCCGTGCGCCTTGCAGGCGCTCCGTGACTCACCTTCGTGCGCTACGCAGGCAGTTCGGGACGCGCATGTGAACGCCATGCAGGCACCCTGTGGCTCGCATTTTTGCGCCCTGCAGGTGTTTGTGACTTGCATATGTGCGCGATGCAGGCTCTCTTGTGACTGTTATCCGTGCGCCATGCAGGCGCTCTTTGACTTGCATCATTGTGCCATGCGGGTGCTCTGTGATTTGTAGGTGTGCGCTATGCAGTCGCTCTGAGACTTACATCTCTGTGCCATGCAGGCGCTCTGTGAACCGCATGTGAACGCCATGCAAGCGCTCTGTGACTCCCATCCCTGCGCCTTGCAGGCGCTCCGTGACTCACCTTCGTGCGTTGCGCAGGCAGTCCGGGGCGCGCATCTGAACGCCATGCAGGCACCCTGTGGCTCGCATCTGTGTGCCATGCAGGCGCTCTGTGACTCGCATCTCTGTGCCATGCAGGCGCTCTCTCACTCACATCTGTGTGCCATGCGGGCGCTCTGTGACTCGCATCCGAACACCTTGCAGACACTCTGTTACTCGCATATGTGCGCCACGCAGGCACTCTATGACTCGCATTTGTGTGTCATGCAGGCACCTGGGACGCGCATCTGAACGCCATGCAGGCGCTCTGTCGCTCGCATCTGTGCGCTATGCAGGCACTCTGTGACCCACTTCTTTGCGCCATGCAGGCGCTCTGTGACTCGCATTTGTGTGCCATGCAGGCGCTCCATGAAGTGTATCTGTGCGCCCTGCAAGCGCTTTGTGACTGGCATCTGCGCACGGTGCAGGCGCTTTGTGACTCGCATCCGGCACTATGTAGGCGCCTTGTGACTCGCATCTGTGCGCCACGCGGGTGCTCTGTGACTCGTATCTGTGAGCCATGTAGGCGCTTTGTGACTCGTAACTGTGCTCCATGCAGGAACTTTATGACTCGCATCTATGCGCCCTGCAGGCGCTCTGTGAATTGCACATGTGCGCAATACAGGCGCTCTGTGACTCGTCTCCGTGCGCCATGCAGGCGCTCTGAGACTTGCATGTGCGTGCCACGCGGGCGCTTTGTGACTTGCATTTGAACGCCACGGGGGCGCTCTGTGACTCGCATTTGTGCGCCTTGCAGGCGCGTTGCGACTCGCATGTGTGCACCATGTAGGCGCTCTGTGAAGCGTATCTATGCGCCATGCACGCGGCTGTGACTGGTATCCCTGCGCCATGCAGGAACCCCGTGACTCGCATCCGAACGCCATGCGGGCGCGCTGTGACTCGCATGTGTGCGCCACGTAGGCGGTCTGTGACTCGCATGTGTGCGCCATGCAGGCGCTCTGCGAAGCGTATCTGTGTGCCATGCAGGCCGGTGTGACTTGTATCTGTGTGCCATTCAAGTGCTCTCTGACTCGCACGAGTGCGCCATGCAGGCGCTCTGTGACTCGCATGTGTGCGCCTTGCAAGCGCTCTGTGACTCGCATGTGTGTGCCATGCAGGCGCTCTGTGGCTCGCGTTTCAATGCCATGCAGGCACTCTGTGGCTCGCGTGTGTGCCACGCAGGCCCTCGGTGACTCGCGTCTGCGTGCCATGCACGCATCTGCGTGCCATGCAGGTGCTCTGTGACTTGCATCTGTGTGGCATGCTGGCGCTCTGTGACTCGCATCTGTGTGCCATGCAGGCACTCCGAAACCGCATCTCAACGCCGTGCGGGCGCCCTGTGGCTGGTATTTCCGTGCCAGGCAGGCGCTCTGTGACTCGCATGCGTGTGCCATGCAGGCGCTCTGTGAAGCGTATCGGGCCGCCGTGCAGGCGCTCTTTGACTCGCATTTGTGCGCCCTGTAGGCGCTCTGTGAAGCGTATCTGTGTGCCACGCAGGCGCTCTGTGACTCGCATCTGAACGCCATGCGGGCGCTCTGTGACTCGCATCTGTGCGCCTTGGAGGCGCTCTGTGACTCGCATCTTTGCGCCATGCAGGGGCTTTGTGAAGCGTATCTGTGCCCCATGCAGGCGTGTGTGACTTGTATCTGTGCATCACGCAGGCGCTCTGTTACTCTTATCTATGCGCCATGCAGACGCTGTGTGACTTGCATTTGTGCGCTATGCAGTCACTCTTAGACTTGCATCTGTGTGCCACGCAGGCGCTCTGTGACTCGCATGTGTGCACCATGCAGGCGCTCTGTGACTCGCATCCGTGCATCATGCAGACACTCTGTGACTCGCTGTCGTGTGCCATGCTGGCACTCCGGGACACGCATCTGAACGCCATGCGGGCGCCCTGTGGCTGGTATTTCCGTGCCAGGCAGGCGCTCTGTGCAGGCCCGTCACACGTCCCTGTTCAAGCGTGTTGTGCAGGCCCGTCACACGTCCCGGTTCCCGCGTGTTGTGCAGGCCCGTCACACGTCCCTGTTCCCGCGTGTTGTGCAGGCCCGTCGCACGTCTCTTCTCCCGCGTGTGGTGCAGGCCCATCACACGTCCCTGTTCCCGCGTGTTGTGCAGCCCCGTCACACGTCCCTGTTCCCGCATGTGGTTAACTGGCAGCGGTGCGCCATGCAGGCGCTCTGTGAAGCGTATCAGCCTGCCGTGTAGGCGCTCTGTGACTTGTATCTGTGCGCCATGCAGGCGCTTTGTGACGCGTTTGTGTGCGCCATGCAGGCGCTCTGTGACTCGCGTTTGTGTGCCATGCAGGCACTCCAAGACGCGCATCTGAACGCCATTCGGGCGCCCTATGCCTGGCATTTGTCTTCCACGCAGGCGCTCTGCGACTGGCAGCGGTGCGCCATGCAGGCGCTCTGTGAAGCATCTCGGCGCGCGTTGCAGGCGCTCTGTGACTTGCATCTGTGCACCATGCAAGCGCTGTGTGACGCGTTTTTGTGCCCCATGCAGGCGCTCTGTGACTCGCATCTGTGCGCCATGCTGGCGCTCTGTGACTCGCATCTGTGCGCCTTGCAGTCGCCCTGTGACTCGCATCTATGCGCCTTGCAGGCGCTCTGTGACTCGCATTTGTGTGTCATGCAGGCACTCCGGGACGCGCATCTGAACGCCATGTTGGCGCCCTGTGGCCTGCATCTTGCATCTGTGTGCTTTACGCGCTCTATGACTGGCATCAGTGCGCCATGCAGGCGTTCTGTGAAGCGTATCTGCCCGCCATGCAAGCGCTCTGTGACACGCAGCTGATCGCCATGTAGGCGCTCTATCGCTCGCATCTGTGCGCCATGCAGGCACTCTGTGCCATGCCTCTTTGCACCATGCACACGCCCTGTGACTTGCAGCCGTGCGCCATGCAGGCGCTGTGTGAAGGGTATCTCTGTGCCCTGCAGGCGCTCTGTGACTGGCATCTGCGCTCTATGCAAGCGCTTTGTGACTCGCACATGCGCGCCATGCAGGCACGCTGTCACGCGCTTCTGCGCGCCATGCAGGCGCTCTGTGACTTGCATCTGCACACTATGCAGGCACCCTGAAACTTGCATCCATGCAGGCGCTCCGTGGCAGGCATCTGTGCGCCACGCAGGCGCTCTGTGATTTGCATCTGTGTGCCATGCAGGCGCTCTGTGACCCGCATCTGTTGCCATGCAGGCGCTCCGTGACGCACACTGTACGCAACGCGAGCCCCCTCCGCCCCGCATTTGTGCTCCATGCAGCAACTCTATGACTCGCATCTGTGCGCCCTGCAGGCGCTCTGTGACTTGCATCTGTGCGCGATGCAGGCTCTCTTGTGACTGGTATCCGTGGGCCATGCAGGCGCTCCTTGATTTGCATCTCTGCGCCATGCAGGCGCTCCGTGACTCTCATCAGTGTGCCATGCAGGCGCTCTGTGACTTGCATGTGTGCGCCATGCAGTCGCCCTGAGACTTGTAACTCTGTGCCATGCAGGCGCTCTGTGACCCGCATCTGAACGCCATGCATGCGCTCTGTGACTCGCATCTGTGCGCCTTGCAGGCGCTCTGTGACTCACCTTCATGCGCCATGCAGGCAGTCGGGGACGCGCATTTGAACCCCATGCAGGCGCCCTGTCGCTCGCATGTGTCTGCCATAAAGGTGCTCTGTGACTCGCATCTGTGCGCCATGCAGGAGCGCGCTCTGTTACTCGCATCTTAGGCGCTCGGTGAGTCGCATATGTGCGCCATGCAGGCGCCCTGTGACTCCCATCTGTGCGCCATGTAGGAGCTTTTTGAAGCGTATCTGTGCGCCAAGCACACGGGTGTGACTTGTATTTGTGCGCCACGCAGGCGCTCTGTGACTCTTATCTGTGTGCCATGCCGCCGCTCTGTGACTCTCATCTGTGCGCCCTGAAGGCCGGGGGGGCGGTGGAAAAAAAATTCGCGCGAAATCTTTTTTCGTACCACCCTCCCCCTCCGGGGGCACCCCCCGAAAAAAAAGTTGGCACCCCATGTAGGAGTTTTTTTTCGCTAGGAGGAATGTTCTCATTGTCTGCTACTTGAACTTGCATGCCACCTTCACTTTGCCACATTGTAGGACATTGGCACATGAACTATTGGCGAGATAAAAGTCGATGGGTTTTTTTTTTACATGGCGCCATTGATTTCCCTCCAGTAGCGGGGGACACTTGTTAAATGCAATCGTCAGCCCGCGGACAAGGGGCCCCTGGCGCGGGACGCTGCCACCCACATTGAGCATTGTGTCCGATCCATCTACTCTCCAAGCGGAGCTGCTAGCCTTGCTACGCTGGCGGTGCCCCACTCAGCAATGAGTGTGGGCGAAGCGTGGAACCAGGTGACCACCAGCGTTTGGTGGCCGTGTGGAAACCCGGGAGTGGAATTGCGGTACATGTGACATGTGGGGTGTTTCACTTGTTTGTTTGTTTGTTTCACAACCCCATATTGGTCATTATTGTTGCGCCCTTTGAGTTGGGGTTAGGGACTTGCAATCCACGCTTTGTTGCTTGCATGGTTGTAGAGAGCCGCAATCGATCATTAGGGAGAAGACAAAAAAGGGAAAGAAAGAGGGGTTCGGGCTAGTGCACAACGAGGGAGGGCGAAGAAAGAATGAGAGGGAGAGGGTCCAATTGACATTAATCCATCAAGATTGGGGTTCGATTGTATGTGTTATTTGCTTTTCCTTCTCGCAGACCTTTTAGATGTCCTCGGCGATCAACATCGCATGGGGCCAACGAGATGCCCATGGGTGGACATGTCCCTGTGGTGAGCGCCTCTCAATTCTAGCTACACCCGACACACAGGAGGAGAAGGCCGTCGTGCAGAAAGGAATGACTGCATGGGGAAACAATTTGGCTGCAAAGAAGAAGGAGCGCGAGAAGACGCGCGTGAAGGGAAAGCGGCAGAATTTGCAAGGTGAGACTAGGTTGCAACGAGATATTCTCGCCAATGCAGACAATGTGGCAGAGCAAGCAGCAGCAGCGAAGGCCCTCAAGGCAGGAGACAAAGCAGCATCATCAGTCATGGCGGCCCAGGAGCAACATGATGCCGATTATGACCGTGACGAGGACGAGGACAACACCAGTCAGAGTAGTAGTAGTAGCAGCAACATCAGTAGCCAACTTTAAGCAGAGACAACAGCAGCGGCAGCAACAACAGCAAAAGCAGCAGCAACAGCAGCAAACAGAGCAGTAGTGGTAGCAACACGCAGGCCGAGAAGCGGAAGAAGAAGCACGTTCCCAAGAAGAAGAAGCACACGAAAGCGAAATCCCCGGTAAAGCAGCAGGCTCCGGGCAACACAGGCCAGAAGCGACCCGCGGCTTCCCAAGGTGGGAAGCCAAAGAAGCGATAAGTGGCCGCCGGGGATAACCGGCAACAAGGTGCGTTGGCCGGCAATGGGGTGACCGCTTGATGCCACTCGAAACGCGAAACGACTCAAAACGGCCTTACGGGAGTGGGCACCCTGTTTGGCGGGCGAAACGTTGGCAAGCCGATGAAGGTTGGTAGGACATGGGGCTACGGTTGGGGGCCTCTGCACGAACGATGTGCATGCGGTGCAGCGATAAACACGCGTTTAACTAAACGTTTTTTGTAGTCAGATAAAACCATAGGAGAAAAGGTTTTATGCCGATGTGCGCACAAGAACGGCGTAGTGCAACAATGTGCACCATTCACACACATACAGAGACATACTAACACACCAACACACAAACCCTAGCCTCATTGAGAACCAATCTTTGTTGGCAAGCCATTGTGGCGTAGCGGTCATCAACCAGCATGCGAGAAGGCACTGGGGACATGACATTGTGGGGTCCACTGTAGCCTTGGGTAACCTGCAGAACGGCCAGAATGAGAAAGGATCACTCTTGTCCTTCAATGCCGCTGGTTCGGTTTCTCGCCCCAGATAGGCTGTATTGCCTTATCTGGGGACTCTTTCCTGCCGATAAGAGGCCAAGGTGAGGCGCTGCACTGCAGCCGGAACAGGCCGGGGGTATTTGTGCCCTTAAACACAAATACCACCCATATCGGTTGAAATATCCATGGTTACTTTGAAAATACCCTCCTTGCACCTTCCAAACCCAAACACGTGGGGTAGACTTAAGAAAATTTCAGGTTTTGGGGTCCCGAAAAAATTTTCGCGCCAATTTTTTTTCGTACCCCCCTCCCCCTCCGGGGATAACCCCCGAAAAAAAAGCTGTGCGCCGGTACCAAGATTTTTTCTCCAACCCCCCTCTGTTGAACGCGCTGTGTGAAGCGTATCTGTGCGCCATGCAGGCGGGTGTGACTTGTATCTCTGCGCCATGCAGGCGCTCTGTGACTCTTATCTGTACGCTATGCAGGCGCTCTGTGACTCTCATCTGTGTGCCATGAAGGCGCTCTGTGACTTGCATGTGTGCGCTATGCAGTTGCTCTGAGACTTGCATCTGCGTGCCACACCAGAACTCACTGACCCGCATTTGAATGCTATGCGGGCGCTCTGTGACTCGCATCCGTGTGCCTTGCAGGCGCTCTTCGACTCGTTGTTGCGTGCCATGCAGGCACTCCAGACACACATCTGAACGCTAGGCAGGCGCTATGTGGCTCGCATCTGTGCGCCATGCAGGCGCTCTGTGACTCGCATCCGTCCGCCAAGCAGGCGCTCAATGATTCGCATCTGTGTGCCATGCAAGCACTCCGGGACGCACATCCGTGCGCCATGCACACGCTCTGTGACTCCCATTTGTGCTCCATGCAGGCACTCTGTGACTCGCATCCGTCCGCCACGCAGGCGCTCTGTGATTCGCATCTTTGTGCCATGCAAGCACTCCGGGACGCACATCCGTGCGCCATGCAGACGCTCTGTGACTCCCATCTGGGCTCCATGCAGGCGTATTGTGACTCACATATGTGCGCCATGCGTGCGCTCTGTGACTCGCATCTGTGCGCCATGCAGGCGCTCTGTGGCTCGAATATGCGCGCCATGCAGGCGCTCCAAAAGCTCATCGGCGCGCCACGTAGGCGCCCTGTGATTTGCATGTGTGCGCCACGCAGGCGCTTTGTGACTCATATATGTGCGCTGCGCGGGGGCTCTGTGATTCGCATCTGTGCGCCATGCAAGTGCTCTTTGACTCACATCTGTGCGCCATGCAGGAGCTCCAGGGAGCCACTTCCGTGCACCATGCAGGTGCTCTGTGACTTGCATCTGTGCGCCATGCAGGCGCTCTGCGAGTAGCATCCATGCTGCATGCCGGTGCTCTGTGACTCGTATCTGTGCACGTGCTCTGTGACACACATATGCGCGCCATGCAGGCGCCCTGTAAAGCGCATCTGTGAGCTATGCAGGCGCTTCGTGACTCGCATCTTTGCCATGCACATGCTCTGTGACGCACATCTGTGCTCCATGCAGGCGCTCTGTGACCCGCCTGTGTCCACCATGCAGGAGCTCTGTGACTCGCATCTTTGTGGCATGCACGTGCCCTGTGACCCGTATCTGTGCACCGTGCAGGCGCTCAGTGGCTCGCATCTGTGCATCATGAAGGCGTGCCGTGACTCACCCCGGTGCGTCATGCAGGCGTGCCGTGATATGTATAATATCTGTGTGCCATGCAAGCACCCTGTGACTTGCATATGTGCGCCATGCGGGCACTCTGCAACCCGCATCTGTGTGCCATGCAGGCACCCTATGATTCACACCTGTACACTACGCAGGTGGTCTGTGACTTGCATCTGTGCACCACGTAAGCATTCTGTGACTTGCATCGGTGCGCCATGCGGGCACTCTGTTACTCGCATCTAAACGCCATGCCGGCACTCTGTGACTCGCATCTGTGCGTCATGCAGGCGCTCTGTGACTCGCATCTGTGCGTCACGTAGGCGCTCTGTGACTCTTATTTGTACGCCATACAGGCGCTCTGTGACTCTCGTCTGCGTACCACACAGGCCCTCTGTGGCTCGCATGTGTGCGCCTTGCAGCCGCTCTATGACTCGCATGTGTGCACCATGTAGGCGCTCTGTGACTCGCATCTGTGCGCAATACAGGCGCTCTGTGAAGCAAATGTGTGCGCCATGCAGGTGGGTGTGACTTGTATGTGTGCGACACACAGGCACTCTGTGACTCTTATCTGTGCGCCATGCAGGCGCTCTGTGACTCTCATCTGTGTGCCATGCAGGGGCTCTGTGACCTGCATGTGTGCGCTATGCAGTCGCTCTGACACTTGCATCTGTGTGCCACTCAGGCACTCTGTGACTCGCATCTGAACGCTATGCAGGTGCTCTGTGACTCGGATCCGTGTGCCTTGCAGGCGCTCTTTGACTCGCTGTCGTGTGCCATGTAGGCACTCTGGGACACGCATGTGAACGCTAGGAAGGCGCTATGTGGCTCGAATCTGTGCGCCATGTAGGCGCTCTATGACTCGCATCTGTGTGCTATGCATGCGCTCTGTGACTCGCATGTGAACGGCATGCAGGCACTCTGTGACTCGCATGTGTGCGCCATGCAGGCGGGTGTGACTTGCATCTGTGTGCCATGCAAGCACTCCGGGACGCACATCCGTGCGCCATGCAGGGGCTCTGTGACTCACATATGTGCGCCATGCGTGCGCTCTGTGACCCGCATCTGTGTGCCATGTAGGCGCTCTGTGACTCGCATCTATGCGCCATGCATGCCCTGTGTGGATCGAATATACGCGCCGTGCAGGCGCTCCGAAAGTTCATCGGCGCGCCACGTAGGCGCCCTGTGACTTGCATGTGTGCGCCACGCAGGCACTCTGTGACTCGTATCTGTGCGTTGCGCGGGGGCTCTGTGATTCGCATCTGTGCGCCATGCAGGCGCTCTGTGACCCGCATCTGTGCGCCATGCAAGTGCTCTTTGACTCACATCTGTGCGCCATGAAGGAGCTCCAGGGAACCATTTCCGTACACCATGCAGGTGCTCTCTGACTTGCATTTGTGCGCCATGCAGGCGCTCTGCGAGTAGCAACCATGCTCCACGCCGGTGCTGTGTGACTCTTATCTTTGCACGTGCTCTGTGACTCACATCCGCGTGCCATGCAGGCGGCCTGTAAAGCGCATCTGTGCGCTATGCAGGCGCCCTGTGATTCTCATCTATGCGCTATGCAGGCGCTCTGTGACTCGCATCTTTGCCATGCACATGCTCTGTGACGCACATCTGTGCTCCATGCAGGCGCTCTGTGACCCGCCTCTGTCCACCATGCAGGAGCTCTGTGACTCGCATCTTTGTGGCATGCACGTGCCCTGTGACCCGTATCTGTGCACCCTGCAGGCGCTCAGTGGCTCGCATCTGTGCATCATGAAGGCGCGCCGTGACTCACCCCGGTGCGTCATGCAGGCGTGCCGTGATCTGTATAATATCTGTGTGCCATGCAAGCACCCTGTGACTTGCATATGTGCGCCATGCGGGCACTCTGCAACCCGCATCTGTGTGCCATGCAGGCACCCTATGATTCACACCTGTGCACTACGCAGGCGGTCTGTGACTTGCATCTGTGCACCACGTAAGCATTCTGTGAGTTGCATCGGTGCGCCATGCGGGCGCTCTGTTACTCGCATGTGAACGCCATGCGGGCACTCTGTGACTCGCATCTGTGCGTCATGCAGGCGCTCTGTGACTTGCATCTGTGTGTCATGTAGGCGCTCTGTGACTCGCATCTGTGTGCCATGCAGGCGCTCTGTGACTCGCATCTGTGTGCCATGCAGGTGCTCTGTTCAGCCCATTTGTGCGCCACGCAGGCGATCTGTGACTCTTATTTGTACGCCATGCAGCCGCTCTGTGACTCGCATGTGTGCACCATGTACACACTCTGTGACTCGCATCTGTGCGCAATACAGGCGCTCTGTGAAGCAAATCTGTGCGCCATGCAGGCGGTCGTGACTTGTATGTGTGCGCCACGCAGGCGCTCTGTGACTCTCGTCTGTGCGACATGCAGGCGCACTGTGACTCTCATCTATGTGCCATGCAGGGGCTCTGTGACTTGCATGTGTGTGGTATGCAGTCGCTCTGAGACTTGCATCTGTGTGCCACCCAGGCACTCTGTGACTCGCATGTGACTGCTATGCAGGTGCTCTGTGGCTCGCATCTGTGTGCCTTGCAGGCGCTCTTTGACTCGCTGTCGTGTGCCATGCAGGCACTCCGGGACACGCATCTGAACGCCAAGCAGGCGCTCTCTGGCTCGCATCTGTGTGCCATGCAAGCGCTCTGTGACTCGCATCTGAACGCCACGCAAGCACTCTTTGACTCGCATCTGTGCGCCATGGAGGCGCTCTGTGACTCGCATGTGTGTGCCGTCCAAGCACTCCGGGACGCACATCTGTGCGCCATACAGGCGCTCTGAGACTGGCATGAGCCATGCAGGCGCTCTGTAACTCGCATGTGTGTGCCATGCGTGCGCTCTGTGACTCGCATCTTTGTGCTATGCAGGCGCTCTGTGACTCGCATCTGCGTGCTATGCAGGCTCTCTGTGACTCGCATCTGAACGCCATGCTCTGAGTCGCATCTGAACGCCATGCGACCGCTATGTGACTCGTATCTGTCCGCCTTGCAGCCGCTCTGTGACTCGCATCTGCGTGCTATGCAGGCTCTCTGTGACTCGCATCTGAACGCCATGCTGTGAGTCGCATCTGAACGCCATGCGACCGCTATGTGACTCGTATCTGTGTGCCTTGCAGCCGCTTTGTGACTCGCATCTGTGCGCCATGTAGGCGCTATCTTACTCGCATGTGTGTACCATGCAGGTGCTCTGAGACTGGCATCAGTGCGCCATTCCGGCGTTCTGTGACGTGCTTCTGTGTGCCATGCAGGCGCTCTGTGACTTGCATCGGTGCTCCATGCAGGCGCTCTGTGAAGCGTATCTACGCGCCATGCAGGCACTCTGCGACTTGTATCTTTGTGCCATGCAGGCACTCCGTGACACACATCTGAACGCCATGCAGGCGCTCTGTGGCTCGTATCTGTGCGCGATGCAGGCACTCTGTGACCTGTTTCATTGCGCCCTGCACGCGCTCTGTGACTTGCAGCGGTGCGCCATGCAGGCGCTCTGTGGAGCTTATCTGTGTGCCCTGCAGTCGCTCTGTGACTGGCATCTGCGCGCTATGCAAGCGCTCTGTGACTCGCACATGTGTGCCATGCAGGCGCGCTGTGACGCGCATCTGCACACTATGCAGGCGCCCTGAGACTTGCATCCATGCAGGCGCTCTATGGCAGGCATCTGTGCGCCACGTAGGCGCTCTGTGGCTCGGATTCACGTGCCATGCAGGCGGCCTGTGATTTGCATATGTGTGCCATGCGCTATGCAGGCGCTCTGTGACTTGCATCTGCGCGCCCTGTAGGCGCTCTGTGACTTGCATCTGTCCGCCACGCAGGCGATCTATGAAGCTCATCCGTGTGCCGTGCAGGCGCTCTGTGACCAGTATGTGCGTGCCACGCAGGCTCTGGGACTCCCATCTCTACGCCATGCAGGCGCCCTGTGGCATATGTCTACCTTGCATGCGCCCTAGGACTGGCATCTGCGTGCCATCCTAGCTTTCTGTTAAGTGCATCAGTGTGCTATGCAGGCGCTCCGTGACTTGCATGTGTGCAGCATGCAGGCGCCCGGTGACTCGCATCCGTGCGCCGTGGAGGGGCGGTGTGACTTGCATCTGTTCGCCAGGCAGTTGCTCTGTGACTCGCGTCGGTGCGCCTTGCAGGCGTATTTTGAGTAGCACCTGTACACCATGCAGGTACTCTGTGACTTGATTCTGTGCGCCATACAGGCGCTCTGTGGCTCGCCTCTGTGCGCCATGCAGGCGCTCTGCAACTCACATCCGTGCGCCATGCAGGCGCTCTGTGACTCCCATCTGTGCGCCATGCAGGCGTATTGTGACTCACATATGTGCGCCATGCGTGCGCTCTTTGACCCGCATCTGTGCATGTAGGCGCTCTGTGACTCGCATCTGTGCGCCATGCAGGCGCTCTGTGGCTCGAATATGCGCGCCATGCAGGCGCTCCCGAAGCTCATCGGCGCGCCACGTAGGCGCCCTGTGACTTGCATGTGTGCGCCACGCAGGCACTCTGTGACTCGTATGTGTGCGCTAGGCGGGGGCTCTGTGATTCGCATCTGTGCGCCATGCAGGCGCTCTGTGACCCGCATCTGTGCGCCATGCAAGTGCTCTTTGACTCACATCTGTGCGCCATGCAGGAGCTCCATTTCCGTACACCATGCCGGTGCTCTGTGACTCTTATCTGTGCACGTGCTCTGTGACTCACATCCGCGTGCCATGCAGGCGGCCTGTAAAGCGCATCTGTGCGCTATGCAGGCGCCCTGTGATTCTCATCTATGCGCTATGCAGGCGCTCTGTGACTCGCATCTTTGCCATGCACATGCTCTGTGACGCACATCTGTGCTCCATGCAGGCGCTCTGTGACCCGCCTCTGTCAACCATGCAGGAGCTCTGTGACTCGCATCTTTGTGGCATGCACGTGCCCTGTGACCCGTATCTGTGCACCCTGCAGGCGCTCAGTGGCTCGCATCTGTGCATCATGAAGGCGCGCCGTGACTCACCCCGGTGCGTCATGCAGGCGTGCCGTGATCTGTATAATATCTGTGTGCCATGCAAGCACCCTGTGACTTGCATATGTGCGCCATGCGGGCACTCTGCAACCCGCATCTGTGTGCCATGCAAGCACCCTATGATTCACACCTGTGCACTACGCAGGCGGTCTGTGACTTGCATCTGTGCACCACGTAAGCATTCTGTGAGTTGCATCGGTGCGCCATGCGGGCGCTCTGTTACTCGCATGTGAACGCCATGCCGGCACTCTGTGACTCGCATCTGTGCGTCATGCAGGCGCTCTGTGACTCGCATCTGTGCGTCATGAAGGCGCTTTGTGACTTGCATCTGTGCGTCATTGTGCGCCATGCGTGCGCCTTGTGACTCGCATCTGTGTGCCATGCAGGCGCTCTGCAATTCGCATCTATGCACCACCCAAGATGGCAGAAAGGACCGACTCTGTTGCGGAAACCCGTCGTGTGGCAGGGGCGCTCCCCTCCACACATCGAGATCTCCCCAGCAAGGGAGGGTCGCCTGGTGGCAAGCCAGAAGGCTCCCAAGGGTCGAGGTGCACATCTGGGACAGACTATAAACAAGAAAAGAAGGGGGGATACCTCCAAATGCCGTGACAACAACGCGGCAGCAAACGTATGTGCTCCGTGATTCGCACCTGTGCGCCATGCAGGCACGTTGTGACTCGCATCTGAACGCCATGCACGTGTTCTGTGACTCGCACCCGTGCACCATGCAGGCGTTTGTGGCCGGCATTCCATGCGCCATGCAGGCGTCTGCGACTCGCATCCGTGCGCCACGCAGGCACTCTGTTACTTGCATCTCTATGCCATGCAGGCATTTTATGACTCGTATCTGTGCGCCATGCAGGCGCTCTGTGCCTCGCATCTGTGCGCCATGGAGGTGCTGTGACTGGCACCCGTGCGTCATGCAGGCGCTCTGTGACTTGCTGCCGTGCGCCACGCAGGCGCTCTGTGACTCGCATCTGTGCGCCATGCAGGCACTCTGTGACTCGCATCTGTGCGCCATGCAGGCGCTCTGTGAGTAGCATCTGTGCGCCATGCAGGCGCTCTCTGACTCGCTGCTGTGCGCCACGCAGGCGCTCTCTGGCTCGCATCTGTGCGCCATGCAGGCACTCCGTGTCCCGCATCTGTGCGCCACGCAGGCGCTCTGTGACTCGCATTTGTGCGCCATGCAGGCACTCCGTGTCCCGCATCTGTGCGCCACGCAGGTGCTCTGTGATTCGCATCTGTGCGGCATGCAGGCACTCCGTGACCCGCGTCTGTGCGCCATGCAGGCGCTCTGTGAGTAGCATCTCTGCGCCATGCAGGCGCTCTGTGACTCATTGCTGTGTGCCATGCAGGCGCTCTGTGACTCGCATCTGTGCGGCATGCAGGCGCTCTGTGACCCGCATCTGTGCGGCATGCAGGCACTCCGTGACCCGCATTTGTGCGCCATGCAGGCGCTCTGTGAGTAGCATCTCTGCGCCATGCAGGCGCTCCGTGACTCGCTGCTGTGCGCCACGCAGGCGCTCTGTGACTCGCATCTGTGCGCCATGCAGGCACTCCGTGACCCGCATCTGTGTGCCACGCAGGCGCTCTGTGACTCGCATCTGTGCGCCATGCAGGCACTCCGTGACCCGCATCTGTGCGCCACGCAGGCGCTCTGTGACTCGCATCTGTGCGGCATGCAGGCACTCCGTGACCCGCATCTGTGCGCCATGCAGGCGCTCTGTGAGTAGCATCTCTGCGCCATGCAGGCGCTCTGTGACTCGCATTCCCCCCTATGCCGCATGTTGACAGCGTATCCACCACGCAGGGCGGGGAGGGGGGGGCTGCTGGGCTTCTTCTTTTGCCATCTCCGGTATACTCTGATGTCTGTCATGTCGTTGTTTGGTTGATCCTTGCTGGTGTGTGTTGATTTGTCCGGGTACTGGCTCCCTGTATCCCAGTGCTGCCGGATGAGTTTTCTCTCAGGGGACCCGGGCAGGTGGTGACCCGGCGTGTCCTGTGGGTCGGTGGTTGTGTGTCCCTGTGCCCACGGCCTGTTGCAGTGAGCCACACCCCACACTTAGCCTGTGTCTGGCCCTCCCCTGGGTCTGGGTCCCCGTGTTGGGGGGAGGGGTCCTGGCATGTGCCTCGGTCCACACCCATGTCCTTCCTTGGGGAGGGACACGCCTGGCCGTTGCCTGGAGGCCCAATAAGGGCGGGGGGGGTTGGGAAACAGGCTTGGAGCCCCCCCCCCCCCCCGAGTTGCAATGGATCCTGGACCCATGCGGTCTGAGCATCTGCTGCCCTTACCATTTCGCAGGCCTCCCTGTCCTCCCTCCACCCCGTCACTGTGCTCCTTGCGCTCGCCTTCTGGGGCTTCCTCTGGGACCTTGCGGGGCTGATCCTTGCGGTGCCGCTGGTGGCGTCGCTGCAGATCGTACTCCGCAACACGGACTACTCGTTTGCGCAGTTTGCCAGCCAGCTCTTGGCCGGGCAGGTGGGCACCGAGACACAGCGTCTCGAACCCACCGCCTCAGAGCCCCAGAGTCCTTCTTTCGTTGGCACTCTGAAGCACTCGTTCGCAGACATCGCATTAGGAGTGTCGCCGGCTGTGCCCACTGTCCTCAGCGGCCGGGACTATGCCGTTGCGCTGCCGCCAGAGGACACAGATGAGTCATGTTTTGTGACGTATCATGACCAGGGCATCGAAGTGGCACCCAGTGACACTGCGATCCAGTGGTGAGCACGCCGCTCATTGGGTCTTTTTTTTTTGTGGGCTCATCCCCGGACAATGAGGGTATGACCGATACTGCGCGACTTTTCAAGGGGTGGGTGGGGGGCTGTGCCTTGGGTTGGGGGAGGGGGGTCACACTGGCAGCTGAAAAATCACGCCGCACTCCTTCCACACCATCTCCCCTTCAGCACACTGCCTCTTCCCTGCCTTATCCCTGCATTCTTCCGTAGACAATGTTTTCAGACAATGTTTTGGGGAGTCAGTCAGGGGCATATTGTCGACATGTGTGTTCATGGAAGGAGACAAATAGTCACCATGTCATAGTCACGGTGGTCGTTTGGAGCGGCATCTCTTAGGGTTGCCCCAACTCCAACCACCAAACAGCCCACGTCCCGCAGCATCAGCGGTGGAGAGCACCCTCCAAATTTCACAGCCGTAGGAACAACTGCAAGTGGGGCCGGCAGGGGAGGGGACGTCACAGGGGCAGTTGCACTGGTGAGCAATGCGGCTCTTCTTCCGCTCTGGTCCACACATTGCGCTTTTCTCCACCCGCTCTCGATAGACACACAATTGGGCACTGCTTCTACACACGGTGATGACCAAACAGCCTTTCTGGAACTCCCCAAGGCCAGTGCGGTGCAGAGTCTGCGAGGTACCAGGAGACGCGTCGAGGGATGGCGACGATCTGGAGGTACGTACTCCCAGAGTGTGCGGAGGCATCAGCCATCGAAAAGGCGCAGCAAACACCCGAGGATGAAGGGGAAAAGTATCGAGCTCTGGGGTCAAGAGCCGAAGGACATGAGTGGCAAAGCCAGGGCAGCCTCACACGCTGCATTGTTAGCCGTCCATACAAGAGGGTAAAAACAAGGGGTTTCTCTGTGCTGTGGCATGGGATGGGCGTAAACATGTGGTGGTGCGGAAATAGCACCAAAGGCGACAACATTTGACAAAACAGTTGTGTGACTGTGTGACCACCATTTTCTTGCCCCGCTCATGTAAACCTCATCCCCCCATTACAAATCATTGTGGCCCATAGGAGAGGCTGGGCTGTGATGGTGCCTCGTGAAGAACAGTATATGTCCAATGCCCTCGGCCTGCAATTGCAGTGGTGGCATGCACAAATGTCCAGCAGCGGCGTTTGCCCTTCTGTGCCCATTTCAGTCCCACCTTGCTGATCTGAAGGTCTCAACCGATGTTCAATGACCTGAATTTGACCAACGAATTCAGTGGGACATTGCGCCCCGTGTTTATTGAGGTGGCACTCAACACTGATGACGGAGGGTGTCCTGCAGTGCAACCGGCCACCCGTGTGGGGGTCAAGGACATGGTACGCAAACGGCACCAAAGGCGACGACAAATTGTGAATGGTGGACACCCAGTATTGTGAGCACACCCACAATATGAGAGTGCGAGCTAAAAAGGGCAGAAACATGCAGTGTGATAAACAACAACAGGGCCAGCGTTTCACCCCGACGAAAAGCCTTTGCCCAGGGATTAGCACACCTGACTACCATGCCCCCCCGCCCTCCCTCCCATAAACTCCTCCATCCACTGTTCTCAGCGATCTCAAGTTGAGTTCGGAAACTGTCAGTGAGTTCAGAAATTGTCAGTCGGATTTTTCCTGAAAAAAATTACGTGCAGCCCTGTGGGCTGTGGATAACAAGAGAGAAGGGTGCATTTCGAGGTGGTGCACTTACCCCCCTCGCCCCCGCCCAACCAGGGGATGTGTTTTGCCAAGGGGGGTTGCCATCCGTTCTGGGGGATTTCAGGACACAAATTGTTTCGTTGGAATGCTGCTCGTAGCCCCCCAAACTTTATTGTATAACCCCCTTTCCCCACAAAATTTGATTGTATACTCCCCTTCCAAGTAGTCCTGAGCATGTACTCGCATTTTAGGAGTTCCACCTGCAAACTGAAGTTCCGAACGCTTGGATCCAAGATGTGATAGGGGCCAACAAATCATGACAGAGGATGCATATGATTGATCTCACGTTAAACAAAATTCTCTTACTCCACTGGGTTGTGGTTTGGCAATTGACATACAATGGCAGTGCCCAGGAAGACAGCGCTACTTGCTGGGTCTGTGTGCAGAATTATTTCCACTCCAAATGGCAACATGGGCCCTGCTATCATTTTGTTACAAGACTCTAACAGCTCCATCCCTGCTCTGACGCGTTGCGGGAGTCGCCGCGGGGCTCATCAGAGGATGAGCCGCCGCAGGCGCGGCGGCGCGTGCTGCCGCCGGCAGTGCTGGGGCGGAGGCAGCGGCCGCCACGCGTCGGCTCCTCCTCCGACGACGAGCCACCGCGCCGGAGGCCCCCTCCTAGGGCGGGGTCATCTCTCTCCCACTCTTCCCGGGACTCCAACCCCCACCACCCACAGGGGTATGCGGGGGGGGGAGCGGGCGGCGGGGGGGTGGGTCAGTCACAGCCGCGGTCCCAGCCACGGGCGACCAGCCTCAGTGGCTCTGGCCTCATATCTCCTGGGGGGCGGTGGTTGCGGGCACCCCCGCCGGCTGCGTCGTCAGCCACAACTTCACTGCCCCCCCCCCCCCCTCCAACTGTGGGCGCGTCCCGCGGCGGGGGCGGGGGGCAGGGACAGGGGCGCGCAAGCCTTGTGGACGTTTTTGGCTCCATCTCGGCCGCGCTCATTGATGCGGCGCGGGCGGATGGGGCTCAGGGTGGCCCACCCCCACCCCAGGGGCGCGAGCAGCAAGGAGCTGCAGGGTGGCTTCGGGATGGGCAGGGTCAAGGTGCCTCCCCACCCCTCAGTGACCAGAAGCAGCAGGATGCTGCAGGACAGGGTCTGGGGCAGCAAGGTGCTGCAGGGCAGGGTCTGGGGCAGCAGGATGCTGCAGGGCAGGGTCTGGGGCAGCAGAATGCTGCAGGGCAGGAGGGCAGGGTCTGGGGCAGCAGGGTGCTGCAGGGCAATCTGGGGTGCAGGCACAGGGGCAGCCAGAGGCTGCTGCTCTGGGTCAGGGGTGTCAGGGACAGGGCCAGGGTTGGGGACAGGGTGGTCCCGCCCCCCCCCCCCCGGCACGACGCAGCCCCCCCCCCTCCCTTCATGGGGGGGCAGCACGGGCGCAGGAGCGCGGCAGTGCGACTCGGGGGGGCAGGGCAGCGCGTGGGGCAGACCGTCAGGGGCGCCCCTCGCAGCGCAGGGGTGCGGCAGCCCGTTTGCCGCCCCACGGGGGGGGGCTCTTGAGCCTTGGCTTCACTCGGCAAGTGCAGTCATCGGGAGGGGGGGGCGCCCAACCCCCCGCAGCCGCACCTGCACCTGCGGGCGCGGACGGGGGAGCGCACAGCCCGAGGTCTGGGCAGGGTCGCTCCTCAGAGGATCCCACATAGGACGGAGGCCCGGGTCCTTCCGTCGCACCGCGATACGCTGGGGGGGCGGGGGGTCCAAGCTTTTTTTTTAGATGCGAAATCTTAATTTTTAGCACTTATCTTATTTTTTAGCATAAAAAAAAAGATTTCGCGCTAAAAAAAAGATTCCGCGCTAAAAAAAAAGATTCCGCGCTAAAAAAAAAGATTCCGTGCTAAAAAAAAAGATTCCGCGCTAAAAAAAAAGATTTTTACATGATCATCATGTATGTCTCAAAAAGTTGCACGGGGGGGGGTTACAAGGAGTGCTACTGCATCAAGCCAACCCCTGCCCATGTTCACAACTTCATACAGTAGGGGAACCTGGGTTTCGGGACTGACCCAATATGCACCCAGTGGCCCTCTTTCCTTGTTGCCTGCTGCATGCGGTGAGGAGGTACCCTATGCAGGGATGTCATGAATGTGGAAGGTTTTGGGTGCATTACGCAGAACTTGTGTTTCACAACAGGGGTGTCCCTTTGGAGCTGGGGGGCCTATGCAGAGAGTTCATCGGAGAGGATCACAGGTAATGTCTGAATGTTGTAAAGTAGGGTACTCAGCCACCTTGGCCAGAGCCCATGTGCACAATGTCATCTGCTCAGAGAACAGGGGTTTCCCTTCGCTGGGGGACCTATGCAGAGAGGTCATTTGAACGGATCATAGGTAATGCCTGGATTTTGTGAAGTAGGGCACTCAACCATGTTGGCCAGAGCCCAGGGGCACAATTTCAAGTCTCAGCGGAACCGACGTCTCAAGATCGAGGAAGGGACTACATGCTGGTAGCTGGAACAAATGTCTCACTCCTACCCCCCTGCCCCCCTTTCCTTCTTGCCTTTCACACCCATGCTTGACAATTTGCTGCACTGATTGCCCCCCTTTCACTCCAGTGTCCACAGCCCATGCCTGACAAGTGTGTTTGTGGGGCAGATGCAACTGTGTCAGTGGCCGAACTGGGCGACGCTCTCCAGCGTGCTGCTGTTGCAATGTACCCACGGTGCCCAACTATTGGCACAACATGTTTCCACATCATCCTGAAAGGTCCCCGGCCTGCTGAACCGACGCTGAGTGTAGCTGCTGAAGACCCACCGCGTCCCCCCACTGTCCCCCCAGCCCTGCCACTGGTCAAGGCCCTGGTCAAGCCCCTTCCGGTTCGCTAGACAACGGTTCCACTGCGGGTTCGGCAAACAACAATTCCACCGAGGCCACCGTTGAAGACCCAGATGTAGAGTTTGCACCTTTGCACCGACAAGTCTTCGCAACTCAGAAGCTAGCCAGGGATGCCGCTCGCACAGTGGATGGGCGTTTTGTGTCCATTCCTGGTCGGCAAAACATGTACGCATGTTCTTGTGAGGGTTGTGACACCAAGCGGTACGTGCGACATGACCAGGTGGCTGGGCGGTGGACCATCAAACAAATCGGCCTTTGTGAGCATGGGACAAATTCGTCATACTTGGAGGGTACGTCTCTCCATTTGCCGTTGCCCATGACCCTTAAGCTCAAGGATCTTTTGCAAGGCAATTGTCCACAACGGGCTCTGGCTTTGATGCGGGAAGCATTCCATGGTGACCTTGTGGTAGGCAAAATGTCGGCAAAGTGGATCGCCAATTGGAATGCACGGCGGGCCCCCCCGCCCCCTAGTACCAAGGCAGAGCTTGAGAAATGGATCAACGAGCTGGAAGAGGAGCGAATTGATGACAACTCGCCGTATTGCTTCAAGGAATCCGTTGCAGATGACGGATCCACCTTCTTGACTTGCTTGTCGACGCCGAACCTGATTCGAAACGCCCGCAGGGGCCGTGGGGAGGATTTCTTGTCCATCGACGGGCAGTTCTCCATCACGGTAGAGGGCTTCACCATGCAAGTCCTGGGTACGTGTGACGTCGCACACCATTTGTTGCCCATCGCTGTTTGCATAGCAACATCAGAGCGGAAAGCAGTCACCGCACCGTTCTTGAAGGCAGTGCACGAGGAGGTGCAAAAGGATGGGTCCCCTTGGTGCCCAACAAAGGGGATGGCGGATCATGCTGGTGCCTTTCGGGATGTGCTCGCCGCAGAGTTCCCCGGGATGATGGTGGCCGACTGTTATTTCCATGTTGCGAAGATTGTTCGCGATAAGGCAACCCTTTTGGGATCTTTTTACCCTGCCGTCATGGCAACGGTACAAGAATTGGCCAATTTGAAGAAGAGGCCACAGTCCCATTGACGGAGATGCGACCCACACCAGGTTTGTGTTGTTTGTGCCGGTATTCGAGACCCTAGGATGTATGGCAAGCATCAGACGAAGAATAATTCTTTGTATGCCAGCAGGGCCGGATAGGTGCAGAAATCGGGACCCCGGGACCTATGGCAAGCATGAGACTAAAAAGCAAAACTTCCTAGTATGCCAGCAAGGGCGGATAGGTGCAGAAATTTGGACTGCGGGACCTATGGCAAGCATCAGACTAAAAGGCAAAAAATCTTGGTATGCCAACAGCCTACAAGCCCCATCCCTTTCTCTGCATGACAAAGGACGGCCTCAACGTGCCCAAAAGCAAGGACAAAAACGATCCGTTGTGGCTGCAAGCGCGCCCGTGTCCTACCCGCATGACAACGAGTGGTTGCAGGATAAGCATGTGATCACCTTCTTGGCAGAGCGGGCGTACCTCAACGTTGTGGACGAGCCGCTGGCATGGAACTACCTTGTGCGGGCCATTATGCGGCACCGGGAAATGACGGAGGCCAATGCCAGGAAGTCCAATTGGTTGCAGCGGCGCCACTTCATGTTGGTGAATTCTGAGGCCCATGACGTAGAGCGTGGTTCGCAGCAGGGCTGTCATTGGTTTGTGGTTGCCTTTGACGGCCGTAAGGTCCGGCAGGCGGGCTTTATTGTGTTTGCATGGGATCCCAAAGCCACCAATGAGTACATGTCCAGTTTCTTGGACTCTTGTAAGGAGAATGATATTGAAGTGCGAGCCAAAGCACTCGGGCATCAGCCCGTAGGCGACAATTGGACCTGTGGGTACCACTCCCTTGGCTATATATGCCTCTTGGCACGCACTGAAATAGGGACAGATCTAGGAGCATTGGTATTGCCACCGATGGCTGCCGATTTCGTCGGGCAGGTCCAGGCATGCTTGAGGGAGGCAGCGATGACTAGTTCTGATACGGTAGATGAAACGTTGTCCGGAGTAACAGGTGCCGTTGCCTCGGTCCGCGTGAACACCCAACTGTGGCTTGCGGAAATGCATGGAGTCCCCCAAACATTTCATTGGGTACAAGTCAAAGTGGTGGGCAGAAAGTGCCAAGGATTGGTCCCTTTGGAATATGTCCGGCCACCTTACGCGAAGGTTCGGGCACCGTTGAAGCATTTGTTTGCCACGATGACAGCACAAATGCAGCGCATTTGTGGAAAGAGACCCAAAACGAACCACCCGTCCCCTGCCCAAGCCGCACAACCCAGCCCATCCACTCCCTCCGCATTGGAACATGCCCCTGCCCAAGTCTCAGAACCCAGCCCACCCCCTTCCCCTTCCCTGGAGCATGCTTCTGCCCCAGTCACAGAACCCAGCCCATCCCCTTCCCCTCCCCTGGAGCATGGCCCTGCACAAGTTCCAAAACCCAGCCCATCCCCCTCCTCTCCGTTGCACGGTCCATCAGTCAAGTCAGTGCCTAAGGATTTGCATCGCAAAGCCTCAAAGGGCGACAAAGTGTGTGCAGTGTTCACTCACCACTTGCGTACAGGGGACAAGGGTTTTTTGCATTGGGGTAAGGTGCTCGCGGTGGAGGGCTCTGAGTGCACGATCAAGTGGCAGACTGATAAGAAACCCAGTTCTCATTCCATTGCAGATGTGTTTCTTACTGAGGCAGCTGCATGGGCTGCTTTTCATAGCATTCCAAGTTCTGATAGTGCATCAGAGGCCCCTTTGTATCCAGACTCCGACCACGAAGCTACAGGCCCAAAAACGTCCCTGCGCTCAGCTGCACAGGTGAATACCCAGCCAGGGACATCGCAAAGTCGTGAAGCCTTGTACATCAACAAGAAACGTTTTGAGGTGCCCGAGGGGTACACTGGTAACCTGCGCCACGACCAACAGAAATGTGATGAGTTCTGGAAGGTCATTGTACATGACAGGCGCAAGTCTTCTGAGATCCGCCTTTCACCTGCGAACCAGGCACGCGCAGAGGCCGTTGAGAAATTGACGGGCCAGAAGTTTTCCAGAGAGCAGCGTGTCTTTCTGCGGGTGTGTGGTCAGTACATGGAAGAAGAATGACAGTGATCCCCACTGTTTGCCTGTCCACACAAGCAGTGTGTCGTGGTTGCTGAGTGGGGACCTCTTTTCAGACGCAGAGTGATCCAGCCAGGTTTTTTCTGCTCATTTCTTCTGCACTGCAAAGTGCCACCCACCTTCCTGTACATTGCTGCAGTGTCTGACAGCCATAGTCATCAACTCCTGGGACATTTGCATCCCAACACATCCGTTCCTGCATTGTATGCTCATTTTCTGGAGCTTTGGCAGTCTGCCCAGTCAGTCCCCAGTTCCAGATTCCTTGCTCAGATTTTGTTCACAGGGAGGTTTTTTCACAGTTTTTTTTTGCGCATTTCTTCTGCAGTGCATTGTGCCACCCACGTGCCTGTGCTGCAGTGTCTGCCAGCCATAGTGATCAACTCCTGAGAACCCTGCATTCAACACTTCCGTTCCTGCATTATATGCTCATTTTTTGCAGCCTTTGTTGTCTGCCCAGTCAGTCCCAACGTTCAGATTCCTTGCTCAAACTTTGTTTAGAGGCATTATTCGGTGCACAAAGCCGAGTGGCATTGCCTCGTAGAGGTTGTTTTCAACCACTACTCAGTGGGTGCACAATTTTGCCCATAATTTCATGCTCAAGTTTTGCTCGTTTCAAATATCTTCAGGTGCACACAGGGAGGGATGCTGCTTCTGTATTTGTTTGGCATTTCCAAAAATCCACGGCATTTTAGCCCTTCTCCACAAGGAAGGCGTCTTGTGCATCAGTTGCACAGTGGCATGTCCCGACGCCATCAAGTGGGTTACATCATCTTCACGTAATGTAGTGTGTACTGCAAAAGCACGTTCTGCAAGTGCTCAGCCATCTGCTCCGGTCTTGTTGGCATTCTTTACCGTTATTTGCTTTGTGCCCTGTTTTGCAGGGTTCGCCTCAGGAATGTGGATGATTCGTCCGGTGGGGTGCCCCTAGGAACTGCATTTCTGCCTCCCCTCCCCACCCCTGGCTTTGTGTTCTCTTAGTTTTACCAAAATCTCACTTTTTACCTGGCCATCTAAAAAAAAAGATTCTGCTTTTTTGACGTTTTTAAACATGCGAATGACTTTTTTTTTAGATTTTGGGTTTTGTTGGAATCTTATTTTTTAGTAGGGAATCTTTTTTTTTGGATGCGAAATCTTTTTTTTTAGATGCGAAATCTTTTCTTTTAGATGTTTTTGCTCATTTTTTAGCTGTTTTGACTTAAATTTTAGTACTTTTCTTAAATTTTAGCGCATCTAAAAAAAAGATTTCGCATCTAAAAAAAAAGATTATCCCGGGGCGGGGGGGGGGTAAGGGCCTTGTATATCTGTATACAGCTGTATATAGATGAGCTCTCACCCGCTAACCCCCTGATCCCCTCAATCGCACTAGCGTCCAGGACTTGAAAAGGCGAATGCCTGCTCTGACGCGTTGCATCACTGCTTCAATTCCTGGGCATGTTGGCATTTCCCGTCGCCTCACTTGTTCAAACAGTGTGCCTCTCCAGTGTTCCATGGGGTGCAGTCAGCATAAACCATAGCTGCTTGTCTTGAAAGCGACATTGCTGATGCCTTGGGGAAAAAGAGGGGTGCTGTATTCAAAATCGGTGTCAATTCTGAAAATGACATTTTAGAACAAACGAGCACTCAATGGATACACATGGCAAAGTTTGATTGAACATAAATCTTTGTCACTTTGCATGAGTTGCCAAATGATGGTGTGGCGCCAGTGCTATGCTTCTTTTCTTCTGTGCATATCTCTGTACATGCAAAATACATTCATTTTCTTGACCTTTCCACCAGCACTGGGGGAAGGTGTAGTGCGTGCTGACAGGACTTTTCATTTATAAGGAGATTCAAGGCCATAAGGATGTCAAGTGGTCCTATATTTTTTTTAAATGTGGATTATTTTTTTCAGAGGTTTTATTTTTGTTTTAGCCGAAAAAAATGGTCTGCCGTAAAACAAATACCCAGATCTTTTTTTTTCTGCGCGGAATATTTTTTTCGCACCAATGCCACAAATTTTAGAAGTGGTGAAAAAAAATGTCTTGGGCGATTCACTGGGTACCTGTGGGGGAGTGTGTTTTGTGGGTTGAAGGCAGGGTGCACGAGTTAGGTGCAGGGACCCCGTGACGGCAAGGGTTATGTAGGCACTTTGATTTTGAACCCCCCCCCGCCCGGCTTCCATGTTGGTAGTAGGTAAGTAGCCAATTTGATTTTGACCCACACAGTGCAACTATTTGGGTGTCTGGCCGTAGTAGAAACCCATACTTTGTGGTACTTTGGGCATCATTGTTGTTTGGTAGTAGGTTGTGATGCATTGGGGAAATGGCATTTTTGGCTTTTCACGCTGTTTCACCCGTTTCCACTTTTTTGCTCATTCCCACTACATCCACTCTTTTTCTAGCTCCATTTCTCCCCACCATGGGGACCGCGAGAAGGCAGGGGTGATGTAGCCAATGAGCTCAATTGTGGGCCTTCAACCTTCTGGTGGTATTGAAAAAACCAGGACAATATCGTTAACTTTCCAGTGCTATTGAGGACAACCGGTTCACAACATGGGAGGCCACTCGAGTTGGGGCGATGGATTGCCACGATTTGGCGTGGCATCTTTAGTTGGGGATATGGGCTCTTACGCTTTGGTGTGGGCCTTTCTGTAGGGGCGATGGACGTCCACACTGCGGTCTGGCCCTTTGAGTTTGGATGATGGACCCCCACACTTCGGTGTGGCCTTTTGAGTTGGGGTGATGGACTCTCAAGCTTCGGTGTGGCCCTTTTGAGTCGGGGCTATGAACTCCCACACTTTGGCGTGGCGTTTTGAGATGGGGTGATAGACTCCCATGCTTTGGTTTGTTATTTGAGTTGGAGATATGGACTCCCACCGTTTGGTGTGGCGTTTTGAGTTTGGGAGATGGACTACCACGCTTCGGTGTGGCTTTATGAGTTGGAGTGATGGAATCTCACGCTGCAGTGTGGCCCTTTTGGTGTTGGGTTGATGGACTCCCAGACTGCAATGTGGCCTTTCAAGTTGGCGTGCCGATTCGCACCCTTTGGCGTGGGCATTTGCGTCGGGGTGATAGATTACTACGTTTTGATGTGGCTTTTTGAGCTGGGGATATGGACCCGCACGCTTTGGCATGGCTTTCGAAGCTGGAGTTAAGGATTACCACGCTTCGATGTGGCCTTTTGATTTGGGGTTATGGATTTCTTTTTGCGGATGCGGGGGGCCACATTCTGCCGCGCACTTGTCTATGCATCCCCGGAGTGTTGCCCACGCCGTATGGTGGTGAGCACACACATCATCCAAATGCGCATTGTCAACACATTCTCATTTATGTATGACATCATGCGTGGGGTTGAAAGGATCTGTTAGAATCAACACTGCCACCCCCAAGGCCTTTTGAAGACCACTACCGCCCTTTGCGGAATTCATCCCTCACTTCACATGTGCTCCTATCCACAGTACGCCACAATGCTATGTGGCACTTAAAACTCTATACCTCAAGGCCCACAGGAGAAGTGCCCGGAAGCATTTTGCGCTTTTAATAAGCGGTTTGGACATGAAGGCAAATGTTGCGCAACACGGCATTTGGGTCAATTGCATCGCAATTGTTAGTAGGCGGCGCTACGTTGAGGGTCCATGGTAGTATGGTGTCAGCGTAACACTACGTTTTGTTGTCATGTGTGCGCACTATGATGTAAGGGGGTTGTTTACTAGCCTACTGAACCATAGTGTGCAATTCTTTCCTATTGGTACCCTACCCTATACAAGTGTGTGGGTGTGTAGGGCAAATGGCGAGCTACGTATTGCGGCACTAGAAACTGCTTTGCAGCAGGTTTATGCTGACATCTCCCCCTGCACCACAACGGCATGCGATGGTTTTTTCAAGCTTGTGCTCTCTAACCCAACGGCCCTAAAGAGACTTTCTGCTGCTACCCTGGCCCTCAAAGATGCTGCGGTAACACCAAAGGAAGCAGCAACTGAATCTAAAACAAACAGTCAAATGGATAATGACGCTGGGTTCGCAACCCTGGATGTGTGATGTTTCCGTATGGCAAAGGTTGCAAGCACGGCAGCCGGAAACGTCGGCTATCGTTTTGTGTCCAAACTAGGGTACAACCCTCGCCAAGGTTTACATGAACAACAATGCTGTGCTATGGTAGAATCTCCTAGTTGTTGAGTACGCGTCAGGGCTTATCAAGTACCATTAGACTGCGGTGTCAACCTTGACTTTGACTAGGAAACATCGCATACAAATAGTGAAATGTATTGTCGGCATGGAAGTACTCTTGTGCTACGTGGCTGCCCGGAACCGCAATATTGCACAACGTGTGAAGGTTGACTGGTTTATGTTCATTTTTCTTCGTGTTATTGGGACATAGGTGACCGGAACACAATTCTTTGAGCTGTTCCTCTTAAATCCATTCAGCTTATATCATCCTACGGACCGATCTCTTCCCCATTGTACTTGGCGCACCAACACCTCGTTCTCTCTTCAGGTCGTAGACGGTGCCCCATTGTCGTTGGGCACTCTCATTACCTGCAAGGGTGCACCACAAATAAATTGCATTGTGCATCATTTTCCGGTTTCTTTCTGGACATTTTGCTCTACGGTGCCTTATGCCGGCCATGGGATTCTGCATTGCTGCCGTCTTAGTGCTTGACAGCGATGCCGATCAAGTGTGCCGGAGCACTGCATCCCAAAAGCATGCATTGTCATAGTGTAGGCTTTGTTTTGTGCAGTTTTTCGGTCTACCTAAGTACTCCGAGGTGTGGATTCCCAACACTTTCGTGCAAGGCCACAAAGAACAATTATTTACCCTAGTGGTTTAAATCAGCGTGACGAGATGCAGGGTGTGCAACAAGATCAATTAGTGCCCGTCACATCCAACTACAACATGGCAATAGGTGGTATAGTTTGCTTTTCTTTGTTGCTGAGCTTTGTTCTTCACAGTCCACTTAAGAAGAAGTAAGATTCAGAAGTACAGCTAACCCGCACTTGTTTTGTAGCTGCCTTTGCCGGTGCCCCTGGTGAAAGTGCGACATACAAGCGTCACAGCCTCTAGCCCCCTGTTGCATGAAGGCTCTGTGCAATGGCCCGTGCCAATGCCCAATGCTCATTGCGATCATGAGAAGCTAATGACAGCTACAAATGCATACATACATCGCGGGGGGCACAATGGCTGTGGTAAGGTAAAATGCATTTACGGTTGTGTGAAGCGTTGTTCATCAAATCTATTATTGTTAATATTAGAATATTCCATGTCCATCACTTTGCGGCGTAGGCCAACATGCGAAGGAGATTACTGTGATTATGACAAGTATAGCATTAAAAAATTACGGTGATAGTGACACGTTAGCCACCTGCTCCATTTTTACGCAGCTCAACGTGCACCCCCCTTTTCCGGCCCTCCGGCATGTGTGGCCCTATTGTGTGCGGTGGTAGGAGTATGGCCCTTCCCATATGGGTTAGGTAGTCACTGCACGCTATTTCAATGCCCTTGAGGCTCCATAAGCCGAGGAATCCAAGTTGCAATACAGTCCCTGAAGGGGGGCGATTGTGCTTGGAAGGGTGGACTTTATGGTCCCTCTAGCAACGGTATCGCCGCACTCCACTCCAAAACCCACATGAAAGCCCTTGTGTGGGTTTTTGTTTGCAGAAGGCTCCATTAGGCATTACGGTCCCCAGAGCGACCCTTTGGCGATTGGAAGAGTCGATCTTACGGTCACGGGCGTGACGCTATTATCACTCAACCCCCAAAAGTCCACTATCATCTCGCCCACTTCTCTCACATTTTCTCTGCCGAGTTTTCCCTCCTATCCCTCACCCTTTGTCATTTCATTTCAGGACACTTCCCAACCATCCGACGGTACCCACAGCGGAGCCGAACCCGGTTCGCCACCTGCACGACACGTCCACCTAACCCTCCATATCTTGCACTTGAACCGTAACATGAAGTAAACAAAGCATATGGTAGGCAAAGGGACGACGTAATATTGGGAAAGCATAGGGTGGGAGCAGTAAGAAAAAGTGGTTTTCCAATGCTTTGAGGCATACTCTAGTTGTATTAGAGATGCACTGAGCACACAGGCATTTCTATCTTAGTATTGGCCCAACCAAAAGTGGTGATAACACATTTTGACCTATGGAACCAAACACCCAATCAGGATATGGAGTGGACCCCTTAATCCCCTATCAATGTGAGGCTATTCATCTTTTCCTGAGTTGACTGAGAACTGACATATCCAGGGCAGAGCCTATGAATTTATCTATGTTTTCTCATGAATTCTTAGCTGTCCTAGTGGTATGCACCCTAGGGGCCTGGGCACCTCTTTTTGAGAGGTCCTGGGTTCAATTCCCGGTCAGCCTAGCTAAGTAGGAAGAACCCATGTGACATGGCAGTGACCTCATCGCCACATGCCCTGCCACCTCAGCACATATAAGACCCAAAACAAAGAGTGCACATCTCCTGAGATGGCACTATGGAGATTGAGTGACCATGGGGCAGTTTTCCAACTCTTTTTCCAAAACATTTCAGCCATCTTTGTGAATATGCAATCCGAATTGACCTGAGTTGCAGTTTCTGTGAATATTCTAACATCTTTCACTGTTTACACTGCAGCCCTTCATGCTTTGATCCTGATTCTCTTCTACTTGCTTACCTCTGCCTTGGGCTATCCTGGATTGATTGTATTTCAGCAACTAAAACATTTTCATCTTCAAAAACAAGCAGCAGGAAACCCTACACCAGCAGCAAGCAGCAGGAGAGGCACAAACACAGTGTTGAAATCACTATAAAACCTTCTGGTAGCAGAGGCAGACTGTCTCTGCGTACCGGCAGCAACCCAGTGCCGTACAACCAGTGCGCCGAGATCAGTCACATATAAGCAGAAGGGCGAACGAAGATGGACACAAGGAAAGAGGAACCCGACGTGAAGACAGCGCCTGAGGCACCAGCAAGGCCAGCACCTGGTGAACCTGGACCTGGACCTAGCGCTGTACCTTCGGAGCCCTTACATGGGCCAGTGGCCGTGGCGGAGGATTCGTTGGAAGGACTCCAGTCGGCCTTCCGGGCCCTCTCAGTCGAGGAGGTGGTCACTCATCCTGTAAAGAGGAAGAGAGAGAGCGAGAAGGATGCCGGAGAAGGCATAGTGAAGCGGTACCCAGAACCCCATGGCTAGGGTAGAGCATACAACCGGTCTCTGGTCCGCTAACCCCATGGCTAGGGTAGGGCATACAACCGGTCTCCGGTCCACTAACCCCATGTACGGAAGGGAAGACGCCCGTTGACGCCCGGTGCGAGCCCGGCGGGGGCGTGTTCCGTGCCGTAGAGCCCCGCACCGGCAACCGATGCGCCGCCAGCGGAGATTTATGCATCAGAATATCAGGAATCAACAGGGTTTTATTTTCATATTGTTTGCGTCAATTTTTACGCTTCCGTTCTGATGTTCACTGTTTTGACAGCTGGCGGTTAGCTCGCGACTTTAGCGTAACCGCCAGTTTAACTGTTATATACAGATATTTTAGCGCAAATCGTGACGAAGACTCTAAAGTCTTCAGGAATTGCATTGATGCATCCGCAATTTTCACATCTTACACTCGCAACCTTAATCCGAATTGTTCAGGATGTCGAAATCGGATTTTCGACTTCGACATCCCGCACTTGATTTGACCTCTTTCGAGTGAACCTACGTGCTTCCCTATGCACGAATCAACTTTCCTTTTGTCTTGCCCTCCATTTGTCTTAGAGATATGGGCAAAACAAAGTTGACTCAAGAGGCCACTTGTGAGGGTCATATCTCGTGCTGCTTGCGAGGAATGACAATAAAGAAACGTGGGATGTATTCACAATACTCCCGACGTAATTTAGGAAGCTTCATACGCCTTGCGTCTCCACACGTGCGCGCTAGCGTAATGGATCATGGTCAAGAGGGTAGAGTTTGCGTTATAACTCTTTGGGCATGATATCGCGTGCTTTAAGATAACTTTCGAGTGTAGCGCGCGAGTGTTGGTGTTGCATAGGAACTTTCCTTGAGTTCCTATGAGCGATTGACACAAAGTTAGGCCCTTGGAGGGGCATGACATATCGTGGGGGGAGCTACCTTTTTGGGCAATATGGAGTATGTGCCTTGTATTGTGTTGCGTGCCCATTTGGCGGGTCCATCGCTCCAAGCCAAACCCGCTAATGGACCTCATATTGCGCAAGCCTCTTCTCCATACTCCCTACGATTAATTGCAAGCCTAACCTTCGTGGAGGGAAGCTTGTGTGGCGATCCCAAAGCGATGCGTTGGGAGCAGGGTGTGTGTTTTGCAATTTTCCATATTTTCATGTGCCCACTTGGGAAGTAGCGCTCGTAACCTTTCAAAGCGCCCCAAGTGGAGCACATATGTGGAATCGGAGGTCATTGGTGTCAAGTCATTGTGTGTAAAAGGATTGGTCGATTACTCAATCCAAGCCGAAGATATTATAATATATTTGTGCGCCTTTCAAGGCACTTTTGGGTGTTTTTTCGCCAATATTGCTATTTTTAGCCCGTCATGATGTCAAGTGGCGACCGTGTCTCTCAACGTTGTGCTCAATTGACATCATGACCCAAATATGTTATGAGGGTACATACTTCGGTGTCCAACATATCTTGGACCCGGCGAATGACTCCTCTTGGGCTTGGCATACCGTGGCCGCCATGTTGGCGATTTGGGACTATCCCAAATCATGGACTCACTTGGCGACCCTGCCATTCCCAAAACCGGAGGAGTTGGGCGACGCCCAAAAGATATGTTGGACGCATATGACTTGATACCAATCCTATGGCACACTCAGGTCCAAGTCGGGCATGTGCCTCATTTGCCCCAACCATGAGTGTGCGCATTTTCGGCCATTTTTGGCAATTTCGACTTTTTTTGCCCGCCGTGTACTATGTTCAGCCCACCCGTGCACGCCGGACGCATGGACCAATGGACCATATATGACAGGGGTGTTATGCATATTGGTCCCCATGGTTCACACACCACGTGGGCAAAGCGGAGCAACCTTCGTTAAGGTGCTAGCCCAAAGTGAGTGTGGACAATTTTGCCATTTTGGCATTTGTGGACCCAATTGGGATTGTCACCACGCCGAGTGGCATGGAGATCTTTGGGAGCCAAGGTCATGGAAGTCTTCGTTGGACTCCTGGTGGATGGCGTATGGAATGGCTCATCCCATCTCCAAGCCGGCGTGAAGATATACTATTGGGAGCACCCCGGAATTTTGGCTCATTTCGAGCAGCCAAAATGACCCCCTTTTGGGACCCCAATTTCACCCCCCCGTGTAGTTAATTGGCGGCCCCATATCTCTATGCCCATGAGGAGCCCGGACAAAATTTCAAGTTGTACACTCAGATATGAGTCCTAGGTCCTGCCTCCTATCCTGGGGGCCATTGGCCTTGCCCTGGCCGGGCGAGCTACACGTGAGAATGGCGTCAATGTTGGTGATTTTGGCATCATGGCCCCACTTGACAAACCTGTGGTGCCCTGATGCCGAGACCTCAGAGGGAACCAGGTTGGGTAAGGGCTCCAGAGAGTTGGTATTCGAAGGGCATAGGGTCAGTTGCCTCGTCCCTACCTCTGGCGGGTCCGGACGAGGGATCAATTTTGGAGATTTTTGAGCTAATTTCAGTTTGGGCTGAAACAGCCCATTTTCAGCTACCAACTCCTAGGGGATAATGGCGGGGCCATTTCTCTAGATCAGAGAGGATTTGGGACCTGCGGTTAAGGGAGCATGGGGAGTCACTTCCAGTTGGCCCTGGAGCACGTTGGTTCCCAGGAACTCGCCTGTGCCTGGGCGAAACACCTCCCCCATTGGCAGGGTTTCAGGGTCCGGACTGAGCAGGGCATGGGTTGTGTTTGAGCCCCCGCCCCCACCAGCCAAGGAGAGGGTCGGACCTGGGATTGGGATATAAGTTGGGACGAAGTGTCTATTGTCCTGTGATGCCCTTACCCCAGTCCAGTCTTAACCCCATGTGTACATCTCCTGATGTGTTGCTGTACATACTTTCGTTCCCTCATTTCAGAGTGGCAAGGATTCTGAAACGCTTTGTCACATGACATGAGCGCATTGATGCCCCTGTGAGCGTAGTGCTTTGCCTGCCAGCTCACTTGCGCGTGTCCACCGCAGCGTCCCGTGGCCAGGCCCCCCACGGGAACGCGTCAAAAGCGTTTCACCGCCGCGGGGTTACACATCCCTCGCGTGCCACTCGGGGCCACCAACCCCGAGCAGCGCGGCGCAGCAGCTCGCAGCTCGCAGCTCGCAGCGCAGCGCAGCGGCTCGCAGCGCCGCCCAGCGACAGCGCCGAGTTCGTCACGGAGCCCGCAGCGCCGTCCAGAGCATCGCCCTGACCGCGCCGCGACCTCGAAGGAGGTGGGAAGACCAGGACTCCCTCATCAGCGAGTCCTATCGGCCGACCAGCAAGGCCGCACACCCAGTCGTGTCAACCACCTCCACAACCACCGGCTGACCAGCACCAGCCGCACTCCCAGTCCAGTGTTGCATCACCCACCTCAACAACCACCCCAGGACCACTCCATCGAGAACACCGATGGTGAACTGGGACGAGGCGGGCAAGACGTGGCCGCAGCCCCACCCCCATGCGGCGCGCCTACTGCGTGGGTTGCTGTGGGGGCAGCAGTACCGCCACAGCTATCCCCAGTGCGAAGGCGGCATGCCCGGGAGCTTCGAGCTCCGCGAGGACATGGGCGAGGACCGCCTGCGGGCAGTGGAGGAGTGGCTGCGGGCGGAAGGGTATGAGTACCGCTTCCGCCACAAGCGCTGGAGGACCTGGACCCGGCCGGACAGGCCCGGCGAAGGGCTGCGCCCCGACGGGATTGAGGAGGACGAGAAGCCCAAGGAGTACCCGTCGGGCGCCTCGATCAACGTCTCCATGTGGGACATGATCGAGAAGAACTTCCCGGAACCGGGGAGCGAGCGCAGGCTGCAGGGCAGCAGCAGCAGCGCGTCTCCGGGGAAGGAAAAGCGGTCCGCCGGGGACAGGAAGCGGGACCGGAAGTGGCGGGAGTACCAGGAGTCCCTGGCCGCGGAAGCCGCCCAAGGCGCCAAGGGCGGAACCCCAGCCCCCAGTCCCCAACGGGCCAATGGCGGTCGCCACCCCGGCTCCACCACCCTTGGCGACTTCTTCCAAGTCGCCAAGCAGACCAAGGCCAAGCCCCGTCCGCTGCTCCTGAGGAAGTCAGGCCCCAGCAGCGACGTGGAGTCGGCCCACCGCGGGAGGACGCCGGCCGACCAGGCCAGCTCCAGCAGCAGCGTCGCTCCCGACCAAAGGGACGTGGCGCGCGCCTGTGAGCGCGCCTGTGGGGTGCCCAGCAACCTTCGGGTTGCCCGGCAACGGGCCACGCAGCGGAACGCTGCCGTGGAGGGCGCCGCGGGCATCGCTCAGCAGGAGGCTGTGGAGTGGGCGCATGGCATGGCCATCCACGCCACCACCGTGGCGGCCATTGCGGCCGGACTCACGGCCGCAGCCGCCCGTGAGGCAGCGATTGCCCAGGTCAAGAGTGAGTGGGCGGCAGCCGACGAGGAAGCCCGCCTGACGCAGGAGGCCAATCGCCTGCAAGGAGGCCGAGGTGAAGGCGCTGGAAGAGGCGCTGGCCCAAGAGAGGGCAAAGAAGGAGGCGGAGGAAAGGGCCCACGCCGAAGCAACGGCTAAGGCCCAGGCGGACGCCGCCAAGAAGGACGCCATCGAGGCCGCGCGACGGAAGGTCGCTGAGGAGAGGGCCAAGACGGAGGCGGAGTTGGCAGCGTTGGAAGCGGAGCAGGCTCGGCTGCAGCAGGCCCGGGAAGCCGAAGCGGCTCGTGCCCGGGAGGAAGCCGAAGGGCGAGCTGCCGCAGCCACCGCCGCCGCAATGGAGGAGGCAGAGGCCAAACTCCGCCGCGAGACTCCCCCGGGAGGATCACGAGTGGAGACCCTTCGAAAGCTCTTCGAAGGGGACGCCTCCTCCAAGATGACGCTGGACGAGGTGGACACGGGCAGCAGTGGGAGCAGTGGCCCCACTGCCCATCGACGGAGGAAAGGCAAGGGGAAGACCCCCGAGAGGCCGCGGAGGCCAGCGGGTGGACACCCCCACGACAGTGACCCCTTCTTCACCGCCGCGACGGGGATGAACGAGGCCGCCGACATCGCCAAGTGGTGGCTTGGACGGGCGGAGGAGGCGGAGACGTCCCCATGGAGCCGGAAGGTGAGGATAAGGATCTCCCTCCTCCCTACCGGAGCTCGGATTCTTCCCAGACCGAGACGCCCAGGTGGGGCGACATGGACGAGGATGACGACATGGACTTCAACATCACGAAGAAGCGCCAATCCTCGTACCCAACGAGGCGACCCAGCGGAGACGCACCGGGACCCCCTGGCGGAGGACCCTCAGGACCCCCTGGAGGACGCCCACCAAGTGGACCCCCTGGAGGCGGACCACCGGGCAGGGGAGGACCCCCTGGACTGGGCGGACCCGGCGGAGGCCCTCCTGGAGGACCCCCTGGGGACCCTGACGACCCACCAGGGAGCGGGGACCCGGGAACCACCTGGCGGTGGATTGTCTACCTCCGCAGGAGGGTCCAGTTCCTCGAGCGCGAGGTAGACACGGGCAAGGGCGAGATGACTCGGATCGCCAGGGTCGCCGCGCGCGCGCAGAGAGAGCTGGACATCGCCAAGATCGAGATGGTCAAGAGCGCCAGCGTCGCCACCGCCACCCAGAGGCTGCTGGACATCGCCAGGGGCGAGACCAGGTCGCTGAACAAGGTCATCAGCGGCCTGCAGCAGAAGCTGGACGCGCTGGAAGCCCGTGTGAGCGTCAGCAGCGACCACCCACCCCTGGAGTCTGGCTCGTCGGACGACGGCCTTGGGACCCGGACCAGGTCCAGGCAGACCCCACGCCCCCGGCGGAGCCCCCAGGAGTCGCCCCAGCGCCAGTGCCCCCTCTCTCACCGCCCCCTCTCACCACAGCGCGGGCCGCCGCAACGAGCGCGTGCCGCCCGGCAGTGGCAGTGAGGATTGGCGTGATGAGTGGCTCAGCGCGGAGTACCGCAACCGCCGTGCTCCACCGCGGACACCGGTACGCCCCCGGCGCCCCGCACCAGCCCCGGAGCCAATCCCAATGGCTGGTGGACGTTATGGTGGACTCAGGGATGAGGTCCCCAGAGGAGACGTGGAGTGGGATGTCGGCGAAGGTGAGAACCTGGACCTGGACCTGGAGGAGTTCGACATCAGCCCGCCGCGTGGTGTACGACGGGAGGCCGCTGAATGCAGCCGCCGGCGCCGTGATGAGGAGGCATACATGGAAGGAGTACGGCGTGAACATCTAGGTTCAGCGTACATGGAGGAACCGCAGCGTAGCCACAGGGATTCCATGGAGGAGATGGACGTGGCAGCCGTGGGAGTCCGTGGGAGAGGCCGATGGGAACCTCGGTCGAACTCGCGGCCGGCGTTCATGGTCTCTAAGGCCGCGGATGCCGCCGTGTGGGAAAACTTGAAGGACATCAAGCCCCCCATGTACGACGGCAACCCCCTCAACCTCGACCGCTTCTTGGAGAAGCTGGACGATTGGGGGGTAACCGTTACTGAGGACATGCATCCCGCTGATGCGGAGAAGTATGTCTTCAGACGGTTCAGGTACCGCCTGCCGGAAGTGCTTCAAGAGCTGTACTTCGTGGCGACCAAGGAGGGGAAAATCAAGACCCTCAAGGAAGCCAAGAAGTGGCTCAACGAGCAGGAGCGGGTGGACGCTCCGCAGGTGGCTGCCAAGCGGTGGAAGTCCATCAAGCTTCAGCATGATGGACGGGAGATCCGCCTACGGGACTGGCGGGACTTCCGAGGGCAATACACCCTCTTCCGCCGCAACGTGGAGGATTGGAACGAGGGTGACGAGCAGGCTCGCCTGCTCTCCATGCTGCCGGAAGCATGGATCAAGAGGGTCACCAAGGAGAAAGCCAAGCGGGCGAAGTCCAACCACACGGTCAAGATGATGCTCCCCAAGGAGTAGCATACGAACGTGGTGAGTTGGACGAGGAAGAACGTGGCCCGGGATGTCAAACGGCATTCCCTGCGGAACGCTCTGCTCATCACCGTCTCGGGCGATCGCGAGAAGACCGCGATGTGGCGCCTTGACGAGTGTGACGTGAGCGACCAGACCATCCGTCTGCAGGCCATCCTGGCGCGGATGAGCTGCGACGAGATTCTGGAGTGGGTTGGAGAGGAGGTGCTCAAGGAGTACCGGAACCTCCACCACACCCGCGGGTTGAGGCCCGGCGACGGCGACGTGAACTACGTTGGCGAGGGACCTGGCGGGGAAGCTGCCATGGACCCAGCGGGAGCCGACGGCGATGAGACTCTCGTCAACGAGGACGACGACGATGAGCCCGCCGAGGTGGCCGTTTGTGCCTTTGTGGCCAACAACCTGAGCGCGGGGAGCAAACCGGGAAACTGGAAGCCCCTGCAGCAGGGTTGGAGGAAGAAGGAGAAGAGGGACCCTCGCCGCATTGGCGACCCTCCGCTGTCCTTTGGGGAGTTCATACGAGCTCACCCTCAGGGCTGTTTCGTGTGTTATGGGAGGAAGAAAGGCTTCAACCATGACCACCGAACATGCCCCATCAACCAAGTCCACACGGAGGCCTACAAGAAGGCGCACGGGTCGAAGAAGCGTGCGCCCGCGGGTATCCGGGAAGCCAAAGTTGAGGTGGACAAGGATGAGCTCTCCAAGCTGATGTCGCAGGGGACCGAGTTGGCAAAGGAGATCCAGGAGATCAAGAGGAACTGGGTCCCCAGGTCGGACAACAAGAACAAGGAGAACAACCAGAATGACCAGAACAAGGACAAGGACAAGAAAACTAGAAGGGGAAGGAGGAAGGGCGTCAACGAGGTTGATACGGAGGAGAACACCCCTACTTCCACAACCGACGCCCCCTAGCGGAGCCCCTGCAGCCAAGGGCCCCAGCTAGGGCGGTCGCAGAATGGTGACGTGGGAAGCGCCGAACCATCCCTGTCGGGAGTCCGTAAGCAGAAAGGGACTGCCGCGGGCGGAAGGCCCGGTCCGGCACCCAGTCGCGGTGGCGGGGTGAAGGCAAGTGAAGGCACGAACCCTTGCACCCGTCCATCCTTCGCGACCAAGAATGTGTTTGATGTACTACAAGATCTATCCGAGAGTATCGGAGGATCACCCGGACCGCAGCTGGATGCTGCAGATGGGCAGCCTGAGCCCATTGTCCACGACCTGCACCAGTCGCTTGTCGAGCTTCTGGAACGGCCGGAGATCCTGAGCCTGCACGCCGTGCGCCGAGTTGGGCGTGAGCGGCAGTTGCACCTTAAGGTCTGTGCCTTATGCGGGGAAGTGGAAAAGGCTTTCGACGTGCTGGTCGACACGGGAGCTCAAGTCAGCTTGGTCAAGGCTGTCCTACTTCCGCCAGAGTGTCTGACCGACAGTCGGAAACCTGTCAAGCTGAAGGTCGCGAACGGCCAGTACATGGTGGGAGGCACGAAGGAAGCGGCCATCGGGCTGCAGTTCGTGAACCATCCTGAGCTGAGCCGCCCAGACCTCGGCAAGGAAATCCTCCTGCACGGTCGCTTCTACGAGGCCGAGATGGACTGGGACATGATCGTTGGGTACAACTTCATGATGGAGACGGACTCCGGCGTTCTCCCGACCCAGGCCTTCATGACCCTGTACCAGGACGACCAGCTCTCGTGGCTTTCGTCACCTGAGCACCATGTGGAATGCCAATGGATCCACCCGGAACGCAATCAGCTCGAAGTGGCCGCGCTGGACACTGAGCCAACTGGTCCTGCAAACCAGGAGTACGGCGTAATGCCGGAAGTGGCGAGCCGAGTTGTCGCGGACCTGGGAGCTTCGGATCTGGCCCTGGATGCGTTCTCTTCAGGAACCTCCGCCCATCTTCGGGTGTGTGAGAAATACTGGAACGCACAGGACTCCGCGTGGAAGAAGCACTGGGGTCCGCATCAGGGCTTGATGTGGATCCATTGCCCTCGATGGGACATTCCAAGGGCGGTAGCGAAGATCCGCAAGGACCGCTCCAAGGCAGTGCTGGTCGTTCCTATGGGTTGCACCGAGGAGGAAAGTACCCGACATTGGGTAGCCTCATTGACCAACATGACCTTGAACAAGGTCGTCCTACCGGCTGGAGAGAGTGTCTATCAGGACGCTAAGGGACAGCCCATGCCACCCCAGAGATGGCCAACGGAATTCGACTATGTGGATGGGGGCCTTGATCAGGCCGACGCCACGGAGTTCGTGTGTGTCAACCGCATCATAGCAGAGCCTTGGCGGCAATGCTTTGCGGTTCCCCCTGTTAACATTGGAGAATCGGAAGACCCCCTCACAGAAGAGGAGTTGGATCTGGTTCAGGGTTATATGAATCAGCCCTTTCACGACTGGGGAAACCAGCGTGAGGGCAAAGGCCAGGACAAAGCCTGGTGGGAAGTGGTCTCAATCGTCTCCGGTTCCTATGATGGGAATACCTTCGTACAGAGGGTGCTGGATCACATGTCCAGCCAGGACGAGCCGCCTGGCGGTAACCCACCCACCTACGGCGATCTATTCCGAGGCAAGACCAGAGATGGCCCTTTGGGCCACCTGGGAAGACCGCCTGAGCCGAAGCCGAGCGGGGTCGCTAACCCTCAAGTAAGCTCAGTGGTCCAGGTGCCCGGCAAAGCCAAGGCGGAGTCCGATGATTGCCCCAAGATCCAGGCGTTGAGGGCCAGGCTGAAGCAGAAGTATGGGGATACCTTCTTCAGCGGAAAGCCTGTGTTTCCCCCACCGGTGTGTGGACCGTATGGCGAGGCCAAGATACGACTGAAGCAGGACCCCCGTGTGTATCGGCACCGGGAGTTTGCCCTGAGGGGCGAGAGGAAGGAAGCCATGGAGAAGATCCTCCGTGACTTCATCGAGAGAGGCTGGCTCGAGCCGTGCCACTCCGAATGGGCCTCTCCGTGCTTCGTCGTCCCCAAGAAGGTGGCCGGTGAATGGCGGCTCGTGGTCGACTACCGCGGCCTAAACGCCCAAATGCAGCACGACAGCTATACGCTGCCCCTCATTGAGGACATGCTGCAAAAACAACACCGGCGGAGGATCTTCACGGTGATTGACCTGCAACACGGTTATCATCAGATGCCTCTCGCCGAGGAGTCCCGTGCCTGCACAGCCATGAGCACCCCACTTGGACCTCTCCAGTGGAAGGTGATGCCCATGGGCGTTACCAACGGCAATGCGGCTTTTCAGCGGATGCTGGAGAACCTGCTTGAGCCGGTGCGTGACTGTGCGGACCCCTTCGTGGACGACGTGATCATCGCGTCCGGGGACCCCAGTATGAGCTACGAGGAGCATTGGAGGCACACGAGAGGGACGTCACTCGAGTACTGGACCTTCTGGTTCGGCACAAACTCACGGGCAGCAGTGACAAGGCCACCATTGCGGTAAGCGAGGTGGTCTTCGCTGGCCACGTAGTCGGGAACGGGCAGCGAAAGCCTATACCTGGCAATGTGGCTGCGATCGAGCACTGGGAAAAGCCCAAAACGGTCTCTGAGCTACGGGCGTATCTGGGGTTCTGCAACTACTACTCGGGGTATATCAAAACGTATGCCGAGTATGCAGCCCCGATGACGACCATGCTCAAGGGCAACCGAGAGGAGACCAAGAAGGGGTCCAAGAAGGCTCTGGTCTGGGATGCTGGTTCCGACCGTGCCTTTGAGGGGATGAAGCAGGCGCTGCTATCCGCAGTGGCTCTGCACATCGTGGATCCCGACCGAGGGTTCGTCCTGCGCACCGACGCTTCCGACTACGCCGTAGGCGCTGTGTTGGAGCAAGTGCTTGACGACGGGAGGCACGTGCCCGTGGCCTTCTGGAGCCGAGTCCTGGCGGAAGGCCAGAGACGGACGTGGACGCCCCGAGAAAAGGAGGCGTATGCCATCGTCATGGCTCTCAGGAAATGGGCTGGGTACATAGCCCTCCATCCTGTCACCGTCTGCACCGACCATCAGAGTCTGCAGTCGTGGCACAAGGAGCACGTGGACACCCCCTCTGGTCCCGCCTTCCGACGGGCAAGATGGCATGAGCCCTTGGCCAAGTTCGACCTCACGGTTGTGTATATTCCTGGAAAGGATAACACCGTGGCGCACTGTCTCAGCAGGTGGGCCTATGCCGCCAGCAAGGGCATGACGGATATCTCCGTCCATGGCGATGAGGCTGAGACCGCTGAAGCCAAGAGGATCATCGAGATGGAGCGCCTGATGGAGCAGGAGGGTGTAAAATGCTTTGTCTTCATGGCTGCGGATGCCCTTCTCGGAACGAGGATGGGCAAAGCGGTCAGAGTACTCGCCCCTGAGGGAGCTGAGTCCGACAAGCACCTCTTCCCGGAATCTTGCCTCCAGGACGGTTTGACCGACGACTACGCCAAGTCTGAGGCCTTTCAGGCCGAATATAGGGCTGTGACCGACCCTGATGACGGGCAGAAGTGGCCAAAGGGGCTGACTGAGGAAGATGGCAAGCTCTACTGGAATGGTAAGCTGCTAGTACCGGAGTCCCGAGTGCTGGAGCTGTGTGAAGCTTGGCACCACGACATGCTGCACCCAGGGGTCAAGAAGCAAGCCCTTGACATGCAGCGCCGGTTCGAGATCGACCACATCGTTCTCTACACCGCCATCAAGAAGGTCAGGAAGGGTTGCTCGGTCTGCCAGGCCTGCAATCCCGATAACCGGAACGTCAAGGGGAAAGCCCAATGGACCCCGGTTCCTGACCAGCCCATGGAGAGCGTGGCCATGGACGTCTTCTCCATGCCCGAAGTGCACATTGGCAAGGAGACCTTTGACTGTGTGGTTCTCTGCGTGGATCGCCACAGTGGCTACGTAGTAGCCGTTCCGGCACGCAAAAAGGGGTTGCTTGCCAAGGAAGTGGCAGTCATGATGATTCGTCATTGGCTGACTGTCTTTGACATCCCCCGCACCATTTGCAGTGACCGAGGGCCCCAGTTTACTGGTGGCTGGTTCAAGGCTATGTGTTCCCTCATGGGAATACGTCATGCCAAGAGCGTCGCCTATCTCAGCCGGTCTAACGGCCGTGCTGAAGTGGCTGGACGGCAGCTGTTCGAGAAGCTGCACAAGATTCACATCACCAATCCACGTCGGAACTGGTTTGAGGAGATGTGGCCCGCTCTGAAGGCCCATCATGACACCCCCACACCGGTTGGTTTGTCACCTCACGAGATTCTGTTCGGTTCCCTTGTCTGGTGATGGCATGGCCATGGATGCCAAGGAATTCTTCGCGCGGCAAGAGCAAACGGCGCGGGACATCCGCCAGCAGCTCGAGAAAGAGCATGCTGAGCGTCAGAAGTCCGCCCCGAGCTCGACAGCGCAGAAGTTCAGGGTGGGAGACCCGGTGTGGGTGATCAGACCCCGCCCTATGGGCACCCACCGCACCAAATCCTGGTTCACACCTGGAGAGGTGGTCCGCAGGATTGGTGAGGACACCTACCGCATCAAGGTGGGTCACGGACAGTTCCGGGAGCGCCACGAGAGTCAGCTCCGTGTGCGCGAACCCGACCTCCGTGGCCAACATGTGTCCCTGAGCCCTGCCGCACATGAGGCTGATTCGGACGACGACTATGCTGAGCAGGACGACTATACTGTCGAGAAGATCCTGGCTCAGCGTCCGAACGCCTCGGCACCCGGAGGCCTGGAGTTCAAGGTTCGTTGGCGAGGCTATGGGCCGTCCCACGACACCTGGGAACCTGTCTCCTCGTTCGTGCCGCGGGTCAACACTCCCTTCATGGAGTACATCCGCAAGCACAAGATCAAGATCCATGTCTCGGACTTGGCAGCACTCACCCGGGCGATTGCAGCCAGGGGTGCCTGATCAGCGCCCTTAGCTCTCCCCTGATGCATTTTGAGCGCTTGTGAGGTCGACGGATCGTCCCTTACCTGCTTGCTCTCTTACATCTTTCGGTGACCTGCCATCAGAGTGGCCACATACCCCCCCCCTGCTGAATCCAGAGGAGGATGGCCCCTCTCTTTCAATTCTATTCGTCACTCCCCCCCTGCTGAATCCTTGGGAAACCAGGTAGGGCGACTGACCTTCACATTTTCTGAGCTCTTGGGGCCTTGAAGCCCATACGACGTTGCGCAACGGATGCCGCTGTCATCGGCATTGCGATTTTTTGGTGTGTGGTCTGGTTCCCTGGCACTTGCGGAATCCAGACTAGTCTACGTGTGTCTCGAGACTATATATGGCCTGAACCCAGGCGTTTTCCCGTCCACTCTCCTGCATATGACTTATCCTAACCGGGGCGTGGTTTGGCACTTTGTCCAGAGTGTGTTTACACGCCTGTTTACCTGATTATTGCTTACTTTTTCTGTTCCCCAGGATATGTGCATCTGTATGTTCAGTATTGTCAGTCAGTTGACTGTTTTCCCCCCTTGACGGGATGCGAATCGACTACAAAGGCGCCCTGAGTCGCCGTTTACATGCTTTCACATACGGTCCAGCCTGGACCAGTACCGAAGTACAGATTCTTCTGTTTGAGTGCCTGTGATACCGTGTGCCCTTTTCGCTGTGATGTGGAGATCCTAATGGCGCCAGGCGGGAAGCCCAGTTGCCTGACTACACTCCCAGCGGTCCGCCACTGTCAGTCCCAGTGTGAGCCTGCCGACTCGCAGACGCACTTGCAGTCGGATGGGGAAGGTTTGCCTGGGAAACTGGTGGTTTGAGGAGTCGACGCCTCCGCCCACACTGCATGAGGACTCCCTCATGTATGGCCTTCGTGTTAATAGGGCGAGGGAAAAGACGGCCTTGACGCCCGATCCCTTAAGGAGGAGCTCGTTCGGCTGTACCACTCTGGACTCGCGTGGTGGATATGGACATGGTGCGCCCGAGGAAGGACCCGTGGGGACTCTCTCCCAGCCGGCGGGTCTTGGGAAGCTTGGGGTAGCCTGATGGATCTTTGTGGTCGCTTTCGACCTGTGGGACCACCTCGGTCGTTGTGTGACGCCTATGTTGGCCGTGTATGCCACCGCCACTGTGGTGGTGACCGTCGCAGCCGGCACCCGGTGCGCCTGGTATGGGTTAACGGGTCCTTTTGATGCCGAACAATCGCCGCCAGGACCCGGGACTTGATACTTGATACCATACTTGCAGTTACTAACAGTTACAGCATCATACCTGTTTTACTGTGGGATTTGGGCAGCCTAACCTGCGAATCAGCCTGAAGTGAGGATGTGACACCCCCCCCCTTCAGGAAATGGTTCTGGGTACCCGCTGCCATGCGAGGGTGTTATCGAGCCCCCCCCAGGGTTTGCTCTAAGGAGGGGGGTGAAGCGGTACCCAGAACCCCATGGCTAGGGTAGGGCATACAACCGGTCTCCGGTCCACTAACCCCATGGCTAGGGTAGGGCATACAACCGGTCTCCGGTCCACTAACCCCATGTACGGAAGGGAAGACGCCCGTTGACGCCCGGTGCGAGCCCGGCGGGAGCGTGTTCCGTGCCGTAGAGCCCCGCATCGGCAACCGATGCGCCGCCAGCGGAGATTTATACATCAGAATATCAGGAATCAACAGGGTTTTATTTTCATATTGTTTCCGTCAATTTTTACGCTTCCGTTCTGATGTTCACTGTTTTGACAGCTGGCGGTTAGCTCGCGACTTTAGCGTAACCGCCAGTTGAACTGTTATATACAGATATTTTAGCGCAAATCGTGACGAAGACTCTAAAGTCTTCAGGAATTGCATTGATGCATCCCCAATTTTCACATCTTACACTCGCAACCTTAATCCGAATTTTTCAGGATGTCGAAATCGGATTTTCGACTTCGACATCCCCGCACTTGATTTGACCTCTTTTGAGTGGACCTACGTGCTTCCCTATGCACGAATCAACTTTCCTTTTGTCCTGCCCTCCATTTGTCTTAGAGATATGGGCAAAACAAAGTTGATTCGTGAGGCCACTTGTGAGGGTCATATCTCGTGCCGCATGCGAGGAATGACAATAAGGAAACGTGGGATGTATTCACAATACTCCCGACGTAATTTAGGAAACTTTATACGCCTTGCGTCCCCACACGTGCGCGCTAGCGTAATGGATCATGGTCAAGAGGGTAGAGTTTGCGTTATAACTCTTTGGCCATGATATCGCGTGCGTTAAGATAACTCTCGAGTGTAGCGCGCGAGTGTTGGTGTTGCAGAGGAACTTTCCTTGAGTTCCTATGAGCGATTGACACAAAGTTATGCCCTTGGAGGGGCATGACATATCGTGGGGGGAGCTACCTTTTTGGGCAATATGGAGTATGTGCCTTGTGTTGTGTTGCGTGCCCATTTGGCGGGTCCATCGCTCCAAGCCAAACCCGCCAACAAACCTCATATTGCGCAAGCCTCTTCTCCATACTCCCTACGATCAATTGCAAGCCTAACCTCCGTGGAGGGTAGCTTGTGTGGCGATCCCAAAGCGATGCGTTGGGAGCAAGGTGTGTGTTTTGCAATTTTCCATATTTTCATGTGCCGAATTGGGAAGTAGCGCTCGTAACCTTTCGAAGCGCCCCAAGTGGAGCACATATGTGGAATCGAAGGTCATTGGTGTCGAGTCATTGTGTCTAAGGATATTGGTCGATTACTCAATCCAAGCCGAAGATATTATAATATATTTGTGCGCCTTTCAAGGCACTTTTGGGTGTTTTTTCGCCAATATTGCTATTTTTGGCCCGTCATGATGTCAAGTGGCGACCATGTATCTCGATGTTGCGCTCAATTGACATCATGACCCAAGTATGTTTTGAGGGTACATACTTCGGTGTCCAACATATCTTGGACCCGGCGAATGACTCCTCTTGGGCTTGGCATACCGTGGCCGCCATGTTGGCGATTTGGGACTATCCCAAATCATGGACTCACTTGGCGACCCTGCCATTCCCAAAACCGGAGGAGTTGGGCGACGCCCAAAAGATATGTTGGACGCATATGATTGATACCAATCCTATGGCACACTCCGGTCCAAGTCGGGCATGTGCCTCATTTGCCCCAACCATGAGTGTGCGCATTTTCGGCGGAGCAACCTTCGTTAAGGTGCTAGCCCAAAGTGAGTGTGGACAATTTTGCCATTTTGGCATTTGTGGACCCAATTGGGATTGTCACCACGCCGAGTGGCATGGAGATCTTTGAGAGCCAAGGGCATGGAAGTCTTTGTTGGACTCCTGGTGGATGGCGTATGGAATGGCAGATCTGATCACCAAGCCGGCGTGAAGATATACTATTGGGAGCACCCCCAAATTTTGGCTCATTTCGAGCAGCCAAAATGACCCCCTTTTGGGACCCCAATTTCACCCCCCCGTGTGGTCAATTGGCGGCCCCATATCTCTATGCCCATGAATAGCCCGGACATAATTTCAAGTTGTACACTCAGATATGAGTCCCAGGTCCTGCCTCCTATCCTGGGGGCCATTGGCCTTGCCCTGGCCGGGCGAGCCACGCGTGAGAATGGTGCCAAATTTGGTGGTTTTGGCATCATGGCCCCACTTGACGAACCTGTGGTGCCCTGATGCCGAAATCTCAGAGGGAACCAGGTTGGGTGAGGGCTCCAAGGAGTTGGTATTCGAAGGGCATTGGGTCAGTTGCCTCGTCCCTACCTCTGGCGGGTCCGGACGAGGGATCATTTTTGGAGATTTTTGAGCTAATTTCAGTTTGGGCTCGAACAGCCCATTTTCAGCTACCAACTCGTAGGGGATAATGGCGGGGCCATTCCTGTCGCTCAGAGAGGAGTTGGGACCTGCTGTTAAGGGAGCATGGGGAGTCACTGTCTGTTGGCCTTGGGGCACCTTGGTTCCCAGGAACTCGCCTGTGGCTGGGCGGGACACCACCCCCATTGGCAGGGTTTCAGGGTCCGGACTGAGCAGGGCATGGGTTGTGTTTGAGCCCCCGCCCACACCAGCCACTGAGAGGGTCGGACCTGGGATTGGGATATAAGTTCGGACTGAGTGTCTATTGTCCTGTGATGCACTTACCCCAGTCTAGTCTTAACCCCATGTGTACATATCCTGATGTGTTGCTGTACATACTTTCGTTCCCTCATTTCAGAGTGGCAAGGATTCTGAAACGCTTTGTCACATGACATGAGCGCATTGATGCCCCTGTGAGCGTAGTGCTTTGCCTGTCTGCTCACTTGCGCGTGTCCACCGCAGCGTCCCGTGGCCAGGCCCCCCACGGGAACGCGTCAATAGCAGACGAAGGAGAAGACCAAGGGGAAGACCTGACGAATGAGCCTACCTTCGAAGGCGCACCAAGCGCTTCTGGCCTCCACGCATCACCCTCTCCTATAAGCACCACACTCCCAATTCCAGACCGAGCCGCTGCAACATCCACACCCATAACCAACCCGCCTATGGCAGAGGGCACAGGCTTTACTGGTATGCCTACCTACCCTGCCTATGGTTTGGGCCCACCTACCACTGCGTGTCCTGAGGCAACTACTGCCAGTGAGCCGGTGGCCTCCAGTTCTGCGCCGCGATGGTATGCGGCTGACTATCACCATCCTCTACCCGCTACGGGAACCTATGTGGATGTTCCTGGGTATGCAACCTTGAGTGGGTTGAGGAGAGGACCTGAGTCTCTTGGAGGCAGGAGTAGAGGATCGGGGAGATCCTCCAACAGGTCCCTGACGCGGTCGGAGATCAACGAGGTGCTCAGAGGAGCCACCTCTAAAATCGTGGGCGACCTCACTCAAGAGATTCGAGAGAAACTGGAGCCCCTGATGATACCGCCCCAAGCGTCACCTACCACGGTGGGAGTGTCACCCCATCGAGTACAGGCCAACCACCTGGTGGCAGGGCTGACAAACACCCTGGGGAGCCTGAGGAGCCGACCGATGCCGACCCCTGCAGAGATACCGAGAAGCCCTTTTGTACCGAGAACGGTCCAGCCGCCCTACAGCCACGTGACGAATTCTACGAGAGCCAAGCTGGACCGGCTGGGGCTGACAGCCCTGAGGGCAATGGTTGACGTGGAGCCCTATGGCTCTAGTGATCTAGGCGGAGACCCCTCCGATGATGAGCCGCCGTCGATGACTTCTGCTTCGCCCTCGGAAGACGACAACCCTGAGGACCCCGAGAACCCAAGTGGGAAGAAGAAGAAGAAGAAGAGGAAGACCCGAGGCCCTGACGGACGCAGGTCTCAGGAGGCTAAGGCTATTGCCACCTCCAAGATCGTGGTGAACCTGCCTGAGTTCATAGGCAAGGACCTCAGCGAGTTCGCTGAGAATTTTGGCGGGTTTCTCCGACTGACCGGCGGAACCCACGCTAGTGGACGGGTCAAGTGCGATCTGCTCCTGCAGTGCTGCAAGACCAAGTACCTGGAGAAGCAGGTCAGACAGATCGTGACTAACTCCGCCACCTTTGCCGATGTGTTGGTTGCCTTGGAGAGGCAGTACCCGACCTACGAAACCGACCTCTCCATCAGGGCCGAGATCCAGAACCTGCCCGTGCTGCCCAACAACCCCAAACCTGGCAGGGTCTCTGAGCTGTTGGCTGACCTGGATCACTGGGCTGGACGATTGACGCCCGGTTCCTACAGCAGCGACGACCTGCTGATCTGGCCGGTGGCTAAGGTCCCCCGAGAGCTGTGGGAAGAGTGCCGTTCGACGGCAGAGCGCAAGGCTAGATCCCTCCGCTACGAGGATCTATGCGTGCTACTCCTGGAGCTGGCGCTGGAGAAAGAAAGCGACCAGCACCTGAACAACTAGCGTCCTGGAGGAGGAGGCTCTGGAGGCCAGGGCAAAGGGTACCAAGGATCCAGACCCGGGCAGGGTACTACCCCCAAACACGCCCACGCCCGTATCATGGAGAACGTCAAGGAGCTCTTCTGGTGTGATGCCAGAGAGGAGCAGAGCCACCTGCAGCATGCCCCTGACTGCGAGCAGCGAGACTGCTTCGTAGTCCAGGGGAAGCAGCAGGAGAAGAACACCGACGCCAAAGCGAAGCTGCCGGATCATTACAGGTGCACCATCACGTGTGCCTTCTGATGGAAGAGGAAGCACTACGAGGATGAGTGCTACCATAAGCAACGCCTATCGGCGAAGCTTAAGGGTGAAGGTCCTGGCGAAGGCTCAGGCAAATGTGGAGGCAAAGGCAAAGGCAACGACTCCGGCAAGGGCAAGTCGAAAGGACGTGGACAAGGGCAAGACAAGAGTCAAGGTGGACGAGGAGGAGGCGCTAACCGCCAGCCAGACAAGGACAACAAGAACCAGGACAAGAACGGAGGCAACCCCAACCCTAATCCCGAGGGGAACTCCGAGCCCTCCGGAGGGCAGTCTGGTCCGACCACACGCTCACAAACGCAGGCCCAGCAAGAACAAGGGGCCAAGCGGGAGCACGAAGGTGGTGATGACGGCAACGCTAAGAAGAGAAGCTGTTTCATGAGCATGGCCCGCAAGCTGAAGAACAAGGGGTTCGAGGTGACCTGTCCTGCGGAGTTCTGACAGGGACGCTCCGGTGGCACCCAAGACCTGGTGTTTTGGGTACGTATCCAACTAAGGGGACGTGAATACCTGGGGGTATTGGATACTGGCACCACCATATCTATAGTGGCCAAGAAAACTTTACCTTGTGGGAGCCTGAAGAACACCATGACCACCGCGGCTATACGAATGGGGGATGGACATGTGGTGCACAGCTGCGGGGACTGTGAAGTGGAGGTACCTATGGGCTCCCGGACTATCGCCCATCGGTTCTATGTGATGGACACTGAGGCCTTCGACTTTGTATTGGGGACTGACTACTTCGTGCAGCACTCCCAGATACAATCCCTGACGCTGCAAGCGCCTTACCTCCTCTACGTGGACCACGGCAGTGGCAGAGAGTCTGTGCCACTGGAGCAGTCGGAACATACGTCGAGTTACCTGAGGCTATCGAAGGAGGAGCCCTCGAACATGATGGCGGCCTCCAAGACTGAGGACTATCAATTTTGGGGGAAGTTCTAGACAAAGGTCTGAAGGAGTTTGGTTACTCTAGAGAAGACCTGAGTGTGGAGCTGTTCGCCAGCGACAAGCAGCATGTACTGGACCTTTACTGCAGCAAGGAGAAGAACTGCAGCTACAAATTTTACTGGCCCTCTTTCGGGATGGCCTACGGGAACCCCAGGTTCAGTGAACTGGGGAAGGTCGTGACCAAGGTGGCCTTGGAACGTTCCCGTATGGTCCTGTGTTCCCCCGATTGGGGAGCCCATGGGGGCAACGAGTACTGGCGAAAGCTCCTGGACAGGCTGACTATCAGCTCTGTTCGGTTACCTGATGAGGCCATCTACGTGCCTCTGGGGCGTAAGACGCCTATTGGGAAACCCGGATGGGGGAGTATGCTCAGCGTGGTGGACGGATGTCCTACCTCCATCCCCTGGGAGGATCTGCACCCGACTCTGGTCCAGGCTATACAACGAGAAAGCGATGAACTCGCCTTGGGTGACTGGAAGGATCGACTACCACCTCAAGATGCTATTGAGACTATACCCGGAGGAGATGAGTACGTCGTGACTGACAGCAACGCCCCCAACTCTCCCTGTCATGTACCTGTTCCTGATGGAGTCTCTGAGTTTGGACTATCCGAGCTACCTAGCTCTATCCACTCAGATGACGAAACTGAGCACGACGCCTTCTTCGTGCACACCTGTGTGGAGGAAGTGGAGAACGCCGAGTACGTCGCCCCACTGAAACCCCTACTCTCCATGAGGGTGGGAGACCCCGTGGACGAAGAGCTGGACCCTCGATCCCGGCTAAGGGACTATGTGGACTCCAAGAGGAAGTTGGTGGCAGAAAAAGCTATGCTACGCTAAGCCTACCCGCAGCTCATGGCCACTGAAGCAAGGACCTATGGGAGATCTATTCCAATTGAAGGAGGACCTCGAACAGAAGATCAGCACCTGGCAAAGGGAGGCGGATCTTAAGCTCATGAAGAGCGTGTGGGGCACCAAGGTGAGGCCCCCAGAGGAGGACGACCTCTCGGAGGAATGTGTATGGGAACCCCCTCAAGCGTGCCTATGTTGCCATCGTCCCCCGGAGATGGTTGAACAGGACCTTCTATATGCCTACCAAGGGTTGAAGGACACTACCAAGGGCGAAGAGTCGGTGGAGGATCACCTCCCGACGTCTATTACTCAGGGGGTAAGCAACTTACACTCTGACGAGGACATGGAGGACAAGATCAAGCTATTGGACCCGCGGGTGCAGAAGCTTATTAGGGTCTGTCTGGCGGTGTTCGGAGAACTACCCCCGCCAGCGTCATGTGACAAGCTGGTACAGATGGACCTCAAGCTGAAACCCGAGTTCGTGGGTCACAAGATCCGGAGGAGACCCTATCCAGCTCCTAAAGAGCAGGCCGACGAGATTGAGCGACAGATACAAGAATGTATCGACGCTGGCCTAGTCCTGGAGTACAAGGACGGGGACTACCCTCTACACTGCAGCCCCTGTTTCCTGGTGGCTAAACCTGGGTCTACAGCCAAACGGCTGGTAGTGGACTACGGAGAGCTGAACAAGAAAACGTTGAACCACTCAGGGTCCATCCCCAATATGGAGTCTACCCTGGAGAAGATAGCCTCCCGTCGCTACAAGACCAAGATGGACAAGAGGAGCGGATTCTGGCAAGTGGACCTGATGCCCAACGCTCAGGAGCTACTGGCCTTCATCACCCCTCAGGGGAGGGTGTTAAAGTCGAAGGTCATGCCGTTTGGCGTAGCCAACGCACCCGCTCTATTCCAAGAGCTGATGAACAAGATCTTGTCCATCCTACGAAGGAGACCTTAGGTGCAGGAGCTTATATCCCGTGGGGCCCAGATGGAAGCGCACATCGACGATATATGCCTCGGGACCAATACCCAGGAGGACCACCTAATCCTCTTCGGTGAGTTCTTTGCGGTCTGCCAGGAGAACCACACACGACTCAAGCTGGAGAAGTGTGAGTTCATGCAGGAGACCATGCAGTACCTGGGGTTTGACGTTGGCTATGGGTGGTGGACCCCAGCGGCATCTAAGGCCAAACCCCTGATGGATGCTAAGGTACGACACGAAGACCCAAAGAAAGGACTTCATGATGTACGCAGTTTCATTGGGGCGTGCAACTTCTATTGCCGCCATATCAAAAACTTCACCTACACCAGCGCCATTCTGACGGACTTGATCAAGAAGAGTACTACTTGGCGCTGGGGCCCACAAGAGCAACAAGCATTTGACGAGCTCAAAGACAAGGTGGCCAACGCTAAGTGCTTGGGCGTGCCTAGGGCACAGGGTGAGATTATCCTGGTGACCGACGCCAGCAATGTGGGCGGTGGTTTGACGTTGTTCCGATGGCAAGCACTAGAGAAGAAGGAGTTCGACTCGGCCATTTCCCAATGGGGGACGGAAGGTCTCAACCGAGATGGAACTCTCAAGCACAGCTACCCTGACGACAAGTGGGTCCTAGTACGTCTGGGCCACTGGAACTGGAACTGGAACCAGGCAAGTGGGAACTACTCCACCTATGAGCAGGAATTGCTCGCGGGTATGCTGGTGCTATCCTCACAAGCACGACTGTTGGGGAGTAACCCTGTGGTCTGGCTATGCGACCAAGAACCGGTCCGTAGTCTCCAGAAGGGTTCCCCACCTGAGAAGGCCAAGCTACGGCGCTGGTGGACCTACCTCAGTAAGCTACGGCATACGGTACACCATATCCAGGGAGTGAGGAACGAGTGTGCAAACTACATCAGCCGCAACAACTTCGACGCCCTGATTGGTGCCCGGTCTGAAGCGCTGGCTAAGGAGGCGTTCAGCCCTATGGACGTCCACTTGGACCTCAGCTTGACGATGATACGCCCCCTGGATGGAGTCCAACAATCGGAGTACCTGAAGGAGTTTGGGGATATCTATAAGCGCCTGGAGAAACGCCTTGAACCCCTCCTGGTCAACCAAGATCAGTGGAAGAGGGACAACAGCTACCTTTGGCACGAGGACCGCATCGTGGTGCCTAGTGACACAGTCCCAGCGCTGCTGAAGTGGACCCATGAGTCCAGCGGTCATGTGGGTGCTGACCGTACCCTGAGGTTATTCAAGCAGTGGTTCCACACTACGTGGACTGACGACCAACTGCAGAAAACCCTGCAGCCCATCGTGGACAAGTGCCCGTGCCGGTCCTGCAAACCAGGGGATATCAGGGACAGAGGTCTTTACTCGACCCTGCCCATCCCTCACTGTGCTAACAGTGTTCTAAACGTGGACTACACGGAGATGCTGAAGTTCGGGGGCTATGACTTCGCCCTCGTGGTAACCTGTGGGTTGACCAGGTTTACCAGGGCTTTCCCATGTACCAAGCACATTACCGGGGAGGAGACTATCAAGCTACTCCTGGAGGAGTTGTTCTGTGTCTATGGGGCGCCCAAAGAGATCAACTCCGATGAGGACGTACGAGTACGCTCAGATACTGGCTGGTACAAGAAGGTCCTGAGATCCCTCAGTGTCCAGGTGTCTACGGGGATTCCCTACTCGCACACGAGCAACCCCCTATGTGAGCAACAGATCCGTGTCCTCAAGGAGAATGTAAGGATATGGTGCAAAACTGAACGCACCAGAGACTGGGTGAGACTACTCCCCGTCATATCCTTGATGATGAACTCCCAAGAGAGTTCAGCTACTGGCTACTCGCCCCATGAGCTATTCCTAGGGCGCCCGGCATGGTTCCTACATGCCCCCTATCCAGAGGACACCCATTCTTCTGTGGGTGAATGGGTCCAAGAGCAACAAGCGAAGGTGGACAAGGCCAAGGCTATGCTCCAGAGAGTGAGGGAGCGTCAGTGGAACAAGAAGAACAAGCAACAAGTACCGGCCACCTACCAAGATGGGGACTGGGTGCTGGTGCACCACAGTCGACTACCCGCCTGGCCACGCTCTACCAGCGATGACCCATACTTCGGGCCGTAAAAGATTCTATCAGTGGATCGACACCGTATCACCGTGCGGTGTTCTTCCCGTCTAGGGGGGACCCTGGTGTGCGCTGCTCAACACCTGAAGCGCTACTATGATCCTTGAGACCTCTGTGGGGAGGAGTGGGAGCTGAACGATGAGGAAATCGCCGCCCTAGACCTACAAGGGGCTGCCAGCCCTATTGAAGCTGAAGGGGAACTCCCCGACATGAACGCCGAGGAGCTGGCTAAGGAGGGCTTCTACCTGGTGAAGTCTGTCCTACGCCGGCGCTATCGCCAGGGTTGGCGCTTCCTCACCCTCTGGGAAGGGTTTGGAGTCAAAGAGGCCACCTGGGAGCCCTTCTCTGCGTTTGTTCTACCTGAGGGACGCCTAAACTCAGTTCTGGTTGACTACTTGTCCCAGAACAACCTTGGTGATCTGCTGAGGCTCGCTGAGACGCTTGCCTCCAAGACTAAAGCTAGGGACTGAACCTTACCCCTAAGTGTGCTACGTATGTCTGTGTGTGTCTCACTTCTCTCCCGGGCGTGGCTCCCGGAGACCGGGCTTCGCTGATGAGGACCGAAGGTCCTAGTCAGGTACTGGTACCACTCCTATGGCGCCCAATTTCTGTGCTGGCGCCTATCCTTGGGGGAAGACGGCAAAAGCCCTACCTACTAGAAAGGAGGGGTGGCCAAGTGTGCTAAGGGCATTCAAAACGCCCATTTTTTTGCTAAAGGCCAAAAGCTAACGCACTCCCCTGCCCACGAGGAAAAGCACGCGGGGCAGGAGACACCACTACACTACACACCCTACCTACAGTGGCACCATCCTGGTGGGCGAGCACTTCTGCAACTGGATCAAGCCCCCACTCAGGACTACCACTCCTACACGCACACTCTACTGGGTGTGGCTGAAGATCAAGTAGTGGGTCCTAATGAGCCTCCTGTGAAGAAGACAAGAGAACACAGCGCTGCTAAGCAACTGTGGCCTAACAGGGGACGCCGCAACGCGTTTCCCCTGGTAGGGCTTGGAGGGAAGGGGTGCTCTTGTTGCGTGCACAGCGTGGATGTCGATGGAGTTGAACTGCCCTCGCCACTCCTGGCGGAGGTGCAGTAATTTGTTTGTGTGATCAGCGCCCTTGTTTAGCAGGGCAAGAAAAAAATGGTATGCTGCTGCACCAATCACCCTACCTGCCCACCTGTAAGGCAAAGGCCAATGAAGGGGTGTTTGCGGCTGAGGAACCAAGCCACACTCCACGTATTATACGCTTCTCAGTGTGACCTATAATACACTGTCCTCAAACGCGCCCTGTCAAGCAAGCAAGCGTTAAGAGACTCCTCAGGTTCTCTTAAAGAACGTACCAAGGAGCCCCTGGGTAACCTAAACAAGGTTTACCGTGCGCATTTCGCGCGGCCTACCCTTTAATGCGTGTTTGAATGCACGAGCATGCACGAGTTTGTAACCAACCTGTGTTAATCACGGTCTGGCTGCCTAATCTAACCAACAATCACGAAGTCCACCAGGGGGTGGCCCCACCTGGGCTTACCTACCTTACTCACCGCTTGAGAGTGAAGCAAGGTGAGGAGAAAAACGAGGCGCAAGCGAAAAACGTCGCTATGCACTTGTGTGTATGTCTAATCACCCTGATCTTGCCTCTAATCATCTGCAATCTCTCTGATCTAGCCCTCTATCGTTTGTTGGCGCTGCAACAAGACTCGTTCACGGAGACACGAGACGAGCAATGTGCATGCTGCATACGAGACGAGCACACCTGTGGTTTATACCTGATTCATTGAAGTCTTTTCGTTGATTTTCGAATTCTTGGATTTTTGACTCTTACTGTCAGTGTGGGTGGAATCTGTTTTTTTTTGTTAATGTGTGTCTCGTCATTTTCCAGTCTACGTGAGACATACGTTTATAATCTCATTATTTCTGTATTTTCCGGCGCTTCGCTAGGAGCCGCTCCTGCGCGCCGCCTTTTTATGCGTAGGAATTTCTTGATTTAAAAATCCGAGAGATGACTACAATTTTTATAAAAATGTGCTTCTGATGCACAATTGGATTCTGCTCAGGTGTGTTGTCTTAGAAAAATTCTAGGCCGTCATTTGACGGATTGGGGTGTTGTCGCTTCGCATTTGCGTGGATTCGTCCATAATTCTCCTATTCCTGCCTCTGCAGATATCCTCGCGACAGCGTCGCCGAGTAGGCCACTTTCCGGGCCTAAAAGCAGCAGCCAGGAGACTGAGCAGAGCCCAGGACCCCACTAAGGGGCAATTCAATTTCTTAACGACTCCCTTCGCCCTCAGATCAGGACAGCAGGTCGCCAGCAGGTTTTAACAACCAGAGCGGATGTCCATACAGAGTCTGGTGTTGGGTTAGTGTGGCGCTGCGTCTTGGAGGGAGGGATGCACATGCATATGTTTTTAGCATGCTCCCAAACTAACCCAACCAAGCCACAGGAACCCCGGCAGCGCCATGAGCGCTGAGCTTTCTGTAGGAAATGTCACGAACACAGCAGCAAAAAAGCGCCAGCCATGGTGAGCATCCATTTTTCTGTGTGAGGGAAACTATAGGTATTTTAAAGTAGATGTGGAAACCAAGGAAAGGCCAAGAAAAAATCCTGTTTTCCTGAAAATGCGACAGTGGTGGCCACCACAGCACAAGGGGGGAGTAAGAGAAAGTGCTTTTCCAATGCTTTGAGGCATACTCTAGTTGTATTAGAGATGCACTGAGCACACAGGCATTTCTATCTTAGTATTGGCCCAACCAAAAGTGGTGATAATACATTTTGACCTATGGAACCAAACACCCAATCAGGATATGGAGTGGACCCCTTAATCCCCTATCAATGTGAGGCTATTCATCTTCTCCTGAGTCGACTGAGAACTGACATATCCAGGGCAGAGCCTATGAATTTCACTCTGTTTTCTCATGAATTCTTAGCTGTCCTAGTGGTATGCACCCTAGGGGGCTGGGCACCTCTTTTTGAGAGGTCCTGGGTTCAATTCCCGGTCAGCCTAGCTAAGTAGGACGAACCCATGTGACATGGCAGTGACCTCATCGCCACATGCCCTGCCACCTCAGCACATATGGGACCCAAAACAAAGAGTGCACATCCTCCTGAGATGGCACTTTGGAGATTGAGTGACCATGGGGCAGCTTTCCAACTCTTTTTCCAAAACATTTCAGCTTTCTTTGTGAATATGCAATCCGAATTGACCTGAGTTGCAGTTTCTGTGAATATTCTAACATCTTTCACTGTTTACACTGCAGCCCTTCATGCTTTGATCCTGATTCTCTTCTACTTGCTTATCTCTGGCTTGGGCTATCCTGGATTGATTGTATTTCAGCAACTAAAACATTTTCATCTTCAAAAACAAGCAGCAGGAAACCCTACACCAGCAGCAAGCAGCAAGAGAGGCACAAACACAGTGTTGAAATCACTATAAAACCTTCTGGAGCACAAGTCTGGCAGCCCTTCAAGCGTGAGATTCAGTTTGGCAGCCCCCTTTGAGGCTAAAATTCGGTTAGCCCCCCCCCCCCCCCGAGCCTGAATTGTAGTGTCTGCCAACCCGCAAACCTGGAATTCTGTGTTTGCAGAGCCGTCCAGCCTAAACTTAGGCGGCTCAAGTTGCATGGTCAAAATGCGCCCAAAACTGCCTCTTCACGGCACTGCAAAAAAATAGTCCTTTTGGGGGGGACCTGAAACACAAGAACCAAAAGTCCTGTGAAAAGCAATTAACTGGTCCATTTTCCTTTATTTTTAACAAAACCGACTGCCCATAAATTGATTTATTTCCACCAAAATGAAGTTCTTTTTTGGGAAAACCACGACTTTTTGTTTCCTATACCACTTATGCTTTGCAAAAAAAACACCCATGTGCTTTCAATCTTTTGGAAAACCAGTTTTCGAAAACCATGTTGCACGCTGCACGACAAGAAGCATTTTTTGGCACCCCTTCTTTGCGCGAGGCCTCGCGCAAACACCAACACAACAGCGCAATAAAATGCATCACAGAGAAAAATGTGCCGCACAAGGTGACAGCATTAAGGTCGTCGAAGAGGAATGCATAGCCGGAGCCCTCCCGCATAATATATCAGGAACAAGCGAAGAAATTACTTTTTCTTCGGAACAGTTTGCATCTTAGAACCCAATGCCTTAGCAACGGACGTCTTACGCTTAGGCGGTGGCTTTGCGGGCTCGCTTCTCGGTTCGGACTGACAGGCTGGCTGCTTGAATGGAGCTCGGGCCCCGGTTTCCTCGGACCTCGGCTTCGCTGCCACTTTCTTCGCTGCCTTGCCCTGGGAGACCTGCGGTTTCTCCTCCTCTTCTTCCTCGCTCTCCTCCTCTTCATCCCCATTGCTCTTGTCGGATTCTGCACCAGTAACCGACTTCGCTGCCTGCGGCTTGGAGGCAGTCTTCTTCTTCTTGGGGGCTGGTTCCCCACCAGTAGACTTCCGCTTTGCAGGGGCCAGTGCTTCTGCAGCTTGACCTTTCTCAACAGTCTCTTCCTCCTTCAGCGACAACGCATCCGAACCCACCTTGTCATCGCGAACCCAAAGGGGAATACCACGGTTTGACCAACTGGCCTGCTGGTCCCAATCATCAGACGCGTCCAGTTTCGACCCTTGTGTCAAGACGTGGTTCAACCGAGTCTGCACTCTGTTGACCCAAACGGAGAGATCGTTGGAGGTAACACCAAGAAGGTACATGCGAGAATCCGGCTCGATGGACGCGATCTTGCACACCAGATCCGGCTGATGATCAATGAACACAAACGCGGGCTTGAAGCTCTTATCCTGCTTCAGGTAAAAGAGGTGAGTGTCGAAATACCACGTAACCGTCCTTATCGGAAGGTGACCGCCAAGTTCAACAGGATCCATCCCCTCTACTTGAGTAGGTCCAAACGTCAGATAATTCGGAATCTGCAATGAGGGAGAAGTTTCTGCGCGAGGCCTCGCGCAAAGAGAGGACGTAATGAGGGAATTATACCTTTCTTGACCAGCTATCCGGTGACGAAATCAGCAACCAGCGAACGTCAAACGTTGTAGGATCTCTTGCAGGCTTCGGTTTGACTGGCCAACTGAAGATGGGAACACACAACATGTTAGCCGGGCGCGGCGCGTTGAAATCATCGTTGAGACGCCTATCTGTCTCCGTCTCCAGCACGTCGAACATGTTGTCAACAACAGTTTGAGAGCAGCAGATAAGGGTATCGGCACGCGCCATCTCTTCATACAGCCAGGCTGGGCACATCATCTCAGGAGCAAGATGTTCAATTATGTCGCCGTCGATGACAATCAGGTTCTTGTCAATCTCAATAAACCGCCTCGGGGGATCGTGGGCCAACGCTGCAATTCGGGTCGCCTTAACTGTGATAGTTTGACTTGACAGTAATGGATCCTGCTGTTCCACTGTCTTGAATTCACCAGTAACGCCAGCAGCTTGGGGGACCACACGGTTCTCCGTAGGCCCTTGACCCAGGAGTGTTCGGACGTTGAGGATTTTCAGGGAGGCGGGTTCGCCTTTCCCTGCCACCTGCCACAGTGGTGCGCGAATCATGGATTTCCATGCCGGACATGGACCGCGCCTTTTGCCTTCAGGTTCCGGCCAATAGCCCCATGTACTAAGAGTCACCTTCAGGGCAGGCCTTCCAAGTGCAGCAACCTCTTTGCGGGTCCGCATGTCTTTGGCTAAAGAACAGAAATGGAGAAAGTGCGGCGCACCAATGCAGAAGCGGAACCCACGTCGCGTCGATGGTACACACCTTTCTCAGGACGAACGTACTGGCCGTTGTACGGGTGGTCCAGATGCATTGAGACCCACTGGTCAAGGATGATATCGTCAATCGAATTTGGCAAGGATTTAAGGGTTGTTTTTTCTTCCTGCATCACTTCTGCGACCTTCTTGTAGAACTCCGGCAACAGGATCCCGTCCAGTTTCTTCAGCGCGTTCTTCGTGACTTTCTCCCCTTTGTTGTCGAACTTCTGCAGACCTTTCACAGCTTCCGGACCAGCATAGTAGGCAAACGTCATAAAATCTTTCCACAATTTATACGTTTTGTCCTGAAAGTGACAATGTTATGCGCGACGCCTCGCGCAACGAACAGCATCGAAAGAACGATTATTGAACATACGAATTGACCAGGCTGCTTCAGTTCAGCAGTTGGAACCAGGGCACTCATCTGCACAGCATCCACAATGGCGATCTTGAGATTGCTGTACGTGTCAGCCAGGCCTCGCCGCGGCTGATCTTCAACACATCGAAAGAGAATATCTGCTGCCTCATACAGCGGTATTGGCTCAACGTCTTGTGCGCTTCCTTGTGCTTGTCCCGCCAGCTTTGCACGGAAGGCCCACGGTGTCGTAGGCTTCAGAATATCGGCGATGCATGTAGTATGCCACTGCTGCAGATCCAGACACGCTGTGCGTCGCTTCTCCCGAATCTTCGCAATTCGCTTCCACGCTGTGCTGTCCAGATACACACCAAAAATTGCCATCTGCAAATATGAGACACGTCTATGCGCGAGGGCTCGCGCAACGAGGAGAGCGAACAGTCGGTTGGCAACATACTATTATCTTCCCAGAGAACGACGTGTAATGGGCCTGTTGCCGGTGCTGCTTCGAGTGACTCAATGCGCTTCTGCAGTAACTTCGTATTTTTCCGTCTAATCTGCCCCTTTGTCTTCTCCTGGTCGATTCTCACGTTGTCCAGCTTAACCTCCACCTGCCCCCCATTCGGTTTCAGGTGGTCCTCGATGTCAGTACCCAAGGTTAAGCCAGGATCTGGTGTTTCCTTCTTGTTACCCCCTTCTTTGGTGTTCCAGCGTCCGATCCTGAGGTCCCGGGGTCATAGTCGGTATCTTCTCGTTCCTTGGCTGTTTTTTTGGCGGGGCTTGCCATTCTGCGATAAGGAGAAAGTCCGTATTGAAGGAAGCATAACATTGAAAAGGGTTAAAATCGTCGTCGATAATGCATATGTGAGGCGCTTTTAGCGAATACGAGTACAGTATGGTTGAGAATGCAAAACTGAAGGGGCTCGGCACTGTTTTTGACATTCAACGTTGCGCGAGGCCTCGCAAAAGAGAGGGGGTGTACTAACCTGTTGTTTCATACTGTTTGCGCGAGGGCTCGCGCATCACTGCATGTTCTCCAATCTTCTTCGAACGTTTCGCAGCGCGTCGGCCTCCCTCTGTTCCTCCAACACACAGCGTTGGGGGATCAGCTCCGACAGTTTTCGCTTAAAACCAGCCTTAAGCGGCCCCTGCTGCGTTAGCACCAACAACACGGACACAAGGACTTGTTTGTAGTGGTTAGAACCCTTTGGAATTAGAAGAGACGGTGGAAAGTTAGGTACACTCCTGCGCGGCCAATGCGCCTGAATTGTACAAGTAGGCTCAGCACACCACCTAACCCAAGGCACATACACACGCTCTGCGTTCAAGTAAGCAGTTAGCCGCTGACGCACGGAACTGACAAAGGAATTGGGGATTTTGCAGACGTTCACCCTGTGACCTTCTTTGCGGATAGTGGTGAGATGATACAGATCGTCAACATCTTCAATGCTTACTGCACCTCTGTTTTGGCCCTTCCTTGTCACAAGGCTGGAAAGCAGACTTTCACAAACCTCCTCGGCAAAAGCCTGTCCAGGCATGGCTGTGTGCCATGCAGTGTGGCACAATAGCGCAGTTGCAACAGTGCGTTCGTATTTTAAAAGTGTGTCCCCCACGTTCAAACGGTCTAACAGACACATAACAATCTGCAATCCCTCAGAAGCAAAAACACCCGTGTTGGCTGTCTCCCCGGCCCAATTGCACTGTCTATCGAGGTGACCTAGGTATAGTAACATAGGACAGTATTGTGTTAACAGAACCTGTAAGGCCTTACACACAGCGTAACGGAGGCGTCCTCGCCGATTTACAGGACGTGCCAGCCCAAGGGAATGACATTTTCTGTTAAGGCGCCGTATGTGGGGGCCCATATCCAACAGCAGTGCGCCAACAGTTATCTCCATTGTGATCAGCTTGGGAAAACAGGGGACTGTGTCACCGCTGCGCAACAAACCTTTACGGAAGAAAGTCACGATCGGCCATAATGAGCGAAACGATGGTGTAACGCAAAGCTTGTACGCGTGCCAGAAACCATACAATATAGGGTGTGGCCGCAAGAAAAGCTGGACATTCCAACCCGTTGCTTTTTCACCGAACAACATCTTATAAATGCGGTAATGGATGTTCTCATCACATAAAACAGGCACGACTGGTCGAGTGTGCTGCCCCAAGTCCCTAGTGAATTGCAATAGATTAAGCAGCGAGACGTCGCCGCTCACCTTTTCTTTGCTTAGACAAAGGGGTCGCCACTGTGGTCTCTTGGCAGGTACAGGGCGAATAATGTCAAGCGGCGCCCTAATGTCTCGAACAACAGGTCGCTTGCTTGCAAATCCTAGATCACGCAAGATACGTGCAAATGTTCCCTCGGTGTTCCCCAGCATGCTTGCAACAACAGGAACACGCCGTTCAAGCTCTTCCAGGCTAGGATGACCATGCCAGTAGCGCGGTGCATCCTTCAGTAGCAACACAGCCAACGCTGTTGCGTTCAGGCTTTTGTCGTTCTTGTCAGGATTCGTGGTAAACTGTTTGTTGTACCAGTTGTCCATCCACGACACAACCCACTGTTGGTGTACTTTGTTCCATGTAGTCTGTAACCTGACTGCGGCCTTCTCCTTCAGCGAAGGTGCGCTGTATCGCGCCAGACCCGACCTTGGTAAAATGCGACGCTGCGCCGTACTTCCCTCTACCGCAACAACTGACTTTGGTTTTCCCTGGTATGGAACTGCGCGGTGGCGCATCAGCAAATAGAGGGGCCAGGCCTCCTCTATCAAAACACCAACCCATCTCTTGCCTTCTGCCGCAATCGCCTTTTCAACGCTGCAACGCGTCCGTTCATTTTTGCGCAGACGCAGAAAAAACACAAACAACAATCGCGCGCCCTTGTCCCCCTGTTTTGGCCCTTCCCACAGTTCTTCTGCCGTGTGGTACGGCGGTTCCTCTGAGCAGACATCCCGGAAAACTCCAGATGCTGCGGCCGATGTCTTCTCAAGGTCCACCTCTTTTTGCAGGGGCATTGTTGCTGTGAAGAATAATTGCGTACCTGTATCTACGTAAAGATCGCTGTTTGAAAAACTTTCTTGATTTGAAACATCAACCTGTCACACAGTTTTCGCGCGACCAATTATTCTGTGATTCGCTTGTCGCATGCACCATTTTCGGTTAACTGTAACTGTCTGGTGATCCCACATTTGACTAGTTAATCCTGATTGCGGTAGCCAGTTGCGGCGCGCTACCATCGCTGTTGGGCAGTGAAGCCAGCGGTGACCAAAGTATGAAAACTGGAGATGCCAGCGGGACCTGTATGGGCGCCCATGCAGCAGCGCTACATCAAGGGAATGCACATGCTGTGTAGTTGGTGGATCTGTTCCATTTTTGGTTTCTATGACCGCTTATGAGATTCATTGCGCGAGGCCTCGCGCAATGATCACCGAAACATTAATGTTTCTCATGCGCCGTTCCATGCGCGAGGCCTCGCGCTTGAAACTGCAGTTTGTTCCGGAACATTTATGCTTTTCAAGATTCTTGGGTACACCATTGTTGCAGTTTATTCGTTAATAGATCCATCTCTATCACACAATCCTGATAATGGTACTAAGTTACTTGTATAAATACGACAGGGTTCCATTTTTCGACAACCTGCCTAATGCGTCGTGCTGTAGCACATTAATCTGACACAAATGAACGTCTTTGCGCGAGGCCTCGCGCAAAGAATGGTCGCCAAACAATACTTTTCCCTGACTCACCCATGGTACACGTCATTCTTATAGAAATATTTCTTCCGCCATACTTGTTTGCGACGATTTTAAAATATCCATCAAAACAACTATTTTTTGATGCCTTTGGAAACCTGTCATTTTCCTACCTTTTCCTTCGTTTTTGACCATGCAACTTGAGCCGCCTAAGCTAAAGATCAGTGTCTACAGCCCCCCGGCCCCAGCTTGAAATCCAGTGACCATAGCTTCCCCAAGCATGAATTTCCCTGTTTGCTGCTCCCCCTGCCCTACAATTCAGTCTCTGCAGCCCCCCCTAGCCTGAGATTCAGTGTCTACAGCACCTCCCCCGTCACCTTGGCAGCACTTCATTCCATCACTGCAACTCGCTTGTCCTAAAAGTCAGTGACAAAACCGGTCTGAACATTGTCTGCGATCAGCAAAGTTGGCAAATCACCTTTAGCGCCTCACTCTTTGATAACCTTGGTCCGTCTGCACTAACCTTGCCCAGTTCGTGATCGCCATGCTCAGTCTCCGCTAAGCGTGCCCGGTTTGTGCCAGCTGCAGTGCACTGCATTGCACGTATTCAGAACTGTTGATCCAGACAACTAGCCAATGCGACGTCCCTGTTACCAATGACGTTCCTCCCCATATACATATATATATATATATATATACATACATATATACACACACAGACATACATATATAAATGTACATATATATACACACACACATATATACATATATATACATATATATATATATATATACATATATATATATATATATATATACATACATATATATATATATATATACATACATATACATATATATATAAATACATATATATATATATATATATATACATATATATATATATATATATTCTGCATATATATCTCTACATATATATATATATATATATATATATATATATATATATATATATATATACACATATATATAAATACATACATACATATATATATATATATATATATATATATATACATATATATATATATATATATATATATATGCATATATAGTAAGAAAAAGTCTATTTCCCTGCCAAAAGGTTAGCTCTAGTCGTTATCAAGAGGCCTAAAGGCATAACTCGTTTTTATCTTAGTATGGGCCTATCCAAAAAGGGGTGTTAAGACATTTTGACCTATAAAACAAAGCATTGAACAATGGATGTTCTGTGGACCCCTAACCCCCCAACCGATTGATCTTATACACCATTTCCTGGACTGACTGAGCCGCTGACATTGATCCAGAGCCTATACAGTTTTCTATGTTTTCTCATGAATGCTTAGCTATCCTAGTGGTCTGCACCCTAGGGGGCTGTGGCACCTCTTTTCGAGAGGTCCTGGGTTCAGTTCCCAGTCAGCCTAGGTAATTAGGAATATCCCATGTGACATGGCAGTGACCTCAGCGCCACAAGCCATGGCACCTCAGCACCTATGGGACCAAAAGCAAAGAGTGCACGTTTCTAGATGGCACTATAAAAGAGAGGATGCCCATGTGGGCAGTTTTTCCATGTTTGTAGGATATGTTCTAACTATCCTTTCATAAATCTGTAGTTATTGTGAGTTTCCTTTGTTGCTACATTATCTCCTTTGACTGCAGCACTTCATGTTGTGGATTTGATCCTGTGGTCTTTTGCCTTGCAACTGTGGGTATTTCTTTGGGTTGATTTCCTCAAAGCTTATTTGTTCGGAAAACCTGAACTACATCAAGAAGCAGCAGGAGCAAGCAGGCACATCAACAAAAAAATATCATCAAAGCAATCAACAGTGAAAGCCTGTTCTAACTTTCTGGTAGCAGAGATTTTCAGTCTTTGCGTACCTGCAACCCCGTGCAGCACAACCAGTACGTCGAGACTGACTCCACTGAAGGGCGAAGAAATACAATATGGACACCAAGGACACTGCCAAGACGACCGCGCACTCAGTGGCACCAGCCAAGCAAGCGCCAGCGCCCAAACCTGCTGGTGAACCTGAACCTGAGGAGCGTGTACCTTCAGTGCCCTTAAGTGGGCTGGGGGATGATTCTCTGGAGGGCTTGAGAGCTGCCTTCAGTGGTCTTTCCCTGCGAGGACCTGAAGGCAAAGAGAAGGAGAAGGAGAAGCAAGCAGTGGACATGGGAGCCAAAGAGGTATACCCTGGAGATGGATACGAAGCATCCAACGAGGCGCCCTTCGAGGAGACACCTGTTGAGAGTGCGCCGAGCGCCTCTGATTTCCCTGCAGTACCCTCCCCAAGAACCACTACACTCCCAGCCACACATCCAGCTACATCCTCACCCACAACCACTCCACCTATGGCTGAGGGTCTAGGCTTTACTGGGATGCCTTACCCCACCTATGGTGTGACTCCAGCCGCGACTGTGCCACCTATGGCAACTGCAGTCAGCGAACCGGTGGCATCCAGCTCCACCCACACTGGTGTTCCTGAGCCTATGCCGCGCCGCTATTAAGATGGCTATCGCAGACCAGCGGCGGGCGTGTACATGACTGGGATAACCTGGCTCTACGATGCCAGCACCTGGTTTCACTTCTCTGATCGGCCTACGTGGCCCTGAGTCTCTGGTTGGAAGGAGTAGAGGATCGGGAAGATCCTCCAACAGATCCTCCACGCGGTCGGAGATACGAGAGGCTCTCCGAGGAGCCACCTCTGAAATTGTTGGTGATCTAACGCAAGAAATTCGGGCTAAACTGGAGCCCCTGATTCCTCCCCAAGCGTCACCTACCACTGTGGGACCTTCACCCCATCGAGTACAAGCCAATCACCTGGTGGCGGGGCTGACAAACACCCTGAGAAACCCAAGGAGCCGACCGATGCCGACCCCTCCTGTGATACCAAGAAGCCCATTCATACCAGGAACGGCCCAGCCCCCCTACAGCCACGTGGAGAACTCCACGAGTGCATGCTGGACCAGTTGAGGCTGACAGCCCTAAGGGCTATGGTCGATGTGGAGCCCTACGGGTCTAGTGACCTGCGCGGAGATCCCTCTGATGATGAGCCGCCGTCTATGACTTCTGCCTCGCCCTCAGAGGATGATGACCCTGAGGACCCCGAGAACCCAAGCGGGAGGAAGAAGAAGAAGCAGAGGAAGACCAAGCGCCCTGAGGGACGCAGGTCCCAGGAGGCTGAAGCAATAGCCACCCCCAAAATTTCCCTGAACTTGCGGGAGATCACTGGGAAGGATCTCAGCGAGTTCGCTGAGAACCTTGGCCGGTACTTGAGGATGACCGGCCAAACCCGTGCCAGTGGGCGAGTAAAGTGCGATCTGCTCCGGCAATGCTGCAAGCCCAAGTACCTGGAGAAGCAGGTCAGGCGAATCCTGACGAAGTCCGCCACCTTCGCTGACGTGTTGATTGCCTTAGAGCGGCAGTACCCGACCTACAAGACTGACCTGTCCATCAGGGCCGAGATCCAAATCCTTGGTGTGCTGCCCAGCAACCCCAAGCCTGCCAGGATCTCCGAGCTGCTGGCCCCCCTCGACCACTGAATAGGGCGACTGACGCCAGGTTCCTACGGCAGCGACAAGCTGCTCTTATGGTTGGTGGCCAAGCTCTTTCTAGAGCTGTGGGATGAGTGCCGGTCCACGGCAGAGAGCAAGGCGAGAGCCCTCAATTACGATGATTTGTCAGTGCTACTTCTGGAGCTAGCGCTGGAAAAGGAAAGCGACCAGCACCTGAACGCCTTTCTTCCTGGAGGAGGCGGCTCTGGGAGCCAAGGCCGTGGGTACCAAGGACACCGACCCGGACAGGGGACTACCTCCGCAAATTTTCGTATCATGAGCAATGTCAGAGATCTCTTCTCGTGTGATGCCAGAGACAAGCAGGGCCCCCTGCTTCACGCCCCTGACTGCGACCAGCGGGACTGCTTCGTGGTCCAGGGGGAGAAACAGGAGACCAACACCGGCGGCAAAGGGAAGCTGCTGGACCACTACAGGTGTACCATCACTTCTGCGTTCTGCGGGAAGAGGAAGCACTACGAGGACGAGTGCTACCATAAGCAACACCTATCGGCTAAGCTTAAGACAGAGAACGCCAGTGGCAAGGGCGGTGGCAAGGGCAACGCCAACAAGGACAATGGCCAAGGCAAGTCCAAGGGCAACGGCAAAGGCCAGGGTGGCGAAGGCAAAGGTGTACGGGGAGGCGGTAACCGCAAGCGTGAGAGGCACAAGAACGCGAACCCGTCCGGAGGGAACGCCAATCCTACGCCAGGGGGGAACCCTGTGCCCTCTGGTGGGCAACCCAACTTGGGTCATACGACCCGTTGCCAGACGCAAGGCCAACAAGAACAAGGGACCAAGCGTGCCAACGAGGATGGGGACCAGTCCAATGCCCGCAAGCGCTCCCGTTTCATGCGCATGGCGCAGAAACTCGAGAAGAAGGGGTTCGAAGTGACCTGCCCTGCAGAGTTCTGACAGGGATGCTCCGGGGGGCCTACAGACCTGGTGCTCTGGCTATGTATCCGTCTTGGGGGACGTGAATACCCGGGGGTACTGGATACTAGGGCCACTATATCCATTGTGGCCAAGAAAAGGTTACCTTGTGGGGTTCTGAAGATCATCTTGCCTACCGCAGCCATCCACATGGGAGATGGGCATGTGGTGCACAAATGTGGGGACTATGAGGTCGAAGTGCCTATGGGTTCTAGAAGCGTTGCACATGGCTTCTACGTGATGGACACCGAAGCCTTCGACTTTGTACTGCGGACCAACTTCTTCGTCGAGCACTCCCAGATTCTATTCCTCACCCTGCAGGCACCCTACATCCTCCAAGTGGACCATGGTGACGGCTTGGAATCTGTACCTCTGGAGCAGTCTGAGCACACGTCTAGCTATATGGGGGTATGCAAGAGGGGGCCCTCAACCATGTGGGTCCCCTGCAAAGCTGAGGACTATCAGCTCCTGGGGGATGTCTTAGACCAAGGTCTGAAGGAGTTGGGATACTCTCGGGAAGACCTGAAGGGGGAGCTATTCGCCAGCGACAAGCAACATGTCCTCGACCTCTACTGCAGCAAGGGGGAAAATTGCTGCTATAAATTTTACTGGTCATCTTTCGGGATAGCCTACGGGAACCCAAGATTCAGTGAACTGGGGAAGGTCCTGACCAAGGTGGCCCTCGAACGTTCCCGTATGGTCCTGTGATCTCCAGATTCGAGAGCCCATGGGGGAAACCAGTACTGGCGTACTCTATTGGACAAGCCGACGCTCACCTCTATCCAGCTGCCGGATGACGCCATCTACGTGCCTCTGGGCCGCAAGACGCCCATCGGGAAACCTGGATGGGGGAGCATGCCAGGCATGGTGGACGGGAGCCCAGCTCCAGTGCCCTGAGAACATCTGGACCCTGCTATGGTCCAGGAAATTCAGCAAGAGGGTAGTGGCTACACCCTGAAAGTCCTGAAAAATCAACTACGACCTCGAGACGCTGTGGAAACTACTCCTCTGGGAGACGAGTACGTCGTGTCTGATACTGTTTCGCCCAACTCCCCAAGCCGTGTATCAAATCCTGATGTAGTCTCAGAGTGTGGGCTATCCAAGCTACCCAGCTGCATACACTCAGATGACAAGACTGAGCATGACGCCTTCTTCGTGCAGACGTGCGTGGAGGAAGTGCGGAACGCCGAGTACGCTGCCCCACTGAAACCCCTACTCTCCATGAGGGGAGAGGAGGCCCTGCACGAGGCTTTGGAACCCCGATCCAGGCTGAGAGAGTACGTGGACCCCAAGAGGAGATTAGTGGCGAAAAAGATATGCTACGCTAGGCCTACCCGCCGCTCATGGACGTTGAAGCAAGGGTCTATGGAAGGTATCTCCCAACTCAAGGAGGACCTAGAACAGAAGATTACTACCTGGCAACGAGAGGTGGATCTGAAGCTCATGAAGAGCTTATGGGGTGCCCATGTGAGGACCCCAGAGGCAGATGCACTCTCAGAGGAATGCGTATGCGAACTCCCTCGAGTGTGCCTATGTTGTCACCAACCACCTGAGACTGTGGAACGAGACCTTCTCTACTCCTATCAAGGACTGAAGGATACGAACAAGGACGCTGAGCCGGTTGAGGATCACCTCCCTGCTTCCATACACCAAGGGGCAAGCAATCTACACTCTGAAGCGGAGATGGAGGACAAGATCAAACTCTTGGACCCTAGAGTACAGAAGCTGATTAGGACCTACCTGGAGCTATTGGGAGAACTACCCCCTCCAGCATCTTGTGACAAGCTGGTACAGATGGACCTCAAGCTGACGCCCGATTTCGTGGGTCACAAGAAAAGAAGGAGGCCCTATCCGCCTCCTAAACAGCAGGCTGATGAGATAGAGCGACAGATACAAGAAAGTATCGATGCTGGCCTGGTCCTGGAGTACAAGGATGGGAACTACCCACAACACTGCAGCCCCTGTTTCCTGGTGGCTAAGCTTGGGTCTACAGCCAAACGGCTGGAAGTGGACTATGGAGACCTGAACAAGAAGACGTTGAACCACTCAGGGTCCATTCCTAATATGGAATCAACCCTCGAGAAGATAGCCTTCTGCCGCTACAAGACAAAGATGGACAAGCAAAGTGGATTCTGGCAAGTGGACTTGACGCCCAATGCCCAGGAACTCCTAGCCTTCATCACCCCTCAGGGGAGGGTGTTCAAGTGGAAGGTCAGGCCCTTTGGCGTGGCCAATGCACCCGCTCCTTTCCAAGAGCTCATGAACAAGATCCTATCCATCCTACGTCGAAGACCTGTGGTGCAAGAACTCATATCCGGGGGCGCCCAGATGGAAGAACACATCGACGATGTATGCCTGGGGATGAATACCCAAGAGGACCACCTAATCCTCTTGGGCGAGTTCTTTGCGGTCTGCCAAGAGAACCACACCAGACTCAAGCTGCAGAAGTGTGAGTTCATGCAGGAGACTATGCAGTACCTGGGGTTCGGCATTGGCTATGGGTGGTGGACCCCAGCGGCCTCTAAGGCCAAACCCCTGATGGATGCTAAGGTACCACATGAAGACCCCAAGAAAGGAGTCCATGATGTACGCAGTTTCATATGGGCTTGCAACTTCTACCGCCGCCACATCAAGAATTTCACCTACACCAGCGAAATTCTGACAAACCTCATCAAGAAGAGTACTATCTGGCGCTGGGACCCTCAAGAACAACAAGCGTTTGACGAGCTCAAGGACAAAGTGGCCAACGCTAAGTGCCTGGGCGTGCCTAGAGCACACGGGGAGATTATCCTGGTGACTGACACCAGCAATGTGGGCGGAGGTATATCGTCGTTCCAGTGGCAAGCACTAGAGAAGGAAGAGTTTGACTCGGCCATTTCTCAATGGGATACTGATGGACTAAACCGAGAGGGTACTCTCAAGCACAGCTACCCTGACAAAAAATGGGTCGGGGTTCCTCTGAGTTATTGCTGGAAATGAAACCAGGCCCGGGTGGGATGGATGAAGGAGTTTGCGGATATCTACAAACGCCTGGAGAAGCGTTTGGAACCCGTCCTGGTCAACCAGGAACAGTGGAAGCGGGACAAGACCTACCTCTGGCATGAGGACCGGATAGTTGTGCCTAGCGACCAAATTCCAGCACTCCTCAAGTGGACCCATGAGTCCAGTGGACATGTGGGGGCCAACCGTACCCTGCGGCTGTTCAACCAATGGTTCCACTCTGCTTGGACGGATGACCAGCTGCGAAAAACCGTCCAGCCTATCGTTGACAAGTGCCCATGTCGGTCCTGTAAACCTGGGGATATCAGGGACACAGGTCTCTATTCGACTCTCCCTATCCCCTACTGTGCCAACTGTGTTCTCTACGTGGAATACACAGAGATGCCTAAGTTCGGGGGCTATGACTTTGCCGTAGTGGTGACCTGTGGGTTGACCAGGTCTACCAGGGTGTTCCCATGTACTAAACAAATCACCGACTAGGAGACCATCAAGATACTCCTGGAGGAGTGGTTCTGTGTCTATGGGGCACCCAAAGAGATCAAGTCGGACGAGGACGTCCGAGTACGCTCCGACACTGGCTGGTACAAGAGAGTCCTGAGGTCCCTCAAGGTCCAGGTGTCAACGGGGATTCCGTATACTCATACGAGTAACCCCCTGTGTGAGCGACAGATTCGTGTTCTCAAAGAGATCGTAAGGATATGGTGCAAGACTGAGCGCACCAAAGACTTGGTGAGACTACTCCCCGTCATATCCTTGATGATGAACTCCCAAGAGAGTTCGGCAACTGGCTATCCGCCCCATGAGGCATTCATGGGACGCCCGGCGTGGTTCTTACACGCTCCCTATCCTGAGGATTCCTACTCCACTGTGGGTGAGTAGGTGAAGGAGCAACAAAACAAGGTGGACAAGGCCAAGGCTACGCTCCACAGAGTGAGGGAGCGCCATTGGAACAAGAAAAACAAGCACCGGGTGCCAGCCTCCTACCAAGAGGAAGACTGGGTGCTGGTGCACCACAGTCGGCTACCCACCTGTCCACGCTCCAGCAGCGATGACCCCTACTTTAGGCCCTACAAGATCCTATCTGTGGATGGTCACCGTATCACCGTGCGGTGTTCTCCCCGACTAGAAAGGACCCTGGTGTGCGCTGCTCAACAGCTCAAGCGCTACTACGACCCGGAGGACCTCTGTGGGGAAGAATGGGAACTAACTGACTAGGAGATCGCCACTCTCGACCTACAGGGCGCTGCCAGCCCAATGGAAGTAGAAGGGGAACTCCCCGACATGAATGCCGAGGGGACGGCTAAGGAAGGCTTCTACTTGGTGAAGTCGTTTTTCCAACAGCGCTATCGCAAAGGGTGGCCTTTCCTCACCCTCTGGGATGGGTTAGGATTTGAAGAAGCTACTTGTGAACCCTTCTCTGCCTTCGTTCTTCCTGAGGGACGCCTGAATTCTGTTCTGGTAGACTACTTGTCCCAGAACAACCTAGGAGAGGTGCTGAGGCTCGCTGAAACGCTTGCCTCTCAGGAGAAACCTAGGGACTGAACCCTTCCTATACCTGCCTATGTGTGTGTGAGTGTGCTGATCCTGAGGACCTATGAGCAAGCCGCACAAATGTTGTCCTAATTATACCCAAGTCTGCACCCTTGCTGAACCCGGCGGATGTCTTACCGGTGCCACGAAGTACTTCCTGGGTCTGTCCGCCCATAGGTGCCCTATTTCTGTGCTGGCACCAGACTTCCTTGGGGGAATACCCAGCGATAACGCCAAGGTATTGGTTTTCCTACCTGCCTGCCTACTACAGGGGAGGGGTGGCCAAAAGGTATGAGGCATGAAAACGCCTGTTTGCTACGTGGTCAAAACTCAGACTAGCACTAACACTGCCCACCAAAACCCTGATAAAGTTACAGAAAACAGGCGGGACAGTGACACACACAGAACAGGTCCTAAAATCACTACAGTGGCACCAGCTATTGAAGGATGAGCGGGCTCTGAGGCCCAAGCCCTCACCCTGGCCTGCCACTCCTACACACACACGCTACTGGGTGTTGATGATGAGGGTGTCACAGGCCCTAGTGGCCCACCTGTGAAAGGCACAGGAGAACACTGCGCTATTGAGCGACTGTGGCCTAACGGGGATGCCACTACGCGTTTCCCTGTCAGAGCTTGGACTCAAGGAGTGCTCAGGTGGCGTGCACAGCGTGGATGTCGAAGCTGTCGGACTGCCCTCGCAACTCCTGGCTGAGGCGCAGTTTGTTGATTGTGTGATCAGCGCTGTATGTTTTAGCACGGCATGGGACTGGACCAATTCTCCCTGACCTGCCCACCTGTAAAGCAAAGGCAAATGACTTGGGTTGGAGACGGAGGAACCAAGACAGCCTCCACGTATCACACGCTTCTTAGGCTGCCCTATAATACGCTGTTCCCGAACCCAAGTACCAGCAAGCAAGCTTAGAGAACTCCACCCGATCTCTTAAAGAATGTAGGGTGGAGCCCCTGGGTAACCTAAACAAGGGTTTTACCGTGCCCAACACGCGTGGCCTACCCTTTAATGCGTCATATGCATACACGGTTATGCACAAAGATTCCGATCACTCTGTTCAATCACTTCGTCCCTACCAATCCACACCTCAATCACGAACTCTACCAGGAGGTGGCCCCTCCTGGGCTTACTTACCTTACCTACCGCTGGTTACCAAAGCAAGTGAAGGATAAAACGAGACACAAGCGAAGCAAGCGTTTATGCACGCGTGTGTATGTTGTAATCAGTGCCACAAAAAAGGTAGGTTAGTGTGTAGGAGCACCTGTCATGGTTGCCCCGCATTGCATCGCAGGACAGGACCGCTGGCCCCCCATGACAACCACTCCCTGGCCAAAGGCCATCATTTTTGCCCTAATCTCACCTCTAATCATCGTGGCGTCCTCGTCCTATGCGTGCGGGGGAAGTTAGCGGGCGTGGTCTCTTGTTGGTGGTGGTGCGGCCGTTGTGTCATTTCCCTCGTGCGTTGCGCACCTCAGCTCCCTTTCGTCGTGTGGCAGCGTGGCACATCGTATAACATACGTGTTTGGGCAGCCGGAATGTTCATGTGGCGTCTACCCTATTTTGTCTCGTTGTTTTGTTTTTCTTATTGGTGTTGCGGCGCGCACAAGTCCCCTGCTCCTACTGCATGCACTTTGCTAAGTGTTTTGGAGCACGCAACGTACAGCTTCCCCGCCTTGGCTGCTCTTGTGTTCGTTGTTTCAAGGTCAAGGTGTGTGAAAGCATCAAGGGGAAGAGACCCCCCAAACGCAAAGCGCCACACAGAAAAACAGGGAAACCATGAAAGACCATGAAACACACGCAAGAATGCCCGCGGGCGCGAGGCAGCCACGAGGTATGCCGATGCACGCACACGCCATGAGAGCCGCCCCAAGCACGTCAAGGTAGAAACAAGGAGACGTACCCGCCACCGAACAAACCACCGCAACGAGCAGCACGCCGCTGCCCAACCGCCCACGTATGCTTTCTATGCTCTCTATACTCTAGGCCGCCCGCACGGAAAGAAGCATGGTATGAGGGACACCCGCACGTAACCGAAAGGAGGGAACCACACGCCACCCGAGAGCGCACCATCGCCACCAGAAACACACATACCACAAACCCAAGGGCACACGAAGAGCAAGAGGTATACCCACACACGCAAGGGTCCGACAAACGCTGCAGGCGCCAAAAGGTACAGATGTAAGAAAGCACACACCAAGGGCCGCCGCTAATGGGAAAGCAAGCGAACCGCGGCGCCAACGTGTCCACCGACCAAGTAACCACCACGAGAACCACCCCCTTCTCCTCTCTCACTCTATAGGCCGCCAACGCCGAAGAAAATGTGGACACCGCCAAAGAACACACAAAGAACAAAAGGCCGCCAACACCGCGGAACGGAACATGAGTGGTATGAGGGAATGCCCAATGGGCAGCCCAAGCGGAAAGAAGTGATGGTATAAAATCGGGAAACCACGAAACCGGGAGAAGGGAGCCACACACCACCGGAGAGCACACACCACCGCCACCAAACACACAAACCACAAGCCCGAGGGCACAAGAAGGGCAAGTGGTACGCCCACACGCGCTAGCAAACACAAGCAAGGTATGGAGAGGGAGCACGAGCCCGAGCCCGCCGCCGCAAACGACACAAGGATGGAAGGGTCAAGGATGGACTAAGCGAACGAAGCGCACAACGCCACCACACCAGCGCACCCGCTGACCGAGCAAATGACATGAAAACCTCCCTCCTCCCTCGCTCTATAGGCCATCAACACGAGAGGAAGCCGCCAACGACAAAATGTGGACACCGCCAAAGAACACACGAAGAACAAGAGGCCGCAAACGCCGCGGAACCGAACATGAGTGGTATGAGGGAATACCTAGGGGGCAGACCATGCAGAAAGAAGTGAGGATGGTATGAATGGTATGAATGCCCACACGCGCAAGCATACACAAGCAAGGTATGTCAAGGGAGCACAAACCCGCCGCCGCAAGCGCCACGAGGAAGGGAGGACCAAGGATGAACAACGAGAGCGAAATACACAACGCCGCACCCGCCGACCGAGAAGGCGCCAAGAAAGCCACCCTCCCCCCTCTCTGTATAGGCCATCAACGCGGGGGCAGGCGTGGGAACACAACAAGCAGGTCTGTCACCACAAGCGCAACACAACTGCCACAGCCACGGAGAAGCGAACCATGGTATGGCACGAAGGGTGAAGAGCGTGCGCACACACGTAGACACAAGTGCAGACACAGGTATGTTACACGCCGCGCAACGGAGAACGCAACCGCAACGATAATGGTGCCAACGTGGGTAAAGTATGTTACATGGTTACCGTACCGAGGGGCCGAAGGCCCACATACCCCCACCCTTCCATTGTCTCACAGGGCCCAATAGGAGAGAAAGACGAGGACCCGGGAACTGGGACCAAGGAAGCAGGCGAAAGACGGAGACACACACCAGGGCGGAGGCAGGGAAAAAGTGTATGCCAGGGAGGAGGGCCAGGCAACGAAGAGTAGAGGAAATGGTAACGAGCTGCGAGACCACGAGAGAAACAGGAGGTAGCCAGCAGCCGAGCAAGGGACGCGAGCATGGGAGGGAGCACAGCAAGCACACGGCGAGCACAACACCGCAACAAAGCACCGGAGAGCGTGGCAAAAGAGGGACAGACGAAGAGCGACACCACGCACCACGGCACACACCGCACAGACACCACACACGCCGCACACACCCACACCCGCGCCCACAGCGCGTGGCCAGCGGGCCCGGGCAGCCCGCCCAGAGGGCGGGCAGCCGGGAAGGGGGGGCGCCTGAACCCAGACGCCCCCCTACACCTCCGTGGCGCGTGGCCCCCCACAGGGCACGCGAGCCACGGGGCCAATGGAGGGCCTCCACACCCGCACACTCGCGCCCACAGCAAGCGGGTGGCGGATCCCGACAGCCCGCCCGGAGAGCGGGCAGTCGGGGGAGGGGGAGCGCCTGACCCCAGATGCCCCCCACAACGGCGGAAGGCACCTCCCCCGGGGATGCCCTGCGCCCAACCCCACAGCGCACAACGCCAGCCCGCATAGGGCGCACGCTGTGGGGCCGGTGCAGGGTCCCCACGCCCGCACCAACCGCACCCGGGACACACGGGTCGCGGAACCTCGGCTGCCCGCTCCAGAGGACGGGCGGTCAGTGGAGGGACAGCGCCTGACACCAGACGCCCCTCACAACGGTGGCTAGCCAACCCCCCCGGGGACGGCCCCCCACCACCCCCGCGGCACGCAGCCCCCACAGGACAGGCAAGCCAAGGGGACAGTGCTGGGCCCCCACACCCGCACACCCGCGCCCACAGCACGTGAGTAGCGGCCCCGACGGCCTGCCCGGAGGGCGGGCCGTCGGGTGAGGGGGAGCGCCTGACCTCAGACGCTGCTCAGAACGGCGCAAGGCATCCCCCCCGGGGACGCCCTTCCGCCACCCCCACAGCGCGCAACACCGGCCCGCAAGGGGGCACGCTGTGGGGCCGGTGCTTAGTCCCCACGCCCGCACCAACCGCACCCGGGACACACGGGTCTCAGAACCTCGGCTGCCCGCCCCAGAGGACCGGCGGTCAGGGGAGAGACAGCGCCTGACACCAGACGCCCCTCACAACGGTGGCAGGCCAGTCCCCCCGGGGACGGCCCCCCACCACCCCCGCGGCACGCAGCCCTCAAAGGGCATGCAAGCCAAGGGGACAGTGCTGGGCCCCCACACCCGCACACCCGCGCCCACAGCACGTGAGTGGCGGAACCCGACGGCCCGCCTGGAGGGCGGGCCGTCGGGAGAGGGGGAGCGCCTGACCTCAGACGCTGCTCACAACGGCGCAAGGCACCCCCCCCGGGGACGCCCTTCCGCCACCTCCACAGCGAGCAACGCCGGCCCGCAGGGGGGCACGCTGTGGGGCCGGTGCTGGGTCCCCACGCCCGCACCAACCGCACCCTGGACACACGGGTCGCAGTACCCCTGCCGCCCGCCCCAGAGGACGGGCGGTTGGGGGAGGGACAGCGCCTGACACCACACGCCCCTCACAACTGAAGCCGGTTCGGACCCCTGTGGCCATTTTTGGGTCACTTGGGGTGTGTATCTATGTGCCATCAAGCCGCCATTGGCTGTTATCATACTCTCCCATCCACCTGGCCTAACCCGATGTGATAGTGTGATAGGTTTGGCCATTCCGGCTATGAGCGGCCATATTCAGTACCGAGGCGCCGCCAGCTGAGATTTATATATCAGAATATCAGGACTCAACAGGGTTTTTTTATCATAAAGTTTCCGTAATTTTTCAGCCTTTCGTTCTGATTGTCAATGTATCGGCGACTGTCAGTTGGCTCGCGATTTTGCGGTAACCGATTAATTAACTGTTATTTACAGATATTTTGGCGGAAACCCCGATGAAGGGTCAGATTTAATCAGTAAAGGGTTCGTTGCTTCCGCAATTTCCATATTATACACTCGCAAAATTAATCCGATTTTTTCAGACTTTCAGAATCCGATTTTCGACTTCGACATCGCCTCACTCGATATGATGAATCTCGAGTGGTCATACATTTTTCCCCGATCACGAATCAACCTTCCTTTTGTTGTGCCCTTCATTTTCCTTGGAGTTATAGTCGAAACAAGAGTGATTCGTGAGACCTCTTTGAAGAATCATATCTCCGACTCACGGCGAGGAATATCAATATCGAGAATTGGGTTGGAACTGCCTTGGTCTCAACTTAATTTGAGAAGCATCGAACGCCTTTGATGTGTAGACATGCCCGGTGTAGCAAGGGATAATGATCAAGAGGGTAGAAAGTAATATATAACTCTTGGACCGTGCAACCGAATATTTTATTGCGACTTTCGAGTGTACAGCATGAGTGTTGGGGTTGCATAGCAACTTTCCTTGGGTTCCTACGTATTTTTAACGTGAAGTTATGTCCATGGAGGGGCATGGCATATCATGGTGGGAGCCACCTTTTGAGGGTATGTGTTATATGCATGGTATGTGCTTCGATATGCTCACGCCCATGTTATATATCTCCGTTTGTAGGAAGATATATGGAGACATACGTGGCAAGGGCTTCGCCCATGTACCAATGGTGAACTCTATAGCGCTAGACTAAGTCTACCGCTCATAAAGTGCATGTGGGAGGGCTTACGGAGCGACCCACAAGCGCCATTATCGATTTTCTCATTTTCGTGGTGCGTGTTGGGAGGAGGTTCGAAGGTGTCCCTATGCGTCCATGTGGGGATCCAAGTGGGGGGATTGTTGGCCAATGGTCCCAAGCAATTGTGTTTTGAATCATATGTTGATACCATGGGTGAGCGAAGTTATATACTATTGTAATTATCTTGAATTTGGCATTATTTGCATGTTTTTGACCTCATTTTATGCTCATTTTTGTGTTTTATGTGCTCAACTGGTCAGCTAACAGGAAAGTGCCTAGAGATCCGTGAACTACGGTATGTTGCTTATATGTTGGCATATGCTTCGGTGTTGTACCTCACCATATGCCGGATCAATTGGTCACTTTGGCTTGGCACACGGGGCCTCACAAAATTAGGCCCCAAAACTCATGAGCTGACTTGTGAAGCATGCCATGTACATAACCGGAGGGGTTTCGGAGCCAATGATGGGATATTCTTGGGCATGGACCTTTGGTCCATATCACCCTTGTATACTACTTTCCGGTTTGACACGTACATGGAGCATATGAACATTTGCCGTATGCATTTTTGAGTATATAATTGAATTTTGGGTAATATGGTGTGATTTGCCTGATTTTGCCATGTTGTGAGGTCATCTTCATGGGGCAGTTCTCCAAGCCCATTCGACTTCAAGTCCAACCAAGGTTCTGTCAGAGTAGGGCATGGTCCTGAGTGCCACTCTAGGCAATGACACGCCACTTCCCCCATTGGGCTAGGATGTATAGGCTTGGGAGTGAACACATTTTTGGGGTTTGTCTAGTGACTTTGGATACATGGCATTTAGCCATCTTATTTGACTGGGTCCAGGGCATCATGTTGCCGAGTCAAGGGAAGGTCTTGAGTCCAGGGAATGAGGGGTCTATGGCTGAGTCTGTGTATGTTTACCTCTTTCCCCAACTTTGCTTGATATGTGTTCATATGCCACTTTCAGGGCTTTCCTCTTTGGTGCAATTCTTGTACATGCCCGCCACCGTGAGACAATCGGTGTGCTGAACGGAAGCCCGCAGTGTGGATTGGGTTATTGCTGTATTTGTGGGATCTGGTTGCTGTTCAGGGTGGAAGGAGGATTGTACTTTCTATATTTTTGGATTTTGGACCCTAGATTTTGAAAAATGCAATCGCTGATCCGGAGAAAGTCAGCAGGGGTAACAGGCGGAAGGGGCACAGCAGGGGCCGGTCCTGGTAGGGACCTTCTTTATGGTAGCAGAGGTGTACCTGCTGCCCCTACCTACCGCCGACGCGGGGACTTGGGCCCCTATGAGCCCTGCTCGAGTACGCCCCGGGTGCGTATTGTGGACTCGGAGGAGACCACGCCGGAGATTGGAGCCAGAGAAGAGCCAAGACGCTCAGGAGCATGGCGAACTCCGGAAGTTGAAGCCCGAAGAGAAATACGACGTTCGGGAAGAGGAGGACTTGACATGGAGGACCTGGTCTCCATGTGTGAGCGTCGCTGCCGAAAGGCATGCAACCTCCGCTCCGCCGCGGAGGACTCTGAGGAGACCTGCCATTCAGGCAGCATTGGAGGACGGGCCCGGCGCTACCGGAAGCGCGGGTCACCCAATTCCGCGACAGAGGACGCCAGGGCTATGGATACGGACCCCAGCCCGGTCAGGCTGTGGGACTCCGAGGGGCACTCCGAGGGCTATCGGACAGCTTATGAGCAACCTTCGGAGTCGGAGGAGACGGCCAGACCGCCCACAAGGGCGAACACGGCCCCAGAACCCAGCCTGGAGCATGACGCCGAGGCGTTGGAGAGGCCCGCCAGAGCCAGGACGGCGCCTGTGGCCCGGCACACGGAGCCAACGCGGGATAGCATGGGCGACACACCCATGGCGGAGGAGTCCGAGGCGCCGGGAACCGCGGGATGCGGCGGATCAGCTGGAAAGCACGCTGAGTGCCACTGCAAGCACGTGTCCTTCCTCATGGGCAAGTACCCAAAGATGGGGATGGACGCCATCGTGCATCGCCTCGACCGCCTGGAAAACGCAAAGGACGGCCTAGAGGAGGACGTCGCCGGGATCCTGGATGACCAGTCGGCCGCGGAGAGAGACATGGCGGAGCTGCGAGCGGAACGGGACCGGTACCGGGAGAATCTGGAGCTGGCCCTGCAGAAGCAGCAGCGAGTGGTGGACAGCCTCCTCCACCTAGTGGAGGACATGTCGGGACGCCTGAAAAGGCTAGAGGAGCGACAGCCCCTCACCTCGGGTCCGGAGCTCCCGGCAAAGCCAGCAGCGGCAGAGCTGGTGGAGCGGGTTAAGACCCTCCGGAGCGCCATGGATAAACCCATGGGCGGCCTGGCAGAGGCACCCTACGCGCCTCCGCGTGTTGACCCGGGTGTGCTGCCGTTTGTTCCAATGTTCAGCGAATCCACAATGCTCGGGGAAGACACGGCACCGGCCGGGTTCATGCGGGAAGAGCACACAATCACGGACCCGAGGAGCCTGACGGTACTGATGTCCCATGCCGCTGCCCAGGATCAACCGACCACTACGACTGCCCATGCAGTTTATGCGGAAGAGGAGATCCAGAGCCAGACCATGCCGGGGCGAACCATGGGAAGTGCCGACGGACATGGTCGAGGCCACCCAGGCGGAAACCTGTGGGCGAAGGACCCCAATACGGGGATATGGACAGCCGGTGGAGCAAGTCCTTCCCGCATTCCAAACCCCATGGGTTCAGGCCCAACTGGACCGCACTCCATGGAGGAGAGGGATGTACCGGGAGTGTACCCACACCCCCCGGCCACAGGTGGTATACGTCTCGGTGGAGTGGTGGCCGCGGACGTCGGAGACGCCATCAAGATTGACGACCTCAGGGGAATCAAAATCCCCTACTACGATGGCAACCCCTCCAACCTGGATGACTTCATCCTGGATTGGCAGGACTTCGCCGAGGAGGTCGTGGGCGAGATGAGGGGAGCGCCAAGGGACAAGTGGGTATGTCGGACATTCCCACTCAGGCTGGCGCAGGACCTGAAGGAGGAGCTCAGGGATCAGATCCGTGAGGGAGTGATCCAGACGGAGCAGGCCTGCCTCCAGTGGCTGGAGGACGAGGAGCGAGTGGACGCCCCCAACCAGAAGTTGGGGGATTGGTGGTCGATTCCGCTGCCGCTGGAGCGCAGAGAGCTGAGGGTCCGGGAATGGAATCGGTACATCCGAAAGTACCGAAGAAGCCTCAAGTTGGTGGACGACTGGAATGAGGCCAGCGAGATCCGCCACCTGCTGAAGGACGTCCTCCTCGGGAACTGGTAGAGAAGAGTGGAGGACGAGGAGAAGAAGAGAGCAAAGAAGCGCGTGGCCGTACGGATCATGTCATCGGAGGACACCCACGCCGGAATAATGGAGTTTTTGCGGCGAAACCTGGGCGAGCCCAGCCGAATGTTGGGACTGAAGAACGCCGTCTACGTGGAGGTGTTCGGCGACACCATGGGGCAAAGGCTGATGCGCCTCAACAACGTGGAGTGGAGGCGCGGAGAGCCGCTGAGGATGCAGGTCATCTTCGCCCGCATGAGCCTTGACGCGATCGTGAAGTACATCACGGTGGAGCTGAAGCTCAACGCCAGGAACGAGGCCCACGTGCAGGATCGACAAGGCCATGGACAACTAAAGAGGGTCCCTACCAGGACCGGCCCCCGCTGTGCCCCTTCCGCCTGTTACCCCTGCTGATTTACTCCAGATCAACGATTGCATTTCTCAAAATCCAGGCTCCAAAATCCAAAAATATAGAAACTGTAATCCTCCTTCAACCCTAAACAGCAACCAGATCCCCCAAATACAGCAATAGCCCAATTCACAATCCAATCCAAATCCAGACTGCGGGCTTCCGTTCAGCACACCGATCGTCTCTCGGTGGCGGGCATGTACAAGATTTGCACCAAGAAGGAAAGCCCTGAAATTGGCATATGAACACATATCAAGCAAAGTTGGGGAAAGATGGAAACGTACCCAATCACGGCCATAGACCCCTCATTCCCTGGACTCAAGACCTTCCTTTGACTCACCAACATGATGCCCTGAACCCAGTCAAATAAGATGTCTAAATGCCATGTTTCAAAGGTCACTTCATAAACCCCAAAAATGTGTTCACTCCCAAGCCTCTAAATCCTAGCCCAAACGGGGGGCTGGTGTGTCATGGCCTAGAGTGGCACTCAGGACCATGCCCTACCCTGACATAACCTTGGTTGGACTTGGGGTCGAGTCGGCTTGGAGAACTGCCCCATGATGATGACCTCACAACATGGCAAAATCAGGCAAATCACACCATTATGCCCAAAAGTCAATTATATACTCAAAAATGCATACGGCAAATATCCAAATGCTCCATGCACGTGTCCAACCGGAAAGTAATATACAAGGGTGATATAGACCAAAGGTTCATGCCCAAGAATATCTCATCATTGGCGCCAAAACCTCTCCGGTTATGTACATGTCATGCTTCACAAGTCAGCTCATGAGTTTGAGACCTTATTTTGTGAGGCCTCGTGTGCCAAGCCAAAGTGACCACGTGATCCGGCATATGGTGAGGTACAGCACCGAAGCATATGCCAACATATAAGCAACATACCATATTTCACAGATCTCTAGGCACGTTACTGTTAGCCGACCAGTTGAGCACTTAAAACACAAAAATGAGCATAAAATGAGGTCAAAAACATGAAAATATGTCCAAATACAAAGTTGTCATGATAGTATATCTCTATGCTCACCCATGATATCCGCTCATGGTTCAATACACAAATGATTGGAACCATCTACAAACGATTCCCCCACTTGGATCCCCAATCAGGCGCATGAAGATACCCTCACCACCCGTATCTACATGCCCCATGAAAATGGGAGTGCACTCATGGATCTCTTTGCCAAACATACCATGAGCAATACATACGCGGTAGACTTAGTGTAGCGCTTTGAATTCCACAAATGGGACATGGGCAAAGCCCTTGTCACGTGTGGCTCCCCATCTCTTCGGCCACACGAAGATATATAACATCGGCGTGAGCATATCGAAGCACATACCATGCATATAACACAACCCTCAAAAAGTGGCTCCCACCATGGTATGCCATGCCCCTCCATGGACATAACTTCACGTTAAAAATATGTGGGAACCCAACGAAAATATCTATGCAACCCCAACGCTCATGCGGTACACTCGAAAGTCGCAATAAAATATTCGGTTGCACGGTCCAAGAGTTATATATCCCTTTCTACCCTCTTGACCCTTATCCCTTGCTACAACGGGCATGTGTACACAACAAAGGCGTTTGATGCTTCCTAAATTAACTTGAGACCAAGGCGGTTCCACCCCAATTCTCGATATTGATATTCCTCGCCATGAGCCGGAGATATGACCTTTTGAAGTGGCCTCACAAATCAATTTTGTTTTACCTATCTCTCCAAGCATGACGAAGGACACAACAAAAGGAAGGTTGATTCGTGATCGGGGAAAAATGTATGACCACTGGATAATCATCATATCAAGTGCGGCGATGTCGAAGTCGAAAATCCGATTCTGAAAGTCTGAAAAAATCGGATTAAGTTTGCGAGTGTATACTATGAAAAATGCGGAAGCAACGAACCCTTTACTGATGAAATCTGACCCTTCATCGGAGTTTCCGCCAAAATATCTGTAAATAACAGTTAACCATTCGGTTACCGCAAAATCGCGAGCCAACTGACAGTCGCCGATACATTGACTATCAGAACGAAAGGCTGAAAAATCACGGAAACATTATGAAAAAAAAACCCTGTTGATTCCTGATATTCTGATATATAAATCTCCGCTGGCGGCGCCTCGGCACTGAATGTGGCCGCTCATAGCCGGAATGGCCAAACCTATCACACTATCACATCAGGTTAGGTCAGGTGGATGGGAGAGTATGATATCAGCCAATGGCGGCTTGCCGGCACATAGATACCCACCCCAAGTGACCACAAGATGGCCACGCAGGTCCGAACTGGCTTATCCCCCCTTCTCAGAGCGTTGTCACCGCTCGGAAGTCATTGAAGAGAGGACAGGAGGACCCCAATGGGCTCCAAACCCCCTCCCCCATGTCACAAGGACACATGGAGGCCCCACACACGTCGTAGGCGTCCCCCATGCCCCAAAGGAGGGGTGAGGACACTGATAATCGGTGCCCTACGCCATATCCGGTCTCCTCTTGATCTACAACATGGACCAAGGGGATCAAAGATAGAAAAACGTCGTCGGTCGACCTAAATAAGTATACCACAATGAAATATATATGTGGAGATCGAGTGAAGGGGGTATATGGCGAATCACGGCCGAAAAATCCCCTGATTAACGCCCTCACCCGTCTCCCCAAGCACGGAAACAAACAAAATGCCATGGGGGGATCCATTACGGTGCTACAGCAGCCACCAAATGGACCAACACGTCCTTGACATCCAAAGAAATATTCTTTTTCTTCAGGTAGTCCATCCAGACCGTGGTGTACCTCGGCACAAAACTGCTCCGAGGCTCCCACGAGTCCCTGGATGCGGCGAACCCCTTCCAACGGACTTTATAAAGCCTCCCCCCAGGCGTCCCCGGGTCCGGCTTGTCCGCCAGGATCTTCTCGGCAGTGAAGTCGTCGTCCTCACCCTCGTCGTCCGAGTCCACATCGCCGGCCGTGAACTCGAAGGTGACGGGACGTCCGCTGGGGTCTGGTGCTTGGGGACGAAGCTGGGTATGGTCGCGGTCAAGGATCTTGTTATCCCCCACACGAACCGCATACACATCCTGCCCGACCTTCCGCACGATTACCCCCGGCACATACCAGGATGCCTGCCGATGCCTGGACAGGACATCCTTGTGGTGCCGCTCCACCCACACGGTGTCTTGGAGAGCATACTTCTGGACCTTTCCCTGCTTGAAGTACTTGGCCCTCTTGTCATGCTCGTCCTGAAGTGCCTTGCACACCTTGGCCGCCGTGTCGTCCGCCTCAGCCATCATAGCGTTCGCATCCCGAGCCACTTTGCCATGGTTCAACCACGGGAGAGTGCGTGACACTCGATCCCGTAGGAACAGGGTACGATGGGGCGACAGTCCAGTGGGTCCTGGAAGGTCGTGATACGCTTGGAGTACCCTCCACAGCGAATTATACCAATTCCGGCCCGGTTCGTCGATGTGCAGCTTGCGGAACTTCTGGAACATCTGCCGCCCGGCCACCTCAGCTCGGCCATTCGACCGGCTGTGGTACGCCACGGTCTTGGTGTGCCGAATACCCATGTGCTTGCACATCGTCTTGAACCACGTCCCCACAAACTGACTGCCCCGATCGCTGCAGGTGACAGCCGGGACATCAAAAATTGTCAGCCAATGCCTGATCATGGCATTAGCGGCGGTCTTGGCCTGCAGCCCCACTCCATGCTTGTCCTTCTTGTCCTTCTTCTTGGACTTCTTGCCAGGGACCGCCACGATATACCCACTGTGCCTATCCACCGCCAGGATGACACAGTCGTAGGTCTCTCCTTCCACGGTGACCTCAAGCATGGCGAATACATCCATGGCCACGGACCGCATAGGGGCCTCCGGTATAGCCGTGTACACCGGGTTGCCCGCTGTGGAGTGGTTGGGGCTCTTCGTGGCCCGACACACGGCGCAATCGCTGCAGTACCTGTCGAGGATGGCGTAGTACCCCGGTGGGAACTTGAAGCGCCACTCCAGGTCCTGCTGCATCTTGTCCCGACCAGGATGCATGAGCTGGGCGTTGTGCCAGTGGTCAATGAGCTCCTCCACTCGGTTCTCAGGGACCAGTAGCTTGTCCTTGAGGAACAGTTTGTCCCCATCCTCGGTCAAGCCCTCAAGCCACTCGTCGTCCGAAGGGGCGCTCACGGCATTCCAGTACTTGCTCCAGTGCTCGGATGCCGCGTAGTCATCCGACCAGTCCTCTGTGAGCACCGACCTGACTAGCTCTACAGGGGCCACCATCCATTGCTCGAGGGTTTCCTCTCGAATAGCTTGGACGCGGGCACCCCGGAACTTGGCCAGGTCCGTACGGTTTGCCATCACCACAAAGCACTTGACTCCCTCTTGCTCCATGGCCTTCTCCATCTCGATGATGCGCTTGGCCTCCTCGGTCTCCTCGGCGTCTCCATGGCTGGATATGTCCATCCAAGCTTTGCCCGCGGGGTAGGCCCACCGACTGAGGCAATCTGCCACAGTGTTGTCCTTCCCCGGGACGTATACGACGCTGAGGTCGAACTTGGCGAACGTTTCATGCCATCGGGCCCTCCTTGCCGCCAGTCCCGAGGGGGTGTCGACGTGCTCCTTGTGCCAGCTCTGCAAGGACTGATGGTCAGTACATACCACCACCGGTTGCAATCCGATGTGGCCAGACCACTTCCTGAGCGCACAGACAATGTCGTACGTCTCCTTCTCCCTCGCGGTCCAGGTTCGACGTTGGCCCTCGGCCAGGATTCGACTCCCAAATGCCACGGGTACGTGTGACCCGTCGTCCCGGATCTGCTCGAGGACTGCCCCTACGGCATAGTCCGAGGCGTCCGTCCGTAGCACGAATCCCTAATCCGGGTCCACCAGGAATAGCCCCAACCACCCCAGGAGTCGCTCCTTCAGGCGGTTGAAAGCATCTTCGGCCTCAGGGGTCCAGGCAAGCTTCTTCTTGCTCCCCTTCCGGCAGTCGAACTTGCCCACTTGCAGCAATTTGTGCAGCGGCCCCCACAGTTCTGCATACATTCGGACATAGCCCGAATAGTAGTTGCAGAACCCCATGAAGGATCGGAGTTCGCTGATGGTCTGGGGCTTTTCCCAGTGGTGCAGGGACACCAGCTTCCCAGGCATGGGACGGCGTTGCCCGTGACCAACCACGTGACCCGCGAACTCCACTTCCGTCACGAAGAGTGAGGCTTTGGTGGGCTTGCACGCCATGTTGTGCTTGTCCAACTCGCTGAGCACTCGGCGCAGATCCTTCTCATGCGCATCGATGAGCTCGTCCTCAGTCATGTTCTCCGTGCCGGACCCGATGATGATGTCATCCACAAAGGGATCGGCACAGTCCCGGACCGGACCGAGTAGGTCCTCCATCATGCGCTGGAAAGCGGCGTTGCCATTCTCGGCGCCCATGGGCACCACTCTCCACTGCATGGGCCCCAGCGGCGTCAACATCGCTGTGCAGGGCCTGGAGTCCGGGTGTAGCGGCATCTGGTGATAACCGTGTTTCAGGTCCAACACCGTCAAGATCCGCTTTTTCCGTTGTTTTTGGAGGATGGAGTCGATCAGGAGAAGCGAGTACGAGCCGTGCTCGGTTTGCTCGTTCAAACCCCTGTAGTCCACCACCAACCTCCAGTTGCCCTTCTCCTTCTTGGGCACGATAAAGGCTTGGCTGGCCCACTCACTGTCGGAGGGTTCGATCCATCCCCGCTCAATGAACTCGGCCAACAACTTCTTCATGGCCTCGGCCCGATCGCCCTGAAGTTGGTACTCCCGATGACGATAGATCTTGGGGTTCGGCTTCAGCTTGATCCTCGCTGTGCCAAACCTCCCACGATCTGGAGGGTTCTTGTTGGCGACGCCACTGAATAGCCGCGGATAGGCATTGATCAGCCTCTCCTTCAGCTCGGCAACCTTCGGGTTCTCCTGGGCCTCTTCAGCCGCTTGCTTCGGTATCGATACAACCGAACGCACTGCGGTATAGGCCTCTTCCGGTTCCGAATCTGACTTCTCCTCGTCCGATATGCCGTCTTCATCGTCGTGGGGTGCACTTCCCACCGATAATCTTCGAAAATTTGCGGCGTCGGGCTGGTTACTGTCGCTATCGGCCCCCATTCTTGGAAAATCGCACGTCGGCGGGTCCGACCCAACCGGACCATCGTATTGGTCCGCGATGTGATCCATGACCCTCGCCACGAACTCATCCTTCTCGTACTTGCCGGTGCCCAACATCTTGTCATCCCACCAGTGCGGAGATGTGACCATGGCCCGCCTCTTCTTGGCTGCCACCCGGTCGTGCATCCCCATCCGCATGTAGTTGACGACGTCGTCGATCTCGGCGTGGGACAGGACGTCAATGCCATCAATTGGCTGATCCGTCCCCTCCTTGGGCTCAAACATGACCTTCATGGGCACCGCCTCCACCCTACGGATGAATGCTTCATCACCCGTGGGCTGGGCTTGCGCCCCATCCACCAAGAAAGCCTTGGTACCCCACGCTTGACCCGGGGAGGGCATTGATACACCCTTGGCGTCGATGAACAACTCCTCCTCGGGCTCGAATGACATCTCGTTCAGGGTGATGGAGTCCAGCGTCGACTTGAGACCCTCCAGCGGACATGGGGTGGATCCCATGCCGGTTATGACCAGGATCCCCTTCGCCCTATCCGCGACCATCTTCTCCACCGTACGTCTGGTGTTATCCAGGGAGCCATGCCAATAAATGGGCCCCCACTCCTTCAAACCCCAATGCCTGTGCCAGGCTGAGTCTCCTCGATGCCAATGCCTCCTACACTTCCGCAGAAGTGGGGCATCCCGGGAAGCGAAGACGTCCGTCTCGGGCGCTTCGGCTCCCAGCGTCTGGATCATCCTGGCGTACACTTGCGGCGCCATTCCATACTCCGTGAGCTGAACTCCACGGTCTCCTCTGCACTTGGCACCCACAGCTTGCACCGCTTGGACGATCCGTTCCTCTTCCGCCGCATTCCATTTGGATGATCCGCATGCATAGTCCGTGGACAGCCATGTGAGGCATTCATCATCCTCCCGGACCAGCGTTGCACGATGGGGAAGGGCTCCAATGGCGTTTGACACCATGAAGTCACACATAGGATTTTATGACGTCCGAAAATCCCAAAACCTGCAGCATCAAAAAAAACACCCTTTTAAGTAGTTAGCATGCTGTAAATTGTGTTTGGGCGATCTGTGTCCCCGTACAACATGCTTTTTTGCATCCAGCACCCTCAAAATAGGGATGGGGAGGTCTTCAACTGCTTTGCTGAGGCCAAAAAACACAATTTTTCACCAAAAAGCGGCCATTTTTTGCCGTTTTTTCCATGAAAAATGGCAAATTTTGGTGCATACGCATGCTGTAAATTGCGTTTTTGTGATCTGTGTGCCCCTACAACCTGCTTGTTAGCATCCAGCACCCTCAAAATAGGGTGGGGGTCTTCAACTGCTTATCTGAAGCTAAAAAAAACTCAATTTTTGGCCAAAAAATAACCATTTTTGGCCGTTTTTTTATGAAAAATGGTAAATTTTGGTGCATACGCATGCTGTAAATTGTGTTTTCGTGATCTGTGTCTGCCTAGAACCTGCTTTTTCGCATCCAGCACCCTCGAAATGGGGGGGGGGGGGTCTTCAAATGCTTGTCTGAGGCCAAAAAACTCAATTTTCGACCAAAAACGGCCATTCTTGGCCGTTTTTTCATGAAAAATGTATGCTGTAAATTGTGTTTTCGTGATCTGTGTCTCTCTAGAACCTGCTTTTTTGCATCCAACACCCTCAAAATAGGGCGGGGGGTTTTCAATTGTTTGTCTGAAGCCGAAAAACTCAATTGTTGACCAAAAAGCGGCCATTTTTTGCCGTTTTTTCATGAAAAATGGGAAATTTTGGTGCATATGGATGCTGTAAATTGTGTTTTCCTGATCTGTGTGTGCCTACAACCTTTTTTTTCGCATCCAGCACCCTCAAAATAGGGGGGAAGTCTTCAACTGCTTGGCTGAAGGCAAAAAAAATCAAATTTTTGACCAAAAAACTCCCTTTTTTGGCCGATTTTGGAACGAAAATGGTCTTCAACCGCTTGTCTGAGGCCAAAAAACTCAACTTTTGACCAAAAAACGGCCATTTTTCGGACGTTTTTTCATCGTTGGGCAAGATGCGAGAAAAGTGCACGTAGGCGCCGGCATGGGTTCGATGAAACATTGGGTCCGTCCGACCTGTGCAGACCACACTGCCATGCAGAGGCAACGGAGATGTGGGATGGACACCTGGGTTGTTGCGTTAAGAAAAGACAAAATAAGTTGCTGGCAAAATGCAGTTTGGGCATCTGCTCAATACACCTGTGTGTCTGCAGGAGTGGGCAGCGGACCACTGTACGTTGGGTAGGCAACAGGCGCATCATATGTGTAAACAGGTGGGGGGCCATTGTATGTTGGGTACTGCACAGGAGTCACTGGGGTGTTCCATGGTGCTGGCAGTGCGTAGGGCACACTGCTACCATAAGCGTCCTGGACTTCAAACTCTGTGTCTAGCCCCTTTTGAGGGGCAACCTGCCCATCTGCAACAAACCACTTGTACCAGAAAATGCCATACAGAAGGGGGTTGATGAGGTTCATGAGATGTCCCAGAATGGCGCTGACGAGGTTCAGATTGTCAGGGTATTCGCTGTTCGACAGTCCGAAGCCAATCAGTGGGATCCCAAGGACCCACCCGCAAAGGAAAACAAACCAAAAGCCGAGAAGACCGAAGCGGACTGTCTTTGACAAACCACTCCGCTTGTAGATCTGAACATAGAGGAGCAGGACACCGAACACACATGGAACCATGATCAGCAGCCACAAGACGCAGTGTGTAACATCTCGGTAATCAATGTAACAGAACCCATCGTACTTGACATAAGAGGCCACCCCAATGAGGGGGAGCATTGAAATCAGACCAGAGAGCACAAAGATGGCCAATCCCACAAGCGCGACGTATTCCCACTTTGGCACCGTAGAAAACACGATCCGATACGTCAGGTATGCAATGAGCAGCGTGGCCAGTTGGCTGGAGTATGTGGCGAAGGCAGAATAGAAACCCATGACGTCACAGCCAGTGGAATCGCCCCAAAATGAGCCCTGGATGGCCGTACCAATACATTGCACCAGGCAGGGAACGCACCTGATTATAGAACACGGTGCGTGCAGTTTGAGATTATGTTCCCCATCATTGAGAGCTTGAATGTTTTGCTCTATCGGGTGAGGATCCATTAAAGTACCCTCGCCCATCCCCCAGAATGAAACCCATATATTTGGAGAGCAGCCACACGGAGCAGGAATATAGGTTCAGGGAGGATCTGAAGCACGTACGCTGGGCCCAAGCTTGGGAAATAATGCAGCAAGTGTGAAGGCAAGAGCACCACAACTATATGTCTTGTTAACATCTATGATGTCAGCAGGTAGTGCGTGCACTGTGCACAATGCGTGCGTGCAGCGTGCACAATGCGTGCGTGCAGCGTGCACAATGCGTGCGTGCAGTGTGCACAATGCGTGCGTGCAGCGTGTACAGTGCGTGCGTGCAGCGGGCACAGTGGGTGCGTGCAGCGGGCACAGTGGGTGCGTGCAGCGTGCACAATGCGTGCGTGCAGCGTGCACAATGCGTGCGTGCAGCGTGCACAGTGCGTGCGTGCAGTGTGCACAGTGCGTGTGTGCAGCATGCACAGTGCGTGCGTGCAGCGTGCACAATGCGTGCGTGCAGCGTGCACAATGCGTGCGTGCAGTGTGCACAGTGCGTGCGTGCAGCGTGCACAATGCGTGCGTGCAGCGTGCACAGTGGGTGCGTGCAGTGTGCACAGTGGGTGCGTGCAGCGTGCACAGTGCGTGCGTGCAGTGTGCACAGTGCGTGCGTGCAGCGGGCACAGTGGGTGCGTGCGTGCAGCGTGCACGATGCGTGCGTGCAGCGTGCACAATGCCTGCGTGCGGCGTGCACAGTGGGTGCGTGCGTGCAGCGTGCACAGTGCGTGCGTGCAGTGTGCGCAGTGCGTGCGTGCAGTGTGCACAGTGCGTGCCTGCAGCGTGCACAATGCGTGCGTGCAGCGTGCACAGTGCGTGCGTGCGTGCAGCGTGCACAGTGCGTGCGTGCAGTGTGCGCAGTGCGTGCGTGCAGTGTGCACAGTGCGTGCCTGCAGCGTGCACAATGCGTGCGTGCAGTGTGCACAGTGCGTGCGTGCAGTGTGCACAGTGCGTGCATGCAGTGTGCACAGTGCGTGCGTGTAGCGTGCACAATGCGTGCGTGCAGTGTGCACAGTGCGTGCATGCAGTGTGCACAGTGCGTGCATGCAGTGTGCACAGTGCGTGCGTGCAGTGTGCACAGTGCGTGCATGCAGTGTGCACAGTGCGTGCGTGCAGTGTGCACAATGCGTGCGTGCAGCGTGCACAGTGGGTGCGTGCAGCGTGCACTTTGCGTGCGTGCAGCGTGCACAGTGCGTGCGTGCAGCATGCACAGTGCGTGCGTGCAGCGTGCACAATGCGTGCGTGCAGTGTGCACAGTGCATGCGTGCAGCGTGCACAATGCGTGCGTGCAGCGTGCACAGTGCGTGCGTGCAGCGTGCACAATGCGTGCGTGCAGTGTGCACAGTGCGTGCGTGCAGTGTGCACAATGCGTGCGTGCAGCGTGCACAGTGCGTGCGTGCAGCATGCACAGTGCGTGCGTGCAGCGTGCACAGTGCGTGCGTGCAGTGTGCACAGTGCGTGCGTGCAGCGTGCACAATGCGTGCGTGCAGCGTGCACAGTGGGTGCGTGCAGTGTGCACAGTGGGTGCGTGCAGCGTGCACAGTGCGTGCGTGCAGTGTGCACAGTGCGTGCGTGCAGCGGGCACAGTGGGTGCGTGCGTGCAGCGTGCACGATGCGTGCGTGCAGCGTGCACAATGCCTGCGTGCGGCGTGCACAGTGGGTGCGTGCGTGCAGCGTGCACAATGCGTGTGTGCAGTGTGCACAGTGCGTGCGTGCAGTGTGCACAGTGCGTGCGTGCAGCGTGCACAATGCGTGCGTGCAGCGTGCACAGTGGGTGCGTGCAGTGAGCACAGTGGGTGCGTGCAGCGTGCACAATGCGTGCGTGCAGTGTGCACAATGGGTGCGTGCAGCGTGCACAGTGGGTGCGTGCAGCGTGCACAATGCGTGCAGCGTGCACAATGCGTGCGTGCAGCGTGCACAGTGGGTGCGTGCAGGATGTGAATTGATGCAACAAACTCACGGACCCAGGACTCTCTCTCTCTCTCTCTCTCTCTCTCTCTGTCTCTCTCTCTCTCACGCTCTCTCTCTCTCTCTCTCTCTCTCTCTCTCTCTCTCTCTCTCTCTCTCTCTCTCTCTCTCTCTCTCTCTCTCTCTCTCTCTCTCTCTCTCTCCCCGTAATGTGCATGTGCTGTTGTGAATGTTTACATTTGCTGAATACGTTCAGTGGTGTTAGGCGGCACCCCCCCCCAGTCCCCCCACCCCCGCAGCCCCATTCTTGATGTTACTGATTCCCATGAAACAGTCCCCTTGTAGCCAGGTCCCAAAATAATGCGGTACATACACATGTTGTATCTTGGACACGCGGCACCTTGAACAGGAGGGCCTTGAACAGGAGGGGGAGGAAGGCCGCCAAGGCCTCTTGCACACGGTGCATACCATCAAGAGCCGAGGCGTGATACGTTGCTACTTCTTGTTTTCTCTTGATGCGTTGCTCGCAAGCTCCAACATCTCATTGCTCAGGAACTCCAACACAGCAGCCACATGCACAAGTGCTCCCTTGCCAACACTGGAAGAGTACCGCCAATTTGCGGGATAGACGACATTGCTTTGAGAAGAGAAGTGGAGCATCATGCATCATGCATCATGGATTGCAACCGCAGCAGAATCATCAACCACCACAACGGCAAGCCAAACCACCACTTGAATGGAGAGATGGGACAGGCGGGCAAAAAATGACCGACACAACTGTGATATTTCCTCTCTGATGTTTCAACTATGTGCATAGTGTGTACACTTAGCTATTTGGTTGGGGACGTATGAAGACAGCATGTCACGGGAGTTCGGGCCGAAGGTTGAGTTGGAAGTAACAAAGACCATAGCTTCAAGAAAAGGTAGGCGTGGTGTTAAAGCTTCCAGCGTGAGGTTCATACGGATAGTTGCAGTAAGTCGGCGCAATACCTGTGCAATACACTCGTTCACGGATGTGTGTTGCAGAAAACTCTGGAGAACCAAGACCAGGAAATTATCCCGATATCTAACAATGGAGGGTAGGGAAGAAGAGTTCAAGTCAATTTCTTTTTTAGCTACGACCATGGAAGCGTATTGGGCGGAGGTGGACCCACCAATAGCAGTTCCCAGGGCTTGTGCGAAAATTGACGAGCACATCACAAAAGTGTCGTTGTACATGAGATCCCAGAAAACGAAATGCAAGACGTTGTGGAACGAAAATTTGTAGAAGCCAGGACGGGATTGGTCGCTGGCTATACAGTCCAGGCCCTTGACACCACCCTTGTGTACGAAAAACTTTACCCGATCCTCGCAGATACTGTGGGAGTTGTCTTGTTGGGTTCCACAAACCGCTCAGGTTGGTAATCACGACGAAATCACAACAAAATCACTCTAATCCACATTTGTGGCTTCAAAAGTGCAAATATGGCTATTCAGGGGCACTTTTTGCACCCTCCGGACGATTATCTTGAGTAAAAGGCATGTAGGGTCACAATTTGTTGCTTGGCAAGCCTAACCGAGCTCTAGGGAAAAATTTCATTAATGCCAAATCACACGAAAGCACAACGACATCAATGAAATCAACCATCGCGGGTTCAAAAGTGCAAATACAGCTGTTTGGGAGATTGTTGCCACCAAGTGTTTCTAGCACATTGCCTAAGCCGGCTCTTTGGGTTGCCATCCAACGCGCGTTGCAATGCACGGTTTTTGCTTTGCTAGTTTTGGTGTGTGTTGTGTGTTGTGTGTGTGATATTTCATCTGCCCATAACGAGACACATGACATGGGCAACAATCCAATTTGAAACCGGATGAAAATTTCCCCATACCTCGTTAGGTCACAAACATGATATGAGTGCAATGTGGGCAATGAAGCAATGGCAGCGCAAACACAAAGCCAGGCGATGTTCTCAAACTGCCTCAATTACGTCAATTATTACGGGTTGGAAATGTGGCAGGTTTGAGGGGGCTTTAGCACCCTCCGATCATTTATCTTGAGCAAAGAGCATTTGGGGTCATAATTTGTGGTTTACCAGGCCCAAACCAACCTTAGGGACGAGGTTGAACAGCTTGAAATCTCATGACATCTCCCCTAAATCTACCAATACTAGAATTACTCGTTAGAAGGGGCAAATATGGCTGTTTGGAGGCAATTTTGGCACCCACCGTTCATTAATCATGAGCCAAGAGCATTTAGGGTCACATATGGTGGTTTGCCAAGGCCGAACTAACCTTAGGAACAAGGTTGAGCAATTTGAAATCTCATGATACCTCCCCTAAAGCTACTCACACGAGAATTACATGTTAAATAGGGCAAATATGGCTATTTTGAGGCAATTTTGGCTCCCGCCGTTCATTCATCTTGAGCCAAGAGGATTTAGGGTCACAAATGGTGGTTTGCCAAGGCCCAACTAACCTAGGGAACAAGGTTGAGCAATTTCAAATCTCATGACACTGCCCCTAAATCTACTTATACTAGAATTAGACGTCAAACAGGGCAAATAAGGCTGTTTTGGGGCAATTTTGGCACCCACCGTGGATATATCTTGATGCAAGAGCATGCAGGGTCACATATGGTGTTTTGCCAAGGCCAAGCTAACCTTAGGAACAAGGTGGAGCAATTTGAAATCTCATGATACCTCCCCTAAATCTACTTATACTAGAATTAGACGTCAAACAAGGCAAATATGGCTGTTTTGAGGCAATTTTGGCACCCGCCGTTGATACATCTTGATTCAAGAGCATGTAGGGACACATATGGTGTTTTGCCAAGGCCAAACTAACCTTAGCAACAAGGGTGAGCAATTTGAAATCTCATGATACCTCCCCTAAATCTACTTATGCGAGATTTACAAGTTAAAAAGGGCAAATATGGCTGTTTTGGGGCAATTTTGGCACCCGCCACTCAATTATCTTGTTGCACCACCATTTAGGGTCAAATATGGTGGTTTGCTAAGGCCAAACTAACCTTAGGGAGAACCTTGACCCATTTGAAATCTCATGAGACCTCCCCGAAATCCACTTATGCCACTTTCTTCGTGAAAAAGTGCCAAAAAAGGCCCGAAAAGGCGGTATTTTGGAAATATCTCCCCAGGGGTTGATGGGATGACCGTGATTTGATCACAGGAGCAGGATACGGTTGCGATTGGCAGATTGCGCTTCTTGAATCTGCTTAACTGCGCACAGAATTGGCACAAATCTCGCAAAATGAGCCAAAAATGCTTGCGGCGGCGGCAAAAATCGCGACCGCGGCGGTTTCTCCGATAGTCCGGCTACTGAATTTTGGGATCTGGCGACATCGTAAAATCCTATGTGATACCCCATGATCATATCCCAATCTGTAATGTCGGCCACATAGAAGTTCCCGGATAGAGTGCTTCTCTTCGCCAGATCAGGGCGGTTCAAGCGCTCATGCTCCCAGTATTCCATACTGATAGTGGCCTCATGGGTGCCGCCACCCATTATCTCTCCATTGGCCACCTTCAGGCGTACCGGTCTCCGGCTGGGCTGCAGGGATTCCTCCTTGAACAGCCCTCTCCGGACCAGGCTCACCCGGGCACCCCTATCCACCAAAACATCCACCACCAACTCCTCTTGTCCGCACCGTACACGCACCTTCAAGTGCAACTGCCGCTCGTCACCATGCGGTGTATGGACGACTCTCACGGCATGCAACTCTAGCACGTCCGGCTGCATCAGGACTTCGAGGGTATGATCACGGATGGTGTAGATCTTGGGTTGGTCTTGCCCGTCCACGGGGCTCTCCGTGGTCGCTCCTTCCTTCCTACCACGTCCCTTGCCCACATAAACTTCCCTTGGCAGGGCGCTCCAGGGGTTGGGAGTGGCGAAACTCAGTGGTTTTGGCTCTTCTGGAGCCTTCTTCGGCACCCGATGTGCCTTCGCTTTCTCTGGGATTCCACTGATTTTCGGAGGAGAGACCTCCGAGGTCCCACTCCCGTGGGGGCTCCTCTAGACTTGGCTTCCCACAGCCCCTTCCGGCTGCAATCCGCCAGGACTTTGTCCACCTCGTTGCTGGGCTTTGAGTTCCTCCAACGTCCTCAATATGTCCTCAGCAACTTCCTCGATTGACCCCACTCGTCGGTCTTGGCCAGGTCCACCACCATAGCCTCTTCCTATGCCTTTTCCTTGGCCTTTGCCTTGGCCTTTTCCCCCGTCTCCGCCCTTCGCCTTCCAATCGGAAATCCGCTGCTCCTTGGGCTTCTTCTCGGGGCGGGCGGCGAAGTAGGCCTTCTTGTCCGCCTCATACACCTTTGCACTGACGGTGGTTGTGTGCATGGTTGTTTCCCTTGCCATAACAGACCCAGCACCCGTCGTGCTGAGACCTGTACTCCCGGAACGAGAGCGGTGGGTTCCCGATCCTCCTTGGCTCTTTGCCCTTCTTGGGTCCCACCCGGCCCCATCTGGACCGATCCTGCCCCTGTTCCCTCACGTTGTGCGCCACAAACGCGAAGAAATGGGCCTCCTCATGATCCTCCCGGGACCAGTGGTCTTGGCCACTTCCACTACCATCCTCCGCAGAGTTGGCCGTGTCCTCCTGGATCTTCCGATGATGGCGGTCTTCCCGGTGGCCTCGTTGTCCATGACCATGTCGATCCTGCACGTGGGCCTCGTTCTTCGCATTGAGCTTCAACTCCACCGTGATGTACTTCACGATCTCGTCCAGGCTCATACGGGCGAAGATGACTTGCATCCTCAGCGGCACCACGCGCCTCCACTCCACGTTGTTGAGGCGCAGCAACCTTTGCCCCATGGAGTCCCCAAATACCTCCACGTACACGGCGTTCTTCAGTCGCAACATCCGGTTGGGCTCGCCCAGGTTCCTCCTGAAGAACTCCATGATACCCGCATGGGTATCCTCCGCCGCCATGATCCTCACCACCACCCGCTTCTTGGCTCGCTTCTTCTCCTCGTCCTCCACTCTCCTCTTCCAGTTGCCGAGGAGGGCGTCCTTCAGCAGGTGGCGGATCTCGCTGGCCTCGTTCCAGTCCTCCACCATCTTGAGGCATCTGCGGTACTTCCGCAGATACCGGTTCCACTCCCAGACCCGCAACTCACCGCGGTCCAGCGGCAGCGGGATGGACCAAAAGTCCTCCAGCTTCTGGTTCCGAGCGTCCACCCGCTCCTCATCCTCCAACCACTGGAGGCAGGCCTGCTCCGTCCTGATCAGTCCTTCCCGGATCTGATCCCGCAGCTCCTCCTTCAGGTCCTGTGCCAGCCGGTGTGGGAATGTCCGGCATACCCACTTATCCCGCGGCGCTCCCCGCATCTCGCCGACGACCTCCTCGGCAAAGTCCTCCCAATCCAGGATGAAGTCATCCAGGTTGGAGGGGTTGCCATCGTAGTAGGGGGTCGTCAATCCTGATGGCGTCTCCGACGTCCCCAGCCACAACTCCACCGAGACGAATACCACCTGTGGCCGGGGGGTGTGAGTACACTCCCCGTACATCCCTCTCCTCCATGGAGTGCGGTCCAGTTGGGCCTGAACCCATGGGGTTTGGAATGCGGGAAGGACTTGCTCCATTGGCCATGCATATCCCCGTATTGGGGTCCTTCGCCCACAGGTTTCCGCCTGGATGACCTCGACCATGTCCGTTGGCGCTTCCCATGGTTCGCCCCTGCATGGTCTGGCTCTGGATCTCCTCTTCCGCATAAACTTCATGGGCAGTCGTAGTGATCGGTAGATCCTGGGCAGCGTGGGACATCTCTACTGTCAGGCTCCTCGGGTCCGTGGTTACGTGCCCTTCCCACATGGACCCAGCCGGTGCCGTGTATTCCCCGAGCATTGTGGATTCGCTGAACATGGGAACAAACGGCAGCGCACCCGGCTCAACACGCGGAGGCGCGTAGGGTGCCTCTGCAGGGCCGCCCATGGGTTTATCCATGGCGCTCCTGAGGGTCTTAACCCGCTCCACCAGCTCTGCTGCTGCTGGCTTTGCCGGGAGCTCCGGACCCGAGGCGAGGGACGGTAGCTCCTCTAGCCTTTTCAGGCTCCCGACATGTCCTCCACCAGGTGGAGAAGGCTGTCCACCACTCGCTGCTGCTTCTCCAGGGCCAGCTCCAGATTCTCCCGGTACCGGTCCCGTTCCGCTCGCAGCTCCTCCATGTCTTTCTCCGCGGCCGACTGGTCATCCAGGATCCCGGCGACGTCCTCCTCTAGGCCGTCCTTCGCGTTGTCCAGGCGGTCGAGACGATGCACGATGGCGTCCATCCCCTTCTTCGGGTACTTGCCCATGGGGAAGGACACGTGTTCGCAGTGGCACTCAGCGTGCCTTCCACCTGGTCCGGCGCGTCCCGCGGTTCCCGGCGCCTCGGACTCCTCCGCCATGGGTGTGTCGCCCATGCTTTCCCGCGGTGGCTCCATGTGCCGGGCCACAGGCGCCGTCCCGGCTCTGGCGGGCCTCTCCAACGCCTCGGCGTCATGCTCCAGGCTGGGTTCTGGGGCCGTGTTCGCCCTTGTGGGCGGTCTGGCCGTCTCCTCCGACTCCGAAGGTTGCTCATAGGCTGTCCGATAGCCCTCGGAGTGCCCCTCGGATTCCAACAGCCTGATCAGGCTAGGGTCCGTATCCATAGCCCCGGCGTCCTTTGCCGCGGAATTGGGTGACCCGCGCTTCCGGTAGCGCCGGGCCCGTCCTCCACTGCTGCCTGAATGGCAGGCCTCCTCAAAGTCCTCCGCGGCGGAGCGGAGGTTGCATGCCTTTCGGCAGCGACGCTCATACATGGAGACCAGATCCCCCATGTCAAGTCCTCCTCTTCCCGAACGTCGTATTTCTCTTCGGGCTTCAACTTCCGGAGTTCGCCATGCTCTTGAACGTCTCGGCTCTTCTATGGCTCCAATCTCCGGCGTGGTCTCCACCGAGTCCACAATACGCACCCGGGGCGTACTTGAGCAGGGCTCATAGGGGCCCAAGTCCCCGGGTCGGCGGTACGTAGGGGCAGCAGGTACGCCTCTGCTACCATAAAGAAGGTCCCTACCAGGACCGGCCCCCGCTGTGCCCCTTCCGCCTGTTACCCCTGCTGATTTACTCCAGATCAACGATTGCATTTCTCAAAATCCAGGCTCCAAAATCCAAAAATATAGAAACTGTAATCCTCCTTCAACCCTGAACAGCAACCAGATCCCCCAAATACAGCAATAGCCCAATTCACAATCCAATCCAAATCCAGACTGCGGGCTTCCGTTCAGCACACCGATCGTCTCTCGGTGGCGGGCATGTAAAAGATTTGCACCAAGAAGGAAAGCCCTGAAATTGGCATATGAACACATATCAAGCAAAGTTGGGGAAAGATGGAAACGTACCCAATCACGGCCATAGACCCCTCATTCCCTGGACTCAAGACCTTCCCTTGACTCACCAACATGATGCCCTGAACCCAGTCAAATAAGATGTCTAAATGCCATGTGTCAAAAGTCACTTCAAAAACCCAAAAAATGTGTTCACTCCCAAGCCTCTAAATCCTAGCCGATTAGGGGGGGTAGCGTGTCTTTGCCTAGAGTGGCACTCAGGACCATGCCCTACTCTGACATAACCTTGGTTGGACTTGGATTTGAATGGGCTTGGAGAACTGCCCGAAGATGATGACCTCACAACATGGGAAAATCAGGCAAATCACACCATTATGCCCAAAAGTCAATTATATACTCAAAAGTGCATACGGCAAATATCCGAATGCTCCATGCACGTGTCAAACCGGAAAGTAATATACAAGGGTGATATAGACCAAAGGTCCATGCCCAAGAATATCCCATCATTGGCTCCGAAACCTCTCCGGTTATGTACATGGCATGCTTCACAAGTCAGCTCATGAGTTTGAGACCTAATTTTGTGAGGCCTCGTGTGCCAAGCCAAAGTGACCACGTGATCCGGCATATGGTGAGGTACAACACCAAAGCATATGCCAACATATAAGCAACATTCCATAGTTCACGGATCTCTAGGCACTTTACTGTTAGCCGACCAGTGAAGCCGGTTCGGACCCCCGTGGCCATCTTGGGGTCACTTGGGGTGTGTATCTATGTGCCGGCAAGCCGCCATTGGCTGATATCATACTCTCCCATCCACCTGAACTAACCCGATGTGATAGTGTGATAGGTTTGGCCATTCCGGCTAGGAGCGGACATATTCAGAACCGAGGCACCGCCAGCGGAGATTTATATAGCAGAATATCAGGAATCAACAGGGTTTTATTATCATAATGTTTCCGTAATTTTTCAGCCTTTCGTTCTGATAGTCAATGTATCGGCGACTGTCAGTTGGCTCGCGATTTTGCGTTAACCGATTGGTTAACTGTTATTTCCAGATATTTTGGCGGAAACGTTTCTGAAGGGTCAGATTTCATCTGTAAAGGGTTCGTTGCTTCCGCATTTTTCTAAATAAGCACTCGAAACTTTAATCCGAATTTTTCGTGATGTCGAAATCGGATTTTCGACTTCGACATCGCCGCACTTGATTTGGACTTCTTCGATTGGTCGTACTCCTTTCCCTATGCCCGAATCAGGTTTCCCTTATACTTGCCACCCATTTGACTTGGAGATATAAGGGAAACAAAATCGAATCGTGGGATCACTTTGAAGAGCCATATCTACGCGCGAGTGTGAGGAATGAGAATAAGGAAGGTTGGGTTGGAACTGCCTTGGTCGCAACTTAATTTAGGAAGCATCAAACGCCTTTGGTGAGCACACATGCCCGGTGTAGCAAGGGAAAAGGGTCAAGAGGGTATAAAGAGATATATAACTCTTGGACCGTGCAACCGAATATTTTAATGCGACTTTCGAGTGTGCCGCATGGGTGTTGGGGTTGCATAGCAACTTTCCTTGGGTTCCTACGTATTTTTAACGTGAAGTTATGTCAATGGAGGGACATGGCATATCATGGTGGGAGCCACATTTTGAGGGTATTTGTTATATGCATGGTATATGTTTGATATGCTCATGCCAATGTTATATATCTTCGTGTGGCCGAAGAGATGGGGAGCCATACGTGACAAGGGCTTTGCCCATGTCCCAATTGTGGAATTCAAAGCGCTAGACCAAGTCTACCGCGTATGTATTGCTCATGGTATGTTTGATAAAGAGATCCATGGGTGCACTCCCATTTTCATGGGGCATGTAGATATTAGTGGCAAAGGTATCTCCATGCGCCCGATTGGGGATCCAAGTGGGGGAATTGTTCGCAAATGGTTCCAATCATTTATGTATTGAACCATGAGCGGATATCATGGGTGAGCATAGAGATATACTATCATGACAACTTTGCATTTGGTCATATTTTCATGTTTTTGACCTCAATTTTTGCTCATTTTTGCGTTTTGTGTACTCACCTGGTCAGCTAACAGCAAGAAGCCTATGGAGAGTCGAACCATGGTATATTGTTCATATGTTGGCATATGCTTTGGAGTTGAACACCACCATATGCCGGATCGTGTACTCCATTTGGCTTGGCGCACGAAGGATTTCAAGAATTGGTCTCAAGATCATGGGCTGACTTGGGCAGTGCGTGGCGCCCATATCCGAAAGGGTTTCGAGGGTAAAATGGGGATGTACATGGGCATTGGCCTTTGGTCTATATCCTCCATGAATAGTAGACTTCGACTCCATGCATGCTTGGAGCCTTCGGATATGTAGTAACTTCAATTTTGAGCATATTTTTGATATATGGCCAATATGGTGTGAATTGGCAGTTTTTTGACATGTTATGAGTTCAAACTCATAAGTCATTTCTCTAAGCCCATTCGACTCCAAGTCCAACCAAGGTTATGTCAGGGTAGGGCAAGGTCCTGAGTGCCACTCTAGGCCATGACACACCACCTCCCCTATTGGGCTAGGATTTAGAGGCTTGGGAGTGAACACATTTTTGGGGTTTGTGTATTGACTTTTGACTTATGGCATTTAGCCATCTTATTGGACTGGGTTCAGGGCATCATGTTGGTGAGTCAAGGGAAGGTCTTGAGTCCAGGGAATGATGGGTCTATGGCTGTGATTGTGTAAGTTTCCATCTCTCCCCAACCTTGCTTCATATGTGTTCATATGCCAATTTCAGGGCTTTCTTCCTTGGTGCAATTCTTGTACATGCCCGCCACCGTGGGAATACCGGTGTGCTGAACGAAAGCCCGCAGCCTGATTTGGATTGTGAATTGGGTTATTGCCATACTTGTGGGATCTGGTTGCCATTCAGGGTTGAAGGAGGATTGTATTTTCTATTTTCTATATTTTTGGTTTTGGACCCTGGATTTTGATAAATGCAAGCATTGATCCGGAGCAAGTCAGCGGGGATTACAGGCGGAAGGGGCACAGCGGGGGCCGGTCCTGGTAGGGACCTTCTTAATGGTAGCAGAGGCTTACCTGCTGCCCCTACCAACCGCCGACCCGGGGACTTGGGCCCTCATGAGCCCTGCCCAAGTACGCCCCGGGTGCGTATTGTGGACTCGGTGGAGACCACGCCGGAGATTAGAGCCATAGAAGGACCGAGACGTTCAAGAGCATGGCGAACTCCGGAATTTGAAGCCCGAAGAGAAGAACGACACTCGGGAAGAGGAGGACGTGACATGGAGGACCTGGTCTCCATGTGTGAGCGTCGCTGCCGAAAGGCATGCAACCTCCGCTCCGCCGCGGAGGACTCTGATGAGGCTTGCCATTCAGGCAGCAGTGGAGGACGGGCCCGGCGCTACCGGAAGCGCGGGTCACCCAAGTCCGCGGCAAGGGACGCCGGGGCTATGGACACGGACCCCAGCCCGGTCAGGCTGTGGGAATCCGAGGGGCACTCCGAGGGCTATCGGACAGCCCACGAGCCACCTTCGGAGCCGGAGATGTCCGCGCCGATCGCCAGGGCGCATACGGCCCCCGAGCCCGCCCTGCAGCACGACGCCGAGGGCTTGGAGAGACCAGCCAGGGCCCGGACGGCACCTGTGCCCCGGCACACGGGACCAGAGACGGACGCCATCGGCGATACGCCCATGGGCGACGAGTCTGAGGTGCCGGGAACCGCGGGATGTGCTGAATCCGGCGGAAAGCACGCTGCGTGCCACTGCGAGCACGTGTCCTTCCTCATGGGCAAGTACCCGAAGATGGGGATGGACGCCATCGTGAATCATCTTGACCGCCTGGACAACGCCAAGGATGCTCTAGAGGAGGACGTCGCGGGGATCCTGGACGACCAGTCGTCTGCGGAGAACCACATGGAGGAGCTGCGAGCGGATCAGGCCCGGTACCGGGAGAATCTGGAGCTGGCCCTGCAGAAGCAGCAGCAAGTGGTAGGCAGCCTCCTCCACTTAGTGGAGGACATGTCGGGACGCCTGAGAAGGCTAGAGGAGCGACAGCCCCTCGCCTCGGGTCCGGAGCTCCCGGCAAAGCCGGCCGCGGTGGAGCTGGTGGAGCGGGTTAAGACCCTCAGGAGCGCCATGGAGAAACCCATGGGCGGTCCTGCAGAGGCACCCTACGCGCCTCCGCGTGTAGACCCGGGTGCGCTGCCGTATGTTCCCCTGTTCAGCGAGTCCACAATGCTCGGGGAACACACGGCACCGGCTGGGTCCAGGCGGGAAGGGCACGTAGCCACGGACCCGAGGAGCCTGACGGTGCAGATGTCCCACGCCGCCCAGGATCTACCGCCATCCACGACTACCTATGCAGTTTATGCGGAAGAGGAGATCCAGAACCAGACCACGCAGGGGCAAACCATGGGAAGGGCCGACGGACATGGTCGAGGGCATCCAAGCGGAAATCTGTGGGCGAAGGACCCCAATACGGGGATATGGACGGCCGATGGAAGAAGTCCTTCCCGCATTCCAAACCCCATGGGTTCAGGCCCAACTGGACCGCACTCCATGGAGGAGAGGGATGTACGGGGAGTGTACTCAAACCCCCCGGCCACAGGTGGTATCCGTCTCGGTGGAGTGGTGGCTGGAGACGTCGGAGACGCCATCAGGATCGACGACCTCAGGGGAATCAAAATCCCCTATTACGACGGGAACCCGTCCAACCTGGATGACTTCATCCTGGACTGGGAGGACTTCGCCGAGGAGGTCGTCGGCGAGATGCGGGGAGCGCCGCGGGACAAGTGGGTGTGCCGGACATTCCCACACCGCTTGGCGCAGGACCTGAAGGAGGAGCTGCGGGATCAGATCCGGGAAGGATTGATCCGGACGGAGCAGGCCTGCCTCCAGTGGCTGGAGGATGAGGAGCGGGTAGACGCTCCTAACCAGAAGCTGGAGGACCTGTGGTCCATTCCGCTGCCGCTGGACCGCGGTGAGTTGCGGGTCCGGGAGTGGAACCGGTATCTGCGGAAGTACCGCAGATGCCTCAAGTTGGTGGAAGACTGGAACGAGGCCAGTGAGATCCGCCACTTGCTGAAGGACGTCCTCCCCGGCAGCTGGAAGAGGAGAGTGGAGGACGAGGAGAAGAAGCGCGCCAAGCGACGAGTGGCGGTGAGGATTATGGCGGCGGAGGATACCCATGCGGGTATCATGGAGTTCTTCAGGAGGAACCTGGGCGAACCCGACCGGATGTTGGGCCTGAAGAACGCCGTGTACGTGGAGGTATTCGGGGACTCCATGGGGCAAAGGTTGCTGCGCCTCAACAACGTGGAGTGGAGGCGCGGGGAGCCGCTGAAGATGCAAGTCATCTTCGCTCGCATGAGCCTGGACGAGATCGTGAAGTACATCACGGTGGAGTTGAAGCTCAATGCGAAGAACGAGGCCCACGTGCAGGATCGGCATGGTCATGGACAACGAGGACACCGAGACGACCGCCATCATCGGGAGATCCAGGAGGACACGGCCAACTCCGCGGAGGATGGAAGTGGAAGTGGCCAAGACCACTGGTCCCGGGAGGATCACGAGGAGGCCCATTTCTTCGCGTTCGTGGCGCACAACGTGAAGAACCATGGGCAGGATCGGTCCAGATGGAGCCAGGTGGGACCCAGGAAGAACAGAGAAGGACCAAGGAGGATCGGGAACCCACCGCTCTCGTTCCGAGAGTACAGGTCTCAGCACGATGGGTGCTGGGTCTTTTATGGCAAGGGACACAACCATGCACACGACCACCGTCAGTGCAAGGTGTATGAGGCGGACAAGAAGGCCTACTTCGCCGCTCACCCCGAGAAGAAGCCCAAGGAGCAGCGGATTTCCGACTGGAAGGCGAAGGGCGGAGACGGGGGAAAAGGCCAAGGCAAAGGCCAAGGAAAACGCGGAGGAAGAGGCTATGGTGGTGGACCTGGCCAAGACCGACGAGTGAGGTCGATCGAGGAAGTTGCTGAGGACATGTTGAGGACGTTGGCGGAACTCAAAGCCCAGCAAAGTGGAGGACAAAGTCCTGGCGGATCGCAGCCGGAAGGGGCTGCGGGAAGCCAAGGCTAGAGGAGCCCCCACGGGAGTGGGACCTCGGAGGTCTCTCCTCCGAAAATCAGTGGAATCCCTGAGAAAGCGAAGGCACATCGGGTGCCGAAGAAGGCTCCGGAAGAGCCAAAACCACTGAGTTTCGCCACTCCCAACCCCTGGAGCGCCCTGCCAAGGGAAGTACATGTGGGTACGGGACATGGCAAGAAGGAAGGAGCGACCACGGAGAGCCCCGTGGACGGGCAGGACCAACCCAAGATCTACACCATCCGTGACCATACCCTTGAAGTCCTGATGCACCCGGACGTGGTAGAGTTGCATGCCGTGAGAGTCGTCCATACACCTCATGGCAACGAGCGGCAGTTGCACTTGAAAGTGCGAGTACGGTGCGGACGAGAGGAGAAGGTGGTGGATGTGTTGGTGGATACGGGTGCCCAGGTGAGCCTGGTCCGGAGAGGGTTGTTCAAGGAGGAATTCCTGCAGCCCAGCCGGAGACCGGTCCGCCTGAAGGTCGCCAACGGAGAGATCATGGGTGGTGGCACCCATGAGGCCACTATCAGTATGGAATTCTGGGAGCATGAGCGCTTGAACCGCCCTGATCAGGCGAAGAGAAGCACTCTATCCGGGAACTTCTATGTGGCAGACATTACTGATTGGGATATGATCATGGGGTACGACTTCATGGTGGCCAACGCCATTGGAGCCCTTCCCCATCGCGCAACGCTGGTCCGGGAGGATGATGAGTGCCTCACATGGCTGTCCACGGATTATGTATGCGGATCATCCCAATGGAATTCTGAGGAAGAGGATCGGATCGTCCGAGCGGTGCAAGCTGTGGGTGCCAAGTCCAGAGGAGACCGCGGAGTTCAGCTCACGGAGTATGGAATGGCGCCGCAGGTGTACGACAGGATGATCCAGACGCTGGGAGCCGAAGCGCCCGAGACAGACGTCTTCGCTTCCCGGGATGCCCCACTTCTGCGGAAGTGTAGGAGGCATTGGCATCGAGGAGACTCAGCCTGGCACAGGCATTGGGGCTTGAAGGAGTGGGGACCCATGTATTGGCATGGCTCCCTGGACACTACCAGACGTACGGTGGAGAAGATCATCGCGGATAGGGCGAAGGGGATCCTGGTCATAACCGGCATAGGGTCCACCCCATGTCCGCTGGAGGGTCTCAAGTCGACACTGGACTCCATCACCCTGAACGAGATGTCATTCGGGCCAGAGGAGGAGTTGTTCATCGACGCCAAGGGTGTATCAATGCCCTCCCCGGGTCAAGCGTGGGGTACCAAAGCTTTCCTGGTGGATGGGGCGCAAGCCCAGCCCACGGGTGATGAAGCATTCATCCGTAGGGTGGAGGCGGTGCCCATGAAGGTCATGTTTGAGCCCAAGGAGGGGACGGATCAGCCAATTGATGGCATTGACGTCCTGTCCCACGCCGAGATCGACGACGTCGTCAACTACATGCGAATGGGGATGCACGACCGTGTGGCAGCCAAGAAGAGGCGGGCCATGGTCACATCTCCGCATTGGTGGGATGACAAGATGTTGGTCACCGGCAAGTACGAGAAGGATGAGTTCGTGGCGAGGGTCATGGACCACATCGCGGACCAATACGACGGTCCGGTTGGGTCGGACCCACCAACGTGGGGTTTTCCAAGAGTGGGAACCGGTAGCGACGAGCACCAGCCCGAGGCCGCAAATTTTCGAAGAGTATCGGTGGGAGTCGAGACCCACGACGATGAAGACGGCATATCAGACGAGGAGAAGTCGGACTCGGACCCGGAAGAGGCCTATACCGCAGTGCGGTCGGTTGTATCGATACCGAAGCAAGCGGCTGAAGAGGCCCAGGAGAACCCAAAGGTCGCCGAGCTGAAGGAGAGGCTGATCAAGGCCTATCCGCGGCTATTCAGTGGCGTCGCCAACAAGAACCCTCCAGATCGTGGGGGGTTTGGTACAGCAAAGATCAAGCTGAAGCCGAACCCGAAGATCTATCGTCATCGGGAGTACCAACTTCAGGGCGATCGGGCCGAGGCCATGAAGAAGTTGTTGGCCGAGTTCATTGAGCGGGGATGGATCGAACCCTCCGACAGTGAGTGGGCCAGCCCAGCCTTCATCGTGCCCAAGAAGGAGAAGGGCGAGTGGAGGTTGGTGGTTGATTACAGAGGTTTGAACGAGCAGACCGAGCACGACTTGTACTCGCTCCCCCTGATCGACTCCATCCTCCAAAAGCAACAGAAAAAGCGGATCTTCACGGTGTTGGACCTGAAACACGGTTACCACCAGATGCCGCTACACCCGGACTCCAGGCCCTGCACAGCGATGTCGACGCCGCTTGGGCCCATGCAGTGGAAAGTGGTGCCTATGGGTGCCAAGAATGGCAACGCCGTTTTCCAGCGCATGATGGAGGACCTACTCGGTCCTGTCCGGGACTGTGCCGATCCCTTCGTGGATGACATCATCATCTGGTCCGGCACGGAGAACATGACTGAGGACGAGCTCATCGACGCGCATGAGAAGGATCTGCGCCGAGTGCTCAGCGAGTTGGACAAACACAACATGGTGTGCAAGCCCACCAAAGCCTCAATATTCGTGAAGGAAGTGGAGTTCGCGGGTCACGTGGTTGGTCACGGGCAACGCCGTCCCATGCCTGGGAAGCTGGCGTCCCTGCACCACCGGGAGAAGCCCCAGACCATCAGCGAACTCCGGTCCTTCATGGGGTTCTGCAACTACTATTCGGGCTATGTCCGGATGTATGCAGAACTGTCGGGGCCGCTGCACAAGATGCTGCAAGTGGGCAAGTTCGATGGCCGGAAGGGGAGCAAGAAGAAGCTTGCCTGGACCCCTGAGGCTGAGGATGCGTTCAACCGCCTGAAGGAGCGACTCCTGGGGCAGTTGGGGTTGTTCCTGGTGGACCCGGACAAGGGATTCGTGCTACGGACAGACGCCTCGGACTATGCCGTGGGGGCAGTCCTCGAGCAAGTCCGGGACGACGGGACTCATGTTCCCGTGGCGTTTTGGAGCAGGATCCTGGCCGAGGGCCAACGCCGAACATGGACCGCGAGGGAGAAGGAGACATACGCCATTGTATGTGCGCTCCGGAAGTGGTCTGGCCACATCGGACTGCAGCCGGTGGTGGTTTGCACGGACCACCAGTCCCTACAGAGCTGGCACAAGGAGCATGTCGACACCCCCTCAGGACCAGCGGCTAGGAGGGCCCGATGGCACAAGACGTTCGCCAAGTTCGACCTCAGCGTAGTGTATATCCCGGGGAAGGACAACACTGTGGCAGATTGCCTCAGTCGCTGGGCCTACCCCGCGGGCAAGGCGTGGATGGACATATCCAGCCATGGCGACGCCGAGGAGACCGAGGAGGCCAAGCGCATCATCGAGATGGAGAAGGTCATGGAGCAAGAAGGGGTCAAGTGCTTTGTGGTGATGGCAAACCGTACGGACCTGGCCAAGTTCCGGGGTGCCCGCGTCCAAGCTATTCGAGAGGAAACCCTCGAGCAATGGATGGTGGCCCCTGTAGAGCTAGTCAGGTCGGTGCTCACAGAGGACTGGTCGGATGACTACGCGGCATCCGAGCACTGGGGCAAGTACTGGAATGCCGTGAGCGCCCCGTCGGACGACGAGTGGCCTGAGGGCTTGACCGAGGATGGCGACAAGTTGTTCCTCAAGGACAAGCTGCTGGTGCCCGAGAACCGAGTGGAGCAGCTCATTGACCACTGGCACAACGCCCAGCTCATGCATCCGGGCCGAGACAAAATGCAGCAGGACCTGGAGTGGCGTTTCAAGTTCCCTCCGGGGTACTACGCCATCCTGGACAGGTACTGCAGCGACTGTGCCGTGTGTCGGGCCACGAAGAGCCCCAACCACTCCACAGCGGGCAACCCGGTGTATACGGCTATACCGGAGGCCCCTATGCGGTCCGTTGCCATGGATGTGTTCGCCATGCCCGAGGTCACCGTGGAAGGAGAGACCTACGACTGTGTCATCCTGGCGGTGGACAGACACAGCGGGTATATCGTGGCAGTTCCGGGCAAGAAGTCCAAGAAGAAGGACAAGAAGGACAGGCATGGAGTGGGGCTGCAGGCCAAGACCGTCGCTAATGCCATGATCAGGCATTGGCTGACGATTTTCGATGTTCCAGCTGTCATCTGCAGCGATCGGGGCAGTCAATTCGTGGGGACGTGGTTCAAGACGATGTGCAAGCACATGGGGATTCGGCATGCCAAGACCGTGGCGTACCACAGCCGGTCGAATGGCCGTGCTGAGGTGGCCGGGCGGCAGATGTTCGAGAAGTTCCGCCAGCTACACATTGACGAACCGGGCCGGAACTGGTATAACTCGCTGTGGAGAGTGCTCCAGGCGTATCACGACCTTCCAGGACCCACTGGACTGTCACCCCATCGCATCCTGTTCCTACGGGATCGAGTGTCACGCACTCTCCCGTGGATGAACCATGGCAAAGTGGCCCGGGATGCGAACGCTATGATGTCTGAGGCGGACGACACGGCGGCCAAAGTGTGCAAGGCACTTCAGGACGAGCATGACAAGAGGGCCAAGTACTTCAAGCAAGGAAAAGTCCAAAAGTATGCTCTCCAAGACACTGTGTGGGTGGAGCGGCACCACAAGGATGTCCTGTCCAGGCATCGGCAGGCATCTTGGTATGTGCCGGGGGTAATCGTGCGGAAGGTCGGACAGGATGTGTATGCGGTTCGTGTGGGGGATAACAAGATCCTGGACCGCGACCATACCCAGCTTCGTCCCCGAGCACCAGACCCCAGCGGAGGTCCCGTCACCTTCGAGTTCACGGCCGGCGATGTGGACTCGGACGACGAGGGTGAGGACGACGATTTCACCGCGGAGAAGATCCTGGCGGACAAGCCGGACCCGGGGACGCCTGGGGGAAGGCTTTATAAAGTCCGATGGAAGGGATTCGCCGCGTCCAGGGACTCGTGGGAACCGCCGAGCAGTTTCGTGCCGAGGTATACCACGGTCTGGATGGACTACCTAAAGAAAAAGGGTATTTCTTTGGATGTCAAGGACGTATTGGTCCATTTGGTGGCTGCTGTAGCACCGTAATGGATCCCCCCTTGGCATTTTGTTTGTTTCTGTGAATGGGGAGACAAGTGAGGGCGTTCATCCGGGGATTTTTCGGCCTTGATCGGCCATATACCCCCTTCACTCGATCTCCACATATATATTGCATTGTGGTATACTTATTTAGGTCGACCGACGACGTTTTTCTATCTTTGATCCCCTTGGTCCATGTTGTAGATCAAGAGGAGACCGGATATGGCGTAGGGCGCTGATTATCAGTGTCCTCACCCCTCCCCTGGGGCATGGGGGACGCCTACGACGTGTGTGGGGCCTCCATGTGTCCTTGGGACATGGAGGGGGGGTTTGGAGCCCATTGGGGTCCTCCCGTCCTCTCTTCATTGGTTTCCGAGCGGATACAACGCTCTGAGAAGGGGGGTGAAGCCGGTTCGGACCCCCGTGGCCATCTTGGGGTCACTTGGGGTGTGTATCTATGTGCCGGCAAGCCGCCATTGGCTGATATCATACTCTCCCATCCACCTGAACTAACCCGATGTGATAGTGTGATAGGTTTGGCCATTCCGGCTAGGAGCGGACATATTCAGAACCGAGGCACCGCCAGCGGAGATTTATATAGCAGAATATCAGGAATCAACAGGGGTTTACTCTCATAATGTTTCCGTAATTTTTCAGCCTTTCGTTCTGATAGTCAATGTATCGGCGACTGTCAGTTGGCTCGCGATTTTGCGTTAAACGATTGGTTAACTGTTATTTCCAGATATTTTGGCGGAAACGTTTCTGAAGGGTCAGATTTCATCTGTAAAGGGTTCGTTGCTTCCGCATTTTTCTAAATAAGCACTCGAAACTTTAATCCGAATTTTTCGTGATGTCGAAATCGGATTTTCGACTTCGACATCGCCGCACTTGATTTGGACTTCTTCGATTGGTCGTACTCCTTTCCCTATGCCCGAATCAGGTTTCCCTTATACTTGCCACCCATTTGACTTGGAGATATAAGGGAAACAAAATCGAATCGTGGTATCACTTTGAAGAGCCATATCTACGCGCGAGTGTGAGGAATGAGAATAAGGAAGGTTGGGTTGGAACTGCCTTGGTCTCAACTTAATTTAGGAAGCATCAAACGCCTTTGGTGAGCACACATGCCCGGTGTAGCAAGGGAAAAGGGTCAAGAGGGTATAAAGAGATATATAACTCTTGGACCGTGCAACCGAATATTTTAATGCGACTTTCGAGTGTGCCGCATGGGTGTTGGGGTTGCATAGCAACTTTCCTTGGGTTCCTACGTATTTTTAACGTGAAGTTATGTCAATGGAGGGACATGGCATATCATGGTGGGAGCCACATTTTGAGGGTATTTGTTATATGCATGGTATATGTTTGATATGCTCATGCCAATGTTATATATCTTCGTGTGGCCGAAGAGATGGGGAGCCATACGTGACAAGGGCTTTGCCCATGTCCCAATTGTGGAATTCAAAGCGCTAGACCAAGTCTACCGCGTATGTATTGCTCATGGTATGTTTGATAAAGAGATCCATGGGTGCACTCCCATTTTCATGGGGCATGTAGATATTAGTGGCAAAGGTATCTCCATGCGCCCGATTGCGGATCCAAGTCGGGGAATTGTTCGCAAATGGTTCCAATCATTTGTGTATTGAACCATGAGCGGATATCATGGGTGAGCATAGAGATATACTATCATGACAACTTTGCATTTGGTCATATGTTCATGTTTTTGACCTCAATTTTTGCTCATTTTTGCGTTTTGTGTACTCACCTGGTCAGCTAACAGCAAGAAGCCTATGGAGAGTCGAACCATGGTATGTTGTTCATATGTTGGCATATGCTTTGGAGTTGAACACCACCATATGCCGGATCGTGTACTCCATTTGGCTTGGCGCACGAAGGATTTCAAGAATTGGTCTCAAGATCATGGGCTGACTTGGGCAGTGCGTGGCGCCCATATCCGAAAGGGTTTCGAGGGTAAAATGGGGATGTACATGGGCATTGGCCTTTGGTCTATATCCTCCATGAATAGTAGACTTCGACTCCATGCATGCTTGGAGCCTTCGGATATGTAGTAACTTCAATTTTGAGCATATTTTTGATATATGGCCAATATGGTGTGAATTGGCAGTTTTTTGACATGTTATGAGTTCAAACTCATAAGTCATTTCTCTAAGCCCATTCGACTCCAAGTCCAACCAAGGTTATGTCAGGGTAGGGCAAGGTCCAGAGTGCCACTGTAGGCCATGACACGCCACCTCCCCTATTGGGCTAGGATTTAGAGGCTTGGGAGTGAACACATTTTTGGGGTTTGTGTATTGACTTTTGACTTATGGCATTTAGCCATCTTATTGGACTGGGTTCAGGGCATCATGTTGGTGAGTCAAGGGAAGGTCTTGAGTCCAGGGAATGATGGGTCTATGGCTGTGATTGTGTAAGTTTCCATCTCTCCCCAACCTTGCTTCATATGTGTTCATATGCCAATTTCAGGGCTTTCTTCCTTGGTGCAATTCTTGTACATGCCCGCCACCGTGGGAATACCGGTGTGCTGAACGAAAGCCCGCAGCCTGATTTGGATTGTGAATTGGGTTATTGCCATACTTGTGGGATCTGGTTGCCATTCAGGGTTGAAGGAGGATTGTATTTTCTATTTTCTATATTTTTGGTTTTGGACCCTGGATTTTGATAAATGCAAGCATTGATCCGGAGCAAGTCAGCGGGGATTACAGGCGGAAGGGGCACAGCGGGGGCCGGTCCTGGTAGGGACCTTCTTAACCAGTTGAGCACATAAAACACAAAAATGAGCATAAAATGAGGTCAAAAACATGAAAATATGTCCACATACAAAGTTGTCATGATAGTATATCTCTTTGCTCACCCATGATATCCGCTCATGGTTCAATACACAAATGATTGGAACCATTTACGAACAATTCCCCCACTTGGATCCCCAATCAGGCGCATGGACATACCTTCGCAACCCGTATCTACATGCCCCATGAAAATGGGAGTGCACTCATGGATCTCTTTGCCAAACATACCATGAGCAATACATACGCGGTAGACTTAGTGTAGCTCTTTGAATTCCACAATTGGGACATGGGCAAGGCCCTTGTCACGTGTGGCTTCCCATCTCTTCGGCCACGCGAAGATATATAACATGGGCGTGAGCATATCGAAGCACATACCATGCATATAACACAACCCTCAAAAAGTGGCTCCCACCATGGTATGCCATGCCCCTCCATGGACATAACTTCACGTTCAAAATGCGTGGGAACCCAAGGAAAGTATCTATGCAACCCCAACGCTCATGCGGTACACTCGAAAGTCGCAATAAAATATTCGGTTGCACGGTCCAAGAGTTATATATCCCTTTCTACCCCCTTGACCCTTATCCCTTGCTACACCGGGCATGTGTACACAACAAAGGCGTTAGATGCTTCCTAAATTAACTTGAGACCAAGGCGGTTCCACCCCAATTCTCGATATTGATATTCCTCGCCATGAGCCGGAGATATGACTTTTTAAAGTGGCCTCACGAATCGATTTTGTTTTACCTATATCTCCAAGCAAGACGAACGACACAACAAAAGGAAGGTTGATTCTTGATCGGGGAAAAATGTATGACCACTCGATAATCATCATATCAAGTGCGGCGATGTTGAAGCCGAAAATCCGATTCTGAAAGTCTGAAGAAATCGGATTAAGTTTGCGAGTGTATACTATGAAAAATGCGGAAGCAACGAACCCTTTACTGATGAAATCTGACCCTTCATCGGAGTTTCCGCCAAAATATCTGTAAATAACAGTTAACCATTCGGTTACCGCAAAATCGCGAGCCAACTGACAGTCGCCGATACATTGACTATCAGAACGAAAGGCTGAAGAATCACGGAAACATTATGATCAAAAAAACCCTGTTGATTCCTGATATTCTGATATATATATCTCCGCTGGCGGCGCCTCGGTACTGAATGTGGCCGCTCATAGCCGGAATGGCCAAACCTATCACACTATCACATCAGGTTAGGTCAGGTGGATGGGAGAGTATGATATCAGCCAATGGCGGCTTGCCACCACATAGATACACACCCCAAGTGACCCCAAGATGGCCACGGGGGTCCGAACCGGCTTCACAACGAGGCCACCGAGAAGACCGCCATCATTGGGAGATCCAGGAGGACAAGGCCAACTCCGCGGAGGATGGTAGTGGAAGTGGCCAAGACCACTGGACCGGGTCCCGGGAGGATCACGAGGAGGCCCATTTCTTCGCGTTTGTGGCGCACAACGTGAGGGACCATGGGCAGGATCGGTCCAGATGGAACAGGGTTGGACCCAAGAAGGGCAAGGAGCCAAGGAGGATCGGGAACCCACCGCTCTCGTTCCGGGAGTACAGGTCTCAGCACGACGGGTGCTGGGTCTGTTATGGCAAGGGAAACAACCATGCACATGACCACCGTCAGTGCAAGGTGTATGAGGCGGACAAGAAGGCCTACTTCGCCGCCCACCCCGAGATAAAGCCCAAGGAGCAGCGGATTGCCGATTGGAAGGCGAGGGGCGGAGATGGGGGAAAAGGCCAAGGCAAAGGCCAAGGGAAAGGCGGAGGAAGAGGCTATGGTGGTGGACCTGGCCAAGACCGACGAGTGAGGTCGATCGAGGAGGTTGCTGAGGACATATTGAGTACGTTGGAGGAACTCAAAGCCGGGCAACGTGGTGGACAAAGTCTGAGCAGATTGCAGCAGGAGGGAGCTGCGGCAGGCCATGTCTAGAGGAGCCCCCACGGGAGTGAGAGCTCGGAGGTCTCTCCTCCGAAAATCAGTGGAATCCCAGAGAAAGCGAAGGCACATCGGGTGCCGAAGAAGGCTCCAGAAGAGCCAAAACCACTGAGTTTCGCCACTCACAACCCCTGGAGCGCCCTGCCAAGGGAAGTTTATGGCGGCAAGGGACGTGGCAAGAAGGAAGGAGCGACCACGGAGAGCCCCGTGGACGGGCAGGACCAGCCCAAGATCTACACCATCCGTGACCATACCCTCGAAGTCCTAATGCACCCGGATGTGCTAGAGTTTCATGCCGTGAGAGTCGTCCATACACCGCATCATGAGGAGAGGCAGTTGCACTTGAAGGTGCATGTACGGTGCGGACAAGGGGAGTTGGTGGTGGATGTTTTGGTGGATACGGGTGCCCAGGTGAGCCTGGTCCGGAGAGGGTTGTTCAAGGAGGAATCCCTCAGCCCAGCCGTAGACCGGTGCGCCTGAAGGTGGCCAATGGAGTGGGTGGTGGTACCCATGAAGCCACTATCAGTATGGAATTCTGGGAACACGAGCGCTTGAACCGCCCCGATCTGGCGAAGAGAAGCACTCTATCCGGGAACTTCTATGTGGCCGACATTACAGATTGGGATATGATCATGGGGTATGACTTCATGGTGGCAAACGCCATTGGAGCCCTTCCCCATCGCGCAACGCTGGTCCGGGAGGATGATGAATGCCTCACATGGCTGTCCACAGATTATGCATGCGGATCATCCCAATGGAATGCTGAGGAAGAGGATCGGATCGTCCGAGCGGTGCAAGCTGTGGGTGCCAAGTCCAGAGGAGACCGCGGAGTTCAGCTCACGGAGTATGGAATGGCACCACAGGTGTATGACAGGATGATCTAGACGCTGGGAGCCGAAGCGCCCGAGACGGACGTCTTCGCTTCCCGGGATGCCCCACTTCTGCGGAAGTGTAGGAGGCATTGGCATCGAGGAGACTCAGCCTGGCACAGGCATTGGGGTTGGAAGGAGTGGGGGCCCATGTATCGGCATGGCTCCCTGGATAACACCAGACGTACGGTGGAGAAGATCGTCGCGGATAGGGCGAAGGGGATCCTGGTCATAACCGGCATAGGATCCACCCCATGTCCGCTGGACGGCCGGAAGTCGACGCTGGACTCCATCACCCTGAACGGGATGTCATTCGGGCCAGAGGAGGAGTTGTTCATCGACGCCAAGGGTGTATCAATGCACTCCCCGGGTCAAGCGTGGGGTACCAAGGCTTTCCTGGTGGATGGGGCGCAAGCCCAGCCCACAGGTGATGAAGCATTCATCCGTAGGGTTGAGGCGGTGCCCATGCGGGTCATGTTCGAGCCGGAGGAGGGGACGGATCAGCCAGTTGATGGCATCGACATCCTGTCCAGCTTCGAGATGGACGACGTCATCAACTACATGCGGATGGGGATGCATGATCGTGTGGCAGCCATGAAGAGGCGGGCCATGGTCACATCTCCGCATTGGTGGGATGACAGGATGTTGGTCACCGGCAAGTACGAGAAGGATGAATTCGTGGCGAGGGTCATGGATCACATCGCGGACCAATATGATGGTCCGGTTGGGTCGGACCCGCCGACGTGGGATTTTCCAAGAATGGGGGCCGAGAGCGACAAGAACCAGCCCGATGCCGCAAATTGTCGAAGATTATCGGTGGGAAGCGCGCCCCAAGACGATGTAGACGGCATATCCGACGAGAAGAAGTTGGACTCGGACCCAGAAGAGGCCTATACCGCAGTGCGGTCGGTTGTATCGATACCGCAGCGAGCGGCTGAAGAGGCCCAGGAGAACCCGAAGGTCGCCGAGCTGAAGGAGAGGCTGATCAATGCCTATCCGCGGCTATTCAGTGGCATCGCCAACAAGAACCCTCCAGATCGTGGGAGGTTTTGTACAGCGAAGATCGAGCTGAAGCCGAACCCCAAGATCTATCGTCATCGGGAGTACCAATTTCAGGGCGATCGGGCCGAGGCCATGAAGAAGTTGCTGGCCGAGTTCATTGAGCGGGGATGGATCGAACCCTCCGACATTGAGGGGGCCAGCCCAGCCTTTATCGTGCCCAAGAAGGAGAAGGGCGAGTGGAGGTTGGTGGTGGATTACAGGGGTCTGAACGAGCAAACCGAGCACGACTCGTACTCGCTCCCTCTGATCGACACCATCCTCCAAAAACAACAGAAAAAGCGGATTTTCACGGTGTTAGACCTGAAACACGGCTATCACCAGATGCCGCTACACCCGGACTCCAGGCCCTGCACAGCGATGTCGACGCCGCTGGGGCCCATGCAGTGGAAACTGGTGCCTATGGGCGCCAAGAATGGCAACGCCGTTTTCCAGCGCATGATGGAGGACCTACTCGGTCCTGTCCAGGACTGTGCCGACCCCTTTGTGGACGACATCATCATCGGGTCTGGCACGGAGAAGTTGACTGAGGACGAGCTCATCGAAGCGCATGAGAAGGATCTGCGCCGAGTGCTCAGCGAGCTGGACAAGCACAACATGGTGTGCAAGCCCACCAAAGCCTCACTCTTCGTGAAGGAAGTGGAGTTCGCGGGTCACGTGGTTGGCCACGGGGAATGCCGTCCCATGCCTAGGAAACTGGCGTCCCTGAACCACTGAGAGACACCCCACACCATCAGCGAACACCGGTCCTTCATGGGGTTCTGCAATTACTATTCGGGCTATGTCCGGATGTATGCAGAACTGTGGGGGCCGCTGCACAAGATGCTGCAGGTGGAGAAGTTCGATGGCCGGAAGGGGAGCAAGAAGAAGCTTGCCTGGACCCCTGAGGCCGAAGATGCGTTCAGCCGCCTGAGGGAGCGACTCCTGGGGCAGCTGGGGCTATTCCTGATGGACCCGGACAAGGGATTCGTGCTACGGACGGACGCCTCGGACTATGCTGTAGGGGCAGTCCTCGAACAGATCCGGGACGTCGGGTCGCACGTACGCGTGGCGTTTTGGAGTCGGATCCTGGCCGAGAGCCAACGCCGCACCTGGACCACGAGGGAGAAGGAGACGTACGCCATTGTGTGTGCGCTCAGGAAATGGACTGGCCACATCGGATTGCAACCGGTGGTGGTTTGTACGGACCATCAGTCCTCACAGAGCTGGCACAAGGAGCACGTCGACACCCCCTCTGGACCGGCGGCTAGGAGGGCCCGATGGCATGAGACGTTCGCCAAGTTCGACCTCAGCGTCGTATATGTCCCGGGGAAGGACAACACTGTGGCAGATTGCCTCAGTCAATCGGCCTACCCCGCGGGCAAGGCTTTGGATGGACATATCCAGCCATGGGGACGCCGAGGAGACCGAGGAGGCCAAGCGCATCATCGAGATGGAGAAGGCCATGGAGCAAGAGGGGGTCCAGTGCTTTGTGGTGATGGCAAACCGTACGGACCTGGCCAAGTTCCGGGGCTCCCGCGTCCAAGCTATTCGAGAGAAAACCCTCGAGCAATGGATGGTGGCCGCTGTAGAGCTAGTCAGGTCGGTGGTCACAGAGGACTGGTTGGATGACTATGCGGCATCCGAGCACTGGAGCAAGTACTGGAAAGCCGTGAGCGCCCCGTCGGACGACGAATGGCCTGAGGGCTTGACCGAGGATGGGGACGAACTGTTCCTCAAGGACAAGCTATTGGTCCCTGAGAACCGAATGGAGGAGCTCATTGACCACTGGCATAACGCCCAGCTCATGCATCCTGGTCGGGACAAGATGCAGCAGGACCTGGAGTGGCGCTTCAAGTTCCCACCGGGGTACTACGCCCTCCTGGACAAGTACTGCAGCAACTGCGCCGTGTGTCGGGCCACGAAGAGCCCCAACAACTCCACGGCCGGCAACCCGGTGTACACGGCTATACCGGAAGTTCCTATGCGGTTCGTGGCCATGGATGTATTTGCCATGCCTGAGGTCACCGTTGAAGGAGAGACCTACGACTGTTTCATCCTGGCGGTTGATAGGCACAGTGGGTATGTCGTGGCGGTCCCTGGCAAGAAGTCCAAGAAGAAGGACAAGAAGGACAAGCATGGAGTGGGTCTGCAGGCCAAGACCGTCGCTAATGCCATGATCAGGCATTGGCTGAAGATTTTTAATGTCCCAGCTGTCATCTGCAGCGATCGGGGCAGTCAATTTGTGGGGACGTGGTTCAAGACGATGTGCAAGCATATGGGCATTTGGCATGCCAAGACCGTGGCGTACCACAGCCGGTCGAATGGCCGGGCTGAGGTGGCCGGGCGGCAGATGTTCGAAAGGTTCCGCCAGCTGCACATCGACGAACCGGGCCGTAATTGGTATAATTCGCTGTGGAGGGTACTCCAAGCGTATCACGACCTTCCGGGACCCAATGGACTGTCGCCCCATCGTATCCTGTTCCTACGGGATCGAGTGTCACGCACTCTCCCGTGGTTGAACCATGGCAAAGTGGCCCGGGATGCGAATGCTATGATGGCTGAGGCGGACGACACAGCGGCCAAGGTGTGCAAAGCACTTCAGGACGAGCATGAGAAGAGGGCCAAGTACTTCAAGCAGGGAAAGGTCGAGAAGTATGCTCTCCAAGACACCGTGTGGGTGGGGCGGCACCACAAGGATGTCCTGTCCAGGCATGGGCAGGCGTCCTGGTATGTGCCGGGGGTAATCGTGCGGAAGGTCGGGCAGGATGTGTATGCGGTTCGTGTGGGGGATAACAAGATCCTGGACCGCAACCATACCCAGCTTCGTACCCGAGCACCAGACCCCAGCGGACGTCCTGTCATCTTCGAGTTCACGGCCGGCGATGTGGACTCGGACGACGAGGGTGAGGACGACGACTTCACCGCCGAGAAGATCCTGGCGGACAAGCCGGACCCGGGGACACCTGGGGGGAGGCTTTATAAAGTCTGTTGGAAGGGGTTCGCCGCATCCAGGGACTCGTGGGAGCCTCGGAGCAGCTTTGTGCCGAGGTATACCATGGTCTGGATGGACTATCTGAGGAAAAAGAACATTTCTTTGGATGTCAAGGACGTGTTGGTCCATTTGGTGGCTGCTGTAGCACCGTAATGGATCCCCCTTGGCATTTTTGTTTGTTTCTGTGCTTGGGAGTCGGGTCAGGGCGTTCATCCGGGGATTCTTCGGCCTTGATTGGCCATATACCCCCTTCACTCGATCTCCACATATATATTTCATTGTGGGATACTTATTTAGGTCGACCGACGACGTTTCTCTATCTTTGATCCCCTTGGTCCATGTTGTAGATCAAGAGGAGACCGGATATGGCGTAGGGCGCTGATTATCAGTGTCCTCACCCCTCCCCTGGGGCATGGGGGACGCCTACGACGTGTGTGGGGCCTCCATGTGTCCTTGGGACATGGGGGGGGGGGTTGGAGCCCATTTGGGGTCCTCCTGTCCTCTCTTCAATGACTTCCGAGCGGTAACAACGCTCTGAGAAGGGGGGTGAAGCCGGTTCGGACCCTCGTGGCCATCTTTGGGTCACTTGGGGTGTGTATCTATGTGCCGGCAAGCCGCCATTGGCTGATATCATACTCTCCCATCCACCTGGCGTAACCCGATGTGATAGTGTGATAGGTTTGGCCATTCCGGCTATGAGCGGCCATATTCAGTACCGAGGCGCCGCCAGCTGAGATTTATATATCAGAATATCAGGAATCAACAGGGTTTTTTTGATCATAAAGTTTCCGTAATTCTTGAGCCTTTCGTTCTGATTGTGAATGTATCGGCGACTGTCAGTTGGCTCGCGATTTTGCGGTAACCGATTGGTTAACTGTTATTTACAGATATTTTGGCGGAAACCGCAATGAAGGGTCAGATTTCATCAGTAAAGGGTTCGTTGCTTCCGCAATTTTCATATTATACACTCGCAAAATGAATCCGATTTTTTCAGACCTTCAGAATCGGATTTTCGACTTCGACATCGCCGCACGATATGATGAATCTCGAGTGGTCATAGATTTTTCCCCGATCACGAATCAACCTTTCTTTTTGTTGTGCCCTTCATTTTGCTTGGAGTTATAGTCGAAAGAAGAGTGATTCGTGAGACCACTTTGAAGAATCATTTCTCCGGCTCACGGCGAGGAATATCAATATCGAGAATTGGGTTTGAACTGCCTTGGTCTCAACTTAATTTAAGAAGCATCAATCCTTTGATGTGTACACATGCCCGGTGTAGCAAGGGATAATGGTCAAGCGGGTAGAAAGTGATATATAACTCTTGGATCGTGCAACCGAATATTTTATTGCGACTTTCGAGTGTACCGCATGAGTGTTGGGGTTGCATAGCAACGTTTCTTGGGTTCCTACGTATTTTGAACGTGAAGTTATGTCCATGGAGGGGCATGGTATATCATGGTGGGAGCCACCTTTTGAGGGTATGTGTTATATGCATGGTATGTGCTTCGATATGCTCACGCCCATGTTATATATCTCCGTTTGTAGGAAGATATATGGAGAGATACGTGGCAAGGGCTTCGCCCATGTACCAATGGTGAACTCCATAGCGCTAGACTAAGTCTACTGCTCATATAGTGCATGTGGGAGGGCTTACGGAGCGACCCACAAGTGCCATTATCAATTTTCTCATTTTCGTGGTGCGTGTTGGGAGGAGGTTCGAAGGTGTCCCTATGCATCCATGTGGGGATCCAAGTGGGAGGATTGTTGGAAAATGGTCTCTAGCAATTGTGCTTTGAATCATATGTTGATACCATGGGTGAGCGAAGTTATATACTATTGTAATTATCTTGAATTTGGCATTATTTGCATGTTTTTGACCTCATTTTATGCTCATTTTTGTGTTTTATGTGCTCAACTGGTCGGCTAACAGTAAAGTGCCTAGAGATCAGTGAACTATGGTATGTTGCTTATATGTTGGCATATGCTTCGGTGCTGCACCTCACCATATGCCGGATCAAGTGGTCACTTTGGCTTGGCACACGAGGCCTCACGAAATTAGTTCCCAAATTCATGAGCTGACTTGTGAAGCATGTCATGTACATAACCGGAGGGGTTTCGGAGCCAATGATGGGATATTATTGGGCATTGATATTTGGTTTATATCACCCTTGTATATTACTTTCGGGTTTAACACATGCATGGAGCATATGAACATTTGCCGTATGCATTTTTGAGTATATAATTGAATTTTGGGTAATATGGTGTGATTTGCCTGATTTTGCCATGTTGTGAGGTCATCTTCATGGGGCAGTTCTCCAAGCCCATTCGACTCCAAGTCCAACCAAGGTTATGTCACGGTAGGGCATGGTCCTGAGTGCCACTCTAGGCCATGACACACCACCCCTCTTTTTGGGCTAGGATTTTTAGGCTTCGGAGTGAACACATTTTTGGGGTTTGTGTAGTGACTTTGGATACATGGCATTTAGCCATTTTATTTGACAGGGTTCAGGGCATCATGTTGCCGAGTCAAGGGAAGGTCTTGAGTCCAGGGAATGAGGGGTCTATGGCTGAGTCTGTGTATGTTTACCTCTTTCCCCAGGTTTGCTTGATATGTGTTCATATGCCACTTTCAGGGCTTTCCTCTTTGGTGCAATTCTTGTACATGCCCGCCAGCGTGAGACAATCGGTGTGCTGAACGGAAGCCCGCAGTGTGGATTGGGTTATTGCTGTATTTGTGGGATCTGGTTGCTGTTAAGGGTTGAAGGAGGATTGTACTTTCTATATTTTTGGATTTTGGACCCTGGATTTTGAGAAATGCAATCGCTGATCCGGAGCAAGTCAGCAGGGGTAACAGGCGGGAGGGGCACAGCAGGGGCCGGTCCTGGTAGGGACCTTCTTTACAACGGTGGCAGGCCAGCCCCCCCGGGGACGGCCCCCCACCACCCCCGCGGCACGCGTTCCCACAGGGCATGCACGCCAAGGGGACAGTGCTGGGCCCCCACACCCGCACACCCGCGCCCACAGCACGTGGGTGACGGACCCCGACAGCCCGCCCGGAGGGCGGACAGTCAGGGAAGGGGGAGCGCCTGACCGCAGACGCCCCTCACAACGGCGAAGGGCACCCCCCCCGGGGACGCCCTTCCGCCACCCCCTCAGCGCGCAACGCCGGCCTGGAAGGGCGCATGCTGTGGGGACAGTGCTGGGTCCCCACGCCTGCACCACCCGCACCAGAGGACGGGCGGCCGGAAGGGGGACAGCGCCTGGCACCAGACGCCCCTCACAGCGGTGGCAGGCCACCGCCCCCGGGGATGGCCCCCCACCACTGCCGCGGCACACAGCCCCCACAGGGCATGCAAGCCAAGGGGACAGTGCTGGCCCCCACACCTGCCCACCCGCGCCCACAGCACGTGGGTGGCGGACCCTGACAGCCCGCGCAAAGGGCAGGCGGTCAAGGAAGGGGGAGCGCCTGATCTCAGACGCCCCTCACAACGGCGAAAGGCACCCCCACAGCGCGCAACGCCGGCCCGCAAGGGCGCACGCTGTGGAGCCAGTGCTGGCCCCCCACGCCCGCACCAACCGCACCCAGGACACACGGGTTGCGGAAACCCCCGGCAGCTCGCCCCAGAGGACAGCGCCTGACACCAGACGCCCCTCACAACGGTCGCAGGCCACCCCCCCCTGGGACGGCCCCCCACCACCCCCGCGGCAAGCAGCCCCCACAGAGCATGCAAACCAAGGGGACAGTCCTGGGTCCCCACAGCCGCACACCCGCGCCAACAGCATCTGGGTGACGGAGCCGACAGCCCGACTGGAGGGCGGGCAGTCGGGGGAGGGCAAGGGCCTGACCGCAGACGCCCCTCACAACGACGAAAGGCACCCCCCCCCGGGGACTCCCATCCGCCACCCCCACAGCGCGCAACGCCGGCCCGCAAGGGCGCACGCTGTGGGGCCGGTGCTGGGTCCCCACGTCCGCACCAACCACATCCGGGACACACGGGTCGCAGAACCCCGGCTCCCCGCCCCAGAGGACGGGCGGTCGGGGGAGGGACAGCGCCTGACACCAGAGGCCCCTCACAACTGTGGCTGGCCACCCCCCCCGGGGACGGCCCCCCACCACCCCCGCGGCACGCATCCCCCACAGGGCATGCAAGCCACGGGGACAGTGTTGGGCCCCCACACCCGCACACCCGCGCCCACAGCACATGGGTGGCGGACCCTGACAGCCCGCCTGGGGGGCGGGCAGTCGTGTGAAAGGAAGCGCCTGACCTCAGACTCCCCACACAATGGCGCAAGGCACCCCCCCCCCCCCGGGGACGCCCCTCCGCCAACCCCACAGCGCGCAACGCCGACCCGCTAATGAAATTGAAGTGGCCCCAATAATTTGGTGTTTCACTCTCACTTGAGTTAGGCAAAGCCGCAACCGACCTCAAACCCTGCACTCAATGTGGACACTGGCCAATGCTCGGGATGTCTATTCCATGTGCTTCAAAGTATCCATTTCGCCCTGAAAGTGGGCCACATCAGCAAAACATAGCTCTACAGTGTGTGCTGCACATTGTTCCATGCCACATAATCACAATAAATGCAACTCGTGGATGTTACAGCGCCAAACAAACACCAAGGTTGTTGCGACCTAATTCATTCTCAGCGCTGTGCGCGCGTGTCTCCTGAATAATTTACGAAGCGAGGCCAAAGGCTTCAAAATCGCAAATAAACGTGTTTTACCCTTCAAGAAAGGTAACCTTTTTTGTATGCAATGCAATACACGCGGCCACGACAGCTGTACCGCTGAATGATGCCATGCGCGAAGTATATGCACTCGGGGGATTCCCACCCTCCCTCCACCCCCAATGACACTCGACTCGTGGCTCTCCACTTGACTCAGCGAGCATTGCACATCATCCACCTGTGCCAATACCCGTTCACGTCATGGTATCAAGACCTTTGAACGCTCATCCCATGAAAGAATCATTTGTGTGACCACGTGTTTAGGATAATCCAACAATTCCACCGCCGTAGTTAACCTTCGTAGGCAAAGGGCATAAAAGCGCTCGTGGGAACAAATACGTAGATACCTAATGCATTCGCCTCTAATCCATGAACATTTAGTGTGTCGGGGCACATTCGAACGCCAAGGAATATAGGTGCATGCATGCGACGGCTTCCAATAGACACTTGTGCGTAGGGGGGCGAGTGATACCACCCATATGTCCAAAAAAGCAATTCCACAGCGACTCGCTTTATCCACAAAAGTAAAGGCGACATGTTTGGGGTATACCTTACACAAATGCGTGTTCAAATCCTGCACACTGAGACTCAAAGGGTGGACAGCGAAGCCGTCATCAATATAGCGCCATAATAGAATGTCACGGGGCAGGGGGGAGCGTCTCTCATATGCCCTAAGAACCAATTGGGCCCACGATGGAGCGCAGTTCGTTCCCATGGCAAAACCAATTAATTGCAAAAAGATGGCCACTCCCTCGTTGAGGAAGATGCAATGCGTAAAAACTACATTCATGAGAAACTTTCCAAGGTACATATGCTCCTGGTAGTCCATATTCATATATGAGAACGATGTTTTCAACTCAACAAATTGATCCCAAGGCATTTCGGCAAACAAACAATGTAGAAATACACGTTCATGGCTCGAAATGGGTAGAGCGTCGGATTCATGTTGAAGAAAACAGGCGCGCCAAAAATCCATCGCCATGGAAACATCGCTCCAACGGAAATTCGTGTATAGACTCTCAAAATCGAAAGTGGATATGCACCATTCTCTCCCATCCGCCCCCCACCCTGGGTCAGAAGAAAATTTCCTCAACATTTTGAGTAGGTCCAGCGTATCTAAAATGGGGGAGCAGAGGGGGTCATGGTGTCGATCTATCTTGAGCAAGATTGTGCCCGTAGTGGCAAGTAGGATGGATGATGGTGTTGTTGCCCAACGAAACATGCCCACCACCGGTCGTGTTGGAAAACGCCTGTTTGGTTTTAGGGCGAAACCCTCTTTATGTGTTTTTGCAAGTAAGTAGAAATTCGGGAGGCGGGGTTTATGTTGAAAGTCCAAGAAATTTTGTAGGAACTCCAACATCATCGGTGGTAAGAATGGCATAATGACTTGCTTAAGCTTATTTTGCCACTCCTCCGCCTTGTCTTCCCAAAGTGAAACCTCACTCACCTCTCCCACTCGTAAATACACATCGTGTCCATGCAATTGACCACGCATGTGAGCCGTGGCCTCGTACACATATGCATTTCGTGACACAACCAAAGATCCACCGTCCTTATCGGACGCCATGACAATGTGTTTATTCAAAAATGACTCCAACAAATGAGCATTAAACTTCACACCTCGTGTTGTGTAAGAAATACTCAAATGATCAATGTATTGCCGAACTTGGTGCAACACAATTCCAATCGATTTATCGATGCGCCATACCTCTTGTTGTATTTTCTCTTCAACACTCGCATTCGGGGTCGTACCTTTCTTCACAAACATTCTTTTATAAGGAAAGGCATCAAACGAAGGATAGGAATCTTTTGAGGTGTTTGGAAATTTATCATGAAAAACCGTCCATGTGAGTACCCGTTTGAGGTCCTCCAATTCATGTGGTACCGATTTAGAAAACCTTGACAAGAAGCGTTTCGTATCGGGAAAGGGGACAAACTTATTACCTAACATCAACAAAAGGGAAAGGTGTGGAGGCACTTCATCAATGTTGTCACCATGTAGAACCTGCGGTTCGCTTACCGCCACATCCTTTATGGTATTTTGATTTCTCTTCACTTGCCTCCATTTTCTTCCGTTCGGTGTTTCGCCGCTCTTGCCTTGTCGCTTCCTTTTCTTCTCGTCCTTGTTCTCCTTCTTTGGATCGGCTCCGGAACGAGGTCTCCGTGGGCGTGGGCGAGTTCTCCGTTTGGGTTTCACACCTCTCTTTTTGTTTTTGGTTTTTGTGGCGCCGCCGGATGTGGTACCACTTTTGGGATTCCCGTTTTTTGATTCCTTCGCAATCATCAAGGCTTGCAATGCTTCCGAGATGGCCGACGCATGAAATTGGAGCGATTCGTTGAGATGTGCTTGGTCTCGGAATTCTTCTCTTTCCACGCCAAGCATTTTCTCAATGTTATCGTGAATCCGTTGTTTATTTTCCAAGTCCTTCACCTTTGTCACTCGTGAGACATTTTTTGCCTCATTGAATGCTTCCCACTTTTCGTACTCATCATTTAAAAGACGCACCGTGAGTTGTTTCCCAAAAAGCAACATCCTTGAGGGCATTCGCCTTGGAAGTTGGACCCGCTTCGGTAAGCATGTTCGGAATAGCACATGGGTCGTCCTCGTCAATGTTCAATGGATTTAATCCCGAGTCAAACTCTGCCATAAACGAGTGAACACCCGTGAAATATTCATCATATTGTTTGACCAAGTCCACCAATGTTTCATGGCATTTGGTTTTCGCTTCCACGATGTCTTTGGCAATGTATCCAAGGCGTTGCTCATATTCCAACTCATGTATTCTGGTTTGTTCATTTTCACCAATGACCATTGTGAGTGTTTCTTTTCCTTGACGGAACTTTGTTTGATGAATTTGAAGTGAGTTTTCCGACTTCCACACGATCTTCTTCCTAGCATTCATTTTGGTTCGGAGAGCGCGGTGAGCAAACAAATGTTGCAAAGTGCATTTGAGAAGAGACTTGGGCACATGTTGTAAATCCCAACGTTTGAATGAAGCGCCGGCACGATCATTTGATCCCTTCTTGTCGTGCTTCATATTCTGCTTGGCCATAAGTGTAACGTAATGGCGGTAACGTAGCGCTAATGAAATTGAAGTGGCCCCAAATATTTGGTGTTTCACTCTCACTTGAGTTAGGCAAAGCCGCAACCGACCTCAAACCCTGCACTCAATGTGGACACTGGCCAATGCTCGGGATGTCTATTCCATGTGCTTCAAAGTATCGATTTCGCCCTGAAAGTGGACCAGAGGACGGGCGGCCGGAAGGGGGACAGCGCCTGGCACCAGACGCCCCTCACAGCGGTGGCAGGCCACCGCCCCCGGGGATGGCCCCCCACCACTGCCGCGGCACGCAGCCCCCACAGGGCATGCAAGCCAAAGGGACAGTGCTGGCCCCCACACCTGCCCACCCGCGCCCACAGCACGTGGGTGGCGGACCCTGACAGCCCGCGCAAAGGGCAGGCAGTCAAGGAAGGGGGAGCGCCTGATCTCAGACGCCCCTCACAACGGCGAAAGGCACCCCCACAGCGCGCAACGCCGGCCCGCATAGGCGCACGCTGTGGAGCCAGTGCTGGGTCCCCACGCCCGCACCAACCGCACCCAGGACACACGGGTTGCGGAAACCCCCGGCAGCTCGCCCCAGAGGACAGCGCCTGACACCAGACGCCCCTCACAACGGTCGCAGGCCACCCCCCCCTGGGACGGCCCCCCACCACCCCCGCGGCAAGCAGCCCGTACAGAGCATGCAAACCAAGGGGACAGTCCTGGGTCCCCACAGCCGCACACCCGCGCCAACAGCATCTGGGTGACGGAGCCGACAGCCCGACTGGAGGGCGGGCAGTCGGGAGAGGGCAAGGGCCTGACCGCAGACGCCCCTCACAACGACGAAAGGCACCCCCCCCGGGGACTCCCATCCGCCACCCCCACAGCGCGCAACGCCGGCCCGCAAGGGCGCATGCTGTGGGGCCGGTGCTGGGTCCCCACGCCCGCACCAACCACATCCGGGACACACGGGTCGCAGAACCCCGGCTCCCCGCCCCAGAGGACGGGCGGTCGGGGGAGGGACAGCGCCTGACACCAGAGGCCCCTCACAACTGTGGCTGGCCACCCCCCCCGGGGACGGCCCCCCACCACCCCCGCGGCAAGCAGCCCCCACAGGGCATGCAAGCCACGGGGACAGTGTTGGGCCCCCACACCCGCACACCCGCGCCCACAGCACATGGGTGGCGGACGGTGACAGCCCGCCTGGGGGGCGGGCAGTCGTGTGAAAGGAAGCGCCTGACCTCAGACTCCCCACACAATGGCGCAAGGCACCCCCCCCCGGGGACACCCCTCCGCCAACCCCACAGCGCGCAACGCCGACCCGCAGGGGCGCACGCTGTGGGGCCGATGCTGGGCCCCCGCGCCCGCATCAACCGCTTCGTGGACACACGGGTCGCAGAACCCCGGCTGCCCGCCCCAAAGTACAGGCAGCCAGAGGAGGGACAGCGCTTGACACCAGAGGCCCCTCACAACGGTTGCAGGCCAGCCCCCCCGGGGACGGCCCCACGCCACCCCCGCGGCACGCAGCCCCCGCAGGGCATGCAAGCCAAGGGGACAGTGCTGGGCCCCCACACCCGCACACCTGCGCCAACGGTACGTGGGTGACGGACCCCGACAGCCCGCCTGGTGGGCGGGCAGTCGGGTGAGAGGAAGCGCCTGACCTCGAACGCCCCACATAACAGCGCAAGGCATCCTCCCCGGGGACGCCCTTCCGCCACCTCCACAGCGCGCAACGCCGGCCCGCAAGGGCGCACGCTGTGGGGCAGGTGCTGGGTCCCCAGGCCCACACCAATCGCACCCGGGACGCACGGGTCGCGGAACCCCGGCCGCCCGCCCCAGAGGACGGGCGGCCGGGAGAGGGACAGTGCCTGACACCAGACGCCCCTCACAACGGTGGCAGGCCACCCCTCTAGGGACGGCCCCCCACCACCCCCGAGGCAAACGGCCCCCACAAGGCGTTCAAGCCAAGGGGACAGTGCTGGGCCCCCACACCCGCACACCCGCGCCCACAGCATGTGGGTGACGGACCCCGAGGGCCCGCCCGGAGGGCGGGCAGTTTGGTGAAAGGAAGAGCCTGACCTCAGACACCCAACACAACGGCGCAAGGCACCCCCCCCTGGGACGCCCTTCCGCCACCTGCACAGCGCGCAACGCCGGCCCGCAAGGGCGCACGCTGTGGGGCCGGTGCTGGGTCCCCACGCCCACACCAACCGCACCCGGGACGCACGGGTCGCGTAACCCCGGCCGCCAGCCCCCGGGGACAGGTGGTCGGGAGAGGGAAAGCGCCTGACACCAGAAGCCCCTCACAACGGTGGCAGGCCAGCCCCCCCGGGGACGGCCCCCCATCACTTCCTCGGCACGCAGCCCCCACCAGGCGTGCAAGCCAAGGGGACAGTGCTGGGCCCCAAGACCCGCACAACCGCGCCCACAACACGTGGGTAGCGGGCCCTGACAGCCCGCCCGGAGGGCGGGCAGTCAGGGGAGGGGGAGCGCCTGACTACAGACGCCCCCCACAACGGCGAAAGGCACCCCCCCCGGTGACACCCTTCCGCCACCCCCACAGCGCGCAACGCCGGTCCGCAAGGGTGCACGCTGTAGGGGACAGTGCTGGGTCCCCGCGCCCGCACCAACTGCAGCCGAGACACATGGGTCTCGGAACCCCGGCTGCCCGCCCGAGAGGACAGGGGGCCGGGGGAGGGACAGCGCCTGGCACCAGAAGCCCCTCACAACGGTGGCAGGCCACCCCCCCCCGGGGATGGCCCCCCACCACTGCTGTAGCACGCAGCCCCGACAGGGCATGCAAGCCAAGGGGACAGTGCTGGTCCGCACAACGGCACATCCGCGCCCACAGCACATGGGTTGCGGTCCCCGACAGCCCGCCCGGAGGGCGGGCAGTCGGGGGAGGGGGAGCGCCTGATCTCAGACGCCCCTCACAATGGCGAAAGGCACCCCCCCCCGGGACGCCCTTCCGCCACCCCCACAGCGCATAACGCCGGCCTGCAAGGGCGCACGCTGTGGGGCGGCTGCTGGGTTCCGAAGCCGGCACCAACCGCACCCGGGACAGACGGATGGCGGAACCCCGGCCGCCCGCCCCAGAGGACGGGCGGTTGGGGGAGGGACAGCGCCTGACATCAGACGCACCTCACAACGGTGGCAGGCCACCCCCCCCCGGGGACGGCCCCCCACCACCCCCGCGGCACGCAGCCCCCACAGGGCATGGAAGCCAAGGGGACAGTGCTGGGTGCCCACACCCGCACGCCCGCGCCCACGGCACGAGGTTGACGGACCAGAGGGCGGGCAGTCGGGGGAGGGGAAGCGACTGACTTCAGACGCTTCTCAAAAATGGCGCAAGTCAGCCCCCCCTGGGGACACCCCTCCGCCGGCCCCACAGCGCGCAACGCTGGCCCGCAAGGGCGCACGCTGTGGGGCCGGTGCTGGGTCCCCACGCCCGCACCAACCACATCCGGGACACACGGGTCTCAGAACCCCAGCTCCCCGCCCCAGAGGACGAGCGGTCGGGGGAGGGACAGCGCCTGACACCAGAGGCCCCTCACAACTGTGGCTGGCCACCCCCCCCGGGGACGGCCCCCCACCACCCCCGCGGCACGCAGCCCCCACAGGGCATGCAAGCCACGGGGACAGTGTTGGGCCCCCACACCCGCACACCCGCGCCAACAGCACATGGGTGGCGGACCCTGACAGCCCGCTCGGAGGGCGGGCTGTCGGGTGAAAGGGAGCACCTGACCTCAGCCGCCCCACATAACGGCGCCAAGGCATCCCCCCCGGGGACGCCCCTCCTACAACCCCACAGCGCGCAACGCCGACCCGCAAGGGCGCCCGCTGTGGGGACGGTGCTGGGCCCCCACGCCCGCATCAACCGCTTCCGGGACGCATGGGTCGCGGAGCCCCGGCCGCCGGCCCCCGGGGACGGGCGGCCGGGAGAGGGACAGTGCCTGACACCAGACGCCCCTCACAACGGTGGCAGGCCACCCCTCCGGGGACGGCACCCCGGGACAGCCGAGGCACACAGCCCCCACAAGGTGTGCAAGCCAAGGGGACAGTGCTGGGCCCCCACACCCGCACAACCGCGCCCACAGTACGTCGGTGACGGACCCCGATAGCCCGCCTGGAGGGCGGGCAGTTTGGTGAAGGGAGGCGCCTGACCTCAGACACCCCACACAATGGCACAAGACACCCCCCCCGGGGACGCCCTTCCGCCATTCCCACAGCGCGCAACGCCGGCCCCCAAGGGCGCACGCTGTGGGGCCGGTGCTGGGTCCCCACGCCCACACCAACCGCACCCAGGACACACGGGTCGCGGATCCTTGGCCGCCAGCCCCCGGGGACGGGCAGCCGGGAGAGGGACAGCGCCTGACACCAGACGCCCCTCACAACGGCTGGCAGGCCACACCCCCCGGGGACGGCCCCCCATCACCCCCGCGGCACGCAGCCCCCACCAGGCATGCAAGCCAAGGGGACAGTGCTGGGCTCCAAAACCCGCACAACCGCGCCCACAACACCTATGTAGCGGGCCCTGACAGCCCGCCCGGAGGGTGGGCAGTCAGGTGAGGGGAAGCGCCTGACTGCAGACGCCCCTGGCAACGACGAAAGGCACCCCCCCCGGGGACGCCCTTCCGCCACCCCCACAGCACGCAATGTCGGCCCACAAGGGCGCACGCTGTGGGGCAGGTGCTGGGTCCCCACACCCAGACCAACCGCACCCGGGACACACAGGTCGCGGAACCCTGGCCGCCCGCCCCCAGGGACGGGCGGCTGGGAGGGGGGCAGCGCCTAACACCAGACGCCCCCCACAACGGTGGCAGGCCACCCCCCCCGGGGACGGCCCCAACCACCCTCGAGGCGCGCAGCCCCCACAAGGCGTGCAAGCCAAGGGGACAGCGCTGGGCCCCCGCACCCGCACACCAACGCCCACAGCAAGTGGGTAGTGGACCCCGACAGCCCGCCCAGAGGGTGGGCAGCCGGGGGAGGGGGAGCGCCTGACCTCAGCCCCCCCCCACACCGGTGAAAGGCACCCCTCCTGGAGACGCCCTTTCGCCACCCCCACAGCGCACAACGCCGCTGTGGGGCCGGTGCTGGGTCCCCACGCCCGCACCAACCGCACCCGGGACACACGGGTCGCGGAACCCCGGCCGCCGGCCCCAGAGGGCGGGCGGCCGGGGGAGGGACAGCGCCTGATGCCAGATGCACACCCTTCACAACGGTGGCACGCCGTCCCCCAAGAGGACGGCCCCCCACCGCCCCTGCGGCACGCAGCCCCCACAGAGCGTGCAAGCCGAGGGGACAGTGATGGGCCCCCACATCCACACACCCGCGCTCACAGCACATGGGTAGTGGACCCGACAGCCCGCCCAGAGGGCCGGCAGTCGGGGGAGGGGGAGCGCCTGACCACAGACGCCCCTCACAACGGCGCAAGGCACCCCTCCCGGGGGCGCCCTTCTGCCGGCCCCACAGCGCGCATTGCCGGCCGCAAGGGCGCACGCCGTGGGGCAGGTGCCGGGTCCCCACGCCCGGGCCAAACGCACCCGGGGCACACGTGTCGCGGAACCCCGGCTGCCCACCTCAGATAACGGGCGGTCGGGGGAGGGACAGCGCCTGACACCGGACAACCCTCACAACGCTGGCAGGCCACCACCCTCGGGGGACGGCCCCCCACGAACCCCGCGGCACGCGGCCCCCACAGGGCGCGCAACCCAAGGGGGCAGTACTGGACCCCAACACCCGCACACCCCGGCCCACAGCACGTGGGTAGCGGGCCCCGACAGCCCGCCCAGACGGCGAGCAACCGGGGGAGGGGAAGCGCCTGACCAGACGCCCCTCACAGCGGTGAAAGGTGTGGGGCCGGTGCTGGGCCCCCATGCCCGCACCTGCCGCGCCCAGGACACACGGACTGCCCGTCCTGGAGGGAGGGTGGCAGAGGGAGGGACAGCGCTTGTCACCGGACACCCCTCACAACGGTAGAAGGCCACCCCCCCTGCCGAGAGGCAAGGTGACAGTGCTGGACCCCCACACTCGCACATCCGCACCCACAGCGCACGGGTAGCGGGCCCCGGCAGCCCGCCCAACAAGCAGGCAGCCGGCGAAGGGGAAGCGCCTGCATTCAGACGCTCCCCACAACGGCGGAAGGCACCCCCCCCCGGGGACGCCCCTCTGCTGCCCCCACAGTACGCAACGGCGGCTCGTAAGGGCACCACGCTGTGGGACCGGCGCTAGAACCGCCAACATCCCCGCGGCCCGCAGCCCCCACAGTGCACGCTGGCCAAGGGGACAGTGTTGGGCCCCCAGACCCGCGGACTCGCGCCCACAGCACGTGGGCAGCGGACCCCGGCAGCCCCCCGGGGGAAGGCAGCTGAAGGAGGAAGAGCGCCTGGCCTCAGACGCGCCTCGAAACGGGGCCACCCGTGCTACACAGGCGGCAGGGGGAGCACCTGGTGCCTACATGAACACGCGAACGCCGGCCCGCGGGGCCAGCATTCGAGCTCCCCTACCCACGCCCCACCGTGCCCATAACACGTGCACCAGCCACGTGAAATCCGCACCCCATCCCCTGCTCTTAGACGCAAGCAACACAACAATGGCGGAACCTGCGGCCCCACGCAAAACACGCCCCCGGTCTCGGACGCTGGAAGCGGCGCATGAGGTCATCAGGGCGCTGGGACTCAGAGGCGACGAAGGAGACCTCCCACAGGAGGACACGGACGCGGACTCCGACCTGGAGATAGTCCTAGAGCCTCCCTCGGGCAACACGCCCGCGGACCCTATGCCACCGGCGAGCAGCGTGCCCGCCCTCTGCCCCGAGTGGAAGCGGGGCCACTGCACCGGAGAAGACTGGTGCCCCAAGCGACACCCCCGACCTGGCCCCGACGAAGGAGCGCTACCCGAGGTGGGGCATGCGGCCGCACCCGCCGCCCTGCGCTACGGGGTGGTGCAGGGATGGATTCTGGATGAGACCGCGCGCGGCAGCGTGAACATCCAGGAGGCCGTCGACCGAGTAGCCCACACGGGCCAGGCGGAAGTGGCCCTGCACACCCAGGACCGCCACGGCGGACCGGCGGAGGGGATCGTCGTAGAGCCCTCGGGAATGGTGCTGGTCCTTGCGGCGGACATGGTCCGAGGGGTGCTCCACGCATCCCGCGTGTGGGGCGCGCGCCCACAGTGGGCCCTTCTCCACATGGGCGGTGCTCGCCGTCATGTGGCACCTGGCGCCGAGGAGGCCCCCAGGGGCACCGTGGAGGAAATTGCCTGGGACCTCCATGCCTGGCCGACCGGCCGGGATTTCCCATGGCGCAGGCCCCGGGGCGGCCTTTTGGTCTCGCCAGCGGCAGAGAAATTCAGCCTCGCAGCAACCCTTTAGCGGCACCCCTACAATAGGGCACGCCACTACCTGCAGACAGGCACGGTCCCGGCCGCCCCGGCAGACTCCAAGTGGCGATGGGACGCAGGGGGCAACTGCTACCGGACCCCTGGGTCCTCCCGCCATGGTGCTCACCCATGGGGACCCTGGCCTATGCCGCCCAAGCCGTCAAGGGGGCCTTCCCGCAACCACTCCTCCCCGGCGTGACCCTGCTCCGCAGCCTGCAGGCGGGAGCGGCCTGGGGGCGGTGGAGGGAGGCGGACGGGCGCCCGAGCCCGTATTTCCCCCTGGTTCAAGGCCAGGCGCTGCTCCATGCCGAGGGCATGGGGACCGTGGAATGAGGGGCGATCGTGCCCGACACGGCATCCAGTTTGATCACTGTGGCCGCCCCGCAGCCCATGCAATCGCCACCGGCGTGCCACCGCCTCCTACTGGCGGTCCCCTCCTTGGCCCCCACCACGCCCTCACAAGGGAAGTGTGGAGGGCCATGCTGAGCCACACCAGGGATTGGATGACAAACTCGGGTGCACGGTGCCCGCCGGGGCCAGTACTCGAGCAGTTCACGGCCCCCAAGCCCGGGGTCTGCCACGCCCTGCACAGAGCATCGGCCCTTACGGAACAGCTCACCGATGAGGTGCTGGACCTGGCACTGGAGCCGCTGCGGGTGCTCTGACCGCAGACCCACATCCCGCCTGCGGGCACGTCAAACTGCCTGGGCCGCCTGGGGTTGCAGCGCCGCGTCGAGGCCGCACACCCGGGAGGCGTGGTGGAACAGTCGCTAACACTCCACAACCCGTCCACCGCGCAGGGCCACTGGTACCTGCACAAACTCCTTTTCCTACCCTGAATGGCCCCGGAGCACCGCCGACAGAACCCTTACCATACGCACCCGGAGCGCCTGGGCGTGCAGAGCTTCTTGCAGCCGGCCCTGCCGGCCCTCCCGCCGGGGCAGAGCCCGAGGGCGCTGCAACAGGAGGCCCCGCTCCACACGCCCACCACAGTACAGCAGAGGAGAAGCAGCAACGTGGACAGGGCCAAACCGGACCGCACGAACTGTGGAGCGGTGGCCTGGACGGCGGCCTGCAGGCACCTCGCCCGGGACACCACGGGGCTTAGGCAATACAGGCCAGCGGACCGCACGGCGCTGGCGTCGACGGTCGCGGCCGTCACCATGGGACCCGTCGCGGCGTGGCCAGCGCATCTGCTGCCGGCTCCCCTGCTGAGACACGCGGCCCCGCCAGCCAGCCGCAACGCACACGCCGACTGCACCCCTCATGGCGGAGCAGCTGTACATCGTCACGGCGGCGCTACTGGAAGACGGCGGGGAGAGCTTTGTCCACCACCACGGCCGGGCGCACATCGCGGGCAGCATACAAGGACCGCGGCGCGACGCGCCCTACCTGTGGCACGCCACGCTCCGCGAGCGCACCCGCGCCAGGGACGCAGGTGGTGGCGCACCCGCTCCAGGGCCTCAGCAGGGGGAGGCGCTGGTGCTGCAGGCGGCGAGCTACCAAGCAATCCTGCACGGCCACGCGGGGGGGTACCGGTCGCACATTCTGGCCGGGGGCTGCTGGACTGTCTGGCACGGCACCGTCAGGCAGGGGGTATTCCTGCCCCAGCTCTGAGTTGACTGGCAGCAGGGACCCACCCAGGCCTACTATATGACGGCGGACCCCTGGCCGCTAGCAGTTCTGCTACACACCGTCAGCGCCCCCAACAAGAGGCAGGAGCCGGGTTGGGCCAACCCCCCCGCACTGGTCTGGAGCCCCGACCAGGAGGAGCATCTACGGGCCGCATGGCAGGGAGATGCCATCAGGGCCACGGACGTCCCTGACATCCACGCGGGGCCAATCACGCACGCCCGCCCGGCTGGCTCAACGGGCACAGCAGAACCCGCAGTGGGTAGTCTGCTTGTTCAGCCCAGCGGAGGCGCACATCGCCGTCTGCGACCCCGAGCGCCTGCCGGGGTGGAAGCCGTAGTCCGCGTGGCAGACTGCGCTCGCATGATCGTCAAGGCGCTGCGGGAGGGCGAACGCCACCCTGCTCCAGGTCCGCCTGAAGGATAACACCAAGGCAGCGGAACCGGGAGTGTTGCCGGCAGCGGCGCACCCTGCCGACCTAGAGCTCCAGCTGGCGGTCACGACCACAGTGTACCACTGGCTACAAGCCTTCCACGACCTGCGATGGAGGGGCAAGCCCGACCGCCAAATCGGCGCCACGCACTGGCAGGAGTGGCTGCTGGCGCACACGCAACGCGAGGCCATCTGGAGTCTCGGACCCGCGCCCGCGACACGAGCCCTCGATGCGACGGCCCCGGGCCGCGCTTTGGCGCCACACACGGTTCCACTGGCCAACCTGCCCCTCCACCCAGCGCCGGAGGGCGCAATCCGAAAGTCGGTGCCGCTCCCCCCGGCGCGGGGGGCCACAGAGCCAACGAAATGCCCCCTGTGTGCAGACGATTACTACACAAGCGGGGCGATGCTGGAACACCTGGCGTGGCACGCGATGCACGCCGCCGCCCCGGTGGACGACAAGGAGGCGGTCCCCCACATCCTCCAAGGGTAGGCACGGAGATCCCCGTGGCATGCCCCGTACGGCCACCTCGCCCTACGGCCCCCCACAATGCGAACGCTTGGCGCGATCGCGCAGCGGGCACAGACAGACCATGCGCTGACGCACGGAGGACACACACCTCTGGACGCGGCCCACGCCACAGCCTATGTCCACGCCCGGGACCTCACCGCGACGGCTACCAACCACCGGGCGCTGCAGGCCAGGGACGGCCACACGCCGGTGCAACGCAGGCTCTGCGTCCGCAAGTAGTGGCTCTCGGTCGCCGCCATCCCCCCGCAGCCGTGCCTCCTCTGCGGCAGCCGGAGGAGACCCCGGTGCACATGCACGTGGGGTGCGCCCACTCACGGCTCCTCTGGCCCCACTACCGCTAAGCGGTGCAAGAGGCGGCCCGCCACCTCCCATCCGGGGACAAGGCTCTATGGGTGGCCTCGTGGCGCTCTGAGGGCGCCGCATGGACAGAAGTCTTCTGCTCTGGGCTGATGCCCGAGGCGGCGGAGGCGCAGCTCTGCGCCATAGCTTGCTAGGACCCGCCAGGAGGGACCTTTGTGGATAATTTCCTCCACCCACATGCTCTGTCTGGGGGATTTCGCATGGGAGCCTCGCACCCACCGGCTGGAGCAACTCCTCCGCGATCCCCTAAGCGCAGAGGCCCGGGTGCACTGACGGCTCATCGCGGCAGAAGGCAGCTGCCCCCCCCCTCCCCTGCGCCCTGACAAGGACTTCGTAGCCTCCCTCCGTGTCGTGAATGGCACCCTGGAGTGCCCGCCGAAAGAGGACCCCCACCCGTACCGGGACCTGCCAGGGGGTTTCTCGAAGCACCTACAAGACGCCCTCTTCCCACGACCGCGTGGGAGGCCCGTATAGTGGGCGAGGAATGAGCGCGCGAATGGGGCCGTTGGTGCGCCGCCACGCGCGCCCCGGAGACCCCCGCACAACGGTACGCCGCCATCCCGCTCGAGGGGTAGGGGCCGCACACCCAGCCGCGGCCCACCATGATCCGCGGGGCGGGCCCCGACCACCCATGGGACGCAGCGGCAAAGGAATGGCTACAGGCGGTCCCGGAGCCACAAGCGGGGTGGAGTGGGGACGTGTCCTCGCTCATCCCAGCGCATGTCCCCCCCCGCATCGTCCTCCACACCGCCAACGTGCCCCGAGCCACTGAGATACACACATGGGGACGCGACGTGGCCACCATGGGGTGGCTCCACCCGGAAGGCGGAGCTGCCCGGCTCACCGTGGCGCACTTCAAAACTGGGGGTCCTGCGTACGACGACGCCCTGTCCCAGCTGGGCGACATTCTGGGACCCTTATTCCTCATGCTCCCCAACGGCCTTGCAACCCAGCGGCGCCAGGAGCTAGACAGCTGCGAGGGGCTGCGGGTTGGACCGGAGGCAGTCGCGGACGGCAGCCTACTGGCCCTCCTCCACCGGGACGCCGCGGACGACTGCCAGTGGGGCACGCTGGTGCCCCACCTCACCGGGCGCCACATGTATATAGCAACCCCCCCCCAGGGACGTCCCTGCCCGGCGTGGGATGACCTCATCGCCGCCTTCCACGACCACGGGGTCCTCCCCGAGGACACGTGGCAAGAGGTCCGGCAGAAGACGCTCGGCAGGGACTACTGACGCCGCGTCCGCACCCGCCTGCTGTAGCTCCAAGACCCCCTCCCCCGGAGGTGAACAACCTCTGGCTCCGTCGTCTCGGCCCCCGGTCGCCGCCCTCCCACCTCCCACACACCTGCCACCTCTGCGGGGAATGCAACACGGTATCCTCCGACACGCCCACGGGCGCCAACAGGTGCGCGCAGTGCTCCCAGGTGGCCGCGCGCCCCTGGCCCGAACCTCCCGCGGGCCCGCACAGGCGCACGGAAGAGGTGGCCTTGCACCGGCGCATCAGGGGAGCACACACCCCCTCACAGGAACGCGCGGGCCCCGCGGGCGCCACCCTCCTGTGGATCCACGTGCACCTGCGGGATGCCACGTCCGTCGAGCACCTGTCGCACGTGTTTGCGCCCTGACCCCCAGCCGCCGCCGCGCTTCTCAGAGCCCGCAGGACCATGCCTCGCCGACGGGGGCACGGGCCGGGGCACGCCAGAGCCCGCTGTCGAGCGCAGGAGGCGGCCGTCCGGGGCCTGGTAGCGGACGCGGTGACGGAGGCGCACGAGGCGCAGGCTGCCGCCCAGCACGACCCGGCGGGCAGTGCGAGAGCTTTCCTCAGCAAGGCGGCCCTCCCAGCCGTCCGCGCCCTGAACGCAGCGAGGGCCCCTACGCTGCTCCCGGCAATGCACAGAATCATGAACGCTGTCCAGCCAGGGCTCATCAGCCCGGAGGCGGCCCTCTACGGGCACTAGATGGAGTGGCGCACGTCCAACCGGTCAGGCTGGCCCCTGTCCATGGGGGACACCATGCGGCTGACGAGCACGGGGTCCGCCATGTCCCTTCACAGCAGCGCCCCAGCCCCGCTGCACGCCCTCAGGACGCGCTGCCCCGGGGACACGGCCCCGTACCTGAAAAAGGCGCGGCCCACCTACCCAGAAGGTGTATCCCAGTTGGACGCGGCACTCCACCTTCTACATCTGCCAGACGAGGACCTGAAAGACGGCGAAATCACAGTGTTCGTCGAAGGCGCGGACGAGGCGCCCACCCGCCCCCACCTGACCAACTCGGTGTACGACGGCGCCACGCCGACCCCTCCGTACGCCGTCATGTGGGAGGCGTTCCCCAGGGAGCCCACCTGGTGCCCCACCCTTTCGCCGGCGACGCACGCACCCCGCGGATGGGCTGACCCGGACCTGTCCCCCCCCCTCTCCAGGATGAGGGGTGCCCACCACAGGGGGCAGGCCCTCTGGCAAGAGCGCCCGGGCACCCGCCTGCTCCTCCTCGTCGTCGCGACCCGCGGGGGCCCGGAGCGGGTCCTGGGGATCACCTCCACCCACCTGTACGGGGCAGGGCCCGTACACCACCCCCCCCTCCCGGCGCCCGCGGCGCGGGACGGGGTACACACCTTCCTGCGAACACAGGAGGTCACCGCCGTTACGGGGGTCCACCTAGTGCGGCTCCCTTCGCCACCACGCGACCACCCCTGAGGTCCCAGGGCCCAGAGACCCGCCCCAGACTGGGAGCTGTGGCGCGACGTGCGGGAAGCGTGGCTCACCCGCCTCCCGCCCCAGTGCCGATGGATGGCCACTGGCCCCCGCCCGCACGGGGCTAGCGCCAGCGCCGGCCCCCTCTCCCCTCCCCCCCTCCCCCCTGCAGAGCACTGCACAGCACCGCCCACGGCACAACACAGATGCACCAGGAGGTAGTGGGGAGGGCGCGCCTGCCGCCACGCATGCCTACCAGAATAACAGTGATGTCGAACTCCGATGGCTCCCCCAAGCGGGACGACTGCCACCACCGCCGGTCCCGCTCCCGCTCCCCCGTCTCCCCGGGATGCGCGGGGGAGACCCTCGCGGAGCGCAAGGAGTGGCGGCTGGCAGAGGCAGCAGTGCCGGTCGGGCCGCCGGCTGGGCAGCCCCAGGCAGCCTCCGCCAACACCGGCCCGTCGACACGGGGACCTGCGCCGGCTGAGGAGACCGCCCTACCGCCCCGCCCCCGGAGGGGGCCCGTAGCGCACGGGGGATTGAGACCGCGGCCCCAGCAAGCCGCGCCGCGGCCCCAAACGCGGCCCCTGGCGCGCAGCCAGCGCGGGGCGTGGCCCCGGCGCCGGCCACAGGCGCCTCGTTGGAAGCCACCGCAGCCGCAGAGGAGGGCGGGGAGAGCGCACAAGGAGTTGAGACCGCGGCCCCGGCGAGCCGCGCCACTGCCCCGGCCGGCCACGCAGCGGCCCCCGGCACGCCGCGAGTGCGGGGGACGGACCCCGCGCGGGCCTCGGGCGCCGCGCCGGGAGCAGCCGCAGCCGCATGGGGTGGCAGGGAGGGCGCGAAGTACCGCGCCCACACCGACCCAAGCCACACCCACACCAGGCCCTTCAAGCCGTTCCCCTCCAAGACTGCCTTCCCCACGGGGCTGACGCGGCACGTCCGCCCCCCGGCGCCCGAGGGTTCGCCGCAAGGCGTCACGCCGCAGCCTCTGCGGCGGCAACAGGACGCCTGGCGCGTGATCCGGGAGGGGGGGGATGGCGCACAGGCGGAGCAGGGTGCCGGCCACAGGAGCGTGGAGCGGGGGACAGGAGGCGACAGGGGGAGTGCCCAGGGACACACGCAAGGGGCAGGCCAGGGCGCACACGGCAAGGAGCGAGGGCGAAGGCACAGGCACGGTACCGAGGCCAGCGGCAGCAGAGGGGGGCAGGGCGCGGGCAGCGACCGGCACGACGCGGGGCAAGGAGCAGGGAAAGGACAAGGGCACGGGAAGGGGACGCAGGGGCGCGAGCAGGGCGTTAAGGCAGGCGGCCACGGAGCGCATGGAGTGGAGCGGGGCGCGGTTGGTGAGCGTGGGCGCGGCCGAGGGCATGGACACGGGCACGGGAAGGATACGGGCGCCGGCAGTGCGGGCTAGGGCGCAGGTGACGGGGGGCGAGACCCACGGCGCGGACAGGGGGACAAAGGCGTAGGGGCTGGGAAGGGACCCAAGGGCAAAGGCAAGGGTACTGTGGGCCCACGGGGACAGACAGGGCGGGGCGCGGGAGCCAAGGGGGGAGGGCGGAGCAAAGGGAGGGGGACGGGGAGCGAGGCGCCCCCGCAGCCGGACGTGCGGCCGGTGCGCTGCATCCCCTTCGGCATCGAACAAATGCCGGCGCACCACACCCACCACCACCACCACCACCACCACCACCACCACCACGCCCACCTCTACAACATCGCCCCCGACACCGGTGACCTCATCCCCCCCCAATCCCCCCGACCCCAGCACCAGCCGCCCCCCCCCGCGCCGAGAGCGGAGCCAGCGCGGGTGGCTGCTGCCTCGGCGGCGGGGGGGCGGGGCGCGGCGCCGGCTTCGCAGGCACAGGGGCCGCAGGGAAAGCCGGCGAGGGGGGCAGAGGGGACCTGGCCCTGGGACCAGGAGTGGGGCATGGTCCCGGACCCCCTGGGGGGTGAGGCCCTCCCCCAGGGTGGTGGAAGTGTATGGGTGGCTCAGCTGGGCCTGCTTGGGGACCACCAGGGGGATGAGGAACCGGCCCTTCGATGCCATGCTCCTCCGGAGGGACATGGGGAACCGGGAGGTGCTCCCGGGGGGGTGGGCGGCCCCAGAGGACCACGAGAGGGTCCTCAGGGCGTGCTGTTGGGCGGTGTGGCCCGACAGGGAGCCGACGTCGCCGGCTCTTCTGGAGGGGGGGGCGGTGCTCCGCATCACGGATGCGGATGCCACCAACTGGCTCCCCCGGGCTTTGCGCAATGTCCTCACCCACTGGCGCTACCGCTGGTGGAACCCGCCGCCGCCGCAGCCCAAGCCCCGACACAAGCGACGACGCAGGTGACGGCTGTGCCCTGCCGGCCGGGGCGATGAGCGCGGTGGGGTGGGGAGGGGGGAGTACCGCGGGACGCCCCCCCCAGCGGAGCCGGGCCCCCCAACCCACAACCCCCCATCGTACGGCGCGGCGAAGGGGCGCGCGCCACCTCCAGTGGGGAAAAAGGACGGGGGCAACCAGCGTGAGGGGAGGCTCACTGCCCCTCAGCCCGCTAACCGCTGACTGCTGACCCTGCAGCTGCGCCTCTGTCCCCACCTGGAAAACCCATGGCACTGGGTACCAGTGGCGGACTCCGTCCCCTACCTTCAACTCCAGCTGCAGCCGGACGGGGAGTTCTCCCTGCAGCGCAAGCACCAGCTGCACCTGGCGGCGGTGCACCACTGGTGCTTCAACACCCTCGTGCCACCAAAAGTGGTGCAGGAAGTCATTCTGGCGATTCTCGGGGGGGTGACACAGTACGTCGCCCCTTTCATCGCCGACGACTCCGACACCGCGCGCCTGCTGGGCCACATCACGGTCCAGGTGGGGAGGGACAGGCCGCGGTACGCCTTTGACGCGTCGAGGGACAGCCTGCAGGATGACCGGACCCTGGGGCTCAAACGGGTACCAACACGGTGCCAGCAGGCAGTGGTGGGTACACTTGTCCACCACCGCTCAACCTCTGTGCGCGCCGAGGACACCAAGATGTTCTTGGAAATGGCCGGCGTGCACGAAATATGTCCTGAGGTGCACTACCCCTTCCTGGAGTTCGCAACTCTAGCGGGGGGTGACTGGGTCCACCGCATACCCCGGGCCCTGGATGCACTGGGAGGGGGGCTCTCCAACCCCATCGCGTGCCCCAGGGCGGCCCACGTCCAACTACAGTCCCCACCGGGCAACATCATCACGCTGCGCACCGTCAAGCTGCGACACCGCGACACGTGCCGCCTGACGGTGCTGCACACGACGCCGTGGCATGGGCATCACGGGCCACGCCACCCCTTCCCCGACAACGACGACCCGTGGACAACGGCGGTGCGGAAATGCGTCAACCAATGCGCCGATGAACACCTCCACTATTGCCGCCGCGAGCACGAGCCCACCAACCACCCCGGGTGGCGCGACGCCTTGGTCCACCTCTTCCACACCACCGGCACACGGGACCCCCGCCTGAGACTCCTCCACCCCACGAGGGCTAAGCGGAACGCCCACACCGGCCCCGGGGGGTGCCCCGGGGGGTGACCACGGGGGGCCTGCACCTCCACGTCCGGGTCTACCGCCGCCAGGGCGGCCTATCCCCCCCAACGCGGGGGGCGGCGTACCACCCGCCAGCGGCCCTCATGTACATCCTCCACGACTTACTCGCGGAAAGCGAGCACCGGGAGCCTACCGCGGATGTGGCGTGGCCTGAGCCCCTGCGCCCCCGGCCCCACGCGCCGACGCTGGTGTGACTGGTGACCACGGAAAACCAATGCACCCGAGCGGCGGGGCAAGCGCAGCTCCAGGCCGAATGGGTAATAGTGCAGGTGGGGGCAGGCCAGCCCAGGCCCCGTGGACCCCCCTGTGACACCCCCCTGCTGGTAGCTAAAGGGGTGCCGCACGACCCACACATGGCAGTGCACGCGCTAGAGGACCAGCCGGAGGACACGGAACACCTGGTGGTGCACCAGCGCGGAGGCCCAGCGTGGCTCAAGGAACATGTGACGGCACTCCGGTCCTGGGCAAGCACGATCGCCAGAGCGGAAATCCGGCTGCACGACCACCCGGCAAACAGCCCCGGCGACACCAGGGCGCTGAGCGTGGACCAACTGACCTCCAGCCACCACGACGTCCGGTGGCACTCCGCCAACCTCAACGCGGGGTGCTACTGGATCCGGGAGGCCTGGCGCCACACCTCTTCGGATGCGTCGGGGGGCGGACCCTGCAAACACGCCACCAGCGTCGCTCTCGCCGCCGACCTCACCCGCACGTGGGCGGTGGCCATCTCGGACACGGTGCCCGACGGGGAGGGGGTGGCTGCCTCCCTCCCCCTGCAATACGGCGCCCACCGACCGTGGGTCCACACGGTGGACGCCGAAGTCATCTTCTACCTCCTGCGACACGCGGATCGCGAGCGGACTACGGGGGTCCCCGTCAGCGCGGCAAAGGTGGTCAACCAGATGCCCCTATGGTGGCTCTGGGACGGCCTGTGCGCGCGAGGGCGACAAACCAGGCACCCGTTCTGGTACGTCTGAGCCACCTCGCACCACAGTGACACCCTACTGCACAAGGCGGACTGGGCAGCGTCCCAGGACACTGTCCTGCAGAACACGCCCCCGGACCCTGGCCACGCCCAACTCATTGTCGCCGGTCATGACGGCCACCTTGATCTACGCCCCCCCATGATGCGGACGCTTGGCGAGGTCGCGCAGCGGGTGCAGACGGACCATGCGCTGACGCACCGAGGACACACACCTCTGGGCGCGGCCCACGCCACAGCCTATGTGCACGCCCGGGACCTCGGGGCGACGCCCACCAACCGCCGGGCGCTGCGGGCCAGAGACGGCCACACGCCGGTGCAGCGCAGGCTCTGTTTCCGTAAGGAGCGGCTCTCCGGCGTCGCCGTCCTCCCACAACCGTGCCTCCTTTGCCGCGGCCCGGAGGAGACCCCGGTGCACATGCACGTGGGATGCGACCACTCACGGCTCCTCTGGCCCCACTACCATCAGGCGGTACACGAGGCGGCCGGCCACCTCCCACCCGGGGACAAAGCCCTAAGGGTGGCCTCGTGGCCCTCCGCAGGCGCCACATGGACGGAAGTCTTCTGCTCTGGGCTGGTGCCCGGGGAAGCAGAGGCGCAGTACCGCGCCATAGCCCGCTACGACTGTTCTCGAGGGACCTCCGTGGACAATTCCCTCCACCACATGCTCCGGCTGGGGGACTTCGCATGGGAGCCTCGCAACCACCCGCTGGAGCAATTCCTCCGCGAGCCCCTAAGCGCGGCGGCCCGGGTGCCCCGATGGCTCACCATGGCACAGGGCGACCACCTCCCCTCTCCCCCGCCCCCTGATGAGGACTTTGTGGCCTCCCTCCGTGTCGTGAATGGCACTCTGGAGTGCCCGCCACAAGAGGGCCCCCACCCGTACCGGGACCTGACGGGGGGTTTCTCGAAGCACCTACAAGACGCCCTCTTCCCACCGTGGATCATCGGGCGCGGCTCCATGACCGCGTGGGAGGCACGCATAGTGGGTGAGGAGTGGGCGCGCGAATGGGGCCATTGGTGCGCCGCCACGCGCGCTCCGGAGACCCCAGCCCAACGATACGCCGCCATCCCGCTCTAGGGATGGGGGCTGGACACCCGGCCAAGACCCACCGTGATCCGCGGGGCGGGACCTGACCACCCGTGGGACGCCGCGAGAGGAGAATGGCTGCGAGCGGCCCCGGGGCCGCAAACAGGATGCACTGGGGACGTGTCCTCACTCGTCAGGACGCCCGTCCCCCTCCGCATCGTCCTTCACGCCGCCAACGTACTCCGGGCTACAGAAATACGCAAATGGGGACACGACACGGCCACTGTCCGATGGCACCCCCCGGAGGACGGGGCCGCCGAGGTCGCCGTGGCGCACTTCAAAACTCGGGGGCCAGTATACGACGACGCCCTGTCCCGGCTGGGTGACACCCAGGGGCCCTTGCTCCTCATGCTCCCCACCGACGGTGCAGCCGCGCTGCGCCAGGAGCTCGACGGCTGCGAAGGGCTGCAAGTGGGGTGGGAGGCAGTCGCGGACGGCACCCTACTGGCCCTCCTCCACCGGGACGCCGCAAATGCGTGCCACTGGGATACGCTGGCGCCCCACCTCACGCCACGTGTACATGGCAACCCTCCCCCCAGGGGCACCCCCACCCGGTGTGGGACGACCTCATCGCCGCCTTCCACGACCACGGAATTCTCCCCGATGACACGTGGCGGGAGGTCCAGCAGAAGACGCTCGGCAGGGACTACTGGCGCCGCGTCCGCGCCCGCCTGCTGGAGATCCGGGACCCCCTCCGACAGAGGTGGGACAACCTCTGGCCCCGCCCTCTCGACCCTTGGTCGCCGCCCTCCCGCCTCCCACAGACCTGCCGACTCTCCGGGGAATGCGACACTGTGTCCTCCGCAGCGTCGACAGGCGCCAACAGGTGCGCGCGGTGAGACCAGGTGGCCGCGTGCCCCTGGCCCGAACCTCTCGCGGGCCCGCGCAGGCGCACGGAGGAAGACTGGCGCATCGAGGGAGCACAAGCCCCCTCACACGAGCGCGCGGGCCCCACGGGTGCTGCCCTTCTGTGGATCCACGTGCACCTGCGGGACGCCACATCCGTTGCGCACCTGTCGCACGTGTTCGCGCCCTGACCCCCACCGGCCGCCACCCTTTGCAGAGCCCGCAGTACCATGCCACGCCAACGGGGGGACGGGCCAGGACACGCCAGGGCCCGCCGCCAAGCGCAGGAGGCGACAGTCCGGGGCCTGGTAGCGGACGCGGTGGCGAAGGCGCATGAGGCACACGCTGCCGCACGACGTGACCCGACGGGCAGTGCGGAGGGTTTCCTCAACAAGACCGCCCTCCCGGTCGTCCGCGCCCTGAACGGAGCAGGGGCCCCTACGCTCCTCCTGGCGATGCACCGGATCGTGAACGCCATCCAGCCGGGGCTCATCAGCCTGGAGGTGGCCCTCTACGGGCACTGGATGGAGTGGCGCGAGTCCAACCGGTCGGGCCGGCCCCTGTCCATGGGGGACACCCTCTGGCTGACGGGAGCGGGGTCTGCCATGTCCCTCCGCAGCAGCGCCCCAGCCCTGCTGCACGCCCTCAGGACGCGCTACCCCGGGAACACGGCCCCGTACCTGAACCAGGCGCGGGCCAGATACCCGGGGGGAGTGTCCGAGCTGGATGCGGCGCTCCACCTTCTACACCCACCGGACGAGGACCTGGAGGTGGGCGAAATCACGGTGTTCGTGGAAGGCGCGGACGAGGCGCCTGCCCGCCCCCGGCCGACCAACCCGGTGTACGACGGCACCAGGCCGACCGCCCCGTACGCCATCATGTGCAAGGTGTTCCCCAGGAAGCCCGCCTGGTGCCCTGCCCTTCCGCCGGCGACGCACGCGCCCCGCGGCCGGGCCAACCCAGACCTGCCCCCCCCCCTCTCCAGAACCAGGAGTGCCCACCACAGGGGGCAGGTCCTCTGGCAAGAGCGCCTTGGCACCCCCCTGCTCCCCCTCGTCGTCGCGACCCGCGGGGACCCGGAACGGGTCCAGGGGATCACCGCCACCCACCTCTTTGGGGCAGCACTTGTACCCCGCCCCCCCCTCCCGGCGCCCGCGGCGCGGCACAGGGTACACACCTTCCTGCGAACACAGGAGGTCACCGCCGTTACGGGGGTCCACCTAGTGCGGCTCCCCCCGGCACCACCTGACGACCCCCGGGGGCCCAGGGCCCTGAGCCCCGCCCCAGACTGGGAGCTGTGGCGCGACGCGTGGGCCGCCTGGCTCCCCCGCCTCCCCTCCCAATGCCGATGGATTGCCACCGGCCCTCGCCCGTACGGGGCTGACGCCACAGCCGACCGTCCAACCCCTCCCCCCCTCCCCCCCGCAGAGCACTGCACAGCACTGCCAAAGGCACGACACTGATGCACCGGGAGGTAGTGGGAAGGGCGCACCTGCCACCACGCATGCCTGCCAGGATAACAGGGATGTCAGACTCCGATGGCTCCCCCCAGCGGGTTGACCGCGACCACCTCCGGTCCAGCTCCCGCTCCCCCGTCTCCCCGGAAGGGGCGGGGGAGACCCCCGCCGAGCGCGAGGAGCGGTGGCTGGCGGAGGCGGCAGTGCTGGTCGGGCCGCTGGCTGGACAGCCCCGGGGGGCCTTTGCTGACACCGGGCCGTCAACCCAGGAGCCTGAGCTGGCCAAAGTGACCGCCCTCGCTGCCCAAACAGCAAGCCCGAGACGCCCGGGGAGCCGAGACCGCAGGCCCAGCGAGCCACGCCGCGGCCCCGACCGCGGCCCCCGGCACGCCGCCGACACGGGGGGTAGCCCTGGCGCAGGAACCAGGCGCATCGCCGAGGGCTGCACCAGCCGCAGAGGGGAGCGGGGAGGGTGCACGAGGGGTTGCAACCGCGGCCTGAACGAGCCGCGCCACCCCCTCGACCGGCCACGCCGCTGCCCTCAGCCCGCAGCGAAAGCGGGGGACAGACCCCGCACGGGCCACAGGTGCCTCGCCGGCGGCCGCCGCAGCAGCAGCAGTGGGGAGGGAGGGCGCGAAGTACCGCGCCCACGCCAACCCCATCCACACCCATACCAGCCCCCCAAGCCGTTCCCCCCGAAGCCCTTCCCCCCGGGGCGGACGCGGCACGTCCGCCCCCCGGCGCCCGAGCGCTCGCCGCCGGGCGTCACGCTGCCGCAGCTGCAAAGGCAGCGGGACGCCCGGCGCGTGATCGAGGAAGGAGGGGACGGCGCGCAGGCGGAGCTGCGTGCCAGCCACGGGAGCGCGGCGCGGAGGACAGGAGGCGACAGGGGAAGTGCCCAGGGGCACGCGCAGGGAGCGGGCCAGGGCACACGCGGCAAGGAGCAAGGGCGCAAACACGGACGGGGCACCGAGGCCAGCAGCAGCGGGGGGGGACAGAGCGCGGGCAGCGGACGGGGCAGGGAGCCGGGAAGGGGCCGGGGCACGGGAAGGGCGCGCAGGGGCGCGGGCAGGGCGCCCAGGTGCATGGAGCGGAGCGAGGGGCGGTGGGCGAGCAGGCAGGCCAGAGCGTGGGTGACAGGGGGCGGGACCCACGGCACGGGCAGGGGGACAGAGGCGTGGGGGCCGGAAGGGGGCCCAAGGGCAAGGGCAAGGGCGCCACAGGCCCCCAACAGGCGGGACGGGGCATGGGAGCCCGGGGGGGAGGGCGGGCCGAAGCGAGGGGGGCGGGGGGCGGGGCACCCCCGCAGCCGGACGTGCAGCCGGTGAGGTGCATTCTCCCCGGCATCCAACAGATGCCGGCGCACCACACCCACCACAACCACCACCACCACCACCACCTCTACAACATCGACCCTGACGCCGGAGAGCACACCCCCCCCCAACCCCCACGACCCCAGCACCAGCCAGACCCGCCCGCGCCGAGAGCGGAGCCGGCGCGGATGGCCTCAGCGGGGGGTGGCAGGGGGCCGCAGGGGGAGCCGGCGCAAGGGGCAAGAGGAGCCCGGCCCTGGGACCAGGACTAGGGCACAGTCCCGGACCCTCTGGGGGATGAGGCCCCCCCCCTGCTGGGGGAGGTGTACGGGTGCTTGAGCTGGGCCAACCAGGGGACCACCACGGTGCTGAGGAACCGGCTTTTCGATGCCGTGCTCCTGTGGAGAGACGGAAGAAACCGAGAGGTACCCCGGGGGGGGTGGGCAGCCCCAGAGGACCACGAGCGGGTCCTCAGGTCAGTGATCTGGGCAGCTTGGCCCGACAGGGGGCCGACGTGGCCGGCCTTCCTGGAAGGGGAGGCGGTGCTCCGCATCACGGACGCCGACGCCAACAACTGGCTCCCCCAGGCCTTGCGCAGCGCCCTCGCCCACTGGCGCTACCGCCGGCGCAACCCGCCACCGCCACAGCCCCAGCCCCAACACAAGCGGCGGTGCAGGTGATGGCCCAGACGGCAGACGCGAGAGGGTGGGGGGGGGAGCTGTGTCCCCCGACCCACACCCCCCCCACAATACGGCGGATGGAGGAGCGCGCCAGCTCCCGCGGGAGGGAGGGCGGAGGCAAAGAGCGCGGGGGGGAGCCTACTGCCCCGGAGCCCGCTGACCGCTGACCGCTAACCCTCGCGGCCGCCCCCGGCCGGCCAGGACCGCGCAGCGACAGCAGGGGGGACAAGGGACCCCAGCGAGAGCCTGCACGAGGGTCCGGCTCTAGGTAGAGGGGGGCGGGGGAAGAGTACAACCCCCAAGCCGACGGCTGGCCCCCAGGGCCGGGACCGCCAGGCCGCCCCCCCTCGGCCGTCAGGGGGCGGCGCCAGGGGACCGGAGGGCCCCCCCCACTCCCCCCCCCTCCCCCTCAGGCCCAAGAGCGGACGGGGGCAGACCGAGGAGACGGCGGCCCCGCACCCCCCCCAAGAAGGCCGCTACACCCGGGGTGAGGGGGCACCGCGGCCGCGGCAAGCGCCCCAGGTGAACCGCCCGCACGCGCCCGCTCTGCCCGCTGCCGACCGACGGCGGACCGCCCAGGACGGCGCAAACCCAGCGGCACCTTCAGAGGCCCAACTGGGGAAGGCGGGGGCGCGAACCAGGGCGGGGGGGTTCCCCCCCCCTTCCCTCCCCCCCCCGCCGCACTGACCCATTGGCGGCCGACCGGGCCGCGCCCGACGCCCGCAGCCGCCCAACAGCTCCCACGGCACGAGTATACCCCAGGGGGGCGCGCTGGAGACAACAGATGGCAGGCCGACCCCCGACGGGGCGGAGGGGCAGGTGGGGGCGGAGCGCCCCCCCCACCCCTCACCCCCGCCCCCCCCGGGCTTGAGGGCCACAGGGGCGACCCTCCGCCCCCCCCAGAGCCGGAGGGACGCCCCCCCTCCCCCAGAAAGGACCGCGACGCCGGGGAGGGGGGATGCGGCTGGACCTGCACACCGCGGGCCCCAACGCCCCCAGCCACCTGCTCCCGACCCACACCAGCGCGCCGGAGCGGCGCGCGGAACAACCCCGGGGGCGGCGCACGGCGGCACACCAGAACAGTATGGGGGCCTCGCCCCCCATGACCCCCCCCCATGACCATTGTCCACTCGGTGAGGGCAGAGGGGGGGTTCAGGTCAGAAGGGGCCCCCGAAGAGCGGTCCAAGGGCCGCCCCTCATCCCCCCCCCCCCCGGGGCGGCCCCGCGACCCCGACCGAACGCGGACGCCGGGGGGGAGTGCGCCGACGACAAGAGGGGGGCTAGGGTAGGGAACCGCGGGCCGCCGCCCAGAGGGGGAGCAGGGAGTCCACGACGCGACCTCCCCCCCTACCCCCCCACCGGCCCGCAAGCCGCGGGGGCGCCGGCCCCCACCCCCCGAGGCAGAGGGGGTGGTCTCTCCTCCCCCCGCCAGAGACAGGAGCCGGAGCACGGCCCGCCCCCCCGCCCCAGCCGCCGGCTCCCACAGGAACCGCGGGGAGCAAGCGAGCCCGCGCCAACGCGCCAATACACCGCACAGATCGCGCCCAGAGAAGGCAGGCGAGCACAAACCGGAGTGGTATGGGGACCATGCCCCCCGTGACCAGAACGACGCCAGTGACACCCGCTTTGCTGCCTGCCCAGGGAAGGCAGAGGGACGGAACAAGGCAGAGCGACCCCCCGCCCTACTGGCCCCCCCGGCCGCACAAACGGGAGGCACGGCGCACGCCCCCCCCCCCCCCCCTGGAACCCGCCCCCCGGCACAGGAACACCACGGACCCGCCCCACGGGGGGCGCACAGCCCGGAGCCAGGTAGGGGGGAACCGGGACCGGACCGCCCCCCCCCACAAAGAACGCCAGACGGAGCAGGGGACCGGGGCAGGACACGCGGAGGGGCACGGACCACATGGAACGGCCCTACCTGCGCCCAGTGCCGGGACCGCGCGAGGTGCGCACGCCACACCACCCAAGGGGGGGGGGGGCGGACGCCCGCGGGAGCGCGAGCGCACACGGAAGCAAAGGGCACGCGGGGACTACCAGAAGGGCAACCGGACCGAGCTAGCGAGGGTAAGGGAAACCCGGACGGGACATCCCGCCACACGCAGCGCGGGACACACGGGGTGGGAAGGGGGAAACGGGAGAGACACAACACCAGGTACCGGCCCGAGCCCCCCGAGCCGGCCGCGAGCGCTGCGCACACACGGACGGGGCACTGTACCCACCAAGGCAGTAGTGGCGCACTGCGCCACGCCCCAACCCCTAGGCTAGGCAGCCTCCGCGCCAGCCCAAGGGGGTCCTACTGGCGAGAAGCCAGTGGCAGATGCCCGGCGGCGCCGGCGCCCCGGGCGACCACGCATTTGGGGGGCGACGCGGTGGGTAAGCGCCGGTAGAAACGGCTGCGAACTGATGCACTGACCGCGGAGTGGCGAAATGGGGAAGCCGGGGAGCGTCGGGGCTCCGAGCCCTGTGAACCCGGGGGACTCCGCCACAAGGCAGGAGGTGCGTCTTGGAGGGCCCCCCACTGGGACCCGGTGGGGGGGATATCACCTGGCCCGACCAGGTGGCCCCTCGGGGCCGAAAGGCGTCTAGTACCCGCAAAATCAAACCTCAAACCTCAAACCAAACTGCACAGCGCAACAGAAGCCAGCACAAGAACGCAATGCGACAGGGCCACGTCAAACAGCAGGACACACCACGGCCGAGCACCACACAGACCAAAACAGGAAGGACCACCACGGAGAGGCACGGAACAACGCAAAAAAAAAACCAGCAGAGAACACAGCACGGGACAGCAGAACGAAACTGAAACAGCCCAACAGGACCAAGCGCAACACCGCGCCAGACAGCAAGGTACGAAAACCCAGCCAAGCACAAGCACGCCACACAGCACCAGGCAAAACACACAATGCACCACAGACCGCAGCGCCAACAGCACCACACACCAGCACAACCGACAGCCACAAACACACAAACTGACACCACACCGCACAACCTCCACGTGCCCCGCACAGCCGCCCAGTAAATCCGGGGGCGCAAGCCCCCGGGATGGGGAAAGGCACCACGGCGTCGGGAAAGCCGACCGGAGCACCGAGAGCGACAGGACCGGACCAGGCGCGGCGCACCAACGCGGGGCCCAAAGGCACGCGAGAGAGGCACGCAGCCAGCCAAAACCACGGCACTTGGACAGGTGCCAAGCGACAACGGCCACCAGGTGCCGCAAACCCGGGCAGCGCGCACAAAACGCAACAAACCACGGCACAGGAACAGGTGCGGGGCAACACCCAACCCACAAACCCACGCCGCAAACCCCAGCCAGGAGTGGCGGGGTACAGGCAGAGCGAGCACACGAACACACACACACCCCAACACCCCAGCCAGGAGTGGCGGGGCACAGGCGAAACCCGAGCCCAAGCACACACACCCACAGCGCCCACCCCAGCCAGGAGTGGCGGGGTACAAGCGGAGCGGGCACACTGACACACACACACCCCAACAACCCAGCCAAGGGCGGCAGGGCGCAGCCGAAACCCGAGCCCAAACACACACGCCCACGCCGCACACCCGAGCGGGGAGTGGCGGGGTACAAGTGGACGGGGCACACGGACACACACACACCCCAACGACCCAGCCAGGAGTGTCGAGGTACAAGCGGAGCGGGCACACAGACGCACACACAGCCCAACACCCCAGCCAAGAGCGGCAGGGGGGCAACCAAACCCCGAGCCCAAACACACACACCCAGGCCGCACACGGCAGCCAGGAGTGGCGGGGTACAAGCAGAGCAGGCACACGAACACACTCACACCCCAACACCCCAGCCAGGAGTGGCGGGGCGCAGCCAAAACACGAGCTCGAACACACACACACACACCAGACAAGCCAGCCAGGAGTGGCGGGGAACAAGCGGAGCGGGCACACGAACACACACACACCGCAACACCCCAGCTAGGAGAGGCGGGGTGCAGCCGAAACCCAAGCCCAAACACACACACCCACGTCGCACAGCCCAGCCAGGAGTGGCGGGGTACAAGGGGAGCGGGCACACGAACACACACACACCCCTACACCCCAGCCAGGAGTGGCGGAGTACAAGCGGAGCGGGCACACAGACGCACACACACCCCAACACCCCAGCCAAGAGCGGCGCGGCCCAGCCAAAACCCGAGCCCAATCACACACACCCAGGCCGCACACCGCAGCCAGGAGTGGCGGCGTACAAGCGGAGCGGGCACACGAACACACACACACCCCCACACCCCAGCCCGGAGTGGCGGGGCGCAGCCGAAACCCGAGCCCGAACACACACACACACACCACACACCGAAGCAAAGAGTGGCGGGGAACAAGCGGAGCGGGCACACGAACACACACACACCCCAACGACCCAGCTAGGAGAGGCGAGGCGCAGCCGAAACCCAAGCCCAAGCACACACACCCACGCCGCACACCCCAGCCAGGAGTGGCGGGGAACAAGCGGAGCGGGCACACGAACACACACACAGCCCGACACCCCAGCCAGGAGTGGCGGGGCGCAGCCGGAACCCAAGCCCAAAAACACACCCACGCCGCACACCCCAGACAGGAGTGGCGGGGTACAAGCGGAGCGGGCACACGAGCACGCACACACCCCAACAACCCAGCCGGGAGTGGCGGGGCGCAGCCGAAACCCAAGCCAAAGCACACACACCCACGGCGCACGGCCCGGCCAGGAGTGGCGGGGTACATTCAGAGCGGGCACACGAACACACACACACCCCAACAGCCCGGCCAGGAGTGGCGGGGCGCAGCCGAAGCCCGAGCCCAAACACACACACACACACACCACACGCCCGAGCCAGGAGTGGTGAAGAACAAGCGGAGCGGGCACACAGACACACACACGCCCCAACAACCCAGCCACGAGTGGCGGGGGGCAGCTGAGACCCAAGCCCAAGCACACACACCCACGCCGCACACACCAGCCAGAATTGGCGGGGTACAAGCGGAGGGCGCACAAGAACACACACACACCCCAACACCCCAGCCAGGAGAGGCAGGGCGCAGCCGAAACCCGAGCCCAAACACACACACCGACACCACACACCCCAGCCAGGAGTGGCGGGGTACAAGCGGAGCGGGCACACAAACACATGCACACCCCGACACCCCGCCCAGGAGAGGCGGGGCGCAGCCGAAACCCAAGCCATAGCCCACACACCCACGCCGCACACCCCAGCCAGGAGTGGCGGGGTACAAGCGGAGCGGGCGCACGAGCACACACACACCCCAACACCCGACTCAGGAGTGGCTGGGCGCAGCCGAAACCCGAGCCCAAGCACACACACCCACGCCGCACATCCCAGCCAGGAGTGGCGGGGTCCAAGCAGAGCGCGCACAGGAACATACACACCCCAACATCCTAGCCAGGAAGGGCGGGGCGCAGCCGAAACCGGAGCCCAAGCACACACACCCACACCACACACCCTGCCAGGAGTGGCGGGGTACAAGCGGAGCGGGCACACGAACACACAAATACCCCAACACTGCAGCCAGGAGTGGCGGGGCGCAGCCGAAACCCAAGCCAAAGCACACACACCCACGCAGCACACGCCAGCCAGGAGTGGCAGGGTATAAGTGGGGCGCGCACACAAGCACACACACACCCCAACACCCGGGCCAGGAGTGGCGGGGCGCAGCCAAAACCCGAGCCAAAACACACACACACACACCACACGGCCCAGCTAGGAATCGCGGGGTACAAGAGGAGCGCGCACACGAACACACACACACCCAAACACCCCAACTAGGAGTGGCGGGGCGCAGCTGAAACCCGAGTGCAAGCACACACACCCACACCACACACCCCAGCCAGGAGCGGCGGCGTACAAGCGGAGCGGGCACACGAACACGCACACACCCCAACACCCCAGCCACGAGTGGCGGGGCGCAGCCGAAACCCGAGCCCAAACACAACCAGGACCCACACACAAACACCACACAACAGTAGGAAACCCAGTGTCCATAGCCCGGGCACTGAGGCAGCCCGTGCCATGCAGGTGACCCGGCCAAACAAGATCCGGAGACTGGCGGTAAGGCTGCATCCTAAGGCCTGCGCTGCTTTGAGACTCGAGGCAGAGCGTGCGACACCCAAGCGCCTCGGAACGCCAGTACCAAGAACAGGCATGCATGCCTTGGGAACGGGATACGCCAGGAAGTCCGGTGAACCTCTAGGGTTCCGCCCAAAGGAGGGGACGTGCGCAAGCACGGGGGCACACCCTCCCAGCAAGAAGAGCACGTCACGCTGGCGGCGATCAGCCCTCCCGGTGTTGCCCGGGGCCGCTTTGTTGGGGGCCACCAGTCAGGTCTAGCGGGAAGTAAGCCGCCTCCCCGCTCCACGCGGGGACCTCTTCCTGTTTGTCACAGGGGCAACGCCAGGGGGAACCATGGGGCACCTCTCCACGACCGAGTGCGCCTACCTACCTACTCATTCAGTGACAGACCCGTTCGTGGCGAATTGGGTATGTGTTGTGCATTGATCAGACATTTATGTATCTTCGGACCGATGTATGCAGTAAAAACCTGGATCCCGCCTCCGTTCTACGCACCATACGGGACTGACCTGTTGCCACCCAGCTGTTGTAACTCCTCCACGGTGACACAGTGCAAGTAAACGGGTCCATTGGCAGCGCCAGGACCAGCAATATTGCCATACAAACGATAGGTACCTGGATCTGTACCATGTGCAGGATCCGGCCCCTGGCCGACAGGCTCTTGCCAACCATTATGTTGCAATGCCACTGCCCAATAAATAGTGCGATTCTGAAAGCTGTCAGTTGGGTTGACATACTGCATCGGATGCACATCAAAGCTGGGCCAGTGTATGTAGGCAGCATCAGTGCCGGGGGGCTATGTAAATTATGTTTTCAGAGGGTCCAGGGTAGGTAGGTACGTAGGTGCACTCGGTCGTGGGGAGGCGCCCCTTGGTTCCCCCTGGTGTCGCCCCTGTGACGAACAGGAAGAGGCTCCGCGCGTGAAGAGGGGAGGCGGCTTACATCCCGCTAGACCTGACTGTTGGCCCCCAACAAAGCGGCCCCGGGCAACACCGGGAGGGCTGATCGCCGCCGGCGTGACGTGCTTGTCTCGCCTGGAGGGTGTGCCCCCGTGCCTGCGCACGTCCCCTCCTTTGGGCGGAACCCTAGAGGTTCACCGGACTTCCCCGCGTATCCCGTCCCCAAGGCATGCATGCACGTTCTTGGTACTAGGATTCCGAGGCGCTTGGGTGTCGCACGCTCCGCCTTTCAGAGGGTCCATTTACGGGTGTGTAGGTTACCTGGTCAGACCCTATGGGACCGTATGCCGAAACATGATTTGTGCCATTTGACATAGTAACTCGCATTGTGGCGTCGTACACATTCGGGTCTGTGGTCCCACTGTCACCACCGCCTTCGCCTGCACTTGCACCTGAATCAGCACCACCACTCTCGCCTGCACTTGCACCTGAATCACCACGACCGCTTTCGCCTGCACTTGCACCTGGGTCGGCAGATCCTCCGCCAGCAGCAGCAGTTGCAGTGTGCAATGTGGTGGGCACGACGTTGTAGACTGCCTTGATTGCCTCGACGGTACTCACGAATTCCGGACGGGGCATCTCCTCTTTGTGTAGCAAGAGGAACATCATATTGCCAGTCATACCCGTGTGTGTATCCCCAATCCAAACTGTTGTATGGAGGCCAGTATTCGAAAAAGTGTCAGTGTAGATCGGAACCTCCTGATCATTGATGTATACTGATGTGTTTCCACTTGTGACACCACTGCGAACTGCGTATAGGGCATACCTGTCCAACGGGAGTTTGACCGGCAGGGTGCAAGTATTTTCAAAGCCAATCAAATCATCGATCGTCCCGTCCGCAGCGAATGTATTGTCTGTGTTGTTCAGTCGGCCGCCAAGCGGCGGTCCAGCAGACAATCTACCTGTCACCTTCAGCACCGCAATGAATGTAAGGCCTGTATGACCCGCAAGGATACCAGCAGACCTGGTAATGGATGTGAGTGGACCACTCGTATTGTTGAAGACCAGTACCAAATTCCGATTGACTGACGGGTTAAAAGTGGTCAGGACAGGTCTCTCAAAGTCAGTGTTATCAGCGTAGGACATTTTCAATGCACCTGACTGCCAAACCTCTACTGTATCACCATTTGTTGCCTGCATTGTACCATCCGCGTCTGCGTACACCGTGTCCGCAGTCAGTGCGAGGAACCCAGTATAAGAGAACCCCTTGTAAATCAGATCATTCAAGCGACCGGTCGTGCCGCTACAACAAGCTTACTGGGTGCAGTAACCAACGCTCGACCCTGTGCAGACACAAATAGTCCATATTCGTGACCAGACATCTTTTACTGTTCTACATGTGGGATAACCTTTTTCTAAGATTGACACAATGGATGGGTGGTTTAAACACGCAATCACCCAACCCAGGGACCACAAACCCAATAACGCCAACGGACAGCATCAAACACGGGAAACGCTGTCAGTTCGGAAACGGTTCAATCTCGGGAGTTTTAGCACCAAACACAAGAAATCCTGTCAGTTCGGAAAACGGATCAATCTGGGAAACTATAGCACCAAACACGGTAAACACTGTCAGTTCGGAAACAGTTCAATCTGGGAAATCTTAGCACCAGACACGGGGAACGCTGTCAGTTCGGAAACGGTTCAATCTGGGAAATTGCAGAGAAGGTACGAGCAAGTGTGCACAGGGGGGGGTGATTCTGTACTGAAATGTGTTCTAACTCAGTCGTTCCATGATTTTGGGTCAGTTCCGAAATGGTTCAATCCCGGAAATTCGTGGGATCCTGCTGAGGAGAGTGATTACCTCCTTCACACAGCGACGACAACAACAGGTTGTGTTCCGCCACGCCTGCCCCGTCGTGACAGGATTGGTAAGTGCAAATCAAGCTGACGAAGTGAGGACCGTCCACGACGTCCATCCCACACCATCCCCCCTAAAAGTGAACCGCAATACGGTTTGGAGGATAGTTCAGAATCAAGAATGCCTCGTACAGGACAAATATGACAGCGAGGCCAAAGAGAATCAAGGCAAGGCACTTTTTGTGTGTGTACATATGAAGTCGGTAAGCAGTGAACATCAAAAAGGGTGCAACAACAAAGATTGCCAAGACCCATCCAGGCTACTTTGTGACTACAATGCTTGACATGTGTGCGTTATGCGCGATTTGTTGCCTTTTTCTTTTTGGTTGCTTTTTTTTTTGCGTGTGAACTGTGAAACCTGAAACCCTGTCGTTGTTGTGTGAAACGCTGTCAACTAAGAATGAAAACCAGCAACATGGTGCACCCTGCTGTACGTGGCCGCAACCTGCTTTTTTGTGGGTCAGCTTGTGCAAATGTATGTATGTTTTGATCACTGCTAGCGTGAACCCATCCATGTGCACTCAAGCGCAGTATCAAATCTATGATTGTGTCTTCTCTGTTTGTGTAAAGGATGCTGGATGTGACGGCCCCGATGCTTACATCCTTGACATTACATAGTCTTGAAAACTGCGAACCCCCTGTCAGTTTTTGATGGAGGCCGATGTCTGGAGTGCTAGGAGCAAACAACTCAGGGTGCTGAACTACGGTCCCTCCTCCACCGCCAAGTGTGTCTACCATGTCTACCAACAGGATAGTAGTCGTTGGTTACCCCTGGCGGGTAATGTTCTTCACGGAATGGTCTACTATTGGTGTTCTGTTTGTTCCAAAAAAACCGCAGGTGTATCTCTATACTGTCGCCATCATCGGTTGGTCTTGGTCCAATTATACGATATCTATATTGCATATTGTTATTATCGGCCGTAATATTTTCCCTTTCTATTGCTCACTGTAGAATGCGGTACATATCGCGCCACATGCTTTGCTGCATGTTTGCTCGGGCCTCAGGTCCCAATCACTCTAATATCATCCGGATACGGAACGGCAACAGATTATCGAACCGCAATCTAATACCGTCATAATGTTCATATAAATATGGCACCCAGTTTACCCTATGCCAATGAATATTGTCATCTCCATCATATCCACGAGCGATAGATACGTTAGGTAACCTGGCATCATCGTAGAATGTTTTGTATGCCTCCGCTTCCCAATACCTCCCATTGTTGTTTGGCATAGCTTGCAGTAGACTGTGTACAATTGCATTCGACGAGTCTTTCAATGATGTGCAAAACTTGGCTGCACATAGCGTAGAACAAGACTACAATAATGGGTATGATAGTGTGTGGGGGGGTTTCTTGGAACACGAGAGGCCAGCTGCCCTTATCAACTAGAGGAAGATATTCCCTAACATATCCCTTGATATCGTAATCGTCGTCTCTTTTTTATTTTTTTTTGTATATATGACCCATTTCTTTTGGACATGGACATGGAATCAAGTGCCCTCTGCCGCCACACCCACCCCCCTCACTGGCAGTACTGGAGCACGGTGCGTGAACATCTGAGGTGAGCTGTAGGCTAGGCTACCCTAACCCTAACCCTAACCCTTTAATCCTTTGGGGGATGGAGACGATTGTATTTATCCTGTACGACCCGAAGTGCTAGTGTGTGTGCATGTGTCTTCTCTTCTGGCCCGAAGTGCCAGTGAGAGTGTATTCTATTCCGGCCCGAAGCGCCAGTACCATGCGAGCGGGCGTAGATGTCCGAATCCCATCGTGGCGCTTGTGACAATATTCCCGAGGACTATCGGGGGGACAGCTGGACAGTATACCGTTGTGTTCCTGCTCATGTTTCAACAGTACTGATTGTCTGACCCTGTGTCGTGCCTGCATGCCCAGTGTATTCTTCTTGCGGTGGTCCTTCTCTTTTGGCGTTGTGCACCAGGGCAAAAATGAGGTCGCCACACACTCTGTGCATTGATTGTATGAACAAAATTTGGGACCGAAATTGACTTCTCTACTTGTAAAAAGAGAAGATGTTAGTGTTGGTGCCGGGCAACCCATACAATCTCTATTTAAAGAACGGGCAACCGCGACTGGCGTCATTTGGACAGTTATGGATAGAATGGATGCATCTTGCACTGAGATACGCCTTCTGGCTGCAACGATCAGAGAACATGGGTGGTCGGGATCCAAATTTCAGTTGCTCAAACTGGACATAGAACAGGATATGGAAGGCACAGCTCCTAGCAGACACCTGACAGAATGGCGAAGATGTACTGTTAGTCTTCTGGTTGATGGTATTGATGAAGCGGTGTCGTTAACACAAGAGACAGGTCGGAGCTATATCATCAGGATAGGCTTTGTCTGGGGAAGAGACGTCAGTTCGCGTGCGGACCGTCATAGACGTTGATACCTGGAATATTTGTTTGCTTTTGCTCATGGCATACTCATTGAGGGCATACACAGGCAGGGCAAAGTGAGGGCAATTCCATATGCATTCAATATCTTTGCTACTGGTATGACACACTGGTATGAACAACGGCACACGATTGCAGATGAAGACTACATCCAATTCACAGTGAACCAGTTTGACACCCGACCACCACCAGACCACCCTACCAACACTCTACCACACGTCATTAGGAAGGCTTGTTGTGATTCGGCATTGGACGTATGCCCGATTTGCATGGAAGAAAAGCCGGATCGTGTCTGTTTTGGTTGTGGACACACTCTGTGCATTGATTGTATGAACAAAATGTGGAACAAAATTGACTTCTCTGGGTATAGGTGTCCCTTGTGTCGGACGGACTTTGATGAACTTTCATTTTACACCCCATTTACAGTCCAAGGCGATTGTCCACAGGGGTAATTGTGCCGGTTCCAACGTTGCCATCCGTATATACCAGCTGTTGGTTTGGGTGTTTCAGTTTTTAAGGGTGATATGTGTGAGAGAAATGCTGCCAAATCTAGTTGAAGTGTGGAAACCACCTATACGTGGCGTGGCGATCATAAAGGGGAAAAGCAACCTGTACATGGCAACCACGCGAAGATGCTGCAACATGGTGTCCCCAAATCCACACCTACTGAGACAAATACACAAGTGTCCTGAGATTTTGTAATGCACCTGAGATGAGATGGACGACTTCACTGATCTGTCTGGCCGCTCGCATGGTACAGACGCGATGTACAAAATTGACTTCTCCACTTGTAAAAAAAGAAGATGATGTTAGTGTTAGTCCCAGGCAACCAATCCAATCTCCATTTAAAGAACGGGCGACCGCGAGTGGCGTCATTGGGGGAATTATGGATAGAATGGATGCATCTTGCACTGCTTTTGACCTTTGGGCGGCAACAATCAGAGAACATGGGTGGTCGAGATGCAAGATCTTACGCACTTGCACTCATGCTAAAACAGAATACAGAAGGCGCAGCTCCTGGCAGGCACATGACAGAATGGCGAAGATCTACTGTTAGTGTTCTGGTTGATGGTATTGATGAAGCGGTGTCATTAACACAAGAGACAGGTTGGAGCTGTATCATCAGGATAGGCCTTGTCTGGCAAAGAGACGTCATTTTGTGTGCAGACCGTTGTAGATGTTGATACATGAAATATTTGTTTGCTTTTGCTGGGGGAATACTCATTGAGGGCATACACAGGCAGGGCGAAATTCTACTATTCTCTGGGTATAGGTGTCCCTTGTGTAGGACGGACTTTGATGAATATTCATTTTGCAGTCCATTTACAGTCCAAAGCGATTGTCCACAGGGGTAAGTGTGCCGATTTCAACGTTGCCATCTGTATATACCAGCGGTTACCAGGGTGTTTCAGTGCGTGATAGTAATGCTGCCAAATCTAGATAAAGTGTAAAAAATACCTATACGTGGCGTGGCTATCATAAGGGGAAGAGCGACCCGTACATGGTAACCACACGAGGATGCTGCAACATGGTGTCCCCAATTCCACACTCCTGAGACCGATACACAACTATCGCTAGAATTGGTAATGCACCTGAGATGAGATGGGGAACTTCACTGATCTGTCTGGCCGCTCGCATGGTACACACGCGATGTACGCCGCCCTGCCTCCATTCCATTATCATTGAGCGTTTAGCTGGCCTCCCTTGCTAGATAGTGCCTGCGAAACCCATAGAACCGCAACTTGGGAGGCCCTGCCAACACCTGAGGAAGCCACAGTCCACCAGAATTCCTCAAGGGGTGCTTTGCCCCCGGACATGCCACGGGAGAATACGTGCTCCTGCGAGATTTTGGATTGTATGCGAGCAATGTAAATCAAATGCTTCGCTCATCATCGCACAAATCACATGCACCAGGCAAAGACAAGGACCCATGAAAGCATACTTGCTTGATTAGTATATCAGCCTGTCACCAAAGCCAGACACAGAGACAGATTGCAAACCCACAAGCAATTAAATTTTTTCTTCGCGTTTTTCTGGCACACAAAATGCAATCTGCATGTTGACCATGTAACTTTGCGATTTGATGCGATCTTTCTACTTCTATCTTAAGCGTGCAGCGATGTGAGGCAAACCGGAGATCCCTTGGCGTTTCCCTCGGGGTACGACCATCACGTCACCGAAATCTGTGAGTGCGCTGATCCGGCATCTGGACCCGCGCAGTGGCGAGCAACATACAAATCACACAAAAAAGTCAGCGATGACGTGGTTATGCAATCCAAAGTCGCCATGGGGTGTACAGACAGCCTTATCGCTGATGGCACACGCTATGCCTAACGCAGATACATCAACATTTTTGTATGTTCACGATCGCAGTAGCATTAACTGATTCTGCGTATGTGCATTAAATTTCTGTCATCATACGCATCAGATCCGTTTCTATTCCAATCCTCTGTGCCCCAGTGGTCATCATGATAGTGGTCCTGGTCACAGAGTACGAACTGGGATCCGAGTATCCCAAGCCGGGGGAACGTAGCCATCAATTTGGTGCGCCAGCCCGGATTGCCCGGGTTGCAATGCATCAGTTTGAGGTAGGGTACGAGGACATGATTTTTTGAATTTTGGTGTACTATATAAAAATGCAAATCGCCGATTTGCACGGGCAAGCAATTTTGGAGAATATCCATGACTATATGCATGAATATTTGTAAATTCGGGATGATGATACACAAGAGCGAAAATGTGGATACGCCAGGTGCATTGGTGACTTTGTTCAGCACTGCATTGCTACACGTGATAGCTTTGAGAGGGATGATGGTGACTCACTGCAATGCTCTCGCATATGTAGTGAAACATACACTGAACTACTACATCTCTTAACAAATCTGCTGTCCTTCATGGCCTCGATCCGTCTGCGTGGCCCTCCAATCCAACCATTCTTCCACAAGTATATGCAGGTCAGGGGTGAATTCATCACAGCTGTCGGGGTCACATACGGTGATGCCCACATAGGGCCCGTTGCTGATGACGACGCGGTGGTAGGGCGAATGGCCATAGAAAATTTAGTTCAAGGGTTTTTGAATCCAATCAATGCGTTGTCCCCCCCGGCGCTGCTTCCCAATCACCAATTCCGTATCCGCATAGGTGGGAGTATTTCAGCCGAGGTTGCAATACAACTGCTAGACCTCATACAAACGGTGGCAGAAAACACCCGCAACATTGAGGTAGGTAGGTAGGTATCTTCGGGAGCTCGGGATGCCTCCTTTGACATTGCAGGAAGAAGGTCTTACGAAGGGGACGTCCTGTCCCTCCCACTGCCCTATGTCAGGTGCCTCTCGAGCCGCTCCCGCATGTGCTTGGGAAGGCATTGTCGCGGCCAGCCGGTCCATGTGTTCCAGGTGGGAGGGTGTCCCCACATGTGTCCATGGGTAGGGCCACATGCCCCCTCCTTTGGGCGGCAGCTCTGGGGGGCTGCCCAGCCGTGTGGAGTATCTCTCACCACAAGGGGTATTGCTCCCGCTTGTCTACGGTACGACCGCCTCACCCTTGTGGCTTGAGTTGCGGGGCCACTCTGCCTGGCAGGTGACCCCCTCCTGGGCTGTGTACCGGCTCGCCTGTCACCGGTTGCTTCAATGGCTCCGGGTGACGTTTGCCATGGTCCCCGATGCAGCCTGGCCGGGCTCGGACCAGTGGCTTTGGAGTACCGCTCCTGCCACTGGCCCGGTGGGTCGGCTGGGTCGCCCCAGTGCGTCCGACCCATGGGGTATTGGTTCTTTCCTGTCCCTCGGCCGCCCTACGTGTGTGCAGTGTCCTGGGCTGTTGGGCTCCTGTTCACCGGTGTGCCCGCGCGGTTTGCTGTGGTGTGTCTGCGGTGTCCTGGGCCAGCTCGCTCCTGTTCACCGGTGTGCTCGCTCGGTGTGTTGTGTTGCATGTGCGGTGTCCTGGGCCCCTGGGCTCCTGTTCACCGGTGTGCGTGCTGTGTGCGGTGCGCGTGTGCCATGGGTGGTTGTGTCCCTCTTCCTCCCCCCCTAATTTTCGTTTTTTTTTTTTTGTTTTTTGTTTTTGTTTTTGTTTTTTGTTTTTTTTTTTTTTACCTGTTTTTTTTTGTTTTTTTTTTTTTGGGAAAGAAGAAAAAGAAAAAACAAAAAAGAGGAAAACAGAGGCGCGCGTACACTGCAGGCACAGGCATGGGCAGCTGGTGCGGCGGTGCTATAGCGTTGTGTCCTCTGGCGTGTGTCGTCGGTGCTGTGGCGGCGGTCGCGCCCCAGGGGTGCGGCTCGCGTGTCCTGATGTACATGGGTATGGGTCAGGGTGGGTTTGGTTAGGTGTCCCTCTGCTTCTGGTGCTGGCTCGTTAGGCGGCTGTGTGGGCTGTGGCTATGGGCTGTGTCTACGCATTTCCCTCAGCGGGCCTGGTTTGGAGTCAAGGGTTGACGGTTTCGGGATGTGGCTCGGGTTTGATTTGTGTTTGGGCTTCGGCTCGGTTAGGCTTGGGTCAGGGTGGGTTTGGTGAGTTGTCTCTTTGCCTCTGGAGCTGGCTGGTTAGGCGGCTGTGTGGGCTGTGGGTGTGGGCTGTGGTTACGTTGTTCCCTCGGCGGGTTTGGTTAGGAGTCAAGGGTTAGCGGTTTCGGGGTGTGGCTCAGGTTTGATTTGTGCTTGAGTTCTGGCTCGGTTACGCGGTTGCGCGGGGCCGGGCGTGTGGGTAGCGGCGTCCACGGGGTCGTGCGCCCGAGGCGAGTGCGGGGTGGTGCGTGCGGGCCGGCCGTTGGCCGGTGGCCTCACTGGGAGTCCCACACGGAGGGGTCGACGGGCGTGCCGGGGGCGTACGCAGCGTGCAGGTTGGGCAGCAGCGGGCGCACGTGCAGGGCGTCGGCGTGCCCGATGGGGACCTCACTGAGGACCGAGGGGTCGGCGGCAAGCAGTATGCGATGCCCGGGAGGGGTGGTGGCGAGGAGCGGGAGGATGTCCGCGGCCCGCGACGTGGGGGCGAACACGGCGTGGGTCGGGTGCGGCCCCGGGAGCGGTGCTGGGGGGAGCGGGACCACAGGACGGCGGTCTACTGTGAGGTGCCAAGTGGCGCGATGGTGGAGGAGCCGGACTAGGGCGATGCTGTGGCGCAGCGTGTGGGGCTGGGTGCTGGGCGGCGTGGGGACGTGCGGCGGGAGGGGGGGGGGGCGGGGCGGTGGCGTGGGAGGGGGCACGGCGGAGGAGTGACGTCAGTGACGTGTGTGTCGTGCTGAGGGTGGAGAGGAGCCCACGGTATCGGGCCCGGGTTCGGCGCCTTTGGGCGTAGTGGTGCTCGTTGTCGTGTGCGTTGGCTTCCTTCGGCGTCCGGTTCGTTTGGTGACTTCTGGGCGGGGCCTGGCGTGGCGCCCCGTGGTGGTGGTGTGCTGGGTAACGGGGTTAGATGGCGGCGCCGCTGGCCAAGGGGTCAGGCGCGTCGTGTTGTGTGGCGCGCAGGGCTCCTGGGGTGTTGTGGGTGTCGCCGGTGTCGGTGCGCCGACGCTTGTGGGGTGGTGAGGGGGTGTGTGCGTGCGGGGCTGGGCTTTGGGTGATGTCCCACAGGCGGATGCCGTCTCGCCGCGCTTCCTGGAGGGTCTCACTGCAGGCGCCTGAGGACGTACGGTTGGTCCTGGGGCGCGGGGAGGTTGCGGGGGTGGACTCCCAGGGGGTGCAGCGCATCGGCCAGCATGGCTTCCCATGCGGCCTGCGGCATCCACCCCCCCCGCCAGGCGGAGGCGGCAGTTCTCCACCGACCCCTTGCGGGGCCGATGGACCAGGCCCTCGAGGGAGGGCTCTCCCCGGGCCCACTTCCGCAGCTCCCAGAGCTGCGTGTGGGTCCAGCGCTGCCACCACTGTTCCTGGGCGGGCCTGCGGTCTTGGGCGGAGGAGTGGGCGTGGGTTGGTGTGACGGGGTCGTGGGGACCGGCGGCGGTGGCGGGTCTGGGGGATTCCTCGTAGTCCTGTTCCGTGGGGGTGCGTGGGGAGTGGGGGTGCACGCGGATGTGGACCCGCGGGTGTGCGCGTACGGTCTCCGCCTCGGGGTTGGGCGGGGATTCGCGGCGGCGGCGGTAGTGGGGCATGCGTTGCATGTGGGCTGTCATCGGGGGCCGGTAGGGGGGCGGGGGCGCTGCTGGTGGGCCCTGGAGCGGTCCGTGGGTCTGGGGTGCGGGCTTTGGGAGGTGGTGGGACGAGGCGCGTCGCGCTTCAGCCGCGGCGCGCTCCGCCATGAAGGTGGTGGCGGTGGCGTCGGTGACGGTTGGGGGGCGCTGCGCTGGGCGCTGCTGCCTTCGGGCCTGGGACGGCTGGGGCCGGATGTCGTAGAGGACATCCTCGGGGGGCCGGGCTCGAGCTGCCGTCGTGGCGCCGGGTTTGGGCTTCGGTTTGGGCTTGGCTGCAGGTCGCCGTTTGGCGGCGGCCTTGGGCTTCGGCTGGGTCGTGGGCGTGGGCTTCGCCGGGGCGTGGGCTTTCGCGGCGGCGGGGCTGCTCGCGGTGGGGGCGGGTTTGGAGGCCCGTTTGGGAGGTGTCCCCCGCGGCCTGGGGGGTGGAGTGCTGGATGAGGACGTTGTGGTGGTGGTGGATGAGGTGGTCGTGGTGGTGGAGGTTGTGGAGTCGGAGGCAGAGGAGAGGGCCGCGGGAGACGGCGGAGGGTCCCAGGCCTCGGGGGCGGGCGTATGATGCTGGGTCCTGTAAGTAGCGAGAACGAGGGTGCAGGTTCGGGCATCGGGCGTGTGCGCGCGTTTTCCCTGGTGATCCGTGCGTGCTGGTGCTGGCTTGGCGGCGTTGTCTCGGCTGTGCGGGCACGTGGGTTACCCGGGGGGTGGCCATATCTGCTCCAGGACGCGGGGGTGTGTTTGCTGGAGGTAGTCGAGGGTCCGGAAGAAGCATCGCTGGATGCCGGGCATGTCCTCCTCTGTGAGGTGGGGGTAGTTTTGGGTGGTGGTGTGGGGGCCCGGCCATAGCAGCGCCATGAGGCGGGCTGCCACCATGTACGGGCATAGTTGTGGGGTGGTGGGGCGTGGGGGGGTGGGTCCCCCGCGGTTTGGGGGGGCTTCCATCTGCTGGGGGCGCAGCGTGACCACCCACACCCATCGGTCCGTGGGGATCCTTCAGGTCCGTTGGGTCCACTTGGCGAGGCAATACATCGCCCTACCAAGGCCCTGGTAGCCGCTGCGGATGGAGAGCAGCGTGTCCAGGGATTTGGGTTCCCACGTGCCCCAGATGTGGGGGTCGTCCGGGTTGTCCCCCCTGGCGTACGTGTCGGGGCCTGGGTTGTGTGTGGGGGGGGTGTAGTCGGCGGGGAGGAGGGAGTCGGTGCCGTGTACCACCCAGTGGTTTGTGGGTGCGTCGTAGGTGGTGGTGGAGAGGGTGTAGTGCAGATTGTACATGAGGGTCATGTACGTGGAGGGGGCTGGCTGCTGCTCGTCGGGGGTGGGGATGTCCCCCGGGACGTGGTGCCGGAAGTTTCTTAGGGAGGCCATCCGGGCCACCCATGTTTCCCGCTCCCACTCTTTGGTGCTGTCGGGGGTGGCTTCCGGTGGGGGGTGGGCCATGTTGGGCTCGCGGTAGCGGGTGCGGCCCTGGGTGCTGTCCCGCTCCGGCACGGGGTGTCCGACCTGGTGTCGCCCCGAGTCGATGGGGGGTACCCAGATCCGGCTCCCCGTGGGGGGCCGGCTCTCGCCGTCTGGGGTGGCGCGTGGGGGGCGCTCGTGTCGGGCGACGTGGAGAAAGGCGTCGAAGAGGAAGTCTCTGACGCCTTCCCCCAGGGTGGCCGCCTGGACCAGGGTGGCCGCCCGGATGGGGGTGCTGGTGCCGGAGGTGCGGAGGTACAGCACGACGTCCTGTTCCCCGACCCCCCGGAGGTGCTGCCGTACCGCTGCGGGGTTGTGTAGGGCGTAGGGTTCGGCCGGTGCGGCGACTGGTGGTGCGGGGTGTGATGGGGGGGCTGGTGTGGGTTGGGGGGGGTGGTCATCGTTGTCGTGCGTGGGGTCCGGTGATGAGGTCTCTTGTGGCGGTCGCGGGAGGGGGGATTCGCGGTGGCGTGTGTCGGCGGGGGTATTGACGTCGATTGGCTGGTGCTGGCTGCCGCGTGTTGTGTCCGTGGCCTGGTCTCGGGGGGGGGGCGGGGGGGGGTGGTGTGGGGGTGGCGCTGTTGGTGGTGGGGGGGCCGGGGTGGGTGTTGTGCTGGCTCGGGGTCTGGGCGTCCCTGTGGGTCGTGTGGGTGTTGCGTGTGTGCGCAGTGTGGCCCTTGCGGTTCTTGACTGGTTGTGGTGCCGGGGTGTGGGTTGGAGGCGCCCGCATGAGCGTCCGGGTGGGGCTGTGGTCCGTATGTAATGGGTGGCTGCTGGTGGATTGTGCTCGCTGGTATGGGGTGTGGGTGGGGGGGCTGCTGGTGGTGGTGGGGTGGGGGGGGGCGGGGGTGAGTGTTGTGCCGGCTGGGCGTCCGGGCGTCCCTGTGGGTTGTGGGTGTTGCGTGTGTGCGCCGTGTGGCCCTTGCGGTTCTTGACTGGTTGCGGTGCCGGGGTGCGGGTGGGAGGCGACCGCATGAGCCCCCGGGTGGGGCTGTGGTCCGTATGTGATGGGTGGCTGCTGGTGGATGGTGCTCGCTGGTATGGGGTGTGGGTGGGGGGGCTGTTGGTGGTGGTGGGGCGCTCCCACTAGGTCCTGGTGTTGCTGGTGTGCGTGCGCGGCTCCTCGCGGGTCCATGGGGGTGTACCGTGGCTCGTATGTCGTGGGCCCGTGTAGCGGGGGCGGCGGGTGGTGCTGGACCGCGTGGTGGTGGTGTGGAGGGTGTGTTGGTTGTGTGTGGTACCCCGGCGTTGGTGGGTGTGGTGGCAGGGGCCCGTGGTGGTGGAACACGTGATGGTGTGGTGCGGTGATGTGCGCTATGTGGGGTGGGTGGTTCGCGGGGCCTGGTTGTGCTGGGGCGTGGTGGGGATGTAGCTGGTGGGGGTGGCTGTAGCTTGGGGGCATTAGGGGGTAGGGGTTGGGAGGGACGGGGGCGCGGTGGTGGTGTTGGTGCTGCCATGTCCCCTGGCTCTGCGCGTACGGTGATCCTGGCATGGTGTGGACGTGTGTGGGCGGTGGTGGCTGACTGGGCTGCAGGGTTTGGGTGCTGCGGTACGGTGGTGGTGGTGGGCGTTGGTGGTGGTGGTGTTGTTGGTGTGCCCCGGGGGTCTGGGCGTGGGGCGGTGCGGTGTTGCTGGACCCGGGCCTTGGTCGGGGCGTCGCGCCCTGCTGGCGGGCGCGTTGGCGGGCCCCCTGACCTGTCTTGGTCTTCTTGGCCTGGTGGGTGTCGGGGGCGGGTGAACCCCCCTGTCCCCGTGGGGGCGACGGGGAGCGGGCGTGCCAGCGGTGTGCCTCTTGGAGGCTCGTCTTGAGGCCTCTGACGTAGGCCTCCTGGTCCGTGAGGCCCATCCGCGTGGTGGTGGCCTCGTCGGGGGCGGCCAGGTGGGCGTCCTGAAAAGACGCCCAGCCCTCCGGGGGCGTCTGTTGTGCGGGGTGGGGGTGGTGTGCCGGGTAGAGGAGTGCGCTGAGGGGGTAAGGTGTCCCCTTCTGTCGGCCGAGGGCGTTTGCGAACCGGCGGCACGTGGTTCGGAGGTAGGCTGCTATCTCCTCTGGTGCCGTGTCGGCCCACGCTTCCGGCGTCAGGGCTGCTGCTTGGGGGGCCGGGAGTTGTGGGTCTGGGAGGTGTAGGTCTCGATGGTGGAGGTATAGGGCGAGGAGGATGTGGCGGGCCGCCACGTTCAAGCCGCCTCCGCTGTGGCGTAGGGGTGGGCTGTGGGGGGGCAGGGGTGTGTTGCCGGCGGCCACGGCTATGGCCCATGCGTGGTCCGCCGCGTCCGCCACGTAGTACCCTCCCAGTTGGTCCCGGAGAGTGTCGGTGAGGTACCCGAAGAAGCTGGGGTGGCTGGCGGGGGGGGGTGCAGCTGGGGCCGCGGGCCGTTCGCGGTGGCGGGGGTTGAGGTCCCCGCAGTGGGGGCAGTGGGTGAGGCGGTGCGCGGCTCCCAGGCAGACCCAGTGGTCTGGGTTGCAGGGCAGGGCTGTCTGTGGTAGCCGCTGGCGAACGCAGAGGGGACATGCGGTGGCTGGTGGTTGGTGGTACCTGTGGACGGACGGCGGCGTGGGGAAATGGGGGCTGGTGGCGCGCGCATGCCGGTGGGAGCGTGTGCGGTGCCTGTGGCGCCCGTATGTGCTGTGCCAGTGCTGTGCTGGGTGGACGGTGTGTAGACGTGGTGGGGGTTCGGTGTTGGTATGTCACGGGGTAGGTTCTCATTGTTGGTAGAACAGGAGTTTGAGGAGGTGGGCTTGGTCTGTTGGGGGCAGGGTTGCCGCATGCTGCAGGTATTTGTGGGTGCGGTATGTGAGCTGCTCTGCCGTCTTGGCAACGGCCGTTCGCTGCATATGCGCCGCCGTGGCCTGGGGGTCCTCTGCGTGGGTGCGTAGTAAGGTGTAGACGGCAGTGGGGACGAGTCCCCTGCGGACTGCCTCGAGCACCTCCGTCTGCTTGAGAACGGTGGTGAGTTGCTGGGTCGCCGGGGACTGCGCCAGCCATCCGGCGTGCTGTGCGATGGTGTGGGTTTGGTTCCAGTCTGTGAGGGTGTCCAGTCCTCTGTACAGGGGGCACGCCTTGAAGTGGTCCCATGTTTCTTCTTCCGCGTGGCTGCAGATGCATTTGGTGTGTCCTGCGGGGACGTGGATCGAGCGGCGCGTATACCATCGGTGGTATCGGGTGAGGAGGGGAAGTTGTTCGAGGGCGAGTTGGAGTCGGGGCTTTTGTAGGTGTGCTGGGAGGCTATCCGGGCGCAGGGCGGAGTAGTAGAGGGGGGTGTGGACGGAGTTTTCGAGGCGTCGGAGGAGTTCGGTGTTCGCTGGGTTGCCCAGTGTGGTGGCCAGTTGCTGGATGGGTGTGGGGTAGTGGTACTGCTTGTCTCGATCCGTGTACGGCGTGTCCTCGGGCATCCATTGGGGGGGCTGTGCGGCCAGGGGTATCGGGGGCAGGTGCTGCAGGTGGCTGTGGTGTGGGGTGTCCAGTCGCACGCGTTCGAGCCCTGGGGTGTGGTTGGTGTTCTGGTGTTTGGCCTGTGTGTCTGCGCGTCCATTGCCGTATGCGTAGCGGTGCGACTCTTGCTTGACGATGTGTAGGGCGTCCTGGGGGTGCATGCCCTTGAAGGCCATCCATAGTCCCAACGCTTGTGTGGTGAGGCCGGACTCGAGTGCCTTGTGGAGGGGCAGGTCCGCAAGGCGCCTGGTGAGGTGGATGTCGACCGTGGCGTCCACGATCACCCAGATGTTGCGGGGCCGGACCGTCGTGGGTGGCGGTGTGGCGGTGACGGCGTCTGCCATGGTCCGCAGTTCGCCGTGGGAGGACGCCCCAAAGATGATGGTCCCGGTGTGGTGTTCCACGCGGAGGCCGTCCGCGTGCCGGGTGATGCGCACGGAGGCGCATCCGACCGTGGGGGTGCGTTGCTGGGTGCCGGATGCGTCAGTGAAGTAGATGATGTCGGTGTCGCTGGGTATGGGTAGGCGGGCGATTGCTGTGGGGTGATAGACGTAGATGGGGATCCCCTGGGTGGTTCTGGCGGTGATTTGCTTGGGTTGCAGTAGTGGCGCTGCATAGACGCCTATTCCCTGGGTGATGATGGCCTGGGCTCGTGGGTTGAGGCGGAGGAGGCCCCTGTCTGGGCGTCCCTGGGTGATATACGCGTACATCAGGTGGAAGAGGTATCCCGTATTGGGTTGGAACTTCTGGCACGTGATGGTCTGTCGCCGCTCCTTGTCGTCTTTGTCGCCGCGGAGGGTGGGGCATTTGTGCTGTAGGGGGCGCATGGGTGCCTCCTGAGGTCCTGCGCGGTGTGGGTCGCAGCGGTCGTACTCCATGGCTACGCTGTCCGGGTCTGCCCGCTCGTTGGTGAACGTCCATGTCGCCGTGGGTGTTCGGGTCCAGGCTACGTGCGCCGGGTGGTCTGGGGGTACCGTGTGAAACCAGGGGGAGAGCCATGCCTGCTGGTCGGCGGTGGCGGCGGCGGTGGGGGTGCGGTAGTGGGTGGAGATGAGGTGCAGCAGGGGCCACGGAGTGTCGAGGGCTGCCGGGCCGCAGTGCCAGCACGTGCGTGGTATGTCCTGGTCACTGTGTCTGACTGGTGGTACATCGGTCTCCGGTGCATTGTGTTTGGGGATGGACCAGGGGGCATGGTGTCGCTGGACGGTGGGGGTAACATGTTTGTGGCCGTTTGGTGCTAGTAGCAGGATGGTGGGCGGTGTCCAGCCTTCGGCTGACGGGGTGGGCTCCCCCTGCGTCGTGCCGCCGTCGTTGGGGGTCTCGTGCTCGCTCAGGCGGGGCCGGGGGTGCTGGCGCTGGAAGGCTGTGTACGCCGTGTCGATGTCCTTGGGCCCCGGCATGTCGCGCCCTGCCTTCGTAGCACATCCGCGGAGGTACGCTTGGAAGAAGTGGCGTGCTGGCCATTGTGGGTCGGAAAGGAACGGGGCGTGGTGGGCGTCGCATTGGGCCATGATCTTCATCTGTGTTGGGGTGATATACACTATGGTGATGGTGGCCCCTACGAGGTGCAGGGTGTCCACCTCGCCTGCCGGGTGTCGGTGGATGTCGGTGTGTGTGGCCACGAGTGGCCCCTGTTGATGGCAGTGGTGGTTTGTCAGGGTGGCGTGTGTGTTGTGCGGTAGGAGGAGTTGTAGCTGGGCCCAGATGCCAGTGCCCACGGGGGTGGAGACGCCGTGTTGTGGCAGTATCCACCGGGGGCAGGTGTTGTGGGCCATTTGCGCTTCTTTTATGTGTATGGCCGCCGCCTCGCGAACTTCTGGTTGGTGGTTGTGTGTTACCCTGTGTAGGAGGTGTGCTGCGTGTTTGGCATAGGCCATGTCGACCAGGGCGCCCGTATTGTCTCCGTAGTAGCGCCAGTGGGCCATCATGGCCTCGTTGGGGAAAGACGTGGGCCAGCCTCCGTGTTGCGCCCATGCCTTCGTCACTTGCTGTCGAGCGTGGCGTAGTGCGTCTTGGGGGCGTGGGAGGTGCAGGGCTTGGTACCCGATGGCCGCGTTGAGCACTGCTTCCATGAAGTACGCCAGGCCCTGCGTAGACAGGAGGTCCCCCCTGGCAATTTGGGGTAGCCGGGCGAGGCGCTCTTCTAGCTTGCTTGGGAGCGTGATGTGGTGGTGCTGCGTGGCCTGTGTGACTCCCAGGTGGACTGTGGTGTCTTCCAGGTGTAGGGGTTCGCCTTTCCGGATGTTGGGGGTGGGGGTCTTGGCGTCAGCCAGCCCGACCGATTTGCGGGGGTGCACTAGGAGCTGGTGGGCGTCCAGGTAGGTTGTGGTGATTTGGAGAATGGCGGACGCTTGTTCGGTGGTCGTTGGTAGCCCTGCGTTCTCAGGGTCGCGGTGGCGGGTGGCCCTAGTGAGGAGGTTGTCATCTGCGAAGTTGATGAGGGGGGACCGTAGCGGGTATGGGGCGTACCCCGGGTATACCCGTGCTAGCTCGAATGCCAGTGGCAGGGTGACCAGGAGGTACAGGAAGGGGCCTTCGGCGCCTCCCTGGGGGACCCCGCTATCTGTGCCGGTCCAGGGGGTGAGGCCCGCGGCCGTGATGACGGCGTAGAGTCGGGTCTGGATGTACCCGGTCATGAAGGATAGGAATGCAAGGCCCATGGCATCCCATACCTCCGTGAGGAGCCGGTGTGGGGCGTGGGGGAACGCGCCTTGGACATCGAGTCAGGCGATGATCATCTCGTAGGGGTTCATGTCCAGTGCGGTGTTCTGGAGGAAGATGGCCTCGTGGGGGGACCTGCCGGCCATGGCCCCCCACATGCTGGCGGGCACGTGGGCGAAGACCGCTGGCGCGATGCGGCCTAGGATGAGCGTCCACACCAGCTTGACCTCGGTGGTGGCGCAGACTATGGGCCGCCAGTTCCCCGGCTGCGCCCAGTCCCCCTTTTTGTAGAGGGGGTGGACCAGGTTGGCCCACTCAGAGGGGATGGGCGTGGCGCCCGTGACGATGTCCCACAGGCGGGCTGCCAGGCGGCGTTTGATGGGCAGGGTGAGACGTTGGTACGCTTCGGCCAGGAAACCGTCGACGCCGGGCACGACCCCCTTCTTCAGGCGGTCTAGGGCGCGTTGCAGTTCTGAGATGCGGAAGGGGTCGTGTTCGATGGCGCGCCGCTGTTCCCGGTTGAAGACCCTGGGCACATGCTCGCGGATGGTGTTTCTGGTGTGGGGGTCGAGCTCGGGGAGGGCGTCCCCGTGTTGTGCCTGGAGGCTGTCCAGGACTGCCTGGAGGACGGCGTCGGGGTCATTGGTGAGGCCTCCTTCGGGGGTGCGTACCGCGTGGATGGTACGGCGCACCGTGTCCTCCAGGATGCGGCTGACGTACCGTAGGGACTTGTACGGCGTGTCGTTTCTGCCGTATCTTTCGCGTTCCTGGGCTGCTGCCGCTATGCGGTGGGCGTGCCATTCCTGGAGTTGTTGGCGGCGGGTGGTGAGGAGCGCACGGAGGTGGGCGTCCCAGTCTCGTGCCTCCGGTGTGCTGGGGCGTAGCAGGGTGGCGAGTTCCCCTTTCGTGGTCCAGATGTCATGGACAAGTTGCTGGAGGGTGAGGTCTGGTGGTGCTCCCGTGTGGTTGGTGTCACGCTCCATGCCGCATGCTTGTGCCGCCCGGCGCATGGCGGTGGTGAGTGTCGGTGCACCCGGGCGGCGTAGGATGGCGTGTAGGGCCCTGTTATACCTGTGCCAGGCGCCGTGGTCGTCCTCGGCCGGGAACTGCAGTGTGGGTGGGAGGGTGTCGTCTGGCAGGGTGGCCGCGGGTGGGGGTCGGTTGGGGATGCCCGCAACATTGAGATACCCCGTGGTTGGTCGGACACGAGATGGGCCTACAGCCCTATATGGCTTAATATTTCCTTCCGAGACAATTGCTGGATGCACTGGGATGAAGTTGGTGGATACAGAGACCAAGGGTCAATGGCTGGGGTGTCTATATAAGTGTATTGATTACTCAGTCTGTACAGCTGTAACGATACAGGTGTAACTACACCAGGTAACACGAGCTTTAATTGAATTACCACACGTGCAACATGCCTTTTTTTGGTTAACCCAATGCTGAAACGCTAACCTGATGAAAACCACTGTCTCAAGCACCGGGGGAGCATAACGCGGGGCCTAAGCGCTGCAGTCTCAATGGCGTGGCTTTGAAATTGATAGGGGATTGTCAAGATCACTGTTTCGCAGATCCTGTATAAATTGATCTCTACTTGCTCCGCTCACTTGGATATCTGGTTTCACAACATCAACATGACACACTGTGTTTCTCGACTTTGTGTGATATTGGATATCGTGTGGTCTCAGCTTCACTGCTTTCTTTACAAATCTCATAGCATCTTCTGACATTCCTCCACCTCTTTTGATACCTGACCTAACTTATTACTTCCGAAGAGCAGCTACCTGCGGGTGTGACCAATGGGAGGCACCAATTCATGAAGATAAGCATCTACGCATCGTCTGTTCGCACTGTCGAGCTGCTTGTACCGGACCAATTTTAAAAAAGACAGAACCTGTATCGGTTCCAGATCAATCAGCTCAAACTTAAGTGACAACAGCCCGGTATCATTCAACAATGACCACTACCACTACCCAGATTTGATGCCATTCTGCGTAGCATAACGGCACGGTTGGTATACTATATAAGAATGCAAATCGCCAATTTGCTCGGGAAAGCAATTTTAGAGAATGTCCATGACTATATGCATGAATATTCGATAATTAGGGATAATGATACACAAAAGCGAAAACGCGGATATGCCAGGTGCAATCGTGACTTTGTTCAGCTCTGCATTGCTACGCGTGATCGTCTTTGGCGGGCTGATGGTGACTCACTGCAATGCTCTCGCATATGTAGTGAAAGTTACACCGAACTACTACATCTGCTCACAAATGCCTTGTCCTTCATGGCCTCCATCTGTGGCCCTTCATTACTCTTCAACATGATTATGCAGGTCGGGAATGAACGCATCACAGCTGTCGGGGTCGCATACGATGATGCCCAAATGAAGTCCGTTGACACGGCCGGGATCCCAACTGGTGACGACGCCGTGGTAGGGCAAATGGCGATGGAAAATCTAGTTCGGGGGTTTTTGAATCCAATCAATGCATTGTCCCCCCCCACGCTGCTTCTGAATAATGGGTCCTTATCTACATAGGCGGACTGATTCCAGCCCTTTTCGCGGATCAACTGCTAGACCTCATACAAATGGGTGGCAGAACACATCCTGCACATTGAGATACCCCGTGGTTCGACAGTCAAGGTAGGTGCAATACATTGGGTTGATATTTCCTTCTGAGACAACAGATGGATGCACTGGGATGAGGTTGGTGGATACTGAGATCAAGGGGCAATGAGGTGTTTCCGGCCACCTTCAGCATTGGGTTAACCAAAAAAAAGCATGTTGCACGTGTGGTAATTCAATTCAAGCTCGTGTTACCCGGTGTCGTTACACCTGTACCATTACTCTTGTATGTACAGGGTAAGTAATCAATACAGTTAGATACACGCCCAGATGTAAATGGTTACAATGTAAACCACCGTCTCGAGCACAGGGGGGGGGGGGGCTGCGGGAGCATAAAGCAGGGCCTAAGCGCTCCGGTCTCAGTGGCGTTGAAATTGATAGGGATTCCTGGGCGCTACTGTTCTTATTTGCTCATGCGCTGCAGATACTGCGGCTGCAGCTGCATCATCGGGTTACGAGACAAATTGGAACGAGTGGTGGAACATGACACAGACTCAGTAGCATCACGGTGGGTGTACACATGCCATACTCTACGCAAATGCCCATGTGGCAGACCCAGATATGCCCACCCCTTGAGCAGCTGGTAGTTAGGTGATATGTGGGAATACCATTAAACGATTTTGTCTGTTATCAGGTCGACCGTTAAATTTCCGAACTTCCCCGCATCCAAATTGCTCAATCCCATGAAAATGAGTCATTGATATTTAATTTGTCAACCACGCTAGCCTGGTTGCTTTTGCGACATCAGTCATCGGCCAGCCATCCATAAAATGTAGCACGGATTTTCTTTTTCGGTAGCTATGCTCTGTTGACCATCCAGGACTCTGCTCTGTTGCAGCAAGGATCCGATCTATGCATGCCTCCTTGTCATCGGTAATGTCATATAGCCGACATGTCGGTGCCACATTGCTGATGCTACTCAGAAGTGCCAAGGTGTGGCCGATCGTATGTGTACAATTGATAGCATTTTATGACGTCCAAAATTCCCTAAGCGGCGTGATCTCTTCCGCATGGATCCAGGAATCGTTGTATGAAATATTGCAGATTACCAATATTTCTGAGTGACAGGTTAGGGCTGGGATTGGCACGAGTTGGAAGAGTTGTATGCAACATCATGGACAACGCCATGATACCACAGAGTCCCCATGACCCATAGTCGTGTATGTTGCGTACCATCCCGCGTATGATTAGATATTGTCCCTCTGGTGCGTTTGTAACCACATCATACGCAACGGGCCGGTATTGCAACACACGGCAGATTTTGCCCAGCATTTTTCTTTGTCTTTGAGTAGTCTTTGAGTAGTACGGTGTGTCTGGATGAAATGATGTCATGTGATCAGGGTCCCATATTGTAGCAGCCCGGTTCCAGAGATCTAGGAGTAGGACATAGAAATGACGTTCGGACCTTACCATTGATACGGGGATGGCACAATGCCGAAATTGTGAGCAACGGTGTTCGATATGGTACTTGAGATCATTGAGAGTTTCATCATTCACTGTCCATCTGCGCAGGGATATCATACCAGGAAACATTGCATGACCACCATTGAAGCAGTATGCGTTACAATACACCAGCACGTGGTAGAGCATGCGATATTGCTGTGCCGCTGTAGCAACACTGCCCCACCATGTTGCATTCACAGGAATGCTGAGAGAGGATACAGCAGAACCCGTATTCCTCTTTTTTAATCACACGTGGCAGCATTCGGTAGTCGATAAGCGTGCGTCTCCTAACCCTAACCCTAACCCTAACCCTAACCCTTTATTCAATTTCTTTGTGTACACCCTCAGAGTCTGCAATCTTTCTGTGTCGTAGATGGGCTCGACGCCGTACCGTTGGTCTTGTCCATACATCTGACCCGAAGTGACAGAGAAGGACAGACAAAATTGCGTGTTCGATATGCCAATGCGATCCTATTTGGACCCCCCATGCAGATCAGTGTACCCAATGAGACGTCTGAAACAATAATTCGTCGAATTCAGACATACTGTCCGACATATTCCAGTCTGCCTTACTAAGGGAGCCTAGCAGGTGATCTGTCACTCCATTTTTCAATTCCTGTTTCAATTCCTGATCCAACCCATATCGTCCCAACCTGTGTGGAAATGTACCAGCCCACGGTGATACTATGCCATTCTCCAACTCCTCGATTTCCACCGCATAGTCATCATCGAACTTAGCACGCTTAGACTCGGGCAGGCTGTGAACCATCGAAGCTAAAAGTACGGTGTACATGCGTGTTGACAGTGGTACTTTGAAATTCGGGTTCAGCAGGTGCAGGTGCAACAGAGTACACAAACTCCAGTGCACGTTCATCTGCCACATCTCCAATCTGTCCCGCATCTCAGCAGTTAGAGCTGTGACGAATGACACCCTGAAAGTTCTACCCAGGTTTCGTGGCATATATTCATCCAGTGCATGCAGCGCATCATCCATGTGGTGTACACATGGCCTGCAGAGTTCTTGGTTAGGGTTAGGGCACACAACGGCACATGCTGATCTATGTCCCTTTCTGTTACTTGTGGGGGAGGAATACTCGCATGGTGAAGACACATAACATAACAACGCACACTATCAGCAGAACTGATAGTAAAGGCCTTGTCATCTTTATCATTCTCAGCAACTGTGTATGTGATCCAAAGGCCGTGGCATCACGTCACGTTAGGGTTAGGGTTAGGGTTGATGCAATCGCCGGAGCACAACTGACATTCATTGAGCAACAAACCAATCAATGTTGCCTTGTACATTGAGGCATTCGCCACACACACCCCGTGCAAAAGGGACTGATGCGTCAATTAGTCATGGCCTACATCCATACAAACATGGATGGTCTGTGGACAGGATCCACCGTGACTCAACCATCAAGACACTGAGTCCAAGTCGATCACCAATTCAATTCGCCTTTCCAAAGTCGGTTAGGCATGCTCTTTGCGATTGACTGGTCGTCAGTAACGATCAGTGTGATCCATCCACCGCCATGTACCGAATGGTGATTCTTGTGGGGCAGCGGTGGTCGCCGTCCGAGTAGGTGCCGCGTGCCCTGCAGCCATCTGTGACATGATGTTGGTGCATCCTGAAACGTTCTTGTTCCCCTGTGCAGGTATTCTTTGAATCGGTTCTTCATACGTTCCCTCTCCGCGTCCCGGCACCGTCCACCATCTTTGACGTATGATTACCACGTAGCATCCACGGAATGGCTACTAACCTGACAGTCAGTGTTTTCTGGTCAATTGATGTGTCCGGCTACACGCTGCTGCTGCTGCTGCTGCTCGAGCTTCGGCACTTGGGTCTGGGTACATATACGGGAACAGCGTTGTTTTTGCCCCATAATGCCTACTTGCTCCACTGCTGTGCTGTTGATCCATTGATGTCACAACCTGAGGTTCGAACCAAGGTTGGAGTTGGGTGTACGTTGTGTGTGAATCGTTCAGATACATCTCGTACAATACAACTGTGAATGCAAACCAGTCACGATTCAAGTGTACAGGGGCATTTTACAGGGCCATTGTGCTGTAAGGTGGGTATACGGCGGGATACACCAGTTGACCTCCTACTACGGTTGCTGGTGTACCCTGCTTAGTCGTCAAACCAAAATCTGCGAGCACTGGTTCCCCATTGTGTAGTATCAGAATATTGTCAGGCTTGATGTCACAGTGCAGCCATCGATGTTGATGCATGTGGAGAATTCCCTCACGAATCCCCTCTCGAGAATTTCGGCTGTAAAGTTTGGCGCTTCCGAATTTCAGTAATTTGAGCAAATCCGTTTTAGCGACTGGCATTGCGAACCATGCAGTGCCAGTCCATCCCGTGTATTCTCCATCCAAGTATGGAATCACATTTCTTTGTGAGTGGTGCGCTTTGAGTATGTCATGTTCATTACAGGTGCCCCAACTTGCGATTGCTTCCCCTTGTTTGGTGTCGCCCTTGCATATCCCTTGATTTAGTTGTCCAGTTGTTTGCAATTTGGTTTTGCATCTGAATCTGCTGGGATTGACTGTTTCCCAGCCGGCTGGCTGCCCATGCAATGATGCCTGTGGTTTTGCCACAGGGGACAATTCAAATGCATGTTGGTGACGATTGAAATCCATGCTTGAGTGTTCAGGAAATGTTTATATATATAATTTTTGATGGAAAATGTCTCGGATTTTCCTGAGGGGAGGTTTCTGCTTGATCACGTCAAACATCGTCGCGTGCCTGGTTAAGGCCGTAATTGTGCATCACCTGAAGCCTAGCAGAACAGCAGACAACAAATCCCATTCCTTTACACCACACAGCAAACAGATGTACGGCGGAATATGCGAACAGTGAGGATCAACTGCAAGCTAGACGTATGATGAAGCGCCCATTGAAAGTGACAAATGTTCACGTGATGCTCCGCCCTTGCCTGTCAGGCCTTTGAGCCCCAAATCTACAATCACCACGTTTGGACCGGCCCAGCAAACGGTCAATGACAATGCAAGACAATTAAAACAACAATTTTGGTCATCGAATGAGATGAGGATATTGTGACACCATGAGATCATCTGGTATGCCATCCTGTGCCACGGCTGGATTCCTCTCTATCTAGTCACGTACGTAATCTACAAGTGTGTGCCTAGTCAGCCAACGCCTCGGATGCAGACGCGCGGTCTAATACGATGTGAGGCCATAGTCAGACTGGTATCACACGAACACATCACGCGGTGCAGGTAGAACATCCTGGGCAAGGGTTTCGGGGGCAAATTCAACGAGCTCCAACGCACTAGCCCGATCCTGCACGGGGGCCAAGGGGGAAGCAGTCAAGGAGAAGGCTATGTGTTTCTCGGCGTCAACACGGTTAGGCGGTTCATCACCAGGGGGCGTAACCACAATTCCCGGGGCCGGGTGCATGGAAGTGGCCGCTCCAACGATTGGAATGGTTATGCCTCACACAGACTGATGTGAGGCTTTACCAAGAATGGGTTTGTCCAAAAATTATTTGCCGGCTCGCGGAGCTTCACGGAAGTCCTGAATCCGAAAACGGGGGTGCACAGGAAGGTGGGAGTATAAACAATTGAAACGCGCAAAATGGCTCACACAATGTTCATAACCCCATGGGTGCCGCAAAAAAAATCCCCAAGGTAAATTGGGCATAAGGTATGGGGACACACCATATTGGGCAACACGGGGAAGTGAATCACTATCATCCGCAACCTCCGTAAATTGAATTTTGACGTCTATTTGCTCATCCCCCCCGGCAAAGGTGGCTCGTTATCGGCTTGGAGGAATTGCCTCCGTTGGGGGGATTCATATATTTTGGGGATTCTGTCTCCAAAAACATTGGAATTAGCCAAAGCGACCGCTTGGCACCCGAAATCCACAAAAACACGGAGAGCCTTTTATTCTCCATTGGGCAAAACAACCTGAACGGAAAGTTCGGTTGGAACCTCAGTGGTCACGATATGCCCCTTCATGACTCTTGAAGGAACGAGAGCCACCGTAGTGTGAAAGGGGTGCCTGAGGGTGTCTTCCTTCGAATGGGGCTCCTCTGTGCATTCCTACCAACGTCCGCGCCCGTACGGTGCTCCCTTTTGTCCCTAATAGCCCTTGCCGCCACCACCTTTATCACCACCTCCACCCGTACCGCCACCGCCACCCTCATTGCCACCACCACCCTTAGGATTACCACCCTTAGACTCACCCCAAAGCATCCAATGGGTGTCATTGCATGAAGAACTGTCCGCCGTAGCATTCACATTAACCGCATTCACCGCGGTCTTATTGTGAGGAGGGTGAGGGATGTAGGTCACCGTCGTCTTGTGTCCTCGATTGAGGCGATTGAGAGCTTCCCTCTCCGAGACATCTTTATGAGCCAGGGCGTAGATATCCTCAGTCTGCAAACGAGGCTAACGTTGCTCCACTTTCATAGTGTAGCCGCGTGTGTGAGGTGTGTTGTTGAATTGCAATCAACTATCAACCACGGCCCCAAATAGGAAACAATCTCACGAACCGTAGTGCAAAGTTGAGCGCTATATTTCCTGGGTTCATTTTTGAACGGGGGACATAACATAACTGCCCTGGCTATTCTTGGCCTCGTTTTGGACCACCTTCTCCTTCATGCACGGGAGCTTGCTTAGGAGCTGCACCCAGATCACATGGGGGCGAGTCTGGATACTCAAAGGCAACAACCCTTGCCAACGAGCATAGAAATCATCCACATCGATGAGGGTCAATTGCCCTTTTACCACCCTCGGGGTGAGGGCTCGGCATCTTTCCTCGGCCCTTGAGGGGTCATACTCCTGGAAGCATTGTTCCCAAAAAACCCACAATTCTTTGAGGGTGGGGGCCTCGGCGACTCGTGTGTTGATGATTCCTTTTAGCCACGGGGGCAAGCCAGTCAAAGTCTTGCGCGCCTCGTTGGCTTTTCGGTATGTGAGATCACACACCCCCAACCCTTGTTGAAGCTTCTCCTTCCACTCGTCGTAGTTCTCCAATTGCCCATAAAAATGCAACGGGGGCATATCACTATCCTCCACCGCTTTGGTGTAACTATTTTGCACCATATGCATTTGGTACGGACGGGGGGGGGGCATGGTTCGGGATGCAATCCGCTTGCAGTTGGTGCACCCTTCACTGGATAAACTGTACACGTGTCGGTAGGATGAGAGGGCGTGTAACAAGGTTTCCCGTGGGGAGTGAAAAGATTTTTAGTGAGGGGATTGATATTCCCCAACGAGGAGGAGTTCTCCTCGGCACCGGTCCATGGGGCCGTAGGCTCCGAGGGGTATTCCTCGCTCTTAGGCACTGCCCTCCACTCGGCGATCGCAGGTCCCTTCTGTTTTTTGGAGATTCCCCTCCACAAAGTGGGTCCTGGTGATGGAGTATTCATGAAAGCGCCCCCCCCCCTGGGCCACCCCGAGTCCGGACGAGCCTTTGGATGGTAGATTCATCGTGGGATGGGTGCACGGAGAAAGGAAGGACACAACCACGACCTGATGAACCTGATGGCGCGCTCATGGGCGCCATAGGCGCCACGGGCTCAGGATCAGGAACAGCTGGATGCGCTGATGGCGGGGGCGGGACCACCGTACCGGGCTCCGCAGGCCTGGCGTACCAGTGGTCCCACACTTCGAGCCTAGATGCAACGGCGGCATAACACGTAGTGAGCGTTTCCACCACGTTAGAGCATTTGGCCGTTTTGCTGTGGAACATTTTAAGATGATCTGACACACTGGCCGCCGCCGCCTTAGAATCCCGCTGGTAGCTCTGAACCACCGCGTTAAACTTAGCGAACGTGGACAAGATTTGGGTCATCCGGCCCCCGTAAGACTGACTGATGCCAGCGGCAGAGACTACTGCCTGGGAAAGCTCTTGCCCGGACCGCTGCAGCTCTAGATTTTGAGCTCGCAAGTCCTGCACCTGCGCCATCAGGGATTGGATGCATGTTTCATAGTGCACCATACACCTGGGACAGTCACAGGTATGCCTTAATTCAACCTCCCCCCGTGTTTGAGCAGGGCACCTACAATATCGAAACGAGGGACCCCAACCCCCACGAGGAAGAGATAACCCGCCAACGCCTCCGCCAGCAGCCCCCCTGGCCGTGGAGGGACCCGAGGGCACCTCCGCAGGGCGAAACAGGGGTGTGGGGCGCGCAGCGACGGGCGCAGGCGGCCCCCCACTAGAGGAATGCCCCCCCCCCCGAACCTTCACCATGGGATGGTCGAATCAGGTACGGGATTCCGTTCAGGTACTTGATGTAAGCCCCTTGACGGGGTGACAGAGGAGGGGAATCAGGACCAACAGGGTTCGGCTGCGGGGGTGGCAGCAGGGATTCCTCCACCACAATATATTGTGGCAATTCATGAACCAGGGTAAGTGATTTGATCGACAGATGGGAAGCGAAAACAGGCTCCAAGCCCGCTGCAACCTCTGGATTCCGCCCCCAATTGGGCTGTACCAGCGGTTGGGGGTGCTTCATAGGAAATGTAGTTGAGGGGGGAGAGACCAAATTTGTTGGGAAGGTTGCTAAACCTCCCTCCACCGGATTCTTCCCCCCCCGGGCACAGATTGTTAACCTTCGGCACCGCCGGGGAATCATCCACTACGGATGGACGATCTCTGGTGCCACTCATAGGTACCCGGGACGTAGCACCGGCCCAGTCCTTCGTAGCTCCAGAGATTCCACGACAAGACATGTGCGTTCTTTGACGCCGCTTATTGGCACTGGAGATTCCCCCGCAACGATGCACTGAGGGGCCGGAGAGTACTCCACAATGATGTATTGGGGCGGCGGGGATTCCCGCACAAGCATGGGCCAATTTCTGGTCCCTGACATAGGTCCGGATGGTGCAGGCGACAACGAAATGGAAATAGGGGAATGATGGAGTTCGTGGCGTTCCAGCACTCTAAATCTCCTCCTCTTCATTGTCGTTCCCCTTTTCCAACGTTAGGAGGAACCACTTGTCACACTCATCCTCCTCGATTTGTGTGGGGGCTTTCTTCATGATCGTAGGATTCAGCCTGGATCCGCTTGGGGGATGGGGATAAGCTGCCCAGGAAGGAGATTCCTGCACCACCCTTGGAACCCGTTTTGCCCACGTAGATGGCGGCACTAGTCCGCAACCCCTGTGATGAAGTGTGACAGAGGCCACTTGCACACCCCTTGCACACAGAACCCAAACTTTCATTTGATCCTCTTTTTCGGTGGTTTTTGGGTGCCACCGAATATCCCATGGCATATTCCATTAGTGTACTATGACCCAAACCTCCCACATGCCTCAAACGTGTGCCCCATACCCATGTAACACCTCCCCCCAAATTCCCATACGCGGGGGTTGTGCAACCGCCCCCTTGCACAACAAACCCCTTGGACATGCCATCCTAACCAAAGGGACCGTGCTTTCACGGTATGCTTGTAATAGATAGGTTCTAGAGAGAGGAGAACCATGTTTTTTTACCATGACACACCACAATATTTGACATTAAAACCGCTTTTTGTCTACCCTCATTGGTGTGTGCAACCCCCCAATTTCACCAGTTGCACTTGTGCAACTGTCTGCAACCGTGTGCAACCACCATGCTACTCGCGGTGCGCGCCGTACTACAAAAAAGAGGAATCCATTCAATGCAAGCACATTCTGACAATCCACTACAAATCACACACAACACAAGCAAAGACGCATCCCTCATCATTGGAATCACATGTCATCACCACACTGGAACGCCATTTCAAGGAGTCTTTGTCGCACCACAGGCGTCAAGTGTGCATACGATGCACTCGTGTAGCATGCAATAGCATAGCATTCCCCAGGCCAACGCGTAGGTCCATGCAAATGATATGCATTGAAGAGGACGCCGGCTCTTGCATCGACTAAGCATCCTCATAGGAGTCCCTCCCCCAAATGTGCCCATGAACGGGCCTTGACTTCCCCTCGACCCAAAAAACCCGTTGTGAAAAAGTATCCCCCATCGAATTCACCAATGGTGATTTCGCCAGTGAGAGCACAATCGTCCTGGCCATGAGTATGAAGGTTCATGGGGGCACCCCCCGTGCCATGCACAAGGGGAATGCTTGTGTAGGACAAATGGGGGAGCTGTCGTCGCACAAAACGTTTTATACATCGCACCAACGGTTCCTTCTTGGAGGTCGGTGCAGAATTGCAATCTCCTTGCAAAACCTTGGAAATGGCTTAACGGCCCCAAGGGGGAGCCTCGGATAGTGAGTGCCATGTCTCTCAATGGGCTCACAACGCCTTGCATGACGTAACCTTTGAATGAGGGTGTCGGCTAGTCATTGCGGAGGTGGCGAGCTCAATAGCTTCTGCGTTGCGTCCAAACCCTCCTTGTTGGGCGTGTTTGCCTTGGGTGCCTCATCGCTCTTCCCCTCTTCCGCCACGGCCACACTTGTGTCACTTGGGGTGGCGAGCTTGTCATTGACATCCTCCCTGGGCTTTGCCTCTCCTTGCTCTCCATCTTGCATGGATTCATCCACTTCCTTCGTGCCTTCCTTCTCATCGGTGCACACCATTTCCTCATCGGCCTTGGGTGGGGACTCCCCTCTTTTCCATTTTTTGCACGTCACGGTCACCGTCATTATTGGGCTCCATCAGGCCCTCGCTGGCCCCACTCAACACTGCAATGGCAACCCCTGTCGGGTTCGTCACCACCACCCTTGGCCTCGGCATCTGGCACCGTCTCTCTTTCTTTGTCCTCGTTGGCTTCCGCCACCTTGTCATTGTCCTCCTTGGCTTCCGCCACTTCTGCATTGTCCCCCTTGTCAACGCCCTTGTCCTTCTGCCCCTCGTTCATCTTTGTGAGTGCTTGCACCGCCTCGTCTTTGTTTGTGAATGAGGTCTTTCCCGGGAAGACGCATACGGACCACATGACTTCCGCCGCCACCTCCTCAGCATCTTCCCATTGCGGTGGGATTCGGACCAACTCTTGTCCTTTCTTCTGTTTCTTGTCACCTTTTTGAGGTTTGCTTTTGCCGCCGACGGCGAGTCGGTAGCCACCATTTGGTGCTTCCAACAGGCACCATTGTACACAACAACCGGGCAGAAGGCTGAACTTTTTGCACGCCTCCACACGCTTGTCTGCGGCCTCCTTCCGCCGTTGCCTGGGGAGGTCCTACGAAGGTAAGATGTGCAACCGGTGTGCAAGTGTGTGCAACCGCACGAAAGTGAGTGCTTGCACAAGTTGCAGAAGGGTTGCACACTAGTTGCGCAAGCTACGTAACATGGAATGCGAGTAAACACGATGGTGTCAGGACTCCGCGTGAATGTGGCTTTTTTGGGTGCAGCCAGCTCATTTGCATGCGATGTGCCGTGGTCACTTGCTTCATTTGGGGTCTTCTCTACTTTTGGATCTTGGTTCGGGCCCTCACTTTCATGCCGTGCTTGCCGTTGTGGTGCGCTCGCCTTTGTGCTTTTCTTCTTCTTTGGCGCGCTCAGTTGTACGCTCTTGCCTCCATCTCCCTTCTTTTTCTTCCTGGCGGGCTTCTCCTTGTATGCCTCACTTCTGGCCGTCGTATCGCTATCTGATTCCACTGCAAGTCTCTTCCGCTTGCTCAAGTTTGCCCCACGCCCGTCTTTGTCCTTCTTGGTCTTCTTCGTGTCCTTGGTCACACGCTCCTTCAATGCGCGTTGGGCTTTGAGCAACATCATCTTCGGTGACACGTTGGACGCTTTTTGGCTTCCTCCTTGCGGAGCGGGCGGTGGCCGGGGGGTTGCGGGCTTCTCTTGCTTCTCAATCTTCATTGGCTTGTCTTCCGTAGGGGGTGCCCAATCACTATCATCCACAATGGGGTTGCCCAACTCACTATCGTTCTCAAACTTTTCCTCAAGCTTCATTGCCAAATCCAATGGAACCTCCATTGGGGAAGGGAGATGAGGCGCGGCCTTGTCCAACCGGACCCGTTGTTGGGGCGTTGCAAAATCCAATGGAAACTCACTTGGGGAAGGGAGGTGAGGCGCGGCCCTCACCGACCGGACCTGTGGTTGCGATTTCGTCCCTTGATCCGGGCTTCCCACGCTCCCGTCCAACTCCTGTAGAGCGGCCTTCATATCTTTTTTCCACTTCTTCTTAAATTCCTCCACCTTTCTTGGATCCATGGTGAGCTGCCATTCGTCAATGGGGATCGGCGGCCACACTCCACTCACATTCACACGGGCGCCACGCTTGTCGCAAACGAGCATGGCGGTCGGCACGTCAGTCGCTGTGAGCTTTGAAGGGCGGTTGCACAGGAGCAAGGTGTGCAAGGGTGTGGTTGCACAACACCTCCGCGTTCACAAACACCATAGCGAAAATGATTGGATTCATATGTGGGACCGTAAATGGGGCATCCGATGCATGTCCAATAAGGGAATCAATGCTAAATATCACCCTAGTTGCACCATTGGCCGCTGAACAACCCGTTCTACAATCATCGACACATGGAGTGTGTGCACGATGGCACTTGCACACCCTTGCACAGCGGTTGCACACCTACTCTACGTGGCTGTACGTTGGCGCCATCACATTGAGAGGACTCGGTGTTGTTGGCTGTGCATTGGAGTGTGCCACTGCGCCAACGCCTTTCGCGGTGCGCGGATTGCCACCCGAAATTGTGGCCCCCGCCTCCAATAATGATGGGGGTGACGCGCCATGTGCCCAATTGTTGTGAGCGTCAGATACTTCTTCGGAAATGCCTCCGACATCGTGGAAAAAAAACTGAGGGCCATGCCCAAGTCTGTGGCCGCCCGCACGGGCTCTTGGGTTGCCGCCGCGGACCCACTTGGCTGCAACCGCTTCTTCCAATCAAGCCTTTTGCCAGACCATGAATAAGTCATACAAGGCGGCCTCACTGAGCACCATGCATGCTTACGCGTAGCCTTGGAGGCCAATCCTCAAGATTTTCCAATCACTCCACCGCGTGGCGGTGAGGGCGGAGCCTTGCTACAGATACGTGATAGTCCCCGAGGGGTCAGCTTGCCGGCACTTCTTGAGCCAATGACACAATGTTGTTGGAGTTGTGGATCCATGGTCGCCCATGCGCAACCGCTACGGAAAGAAAGATCGGAAGAGAGTGTGCAACGTGCGGTTGCACAATGCAACAACCAACTTGCACACGTTGCACACCACTTGCACAAGATCTGCACACGCTCCGCGTCCGGCGTATGACACACATGCACATGTCCAAACACATTGCGGTCCAATTGGTTACTAGATGACATGCAACATGAAGAGACGAAACTAATCAGCATTTGCACGTTGCCATTGAGGCATTTTCTTGGAGAGGAGGAGACGTTGTAGCGCTTGTGTAACGAGGCGCGTGTCGCCTTCTGTTGGAGTGCCTTTCCCTCCTCCCCTAGCCGGAGACCACAAGAAATGGTCCTTGAAGAGGTATTTAGCGACTCGACAATGTCGTCGCTAAACATACCGCAACCTCACAGATGCAAATTTTTCAGAACCCCGAGAGCTTCAAATTGTAGCCATAACAAATATGGCGATCGAATGGTAGGACAAATTGATCGTTTGAACTTCTCCGCGATGGATTGACGATTGAGGGCGTTCGGATTGAACTCACAACTTTGTAGTGCCGTAAGTAAAGAGGTCATTTGTACAACCACATCAATGATAATGTTTGGAAGCTTCATGGCCTTGCCAATATGAGGCCAGTTTGCCAACAAGAGCCATGTCTCTTCCCCATCCGGAGAGGCATGGCCCTTGAGACTAATTTTGGTCTTGGCACAGTTCAGGCGATCTTGAACACCATCCCTAGAGGCCGACGGAAGGAGCTTTTACTTCTTCCTGATGAATTCGGTGAGATAGTCACCAACCCTAATAACAAGGTGCAATATGCACATAACCACAAATTTGAACCGTTCCCCTATATGCAACAAGGGTTCACTCACACATCCTTTGGCGGTGGTACAATCCAACCCCTTCTTATGAAGTTTATATGAGTTTTTGTCACTCTTGGGTGAACGCCGCAACTTTCGGTCCTCCCAATTTCCCTTGAGGTTGCACCACGTCGCGTAAGTATAAATACTCCCAATGCGAAAATAGGTTGAAACCTCTAGCACTTTACGGAGCCATGGGAAGTCACCACCCAACATGGATCCGGCACGACACCATTTTTCACGGATGAGGATCCTTCCAATATTTATGATACTTTGGATTGCCTCCAAAGTCTTTGAAAAGAGTGCACGTAGAGCATCAATGTCATGTTCACTTGTGAGGGCGACATCGATGGTCCAATTATAAGCTAGGGTGCGCGCCTTCTGACCATGGTTGGCAAACCCAATGGCCAATTGCACCCAGGGGCGAAATCCACAACGGAATCCATCCCCCCGAACGATCAAAACATATGGTCGTTCCCCGTCCAAAAGAGGGAATGACATTGTATCAAGTATATCCTCTTGAGTTGAGATACACTTAAAAAACTCATCAAGATCCAGACAGACACCTACCTTCCCATTGTAATTGCTTGGGACTAGGACTTGCTTGCTCCCAAGCTCCCGCCAAGCAATGTTGAAAGCCTCAAACGATGGAAAAGGGTGCTCCCAATTAGCGGGGAGGCGCCCCCTCCCATCATTGGGAAGCTTGGATACCCAACGGATAAGGTTCTTGTACCTAGAAAGGGAGAGGCATATATCCGTAGTTGCACAAGTGCAATCGTGTGCAAACGGTGCAATAAACTACTTGGACACATATTTGCACAAAGCGTAACATTGCCATCATCGCACTATTTTTATGAACGTGGTATTTTACAATGTCCTAGTGTGCAAGTTGGAGTATGTAGGTATCTGGAATGGAGTGAATGACCACATTAGACAATGTATGAGAATGATATGGCTTCAAAAGTGTGCAAGTGGTCACTTGCTTAGCCCACGCAAACTGCACTCCCTTTTTTTCACCTAAGCACCTAGAGTTTGTCACCTAAAAAAAAGTTTTTTTTGCCATCTTGAAAATACTGTTTTTCAAACCCTCCCAAAAAATGCGTTCTTCATCAGGTTTGCCCATATTTTGCTGTTTTTAGGGGGGTCAAATAACCATTCTTTAGTCCCAAATCAGAGGGCTTACCGGTCATTTTGCCCGAAAAAAGATTTTGTTGGCTAATTCAAAGAATACCAATTTTTGGATCGTCTGCAAAACTATTATAGGTGGGCGCTGTTCACACATCCTGTACATGTCCACATGAAAGAATACTTATTATGGGAGGCTGGATGCTCGAGGCCCCGCGCACTCAGCCAACTGGAGTGAGATTTTCAGGATTTTTTGATATCACTTTTTGACATCAGAAGTGGCATAAAGCAAGGATGGAGCGAAAGCAAAACTGCAAGATGCAATATGGGTTAAAGACTTGCACAGCAGAACACTCAGTGTGCGAGCGCTCCCGCACTCAAGATGCTAGAAGCATGGGTTTTTGAACACTCCTGACTACTTGCATTCTGCCGATAGCCTCCAAAAGGCTTTTTGAGTTTCCCCCTTTTGGGAATCCTGTGAAAACAGTGGGCTCAAGAGTAGCAATTAGACTATCCTCCTCTAGAGCACTTGCTTCATACGTCCTGTGAGCTAGCGCTTCTGACCTATTGTTGTACAGCCCCAAAAGATGGGAGGCCGGGCACCGCATTTGTAGGTAAACTAACTGAAAATCGCAAGTTTAGCAAGGACTGAGGGCTACCCGCCTTTTTAGATCTATTACACCTTACATACTGCATGGCGTGTACAAGACGTCCATTGATTGACCACTCTTGCTGCTGACATGACCCGAACGGTACACCATGAGGCACCCAATAAGACATCAGAGCCTCATTTGGCATGGCATTCAGGACCATTGGGAAATACATATTCTGCATAATTGAGTGCGCGAGGCCTCGCGCACTCAACATGCCAAAAAAAACGTTTTTTTCATACCTCTAACTACTTGCATTCCGCCGATAGCCTAAAAATATATATTTGAGATTCCTCCGTTTTTTATTTCTCAGTTTTCAGCCGGAAACATGCGGAAACTGCGCGTCTTTTTTTTGCACACAAATGCCACCCTTGAGGTGAAAAACAGGGTGCAGTTTGCGTGGGCTAAGACTTGCACACCACAAGGCGTGGTTGCACAATGCATCTATAACGCAAAAAAGCGACATAGCAAGAAACATCACGTTTCTTTGGCATTTCAAGCTCCAAAACGGGGCTGACAGCCTCGGTAGGTGTGTAGGCCTGCCGAATGGCGTCCCTGGCGCGTTTCTTCTATGCTTTTTGCTTATTGATGCGTGCATGGAGGCGATCCGATAGGGGGGTAACCAGTGCCGTTGAGGTAAATAGTTACACAAGGTCATCCATCAAGTCCTCGCTGCTAAAACTACCGTAAGTAGTTCTAATAAACTGGGAAATAGCATGTCCATGCAAAACCATTGCAAATCTGGCAAATGGCTGGTAAATTTTCCGTGAAACTTGAGATGCGGCACCGAAGGCGGCAGTCGCGACGGCGGCAACAGCAGGGGTTCCACAGGGATCGCACTGTGCAACTGCAGTGCAATTCTGTGCAACTGGCAAACATTTAGTGCAACTGCGTGTAAACATCAATTTTTATGTGCAACTCTACCTGGGCAAAACAGGTTCCTAGGGCAGGGAGGGACACCGCCGCGATCCGCTCATTGGAGTGCGCGGCAATTCCACCATAGTGGGGTTCTGCCTGGTCTCTGATAGGGCCTGCTGCATTAGGGCCACGGCTTCACCAGCCGGACCCGGATGGCCGTGGGGGTCAGGTGTGGGCGGGCCAACTCGACGGCTTTCGGCGTTGAGCTGGTCAAGAATAGGGCTGATGGGCCCTGCTGCAAACAGGTTCTTCCTGACCTGGGGCTCTGGCAGCCCCCCTAGCGACGGATGAATGTCAGAGTCGACCACGATGGGGCCCATTGGCGAGACCATTGTACCCCAGTCGGCAGTGCGCGAGGGTGCAGTGTTCGTACGCTTGATCACCCTAGTAGATGGTTCGATTATTGCCCAATTATCGGCGCTAATAATGGTTCCCGTGCCTGGGAAAGGCAATGGTGGTCCACTTATATCTCTCTGAAGGTGACTGTCTATTTCCCCTGCAATCATCCCAGGTAGACCAGCTGGATCTTTAGAATGGGCGCCCCCCGATGGGAACATTCGGGGATTTCGGAGACTTGTGACTGATAGCCACCTGGGGCTTGGCCCGTTGTTGCGGCCCCTGCACGGTAAATGGGGTCAGGGTCAAGGAGGTCCTCAGAGTGGGGACCTGGACACCCTCAGCTATCCCTGCCGGGGAAGAGGTTTTGACTTGCATTTGGTCCACGATTTCGCGGACTGATCGCTTTCCGCGATGCCAAGCGCCCAACACAGAAGAAAATTTTTCGCCTCTGCTACCATGAAACCAGACCGTAGGGTGAGGACGAGAGGTCGCAGTGGCATGAGTAGCAACAGTGCTTGGCAAAGAAGACATAACGATAGTGTTCACTGAATAGTATCCTGCAAACAGATATGATACACATGGCCAATGAAACACCTGATATGCACAGATGTGAAGTCCACCCTATCATCCACTAATTCATATAACTACAAAAGATCCAGGATTGCCTTATCTATCCCAGATCCTATATTCCTAACAAGGGAATGGAATGTAATATACAATAGTACCATATATAGGGCGAGATAATGATCCGTTAAGGGTAATAAGCTAGGGTAGGGTTGTGACCTGCTTCAACGGTTCTGTCGTCTCCCTGAAAAGCCATTTGAAATGCTTGTGGAAAAGGATTCCTTGCACAAAAATGACAAAAGAAAGCAGAGCATAGTAAAACAAGCGCCACACAAAGAATACTACAGAATCAGGATACACTGCGGCCACAGTCAGCACCTCAGAAACCTTGGAACCTGATACAATACACAATGCTGGACTTAGAGAGGGGGGTTAAGGTAGGAACAGGAGACAAGACGGTGTACGGGGGAGGCAACCATTTCAGACCACTTTACACCTAGACACCAAAATTTCAGACGCATTTTCGGGCTGAAAATCTTACGTGCTAAACAAGTGCCCCTAAGCCGACATTACCGGGGGCCGCCAATCAAGCGGATGTTAATTGACATGAAGTGAATTGCCTTCTAATTGCCTGCCTCGGCCTGTGGGGCTTCTCATCGTGTTATTCTTCTTGTTTTCTATGAAATGTTGTTATTGTGATTGAAGTTTCCATTGGTTTATGCAGATGCTCCCATTTATGTTGAATGGCTAGCGTCGGCAGTCTGCAGCACCTGGGAGCTGCAGACTAGAGGTCCGGCTGCAGAAAGCAGCAAAGCGTCTCAGAGAGGAGGACTACCTGTCCCAAGGGAGCTGAGACACCAAGGAGGGCAGAACTGGAGGAATCTGTCCTCTGAGGAGAAGACAGCGGCCGTTCAGCTTGTGAGGACGGCTGTTGTACGAGAGGAGGGGCGATAAAGAAAAGAGGAGGAATGGAAACACGCGACGGAATAAAAAATGAGGCGCGCAGCCGAGCAAAAACGGAGGGGAGAAGAGGAACGGGTCGCAACACACCACAGGAGAGATGAGTAACGGCTGGCAATCCAACGGCAAAAAGAGAACAAAAGGGCGGACAGGCCATTGCGTAAAGTGAAGCGGAAGGCCGGGGCCGAACAGTGCGATGATGGGACCACTGAAGCAGGTCACAACCCTACCCTAGCATATTGCCCCTAAGAGATCGATATATTCTCCTATATATGGCACTATTGTATATTATATTCCATTCCCCTGTTAGAAACATTGGGATTGGGATAGATAAAGCAATCCTGGATCTTTAATAGTTATATGAATTAGTGAATAAAGTAAGAAACAGTCATTTTTCCCGTTGGGACGCCTTCTGTTGCTGTTCGCGTAGGTATTCTGTTTTGTTCTGATCTGTTACTGTCTTTGGATTTGCGTTCGGAGATCTGCGATTGGCGGCGATCTGTAGAATTATTGTTCCGCGATCTGTGATCTGCAGCAGTGCTTACACAGTCCAGAGTATTCCGAATTTTCATATTTTGATGTAGTCTACGATCTCCGATTTCCTGAGTTATGTTGTTCCTGACAAACCCAGACTCGCATGATTAGGTCATGATCGTGCCATGTGTTGTCATGGTCAGGTGTTTACGTGAAGCATTGCATTGTAGGATCTGAAGCTTAGCCTTGTAGGAAGGCTTAGCATCAATGACATTGAGTGAAGAATGTGCTCACACATTTACCCCTTATGCATCGATCCCGTTTGCTCTCCTCTCTTCAGGCCTGTAGCCCGAGGAGAGCCCGGCCCATACATGTGGGAGTTGGGGGTTTTTAGAGGCACGGGGCCTCTATATATCAAGAGGTTTACCCAGGGATGGCATAGAGGGTAAATATGCACTTGTGCCTTACTGATGAGTGCATTACCTTAATTGGATGTTGCTTTGTGCTTTGCTTCACCTGCGTTTAGTTGTGGTTGTTGGTTCCTTTTTTGGGGTATGACCCTAGGAGTATTTTGAATTGAAATGTTTTTATGCAAACAACCACATGTTTTACGTAAATTTTTGCTCGTGCGCAACCCTTCAAGCATTATGTAGCTTTGTGAACCTATTTTCTGAGGCATGCTCTATAGGTTTTGCTGACCATTGAGTAGTTGAAGCATAAGCATTTTGGGGACATTTTAAAGCAGGTCATAACTTACTACGGAGTCCAGTAGTTCTGTGTTTCTTTCTGGTAGCGAGGGCTTGCCTGATTTTGTGGCAAGCCAGCAAGTTTTAGGACTTTCCCCCACTGACTTCGGAAATGCTCTATTTTTGACCAAGGGATCTTTTTTTTGCCTTGTGAGTTTGTGTTACTTGCCTTTGTCTCCAACCTCTTTGTCAACGCCCGCGCCTCCGCTTTGGCGCCTAATAAATGCCAGGCCGCGCCTCTGCTTGGGACCGCGTTAGAAATGCAAACGCGCGCCTCCACTTGGGCGCTTTAGAAATGCAAAGCCGCGCCTCCGCTTGGGTGCTTTAGAGATACAAGGCCGCGCCTCCGCTTGGGCGCCCCGAAATCCAAGCTTGCCACACAACTTCCTTGTTATAGCCCAGAGTTACCAAGCACCGGATAGTCACCCGGGCACCTTGGTGACTTGACCTGGGGTTCCCAAGCCCCAATCAGTTTTGTATGCTTGTGTCTTGGGTGCCCCTAGAGAGTTAAATAATTTTGGCAAATTTTATCCCGTAAATTTTTGTTCCGTTCTGTCCTTGCTTGTTTTGTTTTTCTTTGTGTGGTCTTGTTCTCCATTACCCCACCGACAACGAAGTCTTCGATTTGGAGAACTACAGCATCGAGTACTGCGCCATGACAACCATTTACTCCTACTTTGGAGACAAGATGAACTTGGATGGATGTCACTCTCACTTACACCGTGCCCGTGCGAGTGTCATGAACATTGTGTGCCTCTCTATTGGGGTGACGAAGATCGCCGCCCTGATGGTGCCTCCGTTGAAGGGAAAATTGAACGATATCACCTTCCTTGTGCCTCTTCCCAAGGAGTTCATTCCCGACCTCGTTGTGAGGATCATTAAGAAGGCCTACAAGGACACTATGAACACCGCGTTTGAGACCTCTGTTGAGGGCCCTTTGATCGACGCCTTGGCCTACATTGAGGAGCTTTTCCTGTTCTTTGACTTCAAGGGCACTCATGTCTCCTCCTCCGTCGAGGGAAAGCTGTCCCTGGTTATGGGTGGCAACATGGTTGAGGTCGTCTTGAAGTACGACTACAAGTGTGAAGGATTAACCCTCCTCTCGACCGAGCCATGTGCCGTGCCTTGCTGCTGGGCATGGCTCCTCTGATGCCCATGCGGCCTCAGGGCACTTGGGACTTTCCAGGTGAGAGCAAATTGTACATAATGAGTGCTTCTCCCTCATACCTCTCTCTCCTTTGATTTCGGGATCTGCGGTTCTCGTGATCGTCACCCCGGGTAAAGGTGACTTTACTCAGGTTTTAATTTTCCTCTTTTCTGGTTCTTTGGGAGGTTGGGAAACTGGTATTGTGAGCCAAGAGTGGCAGACAACTTCATTTCCTTCTGTGTGTTTGTCGAGTCAATGTCTTGTCTTTTGCTAGTTTTACGTTGTTTGGTCCCTTCTCTACGCAACATCGTTCGGTTGCAAAGCCATTGCTATGCTGAACTTGTCTTCAACCCGTCCTCAATCATCAAATTGGTTGTATTGGGATAGAGGTGCAATAACCCAAGGATGGCATCCTACCCCTGTTGGTGGCCTTGGGGCAGACCATTCAAGGACTCGAGTGTTTGTTTGTTGGGGTAGTCAGTTTGACCATTCATGTGACATAGCTCCTAAACGAGCGTGTGCCTCGGTGTCTGAGTCCGGTTGTAGGTTCCCTAAGACCAGACCTGTCAAGAGGGCACTCAAGCCCTGGCTATGCATCTCCTGTGCCTCTTGTATGGATGGGCGGGTGTCAACATGCTTGCGGAGCTTCCCTTCGATACAATCCATGGTACTGTGTTAGCGAGATTCACGTTTTGTCTTTTAGTCAGGAGGTGTGTAGGTGCATAGATTGGTCATACATAGGATTGAGGTAGCTCGGTGCCCGAAATGAACGAGTCAATTCGTTGTGCAGCTTGCAGCTTCTGCAGCACATTTTTCGCTCAAGGTGTCCCAGAAAAGGTTGCTGGATGGTTGTAGGGGTTGACGGATGGGCCAACGTCCTTTGTGCCGTGCTCAGTTCGTGAGGGCCAAGGTGTAGGATCCATAAAGTTGTGTGTAGTGGCACGCACGCACATATACCAGGCACATACATGCATACTCCATATGCACGCAAATACCAAGTCGGAGGCCCGTATGCACGCTGCGACCTACGCCAAGGGGTGCAAGGCCATGCACGCATGTGCACTGTCGTTTACGTACACCGTAGTGTCCTACAGCCTGTAGGAGTCATAATCCACCCAGAAGCAGCTTGTAACTGGATGACTCCACTGGGTAAGAGTGAACAACGCCGCTAAGTGTGTGATTGCATCCTCTTCGTTTTGTAGTCTTTGTTTTCGGAGTAACGTAAGCCCCCAGCAACATGCCCGCTCTTTTTGGCAGGGACAAAGTCGGTGTGTGTGTACGAGTGTATACCACCATCTCCATCGAAGGATGAAGGCGGATTCAGCTTATTGCCCGTTCATGGGGTCTACACAGCACTCTACTCCTTGCTGCCACCATTACTCTCGGTTTCTTATAGGATTTAGTATAGGTGAAACACAAATGACTGTTGCGCCACCAACGGGTCCACCATCCGGGAGGAAGACATGCGATAGCTCGGACTCCAAGTTTTCCACCCTCGATTGCTCTGATTCAAGCCCTGGAGTGAGGTTGTGCGAATCTAACCTCCTGTTATCAATGTTCTTTCAATGCCTGAGGCTGTGCCTGCTTTTGCAGTGAACAAGAAAAATATATGGTTACGAATGTTGTTGTTGATGTAAGCCGTCGATTTTGGAGTTTGTAGGATTGGATTTTGTGAATGTTGGGATCTCGCTTATCTATTTGTTTGTTTGTTTGTAGCCACGCCTCCCACCGTGATTGCCCGCTTGCACCTCCGCACGGAGACTGGATGGTGCGCTCGGATGGAGGTTTACTCCAATGGCCAGGTTCGGGTGCGCCAAGAGCAGTTGATTGAAAGGCCAGTTTCCCAATAGCGAGGGCTACTTGTTTTCCAGACCTCTTTTCCGATTCCTCCAACCCATAATACCTGATTGGCGAGGACCACGAGGACCACTCGATGGAGAGCATGGATGATCCCCAGGACTTATTCCATAAGGTGGATGACCCCAGAGAACTGGGCGTCACTGGGACATTCCTGAGGGTAGCCCCTGGTTCTAAACCCTGTTTTGGCCAAATTTTACGGCCAACGCGGGAAGAGAGGGGTGGAGGATGAGAAATGAAAATTCTCCTTTTTTTTGTGCCACACACATGCGTGACTCCTCAGCTGAACCCTAGCTTCCCCACCGGCGCTAACTTGTGCGCTATCGACAAATACCAGTGTCCTTGAAGCCTGGACCCTTACTTTGCAGTTTTGCCCTGAAGCGTCCTGTGTTTGGGTGCACCAGTGGATATGGTGACAATGCGCTGAGGGGCAAGAATTGCGAAGCCCAGCGCATTGCTTTTGCCATGGCCCGCGCAGAGGGCTGGCTGGCGGATCCCTGCAGGATTGTAGGGTTGACAGCACCTGAGGGAAAAGAATAATGCGTTGCTGCTGACTTCTGAAGTACCTGTGTTGAAACCAGTTTTTGTTTGCTGATTCCGGTGAGGCCTGTGTGGGGGATGAAGTTGCATGGATGCACGTGAGCGAGCATGGCATGTTGTGCTTTGAGTGCTTGCCCTTTTGAAGGGCGCCAGGCACCTCGACCCAGAGACATGGGAGAACAGCGCTGGACGACCCGACACCGACCCGGGGCTGAGTCCCGCCACCGAGCGGAAGACGCTGCCCCAACACCTGCGGCTGGCGGAGGCGGTTATGTGGGTTTCTGCAGCATTTAACTGTAGTCCCCAGAAAAAGCTTTTGCGCTGCAGCGTGTTGCTTGTTGGGTCAACCACAGGCTCCAGGGCCTCATAGAATTCATCTGACTGAAATTTGAAATATTCTTGCTGCATTGTGCAGTACAGTGGGTTGTTGTTTGAGGGAAGGTGACAGGTGCGGCTGCTGTCGGGTGGATCCATTTGTAGTTTCCCTACCTCAGTCTTGTGTGCGTGTGTATGTGAGCACCTGCGAGGGTCGTGTACACACATGCGTGTGGGAAACATACCCGGCGAATTATGCCTATTTTCGGGCTGGAAATATTTTGAGGTCCATTGCCCTCAATTCTTGCTACCAAAAATTGGTGCCCTACCAAAAGAAGTTTCAGACCCCTAGAAGATTAAACGCTAAGCCAAAGGGTGGGGGGGAAATAGGAAGGCCAGCACACATTTTATGTTCATGGGAACAACCCGGGCCCTGTGCTTGCGTGGGCGCCTCACTCCGGCGCCTAAACCAGAACAAGTGTGTACTTCTAACCCATATCCATTCTCCTCACTGTTTGCTTGGCTCTGTTTGGTCTTTTTGTCCGTTGAGCCAGTTTTTGTTATGGCCCACCAAGAGTCGTGCTTGCGTGTTTGTGAGTGAGTGGTCGTTGTCGTCGTGACAGAGAGAGAGAGACAGAGAGGAAGAGAATGAAGAGTGTAAACACGGGCGTGGCAATATGTCTCCTTGTGCCGGGCCACGGGTGCACCTTCTTTCCATTTCAGCACCCGCCTTCTTGCAGGTGGGCATCCTTGAAGTTCGCGTGGTTTCAACCCCTTTATTGCCCTCTAAGGCAGGGCATGCTGGAATCAGGGTGTCTTGTCTGTGGCACCTGCCCCTTCTCTGCCTGGGAGGGCGGGACTTTTCTGTGTGCTCTCGGCGTTAGGAATCTGCAATTCCTGCCCAGTTGAATTTTGGTCTGTCTGAATTTTGTGTTTCTGACTTACCTGATTCTGGTTCTGACGATTCTGATTAACATCCTCCTGTTACTGGTGTGATAGTACAGCGCTGGTCGGCGTCAGCCCCAATGGGCAACAGCGGCCATGCGCCTGGGATGTTTTATTTGCTTGCAGTGTCCCCCTTCTCAATTTGTTCAGACTACCCCGAATTTGGTGATACGCTGGTCCGTCTTAAACTCCCCTGGACGTTAAACCTTTGGGGCGCGTTGAGCCGACCACGCCGAGCCGATACGTTCAGGTACTGTGTGTCCAGGGCTGGCGGAATTGGACTATCGCGCTATATTTTGAGTCAGTGGAAGACCCTGAACACACCGGATATTGAGTGACTGTAAACTGTGTTGAGTTACCCGATGTTACGGGATTTCTGATGTGTTTACATCTGGGTAACTACCGCTTTTCCTGCTGTGTATACACCCCTGGGTAGTGTCTGTATTGACTGCCCTGCGCGACCTGCAGTGATAAATGAAACATGGAATATTAGTAGTGTTGCACTGGAGTTGGATAAACCAGGAAGCACCCCCTGCTGTGGCTAGGCAACATGTTTTTGTTGTAGGCTCTTCAATGGCGTGGGCCCTCCGGGTCCAGGTCCTGGTGTATTGTACCGTGTTTGTCCGTGGGGGTGAGAGATGAGTCTATTTTCGCGTACCGCTTTGCTGCCACTACCCCATACAACCACAGACCCGATTTCTGTCCTACCCAGTGGTGGAGGGAATGCTGGATTAATTTAGGCGCTTGTGCTTTGAACTACCACTGAGCTGGATAGTTATCAATTTTGGTGCTGGTGAAAGGAGTTATGGTGAGACAGATTGAAGCTCCTATTACTTTGTTTGTTTTTCGCAAACGTGAACCAGGGGACACCCCATCAGAACTCTGTTTTACCTCTGAACTCTGAATGTTCTTATGAATTTCCAGTTCTGGGTTCGTTAAGCTCTAAGAGCGGGTACTTTTTCTTGATTATCTGTACGAAACAGGGAGGTTATCCCTCGCCAAGCACCCCATATTGATACCCCAGTTTCTGGAGCGTTGGTCACTGTGGGTGTGTCATGATGATTGCATTGCTTCCTCACTGAGGGACATGCGCTGAGTTTGTTGAGTTACTCGTTACCACTTACTTATTAGCTTATTGCCCGTTCATGGGGTCTACACAGCACTCTACTCCTTGCTGCCACCATTACTCTCGGTTTCTTATCGGATTTAGTATAGGTGAAACACAAATGACTGTTGCGCCACCCACGGGTCCACCATCTGGGAGGAAGACATGCGATAGCTCGGACTCCAAGTTTTCCACCCTCGATTGCTCTGATTCAAGCCCTGGAGCGAGGTTGTGCGAATGTAACCTCCTGTCATCAATGTTCATTCAATGCCTGAGGCTGTGCCTGCTTTTGCAGCGAACAAGAAAAATATATGGTTACGAATGTTGTTGTTGATGAGAGCCGTCGATTTTGGAGTTTGTAGGATTGGATTTTGTGAATGTTGGGATCTCGCTTATCTATTTGTTTGTTTGTTTGTAGCCACGCCTCCCACCGTGATTGCCCGCTTGCACCTCAACACTGAGACTGGATGGTGCGCTCAGATGGAGGTTTACTCCACTGGCCAGGTTCGGGTGCGCCAAGAGCAGTTGAGTGAAAGGCCATATTCGCAATAGCGAGGGCTACTTGTTTTCCAGACCTCTTTTCCAATTCCTCCAACCCATACTACCTGCATCGATTGGCGAGGACCACGAAGACCACTCGATGGAGAGCATGGATGACCCCCAGGACTTCTTCGCTAAGGTGGATGACCCCAGAGAACTGGGCGTCACCGGGACTCCCCTGAGGGTAGCCCCTGGTTCTAAACCCTGTTTTTAACCAAATTTTACGGCCAACGCCGGAAGAGAGGGATGGAGGATGAGAAATGAAAATTACCCTTTTTTTTGTGCCACACACATGCGTGACTCCTGAGCTGAACTCTAGCTTCCCCACCGGCGCTAACTTGTGCGCTATCAAAGAATAGCAGTGTCCTTGAAGCCTGGACCCTTACTTTGCAGTTTTGAATCCTGGATTATACGCTGCCCTGAAGCGTCCTGTGTTTGGGTGCACCAGTGGATATGGTGACAATGCGCTGAGGGGCAACAATCGCGAAGCCCAGCGCATTGCTTTTGCCATGGCCCGCGCGGAGGGCTGGCTGGCAGATCCCTGCAGGATTGTAGGGTTGACAGCACCTGAGGGAAAAGAATAATGTGTTGCTGATGACCTCTAAAGTACCTGTGTTAAAACCAGTTTTTGTTTGCTGATTCCGGTGAGACCTGTGTGGGGGATGACGTTGCATGGATGCACGTGAGCGGGCATGGCAGGTTGTGCTTTGAGTGCTTGCCCTTTTGAAGGGCGCCAGGCACCTCGACCCAGAGACATGGGAGAACAGCGCTGGACGACCCGACACCAGCCCGGGGCTGAGTACCGCCACCGAGCAGAAGACGCTGCCCCAACACCTGCGGCTCGCGGAGGCGGTTATGTGGGTTTCTGCCGCATTTAACTGTAGTCCCGAGAGAAAGCTTTTGCGCTGCACCGTGTTGCTTGTAAGGTCAACCACAGGCTCCAGGGCCTCATAGAATTCATCTGACTGACATTTGAAATATTCTTGCTGCATTGTGCAGTACAGTGAGTTGTTGTTTGAGGGAAGGTGACAGGTGCGGCTGCTGTCGGGTGGATCCATTTGTAGTTTCCCTACCTCAGTCTTGTGTGCGTGTGTGTGTGAGCACCTGCGAGGGTCGTGTACACACATGCGTGTGCGAATTATGCCTATCTTCAGACTGGAAATATTTTGAGGTCCATTGCCCTCATTTCTGGCTACCAAAGGTTGATGCCCTACCAAAAGAAATTTCAGACCCCTAGAAGATTAAACGCTAAGCCAAAGGGTGGGGGGGAAATGGGGAGGCCAGCACACATTTTATGTTCATGGGAACAACCCCAGCCCTGTGCCTGCGTGGCCGCTTCACTTGGGCGCCTAAAGCAGAACAAGTGTGTACTTCTAACCCATATCCATTCTCCCCACTGTTTGCTTGGCTCTGTTTGGTCTTTTTGTCCGTTGAGCCAGTTTTTGTTATGGCCCACCAAGAGTCGTGCTTGTGTGTTTGTGAGTGAGTGGTCGTTGTCGTCATGACAGAGAGAGAGATACAGAGAGGAAGAGAATGAAGAGTGTAAACACGGGCGTGGCAATATGTTTCCTTGTGCCCGGCCACGGGTGCACCTTCTTTCCATTTCAGCACCCGCCTTTATGCAGGTGGGCATCCCTGAAGTTCGCGTGGTTTCAACCCCTTTATTGCCCTCTGAGGCAGGGCATGCTGAAATCAGGGTGTCTTGAGTAAGCTTCGGCTACCACCTGCAGGTGGATGTTTTAGGGCGCCTGTGGCACCTGCCCCTTCTCTGCCTGGGAGGGCGGGACTTTTCTGTGTGCTCTCGGCGTTAGGAATCTGCAATTTCTGTCCAGTCGAATTTTGGTCTGTCAGAATTTTGTGTTTCTGACTTACCTGATTCTGATTCTGACGATTCTGATTAACATCCTCCTGTTACTGGTGTGATAGCCCAGCGCTGGTCGGCGTGAGCCCCAATGGGCAACAGCGCCTATGCGCCTGGGATGTTTCCTTTGCTTGCAGTGTCCCCTTTCTCAATTTGTTCAGACTACCCTGAATCAGATGATACGCTGGTCCGTCCTAAACTCCCCTGGACTTTAAACTTTTGGGGCGCGTTGAGCCGACCACGCCGAGCCGATACGTTCAGGTACTGTGTGTCCAGGGCTGGCAAAATTGGACTATAGCGCTATATTTTGAGTCAGTGGAAGACCCTGAACACACCGGATATTGAGTGACTGTGGACTGTGTTGGGTTACCCGATGTTACGGGATTTCTGATGTGTTTACATCTGGGTAACTACCGCTTTTCCTGCTGTGTATACACCCCTGGGTAGTGTCTGTATTGACTGCCCTGGGCGACCTGCAGTGATAAATGAAACATGGAATATTAGTAGTGATGCACTGGAGTTGGATAAACCGGGACGCACCCCCTGCTGTGGCCAGGCAACGTGTTTTTGTTGTAGGCTCTTCAATGGCGTGGGCCCTCCGGGTCCAGGTCCTGGTGTATTGTACCGTGTTTGTCCGTGGGGGTGAGAGATGAGTCTATTTTCGCGTACCGCTTTGCTGCCACTACCCCATACAACCACAGACCCGATTTCTGTCCTCCCCAGTGGTGGAGGGAATGCCGGAGTAATTTAGGCGCTTGTGCTTTGAACTACCACTGAGCTGGATAGTTATCAATTTTGGTGCTTGTGGAGGGAGTTATGGTGAGACAGATTTGAGCTCCCATTACTTTGTTTGTTTTTCCCAAAAGTGAACCAAGGGGACACCCCATCAGAACTCTGTTTTACCTCTCAGCTCTGAATGTTCTTATGAATTTCCAGTTCTGGGTTCGTTAAGCTCTAAGAGCGGGTACTTTTTCTTGATTATCTGTACGAAACAGGGGGGTTATCCTTCGCCAAGCACCCCATATTGATACCCCAGTTTCTGGAGCGTTGGTCACTATGGGTGTGTCATGGTGATTGCATTGCTTCCTCACTGAGGGACATGCGCTGAGTTTGTTGAGTTACTCGTTACCACTTACTTATCCCCATGTAAGTGTGCCCAATTTTTGTAATGCACAGTTACTGTGCTGTGGGCGGATTGTTTTAGTGTTGTTGCTCGGTCATCTCGTGATGTACCCTAGGTCGGGGCCGAAAGACTGTGGGCTGGTTCACAAGAACCCCAGTAAACCCCAGCTGACGGCAACTGGTGAGCCCTGACCTACAGTATTATGTGCCTCCGGATACTACCTTGTTCCTGTTGAGTGTTTGGCTGTGTCTAGCTTCTAACGCTACCTGACGCGACGCAAGGCTCCTGGCCCTGCTGGATGCTGGTTCGGGACGCGCAGTTCATATCGCCAGGCGCGTCAAGGCGCGGAACCGGAGTTCAACCCTGACTCATGCCCAGGTAATCGGAGGATGTCGTAGATTACTGCAGTAGGCCTTCAGTGAATGATACTGTACCTACTTTTGGCCTTCGGGGTCAGCACGTTCCTGCCCGGGGTAAGGCAACCCTTGGCAAGGGTTGAGGGGGTGACCACCCTTCCCCAGTTATTTGCTTCTTACCCGAGTCCCGAACTGGCCAGATGCTTTGTCATCTAAGTTGTGCGATCCTTCAACCAAGAGGGCACTTTGAGTGTTTCTCGAAGATTCTTCGTTTTTGAGCTTTTTAGTCCTGTATGCCCTTCGTCTCCTTATGGCTAACGTGCTACTTGAGTTGTTTTCCCGATTTATTCTTGTTGGTTAAAACCTTTTGTGCCAGTGAATGGCAGTAAACGTGACTTTGGCTATGCCCCTTTTCTTTAACATTACCAGGAAAGCAGAAGGGTGCCTCCTTCCTTCCGTTGGCCCTCACTATAGTGGACGCCCCTCCAAGTTTAATGTTACCTCTGGATTCCCCAGTCCCGTGCCGGGCTTCGGCAGGCCTCAAAGGGAGTCATGACGGCCATCAATAAAGGTCCATTGAGACTGACTGAGATGGTTCTTGACACCCCCTTTCTGATACAAACGCGCATAACAGGGGGTCATGATAGCCCTCAATAATGGTCCATAGTGACTGACTGAGAGGGTTTGTGACACACTTTGCAAATGTGCTACACTGTAAGACGGGCTCCATGTACCAGCCAATTGCACCTCTTAGTTCCCCTACGTCAGAACGAACCAGGCCTGCTGCCAGCTATGAACTGATGAGCAGGATCCGTCTGGCGAACCCCAGGTGATGAACCCAGTCCTCTGGTGCAAACACGACCCAGGTCTTCTCCCTGGGGCATTTGACACATAACGTCCAAGCCGTGTTGAACACTGGGTGTTGTTGGTAGTCCAAGTCGTGTTGACCTCTGGGCGATGTTGCCTGTTGAAATGTGCAGGTAGAATCTCTGCAGGCAGAGAGAGAGCTAGCGGACTTTGGAGTGGAGAGTCGAGCTTGCCTGCCATCTGTTGGAGTCTGCAATGTCCTGAAATGAGTTGCAGCGGTGTGCAGCTGCAGTTGTTTGTTTCTCTGCACGTTGGCTTAGGTACTGACTTAACCACAGAGATGTGTTGTCCTGTTACTTTACGTTGAAGCCCACAGGTTCTTTTGATAATTCTGCTGCTGGTTGTGTAGTAACTGACTAAACCCGGATAGTCTATTGGTCTTTGTGATTAGCATGTATTAACTCTGTGTTGTGTGCCTGATGTCCTCTGCAGGTCTAACCCCGTGTGGCTTCCCGCTTGCTCCCTCAGTTGAGGGTGCCATCAGCCGTGCTGTCAATTCGCAGGCTCCTTTTTTTTCTAATGGGAGAAGACACCAGGAGGCCAGGGGATAGTAAAGTGAATACGCAGTCGACCGAGACCCGCGGGAGAAAATGTTTCCTTTGCCCGGTGCCGGCCGCAACTCAGGGGGAATAAGCTGTGCTTGTATCCATACGTTGGTTCTCCACGGTTGTGTAGTATTTTCTCCCCTGTATACTGTCTTTAGTGCTGTCCTTTTTCTGATGTTTCTCTGCTGACCTGAACAGCGAAAATTGAATTTACTTGTTGTACATAGTTGATGTGATGGTAGGAATGGCAAGCCGGGATTCAGGGCTGTTACTGAAGTTTCTTGAGTGTCTTTGCCTGGAATGGACTTTCTCTTGGAGTTAAGTTTATCTTTCAAGTTTCCCCTGGGAGGGGTGCCTCCCACCTTGCACATGGGTCTCTTGAGCAGCCCCTGAATCTCATATTGTTTCTATTTTTTTCTGATCCAGCCTTGAGGAAGTTAGCCCTTCTGAGGGAGTGGGATACCTCAGGCGACACCCCCGTGCTCACTTTTGGCTTCTCATGTCGCATGATCGCAGCAGGAGAAAAAAAAACAGTGAAGAAAAAGACGAACAGCCAACAAAAATAAACAGGGAAATGGTTTTTTGCGACCTCAGAAACCCCCCAAAAAGTTTTACCCCGCTGTTCTGCGAGGTCGCAAAACTTAGGACACACACAGAACGCCAGGAACAAGCGAGCCGCGACAACGAAGAATTTTGCGTTGCGTTGCGTTGCGTTGCGTGCCCCAAAACACCTAGCAAAGTGCGAGCCATAGGAGCTAGGCGACTTCTGCACGTCAGAAAAAAAAAGGGGAAACAAAACAGAAGGAGAGGCACCAAACCAGAAAACAATGAAAGCACGAAACACCAGCACATCCGAACCATGGAGGACCACACGCGAACGACCACGGACCACGGGGAAGCAAAGGTATGACAAACAAGTATGTTACGAGCCCATGCATCCCACACTTCCTCTGCTACACGTGCGTAGGTGAGGAAACCAAGTATGATGTGAAGGACAACGCCAGAGAAACAACGCCACACGCAAAAACGAACAAGGAACCACCACACACGTCCTAAAGCATGCGTACAAACCACACCCATATCCGCATTCCTCCATAGACTCCAAGCACCGCGAGGTACATGAGGACGGAGACAAGGAAAAAAAAAAGCAAAGGGTAAGGGATGGCCACAGAACATGGGGAAACAATGGTATGGCGAACAAGTATGTTAAGAACCCATACACCCCGCACGCACCATGCCCGCAACGTAAGCATAGGTGTGGACACCAAGTATGTCCAAAATACAAAGGAGGGCGCCAAAGAGACCGCGCATGCATATACAAGCATAAAAACACGAACCCCGCCCAAGAAATCATGAGACGCAGAAAGCCCGCAAGGTACAAGAAAACAGAGACAAGGTCACGGAGAAACATGGTATGAAACCCCATACCCCGCCCCACCCACACAAAATGCACGCGCTCTCGCTATAGGGGATGGCCATGGACCACGGGGAAACAATGGTATGGCGAACAAGTATGTGAAGAGCCCATACACTCCGCACCACCCAACAACATAAGCATAGGTGTGGAAACCAAGCATGTTAAAAATGCGAAGGAGGGCGCCAAAGGGACAACGCATGTATACACAAGCGTACAAACACAAACCAAGCCCAAGAAACCATGCGATGCCAAACGCCCGCAAGGTACAAGAAGACGGAGACAAGATCAAGGAGAAACATGGTATGAAACCCCGGCCCCCGCCCTACTCACACAACATGCACACGCTCTCTCTATAAGGGATGACAACGAGGAGCTGCACAAGGGAAAACACAAGGCAAAGGGGGGGGAAAATGCGCGGTGGGACAAATAGAGAGGTATGTATTTCGCATATCGCATAGCACGCATTTCTGCTACACATCTACAGGACCTCTTCTTTTGTTTTTCCTCTGCTTTTTGGCCACGACATTGCCGAGCGACGAAGCGAACAAACCAAAGTATGACACACCCCGGAAACCACACACCGCACGCACGCACACACACACACACACGGCAACCACACCGTGCACGACCCCAACACGCCACCCGCACCAACAGGAAGCACCACACAACACAGACACACACCCCAGGGACAAGGAGAAGGGCACCCCGGGGCCCACATCCAGGAGGAGCCAGTGGGCCCCCACCACCACAACCGGCGGAGCCCAGCCAGGAGTGGTGGGGAACCACGCCCGCGGCCCTCGGCCAGGAGTGGCGAGGGACCAACCACCACACGCGGCGACGAACTCCAGCCAGGAGTGGCGGGGCCCCGCAACCAAATGCCTCAGCCAGGAGTGGCAAGTGACCAGCCACCACCGCACAACAGCGGACCCCAGCCAGGAGTGGCGGGGCACAGCACCCAGGTCCCACAGCCAGGAGTGGCGGGGTCCCACAGCACACACCAACCACACCCACACAAACACCAGCCGCAAACCCCAACTGAAAGAGGCGGGGACAACAAACCACAAACCACAGACCACCGGCACACCACACACACGTAACCGCGCACATCAGCGCACACGGAAGGCACACCCACGCCGCACCACCACCCCACAGCAGCAACAAGCGGGCACAACAAACACACAACACACAACACAGCACGGCCACCGGGCGCAGCCACACACACCACAAACACACACAACAAGGGACACCCCAACCCACGAAACACCCGACTGCAAACGGCAGTCCCCAGCCAGGAGTGGCGGTGAGCCGCACAGCACCACCGCCGGCGGACCCCAACCAAGAGTTGCTGCGAACCGCACCCGTGACCCTTAGCCAGGAGTGGCGAGGAACACCCACCACCACCGGCAGCGAAACCCAGCCAGGAGTGGCGGGGAGTCGCACACAGGAACCTCCGCCAGGAGTCGCGGGGGACCAACGGCAGCACACACCAGCCACACCCCCACCAACACCAGCAACAGCCGGTGGAAGCACGGACCGGCAACCACACGCCACCAACACACCAACACACCACACACGCACACACACACACGCACACACACAAACACACGCGGAAGTCACACCCACACCCGCACCACCACCAACACAGACACCACGACCACACACCACACAGACCAGCACAGACACCACACGCACGCGCCGCGCCACAAGCACACACAACACAGGCAACCCCCCACCCAGGGAAACACCCACCGCCGCGGCCGGAGGCCCCCAGCCAGGAGTGGCAGGGAACCGCACCCGAGACCCACGGCGGGGGCCCACTGTATTGTGCTTGTACTTAGTATTGTCAACTTACTTAGGGTCCACAATAAACCCTTTTGTGCTTGTCTTGCACTTCAAAATCAAACTGTTTGAAATGAATTTCTCCATTCCAATTGATTCCCTTGGCAAGTCCAAAGTAGGCAACAGCAAGAAGACAACGTCGTGACCGATCATTGAGCTGGACGGACTGGCTGGTCCAGTAATACGGGTTCACATGCCTAAATAACAAGAAAATTGATATAACAATAAATTCTCATTGAAAAGGCAGTATGACCCATACTGCCTCAACCTTCTGAGTAGTCTATCGTATCACAGGCCTTGTCAACATTACGTAAATTGCTGTCGCCGACAAGAGACGGCGACAGTCGCAACAGGCCATCTGAAGCTTCAGCATAGCCTCAAAATGGCATCTAATACATTAGAACCTTCCAAAATGCTAAAAAACATGATTAAATCACATTATAAGCATATGGGATGTGATTACTCATGTATGGCTACTAATGTATCCTAGATCTGTGCTCTCTGTAGTGTACCTAAGAGCAGTAGAGTTTAGCAGTAAGCTATAGGCTTGGAATATAAGCCAAATATGAGCAAATATCCTAGTGATCTAGGATCTTGAAGCTTGGAGAGGTCTAGTACAGATCCTCCGGAAAGCTTCTGAGAGGCCCAAATGCCCTGACTTATTACACCCCCTTCCTAAGCTTCATGCACATTCGGTAAGAATATTCATGACAAGCTGATAATCCAACATGAGGAGGGGTATGGGCATAAGGCACGCTCATATTGAATGTTCTGAGTGTCTAATGTAGTGTCTTACTACCCCCTTCCTAGAGGTAAAGATCTATCTCTACCTACAAGGGGGTAAAGTTCCTAAGTGTTGAGTATGGTAGGGCTCAAAATGAAACATGAGAAACACTAAGCAAAAAGCTAGCATACAAAGTATGAACAATGATAACGTAAATCTTCAGGCAAACAATGAGGGTAAGTGTAATGCACCTGGGAGTAGGGGTATAAATTACAATGAACTATACGGAAAATCAATCACAATTGAGAATGAAATGCAACATGTGGGGTTAAACCGGAAATTCAAGCTCTGCCCAAGCTGTATATTGACAGGTTTGTCTTCGTCATCCAAAGAGAGGATATACCACCTTACTCAATTGACACGTTACATGTGGCTACCTAATGCAATGAATGCATTGGTACCTATTTGATGCAATGGGTTTCTTGGCCTGCATTACATGGTCATGAAGCGGTACCCAGAACCCCATGGCCAGGTTACGGCATACAACCGGTCTCCGGTCCACTAACCCCATGCACGGCGTGTTCCGTGCCGTGAAGCCCCGCATCGGCAACCGATGCACCGCCAGCGGAGATTGGTGTATCAGAATATCAGGAATCAACAGGGTTTTATTTTCATATTGTTTCCGTCAATTTTTACGCTTCCGTTCCGATACTCACTGTTTTGACTGCTGGCGGTTGGTTCGCGACTTTACCGTAACCGCCGGTCTAACTGTTTATAATGGAAATTTTAACGCTATCCGCGATGAAGGCTCCAAAGTCGCCAGCAACTGCATGGATGCTTCCGCAATTTTCATAATTAATACTCGCAACCTTAATCCGAATTTTTCAGGATGTCGAAATCGGATTTTCGACTTCGACATCCCCGCACTTGATTTGACCTCTTTCGAGTGGACCTACGTGCTTCCCTATGCACGAATCAACTTCCCTTTTATCCTGCCCTCCATTTGTCTTAAAGATATGGGCAAAATAAAGTTGATTCGGGAGGCCACTTGTGAAGGTCACATCTCGTGCCGCTTGCGAGTATTGACGATAAGGAAACGTGGGATGTATTCACAATACTCCCGACGTAATTTAGGAAGCTTTATATGCCTTGCGTTTCCACACATGCGCGCTAGTGTAATGGATCATGGTCAAGAGGGTAGAGTTTGCGTTACAACTCATTGACCATGATATTGCGTACGTTAAGATAACTTTCGAGTGTAGCGCGCAAGTGTTGGTGTTGCATAGGAACTCTCCTTGAGTTCCTATGAGCGATTGACACAAAGTTATGCCCTTGGAGGGGCATGACATATCGTGGTGGGAGCCACCTTTTTGGGCAATATGTGGTATGTGCCATGGGTTGTGTTGCGTGCCCATTTGGCGGGTCCATTGCTCCAAGCCAAGCCCGCCAATGGACCTCATATTGTGCAAGCCCCTTCTCCATACTCCCTACGGTCAATTGCAAGCCTAACCTTCGTGAAGGGAAGCTGGTGTGGTGATCCCGAAGCGATGCGTTCGGAGCAAGGTGTGTGTTTTACAATTTTCCATATTTTCATGTGCCCACTTGGGAAGCAGCGCTCGTAACCTTTCAAGGCGCCCCAAGTGGAGCACATATGTGGGATCGAAGGTCAATGGTGTCAAGTCATTGTGTGTAGAAGGATTAAGTGATTGCACGATCCAAGCCTGAGATATTATAATATAATTTTAGACCTTTCAAGGCACCTTTGTGTGTGCTTGTGCCAATTTTGCCATTTTTGGCTCGTCATGATGTCAAGTGGCGACCGTGTATCTCAACGTTGCGCTCAATTGACATCATGACCCAAGTATGTTTTGAGGGTACATACTTCGGTAGCCAACATATCTTGGACCCGGCGAATAACTCCTCTTAGGCTTGGCATACCGTGGCCGCCATGTTGGCGATTTGGGACTATCCCAAATCATGGGCTCACTTGGCCACTATGCCATTCCCAATACCGGAGGAGTTGGGCGACGCCCCAAAGATATGTTGGACATATATGTCTTGATACCAATCCTATGGCACACTCCGGTCCGAGTCGGGCATGTGCCTCATTTGCCCTAACCATGGGTGTGCGCAATTTTGGCCATTTTGAGCATTTTTCCACTTTTGCTGCCCGCCGTGCACTATGTTCTAACCCTCGTGCACGCCGGACGCATGGACCAATGGACCATATATGACATGGGTGATATGGGTAATGGTCCCCATGGTCTACACACCACGTGGGCGAAGCGGAGCTGCCTTCGTTGGGGCGCTAGGCCATATTGAGTATGGGCAATTTTGCCATTTTTGCATTTGTGGACCCAATTGGGATCGTCACCACGCCGAGTGGCATAGAGATCTTTGAGAGCCAAGGGCATGGGAGTCTCCGTTGGACTCCCGGTGGATCACGTATGGAATGGCGGATCCGATCTCCAAGCCGGCGTGGAGATATACTATTGGGAGCACACCGAATTTTGGCTCATTTCAGGCAGCCAAAATGACCCAATTTTGGGACCCCAATTTCCCCCTTCCGTGTGGTCAATTGGCGGCCCCATTCCTCTAAGCCCATAGGGAGCCCGGACCTAAATCCAAGTTGTACACTCAGATAAAAGTCCTAGATCCTGCCTCCAACCCTGTGAGCCATTGGCCTTACCTTGGCTGGGCGAGCCACGCATGGGAATGACGAGAATTTTGGTGATTTTGGCATCATGACCCCACTTGACTCATCCGTGTTGCCCTGATGCCGGGACCTCAGAGGGAACCAGGTTGGGTGAGGGCTCCAGGGAGTTCGTACTCGAAGGGCATAGGGTCAGTTGCCTCGTCCCTACCTCTGGCGGGTCCGGACGAGGGGTCAATTTTGGGGATTTTTGAGTTAGTTTCAGTTTGGGCTGAAACAGCCCATTTTCAGCTACCAACTCCTGGGTGATAATGGCGGGGCCATATCTCTGAATCAGAGAGGAGTTGAGACCTGCCGTTGGGGGGGCATAGGGAGCCACTGTCGGTTGGCCTTGGAGCCACTTGGCTTCCCAGGAACTCGCCTGTGGCTGGGCATGGCACCTCTCCCATTGGCAGGGTTTCAGGGTCCGGACTGAGCAGGGCATGGTTTGTGTTTGAGCCCCCGCCCCCATCAGCCACTGAGAGGGTCGGACCTGGGATTGGGATATGAGTTGGGACTGAGTGTCTATGGTCCTGTGATGCCCTTACCCCAGTCCAGTCTTAACCCCATGTGTACATATCCTGATGTGTTGCTGTACATACATTCGTTCCCTCTTTGCAGAGTGGCAAGGATTCTGAAACGCTTTGTCACATGACACAGGCGTATTGATGCCCTTGTGAGCGTAGTGCCTTGCCTGCCTGCTCACCTGTGCGTGTCACCGCAGCGTCCCGTGGCCGGCCCCCCACGGGAACGCGTCAAAAGCGTTTCACCGCCGCGGGGTTACCCAGCCCTCGCGTGCCACTCGGGGCCAACAACCCCGAGCAGCGCGTCGCAGCAGCGCGGCGCAGCTCGCAGCTCGCAGCGCAGCGCAGCGTCTCGCAGCGCAGCGCAGCAGCTCGCAGCGCCACTCAGCGACAGCGCCGAGTTCGTCACGGAGCCAGCAGCGCCGTTCAGAGCTTCGCCCTGACCGCGCAGCAGCCGTGAAAGAGGTGCACAGACCAGGACTCCTGCATCAGCCCCATCGGCCGACCCGGAGTCCCAACGGCCGACCAGCAAGGCCGCGTCAACCACCTCCACAACCACCGGCTGACCAGCACCAGCCGCACTTCCAATCCAGTGCTGCAGCACCCTCCTCAACAACCACAACCAGTTTGTTGAGTTGAACGAGTGCACATCAAGGACTTCAAGATCATCTACGCCCCCGCTGCCATGGTGAATTGGCAGGAAGCGGGCAGGACGTGGCCGCGGCCCCACCCCCATGCAGCACACCTGCTGCGTGGGTTGGTTTGGGACCAGCACTACCGCCACAGCCACCCCCAGTGCGAAGGCGGCATGCCCAGGAGCTTCGAGCTCCGCACGGACATCGCCCCCGACCGCCTGCAGGCCGTGGAGGACTGGCTGCGGGCGGAAGGGTACGAGTACCGCCACCAGCAGAGGCGCTGGAGGGCGTGGACCCGGCCGGACGGGCCCGGGGAAGGGCTGCGCCCCGACGGGATTGAGGAGGACGAGGACCCCAACGCCTACCCGTCGGGCGCCTCGATCAACGTCTCCCTGTGGGACGTGATCGAGAAGAAGTTCCCGGAACCGGGGAGCGAGCGCAGGCTGCAGGGCAGCAGCAGCGCGTCTCCGGGGACGGAGAAGCGGTCCGCCGGGGACAGGAAGAGGGACCGGAAGTGGCGGGAGTACCAGGAGTCCCTGGCTGCCGAAGCCGCCCAAGGCGCCAAGGGCGGAACCCCAGCCCCCAGTCCCCAACGGCCCAATGGTGGACACCACCCCGGCTCCACCACCCTTGGCGACTACATCCAAGTCGCCAAGCAGACTCAGGCCAAGCCCCGTTCGCTGCTCCTGAAGGCCCGGCAGGCCTCAGCAGGCCCCAGCAGCGACGTGGAGTCGGCCCACCGCGGGAGGATGCCGGCCGACCAGGCCAGCTCCAGCAGCAGCGTCGCTCCCGAAAGGGACGTGGCGCTCGCCTGTGAGCGCGCCTGTGGGGTGCCCTGCAACCGTCGGGTTGCCCGGCAACGGGCCCGGCAGTACAGCGCTGCCGTGGAGGGCGCCACCGGCATCGCCCAGGAGGAGGCTGCGCAGTGGGCGCATGGCATGGCCATCCACGCCCAGACCGTGGCGGCCATTGCGGCCGGACTCACGGCCGTAGCCGCCCATGGGGCAGCGACCGCCTGGGTCAACGGTGAGTTGGCGGCAGCCGACGAGGAAGCCCGCCTGACGCAGGAGGCCATTACCTGCAAGGAGGCCGAGGTGAAGGCGCTGGAAGAGGCGCTTGCCCAAGGGAGGGCAAAGAAGGAGGCGGAGGAAAGGGCCCACGCCGAAGCGACGGCTAAGGCCCAGGAGGACGCCGCCAAGAAGGAAGCCATCGAGGCCGCGCGACGGAAGGTCGCTGAGGAGAAGGCCAAGACGGAGGCGGAGCTGGCGGCGTTGGAGGCGCAGAAGGCGCAGCTGCTGCAGGCCCGGGAAGCCGAGGCGGCTCGTGCCCGGGAAGAAGCCGAAGCGCGAGCTGCCGCAGCCACCGCCGCCGCAATGGAGGAGGCAGAGGCCAAACTCCGCCACGAGACTCCCCCGTGAGGATCGCGAGTGGAGACCCTTCGAAGGCTTTTCGAAGGGGACGCCTCCTCCAGGATGAAGCTGGATGAGGCGGACACGGGCAGCAGTGGGAGCGGTAGCACCACCGCCCGTCGACGGAGGAAGGGCAAGGGGAAGACCCCCGAGAGGCCGCGGAGGCCAGCGGGTGGGCACCCCCACGACAGTGACCCCTTCTTCACCGCCAGTGACGGGGATGAACGAGGCCGTCGACATCGCCAAGTGGTGGCTTGGACGGGCGGAGGTGGCGGAGACGTCCCCATGGAAGGTGAGGATGAGAATCCCCCTCTCCCCTACCGGAGCTCCGAGTCCTCCGTGACCGAGACGCCCAGGTGGGGCGACATGGACGAGGATGACGACATGGAGTTCGGCATCACGAGGAAGCGCCCATCCTCGGACCCACCGAGGCGACCCGGCGGAGACCCACCGGGACCCCCTGGCGGAGGACCATCAGGACCCCCTGGAGGACGCCCACCGAGTGGACCCCCTGGAGGACCCCCTGGGGACCCCGACGACCCACCAGGGAACGGCGACCCGGATACCACCTGGCGGTGGATTGTCTACCTCCGCAGGAGGGTCTTTGCCCTCGAGTGCGAGGTAGACACGGGCAAGGTCGAGATGGCTCGCATCTCCGGGGTCGCCGCGCGCGCGCAGAAGGACCTGGACATCGCCAGGGCCGAGACCAAGTCGCTGACCAACGTCGTCAGCGGCCTGCAGGAGAGGCTGGATGCGCTGGAAGCCCGTGGGAGAGTCAGCAGCGACCACCCACCCCTGGAGTCTGGCTCGTCGGACGACGGCTGGGGACCCGGACCAGGTCCAGGCAGACCCCACGCCCCCGGCGGAGCCCCCAGGAGTCGCCCCAGCGCCAGTGCCCCCTCTCTCACCGCCCCCTCTCACCACAGCGCGGGCCGCCGCAACGAGCGCGTGCCGCCCGGCAGTGGCAGTGAGGAATGGCGCGATGAGTGGCTCAGCGCGGACTACCACAACCGCCGTGCCCCACCGCGGACGCCTGTACGCCCCCGACGCCCGCCACCAGCCCCGGTGCCAATCCCCAGGGCTGGAGGACGTTATGGCGGACTCAGGGATGAGGTCCCCAGAGGAGACGTGGAGTGGGATGTCGGCGAAGGTGAGGGCCTGGACCCGGACCTGGACCTGGAGGAGTTCGACATCAGCCCGCCGCGTGGTGTACAACGGGAGGCCGCTGAACGCAGCCGTCGGCGCCGTGATGAGGATGCGTACATGGATGCAGTACGGCGTGAACATTTCGGTTCAGCGTACGTGGAGGAACCGCGGCGTAGCCACAGGGATTCCATGGAGGAGATGGACGTGGCAGCCGTGGGAGTCCGTGGGCGAGGCCGATGGGAACCTCGGTCGACCTCGCGGCCGGCGTTCATGGTCTCTAAGGCCGCGGACGCCGCCGTGTGGGAAGACTTGAAGGACATCAAGCCCCCCATGTACGATGGCAACCCCCTCAACCTCGACCGCTTCTTGGAGAAGCTGGACGATTGGGGGCTGACCGTCACTGAAGACCAACCTCCCGCGGATGCGGAGAGATATGTCTTCAAACGGTTCAGGTACCGCCTGCCGGAAGTGCTCGGCGAGCTATACTTCGTGGCGACCAAGGAGGGGAAAATCAAGACCCTCAAGGACGCCAAGAAGTGGCTCAACGAGCAGGAGCGGGTGGACACTCCGCAGGTGGCTGCCAAGCGCTGGAAGTCCATCAAGCTTGAGCATGATGGACGGGAGATCCGCCTACGGGAATGGCGTGACTTCCGAGGGAAATACACCCTCTTCCGCCGCAACGTGGAGGATTGGAACGAGGGTGAGGAGCAGGCTCGCCTGCTCTCCATGCTACCGGAAGCATGGATCAAGAGGGTCACCAAGGAGGAATCCAAGAGGGCCAAGTCCAACCACACGGTCAAGATGATGCTCCCCAAGGAGTATCATACGAACGTTGTGTCTTGGGCGAAGAAGAACGTGGCCCGGGATGTCAAACGGCACTCCCTGCGGAACGCTCTTCTCATCACCGTCTCGGGCGATCGCGAGAAGACCGCGATCTGGCGCCTTGACGATTGTGAGTTGAGCGGCCAGACCATCCGTCTGCAGCCCATCCCGGCGCGGATGAGCTGCGACGAGATCCTGGAGTGGGTTGGCGAGGAAGTACTCAAGGAGTACCGAAACCTCCACCACACCCGCGGGTTGAGGCCCGGCGACCGCGACGTCAACTACGTTGGCGAGGGACCTGGCGGGGAATCTGCCATGGACCCAGCGGGAGCCGGCGGCGATGAGACTCTCGTCGACGATGACGACGACGATGAGCCCGCCGAGGTGGCCGTCTGTGCCTTCGTGGCCAGGAACCTGAGCGCGGGGAGCAAGCCGGGAAACTGGAAGCCCCTGCAGCAGGGTTGGAGGAAGCAGGAGAAGAGGGACCCTCGCCGCATTGGCGACCCTCCGCTGTCCTTTGGGGAGTTCATACGAGCTCACCCTCAGGGCTGTTTCGTGTGTTATGGGAGGAAGAAAGGCTTCAACCATGACCACCGAACATGCCCCGTCCACAAGGCCGACACGGAGGCTTACAAGAAGGCGCACGGGTCGAAGAAGCGTGCGCCCGCGGGTATCCGGGAAGCCAAAATGGAGGTCGACAAGGACGAGCTGGCCAAGCTGATGTCGTCGGTGGGGACCGAGTTGGCCAAGGAGATCCAGGAGATCAAGCGGAACTGGGTCCCCAGGTCGGACAACAAGAACAAGGAGAACAACCAGAATGACCAGAACAAGGACAAGGACAAGAAGGGTAAAGGAGGAGGTAAAGGGGGAAGAAAGAAGGGCGTCAACGACGTTGAGGCCGAGGAGAACACCCCCTCTTCCACAACCGACGCCCCCTAGCGGAGCCCCTGCAGCCAAGGGCCCCAGCTAGGGCGGTCGCAGGATGGTGACGTGGGAAGCGCCGAACCATCCCTGTCAGGAGTCGGTAAACACAAGGGGACTGCCGCGGGCAGAAGGCCCGGTCCGGCGCCCAGTCGCGGAGGCGGGGTGAGGGCAAGTGAAGGCACGAACCCTTGCACCCGTCCGTCCTTCGCGACCAAGAACGTGTTTGATGTACTACAGGATCTATCCGAGAGTATCGGAGGATCACCCGGACCGCAGCTGGATGCTGCAGATGGGCAGCCTGAGCCCATTGTCCACGACCTGCACCAGTCGCTTGTGGAGCTTCTGGAACGGCCGGAGATCCTGAGTTTGCACGCCGTGCGCCGTGTCGGTCGCGAGCGGCAGTTGCATCTTAAGGTCCGTGCCTTATGCGGGGAAGTGGAAAAGGTTTTCGACGTGTTGGTCGACACGGGAGCTCAAGTCAGCTTGGTCAAGGCTGCCCTACTTCCACCAGAGTGTCTGACCGACAGTCGGAAACCTGTCAGGCTGAAGGTGGCGAACGGCCAGTACATGGTGGGAGGCACGAAGGAAGCGGCCATTGGGCTGCAGTTCGTGAACCATCGTGAGCTGAGCCGCCCAGACCTCGGCAAGGAAATCGTCCTGCACGGTAGCTTCTACGAGGCCGAGATGGACTGGGCAATGATCGTCGGGTACGACTTCATGATGGAGACGGACTCCGGCGTCCTCCCGGCCCAGGCTTCCATGACCCTGTACCAGGACGACCAACTCTCGTGGCTTTCGTCACCTGAGCACCATGTGGAATGCCAATGGATCCACCCCGAACGCAATCAGCTCGAAGTGGCCGCGCTGGACACTGAGCCTACTGGGCCAGCGAACCAGGAGTACGGCGTAAGGCCGGAAGGGGCGTACCGAGTGGTCGCGGTCCTGGGAGCGTCGGATCTGGCCCTGGATGCGTTCTCTTCAGGAACCTCCGCCCATCTGCGGGTATGTGAGAAGTACTGGAGCGCCCAGGACTCCGCGTGGAAGAAGCACTGGGGTCCGCATCAGGGATTGATGTGGATCCATTGCCCCCGTTGGGACATTCCAAGAGCGATAGCGAAGATTCGCAAGGACCGCTCCAAGGCAGTGCTGGTTGTTCCTATGGGATGCACCGAGGAGGAAAGTACCCGACATTGGGTAGCCTCATTGACCAACATGACCTTGAACAAGGTCGTCCTACCGGCTGGAGAGAGTGTCTATCAGGACGCTAAGGGACAGCCCATGCCACCCCAGAGATGGCCAACGAAATTCCACTATGTGGATGGGGGCCTTGATCAGGCCGACACCACGGACTTCGTGTGTGTCAACCGCATCATAGCAGAGCCCTGGCGGCAATGCTTTGCGGTTCCCCCTGTTGTCATCGAAGAATCGGACTCCGAAGACCCCCTCACTGAAGAGGAGTGGGATCTGGTTCAGGGGTATATGGATCAGCCCTTTCACGACTGGGGAAACCAGCGTGAGGGCAAGGGCCAGGACAAAGCCTGGTGGGAAGTGGACTCAATCGTCTCTGGTTCCTATGACGGGAATACCTTCGTACGGAGGGTGCTGGATCACATGTCCAGCCAAGACGAGCCGCTTGGCGGTAACCCACCCACCTACGGCGATCTGTTCCGAGGCAAGACCAGAGATGGCCCTTTGGGCCACCTGGGAAGACCACCTGAGCCGAAAGCGAGCGGAGTAGCTACCCCTCAAGTAAGCTCTGTGGTTCAAGTGCCCGGAAAAGCCAAGGCGGAGTCCGATGACTGCCCCAAGATCCAGGCGTTGAGGGCCAGGCTGAAGCAGAAGTATGGCGAGACCTTCTTCAGCGGTAAGCCTGTGTTTCCCCCACCGGTGCGTGGACCGTATGGCGAGGCCAAGATACGACTGAAGCAGGACCCCCGTGTGTATCGTCACCGGGAGTTTGCCCTGAGGGGAGAGAGGAAAGAGGCCATGGAGAAGATCCTCCGTGACTTCATCCAGAGAGGCTGGCTTGAGCCGTGCCACTCCGAGTGGGCCCCTCCCTGCTTCGTCGTCCCCAAGAAGGTTGCCGGTGAGTGGCGGCTCGTGGTCGTCTACCGCGGCCTGAACGCCCAAACGCAGCACGACAGCTATACGCTGCCCCTCATTGAGGACATGCTGCAAAAGCAACACAGGCGGAGGATCTTCACGGTGATTGACCTGAAACATGGTTATCATCAGATGCCTCTCGCCGAAGAGTCCCGTGCCTGCACAGCCATGAGCACCCCACTTGGACCTCTCCAGTGGAAGGTGATGCCTATGGGCGTTACCAACGGCAATGCGGCTTTTCAGCGGATGCTGGAGAACCTGCTTGAGCCGGTGCGCGACTGTGCGGACCCCTTCGTGGACGACGTGATCATCGCGTCCGGGGACCCCAGCATGAGCTACGAGGAGCTCCTGGAGGCACACGAGAGGGACGTCACTCGAGTGCTGGACCTTCTGGTTCGGCACAAACTCACGGGCAGCAGTGACAAGGCCACCATTGCGGTAAGCGAGGTGGTCTTCGCTGGCCACGTAGTTGGGAACGGGCAGCGAAAGCCCATACCTGGCAAGGTGGCTGCGATTGAGCACTGGGAAAAGCCCAAAACGGTCTCTGAGCTACGGGCGTACTTGGGGTTCTGCAATTACTACTCGGGGTATATCAAAATGTATGCCGAGTATGCAGCCCCCATGATGACCATGCTCAAGGGCAACCGAGAGGAGACCAAGAAGGGGTCCAAGAAGGCTTTGGTCTGGACTGAAGAGTCTGACCGTGCCTTTGAGGGGATGAAGCAGGCGCTGCTATCCGCAGTGGGTCTGCACCTCGTGGATCCCGACCGAGGGTTCGTCCTGCGCACCGACGCTTCCGACTACGCCATTGGCGCTGTGTTGGAGCAAGTGCTTGACGATGGGAGGCACGTGCCCGTGGCCTTCTGGAGCCGAGTCCTGGCGGAAGGCCAGAGACGGACGTGGACGCCCCGTGAAAAGGAGGCGTATGCCATTGTCATGGCTCTCAGGAAATGGGCTGGGTACATAGCCCTCCATCCCGTCACCGTCTGCACCGACCATCAGAGTCTGCAGTCGTGGCACAAGGAGCACGTGGACACCCCCTCAAGTCCCGCCTCCCGACGGGCAAGATGGCACGAGACCTTGGCCAAGTTCGACCTTACGGTTGTTTACATTCCTGGAAAGGATAACACCGTGGCGGACTGTCTCAGTAGGTGGGCCTATCCCGCCAGCAAGGGCATGCAGGATATCTCTGCCCATGGCGATGAGGCCGAGACCGCTGAAGCCAAGAGGATCATTGAAATGGAGCGCCTGATGGAGGAGGAGGGTGCCAAATGCTTCGTCGTCATGGCCGCAGATGCCCCCCTCGCTTCGAGGGTGAGCAGAACGGTCAGTGTACTCGCCCCTGTGGGTGCCCCGGGCGGAAGGCCCGGTCCGGCACCCCCTGTGGGAACTGAGTCCGACAAGCACCTCTTCCCGGAGTCTTGCCTCCAGGACGACTGGACCGACGATTACGCCAAGTCTGAGGCCTTCGCTGCCGAATATAGGGCTGTGACCGACCCTGACGACGGGCAGAAGTGGCCAAAGGGGCTGACTGAGGAAGATGGCAAGCTCTACCGGAATGGTAAGCTGCTAGTCCCAGAGTCCCGGCTGCTCGAGCTGTGTGAAGCTTGGCACCACCACATGCTGCACCCAGGGGTCAAGAAGCAAGCTCTTGACATGCAGCGTCGGTTCGAGATCGACCATATCGTTCTCTACACTGCCATCAAGAAGGTCAGGAAGGGTTGCTCGGTCTGTCAGGCCTGCAATCCCGATAACCGGAACGTCAAGGGGGAACCCCAATGGACCCCGGTTCCTGACCAGCCCATGGAGAGCGTGGCCATGGACGTCTTCTCCATGCCTGAGGTGCACATTGGCAAGGAGACCTTTGACTGTGTGGTTCTCTGTGTAGACCGTCACAGCGGCTACGTTGTAGCCGTTCCGGCACGCAAAAAGGGGTTGCTTGCCAAGGAAGTGGCAGTCATGATGATTCGTCATTGGCCGACCGTCTTTGACATCCCCCGCACCATTTGCAGTGACCGAGGGCCCCAGTTTACTGGTGGCTGGTTCAAGGCTATGTGTTCCCTGATGGGGATACGTCATGCCAAGAGCGTCGCCTATCTCAGCCGGTCTAACGGCCGTGCTGAAGTGGCTGGACGGCAGCTGTTCGAGAAGCTGCGCAAGATCCACATCACCAATCCACGGCGGAACTGGTTCGAGGAGATGTGGCCTGCTCTGAAGGCCCATCATGACACCCCCACTCCGGGCGGTTTGTCCCCTCACCAGATTCTGTTTGGCAGGGACCCCCTGGGTAGGGGACTTCCCTTGTCTGGTGATGGCATGGCTATGGATGCGAAGGAGTTCTTCGCGCGGCAAGAGCAAACGGCGCGGGACATCCGCCAGCAGCTTGAGAAGGAGCATGCTGAGCGTCAGAAGTCCGCCCCGAGCTCGACAGCGCAGAAGTTCAGGGTGGGAGACCCGGTGTGGGTGATCAGACCCCGCCCCATGGGCACCCATCGCACCAAGACCTGGTTCACACCCGGCGAGGTGGTCCGCAGGATTGGTGAGGACACCTACCGCATCAAGGTGGGTCACGGACAGTTCCGGGAGCGCCACGAGAGTCAACTCCGTGTGCGGGAACCCGACCTCCGTGGCCGACATGTGTCCCTGGACTACGCCAAACATGAGGCCGATTCGGACGACGACTATGCTGAGCAGGACGACTATACTGTCGAGAAGATCCTGGCTCAGCGTCCGAAGGCCTCGGCACCCGGAGGTCTGGAGTTCAAGGTTCGTTGGCGAGGCTATGGGCCGTCCCACGACACCTGGGAACCCGTCTCCTCGTTTGTGCCGCGGGTCAATACTCCCTTCATGGAGTACATCCGCAAGCACAAGACCAAGATCCACGTTTCGGACTTGGCAGCACTCACCCGGGCGATTGCAGCCAGGGGTGCCTGATCAGCGCCCTGAGCTCTCCCCTGATGTGTTAGAGCGCTTGTGAGGCCGACGAATCGTCCCTTACTTGCTTGCTCTCTTCCATCTTTCGGTGACAGAGTGGCCATATACACCCCCCTGCTGAATCTAGAGGAGGATGGCCCCTCTCTTCTTTTGTTCGTCACTCACCCCCCCTGCTGAATCCTTGGGAAACCAGGTAGGGCGACTGACCTTCATTTTTCTGAGCTCTTGGGGCCTTGAAGCCCATACGACGTTGCGCAACGGATGCCGCTGTCATCGGCATTGCGATTTTTGAGTGTGTGGTCTGGTTCCATGGCATTTGCGGAATCCAGACCAGTCGACGTGTGTCTCGAGACTATATATGCCTGAACTCAGGCGTTATCCTGTCCATCCTCCTGCATTTGCCTTATCCTGACCGTGGTGTGGTTTGGCACTCTGTTCTGAGTGTGTTTACACGCCTATTTACCCAAATTGTTGCTTCTTTTTCTGCCCTCCAGGATATGTGCATCTGTATGTTAAGTGTCATCAGCCCATCGCTGAGGGATGGACTGTTTTTCACCACGAATCGGGATACAGAGGCGCCTTGAGTCGCCGTGTACATATCCTTACAGCCTGGTCCAGCCTGGACCAGTACTTGGTTACAGATTCAACTGTTTGAGTGCCCCTGATACTGTGTTGCCCTATTCGCTGTGTATGTGGAGATCCTGATGGCGCCAGGCGGGAAGCCCAGTTGCCTGACTACACTCCCAGCGGTCCGCCACTGTCAGTCCCAGTGTGAGCCTACCGATTTGCAGACGCACTTGCATTCGGATGGCGGCCTCCGGTGCTCCTGACCTCGGTCAGTCTGCCTGGGAAACTGGTGGTTTGAGGAGTCGACGCCTCCGCCCACACTGCATGAGGACTCCCTCATGTATGGCCACGCTTCGTGGTAGTAGGGCGAGGGAAAAGACGGCCTTGATGCCCGATCCCTTCAGGAGGAGTTCCCTTACGATTTGGGGTTCGTAAGGAGTTCGACTATGGCACTCTGGACTCGCGTCGTATGGATATGGACATGGTGCGCCCGAGGAAGGACCCGTGGGGACTCTCCCCAGTCGGCGGGCCTTGGGAAGCTTGGGGTAGCCTGATGGATCTTTGTGGTCGCTCTCGACTTGTGGGGCCACCTCGGCCGTCGTGTGACGCCTATGTTGGCCGTGTATGCCACTGCCACTGTGGTGGTGACCGTAGCAGCCGGCACCCGGTGCGCCTCGTATGGGTTAACGGGTCCTTTGGATGCCGAACAATCGCCGCCAGGACCCGGGACTTGATACTTGATACTATACATGTGCTACGAGCTGTTACAGCAGCATACCTATCCCACTGTGGGATACCTATCTTACTGTGACTTACTAAAATGAGGATGTGACACCCCCCCCCCCTTTCAGGGAGTGGTCCTGGGTACCCGCTGCCATGCGTAGGTGTTATCGAGCCCCCCCAGGGTTTGCTCTAAGGAGGGGGGTGAAGCGGTACCCAGAACCCCATGGCCAGGTTACGGCATACAACCGGTCTCCGGTCCACTAACCCCATGCACGGCGTGTTCCGTGCCGTGAAGCCCCGCATCGGCAACCGATGCACCGCCAGCGGAGATTTGTGTATCAGAATATCAGGAATCAACAGGGTTTTATTTTCATATTGTTTCCGTCAATTTTTACGCTTCCGTTCCGATACTCACTGTTTTGACTGCTGGCGGTTGGTTCGCGACTTTACCGTAACCGCCGGTTTAACTGTTTATAATGGAAATTTTAACGCTATCCGCGACGAAGGCTCCAAAGTCGCCAGGAACTGCATGGATGCTTCCGCAATTTTCATAATTAATACTCGCAACCTTCATCCGAATTTTTCAGGATGTCGAAATCGGATTTTCGACTTCGACATCCCCGCACTTGATTTGACCTCTTTCGAGTGGACCTACGTGCTTCCCTATGCACGAATCAACTTCCCTTTTATCCTGCCCTCCATTTGTCTTAAAGATATGGGCAAAATAAAGTTGATTCGGGAGGCCACTTGTGAAGGTCACATCTCGTGCCGCTTGCGAGTATTGACGATAAGGAAACGTGGGATGTATTCACAATACTCCCGACGTAATTTGGGAAGCTTTATATGCCTTGCGTTTCCACACATGCGCGCTAGTGTAATGGATCACGGTCAAGAGGGTAGAGTTTGCGTTACAACTCATTGACCATGATATTGCGTACGTTAAGATAACTTTCGAGTGTAGCGCGCGAGTGTTGGTGTTGCATAGGAACTCTCCTTGAGTTCCTATGAGCGATTGACACAAAGTTATGCCCTTGGAGGGGCATGACATATCGTGGTGGGAGCCACCTTTTTGGGCAATATGTGGTATGTGCCATGGGTTGTGTTGCGTGCCCATTTGGCGGGTCCATTGCTCCAAGCCAAGCCCGCCAATGGACCTCATATTGTGCAAGCCCCTTCTCCATTCTCCTTACGGTCAATTGCAAGCCTAACCTTCGTGAAGGAAAGCTGGTGTGGTGATCCCGAAGCGATGCGTTGGGAGCAAGGTGTGTGTTTTACAATTTTCCATATTTTCATGTGCCCACTTGGGAAGCAGCGCTCGTAACCTTTCAAGGCGCCCCAAGTGGAGCACATATGTGGGATCGGAGGTCAATGGTGTCAAGTCATTGTGTGTAGAAGGATTAAGTGATTGCACGATCCAAGCCGGAGATATTATAATAGAATTTTAGACCTTTCAAGGCACCTTTGTGTGTGCTTGTGCCAATTTTGCCATTTTTGGCTCGTCATGATGTCAAGTGGCGACCGTGTATCTCAACGTTGCGCTCAATTGACATCATGACCCAAGTATGTTATGAGGGTACATACTTCGGTAGCCAACATATCTTGGACCCGGCGAATAACTCCTCTTAGGCTTGGCATACCGTGGCCGCCATGTTGGCGATTTGGGACTATCCCAAATCATGGGCTCACTTGGCGACCCTGCCATTCCCAATACCGGAGGAGTTGGGCGACGCCCCAAAGATATGTTGGACATATATGACTTGATACCAATCCTATGGCACACTCCGGTCCGTGTCAGGCATTTGCCTCATTTGCCCCAACCATGAGTGTGCGCAATTTTGGCCATTTTGAGCATTTTTCCACTTTTGCTGCCCGCCGTGCACTATGTTCTAACCCTCGTGCACGCCGGACGCATGGACCAATGGACCATATATGACATGGGTGATATGGGTAATGGTCCCCATGGTCCACACACCACGTGGGCGAAGCGGAGCTGCCTTCGTTAAGGCGCTAGGCCATATTGAGTATGGGCAATTTTGCCATTTTTGCATTTGTGGACCCGATTGGGATCGTCACCACGCCGAGTGGCATAGAGATCTTTGAGAGCCAAGGGCATGGGAGTCTCCGTTGGACTCCCGGTGGATCACGTATAGAATGGCGGATCCGATCTCCAAGCCGGCGTGGAGATATACTATTGGGTGCACACCGAGTTTTGGCTCATTTCAGGCAGCCAAAATGACCCAATTTTGTGACCCCAATTTCCCCCTTCCGTGTGGTCAATTGGCGGCCCCATTCCTCTAAGCCCATTGGGAGCCCGGACCTAAGTCCAGGTTGTACACCCAGATATGAGTCCTAGGTCCTGCCTCCCACCCTGTGAGCCATTGGCCTTACCTTGGCCGGGCGAGCCACGCATGGGAATGACGCCAATTTTGGTGATTTTGGCATCATGACCCCACTTGACTCATCCGTGTTGCCCTGATGCCGGGACCTCAGAGGGAACCAGGTTGGGTGAGGGCTCCAGGGAGTTCGTACTCGAAGGGCATAGGGTCAGTTGCCTCGTCCCTACCTCTGGCGGGTCCGGACGAGGGGTCAATTTTGGGGATTTTTGAGTTAGTTTCAGTTTGGGCTGAAACAGCCCATTTTCAGCTACCAACTCCTGGGTGATAATGGCGGGGCCATCTCTCTGAATCAGAGAGGAGTTGGGACCTGCTGTTGGGGGGGCATAGGGAGTCACTGTCAGTTTGCCTTGGAGCCCCTTGGTTCCCAGGAACTCACCTGTGGCTGGGCGGGACACCTCTCCCATTGGCAGGGTTTCAGGGTCCGGACTGAGCAGGGCATGGGTTGTGTTTGAGCCCCCGCCCCCATCAGCCACTGAGAGGGTCGGACCTGGGATTGGGATATGAGTTGGGACTGAGTGTCTATGGTCCTGTGATGCCCTTACCCCAGTCCAGTCTTAACCCCATGTGTACATATCCTGATGTGTTGCTGTACATACATTCGTTCCCTCTTTGCAGAGTGGCAAGGATTCTGAAACGCTTTGTCACATGACACAGGCGTATTGATGCCCTTGTGAGCGTAGTGCCTTGCCTGCCTGCTCACCTGTGCGTGTCACCGCAGCGTCCCGTGGCCGGCCCCCCACGGGAACGCGTCAGTCAGAGAAAGCGAGGCAGCATCAGTATTGACAACTTGTTGATTAGTTTAGCGGGTAGGGATAACTCAAAGTGTGTGTGGGGGGGTGGTAGTCACGATGAGTAGACATCATCGGACCCGGATCAGCCCTTTCTTCTCCCGGCCAGGGGGATTGATCCGTCTGGGGGTATGGGGATTTATACTAATACTTCAACAGAAAAAAACGTTGAAAGATATAGTCCGTCATTACCAACCTTTTACTCATACTTTCTGGCTATCGCTGAATACAAAGCTGAAACGTCAGTTACCTAACATGCCTAGAAATCATATACAAAAGAATCAATATTCCATCACGGCAGCATAAAGCAATATGCATCGCGATCCTATTGGGTTACATACAGCATTATGTACCCTCAATAGGAAATAGCCCAGAGGAATCCAATGAGATATGAAGCTAGCGGGAATAGCGATTCGTGTATACATGTCCCAAATGAGTTAAAATATCAAAGAACGTAATTTGCACGAAGAAGTGAAAATGTAGAAGTGTGTTCATCATGTAAATTCAGAGAAAGATGATTTATGGGTTGTGACAAGGTGCTAAAGATGACAAAACCAATGGATTGTATGTGTGAATGTAGAGGTTGAGTTTACGGGTAGGGGTGGGTTCGTCCCCCCGGGTTGGTTGGAAACGAAGTAGGTAAGTAACAAATGAAAAAGTTGAAAGGTCGGATCTTTTATGGAACGCCGTTCAGATCCAGTGCAAGCCAACAGATATCCTACACGACTGGAGGGTTGCGGCTGCCTCATACGCGAAATGTATCATTGTCAAATTGTCTCAGACAAGTAGAAGTAGTAAATCTCCCAAAAATGCTATTGTAGTTAAACTGTGTTCTGTACCTTACCAGAAGACCAATTACAGCGAGCCCCTTGCCCAGCAGATGGTTGTATAAAGCCATTCGTGCGGGGGCCTGTCTTCCTACATGAAGAGTGAATTCCGCTCAACTGGATTACAGGATTCAGGCTATCCTCTTGGAGCTTAACTCCGTCATCCCTCTCTACCGCAAGAGAAGGGGTCTATCCCACTGCAGGGAAAGTACTTATCTACCTGCGCGAGGGTAGAAGCCCATGACTGTAGGCTTTCGATACCTTTCGATAATCCTTTTCAATGAGCCTACCATAGTGCACCGCTGGTCTTGGTGGCTACCGGCGTAGGGCTCTTCACTAACACATCGCGGAATGCATTAGCCAAGTCACAGGCTAAGTGACCAAGCTTAAACCTGTTCACTTGTGTTACACAGCAAAGACGTGGCGGGGTGAGACCAATGCTGGCTCCTGTAAGGGGACACTGACTATCTACACGAAGGGAATGACTTAGAAATTGGCTTGTAGGCAGAAGTGTGATGGATGTGGTACTACAGCAATTCCTCAGAGTGTGATATCCAAAGAGAACAAATGGAATAATCAAATGACTCATGTGTTTGTGTGTGTGTTGTCTCTGTAGTGTGATGAGGGAGGGAATGCGTGAAAAATCCAAGTAAGTCTGTCATGCTGATGGTCTGGTCGGGGGGATAGAGAATGTAATGTTGTAGAATGCAGAAACTCAATTGAGCACTCTGAAACCCAGTAATTGAGGCTGTACCAGACAATCTAGCGAAAGTTAACGAAGCGGAACGTACCCGTAGTGGTTCGGTAGCAAATTTGTGGATAAACTAGCTCTTTAGACCAAATGACCTAGGTCAATGATCGCCAGGGTTGGAAAAGAGATTCGTTCCTCACAACTTGCAGTGAATCAACAAAAGTTGAGGGGATACGAATTGATTGTTCGTCGCTGCGATCCAAAACTCGGGGTCTATTGAGCAAAAGGTGCTCATAGAACTACGTAGGGCAGATCAATTGCGGACCATATTGCATGTTGAGCGTTTTGGGCAAGCCCTTGCAATAAGGAAGCAATGTAATAAGTATGAAATGTAAGATTTGCAAAGTGAAATGCAATGAATGAGTGACCTTTCTGAACGAAATGAATGAAATGCAATCCGAATGGAGAGTAGAGTACATCACTAGTCAAACGCTTGCCTTGACGGCCATGCAGTGAAGGATGAGATGCATGGTAGAGTGAAATGAGTACACGTCACTTTCTAGCTCAAATGCAATTGTGCTCAAATGAAATGCCTTGACAGATTTAGGCTGCCGGAAAGGGTCTCAGCACACGCATGAGTGGCGGACCGTGACCAGAAGTCATGCAGTCTATGCACAGTCTCGGCAACCCATGAGAGGGCACGGACCGTGCTCAGAACTACATTGAACTGTGTCAGGTAGTTCAGTAAAGAGATGACAATCAGTTGTATGGCATTGCACGCTATTATTCCGGCCTGCACCTACCGAAACGGTTACCTCTATTACAGTACAAGTGCCTTGCGGCACTTCTCCTCACCACCCTGCCCTGCAGGAGCAGGACCGGAGACATTAAGTTGCATACGCAACCGTTAGCATTAGGGTAATACCATAACGTCAATGCACCTTCCTCACTAGCTAGTTAGCCAGCTAGCTAGCTAGAGTAGGTAAGTAAGAGTAAGTAAGTGTCGCAAGCCCTTTCCGCGGTCATTTACCACCACCAACCTCTCTCATTGGGGAATGGTCACAAGGACCCGGAGAGACGGCAATGCCAATGGTTTGGTCGAGTGCGGTCTTTTTATGTTTCACTTTGGTGCTCCTGCATTGAGTCTCCTTTCTGCCTTCCGCTGACACCCATCAATCGCCTCCCTACTCCCTGTTACCCGGCAAGCCCCACGCCTTCTCTGTCCCCATGACAACAGGCCAGCCGAACTGAGCCACTCAGCCTGGCAAGTCGAAGGGAAAGGCTTAGACGGTGAATGTGGCAGATGCAAACGGTCTGTTAATGGTTGTGGGCAAGTTTGTTTTGTGGCCGAAAAAGACAACACAATGTTTCACTATTTACTTTGTGTCTAAGTAATTTCTAGGGTATCTACCTTTCTATCTAGGCTAAGCCCGGTCCGAATGAATCAGAACTGATGCAAACAATCACAAGATGCAATATCATACAATGATTCAAGGTTAGAATACCACAGAAATCGCGAATGGTTCGCCAAAAATTGAGGTTAAAAACCTGTCTTTTCTGGAAGTGCCCAAATTCTGCAGAACCTTTCTGTAATATGCTGCTGAGATGTCAGAGAAAAAATATCAGCACTGTGTAGGGCATGTCCTCAGGCTTTCGAAACATATTTGATGTTGCCCCAACTCATCATAGGCTCAGAGAAAAGAAGGTTAGGGGGAGAGACATGAATCTCACATGTAACACATGCTGAAAAGCCATCAAAAAAACATAAGGAGATCGACCGTTTTCACTGTCATCCAATTTTCAAAAAAAGTCAATGATTCAATTTCTGCAAACCAGACACCATTACATTTGCAAAACAACTTTGATGACTTTTGAACTCACGAGAGGCTCTGAGAAAAGCCTTCCTCTTGTAGCATCATGAACACAAAAATCGAAAACATGCTTTCATGCACTAGGTTGACCACCATGGGAAAAATGCACTCTTCACCACAGAGATTCAAAGTAAACATTTGTCCTAAATTCCATACTCCTGTGTTCAAAAAACACCTTGATTCGGGTTTGAACTCACCATGGTCATAGAGGAATGATCAAACCTCCAAAACCATTTTTGATGTTTTTTGGCCAATTGGTTTGTGTGGCAAATTGTTGCATTTTTACAATAGCCATTCTTATTTTTTAAAACCAAACGTGACTCAGGGTTAGGAAAAACATACTTCAGTGTTGTTCAGAAAAATGGTGTCGAACCTCAAATCTTTTTTCTCTGCGAGATATGAAGGAAGCACAAAAAAGACTTTTGAGGGGTTTTTGGGGTGTGGTTGATGGGTGACTTTGTTGGAGATGTGGGAAATTGCAGGAAAATTGATTTCAGTGGGGTGAAGTTGTGGCTAGGAGCATATCACTGTCTACTGTCAGAAATTACTTGATTCTGATTTGTTCAGCGCAGTGGCGCAAAGATATGCGTAAAACACCAAATGTCATTTGGGGGTGTTTTACAGGGCTAGGCAAAACGTGATCCATGGGTCATCTTGGGAGAATCACAGAACATGACCCCTTGGAAACTTACAACCAACCAAGGGTTGCATTCCGAAGGTGGCACTCCCCACTTTACAACAACGCTTTGACTGGTGCAATTCGACGCACTGGCACAAAGGAACACGTGAAATGATGCAGGCCATTTTCGACACTTTTGGCCTTTTGGTACATCAATGAGTTGAAGGGAATGTGAAGGAATTCAAAGCTTTCAGACTCCCAAGAGGGTCAACAGTGACTGGGGTGGGGATTTATAGTCACGGACCGTCCTTTTAGTCCCTTCCCTTGACATACGGTCTCTTGAGAGACCGTAAGCAAGAAGAAGATAAGCATTGAAAATGCACCACAAGAAGTCTGCAACATCTAGCAAACAAAGGCAACACAATGAATGGCTCTAGGCTTCAAAGAGCCTCAAGAAAGCCTCTGGAAGCTCCCTCGCTGCGCTCCTGCAGCATGTCGTCATCGCAGAAGTCGTCTTTGTCGTCGCTGAAGCAATGGGAAGTTGCCTTGTGTTGTAGAAGGTCACCACATATTTGAAACCTGTTGTTCACTTAACATCCCTCAAAATCTTCACCAAACTCAATGAAATAAACCCACTGGACGCCTTTTCGAACTCCTCTGAAGACCCTGGCGTCGTCATATTTGCGTAAAGGTCGTTGCGCGCTACGCTCCTCCCGTTTCTGAATCAATTTGAAGGTTCTTTGACCATAGGAACTCACTTTACCTGAACAGCGTACGCTGGCCCAGCTGCTGCCCGTCTTCCTCGTCGTCGTCGACCTGCTGGAACTCTAGATTACTGGACTGTATTGTGCTTTTACTTAGTATTGTCAACTTACTTAGGGTGCACAATAAACCCTTTTGTCCTTGTCTTGCACTTCAAAATCAAATTGTTTTAAATGAATTTCTCCATTCCAATTGATTCCTTTGGCAAGTGCAAAGTAGGCAACAGCAAGAAGACAAACTCGTGAACGAACATTGAGGTGCACGGACTGGCTGGTCCAGTAATACGGTTTCACATGCCTAAACAACAAGAAAATTGATATAACAATAAATTCTCATTAAAAAGGCAGTAAAACCAATATTCTAGCAACTTTCTGAGTAGTCTATCGTATCACAGACCTTGTCAACATTACGTAAATTGCCGTCGCCGACAAAAGCCGGCGACAGTCGCGACAGGCCATCTGACGCTTTGAAATAGCTTCAAAATAGCTTCTAATACATTGGAACCTTCTAAAATGCTATAAAACATGATTAAATCACATTAGAAGCATACGGGATGTGATTACTCATGTATGGCTACTAATGTATCCTAGATCTGTGCTCTCTGTAGTGTACCTAAGAGCAGTAAAGTTTAGCAGTAAGCTATTGGGTTGGAATATAAGCCAAATATGAGCAAATATCCTAGTGTTCTAGGATCTTGAAGCTTGGAGAGCTCTGGTACAGATCCTCCAGAAAGCTTCTGAGAGGCCCCAATGGCCTGATTTATTACACCCACCCACAACCAGCACCAGCGGACCCCCCAGCCAGGAGTGGCAGGGAACCGCAACCAGGGCCCTCAGCAAGGACTGGCGAGGAGCACCTACAACCAGCGGCAGCGAAACACAGCCAGGAGTGGCGGGGAATCGCACCCAGGAACCTCCGCCAGGAGTGGCCAGGGACCAACCACAACACACACCAGCCACACCCACACCCACACCAGCGGCAAGCCCCAGCCCGGGAAACAAACCGCCACACACCACACACGCGCGCACACACACACGGCAACACACACGGAAGACACACCCACAGGTAGGTAGGTAGGTGCACTCGGTCGTGGAGAGGCGCCCGATGGTTCCCCCCGGCGTCGCCCCTGTGACGAACAGGAAGAGGTTCCGCGCGTGAAGAGGGGAGGCGGCTTACTTCCCGCTAGACCTGACTGGTGGCCCCCAACAAAGCGGCCCCGGGCAACACCGGGAGGGCTGATCGCCGCCAGCGTGACTGCTTGTCATGCCGGGAGGGTGGGCCCCCGTGCTTGCGCACGTTCCCTCCTTTGGGCGGAACCCTAGGGGTTCACCGGACTTCCTGGCGTATCCCGTTCCCAAGGCATGCATGCATGTTCTTGGTACTGGGGTTCCGAGGTGCTTGGGTGTCGCAGGCTCCGCCTCGAGTCCCCAAGCAGCGCAGGCCTTAGGGTGCAGCCTTACCCCCGGTCTCCGGATCTCATTTGGCTGGGTCACCTGCATGGCACGGGCTGCCTCAGTGCCCGGGCCATGGACACTGGGTTTCCTACTGTTGCGTGGCGCTTGTGTTTGGGTCTGGATTGTGGTTGGGTTCGGGTTTCGGCTGCGCCCCGCCACTCCTGGCTGGGGTGTTGGGGTGTGTGTGCGCTTGTGTGTGCGCTCTGCTTGTACCCTGCCACTCCTGGCTGGGATGTGCGGTGTGGGTGTGTGTGGTTGGGTTTTGGTTCCGGCTGCGCCCCGCCACTCCTGGCTGGGGTGTTGGAATTTGTGTCTGCTCGTGTGCGCGCTCCGCTTGCACCCCGCCACTCCTAGCTGGGTCGTGCGGCGTGGGTGTGTGTGCTTCGGCTCGGGTTTCGGCTGCGCCCCGCCACTCCTGGCTGGGACGTTGGGGTGTGTGTGTGCTCGTGTGCGCGCTCCGCTTGCACCCGGCCACTCCTGGCACGGGTGCGCGGTGTGGGTGTGTGTGTTTGGGCTCAGGTTTCAGCTGCGCCCCGCCACTCCTGGCTGGGGTGTGCTTTGTGTGTGTGTGTGTTCCGGCTCGGGTTTTGGCTACGCCCCGCCACTCCTGGCTGGGGTGTTGGGCTGTGTGTGTGCTCGTGTGCGCGCTCCGCTTGCACCCCGCCACTCCTAGCTGAGGTGCGCGGTGTGGGTGTGTGTGTTTGGGCTCGGGTCTCGGCTGCGCCCCGCCACTCCTGGCTGGGGTGTTGGGCTGTGTGTGTGCTCGTGAGCGCGCTCCGCTTGCACCCAGTCACTCCTGGCACGGGTGCGCGATGTGGGTGTGTGTGTTTGGGCTCTGATTTCGGCTGCGCCCCGCCACTCCTGGCTGGGGTGTTGGGATGTGTGTGTGCTGGTGTGGGCGCTCCGCTTGCACCCCGCCACTCCTGGCTTGGCTGCGCGCCGTTGGTGTGTGTGTTTGGGCTCGGGTTTCGGCTGCGCCCCGCGACTCCTGGCTGGGGTGTTGGGGTGTGTGTGTGCTGGTGTGGGCGCTCCGCTTGCACGCCGCCACTCCTCGCTGGGGTGCGCGCCGTGGGTGTGTGTGTCTGGGCTCGGGTTTTGGCTGCGCCCCGCCACCCCTGGGAGGGGTGTTAGGGTGTGTGTGTGCTGGTGTGGGCGCTCTGCTTGCACCCCGCCACTCCTGGCTAGGTGGGCGCCGTGGGTGTGTGTGTTTGGGCTCGCTTTTCTCTGGACCCCGCCACTCTTGGCTCGGGTGTTGGGCTGTGTGTGTGCTGGTGTGGCCGCTCTGCTTGCACCCTGCCACTCCTGGCTGGGGTGCCCGCGGTGGGTGTGTGTGTTTGGGCTCGGGTTCCGGCTGCGCCCCGCCACTCCTGGCTGGGGTGTTGGGGTGTGTATGTGCCGGTGTGTGTGCCCCCCTTGTACCCCGCCACTCCTGGCTGGGGTGTGCGATGTGGGTGTGTGTGTTTGGGCTCGATTCCGGCTGCGCCCCACCACTCCTTGCTTGGCTGTTGGGGTGTGTGTGTGCCGGTGTACGTGCCCCCCTTGTACCCCGCCACTCCTGGCTGGGATGTGCGATGTGGGTGTGTGTGTTTGGGCTCGGGCTTTGGCTGCGCCCCGCCACTCCTGGCTGGGGTGTTGGGGTGTGTGTGTGCTGGTGTGCGTGCTCCTCATGTACCCCGCCTCTTCTGGCTGGGGTGTGCGGCTTGGGTGTGTGTGCTTGGGCTCGGGTTTTGGCTGCGCCCCGCCACTCCTCGCTGGGGTTTGTGGTGTTTGGGTTGGCTGTTGCTCGGCACCTGTTCATGTGCCCTGGTTTGTTGCGTGTTGTGTGCGCTCTCCGGGTTTGTGGCACCCGGCAGCTGTCGCTGCTTGGCACCTGTCCGTGTGCATTGGTTGTGGCCGGCGGCGTGCCTCTCTGGCGTGCCTCGTGGCCCCGCGTGGTGCGCGGCGCCTCTTCCGGTCCGGTCGCTCTCGGTGCTCCGGTCGGCTCTCCAGTTGCCATGGTGCCTTTCCCCATCCCGGGGGCTTGCGCCCCCGGCTTTACTGGGCGGCTGCGCAGGGCACGCGGAAGCCGGCCGGGAACCGGGCTCTTTGTGCCTGCCGCTGGCCCCCGCCGAGGCGGGGGCGCTGGGCTCGCTCCGCGTCGTACCCGTTCGGGGCCCTGCGATGGGGTTGTCCCTGGCGGGTCCCTCCGGCGTTGGATATGGGCTGCGTGCGCTGCGGTGGTTGGCGTGTGTGAACCTGGTCACTGACGTGTCCGGTTTCCCAGACCGTCCGTCGTTCGACAGAAGACTCGGTTGGTGCAACGGGGCTGTGGACGCCGACACCGCCCCTTGCGGGTCGGAGGATGCCACGCCCGGGTCCCGCGCGTGTGTCCGTGTGTTTGCTTATCTTGGCCGGGTTGGCGGGCCGGCCTCCCTGGCGCGTTCTGGTGCGTGTCTCTCTTTTTTCTTTTGGCTGCTTTGGCTTTCTGCTGTGCTTGGCCGCTCCGTTCCTTGTGTCTTTTTTTTTCCTTGTCCGCGCCCCGTTTGTCTCTCCTTTTCTCTGGTCTCCGGCCCCGGGTGCCTTGGGCCTTGGCGCTGTGGTTTGCGTTTCCTTTTCCTCTCGCCTGTCGGCTCCCCGTGCGCTCTCGTTTTTTTTTCCTGCTTCGCCGTTGGCTGCTCCTTAGTGCTTGGTCCCCCCCCCCTCCTTCGTTTGTGTCTGGCTGGTTTCGTCGCTGCCGCTCGGTGTCCCCCCCCCTTTTTTTTTCTCCTGCGTGCGCCCCCGTTGTCTTTGGCTTTCTCTGGTTTCCGGCCCCGGGTGCCCTGGGCCTTGGCGCTGTGTTTTGTTTGCTCTGTGGGCCTCCTGCTTCTCGGCTCTCCGTGCGCTCTCTTCTTTCTTCCGTGTCTCGCCTGGCCTTTGGTTGCTCCCTGGTGGTTGCTGCCCCCCCCCCCCCCTGCCGCTTGGTGATCCGTTATTTTTTTGCGTTGTGCGCCCCCGTTCTCTCTGGCTTTCTCTGGTTTCCGGCCCCAGGTGCCTTGGGCCTCGGCGCTGCGCGTTGTTTGCTTTGTTGGCCTCTGGCTTCTCGGCTCTCCGTGCGTTCTCGCCTCTTTCGTGCCTCCCGTCTGGCCGTTGGCTGCTCCCCGGTGGTTGCTGCCCCCCCCCCCCCCATTTTGTGTCTCGCGGTTTTCGTCGCTTCCTCTCGGTGCTGTCTGCTGTGTGTTGCGCTGTGCTCTGTGTCCCGGGTTGCGGTGCTGCGCTGCGTTGCTGCGCGTTGTGTCGCCTGGTGTTGTGCTGTTGTGTGCTGTGTTGTTTTGCTGCGCTCAGTTGGTGCCGCTGCTCGTCGTGCCGTGCCCTCTGGTGCTCCCCGTCGCCCTGGGGCCCCGTGCTTTGCGGCGCTCTGTTTTGCGGTGTTCCCCCGCGCTGTGTGTGTTTTGTCGTTGCGTGGTGGTGTGTGCTGTTGTTCGCCGCTCTGCTTTGTGCTGTGTGTGTCCTTGGGTGCTGTGCTGTGCGTTCCCTGTCCTCTCCGCTCTGTGTGGTGCTGTGCCTCGCTGTGTTGGTGCGCTTGCGTTGTGCTGTTCGTGGCGCCCGGTGCTGTGGTGCGCTGCCATGTGTTGTGCTGTTTTCTTTGGTGTGCTGTGGTGCGGTGCTGGGTTTGGTGGCCCGTGCTTGTCTGCTGGTGCCGTGCTGTGGCGCCCTGCTCTTCGTTTTCCCTTGCTGGTGGTGTTGGTTTGTGTCTTTTCACTGTGTGTGCGGTGCTGTGTTGCGCTGCGCGTCGTGTTGTTCGGTTCCGGTTGCGTCTGCACTGTTGTTGGTGCCTCGTGCTGTGGCGTGCCCCTGTGTGTTGTGGTGTCTCCCTGGGCGTTCTGCGGTGTGGTGGTGCCGCTCTCGTGTGTCGTGGTGTCTTGCTGTGCTGTGCGTTGTCCTGTGGTGTCCTGCGCCCTGTGCTGTGTCCTGCGGTGCTGTGGTGCCTTGCGGTGTTGTGCTGGTGGGCTGTGCAGTGCAATTGTCTGCGCTGCTGGTGTTTGTTTTTTCTTTTTGTCCTCTTTTCCATTTGCTAAATACTCCTGCTGTTTTTCCGTGCCTCCGGAAACTTTCTGAAAACCAAAAATTAAAATGTTTCTCCTTAGAAAATCAAACTCTACGCAACTCACGCACGCAGGCAAGCAGCAATACCAAGGTGAAATTTGTGACTTACGTGTTGCCACGCGGCCGCGAAGATGGTTGTCTTGCTTGAAAGGGGTTGACCGCTTTTCCCTCAGGGCCGGTCGCCTAAGCTGACGAAAAGGAGTGAGGGGGGCACGAGCGAAGGGAGGTGGGTGGTTGGAGAAAGAAAGAAAAAGAAGGGAAGCAGGGCGAAGACACACTCACACCCACACCACCACCAAGAACACACGACACACACACCAGCACAGACACCACGTGCGCACGCGCCACGCCACAAACACACACACCACGGGAAAAACCCAACCCAACCCCACGGAGACGGCCATCGCCGCGGCTGGCGGACCCCACCCAGGAGTGGCGGAGAACCGCACCCAGGGCCCTCAGCCAGGAGTGGCGAGGGGCCATCCACCAACAACACCAGCGGAACCCCCCAGCCAGGAGTGGCAGGGGACCGCACCCGGGGACCACAGACAGGAGTGGCGAGGGAACGCCCACTCAGGACCCTCGGCCAGAAGCGAGGGGCCACCCACCGCCACCACCACGCCCCACAAAACCAGCGGACCTCAGCAAGGAGTCGCCAAGGCCCACCCCCCCGTGCAACATCAGAGGACCCAAACCAGGAGTGGCGGAGAGACGCGCCCAGAACCCTCAGTCAGGAGTGGCGAGGGACCAACTGCCACCACCGGTGGCGGCCCCCAGCCAGGAGTGGCGGAGACACGCACACAAGCGCCTCGGCCAGGAGTGGCGAGGAGCTTCCCCCCCCAAATCACCACCGCCGCACCCCGGCCAGGGGCGGCGGAAAACCCACCACCGCAACCAACACAGCGAGAGAGGGGGGGGCGGGACTCAGGGGGCCCACAGGAGGCGCAGGCGAGGGACCCAACCTCAGGGGTTTGGGCCCCCCCCCAATGACCGTATCGGCCCCACCTGAGCACACGCAATAAAGTGGGATACGCCCGGGACCTTTGACCAGCGGCCCGCGGTGGCACCGTCCTGGGGGGCTGGCCAATGGACCTGACCAAGAGCACTTCCGGGGGCGCGTACTGCGTTTCGGGCCCAGCGAGGGGCTGCGGGTAGGGCACACCGTCCATCGGGGCAGGCAAGAGACACGCCCGTCCCGCAAGGACTCCCCTGAGACCCACAGTGTACCCGACCCCGGTGTGGGGAACGGCTGGAGTACCTGGCTACAGAGCAGTTCCATTTGTACCGAGCGGGTACAAATAGACGGCCTGTACAACAGAGTTACACCCTGACAGGGAGTGCAAGCATGCGCCCCCCCAAAGGGGAAACACCAGAGGAAGGGACCCGAGCCAGCGTCAAGGACGCCTCTGCCCCCAGTCGGCCCCACCGCACACCCACCACAGCCCGGACAGGCCCGGGCACGGCACGAGGGGAACAGCGCGCCAAGCGACCCGGCAAAGAGAAAGAAAGGGGGAGAGCATGCAAAGGGGGAACACACCACCACCAACAGACCCCAGCCAGGAGTGGGGGGGAACCACACCCGGGCCCCACAGCCAGGGATGGGAGAGGGACCACGACACACAGCCCCCGCACCCACACAGAGCCGCCAAACCAAGCCCAGAGAGGCGAGGACAGGCACCCAAACGCACCACCAACACACCACACACACAACCGCGCGCACACAACATACACCACCACAGCCACCACCAACACGAGCCCCACAAACAGACACAACACACCAAAGCGCGAGCACCGCCTGCACCACAAACGCACACAACACGGGAAAACCCAAAGAACAAGAGCCCAGCAACCCTCCGCCGGGAGAGCTGCAGGGCCGCCAAAAACACCACTAGGACACAAGGGTAGACCAACTAGCAGCACCCATCAAGCCCTCAGCCAGGAGTGGCGAGCGCCCTCGCCCAGCAACACCCAACGACCAACCACGCTGAAACCCACACCGAGGACAAGTAACTGTGACACCCACCACAGCACCGCCACCAACACCAAAACCAAGACCACCCAAACCGAACGCCACAACACCCTCACAAGCGGAAACACTAGGAGCCAACAGAGACACCGGCAGGAACGACACCCAGTACATCATCAACGTCACCCTCACCATCCAGCGCAACGACCTCACAGTCGGCAACACCACCAGCCCAAGCACCCAGCAAAACACCTGAGACACCCTCGCGAACATCAAAACAACACAAGAAGCCACCGAACACCGGCCAGCGACCACATCCGCGCCACCCACCGACACGCACCCAGAGCCGCCACCGCCAGCATCCACACAATCAGAAACACCAACACCAACAATCATGCCAGCGCAACACCCTCACCATCACCATCACCGGCGGCGCCTCCGTCCTCACCAACGCCTACGACACCTACGCACACCAACACCAGGTACAGCCCCTACACCACCCAAGCCAACGGCATCAACAACACCATCGCCAGCACCACCCCACCATCAACGTCACCACCCGCAACCTCGAGCACCAGAGGCAACCAACGCCACCACAACTGGTGAACCAACAAACCACCAAGCCTCCACCAGAGGAGACAAGGGCACACGCCCGGAACCATCAACAACAACCCGCTCGCCACCAAAGCATTGCACAAGGCGCCATCCACCACACCATCACCAGCGGTACCCACACCACCGGCATCACCAACACCACCCTCACCGACGACATCACCCGGGGCATCACCTGCAACACCCTCACCAACAGCATCACCAGCGGGCCACACCACCTACTGCGCATCCTGCCTGGCAGAGCAAATGGAACCGGCCAGCGACCACCCGGGAACAGAGGCAGCCCAGCCCCGAACACAAGCCACTGACCGCCCACACACGGACCCACACCAACCAGCAGCAACGCCCTCAACATCAGCAACATTAGAGACGCCATAAACTGTAGCAACGCCCCCAACGGCCTCGCCACCAGCATCAGCAACAGCACCGACAACAACGCGACCTCAGCGACAGCAAACCAGAGCATCAACGACAGCCACCACAGCAACACCACTCACGGCCCCCTCGCCCCAGGCACCGCACCGTACAACGCCTGCAACACCATCGACATCAACGACACCAAACAGGGCCCCGACACCAGACACGGCCAACACCGCCAGGGCCGACACAATGGTCAGCAACGCCCACGGGAACCTCCGCCAGGAGTGGCAAGGTCCCACCTTCACGGCACCACCATCCACTAGGGCATCACCTACAACGCCCTCGCCATCAGCGGCGGCGCCAACACCCGGAGCTCTGCTGGCGGCACCCTCACCAACAACGTCACCAGCACCACCAACAGCAGCATCACAGCAACACCACCACCCACCCACAGCACTGACACCTTCGATAACAACCGGTGCAACACATACAACTACAGACCAAAAGAAAGCCGAAGAAACTGCCCCAACACAAGAGACGACCGGCACCACCACGATCGCAAGCCAACCGACCACCAGCCGACCACCAGCACACGGCAGGCCCCCCTGCCAGGAGGGGCAAGACCCCACGCCCGGGATCGCCAACCACCCAAGCGCAGGCCGCGCCCAGCACCAACACCAACAACACTCACACCATCAGACCACCACAAGACACGCCAACCACCAAGTATCACCTGCGACACCCTCACCGTCGGCATCACCAGTGACGCCAACACCCACAGCACTATCCACACCACCCCCACCAACGACGTCACCCGGAAGAAAAGCCGCCAAGATACGTCACCTACAACACTGCCACCAGAAACATCACGACCCCGGCACAGAATATCACCTACGGCGCCCTCACCATCGGCGTCACCACAGACGCCAGCAGGACTGGCAAACAAACACAGCACCACCCACCGGGCCCCAAGCCAGGGGTAACAACAGCACACACTAAACACGGCCCAGGGACTGCTACTCCACCATCATCAACGCCAGCGGCACCACGGAGGGACACACCACCTACCTAAAAACACCCTCACCATGCGCCTCACCGCCCGCAGCATCGACACCACCCAGAGCATCACCAACGACCACCCCACGCAGCACCACCAACAACAACAACAACATCACATCCACCACCCTCACGAGCAGCGACAACAGCGACACCCCCCGCCAGGATTGGCGAGGATATAACCCGACATCACGGAGCCGCACTCAGCGCCCCCGGCACCCTCACCATCAGAGCACCATCACCTGCACCAACCGCCAAAACACCACCAGCAACGTCACCAACGACGCCGACACCCGGAGCACCACCGACACCAACATCACCATCAGCATCACCAACGCCACCACCGCCTGACACCACAACCGCACAGCCCGCACCAACGGCATTAGCCGACCCGTCACCGACACCATCTTACGGGCGGCATCCACGATGACGGGGCCTGCACGGACACCACCTGAACCAACCTCACCGGCGGCATAGCCCGGTTAACCACCTGCGACCGTGAACCGCAGGCACTAACAACCAGGACATTGCCGACAACACTCCCGGCGTCACCAGCGCCAACACCCAGTGCGTGACCCACACCGCCCTCGGCAACACCACCAAAAGCACCACCATCGACCGATGCCCACATCACCCTCACTAACCGTGCCACCGGGGGCGCCACCACCTGGATACGGGTCCCCCATCCCATCCCCCCTCCCATGAACAACAGCGGCATCGCCTACACCCCCAGCCATCTGCACAGCCAGCAGCACCATCACCAGCACCAACCGAAACACCAGCGACGGCACCGTCACCAACAACCATCACCCCCACTACCACTGTCACCAGCGCCACCACCACCAGTCACGCCACCCACCGTCGGCGCCAGCCACCAACGACACAAACACCGCACCCTAAACCACACCTACACCCAAAACCTGCAGAAACACCCGCGGTAACCCCACGAGCGACATCACCCTCCACCAGGAACGGCCACCCAACACAGACAGGGCCAGACAACGATGATCAGCACCTGCAGGAAAGCCGACCCATAGCGCCCACAACAGCGCAAAGACCTCCCACAGCCGGACCCACACCCAGAAGCAACACCTACGCCGACCACCGAGACGTGCGACACCCACACCGCCCCACCATCGGTGTCACCGACACCCGGGAAGACACCAACACCGCCCTCGCCGTCACCGCGACCAAGCTAGAAGAACTAACGTCCACATCATTGCCACCACCGCACCAACACCGTCGACATCACCAGCAGCACACCTGCTCGTGCCGTCATTGGCACAGCCGCCCATGCCACCACGACCGCACGCAACGCCAGGAGGCTGGCATCACCAACAGCCTCAACGAACGTGGACACCACCAACACCACCATCACCGGACGGGGTCTACCCACAGACCAAGAGCAGCTCCACCAGCATCAAACAGTGCACCACCCCGGGCACCCCCACCGTCGCCGACACCACCCTCACCACCACAGCACCTAACACACCTCCACCGCCAGCGACATCATCCCCTCCACCCGGCGTGTCATCCCCAGCACCCTCACCACCAGCGCCACATCTGGCCCTGATACGTTACGCCCCCAACAGCTGGAGACAACACGCTCACCATCGATGTGACCGGCAACACCAACGCCCTTCACGTCACCAACGGCACCCTCGCCATCACCAACCGAACCACCACCCTCACCATCAGCAGCAACGACACCACCAGAGGCACCAACACCACCGGCGACAGCGACAGCGACAAAGGTGACCGGCTGACCCACCAACTTCGCCACCAACTAACTAACGCGATCCCTGCACCACCCTCACCTACACTAACGCCTATACTGCCCTCACCAACGCACTGCCAGAGGCACAATCACCCACTCCAACACCCACACCACTCTCACCACTCCCAAAACCACCACCCCCCACCACGCCACTGCCACCGACCACGCCAGCTACCAGCAGCCGACACAGAGGAATCCCCGAACACCCACTAAACATCACCGGACCGCCCCTCGGCCAGGACCCCGCCCCCCACAGAACACGAGCAAAAAGGCGCATAACGCCACACCACCCCAAGGGTAAGAACTCACGGGGAAAGGAACCGCAGAGCGAGCACACCACCACCCTCACACGTCGCCCACCCTATCGTACACCAGCCCGCAACACTGCAGCCACAGCGTCCCCACGCTTCCCCCGACAGGACGTGCGCTGCAGCTCACTGCTGGGACGACGACTACAACGTCCTCCGGGCCATCCAACACCTACTGGCAGCCACGGCCCCGCGCCCACGAGCCCACCAGAAAGCCATCGAACCGCAGGAGCCGGACCACCCCATGCCACCACACTCCATATCCCCCGCGTCCACCTGAGACCAGAATGCGGAACACCAACGAAAGGAGCCCGACAACACCGCGACGCCCCCACCACCCCTCCTCCCAAAGGACATCTACGCCACACTGGCCGGCATCCTAGCCCAGCACATGGACGCCGAGCAGTACTACCAATCCGTCAAACAAGACCTCCCAGCGGACCACGCGACCCTCCAGGGGTGGAAGCAGGAGACAGGGAACGACAACGAGTGGGGCACTGGGGGAGAACTTCTCTGGGAACACACTCAGAAAGGCATCATGGACGCCTTCCTGGAAGCAGCAGCCGAGACCTACCCCCCCCCCGCCTTGGGACACCAGGCACAGCCTTCACGCCCTGCTAGCATTCCAATGCTGGAAACACCGCCACACCAGCACCCTCCACCCCCTCGACAACAATCCGCACCGATGAACACCTGAAGACGATGCCACCACGGCCAGCACCATACAGAAAGACCACGAGAACCCAGTGGGTTACCACATCACCTGGAACGATCCGGCACCCCACCCCCCCGCCTCCCCCACCCTCCAAGACATCTTCGCCACCATCAGCGCAGAACTGCAGGCAGCGAAAGCCCCACATCAACCGGACGACGAGATGCCCCAGGCACCATCCCCACCAACCACACAGGAAAGCCCCCGCACAGAGCCCCTCACCCAGCCCATCACCACAATGGAGCTCCCCCCACAGCACCGCAGTACCCCCAACAGCAACGGGCTTCGGAACCTGCCGCGAGAATGGGCAGTCCAGAACAGCACACTCCGGTGGGACAAAATCACACCGGGGCTCCAGGCCATCCGCCTCCACTCAATCACGGAACCAACCACCACCTGGACACTACCGACGAACCGCAACCACCTCCTCCTCACCGTCGAAGGAGATGCCACCATCGCAGCAGTGGAGGGAGACCCCGTGGCAGCAGTCCCCACCCACGCCGTCCCCATACCCCTGGAAGCATCGTCGGCACCTATGACGATACATCCGGGCCCCAACCCAGGGCAAGCCATCGTCATCACCTACCCCACCCCCAACGACCACACACACACCTGGAAGCAATGGTGGGAGGACATCCGTTGGACCTCCTCCAGGAACACTTAGGGCTCACACACACCAACCACACCCTCCACCCGGTACCAGGAGTAGGCCAAGCACCACACAGCATACACATCCCGGGGTTATGGGCGTACGCCACACCCATAAACCCACAAGCAGCGGAGGACATCAAGACCGCATTATCCATCCAGCAAGCCCAGACCCAGACCCCGCACCGCAACACCCAACGAGGCTACACCATTTGGTGGACATATCAAAACCACGACACCCTCATCCCCCGACCAGGGGCCCCCCCTCTAGACACCAACACAACCGCCCTCCTCCAGGCCGCAGCAGCGGCAGCCACCCAGGTAGGGGCCCCGGAAACCTGGAGCCCGCAATACCTGGTCGAAACCAAAGTGGCGTCCCAAGTGAAAGCCCAAGAAAAGCCCCCATCGCCGAAGCCACTCCAGCCCCCACTCATGCTGGTCACAATGGAGCACAGCCCCCACGACGAATGGGCGACCCAGTACATCATCCCCTACACCACCATCTGCAAGAACGACGCCGCCAAGATCACGGTCACCCGCCACCTCCCCCACACCACACAGGTGTATCAGCTGACGGCCCCCAACCTCCTCGTCACCCATCGCAGACACAACGAGCGATACACCATACAGGCGGAGGGGGCCGCCGCGACCACCCTGTGGACGTGGACAACACACGGGGACCTCCCACACCCCATCCTCCATCACGCCTCTTCCTGGCCCACCCCCTTCCACACAGCAGACCGCCCCAACAAGAAGCCCAAACACACAGGCGTACACAACCCCCCCCAGGAGGCCGAGCACCGACATGATGCAAGGCGCAAGCCCCGCACCCTCCACGACAACCACACCATCCTCCGCATCAGCGCCCCCCCTGCAAGAGTGTCTGATGCCACCCAAAACCGCACAATCACAGGCATCATCACGGACTGCCGGAACCCAGCAACGTCACGGGCAGACGCCGTGTGTATCAGCGAAGGGCGCTCCCACACACGGGCGCTGGCGCGCCTCAACAACATCCAACCACACAAACTCCAGCGCGCTGTCCGACCGTTGGCCGTACACATCACCCCGTACGGCATCAACCATACCCCAGTGTGAGCACGATGACCCGCCCTGCTCCACCCCATGCACCTCGCCCCTGCGCCAACCGCTCCCGGCCCCCACCATCACGGGCAACATGGACTTGGGGACCGCACCAGGGGACCCGGGCATATACCTCCTGCCCAACAGGTCCAGGGAACACGCCATCCCCCTCCACGGAGTAGAGTCTGTCGCGCTGGGACCGCCCCCACCTTAACACCAACACCAGCACATCCCGGGGACACACGAACGCAGGCACCAGACAGGAGAAAAAGGGCCCACCAACGCGCCCTAGCCCACATCACCGTCCAGCCCACAGCCAACCTACCAAAAGAGTTTGGCGCGGGGCGCCACATCGTCCTGGAGGGGCAAGTCCACCTCATCATCACCGCCACCCTATACACCCTCGCCGCCCACAAACACCACTGGGACCCCACAGCCATCCCAGCGATGCCCCCACCACCGCAAGGCCCCAACAATCCCGTCACTCCCTTCCACATCGATCAACTCCCAGGCTGCAGAGCCACCCCACACCTCCACCCCCCCAGAATGGAACCAGCCATCGCGTCGTGAGACACCCTGGACACCCCCCCCGAACAACCCGCCATCCACATCCTCAAAGCAGACGCCCAATGGTGGGTCCTCCACTGGGCACACGGAGTCCTGATGGCAGCCCAGGCCTACACCCCGGAAAAAGACCCGGAAGACCCCCCACGAAGCCGGCAGTGACTCCTCCAGGCCACCATTCTCACAGGCCGCAAGGGCGCGCCGTGGGAAGCCCTCCACACATCACTCTGTTGGGCTCAAGGGTCCCCCAGCGGCCCAAACATACCGGAACGCACAGAGGCCTGGGTTATGCAGGCCAAGGCCATGGGGAACTACCACCTCAACCACCCTTTCGACAACAGCCCGGTCGCACTGCCATGGCCAACCGACCCCCCGGAGACCGTGCGCAAGTCCGCCGACCTCACGCGCAGCCACGCGAAAGCGACCATGCAAACGCCAGCACAACCCCCGCTAAGGGATCCCGGCCAGCAGGCAACGCACCCCTTCTTCCAACCCCACGCCCCCCCAGCCCCACCACCTCCAGTCCTACCCAAGCGAGGGAGACGGAGGAGGGGCGCACGCGTCCCCAACCAAGCCAGAAAAGCAGCAACCTCCCAACCCCCCGCACCCCCCCCGACCCACCAGGTAAACCCGGACCAAGCATCCTCTTCATCCTCCCTCCCATCATTACGACCACCCCACCCGGACCAGGCGTCCTCATCATCCTCTCTCCCGCCACCAGCACCGCCCGTACCCGAGGCGTACCGAGAATTCAACAAGGGCGCGAAGGTCCAGCAGCCCTTCCGCAACGACCACACGGGCGACTGGATCTGGTGTGAGGGCACAATCCAGTACCGCCTCCGCGACCTGGGGGACAACGGGGGGCCACAGATCCAGGTGATCTGGCACCGCCAAGAGGGGCTGGACAAAGGCAGCAGCGCCCCGGACAAGCCAGAAGGCCTCACCCTGGAGGTCAACAGCGCCCAGCCCATCCGGCTCTGCACCAACGAAAACTAGGCCCACAGAGGCACCAATTACACTGGGGAACTCCCTCCTGAGTGGAGCAAAGGCCTCCCCCCATCGCGCCAAACCAAGCGCTCACCGCCAGGCAAAACGTCCCCGGGCCCCAGTCCCCCTCCCTGACGGGGCAAGGGCCGAGGGCACAAACCTCCACAACCCCGGCCCGCCCCCAACGAGGCCACCCTCAACCTCATCGACCTCAACCACCCGGCCGTCACATACTCCAAGGACGCCACAACCGCCCTCCGGGAGCTCCCGATGGCACAGGGGGCGGAGTGGGTTCCCCACCTCCCCACCTTCCAGGAACAAGGCCTACAACGCGACGACCCCCCAGAAACCACCCCCATATATACCCCGGACCAAAAAGCGTACAAATGCTACTGGCACAAGGGGACCCCCCTGTACGCCCGAGCCGGCATCCACGTCCACCTCATCCACCACCTCAGCATCCCAGGGAGACTGGGCGTCTACGAGGTCGTTGTGGACGGATGGCAACTCAACGTCATCAACACCCACGTCCCCTTCGGCAACCCCACGGAACTCTTCCTCCAAGCCCTGGCCGAAGCATACCCGAAGATGGCCATGCTCACCCCATTCATCGGCGACATGAACACCGCCCCCCCCCTTGCAGACCGAGGAGGACAGGCCACACCCCAGAACCATGCAGTCCGCGACACCATCGACATGCTGGGGCTCCTGGACCTGACGGCCAACCTCGAAGGCCAACTATTCCACTTCTCCCAACCAAGCAGATGCCGCCCCCTCCCGCATCGACGTATGCTATGGCAACCCCACCACCATCATCCGGGCGAAGGCCCATTATGGGCCCGTCCCGCTGGGACCCAGAGGCCATAGCCCCCTGCACACCCGCTGCATCATCCCCAACCTTCTCCCCAGCCCCCAAGAGGATGCGGACCAAGGCCTACCAGCCCCCCTGAGGATGCCCCCAATGCACGACAAACAGGCCTGGTCCCAATATCACAGCGCCATAGACCGCGCCCGGCGCATCCAACCGGACTCCACCGACCTACTCACAGCCATGCGCACAGCCGCCGTCGCCTGCTGCTTCCAGCAATACCCCCACACTGAGGACGACCGACCACCCACGGCTCTACGGGACATGCTCCATGACCTCTGGCATGCGAAGCAACAAATAGCGACCCTCCTCCACACCGACACCCCCCAAACCTGCCGACCCACACACCACTGCAGGACGCGAATAGCCCACATCAGGGCAGACCTGCAGCAATGGCACATCCACAGGCAACAGCGCATCGCCCAAGAGCACGAACGGTATGCGCAACATGAGCTCCCCTACAAGGCCATCCGCCACCTCAACGACGCCATGACCGAAACCTGCCACCGCACCATCACCACGGTCAGACAGGGGGACAGCTCCCTCACCAACGACCCAGCCACCGTGCTCCAAGCCACCCGAGACAGCTTCCTCAAACAACACACGCCCACCCAAGACACACTGGACCCGGACACCCAGGCCGAAATCGACCGCCTTCCTCAGGTCTTCAACCACGCCCAGAGGAGGCAACTGGAAAAGCGCCCCTTCACCATCCAGGAAGTCCGGAGGGCCATGCACAGTCTCCAGCAGCACGAAACCCCAGGCTACAACAGCCTCCCTGCGGAGGCATACTACCACCTCCCCGCCCACCTCCTCAGCATCCTCGCCCACCACCTCTGGGACATCGTCACGGCACCCCCCCTACCACCAGACTGGGCAAACGTTGTCCGCCCCCTGTACAAAAAGCCCCATAGTCTGTGCAGTCACGGAGGTCAAAATTGTCTAGACCGTCCTCCTACGCCGCATCCGCCCCCACCTGGACCCCCACATACCCGCCAGCCTCTGGGGGGCCATCCCAGGCTGGTCCCCACACGAGGCCATCTTCCTCCAGGACACCATCGCCGACATGGACCCGGTAGACCTCATCATCACCTCCCTCGACGTCAAAGGAGCCTTCCCGAACACCTCCTGGCTCCTTCTGGAGGCAGTGTGGAAACGCCTGGGCCTCCCCTTCTACAACTTCGCCTCCGGCTACATCAGCACCCGCAAGTACACGGTCCGCACTGGAGCAGGCCTCACCCCCTTCCTGGAGCCAGACAGCAGGGTCCCCCAAGGAGGAGCAGAAGGCCCCTTCCTGTACCTCCTCGTGACACTCCCTCTTGCCCTCACAACCGAACTGGATTACCCGGCCTATGCACCCTACCCCCTCCCCTCCCCCCTGGTGCGCTTTGTGGACGACACCAACCTCACGGTCGCAGACAGCCCACACGAACCCCACACCCCAGACCCCGGGCCAACGGTCACCAAGCAGGTGAACGACTTACTGGACGTGGCGATCTCCTACCTCTCCCGCAACAACCTCATTGTCCATCCCGCAATGTCAGTGGCCATGATCAAAGGGGTCTGCCACACCCCCCCACCCTAGGGCCACAAGGACCCCCCATGCGAGTCGTGACAACCACCACCCACCTTGGGGTAATCCAGGCCACCAACCCTGAGGACGCCACCCTCCCTCTGAAGTTGCAGTCACACCTAGCCCATCTCCCCAGATATGCGTCCGCGACCACCAAGGCCCTCTCCCTATCCCACCACAGCCTGGCGTACTACCTACACGGGGTCTTGAAAGCCTCCATAGGCTTCCAGGCACTCTACCTGACACATCCCACCACCGCCCTCCAACCAGCCACACGCGCCGTGACCAAGGCATGGGCAGCACACGGGGGCTGGCCCACCTCCATACCCACCCGCGCCATCTGGGCGGCATGGCCCCACTATGGGGACGCCATAGGGGACGAGGTGAAAGCGGCCTACACCAGAAACACCGCCCTCCTCCTTCACTGCATGACCCACAACCACTCGCCTGAGGTCCGCAAGGTCGCCACAATCCGCCTCCAAGCCGCACAACGGGCCCGCAACACATGCCCACGCGGGATACTCCACCGGACGGGCATGCCCACCAACATGAACACGCGCCTGTGGAACCACCTGCAGCTTCTCCTCCCCTCCCCACACCACGCCATACTCACCAACCACATGTGCCCGGAGGAAGGGCCTCTGGCGGTCCTCTGCGGGGACCTCCACCAGCATCCCAAGCGCACAATCAACACCATAGACCTCCTCAGGGCCTCCATGACCGTTGTATACGTCACCCTCTCACGAATGCGGGTCCTTCACCACAGCGAAGCACACCACACCCCCTTCCTAGAACTTCGAGAATGGCCGCAATACCGCCTCTTCCACCAGTACCTCATGCAGACGGCACGAGCACAGACATGCGAGCAGCCTACCGAGACTTCAGAAAGCAACACCCCCGACCCATCCGAGCGACACCACCCTACGCACCCAGCGGCTCAAAACACGAACCCGTCCTCCCAGTGACGGGCCCAGTCCCACCGCTAACCCTACTACTGGCCCCGAATGAAGCCAAACCCACGCAGACCACCGTCATCCAGCACGGGGCAAAATGGCGCATACCGAAGCACCACAACACCGCCCAAGACCTACCAAAGGTCCCCCATGACTCCCGGAGCATGCCACGCACATGTTGGGCCTTCGACCCCGAGGCACCCACCACGCCATGGCCCGTATTGCACCTCATAGCACGCCACCACACCCACCCCATAACCCACCTACCACCACAAGCCTACACATGGGTAGCCCCATGGTTCCACCGCACCGACGCGAACCCCACGGTAGCGTGGAACCCCGACCACACATCCCAATGGCTCTTCACCACAACGCCCACCTGGCCCCGCCCCGACCCGGCAGGGGTCGCGGTCCGTTACAGCATGTATGAACCAGGCAGAACGGGCAAGCACGAGCACCCCTACTATCCGCTCCACCACTCCTGCCACACACCGGAGCACCGAACACACCCTCACATGCCACGTCCTAAGCCCGGACACAGCCTACATCCTCCACTACATCTACTCCTACCTCACACAAGGACAGCCGGAACAGGGACTCATAGCCATGTCCCCCCAAGCGAAACACATCATCTCCAAAGGAATAGGGGTGTACGCCACCCCTGTCCTGCAGCCCACAACCCCGGTGGCCCACCTCACCACAGGCCTCGCCATATACGCCTACCTGCCCATGAACCCATGCCGCCTCCAACAACATCACCGGCGGACCGGCTCTTCTCCACCGACGCCTCAGACGAATCCGCCCTCAGGCCCATCACCGGGGGGGCCACCCTGCAGCTAACCCACAGCGGGAGACACTACCACATGGACCACCACACGGGCCACACCACCTACGGGACCCCCCCCCACGGGGAGCTGAGGGCCATGGCCGACACCATTGCCTAAGTCGCGACCCACCTACCCGCCCACCTCCCGCACATCGTCCGGGTCTGGTTCGTGGTAGACGCCACTGTCGACACACAGCTACTCCTCCGCATAGGAAGACAACTGCTCCACAAAGCCACCACAACGAGCCTCGGCACCCAGGCACTGCTTCTCTGGAAAGACCTTCGCAGCCTTCCCCCCTACGTCCAACTCCACATCGTGAAACAAGAATCCCACAGGCACCAATACAGAAATGGTAAGGTCGACAACCAGGCAGTACACAAGCGCAGGACGCACCTGCCAACCCTCCAGATCCCCGACCTTGGCCCAAACCACACACACCTCCAACACGTAACCCCCGAAACCAGAGCCCCATCAGACCTCGGTCTGGGTACCAGAGGACGTCCCCTATTCCTCCCACGACAGAGCATACCATTACCCCAACCCCATCCAACATCTCGCCCGCGTGCTGAGCGACACAGACAGCCGGGCACACATCCAGGACCTCCAGGAGAAACTGCAAATCCCCCTCTACCACTCGGCACTGCGCCCAGCAAGCATCCCAGCTCACCTTCCAAAACGGCGCATCCAGCTCCTCAGGGAGCAACCACCATTCCTCACCAGGGTCGCCAGATGGCCCGCCCGCAAACACATCCACGTCCCGGAAGAACACACATGTTGCCCGTGCGACCACACCACCCCAGAGGACTGGGAACACTTCAGGAAATGCCCCCTCCATACAGGCAGGGACACGCTAGTGGGCTGGTCCCCGGCAGAAATCCTACGACAACACGAAGGCTGGCCAACCCACAGCCACGCACACCAGGCCACCGAACACCTCTGCAGAGATCCCCTGGTCGAATAAGCCACCATGAGATGGGCGGTGACACAGGCCCTACACCGACACCTCGCCAAACACACGGAAAGCCCAATGGAGGCAGCAGCGCACCTCCAGCCAGAAGCAGTCAGCAGAGCAGCGGCCCAAATGGTACACCGCAAACACCTCCTGTTGACACAGACGGAACAACTCACCAACCCCACCATCAGGGAACACATGCAGCGTCTCATCCATTACCATACGGTGCATGACCCAGACGTCCACTAACCCACTCCGCGCCCGGCACACGCCCCCCATCTTCATCCACCAAAGCACCCCAGAGCCCCCCTCTCACCCACAAAGCCGCCCCGCACCGCCCAGCCCGGCGGAGCCCAACCAGGGCAAACCATACGCCCACATGGACGCGCAGGACACAGCAACCCACCCAGCCCAGCCCCCCCAGACCAGGAGCACCGCCCCCTCACACTGACCACCATCCGCGACCCCGACCTCCTCCGAGCAACCCTCCAAAGCAGGCCCCTGAGCACTCCCCTGGGCTGGTACCGACTACAAGAGACCTGGACGGAGCTCACTGTCAAAGCCCTCCGGGTCCTGACAACCCGAGGAAACGGCCTCCACGAGGCCATCGTAGACCTCGTACTCTGGCGAGCACGCCAGCAGACCCAGGGCCAGAACGTCTGGATCCCCCCCATTGAGTAGGGCCAGGCCCTGACACACGACACAGACACGAACATCACACGTCAGGGACCATACACCTACGACGAGCCCCAGCGGACAAGGACAACCCAGCGGACCCGAACGACCCGGAGCAATGGTAACAGGCCACCGCACCAACCCGCAACACCGCCCTTCGCGCCGCCGGACTCCGCACCCCAGACGACAACCTCCCTCCCCCACCTACAGACAGTGACAACCCCCCGCTGGAGGTCTGGTGTACAGTCCTCGAGCGCGGGCACTACTACGTAGTGGCCGCTACATCTACGTCCCCCGGCCAGCAATGGCTCGTCAAAGGGACAGACACCATGCTTTCCCCGGGACCGCCCCACCAGGGGCCATAGGGGACCCCACCACCCCGCACAGGGTCCTCAGGGGCGTCCTCCAGCCGGGAGACGGGCCCCCAGCCAACGCCCTGGCCCAAATCACCTCAGGGTAAGCGGGCTACCACCTGGGACTGGCCATGCTCTGCCTGGCCCAATGGATCCAGCGCCGCTGGCCATCCACAGGAACCGTGCCCTGGATTTGGGCCATCCCTGCCGCCCACACACAAATGGAGGAAGGCCCAGACACGCGGAAAGACCCCCTCCCCAGACCACAGCACTCCCTCACCTGCGGATACCACGCCATCCACAGGGTCCTCAGCCGCGTTGGTCTTAGCCCAGAGCTAGCATACCCCCTTCCCACCACTGACCAAGAGGTGCACCAAATACGCAAGCTCTTCTGCGAAATCCTTGCAGCGGCAGCAGAAGAGGGCAAGCTTCTCCTCCAAACCGCCCGGCCTAGAACTGACCACGCAAGCGCGACGCTGCGAGCGGACACATACACCGACACAACACATCCCACCGCGCAATCCCCACCCATGCCCCTCCCCCCTTGCTGCCCACACGGAGCCCCACACACGCCCACCATCGCGCGCACCCCCAGGCCCCGCGACACAGGCCTCCCCCACCCGCCCAAACAACAGCACACTCCCGCCACGGACCCACCCGCCGGACACCGCTCACCACCCCCCACACTCGACGACCCGCACACACCCATCGAGGGGAACCCCACGCCCCACAGCATGCCCACCCTGCCAAGTGGCCCGCACACGCCCCCCGCGCACACCCCACAAAACCCGGGCCCACCTCCCCGGCCCCCGAATGCAGCCCCCGCGAACTGTCCCCCCCGCAGACGCCAACAAACACAACCTCACACATTGCAGGACCCCGGCCCAGCCAAGCCCAGAAGGAGAGGACCGCAGCCCCGCACACCCCTCCCGCACCGCTGCCAATCAGATCGGTCCGCCGGGCCGCCAGGTCACGGCAAGGCCCCCCCAGCTGCCCCCCCCCCAACCTACAGCCCGAGGACAGGCCCTCCATCCTCCCAGCCGTGGCCGCAGCAGAAGCCGCCGCCCACAAACCCGCGACCGCCCGCACCACAGCGCAACTCGCGTCCCCCCAAACCACCACTTCCTCCTCCTCCTCAGCCCCATCGACGTCCTCCACCGCATCATCCGACCCCCCCGACCGACCGACCTCATCCACAAGGCGACGGCAAAAGCCAAAGCTGCGACCGCACGCGAGGCTACCGGGGACCCCCTGACCCCCACACAGGCGACTCAGGCACCCCGACAGCACACCGGGAAACCCCCACACCGGGCACCGGCGCCCTCACACCTCCAGACCGAGGTCCCCCCCCACCTGAAACCGGACTCCAACCCCAAACCCGACCCCAAACCCAAGCCAGCGCCCAAACGAGCGCACCACCAGCAACAGCATCAACACCAGAACCACTCCGAGCAGCCCACAACACCAGAAACGCAACGACGCCAACCCAAGCGACACCGCGCTGACCCAAACCCTAACCCAAACAGGGACCCCCCACCCACCAAAACCAACGCCCCCCTCCCTCCAGCGGCCAGCGCCACCACAGAGGCTGCCACCCAACACGACCCCGTCCAAACCCTCGTTAACATCCCAATCTCCAAGCGCCCCGTCATCCACCCCCCCCAAACCACCACCGCCGCTGGCCAGACCGACCCAGGGACGTGGAACCCCTCGACCACAATCACCGTTAAGCCGGACCCCGGACCCGCCCCCGCTGCCGGCCATACAGTACGGCCCCAGGGACTGCGCACGAGCCCGACCCCCCACCCCCACCAGGCGGGCCGGAATATCCACAAGAGGTCCTAGGGCCTTACCCGCAGCACCATCCCCACCACTACCAGCGCCACCACCACCAGCGGCCCCACCACCACCACCACCAACACCACCCCCACCACTACCACTGCCCACCGCCCTACCCCACCGGCCACAACCCCCCGTGCACGAGCAGCACCAGCGTATGGGATGGCAGCCACCAGGCGCTCCGCCACCATACCCCACCTACCACCCCCCATACCAGGCACCGTACCCCCCCGGCCACCACGTCAACGCCGAAGCGGCCCTCCGGGCCGAACCCCACCAGGGACAGTCACTCAACCCGTACCACCAGCCGCTGCCGCCACCGCACCCCTACGTGGCGGATCCATGGAGGGCGCCCCCCCCCCCCCTCCCAGTACCAGGGGGCACCACGCGAGGCCCCCCAGGACCCGCCCACACCTCCTGACTGGCCGCACTTGAGCGACGAGGCCCGGTCACGCAAACGGCGGCGCTCCCGCTCCCCCCCCGCACGGCGCACCCATCCCCCGCGCCCACACTCCCCACACCGCCACCGCGTGTCAACCACCCACTCGCGCCACTCCCGCTCCCCAAGGCGCCACCACGACCACCCGGGGCCCCGCTCCCGCTACTCTCGCTCCCCCAGGCGCCACCACGCGGGCCACCGCCGCCCCATGTCCACCTTCCGCTCCCTGCAGGAGCCCCACCGGGCTTCCCGTTCCCCCCTGCGCCCGTACGGGACCCCCAACCCCACCCCCCGCCACCACCGCTCCCGCTCCCCCAGGCGCCGCCAAGCCGGCCACCGCCGTCCAATGTCCACCAGCCCCTCCCCCGACGGGCCCCAGCGGGCTTCCCGTTCCCCCCATCACGCGTACCTGTCCTCCACCCCCAGGCCCCTGCCACCGCCGCTCCCGCTCCCCCAGGCGCTGCCACGCCCGCCACCGCCACATGTCCACGTCCTCCTCCCGCCGTTTCAGGACCTCGAGCGCGGACCCCTCCCCCCCCCGAGGCCCCCGCCCACCTCGCCTGGTGGTCTGCCCCCGCCTTGCAGGAGCTCTGTTGCTGGGTGCAGTGGGCCTGGGGAGCGGGAAGGCAAGAAGGGGTGCACATGGTGCACACCTTCGAGGAGGTCCGCACCCGCAACCCCGCCAACCCCTACGAGGCCGCCCCGGAGGCCATCATGCCGCAGGCGGCATGAGAGGCCCTCCTCTGCGACGCGCTCCAGGGCCTCCGCCCCCCCTACACCCCCCAAAGCCTGCGACAATGGCTCCAGGCCACCCAGCCCCAGGCCTGGGCCATCGGCGCCCCCCCCCCCCCCCCGACCACCACCACACCAGGAAGGGAAAGGGCACGGGCAAGGGGAGGACGAGGAACAGAAAGGGACACTCCGGCAAGGGGGCACAGAAGGGCCCCAAGTGAGAGGCAGGCGCCCATAGGGACAGGGCACCGGAAGCGACACAACTTGGGAGCAGGAAACCGCCCAAGGGCCAGGAAGGGGCAGGAACGGGGACCGAGGGTCAGAGAAAGAGGACACCACGGCGGGCACCAGGACCCACACGCAGGAAGGGCATACCACGACAGAGGGACCAGCGCCGCCCCAGCCCCAGCGGACGCCGCACGACCCCCGGGGGCGCACGCCCCCAACACACGCCGTACGGACGCCCTACGGATCACACCGGCACACGCCCACCAGCCACCGGAAACCACACAGGGGATGGAGGGCACACCTACACGGGGAGAACGGCCTACACCCACAGAGGAAGCCGCTGGAAACACCGCCGCGCAGCCTACCACCACGCCCTCACCGCCAGGCGACGACCCCAGCCACCACAAGGGCCAGCTCACAGGCACCGGAAGAGGACGAAGGCACGACCACAGCACCCAGGGCTAGGCGCCGGGACCCCCGTAGGACACGGGACCAAGGCACAGGCCCCCCAGAGACCACAAGCCCACGGACACCTACCCGACCCACCAGCCCGAGCGGCACACCAAGACCCCCACAGCACGGACCCAGCGAGCCACCCACACCTAGCCGCACCCCCCAGCCATCAGCCAGCCACACTCCGACCCGCAGCCCGCACCACCACACAGGCCAGGCTGACCTCCACCGACCCAGCACGGCACAACACGAGGCAGCACGGCACACCGCACCGCAGCGAGCCACAGTGCAACTCACCACAACAAGAGACCCCAAAGCACAGCACGCCACAGCACGACGCGACTGGACGCAGCACAGAGCGTCACAACAAAGCACGGCACGGCGCAACACGGCGCACCACAGCACGCCTCAACACCAAAGCAAGGGACGCTAACCGAAGGTCTAACCAAAACAGGCGACCGCAAACCCCGGAATGAACCGCACCAGCCCGCCGCACACTGGCAAGGGGCCACCGCACGCCCGGCAAAAACGGTGGCGGTCCACCCAGAGGAACCGCCGCGGAGGCGAAAGGACACGGAAAGCCCCAGCCTGCCTAACCCAGGGCCACACAAAGCCGTCTGGCGCAGCCGTCGAGCCAGCAGAGCCAGAACCTAACCCGGCAGGAAGGGGCACCAAGCCCAACGTGTACATAACCGACCCGAACCATGGGGCCGGGGCACGGTCTGGCAAAACGCAACCACCAACAGCAACCCGGAAGACCACACTGAATGCCGACCAGTGCGTGCGCCAGCCCAGGAAGGGCAGAGGGAGGAACAGGCAGACCCCCCTCCCCAAAGAAGAAAAATAAAAACAGGGGGGGGGGGGGCGCGAGAACGGGCCACAGCCACCAAACCGCCCACCAACACCGCAAGAGGCAGCCAAAACCCCCACCCAGACGGCACCGAAGACAGGACCCCCAAGAGGGGCACAGGCGGACCACCCAGCCAAAACCGGCAACACCAAGCCGGGAGCAGCGGCCCACCAGGAGGAGGGACACCCAATGCGCGCGGACACACACCACGCTGGGACCGAAAAGAAAAGAAAAAACAACCAACGCGGCCCGGGGGGGAGGGAATGGGGGACAGAGACCACAAGACGCAAGACCGGGACAGCCAGGGACAGACACCACAAAGCCAAGACACGACACGCCCCCCCCCCACAAAAAAAAACGAAAAACGGCAACACCCACACACCCGCGCCACAGGGGGCCCCCCCAGAGGGGCGGGGGCAAGCGGGGCATACCAAGAAGGGCGGGGAACAGCCGGAACCCGAGACCAGCACGCACACCGACACAGCACATCCGAGCCAGGAAAGGCGGGGTACAAGCGGGGCACGCACACAAACACAAACACGCCTCCAGGCCCCAGCCAGGAGTGGCGAGGCGCGGCACCAACCCCGGCCCAACCACACACACCCGCACAGCACCCCAACCAGGAGGTGCAGGAGACCACGCGGGACGGGCACACAAGCACACACACACCCCAACACCTCCCCAGGGAGTGGCGGGGCGCAGCCGAAACCCAGACCCCAGCACGCACGCCCACACCGCACACCAGAACCAGGAAGAGCGGGGTTCAGGCAGAGCACGCACACAACCACGCACGTCCCAACACCCTAACCAAGAAAGGTGGGTTGCAGGCCAAAACCCAAGCCCAATCGCAAACACTGCAAACCCCTGCCGGCAAGAGAGGGGCGACACCACAAACAGTACCCAAACACACCCACCCAAGGCCCCAGTCAGGGCTCGCGGGGTTACGGAAACCCACACCCAAGCACAACCTGGACCCGAGCAAAAACGCCACACAAGAGTAGGAAACCCAGTGTCCATATCCCGGGCACTGAGGCAGCCCGTGCCATGAAGGTGACCAGGCCAAACGAGATCCGGGGACCGGGGGTAAGGCTGCATCCTAAGGCCTGCGCTGCTTTGAGACTCGAGGCGGAGCGTGCGACACCCAAGCGCCTCGGAACCCCAGTACCAAGAATATACATGCATGCCTTGGGAACAGGATACGCCAGGAAGTCCGGTGAGCCTCTGGGGTTCCGCCCAAAGGAGGGGACGTGCCCAAGCACAGGGGCACACCCTCCTGGCGAAACAAGCATGTCACGCTGGCAGCGATCAGCCCTCCCGGTGTTGCCCAGGGCCGCTTTGTTCGGGGCCAACAGTCAGGTCTAGCAGGATGTAAGTTGCCTCCCCTCTTCAAGTGCGGAGCCTCTTCCTGTTCGTTACAGCCGCAACGCCAGCGGGAACCATGGGGCGCCTCTCCACGACCAAGTGCACCTACCTACCTACCTACCTCAGGCGATACCCCCGCGATATGGGGTAGGTAAATTCCCTTCTTGTCTTCGTTTAACGCTGTTTCTGGTGTTCTGCTGCTACCCTGTGATGTAATTTGTGTAGCCCTTTCTCCTGGATATCCAGGATAACAGTGAATTTCTTTGACAGTACCTAGACAGTCCTGTTTGTGGATGTACACTATGTTCGCATTTGGAGGTAACGCGAACCACATTTTTGCACTTGGGTGTAATATTCGGTGCATGCACCAATTCTTGGTGATTCTCTCCTCCCTTACCCCACAGACAGACGTCCTGAGCCCATATTCTGTCTGGGTACCTCTTTGTAGGCTATTTACTCTGCTGATATTTTGTGGTGTATTGAGTGTACTCTTTGCCTGATTTCCAACTCCTTTCAGGTGTCTTGGTTCAGAGACCGATGTTCTGATTTTCCAGCTGATCAGATGAGTCTAGCTGGACCTGTACCCAGCCTTCTCGGCAGCCCTCTGGGGCAGACTTCAGTTTTGTTCTTCTTCATTTTCAGTTTTTGGACCTGCCAGACATTCATCTCTTTCTCGGATGTCCCATGTACGGTGTACAGTACTGAGGAAACCAGGGAGGGACTTGACTGCAGTTACGATTATTATTCTGTGGGCGTGACACCCATTAGACACCACCACCTTCAGATGCGTCTGTGGTCAGTACTTCAGGTGAATTCAGATTCAGGTGTATCACGCTGATAAGCTGTTGTTTTGCTGTTACTGCAGGGTGTACCCAGCGAGGACCAGGTGCAGGTTCTGTGGTGACCTCCAGGTAGGTTGTGTATGCAGTCTGTAGGAAGTTGGGGGGGGGGTCATTCAACCCTCAGGCAAAAGAATTCCTGCTTTGCTTTTTTCTTACTGCTACATATAACCTGAGGATGTTGTAACCTGGAACATCTGCGTACCCTGGTGACCTGGCATGCAATGTCTGCCTGCCATGTCTGCTGATCATGTTCTGTTTAGTCCTTTGAGAATTGTCCGTCTTGAACTGCCTGATGCCAGTGAGTGCGCATGGGCTGTATGTGAAAAGGCGCCCCCCTTAGATACCCCCACTCGTGGTGTGTGGTCTGGGGGGGAGTAAGAAAAAGTCGTTTTTCCCGTGGGGACGCCTTCTCTTGCTGTTCCTGTAGGTGCTCTGTTTGTTCTGATTTGTTACTGTCTTTGGATTTGCGTTCGGAGATCTGCGATTGGCGGCGATCTGTAGAATTATTCTGCCGCGATCTGTGATCTGCGGCAGTGAGGTTTGGGATTTGAGGTTTGATTTTGCGGGTACTAGACGCTTTTCGGCCCCGGGGGGCCACCTGGTCGGGCCAGGTGATAACCCCCTCACCGTGTCTCAGTGGGGGGCCCTTCATAACGCACCTCCTGCCTGGTGGCGGAGTCCCCCGGGGTCATAGGGCTCGGAGCCCCATCCCTCCCCGGCTTCCCCATTTCGCCACTCCCTGGTCAGTGCATCACTTAGCAGCCGTGGCTGCGGGCGCTTACCCACCGCGTCGCCCCCCTAATGCGCGGTCGCCCGGGGTGCTGGCGCCGCCGGGCCCCTGCTACTGGCTTGTCGCCAGTGGGACCCCCGTGGGCTGGCTCGGAGGCTGCCTAGCCGTTGGGCTGGTCCGTCGCGCAGTGCGCCACTACTGCCTTGGCGGGTGCAGTGCCCTGGTCGTGTGTGCGCGATGCTCGCGGCCGGTTCGGGGGGGATGGGGCCGGTGCAGGGTGTTGTGTCTTCGCCGTTTCCCCCTTCCCGCCCCGCGTTCCCCGCGCTGTGAGTGGCGAGCCGTCCCGTCTGGGTGTCCCTTATCCTGGCTCGCTGGTACGCCGCTCCATGCGGTCTGTGCTTTCCGCGGGCTCGGTCCGGTTGCCCTTCTGGTTTTCCCCGCGTGTCCTTTGTGTGTGTGCGCTCGCACTCTCGCGGCGCCCGCGACCCCCCCTTCCCGGGTTACTGTGGCGCGCACACCTCGCGCGGTCCCGGTGCTGGGCGCTGGTAGGGCCGTTCCACGCGGTCCATGCCCCCCCGCGTGTCCTGCCTCGGTCCCATGCTGCGTTTGGCTTGCTCGGGGGGGGGGGGGGGCGGCCCGGTCCCGTTTCTCCCTACGTGGCTTGGGGCTGCGCGCTCCCCGTGCGTTGGCCGTGGGCGTGGGGACCCGTCATCAACCCCACCGCGCGCGCTCGTGCGAGCTGGCTTTGCGCCCTGTGGGGGCGGCACAAGGGTGCCCGGGGGGGCGCACCTCTTGCCTGGGTGTGGGGCGTCCGGGGTCGGGCGCATCCCCACCCCCGACCACTCGTCCTTTCGGGCGTGCGGCCGGGGCCCACTACCCACTGGCTGTGGATGCGGGGGGTACAGGCGTGGGGACCCGTCGTCAACCCCACCGCGCGCGCTCTTGCGAGCTGGCTTTGCGCGCTGTGAGGGCGGCATGAGGGTGCCCAGGGGGGGCGCTTCTTGCCTGGGCATCGGCGATTGGGCGCTCTCCCACCCCCGACCGCCAGTTCTTTGGGGCGTGTGGCCGGGGCCCACTACTCACTGGCCGTGGGTGCGGGGGGTGCGGACGTGGGGACCTGTCACAGGCCCACGGCGCGCGCTCTTGCGAGCTGGCTTTGCGCGCTGTTGAGGCGGCACGAGGGCGCCCCGGGGGGGGCACCTCTTGCCTTGGTGTGGGGTGTCCGGGTTCGGGCGCTCTCCCACCCCCGAACGCCCGTCCATTGGGGCGTGCGGCCGGGGCCGGCTACCGACTGGCTGTAGGTGCGGGGGTTGCGGACGTGGGGACCGGTCACCATCCCCACAGTGCGCGCTCTTGCGTGCTGGCTTGACGCGCTGTGGGGGCGGCAGGAGGGCGCCCGGGGGGGGCGCCTCTTGCCTTGGTGTGGGGTGTCCGGGGTCGAGCGCTCTCCCACCCCCGACCACTCGTCCTTTCGGGCATGCGGCCGGGGCCCACTACCCGCTGGCTGTGGTTGCGGGGGGTGTGGTTGTGGGGAGCCGTCACCAACCCCACAGCGCGCGCTCTTGCAAGCTGACTTTGCTCGCTGTAGGGGCAGTATGAGGGTGCCCAGGGGGGGTGCCTCTTGCCTGGGTGTGGGGCGTCCGGGGTCGGGCGCTCTCCCACCCTCGACCACTCGTCCATTCGGGCGTGCAGCCGGGGCCCACTACCCACCGCTGTGGGTGCGGGGGTTGTGGGCGTGGGGACCCGTCACCAACCCCACAGCGCGCCCTCTTGCGAGCTGCCTTTGCACGCTGTGGGGGCGGCATGAGGGTGCCCCGAGGGGGCGCCTCTTGCCTGCGTGTGGGGCATCCGGGGTTGGGCGCTCTCCCACCCCCGACAACACTTCCTTTCGCGCGTGCGGCCGAGCCCACTACCCACTGGCTGTGGTTGCGGGGGGCGTGGGCGTGGGGACCCGTCATCAACCCCACAGCGCGCGCTCTTGCAAGCTGGCTTTGCGCGCTGTGGGGGCGGCATGAGGGTGCCCAGGGGGGGCGCCTCTTGCCTGGGTGTCTAGGGCGTCTGGGGTCGGGCACTCTCCCACCCCCGACCACTCGTCCTTTCAGGCGTGCGGCCGGGGCCCACTACCCACTGGCTGTGGGTGCGGGGGACGCGGGCGTGGGGACCCATCACCAACCCCACAGCGCGCGCTCTTGTGAGCTGGCTTTGCGCGCTGTGGGGGCGGAACAATGGCGCCCGAGAGAAGCACCCCTTGCCTGGATGTGGGACTTCCGGGGACGGGCGCTCTCCCACCCCCGACCTCTCCTCCTTTCGGGCGTGCGGCCGGGGCCCGCTTACCACTGGCCGTCGGTGCGGGGGGTGCGGGCATGGGGACCCGTCACCAACCCCACAGCGCGCGCTCTTGCGTGCTGGCTTTGCGCGCTGTGGGGGCGGCATGAGGGTTCCCGGGGGGGGCGCCCCCAGCCTGGGTGTGGGGCATCCTGGGTCGGGCGCTCTCCCACCTCCGACCAGTCGTCCTTTCGAGCGTGTGGCCAGGGCCCACTACCCACTGGCTGTTGATGCGGGGGGTGCGGGCGTGGGGACCCGTCACCAACCGCACAGCGCGCGCTCTTGCGAGCTGGCTTTGCGCGCTGTGTGGGCGGCATGAGGGTGCCCGGGGGGGGGGGGCGCCTGCCTTAGATACCCCCACGCGTGGTGTGTGGTCTGGGGGGGAGTAAGAAAAAGTCATTTCTCCCGTGGCGACGCCTTCTCTTGCTGTTCCTGTAGGTATTCTGTTTTGTTCTGATCTGTTACTGTCTTTGGATTTCCGTTCGGAGATCTGCGATTGGCGGCCATCTGTAGAATTATTGCACCGCGATCTGTGATCTGCGGCAGTGCTTACGCAGTCCAGAGTATTCCAAACTTTCATGTTTCGATGTATTTTACGATCTCTGATTTCCTGAATTATGTTGTTCCTGACAAACCTAGACTCGCATGATTGGGTCATTCTCGTGCCATGTGTTGTCATGTTTGGGTGTTTACGTGAAGCATTGCATCGTAGGATCTGAGGCTTAGCCTTGGAGGATAACTTAGCATCGATAGCAATGAGTTAAGAATGTGCTCACACATTTACCTCTTATGCATTGATCTCGTTTGCTCTCCTCTCTTCAGGCATGTAGCCCGAGGAGAGCCCGTCCCATACATGTGGGAGTTGGGGGTTGTTAAGAGGCACGGGGCCTCTATATATAAAGAGGTTCAACCAGGTATGGCATAGAGAATGAAGATGCACTTGTGCCATACAGAGGAGTGCATTACCTTAATTGGATGTTGCTTTGTGCTTTGGTTCACTTGCGCTTACCTGTGTTTGTTGGTCACGTTTCCGGGTATGACCCTAGGAGTATTTTGAATTGAAATTTTTTTATGCAAACAATCACATGAAATGTTTTGAGTACATTTTTGCTCGTGTGCGACCCTCCAAATAATCATTTAGTTTCGTGAGCCTATTTTCTAAATCATGTTTTATAGGTTTTGCTAACCATTGGGTAGTTGAAATATAAAAATTTTGGGGATATTTTAAAGCAAGTCATAAGTTACTACGGAGTTGAGTAGTTCTCCTTTTCTCTCTAATGATAGGGTGGATTTTACATATGTGCATATCAGGTATTTCATCGGCTTTGTGTATCATATCTTTTTTTGCACTGTGTGTCCCCGCGTAACCCCTGGGGCACCGGGGGTAGTGTGTGCATCATATCTGTTTGCAGGATACTATACAGCTTTCACAATCGTTGTGTCTTCTATGCCAAGCAATGTTGCTACGGACGCCCATGCCACTGCTCATCACCTCTCAGTTTTGTTTCATGGTAGCAGAGGCAAACATTTTTCATCTCTGTTGGGCGCCTGGCATCGCGGAAAGCGATCGGTCCGCGAAATGGTAGATCAAAATCAGATAAAAATGCAGGCCCCAGGAGGCTACCAATCCCAAGTCTTCAAAATCCCCGAATCTTCCCATTGGGGCCCCCCATCCTCGAGATCCAGCTGGTGTACCTGGGTTGGTTGGGGGCAAAAGGGACAGTCACCCTCAGAGAGAGCTAAGTGGACCACAATTACCTTTTTCATGCACGAAAACCATTATTAGCGCCGAGAATCGGGCAATAATTGAACCATCTACTAGGGTGATTGAGCGTACGAACGCTGCATCCTCGCGCACTGCTGACTGGAGTACGTTGGCCTGGTCAATGGGCCCCATCATGGTCGGCTCTGACACTCCTCCATCGCTAGAAGCGTTGCCAGAGCCCCAGGTCAGGAGAAGCCTGTTTTCAGCAGTGCCCATCAGCCGTATTGTTGACCAACTCGGCCCGCCCACACCTGACCCCCACGGCCATCCGGGTTCGGCTGGTGAAGCCGTGGCCCTGATCCAGCATGCCCTGTCGGGGACCTGGCAGAACCCCACTCTGGTGGAATTGTCGCCCACTCCAATGAGCGGATCGCGGCGGTTTCCCTCTTTGGTGGAAAGATCTCCTTCCTTGGGATCGTACCCTAATCTCCCAAGCGGATCTCGGCTAGATTCTACGATCATCTAGGAATCCCCCGCGTAAATCGAGGAGGATGAGTGTGACCGGTGGTTCCCCCTAGCGTTTGACCAGTGGAGAGGAACCATGCGGAGGAGGAGTACGGAGTGCTGGAACATAGGCACCTTCATCATTCTCCCTTTTCCGCTGCCCTGTCATTAGCGTCGCCCGAAGCTATGTCAGGGACCAAGAATCGCCCCATGCTTGTGGAGGAATCCCCGGCGCCCCATCACATCATGGTGGAGGACTCTCTTGCCCCTCAGTATATTGTTGTGGAGGAATCTCCGGTGCCTATGAGTGGCGTCAAAAACCGCCCATGTCTTGTCGTGGAATCGTCCGGAACCTGCGGAGAAAGGAGCCGGTACTACGTCTCTGGTGCCTAGGAGTGGCACCAGAGATCGCCCATCCCTAGTTGATGATTCCCCGGCGGTGCCGAAGGTTAACGATCTGTGCCTGGGGGGGGAGAGAATCCCGTGGAGCGAGGTTCAGCAACCTTCCCAATAAATTTGGTCTCTCCCCCCTCAACTACATTTCCTATGGAGGAGCCCCAACCACCGCTAGTGCCCAATTGCGGGTGGGATCCAGAGGTTGCAGTGGGCTCAGAGCCTGTGTCTGCCTCCCATTTGTCGATCAAATCACCTACTGTGCTTCATGAGTCACCGCAATATATTGCGGTGGAGGAATCCCCACCGCCACCTTCCCAGCCCAGCCCTGTTGGTCCTATCTCACCTCCTCCGTCACCCCGCCAGGGGGCTTACATGGAGTACGTGAACGGAATTCCGTACCTGATTCGGCCATCCCCTGGTGGGGGTATAGGGGGGGGACATTCTTCTAGTGGGCGGGGCGCCTGCACCTGTTGCTGCGCGCCCAACACCCCCGTTTTGCCCTACAGGGGGGCCCTCTGGTGCCTCCGTCGCCGGGGGGGCTGCTGACGGAGGCGGTGGCGGATCATCTCCTCCTCTTGGTAGTGGAAGTCCCTCATTTCGACATTCTAGGGTCCCAACTCAAGTACGGGGGAGGGCTGACGTGAAGCACACCTGTGACTGTCCCAGGTGTATGGTGCACTATGAAACGTGCATCGAATCCCTGATGGCTCAGGTGCCGGACTTCTGAGCTCAAAATGTAGAGCCCCAGCAGTCCCATCAAGGGGTTTCTCAGGCTGTATCGGCTACCGTTGGCATCAGTCAGTCGTGCGGGGAATGTATGACCCAAATCTTGTATACACTGGCTAAATATGATGCTGTGGTTCAGGGCTACCAGCGGGATTACAGTGCGGGGGACGCCAGTGTAGCGGATCATCTTAAAATGTCCCAAAGCAACACAGCCAAATGCTTTAGGGCAATGAAAACGCTCGCTACGCGTTCTGCCACCGTTGCATCTAGGATTGATGCTTGGGACCAATGGTATACCACTCCTACAGAACCCCTGCTGGTGGTCCCGCCCCCGCCATCGATGCCCCCACCCGTTCCTGAGCCTGAGGCGGCGGCGCCTATGGCGCCCATGGGCGCGCCATCTGGTTCGTCCGGTGCCGGTTGTGTTCTTCCTTTTTCCGACCACCCATCCCACGATTGCATCTACCATGCGCACTCTTGTCCGGACTCGGGGTGGCTGAAGGGGGGGTAGGAACACCACGAACACACGTACCAAATACGCCTCGATGTCCCAACCGAAATCATCCGCACCATAGATGGGCAAGAAACCAAGTGGAACATTAGTGGGTTTCTACCGCTAATGTTGCTCATTAACGGGCTGTCCCCAGATGACTCGTCCACCATCCTCCACAACCTCTCTGCCCCCCGCATCACCAAAGCCCTCTGGCCTGTCGCGGTTTCATCCCCCCCTGAGGGCTTTACAGTGTATGATTTTCACGTGCCGATGGATGTCCATGCCAAATTTTATGACGAACAGTTGGCACTCGCCGACATGGACATCCGGTTTGGTCTCTTACACTCGTCCATTAAGGAGGCTTCGGTTATCGTCACTCACCAGCCCCCCTTCAAAAAGGGTGCGCCGCGGCGCAGCAAGATGCCTGCAAACGAAATCCGCACTGCGATAGAAATGAACCCTCATCTCTGCAAAAAACTGGAATTCGCCGTCTTCCTCAATAAATACGACCTGCTGGTCATGGTGAAGGAAGAAATCCCTCTGCATCCCACCATACAGGAAATTGAGGAGCTGGGAGATATGCTGGTCATATCAGCGGTCACCCAGCAGCTGATTCACGCGAGAGACGTTCAGCGCTCCGTTGAACCGCCACACGCCCTTGTGCGATTCTCCCCAGCCTTTTCCCTGGCAGACGTCCTGAAGTCAGTCGCGACCTTCGGCCCAGTGCACTCACATCAACTCTTCCAACAAGCCGGCCTCTTACTCGTTAGATATCAATCAAACGAGTCAGCATACTTGGCTTACGGGGCCACGTTGCCCGGACCCATCTTCGTGACATCCGGCCCTTTTGGCCTTGACTTGACTGATAGCATTTCACAGCGTCTTGAAAAGTTAAGTCTCTCGTCCGTTCCTCTGCCGGCGCTAAACGAGTCCAACCTGGCAGCGCTCGCCCCAATGGCCCCACTCAACCTGCCAGAATTTGTAGGACCCTCGCGCACTGATGATGCACCGAAGTCCCCAGTCCCATCGATGTCTGGGGTCGACCAGGATGATGAGCGCATGACCTCACAAGTCAAGCGTGCTCGATACGAAGCCGGATCTCCGCCAGTCGACGATTTGTTTCTCTCCTCCCACCCCTAATTATCCACCCTCTGCCACCCTGCTACTTCCGTCTCTTGCAGCATTACACCAATGTCCCGTCCCGCTGGAGACACTCATCCGCCACCCGCGCCGGGTAGTGCACACCTACGAGGACCTGAGGTTAACTGTACTCGGTTTATGTTCGCCCACCCCTCCGCATGCCCGCGTGTCCTGGGGTCTCGCAGTAGCGGTGGCCATTTCTGTTTTCTGTAACCGACGCTTTAGCTGCGCCGTCGTCGTTTGTGTCATGCGCCTGTTTGCATCTTTTTGCGCTGCAGCCTTTGCACTCACGAATTTTTGCCCAACACCCTGGGCCCCTCTCGAACTCGACACCCCCCCAACCCTGCTTTCCCTCCCCGCTTCACCTGACCCCCATCCCTCCTCAGTGCACCAAGGGAATCCGTTGCAGCGAATCAACTCTGTTGATCTCGTCTCGCTCAGTGATGCCCCTGACAATGCCGCCGCACCAAGTGTGCCCCCGCCCGCCGACCCATCCCACACTCAGTCCCCACCCGTCGCCTCACGCCTCACGTACGACTCGCTCTCGTTTGGCACGCTGAATGTAGGAGGCACTCAAATCACTCCAAACAGACTGTGCCACCTCCTCAGCGGATTCCGCCCCCTCCCCCACGCCCTTGCGCTGCAGGAGTACCGCCCCTGTTCCACCTGCCACCCCACTGACCACGAGCGAGTTGCCCGTTTCTGGGGTTACCACATGGTTATCTCTGCCCCAACTTCCAGGGACGGTGTAGCCCTGCTCGTCAACGCCTCCGTATCCCCCCAGAAACCCCTGCCCACTCTGCACATACCAGGAATTTTCATCTCTGTTGAACTGTCCCTGCACACTGACCCCAGTGTGCCTGCAGTACGTGTGGCATCCTTTTACGGCCCGCACCGGATTAAGGATAAACACACTTGCGAGCCTGTCCTGGACCCCCTATTATCCCGCAACTTCATACTGCTTGGGGATCTCAATGCAGTCACTGGGGCGTCCCACACAACGGCACTTAAGCCAAATATTTGGCCCTGGCTTGTCGCCAAAGAAAGGTCCTCTGCCCTGAGTGACATCTTGCTCCCGCACTCCCCTCACACCCCGTACACACGCGTGCGCCGATACGGAGGCTCCAAGAGCTATATTGACCGGGTTTACGGCTCGCGACAATTTTGTGCCCTTTTTCAGCCATCGGCCGCTTCCGTCCTAGACTTCTCCAGAGTGCCTGGTGCACAGGACCACGACCCCGTAGTGGTGAGTACCATCCCCTGGACGGTGCCACACACCCCCCCCCCCCGCCGTGCACTATGGAACCGCAGGGACGTCAAGCGCTTCCAGCGTGAGATTGACACCCCGTCGCCGCATGCCGACTCCCCTGTTACCCCCGAATCTGTACACACGGTTTATCAATCGCTGACGCGACGGATGCTCGAGGCCATGAGGGTCGTAAATGACTCCCGTGCCCCTACCCGTGAACCCGACCCCTGTATCACCGATTGGGCGTCTGTGGTGAAACAGCTGGCCAAGCAAGCCAAGCGCCGCTCGGAGCTGTTTTACCGCCGTGTCAAACATTCCCTCCTGTCCCCCCCCCCCGCCCAGTCTACCCTCCCTGTCCCCACCCGCAAAATCCAGCGCATACTGCAGCGCAATACCCCGTGGTCAGAGGACGCGGCGTCTCTCATTCGTCGGGTTGAGCGTCTCCACGACCCCCCCCCCACCCACACTACCCGAGCTCCGCTCCCTCGCCAAAGCCGCCCAGAAGAAATCCCCCGGACCCGATGGAGTCCCCCCCTACCTACTATACATTTTGCCCGACTCTGCCTTCTCTGTGGTCCACTCATGCCTCGTAACGTGTTATGAGTCCGGAACCCTGCCCCGCGAGTTGTTGGTCTCGGAGACCTTTTGCCTTTTCAAAGGAAAGGGGAAATCGCAGGATCCTGACCGTTGGCGCCCCATCGCGATGAGTAATTCGATTTACCGACTCCTCATGCGATGGGTCCACGCCACCCTATACCCCCTCATTTCCCCCCACCTACACCCACGCCGATTCGGCGGTAAACAGGGACGCTCCCCAGCACAGGCCACCCACGCCTTTATGCATGACATCGAACAGTATGACAGACTCAAAGCCATCTTAGCCTTCAACTTCTATCATGCCTTCGACAGCCCCCCCAAACACCTCATCCGCACAGTCCTAGACAGACTTGGTACTCCGCTCAAGTTGCTGCGCATAACTTCCCTGGCACTCGAGCACGGAGCGACCTTTATCAGGGGCGCCCCGGATGAAGTTTTCACCACCACCCATGGAATCAAGCAGGGATGTCCCCTCTCCTGTTTCCTTTTCATCGTAGTTTTCGAGATCCCCCTATGCTACCTTGCGCGTCGCGGCATAGTTTTCTGTGCGTACGTGGACGACATCAGCGCCCCAGTCCCCCCAGGGAACAGCCAGGCGATCGCCATCACTGTTCAAGAGGCCCTCTCGCTCATAGCCTGCCAGTGCAATCTACTGAAGAGTGAATGCCTTCCCCTCGTCTCCCCACCCCCTACTGTACCCTCCCTCCCCAAGTACCTACACCTCATCGCTCCCGTTCAGGTGTCTGGTTCTTCGCCTTGGTCCAGTGTGCATGCAGCGGAGCCACCGGTGTGGGCCCTGGGCACAGTACACCCGTTTAAAGTAGTCCCACACCTGATGCATCTGGGACACCCCCTTCCTGCCTGCTTCGACTTGAGGTCGGTTTTTGACCTCGTCCGCGCCGAGCTCAGCGCACAGATTGCAGAGTTCCATGCGCAGCCCATTCAAGTACTGGACCGGGTTCTTTTAGTCAATACAATGATCCTCCCTAGACTCCTATACCGTACCGAATGTCTGCCCCTCTCCCCTGCGCAGTTGATCGACCTTTCCTCCGTTGTCGAGAGGTTCGTCCTAGGTGTCACTGGCCTGCCCCCCCTCATCACCAAAAAAACCCTCTACACACACCGCCGCCACGGCCTCGGCCTCTGTTATTTCCCCGTCCTCCACCCCACACGTGTCCTGGACGCCCTCCATCGGAATACTGGGCTCCCTGAATTTTCCACGTCCCCCCCGAGCTTCCCCCTTTCACCATACGCCCTGTTTCTGTCGGCCGTCGGCCAACTGGGATCCCTCTGAGACGCCCCCACCCCCCCCTGCCCGTGTTGTGGCGGGCGCAGTCCACCCTGCGCGATGCCATCCCTATTCTATCCATGTCAGGGTTGACTTAGTATCTCCTCCAACATCACTCATCCCCCGACGCAACTTACACGGACGGTAGCAAACTCGGCGACCCCCCATCGTCAGGCGCCTCTGCTGTGCTCCCCGGCGGCACTGTCGCCGTCTGTCGCGTCCCAGGAGTGCCAAACTTCTACAAGGCCGAGTTAGTTGGTGCCATCCTCGGCTCATCCCTCTCTCCTGATGGTCAGCGTATCTGTCTGGACTGCCATGGTGCCATAGCCGCGGTGCACAGCCGTCTGCGTCCGGTCCGGCAGGCCTTCTGGGTCCACAAAGTACGGTCCTCAGTCCTAAACCGAGGCGAGACCCTGGAGTGGGTAGAGGGACACGTGGGGCATGAGTTCAACGAGGTGTCCGACACCTACGCCAAAGTTGGTACCGCCCTGCCCCTTCCCCCCCCCATGGTCCCATCTACACCGTGGGACATCATCCGCTCCGGTGGAAACGTCCTGCCCCCCACAAGGTCTGGACACACAACCTCATCCCCTCCCACTCACACGCACATTTCCACCCCCTGTCTTGGCGTCCCCTCCGTCACAAACGGCTCGCTTGGCACAAGTGGCTCTTTGGCCTCCAGTCCAGGCCCGGCTATCGCCACTACGCCACTTTCTGGAGAGACAACCTCCCCAAAGACCCCTGCCCGCACTGCCACACACGCCACAATTTAAGTCTGCATGGTGTGCTCGCACACTGTACACCCTCCCACCCCCTCGTCCAGGCATGGCTAACAGCTTGGCAGCGACCACCCCTCTTACGGAGCTGGCGCGACACTGCCAATCGCCGGGACTTGCGCATCATGGCACGCCTGGCTATTCCCCAGTCCCTCTACCGTTTCCTCTCTTCCAACCTGGGAGGACTAAGGGCCGTCCGGGAAGCAGTGATGTCCTTCCAACAGAATATCGTCGACGCGGTCAACATTGCGCTTGCCACGGATGCCCCCTTCCCCCCGCATCGTCGCCCCTGCCCGTTTAACATCGCTGACTGGCGGGTGTCCCCGGAGCAGTGACTGTCATTGGCGTGCCCCTGCCCCCCCGCCCCATCGCGTCCATGCCACCCATTACTCCACAGGCCGTCTACCCCCGACGCCACTCACACCGATTCCAGTCAGAGTGCTGCTGAATCGCCTGCCGCTGCCGCTTTCTTTCCCACCTTTGTCATTAGGTGGGTGAGTTACTTGCCTCCTCACCCTTTTGCAGCCATAACGATACGCGCATTCGTGCATATAATCTTCGGCGATGCCCTGCCCATGTGCCTACCAATCCTGGTCAGCGTCGACCGAGTCGCCTACAAGTGTTGCCTTCTTTCTCTGTTTCACTACCCTCACCATTTGGTCCACGAGATCATCGTGCCTCCCGCCCCCCTGCGGCCTTAACGATACGCTCACCCGTGCCTATAATCATCGTCAGTGCCCTGCCCCGGCACTCCGACCCCGGTCAGAGCTGATTGCATCGCCTGCTGATGTTCCTCTATTGCTCTCTACCTCCGCCTTTAGGCTAGTGGGTTCTTCATGCCTCTTCCCCCCTTGCGGCCTCGGCGCTTCGCGCATACGTGCCCGTCGCCTCCGGTGGTACCCTGCCCCTTACCGTTGCGCACCTGCTCCCCCCACACACCCATTCCTCGCTTCGGTATTTAGGACTGCCTCAGTATCCCGCTGCTGAGCACCACTCCTTGGCCATAATCTAATGGTGATTTGGCATCAGGGCCATGTACTTACTCAATTTTGACTTCCTGCGTTGTCCGCCAGCCAATCTACAGTGTCTGTTGCCTGCCACCTGCATTCCATCTGTGGTGTCCTTTTTTGTATCCCACGGACTGGTTCTCCCCTGCACCCCCCCCCCCTGTGCACAGTGGGTCGACGCTGTGCTATGACAGCCTGGCACTGAAAGACCATAGCCCGTAGCCTTAGAGAACAACCTCGTATGCACTCACTGGCGATCTGGCGCCAGAAGTAGTGGAAAAGAGATAGGTGCCGGAAGGCCGTTTGCCCGGAGGACGTCAGGATTTTTCCTCCCCCTATTCCCCCGCCGTTGACTATCCTTTACAAGGGAAAACCAGCCTTGCCTGGGCTCGCTGCCCACCGTTCCTGCCCCCCCTCCCCCCCTGGGCTTTCCCGTGGCTGCAGCCCGTGTGCCTGGCACCCTCACATGTCCCTCGGTTCCCCGGAACCCCTGGATGAGGCGATTGCCATCATGCCGCCCGTTTTGTAGTTTTTGCCTTATTTTTGCACGGTACCACAAGTTCTTTCGCCCGTCCGCAGCCCCTCTGACCGACCCTGACCCCATGGGAATGGGTTATGTTGTATGATGGGCTGGCCCTTCCTGCATCCGGACTTCCTGCGTTGGACGGTGGACATGTATTTCAAAAAAAACAAAAAAAAAAGGAACACCAGGAACACACTATCACCAGGAACCCACTTCGTGGAGGGGAACCGCCAAAAAACAGAAGGAACCTGCTATCCCTGAGTGGAGCGTGGTGCCTGAAAGCAAGGAATACCCCTCAGAGCCTACGGCCCTCCTGACCGGTGCGGAGGGGAACTGCTCTTTGTTGAAAAACATCCATGCCCTCGCGAAAAATGTTTTCACTTCCCGGCGGGAAACCTTTGTACACGCCTTCTCGTCCTACGGACCCGTGTACAGTTTCTCCGCTGAAGGCTGCACCACGTGCACTCCCAACCATGGCCCCCCCGCGTACCACCCGTACTAAATGCCTATGTTGCAAAATAATTACACCAAAGCGGTGGAGAATAAGGTAAACAGACCAGTTAGTCCCCCCTGCCCTAATAGTCCCCACTAGACGAATAGGTCGTTTTTTGCGAACTACTAGAAAAAGGTACAAGACATTTTGGTAGAAGATATAATAAGTTGTATGATACCATTGTGTTTAAAAGTAATTGTTGACCATGTCGTAGATTTTTTGAGGTGGGGCTGATCGGGTCAACAGGGCTTAACTGGTCCGTTTACCATAGTGATATGCCCCCACCGCATTTTAATGGGCAACTAGAGAATTACGACGAGCGGGTGGATAAGCTACAACAATGGTTGGGGGTGTGTGATCCCACATACAAAAATACTAACGAGGCGCGAATGACTTTGACCACCTTGCCCCCGTGGCTAAAGCGGATCATCCACACAGGAGTCACCCAGGCCACTCAACACACACGGAGTATGACCCTTCAAGGGCCAATGAACGGTGGCGAGCCCTCACCCCCAGGTCGGTCAAAGGGCAAGTGTCCCTCATCGACCTGGAGGATTTCTATACTCGTTGGCAACGGTTGTTGCCTTTGAGTAACAAGACTCGGCCCCGTGGATCAAAGAGAAGGTGGTGAAAAAGGACGCCAAGAACAGCCAGGGCAGTTATACGGTGGATTTTAGTGGCCTTGACCCTTTGCCGGGTCACGCATTTGAAAAAGAACTCAGAAAATATAGCGCTCAATCTTGCACCTCGGTTCCTGAGATTGTTTCCTCTTTGGGGCCGGGGTCTGATAGTTGATTGCAAGGACCCATATGTACAGGAATGGATCTTGCAACTCAACAACCCACGTCACACATTACCCCCAGTGCCCCGGGGGTAACGCGGGGACACAAAGTGCAAAGAACCCACCTCACACAAACGGCTACACTATGAAAGTGGAGCAAAGCACGCCTCATTTGAAGCCTTAGGATATCTATGCCCTGACCCATAAAGAGTTTCGTAGAAAGAAGCTCTCGATCGTCTCAATCGAGGAGACAACACGACGGTGACCTACACCCATCACCCTTCTCCCCATAAAACCGCGGTGAATGCGGTTAATGCGGATGATACGGCGGACCCGAACATCGCCGAACCCACGTATACCTCTGTCAACGCCGTGGGTCAACCTAAACCCCCGGCGAAGAAAACTGCCGACCCCGGGTCTAAACCGCCAGCGTCCAATCAACCCGTTTGGGTTCCGTTCTCCAAACATTGGAGGCAACGTAAACAAACAGATATGGACTACTGTATTGATTGGGGTGTCACCAATAGCACTCTTTGGACGTGCAACCCCAGTTCCCCATGCAATGACTCCCGTTGGGGAAGTTTCTCAGAAACACAAGTGGGCCGTCAAAGGGGGTAAGCCTGAGGGTGGTAAACCTAACGTTGGTGGTGGCCATAAGGGTGGTGGTGGCAGTAAGGGCAGTGGGGGCAACAAAGGGGGAAAAGGACTGCCGTACGGGCGCAGACGTTGGTAGGAGTGCCAAGGAGCCCCTGTCGAAAGAAGTATCTATCAGGCACCCCTGTGACACTACGGTGGCTCTTTTTCCTTCGGGAGTCATGAAGGGGCACATCGTGACTAGTGAGGTTCAAACCGAACTTTCTGTTCAGGTTGGTTTGCCTAATGGAGAATTTAAGGCTCTCCGTGTCTTGGGTGCCAGGCGGTCGCTTTGGCTAGCGCCAATGTTTTTGTTGACCAAATCTCCGAAAAATATGAAACCCCCGAACAGAGGCGCCTACTCCAAGCGGACAACGGGACACCTTTGCCAGGTGAGGACGAGAAAATAGAAGTCAAAATTCAATGCACGGCGGTTGTGGATGGTAGTGTTTCACTTCCTTGTGTTGCCCAATATGGCATGTCCCCATACCTTGTCCCGAATTTACCTTGGGATATGGTAATTGTGCACCCATGGGGTATTGAACATTGTGTGAGCCATTTTGCCCGTTTCAATGGTTTATACTCTCCCCATCCAGTGCACCCCCGTTTTTCGATTGAAGACTTCCGTGAAGCTCCACTAACCGGCAAACCATTTTTGGTCACACCCATTCATGGTAAAGTGCCACGTCAGTCTGTTTGCGGCATAAGCGTTCCGATCATTGGAGCGGTCACTCCGATGCATGCAGCCCCGGCAATTGTGGTTACGCCCCCTGATGGCGAACCAGTAAAACGTGTTGAGGCCGGAAAAAACATATTCTATGCCTTGACCGCTTCCTCCGTGGCCCCCGTGCAGGACCGGGCTTGTGCGTTGGAGCTCGTTCAATGTGCTGTCGAAACCCTTGCCTGTGATGTTCCACCTACACGGCGTGACGGGCGCATGTGGAAGCAGTCTGACTATGGCCTCACGCCGTAATAGGCCGCGCCTGTTGAAAAACCATTTGGCAAAAACTCCGACGTGGACGCATCCAATACGGTCCCGGGTATGGCTCAGGCTACCCGTCGGGTTTCGCCACTCGATGATTTCTTTTCCACTCCCGCGGACCCATCCAAAAAAATTGTATTGGATGTGCCCTCCCTATCATCGGTTTTCTGATTGTGTCCGGAAACCTAGGCAAGAGAAACCATGAGCCATTGTCGTAGGGCCGAAGTGGACACATAGGGAGTGTTGGAAGCCCCTTATGGAAATTCCCTTGCAGGGGTGCCCTCTTCCTGGGCCGGAGACTAAGGCCTGTCTCTATCAGGATGACCACCTCATACCCCTCCCTCAACGGGGTTGGTCCACGGTGGCGCTAGACGTGGACATTGGTATTGCAGAGGAAGATTTTACCGCCACTAAATGTCATGTGGCCTCCGTTTTGGCACCGGCCGTCCCTAACCCCGATACGGATGACGAGCCGGGCATGACCTCGGAGGAGGAGTCGGAGAATGAAAGGGCGCCGAATCATTTGGTGTCCGTGCGCACACTCACATATTGCAAGCGACTCGAAAAACTCCCCGCTCCCGTTACCCTTGACCCCACCCCCGAAGATTTGGAGGCGCAAGAATGCGCGCGTTCACACATTGCAAAAATTGAAAAAAATCTTATTGGGCCGGGGGGGGCACTACCGTGAAGCGCTACCGAAAAACTAACGGCGCCAAGCGATTGTTGGCGGCTTCTCGTGTTGGTGGGGTAGTCACCACCAAAGAACCTATTGTGTCTCTGCAGGTGGAGATCATGACGAAACGCATTCTCGCAGACTATGAGCGGGATGTTTTTAGTGGTGATGTTCGTCTCCGTCCGGGCCAACAACATCCTAAAAGCCGTGGTACGGAGCGGTTGGGGTTTGCTGAGCTTGACCTATACCTAAACGCTAAACCGAAGTCAGTGAAGCCTATAAGATTGACGGAGGAGCGTGCCGCCGCGGAGCAAGAGATATCAGAGGACTTTTTGGCTCGTGGTTGGATTCAGCCGTGTCCTGCCTCCGACTGGGCGTCCAACGATTTTGTTGTGCCCAAGAAAGAAAAAGGTAAATGGCGCCTCGTGGTGGAGTACCACCAACTTAATCAGGCTACCTTACCCCACACGCACCCCCTCCCCTTTGTTGTAAATATGTACGAAAATCAATCCAAACAAAATTTTTTCTACTATTTTGGACTTCAGTCAAGGGTTCCATCAAATTCCCCTTCACCCTGAGACCCGGGCTAAGACCGCCATGAATTTCGCGGGTAAGCGATACCAATGGCGTGTTATGTCTATGGGTATCACGAATGGGCCCGCCATTTTTCAACGGGTCATGGTCCAAGTCTTACAGGGCTTGGATTGTGCGGACGTATATATTGATGATATTATTATTGGCTCCTGCGGTAATACGGAGGAGGAACTATTGCACGGCTGCGACTCGCATGCCGTGTTGCATAGGCTACGACGGGAGGGGTCTGTTGCTTCGGTTAGTAAAACCGATTCCTTTGTACACTCCGTTGTCTTTTGTGGCCATGTGCTAGAAAGTGGCACATGGCGGCCGGCGCCAGGGAAAATGTTGCCGCTTGAGCGTTGGACAAAACCGGATAACGTTCCGGAGCTCCGGGGGTTCTTGGGGCTCGCCACCCATTCTTCACGGTATGTCCAAACTTACGCCTCAATAGCTACCCCTTTGATTGATTGCAAATGAGGGCTTTTTGAGGCTCAGGCGTGCTATCACGGAGATTTTTTCCCTCCGACTAGCCGATGGGGATAAGGATTTTGTCCTCACCCCGGACACTAGTAATTGGGCGGTGGGGGCAGCCCTGCAACAGGAGGGTCCCGATGCTGCTCTTTGCCCCCTTGCCTGTTTCTCCCAAAAATTGTCAGGCAGCCAATTGAAGTGGAGCCCGCGGGAAAGGGAGTGCTACGCCATAGTGGCGTCACTTCTCAAGTGGCATGGTTGCCCGGGGAACGAACCAGTGCAGGTCCGTACCGACCACCCCGGCCTTGAAAAATGCGCTACAGAGGACCTGAAAACCATTAGGGGTACCTCACCACGGCAACCACGTTGGCATGAATTGTTCTCTAATTTTGACCTCCATGTGGTTCACACCCCGGGGCCTCTAAACCCCGTGGGTGATTTCTTGTCCCGTTGGGCTTACCCTGCTAACCCGGCGTTGGGTGATGTGTCCATACATGGGACCGCCCAAGGGGCCGGGGATGTGCGGGACATGATTGCGGCCGAGAAGGAGGAACTCCTCGCCCACCCCCTTGTATTTCGGGCGGTTGTGGCGCCCGTTGTTACTAGAATCCGCTCGACCGCGGCGCTCCTGGCTCAGGGGTCGCCCGCGTGTGATCCAGCCCCTCAGGCTTCGCCTCCAGTGGCTTAGGCGGCCGAAACAGGTACGCTTTTGTACCGCTCCTTTTTCAAAAACAACGAGAAATGATGTGGGTTATTTCAGTGAATTACCCCTTATTTTTCGCCCTGATTTTTCTTGAATGTTGAAAAAAGGTACCTTTCTCGTGACGTTCCAACAAATTGGGCTTGGCATTGGAAACCTGAGGCTCCGTCGCCAAAATGGGAAACACTATGCAAAGCGCGGTTCTTGACGGCGATGGGACGCACTTATCCAAAGCATCGGACATCAATGGACCTTGGTCGCCTGCGGCAATGACTGGCATCGCCCTTGACGGAGGTCAAGTCCACAGAATCGGGAAATGTGGATGTGGTGAACATTGAGGTCAGTGGAAAAGTGGGCAAAATGCTGTGCACCCCCTACAAAGATCCGCAAGATCCTCTGAGGATTTCGGAGGCTCTGGACACCGACATGATCATTCTGAATGCGAATCTGGCGGAAGGTGCTGATCATGTGAGACCTGTTGTGATGGCTAAGTTGATTGACAATCTTGAAACTGTACTTGTGATCTACGGCGAGGTGGAGCCTGTTTGGGACGCCCTGCAAACAGTTCTCGGGACGCCTGGTGTTGCGGAGAACGATTCCTGGTATGAAAAAGTGCAAGTGTGTTACTGGCTACCTGGCGCAGGCAAGACAGGAAAAGGCGGAATTCAAGGAAAAGCACTAGTTCTGCTGGCCAGTGTGAGAATCAAGAAAAGGGTATGTACAACGCTTTTGGATTGCAAGGCCTCGCAATGCCTTTGCCATCTCGCTACTCCTCACTACAGATCCCACCATATATCAGTTTGGGTTGCCGCGAACACGATGATCCAGGGTTCGTGCCCCTTGCGCTTTTTGCGTGGATGGCAACACTGATGCAGACCAAAGACCGCACGGAGAACATCATGATCTTCGATTGCGATGTGCACATGGCGGCGAAAGTGGAAGCGTTTGATGATCGTCGCAAGTTTGTTGTCTGCAATTGGGCGAACAGAAGCGATTGGATTGGGCACGGGGCTACCATCACGAGCTGACGCAGCGTGTGCAGGCGGGAGTTGAAGAGACCAGGTTGGCGCAGTGTGAGCTCTGGATCCGGTTTGGCATGCCAATGTGGGTTGAGGACGAAAATGTGGGTTTATGCGCGTCTCAAGGTGTCCATGGCAGAGGAACCAAGCCAGCATGCCCATGAAGAGGTTGCAGACGAAGACTTGGAGGATCTTGGGGACGATGACAATGACCCGCCGCTGACAGGATCTGTTTTGCGATCTCCTTGGAAGTCAACGCAGGTTCGGGCGTTCCAGGCTGGCGATGCAAATCATGACAAGCCGAGGGCGAGCCAGACGCCGAAGCCGAAAAGGCCAAAGACCCAGGCGGCAGCTGAGCCGAAGCAGACGACACTGACGCAGCCCCAGGGAGTGAAGAGGACGCTCAGATTCCGAGGAGTAAGATGTTGGCAGCGGGATTGAAGAAGAAGAAGAAGCCCTAAGGGGCGTTGCAGTCCTATTTTTCGTGATATGTCATCTTGCATTGCGAGGCCTCGCATTCCAGATTAGGCAATTCGCCATTTCAGCTCTGTTTTCAGAAGCGTCATCTAGAGATGACGATTATACTGACCCTAAGGCAGCAGTCAGTATTGCGAGGCCGCGCATTCCAAAAGCCTCACGTGTCGACGCACAGAATGTATTGATACTCTGCATTCTTTCTTTGCTTGTTTCCGAATGATCGGAAGCTGTGTGTAATTGCAATCAATCACATTGTTTCATGTCTCGTATTGCTAGGCCTTGCAACACCAATAGGAAAATGGTACGCCTTTACAGCATTTTGGAAACCACCGGCGTAAAAAGTGCATTTTAAAGCCAGGAGAAAAAAGCATGGAGAGGAGTACAAGAAAACACATGGTTTTCTATTCCAAGAACCCCGAAAATGTGGTGCATTTTACAGAAACGTGGATAAAATAGCAAAGATTGTGAGACTCTTTGTGGAGGAAAATGATGCATTTTTGTGTGTGATTGCGCAAAACACTGAGTAGTCAAATTTTGTGCTAGAAGGAAGTAGGTAAATGGGGCAAACTACCTATACCAAATTTGCAGACACCCCAGTACAAAAGCGTACCTGCTTCGGCCGCCTAAGAGTGGGGGGGGGGGACGAAGCGAACAAAAAATCTTCAAGAACTGGAGCGAATTGCCAAGATAAAAAAGTCTTGGAAGTCTAAAAAGAAGGCAACACCTATACATGGGGAGGATGCTCCCAACGCTTTTGAGATAAATTGGGCTAAACACTACCGAAATTGTGAACGCTACAAAAAAATGCGGCAAGATGCCTTGAATGGAAACTTCCAACATGGAGTGAGGTTGGTGGATAACAAGCTCGTCCGTAATGGACGTTGGTGTGTTCCTACGCCGCTAGTGCATTGTTTGGTGGCCGAATACCACGATGCAGTTCACTTAACTACCTCCAGTGTGGAAAAACACTCGAAGGAAATTCACCATGGCGTGCAAGGTGGGGGATTGTACAAAGCAGTGGAACTGCAATGTCAAACGTGTCCATCATGTGCCCTTCACACACATGACACGAAGCACGAGCAGGGGTACATGACCCCTATGCCTATACCTATGGAGACCATGAACTCCATAGCGCGTGATGTGTTCCACTACCCCTAAACTTCTCACGATGGAGAGGAGTATGACCAGATGTTCCTATGTGTTTGCCGGCTTTCCTGCTACCTCATCGCGATCCCTATTCCTAAACCTCGTCATGAAAACAAGGATGAAGGGCTAACCGGGAAAAGAGCAGCCCATTTGGTAATGGAAAGCTGGGTCGATAGGTTCGGAGCTCCTCGCGAGATATGCCCCGGCCGTGGGCCACCATTTGTGAGCCAATATTTTCAAACCCTTTGTTCCAAAATAGGTGCCCGCTCAACTATGCGTCTCGCGGGTAGACACCAAGGTAATGGCAAAGCCGAAAGTACAGGGAAGCAGCTAAGGCGTGCCGTTGCTAAAGCCCTTACCTTGAACAAGCGCACTAATCGGGTAGAGGTTCTGCCGGCTGTTGTACTAGCGTGGCATGAGACTACAGGTCCTTCAGGTTATACGCTTAACGGGATTGTATTTGGTACACACAACCGTACTAAGGGGCCCCCTCTTGCAGAGCCTAAGGGTGTTGCCCAAAACGCCGCGAACTACTTCCAGCGGTGTGAGGAGCTTATTGTCCTTGTACGTAGAGCTCTGATTCACGTGCAAGAGACAATGGCTCATAAAGAAAAAAAAAAGAGGAGGATGTCCCCCGATTTTCTCAAAAGGGGACCGCATATGGGTCTGTCGCCAACGGTAAAAATTTTGGCGATAAGACTTGCCCCTATTGAGATGGACCCTAGCAGGTTGTGGCCATGAAGGCTCACAACCTTTATGATATTCAAGTGGACCAACGGAGACTAATTGACGTCCACGTTGATTGTTTAATGAAAACGGTCAACTCGCCCCGCTCCCCGGTGCCTTTAAATTACATGAAGGAGGTTGCTAGAGTGCCGTTGGAACTTGAGGAGGACACTTATAATGTGAAGAAGATATTGCGACACGGTACTAACCGCAAGAGACTTCTCTTCAAGGTACATTGGGAGGGTTACACTGAATATTGGGATACCGAGGAGCCCATTGAAACTTTCGTACCGTCCTACAATAAGGTTTGGCAAGATTACTTGAAGAGTCAGAATCTCACGCAAACCATTGACCTCCTCGCCCACCTTTGTAGACCGCTCTTATGAGCGTGCCACTGAAAAACCCTACCAATATGGGGATATATCATTGTTTAGGGAAGGGAGGAGACAGCGAGAAGCAGTGGGAGACAGGACAAGAAACGTGCATGCACGGCGCGCCTCCTGGTTAAAAAAATCCCCGTTGGAGCAGGACAGTGGGTACCGCAGGCTTACCCCTCCGTCTCTCTCTTTCACTGCTAAAGGCTTGAGAGTGCTTGGGGTGTGGTGGCGTGGCATATAGCCTAGGGCGGAAGTGAAACGTGTTTTTTACCTCTTAACGCCATTCAAGCCCCTATCCTTGGTTCTTACTGGAGCGCTCCTACCACCACCAGAACTAGGTCCTGCCCACGATGACGCCTCCCGTCAAGGGTGCTAACAACGTGGCAAGCACTTCCCGAAGACTCTCCCCGGTTGTGCGCGTGGTGGTTCTTGCAAGGTTTCGGAGTGCCTGACCGTACCAAAACCACGACCCCACGACCGTCCCTGACCCGTGACCCAAGCCAGCGAGCTAAAATATTTGCTCAAATGTTGGCGAAGGCTTGAAAAATTGACTTGGTTGGCGGGTACAACCCTTTTTCCCTTTTTGCATTGGGCGTGATAATTTTCCACCTATTTGCCCTTGTCCACACAAGGGTAAGGTATACAGAGTACAAAGTACTTGTGTGGCTCATATTACATGAAGGAAAAATTTCGTAGGGTGCAAAATTGCCACTACATACAGCGAGGACTTAAGACTAGAGGGAGGAGTCATCCTCTACGTATCAGTATTCTCATATGAATTGCAATGGATGCCTTTGCCCCGTCACTCTTTGAGTGGGTGGGGTCTTCAAAGGCTATGGCGCTGCGGATTTTGCCATCTCCGCCACCTGGGTATTCATTCCGGGTCACTCCGAGTGCCCAGGTTGGGAGTGAGTACCCTTCATTGCCATTGCATCGGGCCACATTCTGGCTCGGTGTGTTATTTAGGTTCTTGTTGAATTTCACGGGGGATATGTCCGCCTGCAGCGAGAAGGGTAGAAACAATATGAACAAAGGTCGAGTGTACACATGCGTGTGTGCATATATTTATGAGAGGATATCTATGTTGATATTTTCTCTAGACCCCCCCACGACTGGACCTGGGTTTCCACAACACCTGAGGGTTTCTGTATCCAAACGGCTACGGATATGGGCGTTGCATATTTTGGTAGAGGCCCGTGCGTGGGGATGGATTTCCGCAACACAGACGGACCTCTCTCTCGGTGACACACCAAAGCCGGGTGTGCCCCGTGTCCATTGATTGCGTGCCTGTGTGTTCATGGCGTTGTTTGAATTACGGGAGTATATGGTTACCTATTACCTGGGTTTCATGCGCCCCCCGATCAAGCAAGACCTGGGTTTTCCTTCTGATTTTGTAACCGTGTACACCGTGGCAAGTATACACACGGAGGTGTAAACATGCACCATCATGCACGGTGTAAGGGGGTAGGGGGAGCAATGCTCCTTCGGGGCGTGTCAGCGGGCCCCCGGGAAGCTGGGTGGGCTGATACCCCAGCGGGACAGTATGGGCAACCTCCCCAAGTCGGCGCATGGAGGTGAACCCGTGCCTTAATGCCCGCCGGTGACACACCCACCAACAAAGGTAACACGCAAACTACCTGGCTAGCAACGTAGCGGCGTACGTGCGCAGGCATGGGATGACGCAGACGCAACGCTGGATGTCATGGCACACGGACAAGGAACAGATTATCAAGAGCCGCACTGACAACCTGCAAACCCACGCCAACAAGATGCGGGGCATGCACCGGCCCAGGGAAGGGCACGGACCGGCATACAGCATCTTCCAACGTCCCAACGCCCCCAAGCCGGCCCCCGAGCCAGCGCCGGAACCTGTGCGGTCTGAGCCACGGCCCCAACTGGAGAACGAGGGGGCACAGGCTTGGCGAGCCAAGCGACCTAAGCCGGCGCCAAAAGCAGCGCCGCCCCACCCGAGCCAAAATGAAAACCCCAGACCTGCCACTACTTCACACCCGACGTGCGCAAGGCTATGCACCCCAAGTACAGTGATGGAGCGGAAGTGCAAGGGGTCTACGTCTGTTAGCTGAAGGGACAGCCCAAAAAATGGTTTTGGTTCCAAGGCACAGTGAAGCACAGAATGGTCACGCCGGGCAAACATGGCGACCCACAACTGAGGGACGCGTGGCGACCTTTATCAGAATGCGGCGAGAAAACGACCATATCCAACTTTGAGCTGTGGGACAACAGACGGTTCCTGGATTGGCCACTGCAGCTCTGCACACCAGAGAACCAGGTGGTACCAGGTACAGTCTGGACGGGGAACATACCGGAGGCCTGGCAGGAGGAACCTGACTTCCCTGAGAAACAACGAGTGGCAACGGCCCTCGCCCACAAGCCACGCCTGGGACAATGACTCCCAGCGCAGCGGACGGACCGATAATCCACCACTGCCAAACCACCAACCGGCAGGGTCACAGCCGCCCTTTTCACCCCAATGTCCCTGAACGAGCCAGGAGTTGTGTACGACCCAGCCAAGGCCTCGGACCTTCAGGACATCTCCATCATGGCCGGATGTGACCCGGACGCCATGCTGAGGCAGACGCAGGCGCTCAAGACCCGCACCGACACCCCAAAAGCCTCACCCCCATCCTCACCAGAAGGGGGTATCAGTACCAGACCACTTGGGTAAAAGGCGTACCTATGTCCCATAAGCCCGAGATTCACATCCACGTCAACCGACACCTAGGCATTGAAGGCCGCCTGGCGGGATATGAACTCGTGGGCCGAACCTGGCAACTCAACGTCATCAATGTGCATGTCCCGTTCCGCTACGCCAAGGACACGTTCCTCGAGCACCTCATGGAGGCCTACCAACAAGTGGCCATGATAGGCTCCACTGTCATCATAGGAGACTTCAATGCCGACCTCACAATGGACGACCGCGGGTGGGGACCAACACCGAAGGACACGCCTGTAAGGATGGCCATGCAACACCTGGACCTGCAAGACCTCACGATCTCCCTACGGGGCCAGGCCTCGCTCCAGCCCCCACAGCCGGGCTTGACAGATTCACGCATAGATCTATGCTAAGCGGATCCAACACACGTGGAGGTAATGCAGACGAAGTACAAAGACGTGCCATCCAAGGCCACCGGACACCGCCCACTTGAGGTCCAGCTTAAGGTGCTGCAGGTCCCTCCTGCCCCCTCAGACACTATGGACCAGGAGGCGCAACCCCCCATCCGCCCCCGAGGACCAGAACGACACGCCCAAGCAGATGGCATAGTACCGCACAGTGGACCGCATCCTCGGCCAACAGAGCGAACCGGACCTGAACCTCGCCATGAGACAAGAGGCAGCAGCGTGTGGTCTCCACGGGGGGCAACCAGGAACAAGAGACTACGACCCTATAACGGGACCTACGCTCCATGGTCACCGCCATATGGTGCGATAAGAGAGAGGTACACGCGGCTATCAACTCCCACGACACACACACCCAACAACACACCTATCACAATGCGGCGCAGCTGGAAACCACACGGCGGCACCTCAGGGAGTGGCACGAACCTGGCGCAGGAACAACAAAGGTAACTCCAAAATCCCAGACCATACAAGTCACTGAAGCACGTGGACAAAATCCGCGGAGAAAGGGGCCACCGGGACATCAGGGCGGTGCGCCTACACGACAGCACAGTGACCAACGACCCCATAGGTCGTCAAGGAGGTGAGGAGGTATTAAACAGCTTAAAAACGCCAACACAATGCAGAGCACAGAGAGCTATCTGACGATACCAAACACCTGATATCACACCTACCGACACTATACAACCAGACACAGCGACGCGACGTGCACCGCACCCCGTTCACCATCCGGGAACTTGATGAGGTGTTGCACAAACTGAAACCTGGGTAAACACCAGGAGTGGATGGCCTACCTGCCCAGCTCTACCATGGACTCCCAGTACACCTGAAGAGGCACCTTTCGGCGCGCCTCTGGGACATAGCCATAGGGAGGGTGGACATACCACCGGACTGGGCAAGCCTGGTACACCCCTTGTACAAGAAAAGCGACTGGGCGAACCCGGACAACTGGAGAGCCATGAGGTGCGCCACCACGGAGGTGAAGCTCATCTGGATGCTCGTCCTGAAACGGGTGGCCCCAGTGGTGTACCGGGCCATCCCACCCACGGTGTGGGGGAGCAATCAGGGGATGCCCACCACTAGAGGCCATCTTTATGCGGGACGCAGTGGTGGATATGGACCCCATCAGCCTCATCATCACATCCCTGGACGTCAGAGAAGCCTTTCCCAACACCCCACATCACCTTCTACCAGCCATCTGGGAACACATGGGACTTGCTTTTCGGAGATTTCTACAGGCGTACCTCGGCACCCGCCTGTACGCGGTGCAAACCAATGTAGGCACAACCCCATGGACCCACCCGACGAGTGGAGTCCCGCAGGGGGGCGCAGAGGGCCCATTCCTGTTCCTGCTCGTCACCCTCCTACTGGCCTTCTACATATGACGCAGCTACCCCGATGTGGCACCGTACCCCCTACGAATCACAGGACTGGCGTTCGCGGATGACATGCCCGTAGTTACCGCCACCGCCCGCCAACCCCTCCCGAACGGCCGAGACAACATCAAGGCCAACAAGGTACTCCACTAATTTACCAGCTACCTGGAAACCGACCGGCTCCTGGTACACAACGTCAAGTCAGCCACCACGATACACAATGCGCCACCCCCACCTCTCGGCCCCGGTGACACCCCCATGACCCCGCCAGACAATGCAACCTACCTGGGGATTGAACAGGCGGCCATACCGGAAGGGGTCACCCTACCACCCAACCTGAAACGCCAACTATAAGGCAGCATCGTCATCGCGCGCATAGCCGCGCTGTCAACCCAAGCCCTGGCGTACTTCGTACAAGCCGTGCCGAATGCAGCGGTTGGGTTCCAGGACCTGCACCTGACACACCCCAAACACATGCGGCAAAGGGCCGTCACCACAGTACGACGTGCGTGGGCCATCCACGGCCACCGGCCGGCATCCCTTCGGGCAGAAGTCCGGGCAGCATCGGCACCGTACTATGGGGACGGCACCGACCACCTGGTCCATAGCGCATAAACCGCACACACCACAACCCACCTACATCGCGTCATGCACAACCAGGGAACAGGAAGTACTAGAAGTCTTCACACTAACGCTACGGGAGGCCCAACGCCAGCGCAACACATGTCCCCAATACATCCTCCACCAACGGAGCCTCTCAACCACAGTGGGAACACACATATGGAACCACCTAAACGTCCTGCTGCCGCAACACAGGCATGTCATTCAAACCAACCACAGATGCAAGGAGGCAGGCCCAAAAGCCTTCCCGCACACCGATGTGGGCGGGGGACCACAGGGGACACCACCACCCTCGACCAAGTGGGCACCACACTACACCTCGGGAGAGTGACGCCCAACCGAATGCGGGCCTTCCAGTGGGCGGGCACCCATCACGTCCCCTTCCTGCGACACCCCGGCTGGTCCAACAAATCAGTCCTGGAAAAACACCTGCGACAGGCGGCCGTCACGGCTGATCGCCCACATCCCAGCCCTGGGCAAAATCCGTGAAGCATACAATCTGTTCTGGGGCACTCACAAACAGCCCCTACCACAAAGCCCCCCGACAAGAAACCAGGCCCACTACCGGCCACCAGAACAAGTGGCGTAAATTCCGGAGACCACAGTACCGGCGGTCCTCCTAATGGCATCCAACGGCCTCAAAGTCACCCTGAGACCGGGCAAAGCACAGGGCAAGTTATGGATGCTACCCCCGTTCACGGCACACAAGTTCTGCCCACCGCTGTTACCACGGGACCCGCTGACAGGCATATCCACCACGTGCTCGCGATGCGGACCCCATGCACTGGCCACACCATGGCCCATGCTCCAACTGTTGGCGCGCTACCACCACACGCCGACGGCCCATGCTACTCCAGAAAAGCAACGGTGGCTAGACATGCACTTCAAGCTAGGCCCAGCGGGTATGCTAGCCACGGTGACATGGCAGCCAAATACCCCGGCAGAGTGGAGTATCCACCCAGGGGCGTTCCGCACCAGACAGCCCGCCCTCACCTACCCGGTACTGGCAAAGTACCGCAGCACGATGCCAGAGGCGCCTGCGTACCCCACTAAACACGTTTGCTCACGCGAAGTCCCAGAGACATAAACCATTGAATGGACTACGTACCACCCAAAACGGGCATACGTACTCCAATACATACACAACCACCTCATACAAGGGCACAAAAGGAACCGCAACTGTGTACAGATGAATGCGGCGGCAATGGAGATTATCCACCAAGAGAGCAGAGTTTACACCGTCCTCTGGATCAGGCCAGCCGTCACCACATCTTGGGCCACCACGGCCGGGTGAGCGCACGTCCACGCGTATCAACCAACGTCCCCGTGCCGAATTGCCCGGCCAGAGGACCAGAACACCGTCATATTTCCGGACGCCTCCGGCACGACGGGCCTCACACCGGCAGCCAGTGGGGCGGCTCTGACACTACGGCCAGACAAAACAGGCCAACTGTGGCAACACCACCTGACGGGGACCACCATTTTCGGGGCCTCCTTGCACGGTGAGTTGAACACACTAGCACTCTTTGTTGACGCTGTTACCGCCATCTCCAAGACATCACAGGATCAACCGCACCACCTATGGGTCGTAATTGACGCAGCAGTGGACTTCCAGATCGTACGGCGCCTCGCCAGGCAGCCACTGCACAAGGCGACAGACTCCAGCCTGGGCACACAAGCACTACACCTATGGGTGGCATTGCAGAACCTGCCAGGGCACGTTGTCTTACACTTAATAAAGCAAGAATCCATCGCTACAACTTAGGCAACAGACACATCGACCTACATGCACACAACCAACTCGCAGAGCACGTACCGACCCCGGGCGAGCCCCCGCTACGCGACCACATGCACACCCACCTTCAACACCTATTTTCGATCCCGCACCACGGGGAACCGCCGCGCTGAATGCCCGATGACGTGATCTACAATGACACGGGGCGGGCATACCATTACCCACAGCCTCTCAGAACTATGGCTTACATCCGGGGCAGCCACGCCGACAACACCCTCATGACCCGCCTCCAACAGGAGTTGCAAACCACGCTGTACTACTCAGCCCTAGACCCATCCCTGCTACCAGTACACCTGCAAAAATGGCGGGCTTAGCTCCTGCTGGAGCAGCTACCCCTACTCGACACAGTGGCAAGGTGGTACAGCAGGAAGGGTGTTGACATACCACTCAGATACACCATATGCCCATGCCACATGCACACACCGCAGACATGGGACCACTTCACGAAATTCCCACTGGCCCAGGACGGTGTCCACCTGGCCACATGGAAACCAGAGGACACGATGACGCAACACGCCTGATGGGGCGCGGCGACCCCACCGGCCAATGAGGTACGACGCCTGAAGCAGAAACGCGTGATCAAGGAAGCCGTATTACGGGGGGCGGTGCCACTGGAGCCCTACCGAGTCCTCGCTGACAATGCACCCGATACAAAGGCCACAGTGAGCCAGATGCAACTCACAGCCTTCAAACGTGCGGACACACAGCTGCACCATTGCACCCAACTGTACACACAGGAGGCGCAGCATGCCCCGCACGTCCAACGAGCCTACTACAACCTGATCATACACTATTAATCTGGTCAGCCAGCAGATTAGCGAGCCACCTGGGAACCCCGGGGAACCCTCACCGCAGGCACACATTTCACCGGTTCACGCACTGTGATACACAGGCCCATGGCACGCGCGCCCCTGGACCCGCTGACGCCTGCTCACTGTCTCACTTTCTTCAGGATGCCCACTGGCGAGGCCCCCCATCCAGGCAGACCGGTGGAACTGTGCGCTGTGTGCTATGAACCGGGGCGCCGTGGCCATGACCTTGGCTGTGGCCGCACCGAGACACGGCACTGGTTTCGCAGCGAAAGCTTGGTCCAGCTGCACCAGTGTCCCATCTGCAGGCAACGGCATCCCCTGTGCACCAGAGCATCCACCAGTGAAAACCAAGACGAAGGCCTCACGCTGGCCACGATCAGGATGCTGGCCACTCAGAACATCTGGACCCCCCGGGACCACATTGGCCGCGGGGACAGCCGATATGTCGAGTGGCTGCAGACGCTGGAGGTCCCGACGCCACAGCCAGCCCGCCCCCCCTTCCAGCTGGCGCGCTGGCAGGTACCGGCGGGTGGCAACCCCACAAACTACGCCCCCAACCACGAGCCCTACGACACGGTGCCACAGGGCAGCCTACCCCCCCCCAGCGAGCTGCCGAGCGTCTGGGAGCCGAGTCCCATGAACACTGAGAACTACAGGGCCCTCACCATTGCCCTATCCAGCCGCCCCCCGTTTGCCTTCGGATGGCTGGTGGGGGATGGGGAATGGGCCATACGGCTTGCCCGCAACGCACACGGTCATTAGTGGGGAGAACTCTTCTTCTGCTGTGGAGGCCTGTGCCGCGACACCATTGCCACGGTAATGACGGTGTGGTTGACGTTGAGACAGATCCCCGTCCCTGAGTGGCTGCGAGCGGTGGTTGAACGGGCCCATCAGCCACCCGTCCCCCCACCACAACCGGAAACCTCTGGAAATGCGGCCCTGGCCCGGGCAGCCCAAAGCGTCGAGGCCCCAGCACACTACTGGTCCAGCTCCAGCACTCCCAGCCGACCAGGTGAGTCTGACCCCAGCGCACTCCCTTGGCGAGACCGGTACCCCCGATACCCAGCTCGTTCAGTACGTCTTTGCGGACCCAGCGGAGGCCGCGGAGCACACCTGGGGCCACGGAGGCTCTGGAACCATCACGGGTCGACCCATCGAGCCCGAGGCAAGAACGTGCGGCCAAACGAGCGACGCGACGCTACCCGCCAATGCCACAACATTGCCCGGACTCAACCAGCGCACCACCAGGGGGCGCAACCACCAGGGACCGAGGCAATCCCGCGCCTCCCACTGGAAGAGAGAGGACTCAGCACCACGCGACAGCGGCAACACAACCCGCTGCCGTCACTCCGCCTGAACAACCACCTGGCGCCACAAACCCGCAACGAGTGCCCGCCCCAAGCCCCACGAGGCGCCGAACCCGACGCGACCCAGCAACGAGCCGCGGGCGGCATCAACCCCTGACCCCACCGCAGACAGGCCCGGAAACCGGCTCACACCATGACTCCCAGGCACAGCTGACTACACCCGTAACGCCCATCAGCCACCCAGCGCAGGGGCCCAGCCTCGACCCCGGTGCCGGCGCATGACCCGCACGCCAATGCACCAACGAGGGCGCAGCGCCACACGCCCCACCCCGCAGCACCACAGTCACAAGGGCCACCAGTGGCTCAAACTCTGGGAGGGACACACCGCCAGGCGACCGCGGCCGGAACGACTGACGCGCCGACCACAGACAGGACGAAGGCAGTCACGGGCACCGCGTGCTGCACGCCACCGAGACCACGTGACCCGGAGACCCACCCGGAGGCACAGGCCCCGGGCGGCGTAGGTGCGCGGCCCACGCCACCGACCAGCCCAAAACAGGATGAACCCACGGAGAACACTGGGGTCCGACCCCAGGAGACGGCAGAAGGCAGCGGCCGCGGAAGACCGGACGAGCGGCGTGCCAAGCTACTGGCCGCCATGTCCGTGGCGGAAATGGATAGATGTAACAGAGATCTGATACAATACGACACGGACAAGGAGCTGGACTCGAGGTGATTTGGGATGGGACCGCCGGGGACCACGAGGTCTGTATTCGCCGGCAAGACACGGGTGCCCAGAGACCCAGGGCCCTCAGCAGCCAACCTCCGGGGTGCACGCAGGGGAACCCGCAGGCAGCGCCCAGCCCCCACTATCCGCAACCATGGAAGAAGACACCCACAGCAGCGCTGCGGCGGACCCGGGCCCCAACACCCAGGCACCGCCCGCGGCCTCCTCGGGAACAGCGGACGCCGCGGAGGAGGCGCGCTGCCGGAAGGCCACCCACCAGCCGGAGGCGGGGACATGCGCCGTCCAGGCAACGGGGGGCACCGGAGGAAGGATGCTGGGGGACAAGGGACCACATGCACAACTGACGGTCCCCCGGCTGTACTGCACAAGGAACGGGCAGAGGGTGCCGCTGGCGGCTCCAGCCCACCGCAACCCGCAGGCGCAGAAGAACGTGTACATTCCGGCACGGCCACGAGCCCGGCGCGAGTCGGCACACACGACAATCCACCTTTCGGAGTCCCAGAGACGGAGGACATCCTGGCATCCATCCTCAAAAAAGTCGCACCGCTGGCGGACCAGGGACTGCAAACGGACAAGCACCTCCACAACAATGAGCTTTTCGCCGCCTTCATGGCGTCCAGCCAGGACGGGGCCCCCACCACGGGGCCGGCAACCACAGAAAACAGGGAGCCCAGTAGCCCCTCGCGGGATCTTGCCTCCGCCTCCCACCAGGCGCATCTTCGCCGCAACTATGCCGCCCTGGGAACTGCGCCCCGCCACTCCTGGCTGGGGTGTTGGGCTGTGCGTGTGTGTGTGCGCGCACTCCGTTTGTACCTCGCGACTCCTGGCTGGGGTGTGCGGTGTGGGTGTGTGTGCTTGGGCTCGGGTTGCGACTGCGCCCCGCCACTCCTGGCTGGGGTGTTGGGGTGTGTGCGTGTTGGTGTGCGCGCTTTGCTTGTACCCCGCCACTCCTGGCTTTGGTGTGCGGTGTGGTTGTGTGTGCTTGAGCTCGGGTTTCGGCTGCGCCCCGCCACTCCTGGCTGGGGTGTTGCGGTGTGTGTGTGTTTGTGTGCGCGGTACGCTTCTGCCCTGCCACTCCTGGCTGGGGTGTGCGGTGTGGGTGTGTGGTTGGGCTCGGCTTTTGGCTGCGCCCCGCCACTCCTGGCTGGGGTGTTGGGGTTTGTGTGTGGTTATGTGCGCGCTCCGCTCTTACCCCGCCACTCCCGGCTGAGGTGTGCGGTGTGGGTGTATGTGTTCGGGCTCGGGCTTCCGCTGCGTCCCACCACTTCTGGCTGGGGTTTCAGGGTGTGTGTGTGTTTCCGTGCGCGCTCCGCTTGGTCCCCTGCCACTCCCAGCTGGGGCGTGCGGTGCGGGTGTGTGTGCTTGGCCTGGGGTTTCGACTGCGCCCCGCCAGCTGTGGCCGGGTTGTTGGGGTGTTTGTATGTTTGTGTGTGTGCTCCGCCTGTACCCTGCCACTCCTGGCTTGGGTGTGCCGTGGTGCTGTGTGCACTTGGACTCGCGTGTCAGCTGCGCCCCGCCACTCCTGGCTGGGGTTTTGGGGTGTGTGTGTGTTTGTGTGCGTGCTCCGCTTGTACCCCGCCACTCCTGGCTGGGCTGCGCGGTGTGTGTGTGTGTGTTGGGGCTCGGGTTTCGGCTGCGCCCCGGCACTCCTAGCTGGGGTGTTGGGTTGTGTGTGTGTTTGTGTGCCCGCTCAGCTTGTACCCCTCCTCTCCTTGCTGAAGACGTGCCAGGCGACACCAAACTCACACACCGCACGCCCCAGCCGGGATTGGAGGGGCACAAGCCAAGCGCGCGAACAAACACACACACAACCCCCAGCATCCCAGCCAGGAGTGGTGGGACGCGGCCGAAGTCCGAGCCCGAACCCACACACCCACACCGCATACCCCAGCCAGGAGTGGCGGGGTGCAAGCGGAGCGCGCACACAAACAAACACCCACCGAAACACCCACGCCAGAAGTGGCGGGGGGCAGCCGAAACCCGGGCCCAAGCACACACACCCACACCGCGAACCCCAGCCAGGAGTGGCGGGGTACAAGCGGAGCGCGGACACAAACACACACACACCCAAACACCCCAGCCAGGAGTGGCGGGGTACAAGCCGAGCGCGCACACAAATACACACACAGCCCAACAGCCCAGCCAGGAGTGGCGGGGCGCAGCAGAAACCCGAGCCAAAGCGCACAAACCCACCCCGCACACCCGGGCCAGGAGTGGCGGGGTACAAGCGGAGCGCGCGCACAGACACACGGACACCCCAACATCCCAGCCAGGAGTGGCGGGACGCAGCCGAGACCCGAGCCAAAGCACATACACCCACACTGCACAACCCCTGTTCCACGGTTCAGTGCGGGTTGTGCGCGCTGCCCGGACTTGCGGCACCCGGTTGCGGTTGTTGCTTGGCACCTGTCCTTGTGCCTTGATTGTGGCCGGCGGCGTGCCTCTCTGGCTTGCCTGGTGGCCCCGCGTTGGTGCGCCGCGCCTCGTCCGGTCTGGTGGCTCTGGGTGCTCAGGTCAGGTTTCCCGACGCAGAGGTGACTTTCCCCACCCCGGAGGCTTGCGTCCCCGGATTTACTGGGCGGATGCGCTGGGCACGTGGGGGCCGGCTGAGAACCAGGCTCTTTGTGCCTGCCTGTGGCCGCTGCGAGGCAGGGGCGCTGGGCTTGCTCGGTGTCGTACCCGTTCGGGGCCCCGTGATGGGGTTGTCCCTGGCGGGTCCCCCCGGCGTCGGGCTTGGGCTGCATGCACTGCGGTGGTTAGCGTGTGTGGACCCGGTCACTGACGTGTCCGGTTTCCCGTACCGTCCGTCTTTCGACGGGGGACTCCGCCGGTGCACCGCGGCTGTATCGTGTGGACACTGACACCGCCTCTTTCAGGTCGGAGGGTGCCACGCCGGAGTCCCGGGCTTGTGCGCGTGTCCGTGCTTTCTTGGCCAGGTCGGGCGGGCCGGCCTCCCGGGCGCGTTTTGGTGCGCCTCACCTTTTCCTGTGACCGATGTTGTTGCTCTCTTTGTCTGATCGGCCCCGTCCGGGCTGGCGATGCCCAGCTTATGGTTGTTCTTGCGCGTTTTCTTTTCCTCTTGTGCACCTCCCTTGTCTCTGGCGTCCCGTGTTTTCTGGCCGTGGGTGCCTTGGGCCTTGGTGTCTTGGTGCCCCCCCCTCTTTTTTTTTCCTTTTTTCTTTCTGCCCCCCCTGCTTGTTTTTTTTCTTTTTTTTCCTGCCTGTTTTTTTTTTCATTGTTTCAGGGTTTTTTTTTCCTCCTTTTTTCCTCATTTGTTTTTTCTTCTGGGCCGTGGTGTGCTGGTGGTGCGGTGCTGGGGTGGTGTGTCGTGGGCTGTGGGGGCTGTTGGTGTGTGTTGTTTTGGGCCTTGTGCTTCGGCGGGGGCCGGTGTGCTCTTGCGCTCTGTCGTTCGGTGCTCCCTGCCTGTGCCTCCTCTCTATGTTTTGTTGCCTGTTGTGTCGCGCGTGCCCGGCGGCGCCGTGCTGGCGGTATTGCTCTGTCCTGTGCTGCCTCTGGTTGGTTTCTGTTTGGTGTTGCCCGCCCCCAACCCACTCGGGTGCTTTGCGCGGTTTTTGTTTTGTTGGGTGTGTGGTGGTTGTCCCCCCCCCCCCGGCTGGTTGTGGTGTCCTGTGTTGTGCTTTGTCGTGTGTCCTGTCGTGTGGTGCTGCGGTCCGTAGTGTGTTTTGTGTTGTGCCCGGTGTTGTGTGGCGTGCTTGTGTTCGGTTGGGTCCTTGCGCCGTGTTGTTCGGCGCAGTGTTGTGCTGGGTCGTGCTGTTCTGTTTTTGTTGTGCTTTGCTGTTGTGCGCTGCTGCGTTCTCTGATGGTTTCTCTTTTGCGTTGTTCCTTGCCTTTCTGTGGTGTTTCTGTTTCTGTGCTCTGCTTGTGCCGTGCTGTGCTGGTGTACCTGCGTTGTTGCTATCTGTGCGGCGCTCTCTTGCCCCTGCCGCGCTGGCTGGTGTTTTTTGTTCTTGCCTGCTGTGTTTGCGTGTTTGCTGTTGGGTTTGGCTGTCCTCTGTTGTCTCCCGGTAGGTCCTGGTGGATCCTGGTGTCGTGTTTCGGTGGTGTGCTGTGGTGTGTCCCTTGGAGCTGTGCTGCGCCGTGTTGCTGCACGTTGTGCCGCCTGGCGTTGTGTTGCTGTGCGCTGTTTTTTTTTTGTTTTGCTCTTTTTCGTGCTGTCGGGCGCTGGGTCGTGTCCTGGGGCGCTGTCCGTTGTGCTGGGGTCATGTGCCTTCCGGCGCTGTATTTTGTCCTATCTTCCCGCGCTGTGTGTGTTTTGCTGTGCTGTGTTGCTGCGTGGTGTGATTCGCCGCTGCGCTTTGTGCCGTGTGCGTCCTGGGGTGTCGTGGTGTGCGTTCCCTGTCCTCTCCGCCCTCTGCGGTATTGCTGTGAGGCCCTGCTCTCCCTTGATGACCTGCTCCGCTGTGCTGTGCCCCGTGGTGCTGTGCTGTAGTGTGGTGCTGTGGTGTCCTGTCCTGCTGCCTTGTTTCGTTCGTTTCCTGTGTTTGTTTGGTTTCTCCTACTTGAAAGCCCACTGCAAAGCTTGTTAAAATATTTTTTTGAAAATAAAATGAAATTATATACTACCAAACGCACGCACACTCGCACACTTGCAGGTGGCAAGACCATGTCTGCTTCACTGCCTTACATGTTACCCCGCGATGTTGGCGGTGTGGTGGATTCTTTCGCCTTAATGCCTGCGGTGTCCTGGACTTGATGCCACGTACGGTCCACCTGCAGAGGAAAGGAGGGAGAAGCGTCAAGGGTGGGGCACGGGCGGGACGGGAAGGTACATGGTGAATAAAAGAGGGCGTGAGGGAGCCAGGGCAGGGTCGCCGCTTGTTACGAAAGAATATTGTCGTGTTTTACACGTTGCTTGACGCGGGTTTCTTTGCGTATACAACGTCTTTTACGACAAGGAGCAAGGCGTTATGTTCCTATCAATGTTATGGCGCTTACGGCGCTATTTATTTGTCTATTGGAGTTGAAAAATTTTGCCGTCGCGTTTTAACGCGTTCCGCCGCGCCCTTTTTGCCCAAGGCGCTTTTTATGCTATTTAGCTACATTTTCAGCTATTTAGAAAACTTTTTCATGGTGTTTTACTGTCCTTTTATTTTTCATTCTGGCCAAGCGCAAGCCCGCGCTACACATGACAAAGGCGAGCAAAGACACTTTCCAACCTTGTTCTTGATCCTTGTTGAAGTTCTCTCACATTGAGTCTCACATAGCATTCGAACAATAACCCTTACATAATGTCATCTTATACTTATCTATGGGATAGATAAACAAACATACAAACAAGAGCACAACAAATAGACACTCAGTTTTTTACTAATACCAGAGCAACACAATTGAGTACCATACACTATGCGCAACACTACGGCGACAAAGATTCCTGTGTGTCAGACCTCTGACATGTGTGAACGGCAAAATCAGCTTCTCACACCAAACCAAAAGCACCATTCATATTATACGGGTCTAAAACCCCAGAGATCCGCGATTTCGTAAATTCAGACCCGCAGAAATCAGAATTGGAAAATAAAAACTCAGTGGGCTCACGCCCGATCGCGATTTATGTCACGCGTGCACCAGGCCAGAAAAGGAGTGATTCAGTACCCCTAGGATGTACTGCATCCCATCTCAAGGGTATGTTCTGTGTGTAACGGCCCTACCGGCGCCCAGCACCGGAACCACGCGAGGTGCACGCGCCACACCGACCCGGGGAGGGAGGAGGGGCACGGACGCTGCGAGAGCGCGAGCGCATGCACACGCAAAGGACACGCAGGGAATACCAGAAGGGCAACCGGACCAAGCCCCCGGAACGCACAGACCACATGGAATGGCGTACCAGCGAGTGAGGGTAAGGCACACCTGGACAGGACGGCCCGCCGCACGCAGCACGGGGAACACGGGGCGGGAGGGGGGAACCGGGGACGACACAAAACCCGGCACCGGCGCCAACCCCCCCCGAACTGGACGCAAGCGCCGCGCACACACAATCAGGGCACTGCACCTGCCGAGGCAGTAGTGGCGCACCGCGCCACGCATCAGCCCCGCGGCTAGGCAGCCTCCGCGCCAGCCCAAAGGGGTCCCACTGGTTACAAGCCAGTAGCACGGGCCCGGCGGCGCCGGCACCCTGGGCGACCACGCATTAGGGGGGCGACGCAGTGGGTAAGCGCCTGCAGCTACGGTTGCTAAGTCATGCACTGACTGGGGAGTGGCGAGAAGGGGAAGCCGGGGAGGGACAGGGCTCCGAGCCCCTTGAACCTGGGGGACTCCGCCACCAGGCAGGAGGTCTGTCATCAAGGGCCCCCGACTAGGAACCAGTGGAGAGGATATCACCTGGCCCGACCAGGTGGCCCCTCGGGGCTGAAAGGCGTCTAGTACCCGAAATCTCAAACCTCCAACCACAAAGGGACTGAGTCGGGTGGTTTAGTACTTCCTGTACACTTTGGAGGGTTTGGATCGGTCTTGGGACCAATGCCGTGGTGGGTAACCCAAGGGTGGAAGGCCAACCCAATTGCACTTCGCTCCCAAGACTGAACTTAGGGTGCAACCATAATTTTGGGCTGAAATCAGAACCATATAGGATTGGCTGACCACAGACAGTGATGTGGGGGGGTTGTGTGTCCCTTTGGGGGCGTGGCTGTGGGTGTGGTGGGGCGCGGTCAAGACCGCAGGTGCCTCGGCACCATTCGGGTCCCTACAGGGCAGAAATTCAGACATAAAGACAAAATTTGAGCCATCAGGCAAGCAGAAAAGCAAGCAGTCACAGAATTCAGGACCCCAGGAGTCGAAAGAGACAGAACTTCAGCACTCCAGGCGTCAGGAACAGCAGAAAAGCCAAAATTCAGAAATCAGCAACACAACCCGCAGGTGTAACCTCCTTACACACCCCTCTAGTGCTACCCCGAGTACGCCTTCACGGCCTTAGCGACCACTGCACCTGAATATGTGGGGTGTTATCGGCCCGCGGAAGCTGAACACCACGTTGCCTTCTCCTGGTGGGAGATCTGCCGCAGGTCACGCAAGGGGGCCCAACTCAACCCTACCTCCATCCGCCTCGTAGACGCACTTGACTACCTGTCGGCAACCAAAATGGACGTGGCAGAACACAGAGCTCACACAGCAGTACTTCCTTCAGTTCCATACCATGGGGGGGGATGCCAGCCACAAGACTCACTCTCCGCTCAAGGGCACACCAACCAAGGTTCAGGTGGGGGGGTCCTGTTCACCTACACGCTGCATCTCGCCATAGGGCTCACCACAGCACATTCTGGCGCGCCCCTTGCCCCTAAGACGGTGGCGTGGGCCGTCTTGGCGGGGGCCTGCTGCGGCAGTACCCAGTGAGGGAAAAAATATTGACCACGCGTCATGGGGGCGGGGGGATACAGCTCACGGCCGCAGTGCAGTGGGATCCCTAGCTCCTACAGACAGCTCACGTGGCCCGCACCTGCCCTTCGGGGCCCTTAGGACCCAAAAGACAACAACTCACATAACCTCATATCTTTTATGGCCGTGAGGATGAGCCGTGGCTCTCTCCGGGCTGGTATGGAACTACATCCATACAGGTTGGCTCGGATGTGACCAAGCAGAAGAGCGTAGGACACATGGCGGGTTAGGGGGGAAAGGAAAACACCAAACCAGACAAGCCCAATGCACACCCAAGACTTCATTTGTTTGTGTGTCGGCGGCTCCACATCACATCATGGCCGAAGTGCAACGGATCCCCTTACCCTGTTCTACAGACAGCTCACGTGTAGGAGGAGTGAATGACCACCTGTAACCAGCATACATTACACGACAGGTGCCCTGTGAATGGGCTTCAACGGGGGGACACCAGGAATGATCCATCTAGCACCAGTCCCCGTAGGAATGGAGGTTGTGGGCGTTCCCTCAACGCGCCATGCAGTCACCAAGCCCCGTGCTTGGTGCTGGACATATGCAGAGAAGGCAAAGAGGGAGAGGGCCATCAAGATTAAATGACATCTCACAAGAAGATTAGGAGGGGCAAACACACGTGCATGTGAGTATGTTTGTGTGTGTGTGATGTGGGGAGAGTAGAGTCCATGAAAGGTCAAGTCGCGCCAGTTCATTAATGAAGACCAACTTAAATGTGGCATCCCACATCCCAAGAGGATGGGCTCTACCTGCCAAAGATAGGGGGGGGAAATGGTGACAAAGGGGGGGGTCTCGCGAGACTTGGAGGTAAATAGGAAAGGTTAGGTCCAAACACATACCATACTGCCACATGTACATACAAGGCTTCAACCAAGGTGTCATCATCTACTATACAGTCCTTGTTGATATACAAAAACCTCTCCTTGAGCATGTAGTAGGTTGAGGAAAAAATCACAAAGAGTGTATGCGGTGAGTAGGTTGGGCAAGGAGAAAGCATGTGAAATTAACAGAAAAATTGAAATTCAAGGGTCATTCGCATTTTTTCAAGCCTCACCACTATTCTCATCGCTACCGGCATCCTCAAAATAGGGGCAATGAATACCTTGATATGTTTCTTCGGTCACTATGGCCCAAATACTGATCAAAAACTGCCAAAAGGTGACCAAAACAATCATCAAAAAAAGTGGGTTGATGCACTCATATGAATTCGAACCATGTGCATAATTGTGTCAAGTACATTTGAAATAGGGTGCATGATCCCTTTTCGAATGATCTTGGGCTTGATGCACCACTCCATAAAAGATTGGGGGGTGTAGCATATCAATACATGCCGATGTTGGTCAAAAATGTCAAAAATAGTCAAAACGAAGCCTCAAAATATGTAGAATGGAGTTCAAAAAGATTGGAAATCATGCATATTCCAATGGGGCATATCCGAAATAGGGTTTATGCCCCTTCGTCTAATTTTACTGGGCTTAGTTTCCCAACCCAAATTAATTTTGGGGGAGTGACACGTGAAGAAATGCTAACAATGGCCAAAGATGTCAAAACTTGCCAAAATGAATTCGAAATAGGGTGTATGACCCTTTGTCGAATTGTTTTGGGCTTAGTTTCCCAACCAAAAATAATTTGGGGGAAGTGACACGTGAAGAAGTGTCAAAAATGGCCAAACACGTCAAAAATGGCCAAAACAAAGCCCAAAAAAGTATGCAACAAAAATAGAAAACAATTCAAACTCAAACATATTTGAGGTGAGTGACTTCAAATAGGGTGGGTGTACACACTTCATAATTATTCAAAGTCTACACAACTTGTTGTGTGACTTTGGGGTACACACATAATGTGCACACATGCAAAATGGCCCAAATGGCAAAAATTGGCCAACAAAAAGAAGGAAAATGTGTGCAATAGAGGTCCAAATAAATTTGAACTCATGCAAATTCGAGTCGAGCAACCTCGAAATGGGGTGTGGGTGTACGGGATATAATTTTTTTGAACTCAACAACCCCACCTGTAGCACTTGGGGGAACATGCATAATGCGCACATATGCAAAATGGCCAAAAAGGCAAAAGTAGGCCAACAAGAAGCATAAAAATGTGTGCCATAGAGGTCGAAAGAAACTGGAACTCATGCAAATTCGAGTCGAGCAACCTCGAGAGAGGGTGTGGGTTGAAGAAGAACATTTTTTCGAATTAAATAGGTCGCCCACAATGGATACGGAGAAGTGTACGGAATGAACAAGTGGAGTGATACCCTTCACCACACCAATGCAGTCTTGGCAAAGAGCAAGAATTCGTCATAGAGGTCAAAATAAATTGGAACTCATGAGAATTCGAGTCCAGCGACCTTCAAATAGGGTATGGGTGACCTTCAAAAAAAATTTCGAATTAAATAATTCGTCCCGAATGGATTGGGGGAAGCGAAAGAAATGGACACCACACCAATGTACTCTTGCCAAAGAGCAAGAAGTAGATTCCATCCATCTCCACCATAAAAAAAGTATAAGATTGTAAGGATCTCCCATGTTGGTCAAGTCAAATAACTTTCTCCCAATGACATTTTGAAAGTTTTGAACTCAAAATCGAAAAGTTCCAACTTGCCAATGATCAGGGATGTCCATTCTTTAGCATGGTACATGGATGGACACCACAACCTCAATCAAAGTAAATGCACAATGACAAAGGCGAGCAAGGACACTTTCCAAACTTGGTCTTGATCCTTGTTGAAGTTCTCACACATTCAGTCCCATATAACATTCGAACAATAACCCTTACATGATGTCATCTTATACTTATGTATGAAATAGATAAGTAAACATACAAACAAGAGCACAACAAATAGACCCTCAGTTTTTTACTAAGACCAAAGGGACACAATTGAGTACTATACACTACGGAAGAGGCTACGGTGACAAAGATTTGTGTGTGTCAGACCTCTGACATGTGTGAACGGCAAAATCAGCTCCTCACACCAAACCAAAAGCACCAGTCAAACTGTACAGGTCTCAAACCCCAGAATTCCACGATCTCGTAAATTCAGACCCGCAGAAATCAGAATTGGAAAACAAAACCTCAGTAGGCTCACGCCCTATCGCATTTATGTCGCGCGTGCACCAGGCCAGAAAAGGTGTAGATCAGCACCCCTGGGATGTACTGCATCCCATCCCAAGGGTTTGTTGTGTATGTGGGGGGCTTGCTCGGTCTTCGGACCGATGCCGTGGGGAATAACCCAAAGGGCGAAAGCCAACCCTATTGCAGTACCCCCAAGAATGGCCCGACCTTGGGGACAGGAGAGCCCGGACTATGCACAATCCGAAGGGGACGCCCAGCGCTCCACCGCGAAGGCAGACCGTGCAGCCGCCCTTGACCTGGACCTGTGGATCCCCCTGATATCTGACGTGGTGCAAGTCACCATCCAGGGCGGGACCCGGTGGATCCTCATGGACGTACACCACATCAGGAACGGCTCCCACATCATGGCGGACGTCGTATTTAACCACCGTGAAGGGCGGCACTCCCCGCCCCCCCCCCATGGAACACCCCAGCCGATGGCGGTATGTGGCCATCCGCCTCATGGCACAAATGGGGGCCTATACCTCATATGACCTAAACCGATTGCAGTGGCGGTGGTACCAGACAGCGGTCCTACGCATCAGAAATGCCCTGATCTGAAACACGGATCCGGACCCCACTTTCCCGAGGGCCACCTATCCCAGACAGGGCCACGGGGCACCACCGCCGACAGTCCCCGACGGCCCAGGGCGCCCGAGGCAGGTAGCACGCACAAGCCACTCGCAGAGCCCACAGCGACGACCCCCCGGAGTGGCGCCCCCATGCGATCAACAACGGAGCCCATTCTGGCCGTTCGCCCGTCCCCAGCCTGACCACCGCGATCAACACGCCCCGGATGGAGCAGCCGGGCAAGACTCCTCTCGGACACCGCAGCCGCCGCGGGGGGCCAGGAGGTCGGCGGGCGCCCGACACCAGAGCCACAAGCCAGCCTCAGCAGCGAAACGGGTGACCTTCCAGGCTGACGACGAAAACAACCCAGACGAGCCAGCCCGGAGACACCACCGGCAAATGTCACTTGCGGCCAAACCTGAACGACGGAGGAAAAGGCCCCGAACGGACCGCACGCCAATCCCCCCCATACTCCAGCCCACCGAACGGGCACCCTTGGCAGCGCTCGGCGCACACACCAATACGCCAGGAGCCACGGCGTCCGGCTCTTCCACCGCTTCCTCCCACAGCGAGGAAGAAGGACACCACACCAGGGCGGTACGAACCATCGGCGGCCCCACGCATGGCAATACCGATATCAGCGCCGTCGGTGCGGCCCTTGCACAACGGAAACCGAACCGCAACCCCGCATCGCGGCCGAAACGCCCGCACGCGCCACCACACAGACCAGCGTACGCGGCAAAGGGGACCCAGGCGTACGAGGCAGGGGCCACAGAAATCAACGTGGCTACGGCACCACCGACCTTGGCCCCGCGGGTCCGGCGTGGTGAGCGCAACGCTGCACACGCCGCACCTCCTGGCCGGGCTACGGTGCAGGCACAGTCCTCAGAATCCGAGTTGCACCCACACAGTAGCCCCAGCGACGCAGCACCCACCACCCATGCGGCAAGGACGGAAAGCCGAGACTCGGGGACGTCCGGAACCACCCCGCCCCCTGCCGTGCGCCCCGGCCCGGCACCCTCACGGCCCGGGCCCAACGCGGACAAAATGCACACAGAGCCTGACGACCACGCGTCAGAGGACAGTCCCTCGCCCGGCACCCTTGCGGCCCGGGACAGGGAAATCATGCCCCCCCCCCCCAAGACCGCCACACGTGGGGGACCACCTCGACCTGGAGGAACTGCGGAGAGCATACTACATCTACCACAGAACGCCCTCACCAAACCTGGTAGATGCGCTCTGAATGCATTTCCAGGGCGTCTCCTGCGACCGGCGCTTCACAGCGGCCCTCCTTTCACACGGGGCTACCAACATCTGTGTGCAGCAGCTCCAGGCGCTTCTCACCCTAAGACAATGTACCCCGGACGACATCATCGACGTGTGGATCTGGTGGTTCAACTACCACCAGCCGGACCGGGGGCGGGTATGGGTCCCGCACCTCGACTGGGCACACATGCTCATCACTCCGCCAACGGAGCCCCGACCGGCACCCAACCCCGGGGGCCGGACGCGAGCCGCGCCGCAACTGAGCGCCGACGCCCTCAACATTCCACCGCACGGGGGCCTTGCGTACTGCGAAAGCAGGACGCCTAGGGAGAGGGCACAAAACCTCCGGACAATGACGGAGCGCTACGCGCAAAAGGCAGGGCCGGGGGCACACGCGGATCGTCCGCCACGAGACACCCCCAGCACCGTCGCCATGGTGGTGTTGGAAAGCGGCCACTACTACCAGGTGAGTATCACGCCACAACCACTGGAAACCCACTGGGACTTGGAGGCCGCTGAATCCATGCTCCCCAGGGACGTCCACCTGCCAGAGGGCCCCACTCCCCTACTCCTGGACCAGTCCCCAGACCTCCTAACGGCCATTGTGTACTGGCTCAGCCGGCACATGGCACCCGGAACACGCCCTCTACTGCCTGTGGCGGTGGACTGAACAGAGGTGGCCGCATAACTGGGACTGGTCAGCGGCATGGAGGTTCCACCTGGATGGCCGGCAACAGACAGAAGCCATCCCACCCCACGAACGGACGGCCAGGTGGCCCACCAGAAACAACTTGTGCCCCGTCTTCGCGATCCACCAGATTTGGGCGTTAGGGGCGGGACAGGTATCACCCGCCATCCACACGCAGGAGGAAGCACGAGCAGCACATACAGCCCTCGTGAGCGACATCTTTGCCGCCCTCCGCACCGCCCTCAGCAGACACCCGGGTAACCCCGACGCCTTGACTTTCCTGATGCCCTGACAGGCGACAGGCCACGGCCCAGACCCCCTAGGACACGGGGGTCACCGAGAGCGCTACCATCACATATGATTTTAGGATGTCGCCAGATCCCAGAATTCAGTTGCTGCACTATCCTAGAAACCGCCGCGGTCGCGATTTTGCCCCCGCCGCAATCGGTTTTGGGCTCATTTTGCGAGATTTGTGCCAATTCTGTGCACAGTAAGGCCGATTTGAGCTGCGCATTCCGCCAATCGCAATCAGATCCTGCTCCTGTAAGCAAATGACAGTCATCCCATCCACCTTTGGGGAGATATTCCCCAAATACTGCCTTTTGGGGCCTTTTTCGGCACTTTTTCACGAAGAAAGTGGCATAAGTGGATTTCAGGCAGGTTCCGTGAGATTTCAAGTTGATCAAGGTTCTCCCGAAGGTTAGTTTGGCCTTAGGAAACCACCATATGTGACCCTAAATGGTGGTGCATCAAGATATTTGAGTGGCTGGTGCCAAAATTGCCCCAAAACAGCCATTTTTGCCCGATTTAACTTGTAACTCTCGCATAAGAAGATTTAGGGGAGATATAATGAGATTTCAAATTGCTCACGCTTGTTGCTAGGGTTAGTTTGTCCTTGGCAAAACACGATATGTGACCCTACATCCTCTTGCATCAACACATATCAACAGCGGGTGCCAAATTTGCCTCAAAACAGCCATATTTGCCCTTGTTGACGTCTAATTCCAGTACAAGTAGATTTAGGAGAAGTGTCATGAGATTTCAAAGTGCTCAACCTTGTTCAGAAGGTTAGTTGTGCCTTGGCAAACCACCATTCGTGACCCTAAATGCTCTTGGCTCAAGATAAATGAATGGCGGGAGCCAAAATTGGCTCAAAACAGCCATATGTACAGTATGCAACGTGTAATTCTCGTATAAGTAGATATAGGGGAGGTATCATGAGATTTCAAATCCCTCAACCTCGTTCCTAAGGTTACTGCGGCCTTGGCAGACCACCATATGTGACGCTAAATGCTCTTGGCTCATGATCAACGAACGGTGGGTGCCAAAATTGCCTCCAAACAGCCATATTTGCCCTTTTTAACGCGTAGTTCTAGTATAGGTAGATTTAGAGGAGATGTCATGAGATTTCAAGTTGTTCAACCTCATCCCTAAGGTTGGTTCGGGCCTGGTAAAGCACAAATTAGGACCCCAAAAGCTCTCTGCTGAAGACAAATGATCAGAGGGTGCTAAGATTGCCTCACACCAGCCACATTTTCAACCCATAATGAATACAATATCAATTGAGATAGTTGAGGCAGTTTGAGAACATTGCCTGGCTTTGTGTTTGCGCTGCCATTGCTTCATTGCCCACATCGCACTGATGTCATGTTGATATCTCATGCGGTATCAAATTGGATTGTTGCCCATGTCATGTGTCTCGTTATGGGAAGATGAAATATCACGCACACAACACACCATACACACCACACGCACTCAGTGGAATTGGCCAACTTCCTCTTCAATGGCACAAGCTATCGGAGAAATCAAAGAAGAGCTTGCAAAGCAAAAACCGTGCATTGCAGCGCGCGTTGGATGGCAACCCAAAGAGCCGGCTTAGGCAATGTCCTAAGAAACCATTGATGGCACGCCTAAGGGCACCTCGGGATCCTGACCCTGAGAGCATTATTGAGAACCTCGTTTCAATGGTGCGGACAAAGGTCACATGGGCAAAGTTCATAGACATTTTTCGTGAAAAAAAGGTTGGCGCCTACCGTAGTAGAGTGACGGACTTGAAGGCGGCATTGCTTAGGAATGTTGGCGGTGGTCATGTATCAAGACGGATGGCCCGCCTTGATGTATGGCGTGCTGTAAGCTTGTTTCTGCAATTGGCCAACCGCGACAATTTGCACTTGCCGGTTGATTACCCCCGTTATCTTGGGGTTTTCATTCATGGTGCAAATGTTGATGCGTATGTCCCCCACGGTTGTGTTAATATCTGCTTGACACTACCCACAACCTGATGACCACATCAGCTAGATTCCACTCTTCGTGTTGGTCAATACATTGGCAAGGAGAACCTCAATTAGCTACGCATGCGTATTGACCGTCTGGGACCAATTGAGGTTCTCAAAGATGCACGAGATGGGCACCTAGATGGCCATCGCTTTTGCTTGGTCCACTACCCTGACTGGGGTTGCCTGGGATCCGTGCTTGGGGATGGGCATGGCTGGCTCTGCTGGTGGTCACATGGGCGGCATGGGTCTGGGTATGGGGCCGGGACAAGGTATGGGGCTGGGGCAGCATATGCCGCCGGGGCAGGGTATGCCGCCGGGGGGGGGTATGGACATGGGTATGGGCATGGTGCTGGGCATGGGCCCCGGCATGGGAGTCGGTCCAGGAATGGGTCCTGGAATGGGGAACAGATGGTGCTGACGTGATGGGAAGTAGTTGCTAAGTGAGGCCCTGTTTTCAAACGCATGGTGATCCGGCAACATTTTTTCTGCTCATTTCTTTTGCAGTGCATTGTGGTTCCCAGCTGCAGCATCCCAACACATCTGTTCCTGCATTGTATGCTCATTTTCTGCAGCTTTGGCAGTCTGTCCAGTCTTTCCCAAATTTCAGTTTCCTTGAGGAGTGGTTTAGCCTGGCTGAATATATGTAGTGCATCGTGCCACCCACCTGCCCGTGCAGTGCTGCAGTGTTTGACAGCCAAAGTGATCACGCCAGTTTTTTCTGCTCCTTCCTTTTGCAGTGCATTGTGGTTCCCAGTTGCAGCATCCCATACCATCCGTTCCTGCATTGTATTCCCATTTTCTGCAGCTGTGGCAGTCTGTCCGGTCAGTCCCAAATTTCAATTTCCTTCAGGAGTGGTTCTGCCTGGCAGAAAATATGTAGTGCATCGTCCAACCTGCCCGTGCATTGCTGCACTGTTTGACAGCCAAAGTGATCATGCCAGTTTTTTCTGCTCATTTCTTCGGCAGTGCACATCCGTTCCTGCATTGTACCTGCATTGTATTGCAGAAGCATTCCTCGCTCAGACCTTGTTCAGAAGCATTACTCAGTGCAGACAGTGCAGACAGACAAGTGGATTGCCTGGGAGAGGTTGTTCTCAGGCACTACTCAAAGGATGCACAATTTGCCCTTTGCGCATTCCAAATGTCTTCCGATGCTTGGTCAACATGGGCGGACCAGGGTGCCCAGTCAGTCTCAAATTCAAGATTCATTGCTCAGACCTTTTTTGCAAGCATTTTTCAGTGTACCCTTCTCCACAAGGAAGACGTCTGCGTATGCACCAAAATTTGCCATTTTTCATGAAAAATCGGCCAAAAATGGCCTTTTTTTGGTCAAACACTGAGATTTTTGGCTTCAGGCAAGCAGTTGTAGACCCCCCCCCCTATTGTGAGGGTGCTAGATCCAAACAAGTACGTGATAGAGGCACACAGGTCACGAAAACTCCATTTACAGCATGCGTATGCACCAAAATTTGCCATTTTTCATGAAAAAATCGGCCAAAAATGGCCGTTTTTTTTGGTCAAAAATTGAGATTTTTGGCTTCAGACAAGCAGTTGAAGACCCCCCCCTATTTTGAGGGCGCTGGATCCGGGAAAGCAGGTTGTAGAGGCACAAAGAGCACGAAAGCTTCATTTACAGAATCCGTATGCACCAAATCTTGCCGTTTTTCATGAAAAATCGGCCAAAAATGGCCGTTTTTGGTCAAAAATTGAGCTTTTTGGCTTCAGACAAGCAGTTGAAGACCCCCCCCCTAATTTGAGGGTGCTGGATCCAAAGAAACAGTTTGTAGAGGCACAGAGATCACGCAAACTCCACTTCCAGAATCCGTATGCACCAAAATTTGCCATTTTTCATGAAAAAAGCAGCCAAAAATGGCCGTTTTTTGGTCAAAAATTGAGTTTTTTCCGCTTCGGACAAGCATTTCAAGACCCCCTCCCTATTTTGAGGTTGCTGGATGCGAAACAATACGTTATATTTGTACACACATGACCAAAACTCCATTTACAGCATGTCCATGCACCAAAATGTGCCATTTTTCATGAAAAAACGGCCAAAAATGGTCCTTTTTTGGTCAAAAGTTGAGTTTTTTCGGCCTCGGATAAGCAGTTGAAACCCGCCCCCCCTTTTTGAGGGTGCTGAATGCAAGAAAGCAGGTTGTAGAGGCAAAGAGATCACCAACATAACATTCACAGCATCCGTATGCACCAAAATTTGCCATTTTCCATGTAAAAACGGCCAAAAATGGCCGTTTTTTGGTCAAAAATAGAGTTTTTTGGCCTCAGCAAAGCAGTTGAAGACCCGCCGCCCCCCCCCCCTATTTTGAGGGTGCTGGATGCGAAAAAGCAGGTTTTGGAGGCATACAGATCACGAAAACACAGTTTGCAGCATGCGTATGCACCAAATCTTGCCAGTTTTCATGGAAAAATGGCCAAAAATACCCGTTTTTCGGTCGAAAGATGAGTTTTTCGGCCTCAGATAAGCAGTTGAAGACCCCCCCCCCCCTATTTTGAGGGTGCTGGGTGCAAGAAAGCATGTTATATGGACACAGAGAGCCTTCAAACACAATTTACAATATGCTGAACTACGAGAAAAGGGTGGTTTTTTCGATGCTGCAGGTTTTGGGATTTTTCGACGTCATAAAATCCTATGTGTGCTCCACCGGCCACCGCGCGACCGCGGAGACCGACAGACATGACCACCACCCCGCCCACCTGCTGGAATAGGGCACCGGTGGGGCACCATTAAGACCACCTCCAAACAACCCCACCCACTGCGCGCCACAACCTCAGATGTGCAGCTACGGCGCGTACCCGTGAGATGCCGGTTATGGCCAAACCCCCATGATGTATTCCGAGCAGTCCCGAGGGGGCCCACAACGCATCCAGCGCACCCGACAAGTAAGCTGATCGGACAAGCCGCAGCCCAGGAACACCAAGAAAGCTCTGCAGGACTGCATACGCCACACCGTGCGCCCTGGACCCGCCAACCCGCCGTACCGTGGCCGAGAACCGGGGGGTACAAGAGGACCCACAGTCCACGGCGCAGTCTTCATTGCCGTGCCCTTCGGGTGGGGCACCCCCCTTGCGTGGCCCGAATGTCAAAGCCACAGCAAGGCGCAGCCCACCACACCGAAACGCGCCCAGGCGCGGGAACACGGGGCCCATCAGGCGAGCACACCCAGAACAACGCCACAACATACCCGTAAGGTTTGTAACCTTCAAAAAAAAATAAACGGTTTTTTTCGATTATTATATTGAAAATAACCGATTCCATACGATTATTATATCTAAAATAACCGGTTGGATGCGATTATTGCATTTGATGGACACAATTAACCAGTTTTTTCTGATTAATCGGTAATTTCCGACTGTATTGCCGATTGCACCTAGCAAGGCACACTTTTGGAACTACAAAGTGAAAACACAAAGTTTTTTTCACTGATTTGTGACTTCTGTGTCATGTTTTCAAAGTTGTTTTCCAATACAAAACATGTTTCCACTGAACTTTTCTTTAAAAAAAAATTCACAATTTTTTTTAAAAAGCCTTTTTTTGGACTTTGTTCTGTACCTGAGTGACATCATCGGTGATGTCAGCAAACATTGACATCAGTGCTGACATAGCTTTGTTTTCCGAAACCCAAATATTGTTTTCCAATAAAAAAGGCTGCACTGCAATTTCCTTTTCAAATCTAAAAATGTTTGGGAACTATTTTTTTCTACTCGTTTTTTTTGTATATTTTTTTCAGTTGCGAAATTGGACGCCGTGGGAAGAGTGTTGCCAAACCTGCTGCTCCACAGAGACTACCACCAAAGGGTCCAACCGGCAAACCACTGCGAACACCCCATCACTTGGCTGAACCTCATGGACAATCTGATACCTATGAGGTGGAGGACATTGTTGCAGAGAGAATGGCAGAAAGTCCAGCTACTCGCATATCAGAGAAGCAGTGGTACGTCCAATGGAAGGATTACCCTGTTTCAGCCCGGACGTGAAAACCCTTGGAACACCTCAGCGGCTGTGAGCAATTCATCTCTCGATTCAATGAGGATAGGGAGCGACAGGAACAGGAATATGAACAACAGCGCAAGAAGAGAAAGTGGACGCTGAGCAGTGGGCGGCAACAGAAAGTGCAGAGAGTCTCTCGCAGGCAGCATTGACTTCAGCATTGTTAATTACACCGAATTTATCTTCTCGTCGAACATCCACTGTGTGGCTTGCATTCACGGATGCTCCTCAGCCCAGTTTTGCCCAGTGTACCCTGCAGAGAAAAGATGGGCAGCCTTGCAACACAATAATCAAGCATTGCGGTGGAACAACGAATTTACGCAGTCATCTGGTTGCTCAGCACAAGGAATGGTACACCCAACACATGGAGAGGACGAGTGACAATCAGGCCTCCTTGCAGGTGACAGAGAGTGGGACTGTTGACTTATCCACAGGTCGGAAGTGGTCACAGAAGAAGAGACATCAGTCCTGCCGCAAGCTGGCATATTGGCTTTGCACAAAGAAGAGGCCAGCTCACTTGGTGACGGATCCGGAGTTTCATGGTTTTTGTATGGAGATTTCTGCTCAGAAACTTGATTCGTGTTCCGAGAAGGAGATTGACAAGCAGGTACTTGAGATGGTTGCCACAGGAAATCTTTACAACAAGAAGACCGTGTCCAGTCTGAAGGCTGACGGCATCAAACCCAGCATGGCCAGTGACGTTCGGAGCGATAGCGACGTATCACTGATGGGAACAATGCTGTACTACATTGACGCTGACTGGACAGGGTTACACACTATGCTCATTGTTGCTACCGGTTTTTCAGGTGAACGTCATACTCGTGACAACATTCGCAGACAGACTGAGCTTGATCTGGAATCTGTTTGGCTGACCTTTGAGGACATTCACGCCAAAGTATCCGATCAGGGCAGCAATATTAAGAAGGCATCGGGAGGTTTACCTGGTGGTTACTGCACTGCACAAAGCCTCGAACTTGCAGTCAAGGAATATCTCGAAGCTAACGGTCTTGCGAACGTCGTGAAGAAGACGAAGGGCATGATAACATACTTCCACCGCTCCAGCAATCGTCTGAGCAGACTTTCAGACCTGCAGAAGGAGTTGCAAGTTGCTGTGAATCAACCTCCGCAAACAGGCAATGCTGTTCGCTGGCATTACAGACATGACTCCATGAACTGGTTCCATGAGCAGAAGCCTGTTGTTCAAACGTACAATATCAACTATGGAGCAGAGGCCAGACACGAAGATGATCCTTACGCAGACAGTCATATGGACTACAGCGACTGGAAGGTGAATGAACACTCGGTGGTTATTTTGTACCCATCTGCAACTGTGGTGAATGATATCCAGCGGACATTGTATGTAACCTGCTCTCTTGTTTTGCCATCAACGTACATGCTCATCCAAAAGGCACAACAGCCGAATGTTGTTGCTCCATGGGATGTGGCAGTGGTTTTTACACCTGCAGATATGACTGCTGAAGTTGTTCTTGCGCGTCAGTCTTTCTGTGATGCACTTGAGGATCGTTTCATTGCTTCACTGCCTGCACACGTTCTTCGAATGTACTCCATTGCGACGTTGCTGGACCCAAGGTTCAAAAACTTCTGTTTCTTGAGCGATGAGGAGAGGGATACTGCCGTTAACAGTGTCAGACAAGAGTGGAACCTGAAATGGAAACCGAAGGCTGCAATGAGGCACGAACCAAAGCCAGCGGCACGAAGGGATGCACGTCCAGGTTGAACCTCTTTATTGGCTGCAGAATTCGTTTGTAATGTTGCACCACCCGAGCGCAACAATGATTTTCCTCGCGATGAGTTGGATGATTACTTTTCGTTGCCTGTTGCTAACATGCACACCTGCGTTTTTGACTAGTGGCAACAGCACTGTGATCGCTTTCCCTACTTGAACAAGATGGCCCGGCAATACCTGGCGTGTCCTGCGACATTGGCTGCGGTTGAGCGCTTGTTCAGTGGTGCTGGGTTGACTTTCTCGGATTTAGCACAAGCAATGAAGGAAGGCACACTGGGAGCCCGGTTGATGGCTGCCTACAATTATAAGCTTCATATGTATGTTGCACCTTGAGCGCTGTTTCCTGTGTGCAACATCGGATGCCGATCGCCAAATGCTACAAGCTTCACTTCTGCTACGGGCCCTTTTTTTGCACGCAGTCTGACGCAGAATGTACATTGAAGGATGTAACATGTAGCATACCATTTGGATCTTTTTTTTTTTTAGGTATGGATCGCAATTTCCGGTTCGTGCATTCTGACAAGTGACCTGCAGCAGTGGTCAAGGTTGAGGGTAGCTCAGCGGAAATGCACGGGACCATGAAAATATGGGACACAGGTTCAAAACCTGCTGGCAGTAATTTTCTCTTACGTAATTCTGGCGCTGCGCTGCGCGATGCGATGGCGATTTTCTTTGGGAAAAATTACCAATTCGATGCGATTTTTTGAAAATTATCGACGACAATCGCCGATTAACCCATTAATCGGTTCATCGCCAGAACCGGTTACAAACCTTACGGACCAGCGCACTGCACCGCTAGGCGTGCACAGCCCCACAGCCCGGCTGCTAGGCCCCCCCTCGTCCGGGTGAGGCCGGGCACATCGCCCCGAAAGGGGTGCCGGGAGCCCGACGAACCGCGCACCCATATGCCCGCCGGCCCGGCCGGTGACGCTAAGGAAAGCTACATTCGACGGCCGTCCGGTGAAGTAACCTTCAGGAACGTTATCCACTTGGACAAAGTAAAGATGGCCAGGTAGGCCAGGGGTATGGGGGCAGCAAGCCCCACAGGGCTGCGGACCAGAACAATACCGGCTTAACGTAACCTAAGGCCCTAAGGCCCAAAGAAGCCGACACGACCCAGCCAGAAGTGCACGGCACACTTGCACGGGCACCAGGGGGGCACTAAGCGACGTGAGGGAGCAACAAAACCAGGACTCCGGAGACCAGGAGGAACACGCCGGGGGACACACAACACCGCACATGCCAGCTACCCCGGGACTCCCAAAGGGAGCAAGGGAGGCACTGACCAGGGGGGCGTTGCCACCAACGGTGTTGTACAAACGCTGCAAACACCTGATGAAGGGCAACCGACAATGCCAGCAGAAATCAGGTTCAGCGAGATATGGAGTTGTGCATGCGGAGAGGGCATGAGGGCAAGGGCAGGCTAATCGGTACTTCCATGGCGGGGCCCACCGCAGCAAGCGGCACCCCGGTTACCTGCACGGGCCGCCACGTGCGACGAAATAGCCACCACCACATCCGGGATCAGCCACCGCGCATGCATGGGCACCCACCAGCTGCGGCGTGGCAGGCCCATGGACAAGCACGCCAACCACCGGGCGACCACCACACAACAGTCCGCCAACCGCACCGCCACAACAACCCGAACGCTCACGAGCCAAACACATCCTAACTACCGGAACCACGACCCACCAAAACGACCACGCGGACGCCGGCAGCGGCACGACGAGCCCGACGGCAAGCCAGGCAACCATGTGACGGCATGCACCGCCAGGCACCGACCACACTACTATAGAACCAACGCCCCGACCGCAAACAGACCACACGCAAACCGGCCAATACCCAACCGGCCGGACATGCAAGGGTCAAAACGGGAACAGCGTCCTCGGTACTAGCGACACCACGGTGCGCGATGCCCGCCTACGACCACACCCACAAACACGACAACACAAGACACCTCTACCATTATACAACCGACCAACCGAGGACAACAACCTACTACGAACCCTCGGCCTCCCGGGAGAGCGCAAGCTCGACCGAGTCAGGAGGCGTGAGTACGCGTCACGGCATGTGTGTCCCGTAGCACGTGCTTCTTAAAGTCGTCTCACGCCTACTGAAAACCAACCCAGGTGGGGTTGCCTGCACGACAAGGCCTCTGGCCCGGCCCCTGGCCCCCGGGCCCCAGAATCCGGAGGTTGATGAGGCGGTGCAATGGGACCAACCCCCATGTATCATCCGCGCAAAGGAGAGGGATGTGAGACCCCGGTCGAACATGGGTTACCTCTCTGGGCAAAACCCGATGGATGGTATTGCTCGGGGCGGCCCAGCCCTTCTCCCACATGGGGGAGCCGCTTTGTGGGGGCACGTGAACTAGGGCCGTGGGTGGGTGAGCCAAAGCCGCAAGGTAAGAGTCCCATGCGGGGCAACTCCAGTCCCAACATGACCTACCTACCTGATACCCCAGCGGGACGGTATGGGCTACCTCCCCAAGTTTGCGCATGGAGGTTACCTCATGTTTTACTGCCCGCCGGTGACACACCCATCAGCAAAAGTAACAAACATGCTAAGTTAAGTGTCTCTACGCACGCCCCCAATACACACATGAACACCAAGCAACAAGGTGGCACATCTATACACGTGTTCTATTGTGAATATGTTTACCTTTTGTTGTATGTACGTGAGTGGTTTGTGGGACCTCTTGTTTGTGTGGGTGGGTGGCACCACGCACTTGAAGGCCGCCAGCGCGAGGCCCACACTCTATGACGCCCTCCGGGCGAGTGTGTACCTCCGGGCCTATATATATATATATATATATATATATATATATATATATATATGTATATATATATACATATATATATGTATATATATATATGTATATATATATATATATATATATATATAGTCATAGTCATAGTCATGACCACTTATCATGCCGTCTACTGGAGTTACCGGGCATCTCGCGCCGACAGGTGGTTCCTGCCTCGCTCGATCCCGTGGGTCCCAGGGCTGCCTGAGCTGGCCCACAGCATGACGGAGGACCCAGAGGACCGGGGATACCGGTCAACCAGGCTTTGGGGGCAGTGGCGACTGCAAAGCGTTAGCACTAGCAACGGCGACGGACGCTGGCCTGTTTGTTCGCCGGGGGTAAGGGGGCAAGGCACAGCAATGCAGGAGCATTGCAACAAGCAGAAAGCAAAGGCTTCTCCGTCCGGCGCAAAGCGGCAACCAAGGCACAAAGCAGCACGCATGCGGCAACGCAGTAGCAGACTCTCCGTTGTTCGCGTACCCCCACCACCGTGGAGACGTCCAGTACCCGTGACCCCACGTAATCCACTGTCAGTTGCGTACTTGTGAATACCCACCACCCCTGACTCCTCATATCCCACTGCCAGCACGCAATAACCCTTTTATGCACAGCCAGGATTTCTGAGAGGCTCCAGCCTAGCCTGGCCCTCAGCCTTCATCGCCCCCGTGTCCCCACAATGTACGCCGCCGACCCACCGCATCAGTCCCCTAGTATAGTATAAAAACATGGTATCAACTCCACGTCCCCGTGGCCCTGAGCAGCACCCACAGCCCAGTTATATATACTGTGCCGGCACTCCTTGTCAGGGGCCAGAACCCAATCAGCTTCGGGGCATCCTCTTGCCCACGTATAATATAACCTGAGGGTCTACAGGGGGGGACGCTGGCCGCTACGGGACGGGACTGGCGCAACCCGTGAATATCGCTGGCTGGGATTCGGGCTGGTGGGTGCCGTAGCTTGATTATCGACCCCCTTTAGGGGTACCCACCAGAGGCTCGCCCCGGGCTGTGGTAATCAGGTGCACCTCATCTGGCCGACATACTTTGCCCCGGCGCCTACCCTTGACCCTTACCTGCACTGATTGGCCAGCTCCCGTGGTTGCGCCTCTTCCGCCACAGCAGCGGCCAGGCCGCAGGTTCGGCCCCCACTGACGACGTGGCAAGACTACTTATAGCATTGGCCCGCGCGTCACCCCCCGGACCACTCAGCATGCTGCTCCTCCTCTCTCCCCGCCTCTAGCCGACCAGACTGGCGCCCCCCAGAGGTAAGTCGTTACAAATGGTGAGGCGACCACATACTCTTCGCTACGACGCCGCGCAGTACCGCTGTTGCCACGCCGATGCCACCTGCGAGCCACCACCACACGCACCACCGCAACCGCAAGGCCATGGTCAGAGGTTAGACTATGTACATGCCCGCAGGCACTGTCCCTCCAGTTTGTTAACGGGGCCAGGGGATGCCCCTACGCGCCCCCTGAGTTGTTAGAGGGGTCAGGGGGACACCCCAGTACCGCCATGCATCCCCTCAGCTCCCCCACTGTACGGTTGCCCAGTACCGCCGCGTACCCCCGCCGTACGGACCCCAGTACCGCCGCGTATACCCCCAAGACTCCAGTACACCGTCACCTTGAACTCCGCGTGCCCCTCGTGAGTGTTCCTCCGGGGCTGCCACGCCGTCTCAAGTACGCCCGCCATACAGTCCACCTGATGACCTCGCCGTCACATCCCTCTATGCAGAAATCACCACTTTGTCGCCGCTCCCGGGGCCTGCAGGCTGTCCCCGCAACCCCGTGTAACACTGCCAGGGGGCGCCGCAACGCGTGCACCGTAGCGCCGGCAACGATGTCGCCCGCCCCCAGACAACTCCGTGCACCCCACGTGTATCCCGAGCAACCACTCCCAATACTGCCGTTGCCAGGCCGCCAGTAGAGACCCCGGTGCCATGGAAATACCCTACAGGGGTTTGGGCCTTATTACCCTGGTCGGGACGACCCATGACACCTCACTGTTGTATGCGGCGACCCGAGCAGGCGGGTGCAGCATCCCTGTCCAACCCTCATGCACGGGGGCAGTACGGCTCACCATCAGGCCGGCACCACCTGTCACATCGCGTTGGCCATCATACGCCGCCTGCCAGTACCGCACAATCAGGCCATGAGGGCGCTGCTTCTGAGGCGCTAACCCCTCCGCTGCGTCCAGCGTAAGGACGGTAGCAGATGCAACCACAATTCCTAACCCCATCAATCTGCATCACCCCCGGCCCCCACCACGCCGTCACCATTTCATCTGTGATGCCACAACCAGCGAGTTGCCCTCCAGAGCCGCCCCCCATAGCAGCAGGGGCAGGGCTGCCGACGGCGCATCGGGGCATCTCACCCCTTCCACTCGGACGCTCTTCAGGTCACTCTGGATTGTCTTCCAGGCACTTGAGGACATCTGTCCAGAGTGCCGCAGTGCCCACGTCGCCTTAGGCGGCCCCCTATCGGCACGCTCCTTACATGTCCCGCATAGGGGTAGGGAGGCACATTGATGAACCCAAACTGACGCTGTCTCTCCGCACCCGTGGCATCGCTGCGGAAGCACAGACCGCGACAGAACGCAGCTACTATCACAATACTGCGACCACAGGTCCTGCCATACATCGCAGCACGCGTCCTGGAGTCCAAGCAAAGCATCCGCCAGCGTGCGTGCTGTGGCACAACTGAGTAGGCTGCGCCTCGCTTCCTCCCACGTGGACACCGGGCGGAGTATCGGTCGCCAGTCAGGCATCACCGGCGGGCCCGCAATCAGCCGGGGCCACCGCGCAACTTTGGGGCTGTGTGTGCCATGCGCCAGGAGCTCCCAACCGTAGTCCCGTAAGACATCCCCGATGACATCAACCCCGTCTTGCCCCGGGCCCCTGGCGGATGCTAGAACCAAGCGTTGTTCTCCCGCCCGAGCCTCAATGACCGCCGCGAGGCCCAGGGTGTCAAGGGTGTGACGGGCATCGGCAGCCACGTGGTCGCCCCTCTCTGGCAGAGAGAACATGGCCTCTGTGACGTGGCCTTGTGCGTTGTCGCCCTGTACCCGTGCCAGCTGCTTGGAGCCCACTAACACTGCCATGGACCGCCGCTCTGTGACCGCTGGTATGGCTCGTCGCAGCTGCCGGTCATACAGCCACAACGTACCCACGTCAAGTACGACAGCCACCGCCAGGATTGGGAGACTGCACAGAGGTTGCTGAAGGACCGGCAGCACCTCGCGAGGCCAGCCCTTGACGTTTTCCACAGCTGGATGGTTGGCGTACACCTAGAGCCAGGGATCACTCTGGCCGTCAGGGCTTCTCACCATGGTACTTCGCACCAGGGCCCACGATTGCGCCGACACCACGCGGAACCACTACCTGAATGCCGTGATGTCCCGTGCCACCCAGGAACCGTTCCACTGGCTGAAGGCCTGGGCCACCGAGGCCATCCAGTGAGGGAACAAGGACATGGCCTCTTCGTGCGCGATGCACGACCGTGGCACCAGTAGTGCGTGCAGCGGTGCCCTCTGAAAGGTTGCCCGCAGGTCACCAGGGAGGCCGGCAAACGGGTTCCACGGCGGACGCCGTTGGATCCTCCCTGCCGGCGGGCCAAAGGGTGTGTCACCTTGCAGGAACGCGTCTACCGCCCTCCTTCGATCTTGCATCGGCAGCTGCATGATCTGGGTGAGCCGATGGTTCGTGCGGGCATACACATCTTCCCAAATCTGGAACATGTCCTCCACAAAGAGCCTGGCCTTGGCAGGGCCCCGGGACGACGCCGCCCGCACGGCAGCGAGCAGCCGCTTCAGGTCCCCAGGGACTACACCCGCCATCAGGGATTCAGTCCACCTGCAGCCGTGCTCCCTCCACGCCACGAACTCCACCGCCCTGTCTGTCAGGGGTAGCTCCGCCGTGAACTCCTCCACACGCCTGCACAGGAGCCCTGCCACCTCCTCGTCCCGCGCACACAGCAGGCGCATGTGGCCAATGTCCTCCTCCGGCCCCCCACAGAAGATACAGGGGCGGGCCGGTATTGCCATACGTGTGAGCTTCTGTCTCCACCGTCGCATGACCTGCATTGTGGACAAGCGATCGTCTATGCCCTCAGCATATTTCTGTGCGTTTGGCCGTGGTGTATAGCTCCCAGTGGCACCGCATCGCAGGCGCCAGCCAGTGGCGTGTGCGCCCTGGTGCATGCTGCTAGCGAACGCCACTCCATCTCCCGGACTTGCTGAAGGGCTTGCATGGATGGCACACGCGGCTCGAGCTCTCCATTATCCCCCGGCACCAAGAGGATGGCGTGCTCCTTGGGTAGGACGAGATGGACAGGCGGGGCCATTGCACGGGCCGCGGCAGAGTCCGGCGCCTCGAGCGGGACCGCCGCCAAGTGCGAGCTCTGCCTCACCACCCAGTGGTGCGGCCCCCGAACTCGACGTGGCAGCTGGCGCAGCCCCTCCACTATCCAGCTCAGTGCGTGCTGGTTGACCAGATGTGATGTCGGCCCATTGATGCCACCGTACAGGGCCTCCTGCGCCCTGCGGAGATGCGCTGCTATGATGGACGCATCCACCACGTGCACCGTGCACGCTGACGGGGGCGTGTGCAACAGGTATGCCGCCGCGCCGATGATCTCTGCCTCCCGGACCGTGCCGTAGATGGCACCCGTCCACGTGGGGATTCCGTGGCCCGCCACCGCCACGTTTGTGGCGTCGTCTCCCTGGGGCGACGCGTCAGACGATGTGACTTTAGTCGCCACCGGCATCCAGCAGTACCGGTGGGGTTCCAGCCACGCCACGTCGGATTGGGGGCTCTGCACCAGCCTTCCAAGGGACGACGCACTGGAGGCCATGAGCTCCGGGGACCGGACTAATTTCGGCCGATACACCGCATGTGTTCTCCAGGCCAGGTCACATCCACACACTGACTTCATGGCGTCCAGGGCGGTGGTATACTCCGCCCCCCAAAATCGTTGCGGAGCAGCAGGGCTGGTACACCACCACAGATCCCTGTTCCACCGCACCGCCATCACGCAACGACGTGATAGCTAGGGCGGATCGTGTGGCATGTTGGACATCCGAACCACTTCCGGGACCGAGTACTAATCTGGATCCAGGACAGGGCCTGGTGGTAGCAGAAGGACAATTGCCCACTCGCTGCACCCGTCCACCGCCGCGCAAGCCCTGGACAATGCTGGCCGCCCGTGCACAACCCACAGTGGTGACGGGTTTCTGCCGCCCCCAGCGTGTGGAGTGAGTAGGGGGACGGATGCCGGATCGTCTTGCTGCTGGTAACCCTCAAAGACGTCCCCCAACAGAAAGAGGAGGGCGGCTACCGGGACGAACGGCATGGATAGCCGCGGGTTGGCCGGGTCCCATCCTTCCTCCCTGTACCCGCCCACCACATGCATGTCCCCCGCAGTGGACTGTCTATTGCGTTTGCTGGCCTTCTTTCGGCGCACCGGGTGAATTAGCCGCTGAGTCAAAGGACCAGGAAGCTGCGGCTGGAAGACGTCGCGGAGCCCCGTGAACCACACGTGGTCCAGCTGATGGGGCTGTACTCCTGCGTGCGGAAGGTGCAGGTGGTCCTCATGACACTCCTCGAGCTGGACAGCCCAGTGCCCAGGGGCAGGACAGGGGAGCCGCGCATGCAGGAGGTCATTTGCGGGATCAGTCAGGGACTGTACCGCCGTATCTGTGCGCGGCCCCGAGAGAACGCAGATGTCTCTACCCTTAAAGGAATCGGATTGGGACACCCACTTCCGCCCCGCCCACTGCACTTGCGGCAGATGAGCTTGTACACACGAGTACACTGACGATGGCATGAGAAGTCCTACGCCCAACGTCCCCATCGCCCTGAGTACCCTGTCCACCCGCGTATTGCCAGCGTGCGTGGCGAATGACGCAGAGGGCACCATGAACTGCCCGCACACTCCGTACTGCACGTGCATGTCCCGGAGCATGGCCCGCAGCTCATCCCGGACTGTCGTCGACCTGTGGTGGGTGAGTTGAGCCATTGTCGCCACGACGGAGTCGCGGCAGGTTACCTGGACATCCGCCAACCGTAACCCATGACCCGACCGCGCCGCTACGTTGGACAGCTGCTTGGGCAGCTTCTCGAATTGCAGGGCCGCAGCCTTGATGGCAGTATTCAGCTTGATCAACGGCTCCGCCGTGTCGGACAGGTAGGGCACCGCGTACGACACGATGCTCCCAAGCACAGCCCCCATCACCTCATGAGGCACTGACGCCGGCCCCAACATGTTCTTGCACCAGCCCAGCAGAGCTTCACACCGGAGTACATGTTTCTCCCTCATGGTCGCCACCCCCCTGGGATCGAGGCCCAGGCCCAAGTATGGTATAGTGCCCTTGGCGCGTAAGCATACCCATGGGACCGCCGTGTTCCCTGGGCTCAGGCACACCATGATCAAGTGGATGCGAGCAGTATTGGCATAGGCGCATTTGCCGACGTTGAGGGACATGCCCATGTCCGTGAGATATTGCGCTATCGCCGCTGCATACTCCAGGAATTGCGGCAGGGAGTGCGTCATCAACATGAGGTCATCACAGTACGCCTGCACCAGGGGTGGCACCGCATGGCGAGCATCTCCCCGCGCCTTGCATTCAAGGCTCCACAGGAGAGGTTCTAAGAGGAGGAGGTAGAGCACAGCGCGATCAGCACTGCCCTGCCGCAGGCCCCTGTGGAGCCGAATGCTCGTCGTCAGGCCGTGCGCAGTGACGATGCCCACCAGATACCCGCAGCTGAGGGTATGGAAGAGCCTGATGAGCTCTTCTGGGACTCCCATGTGGCGCAGGAGGAGCGCCAGCGCCCCATGCAGCGCTGTGTCAAAAGCTTTCGACACATTGAAGGCCAGGTCGTGGTTTTCCTCCTGCCCACGCTGCAGCCTGCGCCGGGCCACGAACACCGGGGCAGCCGCCGTGGAGCCCGGCATGGCCCCGAACTGCCAGTCCGCAGCCCGTCCCTTGCGTGCCAGGACAGGTGTGAACCTCCGCATGAGGGGAGTCATGAGCGTTCGCATGTCTTGCTGCCCCAGCGCTATCGGCCTATACTCGTCCAGGTTGCCCATGGCTGTGCCCTTAGGCATCAGCCAGATAATGGCCTCGTGCCAGGACTCCGAGACGTCCGCACCCCAAAGGATAGCCCTGTACGCGTGCACCAGGAGCCCCTGCACCGGTTCAGGCAGCTCTGCTATGAGCCCAGCTGTGACCCGGTTGGACCCCGGAGCTTTGTCTTCCGCCACGGCCTGTCTCATGGTGTCTTTAAGGTCCTGCAGGGTGTAGTCCTGCACCGACCTCCATTCCTCAGGCACCCCCCTGGGAATGTGAGCCCGGACCAGCCGCTCAAAGGCCGGCAGGTTCACTGGCCGCTTGGCGTACAGCGCCTCCCAGTACCTCTGGACCTCGCCAATGACGTCCGAGGCCTCCAAGAGCACCTTCTTTGACTCGCGGACGCGTACGGACCACAGGCCCGACGGAGCATAGTTCACCACGTTGATGGCCTCCCGTATCGCCGTCCATCGGAGCTGCAGATCCGGCACCCTGCCCCGCCAATAGTCCTTGATGGACCGGCGCCTGTTGCTCCTGAGGACACCCCGCAGCTCTTCCACGCGTGTCTCTAGCTGGTGGAGCTGTTGGTCCAACGCGGCACGTACGTCCTCCACCGAAGCGGAGGATAGGTCGGGGTCCACCCGCCGGAGGTGCTGTAGCAAGGCAGTCGCTTCCTGGGAGTGGAGTCTGGCCGCCGCCGCGTCCCGTTGCCACAGCTCATGGGCGCGCCAGGCCAGGGCCTGCTGATCCAAGAGGACCTGGGCCAGAGACGCCTTCGTCTCCGCCTGCCCGTACGGGTACTGCGGGTCCACGCCCGATGGCATCTGCACTCCCGTGACCCTGGACACGTCATCACGGAAGGCGTAGAGCAGGTCAAAGACCGCCTGCACCTCCGACGTGCCCATGGTGGCAGTGTCCTGGTCCGACGAGAGCCACGCCTGCAGCCGCCAATCCCCGCAGGCCTTCTGCAGTACTGCCGCCGCCGCCTCACAAACCCCCGGGGAGTCCGGGCGTATGGCATGCAGCCTGCCTTGCACGTGCGAGTAGGCCATCCTGGTGACCCTCTCTTTGCCAGCCACCGCCAGCAGGAGGGCCAAGACCACAGGGCCATGATCCGACCCCAGCGACGCTGGAGACCGCCCTGGCGCCAAATGTGGGCGCTCAGGCGCCGCCCAAGGGACCAGAGGCGAGTTCAGAAGGAAGGAGTCCAGTCGGTGCCCTGCCCTCGTGGGCCTCCTGTCCTCCTCCCGTTCCGGGCCTGCCCTGCGGAAGCCACACTGTTCTCACAGGGCTTGGAACCTCCTTGTGGTGGGGTGCCAAGGGGACTCCAGCCACACGTTGAAGTCCCCTCGGAGGAGCACGACCCTGGTGCAACCCGCGCTCTTGGCCACCACGTACATGGCCACGTCAGCCCAGAAGGACGCCTTAGACGCCCAGGAGTCGCCGCCGCTGCCCGGGCCGTGGACGTTGATGACCGTGAGGGTGCCACCTGCGGTCACCACATCGAGGGCCACGGCCTTGCCCGGCACGATGTCCACGACGTCTCGAACTTTAAAGAAGGTCCCTACCAGGACCGGCCCCCGCTGTGCCCCTTCCGCCTGTCACCCCTGCTGACTTGCTCCGGATCAACGACTGCATTTCTCAGAATCCTCAAAATCCAGGGTCCAAATCCAAAAATATAGAAAATGTAATCCTCCTTCAACCCTGAACAGCAACCAGATCCCACAAGTACAGCAATAACCCAATTCACAATCCAAATCAGGCTGCGGGCTTTCGTTCAGCACACCGGTATTCGCACGGTGGCGGGCATGTACAAGAATTGCACCAAGGAAGAAAGTCCTGAAATTGGCATATGAACACAAATAAAGCAAAGTTGGGGAAAGATGGATACTTACACAATCACAGCCATAGACCCCTCATTCCCTGGACTCAAGACCTTCCCTTGACTCACCAACATGATGCCCTGAACCCAGTCCAATAAGATGGTTAAATGCCATGTATCAAAAGTCACTACATAAACCCCAAAAATATGTTCACTCTCAAGCCTCTAAATCCTAGCCCAATAGGGGAGGTGGCGTGTCATGGCCTAGAGTGGCACTCAGGACCATGCCCTACCCTGACATGACCTTGGTTGGACTTGGAGTCGAATGGGCTTGGAGGAATGACCTATGAGTTTGAACTCATAACATGCCAAAAACTGCCAATTCACACCATACTGACCATATATCACATACATGCTCAAAATTGAAGTTACCACTTATCCGAAGGCTCAAAGCATGCATGGAATCGAAGTCTAATATTCATGGAGGATATAGACCAAAGATCAATGCCCATGTACATCCCCACTTTACCTTCGAAACTCCTTCAGATATGGGCGCCACGCACTGCCCAAGTCAGCCCATGATCTTGAGACCAATTCCTGTAATCGTTCGTGTGCCAAGCCAAATGGAGTACGCGATCCGGCATATGGTGGTGTTCAACTCCAAAGCATATGCCAACATATGAACAACATACCATGGTTCGACTCTCCATAGGCTTCTTGCTGATTGTGGACCAGGTGAGTACACGAAACGCAAAAATGAGCAAAAATTGAGGTCAAAAACATGAAAATATGACCAAATACAAAGTTGTCATGATAGTATATCTCTATGCTCACCCATGATATCCGCTCATGGTTCAATACACAAATGATTGGGACCATTTGCGAACAATTTCCCCACTTCGATCCCCAATCGGGCGCATGGAGATACCTTCGCCACTAATATCTACATGCCCCATGAAAATGGGAGTGCACCCATGGATCTCTTTGTCAAACATACCATGAGCAATACATACGCGGTAGACTTGGTCTAGCGCTTTGAATTCCACAATTGGGACATGGGCAAGGCCCTTGTCACGTATGGCTCCCTGTCTCTTCGGCCACACGAAGATATATAACATGGGCGTGAGCATATCAAACATATACCATGCATACAACACATACCCTCAAAATATGGCTCCCACCATGATATGCCATGTCCCTCCATTGACATAACTTCACGTTAAAAATACGTAGGAACCCAAGAAAAGTTGCTATGCAACCCCAACACTCATGCGGTACACTCGAGGGTCACAATAAAATGTTCGGTTGCACGGTCCAAGAGTTATATATCACTTTATACCCTCTTGACCATTATCCCTTGCTATATCGGGCATGTGTACACACCAAAGGCGTTTGATGCTTCCTAAATTAAGTTGAGACCAAGGCAGTTCCAACCCAACCTTTCTTATTCTCTTTCCTCACACTCGCTCGTAGATATTGCTCTTCAAAGTGGTCCCGCGCTTCGCTTTTGTTTCCCTTATATCTCCAAGTCAAATGGGTGGCAAGTATAAGGGAAACCTGATTCGGGCATAGGGAAAAGAGTACGACCACTCGAAGAAGTCCAAATCAAGTGCGGCGATGTCGAAGTCGAAAATCCGATTTCGACATCGCGAAAAATTCTGATTAAAATTTCAACTGCTTATTTAGAGAATTGCGGATGCAACGAACCCTTTGCTGATGAAATCTGACCCTTCAACGGAATATCCGCCAAAATATCTGGAAATAACAGTTAACCAATCGGTTAACGCAAAATCGCGAGCCAACTGACAGTCGCCGATACATTGACCATCAGAACGAAAGGCTGAAAAATTACGGAAACATTATGATAATAAAACACTGTTGATTCCTGATATTCCGATATATAAATCTCCGCTGGCGGTGCCTCGGTACTGAATATGGCCGCTCATAGCCGGAATGGCCCAACCTATCACACTATCACATCGGGTTAGGTCAGGTGGATGGGAGAGTATGATATCAGCCAATGGCGGCTTGCCGGCACATGGATACACACCCCAAGTGACCCCAAGATGGCCACGGGGGTCCGAACCGGCTTCACCCCCCTTCTCAGAGCGTTGTATCCGCTCGGAAACCAATGAAGAGAGGACGGGAGGACCCCAATGGGCTCCAACCCCCCCCTCCATGTCCCAAGGACACATGGAGGCCCCACACACGTCGTAGGCGTCCCCCATGCCCCAAGGGAGGGGTGAGGACACTGATAATCAGCGCCCTACGCCATATCCGGTCTCTTCTTGATCTACAACATGGACCAAGGGGATCAAAGATAGAAAAACGTCGTCGGTCGACCTAAATAAGTATACCACAATGCAATATATATGTGGAGATCGAGTGAAGGGGGTATATGGCCGCTCAAGGCCGAAAAATCCCCGGATGAACGCCCTCACTTGTCTCCCCATTCACAGAAACAAACAAAATGCCAAGGGGGGATCCATTACGGTGCTACAGCAGCAACCAAATGGACCAATACGTCCTTGACATCCAAAGAAATACTCTTTTTCTTTAGGTAGTCCATCCAGACCGTGGTATACCTCGGCACGAAACTGCTCGGAGGCTCCCACGAGTCCCTGGATGCGGCGAATCCCTTCCAACGGACTTTATACAGCCTACCCCCAGGCGTCCCCGGGTCCGGCTTGTCCGCCAGGATCTTCTCGGCGGTGAAGTCGTCGTCCTCACCCTCGTCGTCCGAGTCCACATCGCCGGCCGTGAACTCGAAGGTGACGGGACGTCCGCTGGGGTCTGGTGCTCGGGGATGAAGCTGGGTATGGTCGCGGTCCAGGATCTTGTTATCCTCCACACGAACCGCAAACACATCCTGTCCGACCTTCCGCACGATTACCCCCGGCACGTACCAAGATGCCTGCCGATGCCTGGACAGGACATCCTTGTGGTGCCGCTCCACCCACACGGTGTCTTGGAGAGCATACTTCTGGACTTTTCCCTGCTTGAAGTACTTGGCCCTCTTGTCATGCTCGTCCTGTAGTGCCTTGCACACCTTGGCCGCCGTGTCGTCCGCCTCAGCCATCATAGCGTTCGCATCCCGGGCCACTTTGCCATGGTTCATCCACGGGAGAGTGCGTGACACTCGATCCCGTAGGAACAGGATGCGGTGGGGCGACAGTCCAGTGGGTCCCGGAAGGTCGTGATACGCTTGGAGTACCCTCCACAGCGAGTTGTACCAGTTCCGGCCCGGTTCGTCGATGTGCAGCTGGCGGAACTTTTCCAACATCTGACGCCCGGCCACCTCAGCACGGCCATTCGACCGGCTGTGGTACGCCACGGTCTTGGCGTGCCGAATACCCATGTGCTTGCACATCGTCGTGAACCACGTCCCCACAAACTGACTGCCCCGATCGCTGCAGATGACAGCTGGGACATCGAAAATCGTCAGCCAATGCCTGATCATGGCATTAGCGACAGTCTTGGCCTGCAGCCCCACTCCATGCTTGTCCTTCTTGTCCTTCTTCTTGGACTTCTTGCCCGGTACTGCCACGATATACCCGCTGTGCCTGTCCACCGCCAGGATGACACAGTCGTAGGTCTCTCCGTCCACGATGACCTCAGGCATGGCGAATACATCCATGGCCACGGACCGCATAGGAGCCTCCGGTATAGCCGTATACACCGGATTGCCCGCTGTGGAGTGGTTGGGGCTCTTCGTGGCCCGACACACGGCACAGTCGCTGCAGTACCTATCCAGGATGGCGTAGTACCCCGGTGGGAACTTGAAACGCCACTCCAGGTCCTGCTGCATCTTGTCTCGGCCAGGGTGCATGAGCTGGGCGTTGTGCCAATGGTCAATGAGCTCCTCCACTCGGTTCTCGGGCACCAGCAGCTTGTCCTTGAGGAACAACTTGTCGCCATCCTCGATCAAGCCCTCGGGCCATTCGTCGTCCGACAGGGCGCTCACGGCATTCGAATACTTGCTCCAGTGCTCGGATGCCGCGTAGTCATCCGACCAGTCCTCTGTGAGCACCGACCTGACTAGCTCTACAGGGGCCACCATCCATTACTCGAGGGTTTCCTCTCGAATAGCTTGGACGCGGGCACCCCGGAACTTGGCCAGGTCCGTACGGTTTGCCATCACCACAAAGCACTTGACCCCCTCCTGCTCCATGACCTTCTCCATCTCAATGATGCGCTTGGCCTCCTCGGTCTCCTCGGCGTCTCCATGGCTGGATATGTCCATCCAAGCCTTGCCCGCGGGGTAGGCTCACCGACTGAGGCAATCTGCCACAGTGTTGTCCTTTCCCGGGACGTATACGACGCTGAGGTCGAACTTGGCGAACGTCTCGTGCCACCGGGCCCTCCTTGCCGCCGGTCCCGAGGGGGTGTCGATGTGCTCCTTGTGCCAGCTCTGCAAGAACTGATGGTCCGTGCAAACCACTACCGGTTGCAATCCGATGTGGCCAGACCACTTCCTGAGCGCACAAACAATGGCGTATGTCTCCTTCTCCCTCGCAGTCCAGGTGCGGCGTTGGCCCTCGGCCAGGATCCGGCTCCAGAACGGCACGGGTACATGTGACCCGTCGTCTCGGATCTGCTCGAGGACTGCCCCCACAGCATAGTCCGAGGCGTCCGTCCGTAGCACGAATCCCTTGTCTGGGTCCACCAGGAATAGCCCCAACTGCCCCAGGAGTCGCTCCTTCAGGCGGTTGAACCCATCCTCAGCCTCAGGGGTCCAGGCAAGCTTCTTCTTGCTCCCCTTCCGGCCATCGAACTTGCCCACTTGCAGCATCTTGTGCAACGGCCCCGAGAGTTCTGCATACATCCGGACATAGCCCGAATAGTAATTGCAGAACCCCATGAAGGACCGGAGTTCGCTGATGGTCTGGGGCTTCTCCCAGTGGTGCAGGGACGCCAGCTTCCCAGGCATGGGACGGCGTTGCCCGTGACCAACCACGTGACCCGCGAATTCCACTTCCTTCACGAAGAGTGAGGCTTTGGTGGGCTTGCACACCATGTTGTGCTTGTCCAACTCGCTGAGCACTCGGCGCAGATCCTTCTCATGCGCGTCGATGAGCTCGTCCTCAGTCATGTTCTCCGTGCCGGACCCGATGATGATGTCATCCACGAAGGGATCGGCACAGTCCAGGACAGGACCGAGTAGGTCCTCCATCATGCGCTGGAAAGCGGCGTTGCCATTCTTGGCACCCATAGGCACCACTTTCCACTGCATGGGCCCCAGCGGCGTCGACATCGCTGTGCAGGGCCTGGAGTCCGGGTGTAGCGGCATCTGGTGGTAACCGTGTTTCAGGTCCAACACCGTGAAAATCCGCTTTTTCTGCTGCTTTTGGAGGATGGAGTCGATCAGGGGAAGCGAGTACGAGTCGTGCTCGGTCTGCTCGTTCAAACCTCTGTAATCAACCACCAACCTCCACTCGCCCTTCTCCTTCTTGGGCACGATGAAGGCCGGGCTGGCCCACTCACTGTCGGAGGGTTCGATCCATCCCCGCTCAATGAACTCGGCCAACAGCTTCTTCATGGCCTCGGCTCGATCGCCCTGAAGTTGGTACTCCCGATGACGATAGATCTTCGGGTTCGGCTTCAGCTTGATCTTCGCTGTACCAAACCTCCCACGATCTGGAGGGTTCTTGTTGGCGACGCCACTGAATAGCCGCGGATAGGCCTTGATCAGCCTCTCCTTCAGCTCGGCGACCTTCGGGTTCTCCTGGGCCTCCTCAGCCGCTTGCTTCGGTATAGACACAACCGACCGCACTGCGGTATAGGCCTCTTCTGGGTCCGATTCCAACTTCTCCTCGTCTGATATGCCGTCTTCATCGTCGTGGGGAGCTCTTCCCACCGATAATCTTCGGAAATTTGCGGCCTCGGGCTGGTGACTGTCGTTATCGGCACCCATTCTTGGAAAATCCCATGTTGGTGGGTCCGACGCAACCGGACCATCGTATTGGTCCGCGATGTGATCCATGACCCTCGCCACGAACTCATCCTTCTCGTACTTGCCGGTGACCAACATCTTGTCATCCCACCAATGCGGAGATGTGACCATGGCCCGCCTCTTCTTGGCTGCCACACGGTCGTGCATCCCCATCCGCATATAGTTGACGACGTCGTCGATCTCGGCGTGGGACAGGACGTCAATGCCATCAATAGGCTGATCCGTCCCCTCCTTGGGCTCAAACATGACCTTCATGGGCACCGCCTCCACCCTACGGATGAATGCTTCATCACCCGTGGGCTGGGCTTGCGCCCCATCCACCAGGAAAGCCTTGGTACCCCACGCTTGACCCGGGGAGGGCATTGATACACCCTTGGCGTCGATGAACAACTCCTCCTCTGGCCCGAATGACATCTCGTTCAGGGTGATGGAGTCCAGCGCCGACTTGAGACCCTCCAGCGGACATGGGGTGGATCCTATGCCGGTTATGACCAGGATCCCCTTCGCCCTATCCGCAATGATCTTCTCCACCGTACGTCTGGTATTGTCCAGGGAGCCATGCCAATACATGGGTCCCCACTCCTTCAAACCCCAATGCCTATGCCAGGCTGAGTCTCCTCGATGCCAATGCCTCCTACACTTCCGCAAAAGTGGGGCATCCCGGGAAGCGAAGACGTCCGTCTCGGGCGCTTCGGCTCCCAGCGTCTGGATCATCCTGGCATACACCTGTGGCGCCATTCCATACTCCGTGAGCTGAACTCCACGATCTCCTCTGGACTTGGCACCCACAGCTTGCACCGCTTGGACTATCCGTTCCTCTTCCTCAGCATTCCATTGGGATGATCCGCATGCATAGTCCGTGGACAGCCATGTGAGGCATTCATCGTCCTCCCGGACCAGCGTTGCACGATGGGGAAGGGCTCCAATGGCGTTGGCCACCATGAAGTCGTACCCCATGATCATATCCCAATCTGTAATGTCGGCCACATAGAAGTTCCCGGATAGAGTGCTTCTCTTCGCCTGATCAGGGCGGTTCAAGCGCTCATGTTCCCAGAATTCCATACTGATAGTGGCCTCATGGGTGCCACCACCCATGATCTCTCCGTTGGCGACCTTCAGGCGGACTGGTCTCCGGCTGGGCTGCAGGAGTTCCTCCTTGAACAACCCTCTCCGGACCAGACTCACCTGGGCACCCGTATCCACTAACACATCCACCACCTTCTCCTCTCGTCCGCACCGTACTCGCACTTTCAAGTGCAACTGCCGCTCGTCGCCATGAGGTGTATGGACGACTCTCACGGCATGCAACTCTAGCACGTCCGGGTGCATCAGGACTTCAAGGGTATGGTCACGGATGGTGTAGATCTTGGGTTGGTCCTGCCCGTCCGAGGGGCTCTCTGTGGTCGCTCCTTCCTTCTTGCCATGTCCCGTACCCACATGTACTTCCCTTGGCAGGGCGCTCCAGGGGTTGGGAGTGGCGAAACTCAGTGGTTTTGGCTCTTCCGGAGCCTTCTTCGGCACCCGATGTGCCTTTGCTTTCTCTGGGATTCCACTGATTTTCGGAGGAGAGACCTCCGAGGTCCCACTCCCGTGGGGGCTCCTCTAGACTTGGCTTCCCGCAGCCCCTTCCGGCTGCGATCCCCCAGGACTTTGTCCACCACGTTGCTGGGCTTTGAGTTCCTCCAACGTCCTCAACATGTCCTCAGCAACCTCCTCGATCGACGTCACTCGTCGGTCTTGGCCAGGTCCACCACCATAGCCTCTTCCTCCGCCTTTTCCTTGGCCTTTGCCTTGGCCTTTTCCCCCGTCTCCGCCCTTCGCCTTCCAGTTGGAAATCCGCTGCTCCTTGGGCTTCTTCTCGGGGTGGGCGGCGAAGTAGGCCTTCTTGTCCGCCTCGTACACCTTGCACTGACGGTGGTCATGTGCATGGTTGTTTCCCTTGCCATAACAGACCCAGCACCCGTCGTGCTGAGACCTGTACTCCCGGAACGAGAGTGGTGGGTTCCCGATCCTCCTTGGCCCTTTGCCCTTCTTGGGTCCCACCTGGCTCCATCTGGACCGATCCTGCCCATGGTTCTTCACGTTGTGCGCCACAAACGCGAAGAAATGGGCCTCCTCGTGATCCTCCCGGGACCAGTGGTCTTGGCCACTTCCACTACCATCCTCCGCAGAGTTGGCCGTGTCCTCCTGGATCTCCCGATGGTGACGGTCTTCTCGGTGGCCTCGTTGTCCATGACCATGTCGATCCTGCACGTGGGCCTCGTTCTTCGCATTGAGCTTCAACTCCACCGTGATGTACTTCACGATCTCGTCAAGGCTCATGCGGGCGAAGATGACTTGCATCCTCAGCGGCTCCCCGCGCCTCCACTCCACGTTGTTGAGGCGCAGCAACCTTTGCCCCATGGAGTCTCCGAATACCTCCACGTACACGGCGTTCTTCAGGCCCAACATCCGGTTGGGTTCGCCCAGGTTCCTCCTGAAGAACTCCATGATACCCGCATGGGTATCCTCCGCCGCCATAATCTGCACCGCCACCCGCTTCTTGGCGCGCTTCTTCTCCTCGTCTTCCACTCGTCGCTTCCAGTTGCCGGGGAGGACGTCCTTCAGCAAGTGGCGGATCTCACTGGCCTCGTTCCAGTCTTCCACCAACTTGAGGCATCTGCGGTACTTCCGCAGATACCGGTTCCACTCCCGGACCCGCAACTCACCGCGGTCCAGCGGCAGTGGAATGGACCACAGGTCCTCCAGCTTCTGGTTAGGAGCGTCCACCCGCTCCTCATCCTCCAACCACTGGAGGCAGGCCTGCTCCGTCCTGATCAGTCCTTCCCGGATCTGATCCCGCAGCTCCTCCTTCAGGTCCTGCGCCAGGCGGTGTGGGAATGTCCGGCATACCCACTTATCCCGCGGCGCTCCCCGCATCTTGCCGACGACCTCCTCATCGAAATCCTCCCAATCCAGGATGAAGTCATCCAGGCTGGAGGGGTTACCATCGTAGTAGGGGATTTTGATTCCCCTGAGGTCGTCGATCCTGATGGCGTCTCCGACATCTCCAGCCACCACTCCACCGAGACGGATACCACCTGTGGCCGGGGGGTGTGAGTACACTCCCCGTACATCCCTCTCCTCCATGGAGTGCGGTCCAGTTGGGCCTGAACCCATGGGGTTTGGAATGCGGGAAGGACTTGCTCCATCGGCCGTCCATATCCCCGTATTAGGGTCCTTCGCCCACAGGTTTCCGCTTGGATGGCCTCGACCATGTCCGCCGGCGCTTCCCATGCTTCGCCCCTGCATGGTTTGGTTCTGGATCTCCTCTTCCGCATAAACTGCATAGGTAGTCGTACTTGGCGGTAGATCCTGGGCGGCATGGGACATCTGCACTGTCAGGCTCCTCGGGTCCGTGGCTACGTGCCCTTCCCGCATGGACCCAGCCGGTGCCGTGTGTTCCCCGAGCATTGTGGACTCGCTGAATAGGGGAACAAACGGCAACGCACCCGGGTCAACACGCGGAGGCGCGTATGGTGCCTCTGTAGGGCCGCCCATTGGTTTCTCCATGGCGCTCCTGAGGGTCTTAACCCGCTCCACCAGCTCTACCGCGGCCGGCTTTGCCGGGAGCTCCGGACCCGAGGCGAGGGGCTGTCGCTCCTCTAGCCTTTTCAGGCGTCCCGACATGTCCTCCACTAAGTGGAGGAGGCTGTCCACCACTTGCTGCTGCTTCTGCAGGGCCAGCTCCAGATTCTCCCGGTACCGGGCCTGATCCGCTCGCAGCTCCTCCATGTGGTTCTCCGCGGCCGACTGGTCGTCCAGGATCCCCGCGACGTCCTCCTCTAGAGCGTCCTTGGCGTTGTCCAGGCGGTCAAGATGACGCACGATGGCGTCCATCCCCATCTTCGGGTACTTGCCCATGAGGAAGGACACGTGCTCACAGTGGCACGCAGCGTGCTTTCCGCCGGATTCAGCGCAACCCGCGGTTCCCGGCACCTCAGACTCATCACCCATAGGCGTATCGCCTATGGCGTCCGTCTCTGGTCCCGTGTGCCGGGGCACAGGTGCCGTCCGGGCCCTGGCTGGCCTCTCCAAGCCCTCGGCGTCGTGCTGCAGGGCGGGCTCGGGGGCCGTATGCGCCCTGGCGATCGGCGCGGACATCTCCGGCTCCGAAGGTGGCTCGTAGGCTGTCCGATAGCCCTCGGAGTGCCCTTCGGATTCCCACAGCCTGACCGGGCTGGGGTCCGTGTCCATAGCCCCGGCGTCCCTTGCCGCGGACTTGGGTGACCCGCGCTTCCGGTAGCGCCGGGCCCGTCCTCCACTGCTGCCTGAATGGCAAGCCTCATCCGAGTCCTCCGCGGCGGAGCGGAGGTTGCATGCCTTACGGCAGCGACGCTCACACATGGAGACCAGGTCCTCCATGTCACGTCCTCCTCTTCCCGACTGTCGTACTTCTCTTCGGGCTTCAACTTCCGGAGTTCGCCATGCTCTTGAACGTCTCCGCTCTTCTATAGCTCCAATCTCCGGCGTGGTCTCCACCGAGTCCACAATACGCACCCGGGGCGTACTTGGGCAGCGCTCATAAGGGCCCAAGTCCCCGGGTCGGCGGTTGATAGGGGCAGCAGGTAAGCCTCTGCTACCATGAAGAAGGTCCCTACCAGGACCGGCCCCCGCTGTGCCCCTTCCGCCTGTCACCCCTGCTGACTTGATCCGGATCAACGACTGCATTTCTCAAAATCCTCAAAATCCAGGGTCCAAATCCAAAAATATAGAAAATGTAATCCTCCTTCAACCCTGAACAGCAACCAGATCCCACAAGTATAGCAATAACCCAATTCACAATCCAAATCAGGCTGCGGGCTTTCGTTCAGCACACCGGTATTCCCACGGTGGCGGGCATGTACAAGAATTGCACCAAGGAAGAAAGCCCTGAAATTGGCATATGAACACAAATAAAGCAAAGTTAAGGAAAGATGGATACTTACACAATCACAGCCATAGACCCCTCATTCCCTGGACTTAAGACCTTCCCTTGACTCACCAACATGATGCCCTGAACCCAGTCCAATAAGATGGTTAAATGCCATGTATCAAAAGTCACTACATGAACCCCAAAAATGTGGTCACCCTCAAGCCTCTCAATCCCAGCCCAATGAGGGAGGTGGCGTGTCATGGCCTAGAGTGGCACTCAGGACCATGCCCTACCCTGACATGAACTTGGTTGGACTTGGAGTCGAATGGGCTTGGAGGAATGACCTATGAGTTTGAACTCATAACATGCCAAAAACTGCCAATTCACACCATACTGACCATATATCACATATATGCTCAAAATTGAAGTTACCACTTATCCGAAGGCTCAAAGCATGCATGGAATCGAAGTCTAATATTCATGGAGGATATAGACCAAAGGTCAATGCCCATGTACATCCCCACTTTACCCTCGAAACCCCTTCGGATATGGGCGCCAAACACTGCCCAAGTCAGCCCATGATCTTGAGACCAATTCTTGTAATCCTTCGTGTGCCAAGCCAAATGGAGTACGCAATCCGGCATATGGTGGTGTTCAACTCCAAAGCATATGCCAACATATGAACAACATACCATGGTTCGACTCTCCATAGGCTTCTTGCTGAATGCCGACCAGGTGAGTACACGAAACGCAAAAATGAGCAAAAATTGAGGTCAAAAACATGAAAATATGACCAAATACAAAGTTGTCATGATAGTATATCTCTATGCTCACCCATGATATCCGCTCATGGTTCAATACACAAATGATTGGGACCATTTGCGAACAATTTCCCCACTTGGATCCCCAATCGGGCGCATGGAGATACCTTCGCCACTAATATCTACATGCCCCATGAAAATGGGAGTGCACCCATGGATCTCTTTGTCAAACATACCATGAGCAATACATACGCGGTAGACTTGGTCTAGCGCTTTGAATTCCACAATTGGGACATGGGCAAAGCCCTTGTCACGTATGGCTCCCCGTCTCTTCGGCCACACGAAGATATATAACATGGGCGTGAGCATATCAAACATATACCATGCATACAACACATACCCTCAAAATATGGCTCCGACCATGATATGCCATGTCCCTCCATTGACATAACTTCACGTTAAAAAAACGTAGGAACCCAAAGAAAGTTGCTATGCAACCCCAACACTCATGCGGTACACTCGAGGGTCACAATCAAATGTTCGGTTGCACGGTCCAAGAGTTATATATCACTTTATACCCTCTTGACCATTATCCCTTGCTATATCGGGCATGTGTACACACCAAAGGCGTTTGATGCTTCCCCAATTAAGTTGAGACCAAGGCAGTTCCAACCCAACCTTTCTTATTCTCTTTCCTCACACTCGCTCGTAGATGTGGCTCTTCAAAGTGGTCCCACGCTTCGCTTTTGTTTCCCTTATATCTCCAAGTCAAATGGGTGGCAAGTATAAGGGAAACCTGATTCGGGCATAGGGAAAAGAGTACGACCACTCGAAGAAGTCCAAATCAAGTGCGGCGATGTCGAAGTCGAAAATCCGATTTCGACATCGCGAAAAATTCTGATTAAAATTTCAACTGCTTATTTAGAGAATTGCGGATGCAACGAACCCTTTGCTAATGAAATCTGACCCTTCAACGAAATATCCGCCAAAATATCTGGAAATAACAGTTAACCAATCGGTTAACGCAAAATCGCGAGCCAACTGACAGTCGCCGATACATTGACCATCAGAACGACAGGCTGAAGAATTACGGAAACATTATGATAATAAAACCCTGTTGATTCCTGATATTCCGATATATAAATCTCCGCTGGCGGTGCCTCGGTACTGAATATGGCCGCTCATAGCCGGAATGGCCCTACCTATCACACTATCACATCGGGTTAGGTCAGGTGGATGGGAGAGTATGATATCAGCCAATGGCGGCTTGCCGGCACATAGATACACACCCCAAGTGACCCCAAGATGGCCACGGGGGTCCGAACCGGCTTCAACTTCCTCCGCGGCAAATATGTCCGCCCAAAGGGCAATCAAGAGCCCGCCGCGCACCGCTGCCGCCGACGCCGCCTGGGCATCCACCCCTGGGTATGCATGATACCCGTGGTGACGCCACTGATTCTCTAAGTGCACCACACCCTGAGGGTCCTGCAGGCCGGTCTCCTGGAAGAGGCCCGGGATGGCACCCTCGGCCTTCATGACGCCCGCCGCCACCGCCTCACCGTGGAGCATACCTGGGGCCACTGGTACGCCGTCCCCCCGCATCGAGCCCTGGACGTTCCAGGACACCGCCGCTGTGGTGTCGGAGGCGGGGCCCCTTCAGGGCTGCACGTGCGGACCGGGGCCCCCCGCCGGATCCAGATCACTGGACGGAGGGGGGCCATCAGCAGGTCCAGGGGGACCACCCGCACCCGGCGCGGGTCGCTGGCGATGTGGCCCCTGTGCCCGTGGGCCTCCGCCCGAGGCGGCCGTTGTCTGCTGAGACCCGGCAGATGCGGCGGGCTCCCCCTCTGCCTGTCCGCCGGATGTACTTGCCGCCGTACTCCCCGTAGAAGTCACCGCCCCACGCCGTGCTGCAGACCCAATCGCTCCAGATCGCGCCTCCGACGGCGACGCCTCGCGCTCCGCCGCGGGGCGGGCACCTGTGGGCAGCATGAGCGCTCTGAACCTCGCCCCGGCCGACGCAAAAGGCCCCGCCTCGCCCCCCGGCATAACGTCAGCCAGCATGGCCAGCGTCTGGTCCCGTTGCGCCGGATCAGCCGCATGGTCCCGCTGGATGTGGTCCAGCAGGTCCTTGGGGTGGAGGTGGGTGGGCCGGCAGTTCTTGCCAGCTCTCCATGTGCAGTGACCAGCCCCATCCAGCCGAGACCAGGAACAGACGTTGATTGTCTTCGACCCACGCTGCTCCGTGGCCAAGTCAGCGCCGAAGTGCTGCAGCACGTACCGAATGTTGGCATAGGCGCCATACTGAGGCGGGAGGCTCCTCTTGGGCGGCAGCTTGGGCTCTGCCCTCGGGGCTGGCCTCGCCGCCGGGGCCGGGGTTGCCGCAGGCCACACCGGTGGCACACTTGGTGGCTGCGGCAGGTGCAGCATTCCCCCCACAGGGAAACTGCTCCTCCACCCAGCGGCGCCACGCGCCGGCGAACTTCTCCTGGTCGCCCTCGACCTTCCACCTGGACGTGGAGAACGCCCGGACCACAGCCCCATGTTCTCCGCCATGACCAGGCGGAGGGCAGCTCCTCCGCTCTGCCGGCAGAAGCGTGTCGCGGCCGCGCCTGCCACGGTCCCTTGGAGGTACAGCGCCTCGCCCCTGTCGCCACTCAGTGCACTAAGGTGCAGGTCCTCCAGGTCGGCGGGGCGGACCGTGAGCACCGTGCCCTCTCCGCAATCGTACTGGCGCAGTGCCGAGGAGCGGGGCTCCAATGCCACCACAACCCAGCACCACGCCCGCGACACGCTATGCAGCAGTGCCAGCGAGGCTGCCGGTCTGTTGCTGGAGGACTGCGCTGCCGGGGCCCTGGGGAGGGCCGCTGCGTGACCCTGCAGCGCCCTGCACATGACAGCTGCATGCTCAGCCTGCCACATGTTGCTCGGGGCTATGGGCCAGAGGTCCTGCCCCTGGATTGCCGGCAGTCGCGTGACCTCCAAAAAGACCGCCGGCGCCGGCGGGATGTCCTCGGCCGTTACACCTGTGTGCCCTGCGCACCAGCCCCAGCTCCCTGAGGCACTCCCAGAACACCCTGTCGCAGGCTGGGCCCCTGGACTGCTGCCTCCTGAGCCGGCACGCGATGACGACAACCCACTCCAGTCCCCCTGTTTCCAGCAGAACACATGCCCAAAACTCCGCCCCTTCCAACACCACCAGCCGCCCCATATCCGCCACGCCCACCGTATGGGTGGGAGGCACGCTCTCCAACCGCAGCCACCGCTTGGCGCTTTCTTCCCACGGCTGGGGGGCATGCATCCGCTGCTGCTGCATCGCGTCCTGCACGTGCTGCAGGGACACCGTCATCAGCATGGACATCCCCTCGTCCGCTGCCGCCGCCATACACAGCAGGGCATGTTGCATGCGCGCCCCGGGCAACCCCACGCTGTGCTGGACGTCCGCCACGTCCAAGGGTGTGCGGGGCGCCGGCAGGGCATCCAGCACCGCTGCAGGCAGCTCCCCCAGGGACGGCAGACGCGCGATGGGCCCCATGTCCCTGTCGAGGACCACCGCCACCACCCACCGCCTGTCCAGCGCGGACAGGAGGTTGCCTGGTCTTGGCACCCGAAGAAGGGTGCCGACGGTGGACATGAGGGCGCACACGCCACAGTCCTTGTTGTTGCCGGCTGGCTGCTGCACCTGTGCCGCCCTGGCCGTCGCCAGCAGATGCTCCGCGCCCGGCCACCCCGCCCTTTGACCCCTGGGCGCCATGCACATCGTCCGGACTGCCATGTCCCATTTGTGTGGCCACTGGGGCTGGGCTTCAGACACCGCAGGCTGGCCTAGCGGGTGGCAGGGGCCAGGAGGTGGTGAGACGTCCAGTGCCGCATGCTCGGCGTCTCTGACTGGTCGAGGTACACCGCCTCTGAGCCCCCCAGGCTCGACGTACCTCGCAATGAGGAGGGCAGCCGGGGTTTGGTCGTGCCGCTGGCCCTCCCACCCCTCCCTTGGGAGCATCATGGCGTGGGGGGCCAGGCACTGCACCACGTCGGCTGCCAGCGCGACCACGTTGTCGCTGAGCTCCACCCCATGGTCCGCGGCCACCAGGAAGTGGTGCCTGGGCTTGGAGTACAGGTGCTCCAGGGCGCCCCGCAACTCAGCTGGCGGGGGAGAGGCGTTTCGGCAGTCCCGCAGCCAGGGGAGTGCGCCCGGGAGATGCCGCCCTGCTCCTCCTGGCCAGACGGCGGTCCTAAGGACCGGCAGGTCGCGCGAGACAGCCCCAGCGATCGGATTGCACCAGGGCTGTGGCCTGTCGGCTCCTCATTGGACAACAGCCACCACCACATGCGTGGTCAGGGGCTCTGCCGCGAGCTGCAACGCCGTCCCCCCATCGTTCTCGATTACCGTGCCCCGTGGGGCAGTGAAGACGTGGCCACCGGTCCCACGGACCGCCACCCATCCCCACAAGACCGCCACTGTCTCCCAGCTGGGGTGGCTGGTTCTCCTGGGCAGGACCACTACCAGCTGGCACGGCCTGTTGGTGGCCCACACGCGCCATTCCACTCCCACCAGACGCTCATGGCCAGGGGGGCGGAACACGTGGGGCCATGCGTCTGGGAGCCGGCGATGGACGGCAGTCCACACATCTGCCCCGTCAGCCCGCGTGAACTGAAGTCCTTCCAGGATGTCCCTGTCCATAGGGCTGGGGAGGTGGGCAGTGCGAACCGGCAGCCCCCGGCCCAGGCGAAACCCTGGCCCCTCTCGGTCTCCCAGCAGCAAGACCTCCGGGTCCGTGGCTGCAAGGCGCGCCGCCACTGTGGGGAGATGCAGGGAGACAGTCCACGGCTGGACTGAGACGGGCTCGCGCGGGAGGTCAGGGCAGGCCGCCACAGCACTGCCATCCCTCGCCCAGCTGAGCGCTCTGTCCCACCACTGTGCCCACGCACCTGGCGCTGCCGGCAACGACCAGGACAGGTACGTCATGACCGCCTTAGCCTGCCACTCGCGAGGGTCCATGCCGGCAGGATGTGTGTGCCACGTGCGCACCCACCCCAAGTTGGCCTCCTGGACGGTGACCATGTCCCTTCCAGGGACCACCGGGAACGAACTGAGCAGGGCCGTCATGCCACATGGCAACGCCACCGCCCACTTGGTCAGGCCCCCACTCTCCACCGCCTACCCCACCGCTTGGAGTCCTCCTCCTTGCGTCTTTACCACCACTTCCTGCAGCAACGCTCCGTGGCCCCGGCCGTGGCCCTGGCTGCGGTCCAGGCTGAGGGCCCCCACACGGGCCATGGCCTGGAGGATCAGGAGCAATTCCTGGGGTACTCCCCGCGGCACCGACGGCTGTGGGTGGGCGAACCGGCAGGCATCTGCCCGCATGCACCACTCCTTGGCCCAGTGCCTGCAGGTTTCCACCTCCCCCGTCTTTGGCCCAGCCTTGTCCGCCACTCCCAGCCCTCGTGGGCCCACCTCACGCTGCGCTTCTCGCGTCCCCATGAACACCGGCTCCTCGTCCTGCTCCATGGCGACCTGCGCCTTTTCACTCCTTCTGCGTTGGTCCTCCTCCTCCAGTGCCGCCGTCATCGGCGGGGGGCTCGCTGCCGCCGTGATCCTCGTCAGGGCCGCCGCCACAATGGCTTGCACATCCACCTCCTCCCCGGCCACCTCCGGCTGACCCTGCTGCTGCTCCTCCCCCGTGGGCTGCTCCTGCCCCACCTCGTCACCGTCGCGACCTGCCTCCTCATCACTCCCCACCGGGACCGCGTGTTCGGACCCCTCGGGGGCGGGGCTCTCGTCGAGGCGCGTGCCCACCACCACCAGCAGCTTGAGGTCACCGCCGCGGCTCTCAAGGCGGTAGCCGTGCCTGCGCCTCTGGCACACCTCGCCCCACGTCCTGTCCCCCCGAAGCAACCACCTCCGACGGCTTCTCCTTGGCCCCTTCCGCCCTCGGGGCGACAGCTGCGAGCGCCTGGGCGATCAGCTCGCCAGCGTCAGCCCCCCTCCCCGGCGCTTCCGGCGCGGCTCCATCCACCCCCGCGGCTGTCCGCCGGTACGCCTCCAGGGCCTGCGCGAGCAGCTCGCTGATGTCTCGCGGGCCAGCCGCTGCCGCCTCCTGCGCCGCATCCCTCGCCTGTTCCCCCGCCGTAGGCCTCCCCATGGGGGCTGCGCCCTGCATCCCATGCGACGGGGGCGGACCACCACCCAGCACCACCGGCTCAGGCCCCGTCGGCACCACGGGCGGGGCCCCGCGCGGCACGGCTGGATCCGGCACCGGGACCATCCGCGGTAGAGACCCCGCCGCGGTATGCCCCGGCTGGGGCACCGCCAGGGGTGGCGCAGCCGCAGGCGCCCCCATTCTCCCCGCCTCGCCCGGGGGCACGCCACGTGCCTCCCCTTGCGACACCCGGCGCCGCATACCCCTGCCACTCCGCCGGTCCCACTGGGGGTCGCCCGCGCTGCGCGTCCTCGAGCTGCCCGAGATCTTGTAGACATCGGAGTAGTCCGTTCAGCAGGTGCACCCCGAACGGCACCTGTGCCCGCTGCGAACCGCGCCTGAACGTCAGGCGCGTTGCACGGGTGGGGATCGCGGGCCAAAATCTGCCGCAAGCAGACGTCGACGAAATGGTCGCATCCGTTGTCCGTGGCCGGACGGTTCGCGTCCACGCGCGCCTGGAACGCCGCATACGTGTGCGGCCCGTGTCTGATGAGATCAGACACCGTGTCTACCAGGCACCGGGCACGTCGCGGGAAGGCTGGCAACTCCGCGGGATTGGTGGGGACAGATAGCGACATTTAGCTAACAAAGGCTGTGTGAGCTATGGACATGGCAGTACGGGTGGACTCTGTGGCCCGTCCCACTCGCTGCTGGCCTTATGTTTCACGACACATCGCAGGACACAGTTATCCTCCCCTCTTGCGCGTCCCCCCCCCCTTCCCTTTTGTGCTCCTTTGCCCCCGGTGCCGCCCCCTAGGTGTGCTCCTTGGTTCTACCCGGTTGTTGGTGGGTGCGTTGCCAGGCAGGGTTGGGGGGGGGGGGGCGCCCGACGCTGGCTCTGGTCATCCCTCCGGGAGTTTCCCCACGGAGGGGCCGATGCATGCACTCCCCGTCAGGGTGTAACTCTGTTGTACCGGCCGTCCATTTGTACCTGTTCCGTACAAATTGACCTGCGCCGTAACCAGGTACGTCGGCCCTTCCCCACACTGGGGTCGGGTACACTGTGGGTCTCTGGGGAGTCCTTGAGGGAAAGGCGCATCTCTTGCCTACCCCGATGGACGGTGTGCCCTACCCGCAGCCCCTCACAGGACACGAACCGCAGTACGTGCCGTGGGGAGTGCCCTTGGTCAGGCCCATTGGCCACCCCCCCAGGCCGGTGCCACCTCCGGCCGCTGGCCAACGGTCCCGGGCGTAACCCACCTTATTGCCTGCGCTCAGGTGAGGCCGATACGGACACCGGGGGGGCCCCCAAACCCCTGAGGTCGGGTACCTCACCAGCGTCTTTTGCGGGCTCTTATCACCCCAGCCCCCCCCCCCGTTCGCTGCGGTGTTGGTCCCTGCCTTCCAGCTTTCTTCCCCAGGGGTGCCCCCCTTTCCCGCGCCCCTTGCCGTGCTTCCTGGCTCCTGCCGTGTCCCGTCTGCCCCTGCTGTCTGTCCCTGCTCTGGCGCGTTGGTGTCCTTTGTTTTTTTTTAGCATCTCCACCGCTCGCCACTCGTCTCTCCCCCCGGCGTTTTTGTCTGTCCCCTGCCCCCCCCATGTCCCCTCGCTGTCTCCTCGCTGTCCTCGCCCCTTTCTTGGGTCGGTGGAGGAGAAGGGGTTTGGGGGGGGGGGCAACCTCGCTGCCTGTCCTCTGGCGTAAGCACGTCGCGAGCAGGGTGCAAGTACATGGCGCGGCACTTGTCCCTCTGCAGGTGGGGGGGGCTTGCCGTGTGGCTCCCGTCGTCGCCCTTCCTACCTGCGGTCGCACCCCCGGTGGTCCCCCCATTGGGGCGTGCACGGCGCGTGCTCCCTTTCGGCACGGTCGTGTGGCCCGTCCCGCACCCTCTCTCCGCTGCCTCTCCATCCTGCCGCTTTGTCCTCGGGGGGGGTCCGCGTTCCGCTACCGTCATCCCCCACCCTCGGGGGGGCGGTGGTGTGTGGGGAAGGGGGGGGCGCCCTTGTCGTCTTCTCTTCGTAGCACGCATGTCGCAGGCACGACGCAAGCACGACGCAAGTACGGAGTGAGGCACTGGGCTGCAGTGGGGGGGGGGGGTTTCTCCTTTGGGGCCCCCATACTCCTGATGTCGGGTACCTCACCAGCGTCTCTTGCGGGCCCATATCGCCCCGGCCTTCCCCCTGTCTGTCGCGGTTTTGGTCCCTGCCTCCTCGCTTTCCTTCCCTGGCACGTTGGTTTCCTTTGTTCTTTTTTTTTCTTCGTCTCCACCGCCCGCCGCCCGTCTCTCTCCCTGGCACATCGGTCTGTCCCCTGCTCCCCCCCATGTCCCCTCGCCATCTCCTCGCTTTCCTCGGCCCTTTCCTGGGTCGGTGGGGGAGAAGGGGGTGGGGGGGGGGGTGCGTCCTCGCTGTCCGTCCTCTGGCATAAGCACGTCGCAAGCACGGCGCAGGCACGAGGCGCGGCACTTGTCCCTCTGCAGGGGGGGGGGGCTTGCCGTGTGGCTCCAGTTGTCGCCCTTCCTACCCTGCGTTCGAACCCCCGGTGCCCTCCCCGCTGGGGCTTGCACGGCGTTTGCTTCCTACGGGCACGGTCGTGTGGTCCGTCCCGCACCCTCTCCCCGCTGCCTCCCCACCTTACCGCTTTGTCCTCGGGGGGGGGGGCGCTGTCCGCCCCTCCCTACCTTCATCCCCCATCCTTGGGGGGGCGGAGGTGTGTGGGGGATGGGGGGGGGGCTTGTCGTCTTCCCTTCGTTGCACGCATGTCGCAGGCACGACGCAAGCACGGCGCACCCACGAGGCGCGGCACCTGTCCCTCTGCAGGGGGGGGGGCATGCCTTGTGGCTCCCGTCGTCGCCCTTCCTACCCTGCATTCGCACCCCCGGTGGTCCCCCCGCTGGGGCTTGCACGGCGCGTGCTCTCTACGGGCACGGTCGTGTGGTCCGTCCCGCACCCTCTCGCCGCTGCCTCCCCACCCTGCCGCTTTGTCCTCGGGGGGGGGCGCTTTTCGCCCCCCCCTACCTGCATCCCCAACCCTTGGGGGGGCGGAGGTGTGTGGGGGGGTGGGGGGCGCCCTTGTCGTCTTCCCTTCGTAGCACGCACGTCGCAGGCACGAAGCAAGCATTGCGCAGGCACGAGGCGCGGCACTTGCCCCTCTGCAGGGGGGGGGGCTTGCCGTTTGTCACCCGTCGTCGCCCCTCCTACCCTGCGTGCGCGACCCCGGGGGGGCGGTGGTGTGTGGAGAGGAGGGGGGGGCGCCCTTGTCGTCGTCCCTCCATTGCACGCATGTCGCAGGCACGACGCAAGCATGACGCAAGCACGGGGTGAGGCACTTGGCTGCAGCGGGGGGGGGGGGGGTTCTCCTTTGGGCCTTCCCGCCCTTCTCCATGGTATAGGCTCCGCACCCCAGGATCTCCAGCCGCTGTTGCCCCTTGGCTGTAGTCGCCACGTCTCCGCATGGTGCTCAGTGTCCCGTGCCTGCTCCCTCCTGTGCCCATACTTACTGGAGGAGGTACGTACCCGGGTGGAAACGGATGATGAGGAAGTGCGGGCAGCGGGGAGGACTTACTGTACGCCAGAAAGGCTTCTTGCGCCATCCGCCGCACTGGTGGAGGGGAGGGCCCCTGTTTCGGCACCCAACAGCCAGGGGGGGGGGGGCGACTGCCCATCCTCTCCCTGGTGCCTGTGTATCCACTTCCGAGCGGCCTGATACCGGTGCCGTGGTGTCAGTCCGCTGGAAGTGGCGGCTACAAAGCGGCCGGGCGCTCTTGTCCCCCGGGCCTCTGCCACCCCGGAGCGCGATGGAGGCCCCTGTGGTCCTATGGCAGAGACACGGGGAGACGGGCGGGGGATTCATTTGTGGCATCCCCTGGCCACCTAGTTAATCAGCATAATCGCTGCCGCAGGGGGCCCACCAGATGGCGCCGCTGGTGCCCGTCCCCTCTGCGCCACAATAACTGCAACAGGCGCAGGGGGTCCAGTAGATGGCGCCACTGGCGCGTGTCTCCTCTGCGACACCGCAGGGGAGGGCCTACGGATGGCGCCGCAGGTGCCCGTCCCCCCGTGCAACTTCCTGCCTCCGGCGCCAGGCTTGGTTGACGTGACATGACACATGCATGAATGAGGTCAGAGTCGGTTTCAGGAAGCGCACGGCGCACGGCACGACGCATGGCAACTATCCCCTACCCTGCCCCCTCTGCTCCCTCCCTCGCCCTCTGCGCTCGCATGGTGCTGAGCATAGCCCCTGTCTCCCTCGTCGCTCCCTCTCTCTGCTCCGGCTGTCCGGCCTTCGCTCACCTCCTAACTGTCCTCCCTCTTTCGCCCTGCCCGTGCCCTCTTCCCTCGTCCTTGCCAGCCCTCGATGCATGACACTACGCAGGCACACAGCACACTGCACCTTTGGGGGCGGGCTGCCTTGTGGCAGCACGCCGCGGCACCCCGCCTTGCCCAGTGCCCCCGCGCGCTGCGGGCGGCCCGCTCGGTTGTGGGGCACCATGTTGCTGCCTTCTCTGCCCTGCCATCTCTGACCCTCTGCCCTCCGGCTAGCGCGAGCACAGTGCGGAGCAATTGGCGAGGCAGCGCTTCCTCTCTGCCCCCCTCTCTGCCCCGGCCCCCTGGCCCTGTCCTGCCCCCTGTCTGCTCGCCCTCTCTCACCTTGCCCTGCCCCCCGTCCCTGGTTGCAGGGTCTCCGGCCTCCTGTCTCTCTGTCCCCCTCCTCCCTCTATCCCCTCGGCGTGCACCGTGCAGAGCAACGCGCAAGGCAACCCTCCCACTCCCTCTCTCCCTTGCTGCCCCCTGGTGTCCTGAGCTCTTGGTATGTGGCACGCACTTTGTACCGCACACGATACCTCCGGGGGCAGGCTGCCTAGCGGCCGCGGCACGTCCAGGGCCCCCGCTCGCCGCAGGCGGTCAGCTCGGTCGCGGGGCACCCTCGTCGTTCTTGCCTGTGGTCCGCTCACACTAGCCGTGAATAAGGTCCGTGTTTAGCATGCTTCTGTTCTCTCGCCTCCTCTTCCTTACCTCCGCCCTCCGGCCAGCGCGAGCACGGTGCGGAGCAATTCGCGAGGCAATCCTCCCTCCCTGCTCCCCCCCTCTGCTCCCGCTCCCTGACCCAGCCCTGGCCCTTGTGTGCTCGTTCTCCCTCGTCCTCCCTTGCCCCCCCTCCCAGGCCCCTGTGTCCCTGGCCCTCTGTCTCCCTGTCTCCGTCTTCCCTTTACCTCCCCGGCGTACACTTCGCGGAGCAATACGCGTGGCATCCCTCCCTCTCTCCCTTCACCTTTCTGCCCCCTGGTGCCCTGGTCCCTGGGCAAGTGGCACGCACGTCGCACTGCACCCGCCTGTGGCCTTTTCCCCTCTACGTACGCCCTGCCCCCCCCTCCCCCCCCTGCCCTTTGCCCCCTCTGACACTATGCAGGACACTGTGTAGGCAAGTCACACGCATGTCGCAGGCACGCACCTGGCCACTATCGTCGGCGCCGTCTGGCTGGTTGGCACCACACTGCGGCCGCCTGCCGCTGCCACAGCCCCCGCAGGTGCCGCCGCGGCGGGCAGCCACTCCAAATGCCGCGGGGCGCGGCCCTGGTAGGCCCCGGCTGCCCCCTTGCCAGGGTTTCACTGTACCCCCCGCGGCGCCTGGTCGCCGGGGGGGATCCATCACAAAAATCTGCAAGACATCAAAAAAAAATAGACACTCAGAAAGATATATGTATAGATATATATATATATATATATATATATATATACATGCTTCTGTTCTCTCGCCTCCTCTTCCTTACCTCCGCACTCCGGCCAGCGCGAGCACGGTGCGGAGCAATTCGCGAGGCAATCCTCCCTCCCTGCTCCCCCCCTCTGCTCAGAAAGATATATGTATAGATATATATATATATATATATATAGATATATATATATATATATATATATATATATATACATAAATATATATATATATATATATATATATATATATACATATATCTATACTATATATATATATAGTCATAGTCATATACATATAGTCATAGTCATAGTCATACTCATAACCACTTTTCATGCCGTCTACTGGAGTTACCGGGCATCTCGCGCCGACAGGTGGTTCCTGCCTCGCTCGATCCCGTGGGTCCCAGGGCTGCCTGAGGTGGCCCACAGCATGACGGAGGACCCAGAGGACCGGGGATACCGGTCAACCAGGCTTTGTGGGCAGTGGCAACTGCGTAGCGTTAGCATTAGCAACGGCGACGGGCGCTGGCCGGTTTGTTCGCCGGAGGTAAGGGGGCAAGGCAAAGCAACGCAGCAGCATCGCAACAAGTAGAAAGCAAGGGCTTCTCTGTCCGTCGCAAAGCGGCAACCAAGGGACAAAGCAGCACGCATGCGGCGAAGCGAGAGCTGGTCCTCCGTCGTAAGCGTACCCCCGCCACCGTGGAGACGTCCATCACCCATGACCCCACGGAATCCATTGCCGTCTGCGTTCTCGAAATTGCCCACCACCCCTGACTCCACGTATCCCTCTGCCAGCACGCAATAGCCCGTATGTGCATAGCCAGGATTTCTGGGAGGCTCCAGCCTAGCCTGGCCCTCAGCTTTCATCGCCCCCATGTCCCCACAATGTACGCCGCCGACCCACCGCACCATCCTCCTAGTATAGTACAGAAACACGGTATCAATTCCACGTCCCCGTGGCCCTGAGCTGCTCCCACACCCCAGATATATACCATGCCGGCACTCCATGTCAGGGGCCAGCACCCAATCAGCTTCGAGGCATCCACTTGCCCACGTATGATATAACTTGAGGGTCTACAGGGGGGGACGCCGGCCGCTACGCGACGGGAGTGGCACAACCCGTGAATTTCGCTGGCTGGGATTCGGGCCGGTGGGTGCCGTAGCTTGGTTATCGACCCCCTGTAGGGGTACCCACCAGAGGCTGGCCCCGGGCTGTGGTAACCAGGTGCACCTCATCTGGCCCACATACATTGCGCTGGCGCCTACCCTTGACCCTTACCTGCACTGTTTGGCCAGCTCCCGTGGTTGCGCCTCTTCCGCCACAGCAGCGGCCAGGCCACAGGTTCGGCTTCCACCGACGACGTGGCGAGCCTACTTATAGCATTGGCCCGCGCGTCACCCCCCGGACCACTCAGCATGCTGCTCCTTCTCCCTCCTCGCCTCTAGCCGACCGGACTGGCGCCCCCCAGGGGTAAGCCGTTACAGTGGTGAGGCGACAGCATACTCTTCGCTACGACGCCACGCAGTACCGCTGTTGCCACGCCGACGCCACCTGCGAGCCGCCACGACACGCACCACCGCAACCACAAGGCCATGGTCAGAGGTTAGACTATGTACATGCCCGCAGGCACGGTCCGTCTAGTTTGTTAACGGGGCCAGGGGATGCCCCCACGCTCCCCCTGAGTTGTTAGAGGGGTCAGGGGGACACCCCAGTACCGCCATGCTTCCCCGCTGCTCCCCCACTGTACGGTTCCCCAGTACCGCCGCGTATACCCCCAAGACGCCAGTACACCGTCACCTTGAACTCTACGTGCCCCCCGTGAGTGCTCCCCCCAGGCTGCCAAGCCGCCTCCAGGACGCCCGCCATACTGTCCCCCTGACGACCTCGCTGTCATATCCTTCTACGCGCACATCTTCGCCCCGTCGCCGCCCCTGGGGCCTGCAGGCTGTCCCCGCAACCCCGTGTAACACTCCCAGGGGGCGCCGCAACGCCGTAACCCCGAGACAACTCCGTGCACCCCCGGTGTATCCCGAGCAACCACTCCCAATACTGCCGTAGCGGGGCCGCCAGTAGAGACCTCGGTGCCATGGGAATACCCTACAGGGGTTTGGGCCTTATTACCCTGGTCGGGACGGCCCATGACACCTCACTGTTGTATGCGGCGACCCGGGGCAGGCGGGTGAAGCATCCCTGTCCGACCCTCATGCACGGGGGCAGTAGGGCTCACCATCAGGCCAGCACGACCTGTCACATCGCGTTGGCCGTCATACGCCGCCTGCCAGTACCGCACAATCAGGCCGTGAAGGCACTGCTTCTCAGGCGCTACCCCCTCCGCTGCGTCCAGCATAGGGACGGTAGCTGGTGCACCCACAATTCCTAACCCCATCAATCTGCGCCCCCGGCCCCCACCACGCCGTGACCATTTCCTCTGTGATGCCACAACCAGAGTCTCCGTGAGTCGCCCTCCAGAGCCGCCCACCACAGCATCAGGGGCAGGGCCGCAGACGGCGCTCCAGGGCACCGTACCCCTTCCACTTGGACGCTCTTCAGGCCACCCTGGATAGTCTTCCAGGCACTTAAGGACATCTGTCCAGAGTGCCGCAGTGCCCACCTCGCCTTAGGCCACCCCCTATCGGCACGCTCCTTACATGTCCCGCATAGCGGGACGGAGGCACAGTGATGAACCCAAACTGACACCGTTTCCCCGCACCCGTGGCATCGCTGCCGAAGCACAGACCGCGACGGAACGCAGCTACCATCACAACACTGCGACCACAGGTCCTGCCATACATCGCAGCACGCGTCCCGGAGCCCGAGCAAAGCAGCCGCCAGCGTCAGGTCAATTTGACACCGGCAACAGCTCAATTACTACGGTAAGAACAGGTCAGCCATCACTCGGTTCTCAGAGCTTTCCGAACGCTTCTGAAGTCGTGCTTTCTTAACTGGAGGTCTTTTTTGATACCCCTGATGTTCTAAGAATGCAATTATTTGTTTGTTTCTGACTTCTATATATATATATATATAAATATATATAGAGTCCCTTCTGTTTTCGATTCGTCTTGCGTCATAACACCAACCACAGGGCTAATGGCGAAGCCACAGCCCACAGTAACCAGGCCTTTGGTGCATATTGGAGCAGGGTCACACCCCCTGAGTTACTGTACATATGGCTGCTGTCCTTCGATGAACTTCGGCTCGCCATGAACGCTCACTTGCCCGTGGTTAGGCCGCTTTTGTGTTATGCTCGCCGGGGGGGAACCCCCATGCACCAAAAAAAGCAGCCGCCAGCGTGCGTGCTGTGGCACAACTGAGGGGGCTGCGCCTCGCTTCCTCCCACGTGGACACCGGGCGGAGTATCGGTCGCCCGTCAGGCATCACCGGCAGGCTCTCAAGCAGCCGGGGCCACCGCGCCACTTTGGGGCTGTGTGTGCCATGGCCCAGGAGCTCCCAACCATAGTCCCGTAAAACCTCCCCGATGACATCAACCCCGTCCTGCTCCGGGCCCCTGGCGGAAGCCAGAACCAAGCGTTGTCCTCCCGCCCGGGCCTCAATGACCGCCTCGAGGCCCAGGGTGTCAAGGGTGTGACGGGCATCGGCAGCCACGTGGTCGTCCCCCTCTGGCAGAGAGAACATGGCCTCTGTGACGTGGCCCTGCGCGTCGTCGCCCTGTACCCGTGCCAGCTGTTTGGAGCCCACTAACACTGCCATGGACCGCCGCTCCGTGACCGCTGGTATGGCTCGTCGCAGCTGCCGGTCATACTGCCACAACGTACCCACGTCAAGTACGACAGCCACCGCCAGGATTGGGAGACTGCACAGAGGTTGCTGAAGGACCGGCAGCACCTCGCGAGGCCAGCCCATGACGTTCCCCACAGCTGGATGGTTGGCGTACACCTGAAGCCAGGGATCACTCTGGCCGTCAGGGCTTCTCAGCTTGGTACCACGCACCTGGGCCCACAATTGCGCCGACACCTTGCTGGACCAGTCCCTGAATGTCGTGATGTCCCGCGCCACCCAGGAACCGATCCACAGGTCGAAGGCCTGCGCCACCGCCGCCATCCAGTGAGGGAACATGGACATGGCCTCTTCATGCGCGATGCACGACCGTGACACCAGTAGTGCGTACAGCGGTGCCCTCTAAAAGGTTGCCCTCAAGTCGCCGGGGAGGCCGGCAAACGGGTTCCACGGCGGACGCCGCAGGATCCTCCCTGCCGGCGGGCAGAAGGGTGTGTCACCTCGCAGGAACGCGTATACCGCCCTCCTTCGATCTTGCATCGGCAGCTGCATGATCTGGGGGGGCCGATGGTTCCTGCGAGCATACACATCTTCCCCAATCTGGACCATGTCCTCCACAAAGAGCCTGGCCTTGGCAGGGCCCCGGGACGACGCCGCTCGCACGGCAGCGAACAGCCGCTTCAGGTCCCCGGGGACGACACCCGCCATCAGGGATTCAGTCCGCTTGCAGCCGTGTTCCCTCCACGCCACGAACTCTGACGCCCTGTCTGTCAGGGGTAGCTCCGCCGTGAACTCCTCCACACGCCTGCACAGGAGCCCAGCCACCTCCTCGTCCCGCGCACACAGTAGGCGCATGTGGCCAATGTCCTCCTCCGGCCCCCCACAGAGGATACATGGGTGGGCCGGTATTGCCATACGCGTGAGCTTCTGTCTCCACCGTCGCATGACCTGCATGGTGGACAAGCGACCGTCACGTGCCCGCAGCATATTTCTGTGCGTTGGGCTGTGGTGCACAGCTCCCAGGGGCATCGCCTCGCAGGCGCCAGCCAGTGGCGTGTGCGCCCTGGTGCGTGCCCCTAGCGAACGCCACTCCATCTCCCGGACTTGCTGAAGGGCTTGCATGGATGGCACACGCGGCTCGAGCTCTCCATTATCCCCCGGCACTAAGAGGACGGCGTCCTCCTTTGGCAGGACGAGATGGACAGGCGGGGCCATTGCACGGGCAGCGGCAGAGTCCGGCGCCTCGAGCGGGACCGCTGCCAAGTGCGAGCTCTGCCTTACCACCCAGTGGTGCGGCCCCCCAACTCGGCGCGGCAGCCGCCGCAGCCCCTCCACTATCCAGCTCAGTGCGTGCTGATTGACCAGATGTGATGTCGGCCCCTTGATGCCACGGTACAGATCGTCCTGCGCCCTGCGGAGATGCGCTCTTATGACGGACGCATCCACCACGTGTACCGTGCACGCTGACGGGGGCGTGTGCAACAAGTACGCCGCCGCGCCAATGATCTCTGCCTCCGAACCGTGCCGTAGATGGCACTCGTCCACGTGGGGATTCCGTGGCCCGCCACCGCCACGTTTGTGGCGTCGTCTCCCTGGGGCGACGCGTCAGACGATGTGACTTTAGTCGCCACCGGCACCCAGCAGTACCGGTGGGGCTCCAGCCACGCCACGTCGGAGTGGGGGCTCTGCACCACCTTTCCGAGGGACGCCGCACTGGAGGCCGTGAGCTCCGGGGACAGGACCACCCTCGGTCGATATACCGCATGTGGTCTCCAGGCCAGGGCACATCCGCAGACTGACTTTATGGCGTCCAGGGCGGTGGTATACTCCGCCCCCCAAACTGTTGCGGAGCAGGAAGGCTGGTATACCACCGCAGACCCCTGCTCCACTGCGCCGCCATCACGCAACGACGTGATAGCGACGTGCGGATCGTGTGGCACGTTGGACATCCGGACCACTTCCGGGACCGAGTACTGATCCGGATCCGGGATAGGGCCTGCTGGCAGCACAAGGACAATTGCCCACTCGCTACACCCGTGCACCGCCGCGCATGCCCTGGAAAACGCTGGCAGCCCGTGCACAACCCACAGTGGTGGCGGGCTTATGCCGCCCCCGGCGTGAGGAGTGAGCAGGGGGACGGACGCCGGATCGTCTTGCTGTTGGTAGCCCTCAAAGACGTCCCCCAATAGAAACAGGAGGGCGGCTAGCCGGATGAACGGCATGGACAGCCCCGGGTTGGCTGGGTCCCATCCTTCCTCCCTGTATCCGCACACCACATACACGTCCCCCGCAGTGGACTGTCTATTGCGTTTGCTGGCCTTCTTTCGGCGCACCGGGTGTATTAGCCGGTGAGTCAACGGACCGGGCAGCTGCGGCCGGAAGATGTCGCGGAGCCCCGTAAGCCACAAGTGGTCCAGCTGATGGGGCCCTACCCCCGCGTGCGGAAGGTGCAGGTGGTCCTCATGACACTCCTGGAGCTGGACAGCCCAGTGCCCAGGCGCAGGACAGGGGAGCCGCGCATGCAGGAGGTCATTTGCGGGATCAGTCAGGGACTGTACCGCCGTATCTGTGCGCGGCCCCGAGAGAACGCAGATGTCCCTACCCTTGAAGGAATAGGATTGGGACACCCACTTCCGCCCCGCCCACTGCACTTGCGGCAGATGGGCGTGTACACACGAGTACACTGACGATGGCATGAGAAGTCCTACGCGCAACGTCCCCATCACCCGGAGTACCCTGTCCACCCACGTATTGCCAGCGTGCGTGGCGAATGACGCAGTGGGCACCATGAACTGCCCGCACACCCCGTACTGCACGTGCATGTCCCAGAGCATGGCCTGCAGCTCATCCTGGACTGTCGTCGACCTGTGGTGGGTGAGCTGAGCCATGGTCGCCACGACGGATTCGCGGCAGATAACCTGGACATCCGCCAACCGTAACCCATGACCCGACCGCACTGCCACGTTGGACAGGCCCTTGGGCAGCTTCTCGAAATGCAGGGCCGCAGCCTTGATGGCAGTATTCAGTTTGATCACCGCCTCCGCCGTGTCGGACAGGTAGGGCGCCGCGTACCGCACGATGCCTCCAACCACAGCCGCCATCACCTCATGAGGCACCGACGCCGGCCCTAACGTGTTCTTGCACCAGCCCAGCAGAGCTTCACGGCGGAGTACATGTTTCTCCTTCATGGTCGCCATCCCCCTGGGATCGAGGCGCAGGCCCAAGTATGGTACCATGCCCTTGGCACGTAAGCATACCCATGGGGACGCCGTGTTCCCTGGGTTCAGGTATACCATAATCGAATGGATGCGAGCAGTATTGGCATAGGCGCATTTGCCCACGTTGAGGGACATGCCCATGTCTGTGAGATACGGCGCTATCGCCGCCGCATACTCCAGGAATTGCGGCAGGGAGTGCGCCATCCACAGGAGGTCATCACAGTACGCCTGCACCAGGGGTGGCACCGCATGGCGAGCATCTCCCGGCGCCTTGCAGGCGAGGCTCCGCAGGAGAGGCTCCAAAAGGAGGAGGTAGAGCACAGCGCTCTCCGCACTGCCCTGCCGCAGGCCCCTGTGGAGCCGTATGCTTGGCGTCGGGCCGTGCCCGGTGACGATGCGCACCAGAGACCCGCAGCTGAGGGTGTGGAGTAGCCTGATGAGCTCCTCCGGGACACCCATGTGGCGCAGGAGGAGCGCCAGCGCCCCGTGCGGCGCTGTGTTAAAAGCTTTTGACACATCGAAGGCCAGGACGTGGTTTTCCTCCAGCCCAGGCTGCAGCCTGCGCTGGGCCAGGAACACCGGGGCAGCCGCCGTGGAGCCCGGCATGGCTCCGAACTGCCAGTCCGCAGCCAGTCCCTTGCGTGCCAGAACAGCTGTGAACCTCCGCATGAGGGGAGTCATGAGCATTCGCATGTCTTGCTGCCCCAGCGCTATCGGCCTGTACTCGTCCAGGTTGCCCGTGGCTGTGCCCTTGGGCATCAGCCAGATAATGGCCTCGTGCCAGGACTCCGGGACGTCCGCACCCCGTAGGATTGCCCTGTAGGCATGCACCAGGAGCCCCTGCACCGGTTCAGGCAGCTCTGCTATGAGGGCAGCCGTGACCCGGTTGGACCCCGGAGCTTTGTCGTCCGCCGCGGCCTGCCTGACGGCGTCTTCAAGGTCCTGCATGGTGTAGTCCTGTACCGACCTCCATTCCTGCGGCATGCCTTTGGGAATGTGGGCCCGGACCAGCCGATCGAAGGCCGGCAGGTTCACTGGCTGCTTGGCGTACAGCGCCTCCCAATACCTCTGGACCTCGCCAATGACGTCCGAGGCCTCCAAGAGCACCTTCTCCGACTCGCGGACGCGTACGGACCATAGGCCTGACGGGGCATAGTTCACCACGTTGATGGCCCCCCGTATCGCCGTCCATCGGGGCTGCAGATCCGGTACCCTGCCCCGCCAGTTGTCCTTGATGGACGGGCGCCTGTTGCTCCTGAGGACATCCCGCAGCTCCTCCACGCGTGTCTCCAGCTGGTGGAGCTGTTGGTCCAACGCGGCACGTAGGTCCTCTACCGAGGCGGGGCACAGGTCGGGGTCCACTCGCCGGAGGTGCTGTAGCAGGGCCGTCGCTTCCTGGGAGTGGAGTCCGGCCGCCGCCGCGTCCAGTTGCCACAGCTGATGGGCGCGACAGGCCAGGGCCTGCTGATCCGAGAGGACCTGGTCCAACAACGCCTCCGTTTCCGCCTGCCCGTACGGGTACTGCGGGTCCACGCCTGATGGCATGCGCACTCCCGTGACCCTGGACACGTCATCACGGAGGGCGTACAGCAGGTCAAAGACCGCTTGCACCTCCGACGTGCCCATGGTGGCAGTGTCGTGGTCCGACGAGAGCCACGCCTGTAGCCGCCGATCCCCGCAGGCCTTCTGCAGTACTGCCGCCGCCGCCTCACAAACCCCCGGGGAGTCCGGGCGTATGGCATGCAGCCTGCCTTGGGCGTGCGAGTAGGCCATCCTGGTGACCCTCTCTTTGCCGGCCAACGCCAGCGGGATGTGCAGGACCACAGGTCCATGATCCGACCCCAGTGACGCAGGAGACCGCCCCGGCGCCAAGTGTGGGCGCTCACGCGCCGCCCAAGGGACCAGAGGCGAGTTCAGAAGGAAGGAGTCCAGTCGGTGCCCTGCCCTCGTGGGCCTCCTGTCCTCCTCCCGTTCCGGGCCTGCCCTGTGGAAACCACACTGTTCCCACAGGGCTTGGAACCCCCTCGTGGTGGGGTGCCAAGGGGACTCCAGCCACACGTTGAAGTCCCCTCCGAGGAGCACGGCCCTGGTGCCACCCGCGCTCTTGGCCGCCGCGTACATGGCCACGTCAGCCCAGAAGGACGCCTTAGACGCCCAGGAGTCGCCGCCGCTACCCGGGCCGTGGACATTGATGACCGTGAGGGTGCCACCTGCGGTCACCACATCGAGGGCCATGGCCTTGCCCGGCACGATGTCCACCATATCCCGAACTTCCTCCGCGGCGAACACGTCCGCCCGAAGGGCAATCAAAAGCCCGCCGCGCACCGCTGCTGCTGACGCTGCCTGGGCATCCAACCCTGGGTACGCGTGATACCCGTGGTGACGCCACTGATTTTCCGAGTGGACCACACCCTGAGGGTCCTGCAGGCCGGTCTCCTGGAATAGGCCCAGGATGGCACCCTCGGCCTTCATGACGCCCGCCGCCACCGCTTCACCGTCGAGCATACCTGGGGCCACTGGTACGCCGTCCCCCCGCATGGAGCCCTGGACGTTCCAGGACACCGCCGCTAGGGTGTCGGAGGCGGGGCCCCCTCAGGGCTGCACGTATATATATATATATATATATATATATATATACATATATATATATATATATATATATATATATAGAAATATATATACATATATATATATATATATATATATATATATTATATATATATATATATATTGTATATATATATATATATATATATATATATATATATATATATATGTATATATATATATATATATATATATATAAATATATATATATATATATATTACATATATATATATATATATATATATATATATATATGTATGTATATATATATATATATATATATATATATATATATATATTTATATATATTTATATATATATATATATATATATATATATATATGTATATATATATATATATATATATATATATATATATATATATATAGGTAGGTAGGTAGGTAGGTCGACTCGGGACTGGGGTTGCCCCGCAGGGGGGACTTACCAAGAAGTTTTTGCTCACCCACCCACGGCCCTACTGCACGTGCCCCCACAAAGCGGCTCCCCAACATGGGGGAAGGGTGCGGTCGCCGCGAGCAGTACCCTACAGCGGGTTCTGCCCAGAGAGGTTACCCATGCTCGATCGAAGTCTCACATTCCTCTCCTTCGGGCGGATGATACATTGGGGAGGGTCCCATGGCACATCCTCATCAACCTCCGGATTCTGGGGCCCAGTGGCCGGGAGCCAGGCCAAAGGCCCTGTCCTGCAGGCACCCCCACCTGGGTTGGTTTTCAGTAGGCGTGAGGCGAGTTGCAGAAGCACGTGCTACGGGACTTGCATGCCGTGGCGCACACTCACACCTCCTGACTCGGTCGAGCTTGCGCTCTCTCGGGGGGCCGGGGGTTCGAAGAAGGTCGTCGTGGTTGGTTGGTCGGTCGTTCAACTGTTCGGCGTAGTTTGTCAATGTTGGTTGGTCGCTTGCATGATGGTAGAGTCACGTTTTTGTTCCTGGGTATGGTCGTCGGCGGGCGTGGCGCACCACGGTGTCGCCAACCCGTTGGACGCCGTTCCCGTTTCGACCCGTGCACGCCTGGCTGGTTTGGTGTTGGCCGGCTTGCGTGTGGTCTGTTTACGGTCAAGTGGCGGCTGCAGCTGCGCTGTGGTTGGTGCGTGGTTGTCTTGGCCGCCTCATGGTCGGCTTGGTTTGCGTTAGTCCGATCGCGCTGCTGCCGGTGGTCGTATCGCCGTATGTTGTTTGTGTAGCCGGCACGTCCATGTCGGTGCTGGTTAGTTGCGTCTTGGTTTGTCCAAGTGTAGTGTTGTGTAGTTTGTCAACGTTGGTTGGTCGCGTTTGTAACGGTAGAGTTGCGGTGTTCTGCTGTGTTCGTGGGCATGGTCGTCGGCGGGCGTGGCGCACCACGGTGTCGCCAACCCGTTGGACGCCGTTCCCGTTTCGACCCGTGCACGCCAGGCTGGTTCGGTGTTGACCGGCTTGCCTGTGGTCTGTTTGTGGTCAAGTGGCGGCTGCAGCTGCAGTGTGGTTAGTGCGCGGTTGTCTTGGCCGCCTCATGGCCAGCTTGGTTTGCGTGGGTTCCGTCGCGCTGCTGCCGGTGGTCGTATCGCCGAATGTTGTTTGTGTAGCCGGCCCGTCCGTGTCGGTGCTGGTTAGTCGCGTTTTGGTTCGTCCAAGTCTTGTGTAGTGTAGTTTGTTAACGTTGGTTGGTCGCGTTCGTAATGGTAGAGTTACATGTTCTGTTGTGTTTATGGGTATGGTGGTCGGCGGGCGTGGCACACCACGCTTTCGCCAACCCGTTGGACGCCGTTCCTGTTTCGATCCCTGCATGCCTGGCTGGTTTGGTGTTGGCCGGTTTGCGTGTGGTCTGTTTTTGGTCATGTCGTGGCCGCTGCCGTGGTTTTGTTGGTGCACGGTTGTGTTAGCCGCCTCATGGTCGGCTTGTTCGGTGTTGGTTCCTTGGCGCTGCTGCGGGTGCTTGCACGTCAGATGTTGTTCATGTAGTTGTCCTGCTTGTTTCGGTGTGGGTTGGTCGTGCCCGGGTCGGGCTGCAGTTGGGGCTGTGCTGTTTGCTTGGTCCGGGTTGGTGTTGTGCTGGTGCGTGGCCCCCCTCTTGGTGGGGTTTGCTTCGTTGGTGCGTGCCCCCCCCCCATGGTAGGGCGTGCTGTGTTGGTGCGCGCCCCCCACCCACTGTGGGGCGTGTTGTGTCGGTGTGTGGCCCCTCCCACGGTGGCTGCTGTGCTCGCGTGCGGCCCACCGCATGGTCGTCCGTGCTGCTTTGCTGCGTGGCCCCACTCGTGGTGGGGCGTGCTGTGCCGGTGCGTGGCCCCCCACATGGTGGGGCACGCTGTGTTGGTGCCTGTCCGCCGCGGTGGTTGTGCGTGGTGTGGTGGTGCTGGGCTTGGGTTGTCGTCGTGTGTGCCGCCTGGGGGCCGGCGTTGGGTTCGGGTTGGTGGTGCTTGTGGAGTTGTTTTAGCCTGCGTCATGCGCGGCTTGTTTTGTTTGTTCGGTGTTGTCTTCGCCGCCATACAGTCGGCATGTTCGGATGGGTGTGGTCGGCGGTTGGGTTGCGGTTGTGGTTGTGTTGATCACCTGGCCGGGCCGGGTGCTGTGCTGGTGCGCGGCCCCCCTCATGGTTGGGCGTACTGTGTTGGTGTGTGCCCCCCCCCCATGGTGGGGCGTGCTGTGTTGGTGTGTGGCCCCCCCAATTGGTGGGGCGTGCTGCGTTGGTTTGTGGTCTCCCTCTTGGTCGGGCGTGCTGTGTTGGTGCGTGCCCCCCTCATGGTGGGGCGTGCTGTGTCGGTGTGTGCCCCCCCCCCCCCCGCGGTGGGGCATGCTGCGTTGATTTGTGGCCCCCCTCGTGGTGGGGCGTGCTGCGTTGGTGCGTGGCCCCCCTCTCGGTAGGGCGTGCCGTGTCGGTGCCTGCCCGCCGCGGTCGTGGTGTGTGGTTTGGGGTGTCGTCATCTGTTCGGTGGGTTGTGGTCGCGGTTGTGTTGTTGGCTTGGCCGGGGTTGGTGTTGTGCTGGTGTGTGCCCCCTCCCCTGTTGGGGCGTGCCGTGTTTGTGCGTGGCCCCCCCCTTGGTGGGGAGTGCTGTGTTGGCGTGTTCGGGTTTCGGTTCGTGGTGTTGTAGCCGGCTGGATGCCCGGCTGGTTTTGTTGGTTCGCTGTTGTCTCCGCCGCCGTACGGCTGGCGTTGTTGGGTGTTGGTTGTCTGTGGTGTTGGCCTGGCCAGGGTTGGTGCTCTGCTGGTGCGTGCAACCCCCCCTGTTGGGGCGTGCCGTGCTTGTGCGTGGCCCCCCCCCTTGGTGGGGCGTGCTGTTTTGGTGTGTGGCCCCCCTCCCGCTGGGGCGTGCTGTGTTGGTGGCCGCCTGCTGCGGTGGTGGTGTTTGGTTTGGGTTGTCGTCATCTGTCGGGTGGGTGGTGGTTGCGGTTGTCTTGTTCGCTTGGCCGGGGTTGGTGCTGTGCTGGTGTGTGCCCCCCCCCCCTGTTGGGGCGTGTCGTGTTTGTGCGTGGCCCCCCCTTTGGTGAGGAGTGCTGTGTAGGCGTGTTGGGGTTTGGTTCGTGGTGTTGTAGCCGGCTGGATGCCCGGCTGGTTTTGTTGGTTCGCTGTTGTTTCCGCCGCCGTACGGCCTGCGTTGTCGGGTGTTAGTTGTCTGTGTTGTTTGCCTGGCCGGCGTTGGTGCTGTGCTGGTGCGTGCCCCCCCCCCTGGTGGGGCGTGCTGCGTTGGGCTGTGGCCCCCTTCATGGTGGGGCATGCTGTGTTGGTGCGTGCCCCCCTCCTGCTGGGGCGTGCTGTGTTGGTGCCCGCCTGCCGCGGTGGTGGTGTTTGGTTTGGGTTGTCGTCGCCTGTTGGGTGGGTTGTGGTTGTGGTTGTGTTGTTGGCTTGGCCGGGGTTGGTGCTGTGCTGGTGTGTGCCCCCCCCACCCCTGTTGGGGCGTGCCGTGTTTGTGCGTGGCCCCCCCCCTTGTTGGGGCGTGCTGTGTCGGCGTGTTTGAATTTCGGTTCGTGGTGTTGTAGCCGGCTGGATGCTCGGCTTGTTTTGTTGGTTCGCGGTTGTCTCCGTCGCCGTACGGCCGGCGTTGTCGGGTGTTTGTTGCCTGTGGTGTTTGCGTGGCCAGGGTCGGTGCTGTGTTGGTGCGTGCCCCCCCCTTTGTTGGGGCGTGCCGTGCTTGTGCGTGGCGCCCCTCTTGGTGGGGCATGCTGTGTCGGCGTGTTTGGGCTTTGGTTCGTGATGTTGTAGCCGGCTGGATGCTCGGCTTGTTTTGTTGGTGTGTTGTTGTCTTTGCCGCCGTACCGCCGGCGTTGTCGGGTGTTGCCGGTCTGTGGTGTTTTCCTGGCCGGGACGGACGGGCCGGCCTCCCGAGCGCGTGTGGTGCGCCACCCCTCTGTCCTGGCCGGGTCGGACGGGCCGGCCTGCCGAGCGCGTGCGGTGCGCCACTCCTTGTTTTTGTTTCGCGGCTGTCGTCGCCCTGCTGCTCGTGGTCCTTTGCTCGCTCGTGTTTGTCGCCGCCTGCTGCTGTGCCCCCCCCACCCCCACCCCACCCCGCCCTTCCGCTTGTTGTCTCCCGCCCCCCCCTTTGCTTCTTCGTGTCCCGCGCCCGCCGGCACTTGTCCCCCCCCGCCCCCGGGGGTATGCCCTTCCCGTCTGGTTGTCTCCTACTCCGCGTTTACCCTTGTTGCCTGTGTGCCGTGTGGTTTGCCGTTTGTGGGCGTTTCATCCCCCCCCCCCCCCCCCCTCGTGTTTCCTGGGTGTTGGCCCCTGCCGCTCATTTTCCCTTGTCCTCCCGCTTCTGCCTTGTCTTTTCCGTTTCTTTGGCCTTGGCACCTGTTTGGTTGGGTTTCTTTTTCCCTGCTCGGCTTGCGCAGGTGCCCCCCCCCCCCCGGCGGTTGCTCCTGGTGGTCTGCGGTGCCCCGCGTCTTGTTCTGTGGTGCTGCGGCTGGGTGTGGGCTGTTGTGTGCGGCGCGCGGTGTTTTGCTGCGCCGTGCTGTGTTGCTGTGCGGACGCCTTGCTGTGTGGTGCTGTGCTGTGCGCTCGTCTGTTGTGCCGTTGGCCACCTCTCGTTGGCGTTGGCCACGCCCTTTCTGTTGGTGTCGCCCGGTGCTCTGCTTCGCCGTGCTGTTTTGCGCGGTGTTTCGTCGTGTGTGGTGCCGTTGTGCGTTGTCGTGTTCTGTGGTGTTTTCCTTGTTGCTCTGTGGTGTCGTGGTTGTTCTCTCTCTGCCTTCTTGGTTTTGCGCACCTGCGGGTTTGCGCCGCCTGGTGCTGCCCCCCCCCCCCCCCCCCCCTGGTTTTTGTATCGTGCCTTCTGCTGGTTTGTGTTGCTGCGGTGTGTTGGCTTGTTCTGCCCTTTGTGGGGCCGTGTTGCTGCTTGCTGTGTTGTGTTGTTCGGGTGCGGCGTGCCGTGTTGTGTTGTGCCGTGTCCTGTTGTGCTCTGCGGGTGGCGTGGTGCTGCGCTGCGGTTCCTCGTGCGGCTGCGTCCTGCCGCGTGCTCTGCCGTGCTCGGTGGTGCTGTGCTGTGTTGTTGTGCGTTGCGCCGTTCGCTGGGGTGCTGCGTCCTGGTGCTCTGTGCTGTGCTGTCCCGCTGTGTGCTGTTGTGGGTTGCTTTGTGCCGTCTGGTGTCCGTTGGCGTTGTGTGGTTGGCTGCGTGCTGTGCTGCGCTGTTGTTCGCTGCTGTGTGTTGTGCTGCGCCTTAGGGCGTGGTGTCTGTTTGCGCTGTGCTGTGCTATCCTCGTTGTGGCTTGCTGTTTCGTTTTGGTCGCGCTGCCCTGTGCTGTGCTGTGCCTCCTGGTGCTGTGTTGGGCCGCGTCGCGTTGTGTTGTGCTGTGTGGTGCTGTGCTGTGTTGTCGTGCGTTGCGCCGTTCGCTGGGGTGCTGCGTCCTGGTGCTCTGTGCTGTGCTGTCCCAGTGTGTGCTGTTGTGGGTTGCTTTGTGCCGTCTGGTGACCGTTGGCGTTGTGCGGTTGGCTGCTTGCTGTGCTGCGCTGTTGTTTGCTGCCGTGTGCTGTGCTGCGCCTTTGGGCGTGGTGTCTGGTTGCGCTGTGCTGTGCTGTCCTCGTTGTGGCTTGCTGTTTCGTTTTGGTAGCGCTGCCCTGTGCTGTGCTGTGCCGTGCCTCCTGGTGCTGTGTTGGGCCGTGTCGCGTCGTGTTGTGCTGTGTGGTGCTGTGCTGCCGTGCACCGCGCTGTGGAGGCCGCACTGTGCTGCGTTGTCTCGCGGTCTGTGGTGCCGCTTCCTGCTGTGGCGTGCCCTCGGGTGCTGTGCGGTGCCTCGGGTGTTGAGTGCTTTGCTGCGTGCTGTGCTGTGCTGCTGTGTTTTGTTCTGTGCCTTGGGGTGTGGTGTCTTGGTGCGCTGTGCTGTGCTGTTCGCGTCCTGTCTTGCTGTTTGGTCGGGGTCTGTGTTCCTGTGTGGTGTGCTGTGTCTCTTGGTGCTGTGGTGCTCTGCGTTGCATCTTGTTGTTTCGTGCGGTGTAGTGCTGTTGCGCACTTTGCTGTTTGCGTGGTGCTGTGCTGTTTTTGCTCGCGTTGTTTGGTGCTGGTGCGTGCTGTGCCATGCCCTCGGGTGTTGTGCCACGCTGTGGGGTGCTGTGCCGTTCCGTGCGGTGCTTTGCTGTGTTGCCCCTTGCTGTGCGCGCTGCGCTGTGTGTGTTTTGCCGTTGTGTTGTGGTGTGTGCTGTTTTTGCTGCCGTCCGTTGTGCTGCTAGCGCCCTGTGGTGTTACCCCCGTGCATTTTCAAAACCCGAAAAAACTGTTTCCTATTTTCAAAAAACAGAAAAAATTTCTTCGCGCTGGTTTGCCTTGTGTACCCTGTCCTCCCTGCATGCAAGGATACCACACACTGAAAAAACCAGCCTGCTATTTTTTTCTTCATCCCTGGCCTTGGGCTGGTGTGCACCGCAGGTCTCGGTCTTGAGTCTTTGGGTTGCGTCCTCGGGGTGTTGGACACTGTGCACCTGCAGCGAAAGGGGGGGCAAACGCGACGGGGATGGGGCAGTAGTGGGAGGAGAAGGTACATGGAGAAGAAAAAGGGGCGAGAGGCAGCTAGTGCAGGGGCGTAACGTGTTAGAAAACTTTTTTGAGTTTTACGCGCTGCTTGCGACGTCGTTTTCTTTGACTATTGGGCACGCACAGCAACGAGGGGCACATCGTTAGGTTCGTACGTTTATTACGGTGCTTACGGCGTTAACTATTCACCTATTTCACGTCGAAAGTTTTTCGTTGCGTTTTTACGTGTTTCGCAGCGCGCCTTTTGGCCTAAGCGTTTCTTATGTTGATTACCTTTAATTTCAGCTATTTAGAAACCTTTTTCGTCGTGTTTTACTTATCTTTTTAATTTCATTCTGCCGCCAGGCGCCAGCGCGCACGACAAGACAAGACAATATATATATATATATATATATATATATACATATATATATATATATATATATATATATATATATATATATATATATACATATGGGCAATATATTTTGCGTGCATGCTAAAATGCGGCTTTCCGAAAGGAGGTCGATTTCCGACCAAAGCACTTGCATGCATGTTAAGGCACCAAGGTTACATTAGAATATAGGCATATTTTGGTTCTAGGCCACTAGGTTGGGTGTGGAAGGCGTGGGTAGGGTTATATGCCATATTTGATGTCATATCGCGTGCCCATTTGGCGGGTGCACCATTCCAAGACTAACCCGCCAATGGACCCCATATCGCACGAGGCCCTTCATTGTACTCCCAACCAACCCTCGCAAGCCTCACCTTCGTGAAGGGACGCTTGTGGAGCGCTCCCGAAGCGATGCGTTGTGAGCAAGGTGTGTTTTTTGCAATATTCCATTTTTGCATGTGCCCACTTGGGAGGCAGCGCGCGCGACCTTCCAAAGCGCCCCAAGTGGAGCACATATGTGGAATCGAAGGTCATTGGTGTCAAGTCATTGTGTTTAGAGAGATTGGTCGATTACTCAATCCAAGCCGAAGATATTATAATATATTTGTGCGCCTTTCAAGGCACTTTTGGGTGTTTTTTCGCCAATATTGCTGTTTTTTGGCCGTCATGATGTCAAGTGGCGACCGTGTATCTCAACGTTGCGCCCAATTGACATCATGACCCAAGTATGTTATGTTGGTACATACTTCGGTGCCCAACATATCTTGGACCCGGCGAATAACTCCTCTTGGGCTTGGCGTACCGTGGCCGCCATGTTGGCGATTTGGGACCATCCCAAATCATGGGCTCACTAGGCGACCCTACCATTCCCGAAACCGGAGGAGTTGGGCGACGCCCAAAAGATATGTTGGGCACATATGACTTGATACCAATCCTATGGCACACTCCGGTCCAAGTCGGGCATGTGCCTCATTTGCCCCAACCATGAGTGTGCGCATTTTCGGCCATTTTGAGCAATTTTCCACATTTTCTGCCCGCCGTGCACCATGTTCAGCCACCTCGTGCACGCCAGACTCATGGACCAATGGACCATATATGACATGGGTGTTATGGACATTGGTCCCCATGGTTCACACACCACGTGGGCGAAGCGGAGCAACCTTCGTTAGGGTGCTAGCCCAAAGTGAGTGTGGACAATTTTGCCATTTTGGCATTTGTGGACCAGATTGGGATTGTCACCACGCCAAGTGGCATGGAGGTCTATGAGAGCCAAGGGCATGGGAGTCTCAGTTTGACTCCAGGTAGATCGCGTATGGAATGGCAGATCTGATCTCCAAGCCGGCTTGGAGATATACTATTGGGAGCGCCCCCAGATTTTGGCTCATTTTGGGTAGCCAAAATGACCCCCTTTTGGGACCCCAATTTCACCCCCCATGTGTGGTCGATTGGCGGCCCCATATCTCGATTCCCACGAGGAGCCCGGACCTAATTTCAGGTTGTACACTCAGATATGGGTCCTGCCTCCTATTCTGTGAGCCATTGGGCTTGCCCTGGCCGGGCGAGCCGCGCGTGGGAATGACGCCAATTTTGGTGGTTTTGGCATCATGACCCGACTTGACGAACCCGTGGTGCCCTGATGCCGGGACCTCAGAGGGAACCAGGTTGGGTGAGGGCTCCAGGGAGCTCGTACCCGAAGGGCATAGGGTCAGTTGCCTCGTCCCTACCTCTGGGGGGTCCGGACGACGGGTCAATTTTGGAGATTTTTTGAGCTAATATCGGTTTGGGCTGAAACAGCCCATTTTCAGCTACCAACTCCTAGGGGATAATGGCGGGGCTATATCTCTGGCTCAGAGTGGAGTTGGGACCTGCTGTTAAGGGAGCACCGGGAGCCACTGTCAGTTGGCCCTGGAGCACCTTGGTTCCCAGAAAATCGCCTGTGGCTGGGCGAAACATCCCCCATATTGGCAGGGTTTCAGGGTCCGGACTGACCAGGGCTGTAAGTGCGGCTAGCCCCCATCTGCTCAGATTTTAGCAGATCTGCCACACATTGGCTACATTTTGGTCATTTTCCTTGCTTCGGCGGAATCGCCGCCTCGCAGCTCAGTCTCAGGATCAGACCTATATATTTCTGATATGCCGGATCTGATTCCGCGGTCCATTCTCCGTAAATCCGCCGCGTTCCGATCATTTACCTGGAATCGCCATTTGCCGCTGACGCGCGCTCGCGGGCCAGATCGGCCAAATATTTTTCACAATCGGATTTATTTAAATCTTTTCAGATAGTTTTGGACACTCAGATGTACTTAGAATAATCCGCATCAATTTTCTTCATAGACCGGGATTTTCTGCCGGATAACAATCAGCATGGATCTTGCTTCCGTTGTTGCTGCTCTCGCCTCCGTTGGTGTCCGTGTATCCGGTTCTACCCCCAACAGCAGCGTTCAGGTCGACTCCTCGCGTGCCTGCCCCACTGGTCTTGCCGGCCCCGAGCCCTCCGGCACCTTCCACGACCCAGGGCAGCACTTTCATGGTAGCAGAGGCTACCTGAATGTTGTTCCTTTGGTGTCCCAACCACAGTCCGCTCCCCAGTACGGCCCCGTAGACCCCGCCGCTTCTGGAGAAGTAACGATTACACTGCCTTGGTGCTGCGCGAACGAGGCCTTGAGAGGAATGCCTTGCGCGAGTCCAAGCTGCCCAAGAAGGGCACAAATCAGCAGCTGTGGGGACCCAAATTATCCTAATCCCAGTCGAAATTGGCCATCGAGCAGCTGGAATCAGCCAGCCTACGACGATGGCAACGCTCCGGTAGACCTTACGGAGCTGGCAGGTACCAACATTCCTTACCAATGTCCCACATTTGAGACCACGGACGCCGACATCAACGACATTGAGATGGGTGGTCCAGGTGAGGTACCTAGCTATAATCGACCAGCCTCTTGGGCACAATGGGGCGACCATTTGTCTCCAGAAGTGACCCGTAACCTTGAGGCCCTTGAAGCCCTTTGTCTCTTAGCCACGTCTAAGTTGATCGGACAAGAAAGAATCGCCTCTGATTTTTTAATGGAATATTTTTTCCTCCTTCAGGACGAAATTAATACCAGGATGTGGTGGCGTTCTCAAGAAGATGACTCTTTTGCCATTTTTTTGCAGATCTGGGAGGCAAGTCCCTTCCCGAAGGAGAAGACCAAGGCACCTGTTGCCGGGCCCTCCGCCCCTCATCCCCCTGTTTCCATCCGCGACGATCTAGCCGCCCCGGTTGAGGAGGGAATTTTAGAGGCGGCCAGGCAGGCAAGCCTGGAAATTAGGGCTGAAGGAGCTCCCCAAGTGGACTCCTGGCTGCGGACCACCGAGATCAGCGGTCCGACAGCCTGCTCAGGCCCTTCAGGACACGGTATGTACTGTCCTGCCGACTGCTCCTGCAGATTCCAGCGAGATGCTGAGCTCCAAACGCTCAAAGATCAAATGCACCTCATCATTGAAACGCTGGGAATAAAAAATCTTTTCAAGACGCACATGCGGTCTGAGGGCGCATCATCGGTGGAACAAGCAACAGAACCGTCGGAGGAGGCGACAGAAATTTTTTCAATTGCTCCTTCCGTGGACTCCAGGAACACCGACGCAAGGATCAGCAGGACCAAGTTAAAGGAAAGGGTTAAAATCTGTCGTTCTGAGAGTAGGACGGCGAAGGCTAGGACTGAGGCTCAGAATGCCAAGCGAACTGCCTCCCGTACTGCCCCTCTTGCTGCTGATTCCAATGCCTTAGCCCAGCTGTTACTCGCCCAGACCCTCGCCGGAGCTGGTGTGGCGAATGATGCCGCCAAGGTGTCTGCCATTACGGCCGGTGTTGGGCTGGATTCGCTTCTTAATCCTACTTCATTGCGACTTCGTCAGGTTGCCAAGCAACCGAAGTATAATGGGAACCCCCGACGTTGGCCTCAGTTCCAACGGGAATTTAAATTGTGGGTTAAGACTCAAAAACTCCAAGATGATCAGTTCCTGATGGCCCTCTTGGACTGCCTTGAGGGAGCGCCGGCCAACACTTGGCTCAGGACTTGGAGTGATCGCGAGGATACAAGTTCCCCCCTTACCTTTGATGAGGTGTGGGAACAGTTGGAGGTTTGTGGATCCCGGCTGCCAGAGGATCATTACCACCAAATGTTGAAGAATTTTCCTTCATTCTCGCGATTAATCTTGCACGAAGTGCAAGACAAAAGACAGCGCTTCTGGAATTTAGTGGAAGAATCTGAACATTCAGGCGAAAAATTTTCTAGTGCCGAGCTGAAAAATCTGATTTTTGACAAGATCCCCTCAGAAACTGCCGCCACCCTTCGGAATAAACAGTCCGAAGAAAAGGTCAAGACCTGGTGGGCGGAGGTCGAAGGTTTCGATGCCTCGGCCAACAGGTTCTCAGTCAGGGAATAACTTCAAAAGTGTTCCCCCACGTCGTTTTCCAAAGTGAAATTCACTGAAAACACGTGAAAAATCAAGTTTAATGAACATGAGGATCGGGACTTGTTTGTCCAAGTCCTCAACAGGGGAGTAAGTTTCCATGGCCATCGCCTGAAGGCCAAGAACTGGGTGTTTTCGTTCACCCCGAAGGAACTCTGGGAAGAGGTTGAGCGGCTCGCCGACGCCGCCAATCAGAATTTCCATGAGGGTCTTGGGGGAAACAAGAATACCCAGCAAAACACCCAAAATGGGGCCCAAAAGGGCAACAAAAAGGTGAATGACACCCGGAATGTTCAGGATCACTGTAGCATCTGCCTTCTTTTAGGTTCTACGAACCGAGCCAAGACGCATTCTACTGGTAATCACCGATGGTCTCCTTACGATCACAAGGTGATTGGTGAAAATATCAGTAATCCGCAGAATTCAGACAGGAATGACAGACAGGTGCATGGTGGGAAGGCTGGAAAAGGGAATCCGACCCCCTCCGGTGGAAACAAAAATACTGGAGGCCCTGGCGGGTCCCAAGGCAAAGGAAATCGGACTCCCTCCGGCTCCGGTGGGCAGCCGAACGGCCAGACAAATCCCAATAGCAACGCCGGAGGCGGAAATCGAAATCCAGGCCAAACCCCTCAATCCGGTACAAACAAGGGAAATGCTCCAGGATTCCAGGGTAAAGGTAAGGGAAATCCTTCGGGAACCCCCTTCTCTGGTAAGGGCAGAGGGCGTGGCGACGGTGGAGGTCCATCATCCGGCGGCCGTGGCCGTGGACGTGGAAAGGGCAACCATCGTGTGGATCAGGTCTCAGGTGCAGATCAGGTGTCCGATGCGGATCGAGATTACGTTGAAAATGCCTTCAATCCAGCAGATGATCCGTTCCAAGATGAGTGGGTCGACGAATCAGGGTGTGTTCACAATGTTAACGCAGTCACTGGAGGTCAGAATGCCTAGGGGAGCCACGAAAATCGCCCCTCCCCAGGCGATTTCAGGCATGATCCCCAGATTCCTTCTCGACCATTACTTGATGTAGGGTCGCTTGTCTCCTCTCCCCTGGATCCGGCAGCGGATCCTTCTGTTGTAGTGGACGAGGTTGGTGTACAGTCCAAGCACAGGGCCCGTCAGTTTGTCACAAAGCTGTGGGTCTCTGATCGCAAGGGAAATTTCCACCTCGCCACTTGTTTGTGTGACAATGGATCAGAGGTAAATCTCCAATCCAATTCTTTCTTACCCGACGACTGCGTGATTGATTCGCTTTATCCTGTTACCCTCGAGGGAGTTTCTGGACATTCTCTCGCAGGTGGGCAACGCGGTTGTTATATATCAACTCATTTGGTAGCTCAAGACCTTTGGGAAGAAGGTAATGTGGAGGAAGTTGTCCTTAAGGATGACTACTTCTATCGTGCCGACATAAAGTATGACCTTTACTTGGGCCATCCTTGGCTTAGCAAGAACAGGGTGGCGCCCGTAGGTCATCGGCATTGTTTTTTGCTGGAGTCAGGTCCCTTGGAGCGTCCTGAATTTCGTTTTTTGCACGCAGGGTTTAAAAGTGCAGAAGAATTTTTGAAGCGAAAGGTCACACCAAAATTTGGCGAAGATGTCACCATTGCAGAGGTGAATGGGAGTGCCGATTACTCCCGAGAGTTAGAATGTCTTCGTAGGGACTCCCAGCCACGATGCCCTTCGCGCTGGCACTCTTCATCCTACAGAGTTGTCAACAAATGGCGCGATACAATTTGTGAATATTTTTATGAACACCATTCCTTTTGGCCACAGTATGATGCCTTTGCTAACCGCGAGAACAAGCGCTTTGACAAGCATTTTCGCGACGCTTGGACCCATAAATGGGACAAGAAGTTGTGGATTCATCCTCCGTTTCACTTAATCCAGCAGGTCATCCACAAAATCAAGCAAGATAAAACCCAGGCGATTTTAGTTGTGCCTTTGTGGGACGACAAGCCTTGGTTTCAGGAATTACAAGACATTTGTGTAGATTACATCGAACTTCCCAGGAAGATGGAGCTGTATGCCAGGGACGACACAGGTCCCCTGCCACAGCGGTCCTGGAGTTCGCTTGCATTCCTGGTGGATGGAAAGCTTTCTGACTCTAATTCTGCTGATTCTGGTACTGATTCCTGTGTTGGGTCTGAATCTGAGGTTGAGCGTGGTACTGATGATGAATCTATTTTTTCTGATTTTTGTCCGTCAGATACCCAAGGTGATCCAACTTCAAATGGATCCGCCTCGTCTCCCTCTTCCCCAATACGACCGACATCGAAAAGAATCTTCAGTGCACGGGCGAAGAAAAATTTTAAATCGCGCCGCAAATTCAGAGTTTTTTATGAAAAACCCCGTGTGGAAGCTTTCATAGATCCTTTCGAGGAGCTGGATCACGAAGAGAATCTCTGGAATGTCGACACTCGACCCACCTATCTTCAAGAGGCAGTTGATACGGACCTCTTTAGGGACATCCGTAAGAAGATTCTTCCTGCCAAGGCCGAAGAAGTCGCCAAAGTTTTTTCGACAGTAATTCCTGGCGATCAGGTGGACACTGAGTTGTGTTCCAAGACAAGAGAAAAGATTTTTGAGGAACGGAAGGACACAACCCTTTCGGGGAAGTTGATCAAAGACCCCCCTGTCCGTGGGCAGTTCCGTGAAGCCTTCATCGAGCTTCGTGAAGGCTACAAGGCGAAGAAACAGCGTCCTTATGAGAACCATGGACACAAACATGAGATACTCAGAAAAATAATCGAGAGAAATCTCAGGGAATTTGGTTGGCTTGAGGGTTGTATGACCAGCGAATGCTGCTGTGCACCCTTCACAGTCCCGAAGCCGCCGCCTGCAGACCAGAACACTATTGATGGTTGGCGAATGGTTGTTGACTTTCGCAACCTCAACGCCAAAACCAAGGCGGATTCACACCCCCTGCCCCTCATTCAGGAGGAAATCGCCAGGAGGGCAAGAGGTCGTTTGTTTTCTGTGCTGGATCTCCGTCACGGCTTTCACCAAATGCCGTTGAGGAAGGACAGCCGACCTCTCACCTGTATGTGCACGCCATGTGGCCCAGTCCAGTGGACGGTCATGCCCATGGGCCTGAAGAACGCCCCTTCGTTTTTTCAAAGAATGATGGAGGATGTGCTTTTTACAGCTCATCCTGAGCTTCGTGCCTTCGTGAGTGTGTACATAGATGACATAATCATCGCGACAGAGGGGGAGGGACTGACCGAAGCCGAGCTGGTGGCCCTACATGAAAAGCAGCTGAACCAGGTTTTGGACATTCTTGATGCCAATCAGCTGATTTGTGGGCCAAAGAAGGAAAAATTATTTTTAAAATCAGTCGAATTTTGTGGTTCTCTCCTTGAGAATGGCACCCGACGACCCAGTCCAGGGAAGCTCGTCGCTATTCAGAAGTGGAAGCGCCCTGAGACGATCACGGAATTGAGAGGATTCCTGGGTTGTTGCAATTTTTACCACACTTTTGTGCCGAATTATGCCAAATTTGCTGCCCCCCTCACTGAATTATTGAAGGTAGGGAGAGATGCAGGCAAGGCAGGTTCAAAGGTTCGTGTCAAGTGGACTGACGAGTGCGAGGAGGCCTTCCATCACTTGAAGGCGGCCCTCTGCGAAGTCGCCACGTTGCATGTGCCGCAATTTGACCGACCCTTCTACATAAGAACTGACGCTTCTAGGTACGCGATCGGAGCTGTCCTTGAACAGGTTGATGAAGCCACAGGTGATCATTACCCTCTTGCATTTTGGTCTCGGAAGCTAGCTTCACGCCAAATGCAATGGTCGCCGCGTGAGCAAGAAACCTACGCCATAATCTGTGCTTTGAAAAAGTACCAATCGTGGGTTGGCACCAATCGAGTCGAGGTCCTGACGGATCATCGATCTCTGGAGTATTGGGCCACCGAACACATTGATACTGTCGCGAGCCCAGCTGGTCGACGGGCCAGATGGCACGAATTTCTCAGTCTGTTTGACCTCCATGTGTCGTATTTGCCTGGAAAACACAACACGGTAGCGGATGCTCTGAGCCGATGGGCTTACCCCGCTTCAGAGGGGCTGCAAAGTACCAACATCCATGGTACGGAGCAAGACCGCCATGTCATAATCGAATGGGATCAGGAAGAAAAAAAGCTCATTCGACGTGCATGCATGCAATGCGCTGTTAAACAGCACGCATTACCGTGCCATGACATCACGGCCTTTTCAGATCCGGCGCATGCTCATGAGATCTGCACCAAATCACTGAAAGTCGTGGAGAAAGTCACCGATCCCTCCTCAGGGAGTGTGAAACGGTTTGACTATACCCGACGTGTAAGTGGATTTCGGTTGATCCAGGGCATTAAGCGTCGAGATCCGGCCAAAACTCCACCCCTGCCGAAAGATTCCCTGATCATCCGTGACTGGACGTCCGATTATCTGCATGATTCCATGTTTAAAGAGGTCTTTGAGAATCTCAAATCCAAAGATGCTCACAAGGATGGAATCTATGCTGAGTACTCGTTGGATGGGGGGAAACTGTGGATGGAGGGTAAATTGTGCGTACCAGACGCCCTGGCCCCCCGAGTGTTAAACTGGTGGCACAAATGGGAGTCCCCCCACGCACATGGCCGTAGATTATGGTCGATGATTAAGCATAGGTTGTTTGGCTCACGGCTATATACTCATTGCATGAAAGTAGCCGCCGGATGTGCCCAATGTGCTGTCTCGACGCCCCCCAGCGCGAAGAAGCACGGCCATCTGAGGCCACATCCTATTCCGGAGCGCCTCTTTAACAGAGTCACCAGTGATTTTTTCTATCTCGGTGAACTCGACGACGAAGAGTGCCATTGGACCAACAAAAAGGTCAATGGAGTGCTCCTTATTCAGTGCCGTCATTCTGGCTACATCCAGGTGTTGCCTTGCAACATCGAGTCAATGACTGGCAAGGCTGCCGCCAAATGGTGCGCGCAGACCTGGATGGGAGGTTGGGACGTCCCATCCGAGGTGGTTACGGACTCAGGCAAAGAGTACACCTCCGAATGGTGGAGAGAATTATGTGCTCGCCTTGGAATCCACCACCTCAGGTGTGAAATCCACTCGCATCGAGCGCTGCCTGGCGAAAGAGCCGGCCGCTCTGTTATAAATATGCTTCGTAAGGAGCTCGCGAGTGAGAAAGATTTCCATTGGCTTGAAGTTCTGTTTGCATTGCTTCGCCGTTACCACAACACGCCTTTGTATCATGGCCTTTCTCCAAATGAAATTGTCTTTGGACGAAAGAAGTGTTGGTGGAACATGCCGTTGAATAATCCTCGCCCCTGTAAAGATGCTTCGTTGTTTTTGGACGACGTCCAACGAGCAGATAAAACTGTCTCGAAATTAATCGATAAGCATCCAGCTGACTGGCTTTGGGTCCAGAATCAAGGCTGAAAAAACCCCCACAATTTTGAAGTCGATGATCGAGTTTGGCTTCGAAAATCCGAAACCACCCTGGACGGAGATGATAAGCTTCTTCCCTTGTGGGAGGGCCCATTCGCTGTTACAGCGCGTCTAGGTGAGAACAGGTGGAGGATTCGTGTGCATGTCAGCAGGGAAATTGATGTTTCGGGCGATCGTCTCAAGAGAGAGATCCCCTCCCCCAAGGATCGGGTTAAACCCCTTTTTTGGACTTCGAAATTTTTGTCCGATCGGGTCATCGAAGGGGGGAAGTACGAACTCAAGAGGATTTTAGAAGCAAGACGTGACGCCAAGGGCGAATGGGAATTTCTATGTGAGTGGAGGGGTTTTGATTCCAGTCACAACAACTGGGAACCAGCCCATTCTTTTGTCCATGGGTACACCAAGGGGTTCATCGACTTCCTCAAGAAGCACCCCGAAATTGGCGTACTCCTGACAGACTGTTTGTCGAAACCAGACAGACAGGTGGAGAGCGACGGAAAAAGACCTGTGGTGAATCGAGATCCAGCCTTTTACGGCACTCAGCAGCCACATTCCAGGGCTGATCCGTCGATCCCCCCTCCTGCGGTCAGGCCAGCCCAGGAGCCAAATGAGGACCAAGCTTCGAGTTCGGCCGCTGATCTACAGCGCCCAAGCCGTACGAGGGCCCCACAAGACAGGTTGGTGGTCACATGTATTCGTGCTTGGCCGAATTGAAGGAGATCCGTCGTGACTTGAGTCGCCGACGCCATAATCTGGGTAACAGTCGTCTAGTCCAGGGCGTCATGGCACTCGTCGCTAGGGCTCAAGGGTGTAGGTTCGAAACCCTTGCATGTCGGACTCCTACAAAAGCTCCAGCCTCGCCCCGTCGACCACTTATTTCAATGTGAGTGTTCTGACGACTTGGTAAAACCACATTCTGCTCAATCCACTGTTCATTCTTCCTGATTATGTCATGATGTGGAGAACTGCGAATGTTTGATAATTTGACGTCAATCAACTTTTCTTTGGTCTCCGTTCGGCAGACAAGGCGTAGATACGCTGCCGAAAGCCACGGAGTGTGCTGCCGTGTTCAGAAAAAACCAAACTCAGGCTTAATTCAGGCAGATTCGGGGTAATCTTGTCTCTGTTGGTCTGTGCATTTTTGGAATTTGGCTACTCGTGCAGATGGAAGCAAATGTACATAGTAAAAACACCGGCCGGTGACATTCACCCCTACAGGCACCCCCTGTAGTACTGGCTGCACCAGATGCGACGCCAGGAACTCAGATCTTACCTTCATTTGCCGTGATGCTGAAGCTAAAGTCCAGATTCAGATCCAGATTCCTTGAACTTAACTTGAATTCCTCAGGTTTGTCCATCATTCTGCCACTGTTGTGCAAAACCCCGACGTCAATTGTTCAGACAACCTTCACATAGGAGCTCTAGGGACTTCTAACAGCAACCTCTGAAGTCCGTAAGCTTCGTTGTATTTTTGGCACACGCCAATGTGAGCTCAATCCGACCTGAAACTGTCGAAAATGGTGAATCCAAGTGTCTTGTGGGACTCAATCGAAAGATGGGCCTTGTCCAAGTCGATTGACACCGTCGCCAGTGTAAATAAAGGACTATTCGGTGTCTCTCAGTTATATACTGTCAGTAAAGCGCCTTCAGCGAACCTTCGGCGCGTTACATGCCAAGGATCCAGGGCTATCATGTCCCATCATGATGCATCATCACATGATCCGCATTTTGATGGAATCTGTTGGATGCTCGCGAACCAACGTGCCGGAAAGCACAATTGAGCTGAATAAACGACAATATATATTAACTCTAGTCTAAACGAAAGTGTTAGTAGTTTTAGTTCTAGACATTCCGCTTCATTTCACCTTCATCTCATGAAATTTCCTCATTTTAGGACAATTTAGGTTGATTTTCTTGTCATCTCTTCTCATTCCTCGAACATCTGTTTTTGGCCTTGCCTAACTTCATTGACGCTGATGCTTTTCTGTTCACTTAGGGCCTGCAGACTTCATTTGTATTTGTTTTCCCTCTCTGTGACTGCTTCATCTCCTTCATCTCTGCCCAAATTAATTCCCAATCTTGCTGAATCTTGTGATCATCCACCAGATGCGCCAAATCTGAAGCACATGCTGCACTTTTCAGAACGAGAAAAGCGGGAGTAACACGATGTAGAGTTCGGCGAGGACACCGTAGCGTGCCCGCGACAGCGAAACTGTGCCAGAGCGCTGAGATGTCACTCCATTTCTTGATTCCCCCACTCAATCCACCAATAATCTACCTCATTCTCAACCAATGCAGGGTTTGGTATCGATTCTCGATACGTTTACATGCTTTTTAGCACTTAACCTAATGTTTTACTGCACGGAGGACTGTTCGTCACTCCTCATTCTGTCTCATTTCAGGTTCATCCATCCTGATTCAGTGCCAATTCAGCCCAAATCAGGTCAGATCAAGCAGATTTCGCCCCATCGAGGCTACATTTCTATTTTTTTCTGGGGCTTACCCGCACTACGTTCTTCGTTGACGTAGCGACACACCCCAGTGTGTTTTTGGAGGGGGAGTGTAAGTGCGGCCAGCCCCCATCTGCTCAGATTTTAGCAGATCTGCCACACATTGGCTACATTTTGGTCATTTTCCTTGCTTCGGCGGAATCGCCGCCTCGCAGCTCAGTCTCAGGATCAGCCCTATATATTTCTGATGTGCCGGATCTGATTCCGCGGTCCATTCTCCGTAAATCCGCCGCGTTCCGATCATTTACCTGGAATCGCCATTTGCCGCTGACGCGCGCTCGCGGGCCAGATCGGCCAAATATTTTTCACAATCGGATTTATTTAAATCTTTTCAGATAGTTTTGGACACTCAGATGTACTTAGAATCATCCGCATCAATTTTCTTCATAGACTGGGATTTTCTGCCGGAAACAGTCAGCATAGATCTTGCTTCCGATGTTGCTGCTCTTGCCTCCGTTGGTGTCCGTGTATCCGGTTCTACCCCCAACAGCAGCGTTCAGGTCGACTCCTCGCGTGCCTGGCCCACTGGTCTTGCCGGCCCCGAGCCCTCCGGCACCTTCCACGACCCAGGGCAGCACTTTCAAGGGCATGGGTTGTGTTTGAGCCCCCGCCCCCACCAGCCACTGAGAGGGTCGGACCTGGGATTGGGGTATGAGTTGGGACTGATTGTCTATTGTCCTGTGATGCCCTTACCCCAGTCGAGTCTTCACCCCATGTGTACATATCCTGATGTGTTGCTGTACCTACTTTCGTTCCCTTGTTGCAGAGTGGCAAGGATCCTGAAACGCTTTGTCACATGACACGAGCGCAATGATGCCCCTGTGAGCGTAGTGCTTTGCCTGCCTGCTCACTTGTGCGTGTCCACCGCAGCGTCCCGTGGCCAGGCCCCCCACAGGAACGCGTCAAAAGCGTTTCACCGCCGCGGGGTTACCCATCCCCCGCGTGCCACTCGGGGCCACCAACCCCGAGCAGCGCGGCGCAGCAGCTCGCAGCTCGCAGCTAGCAGCGCAGCGCAGCGGCTCGCAGCGCCGCCCAGCGACAGCGCCGAGTCCGTGAAGGAAGTGCGGGGACCGGAACTCCGTCATCAACGAGCTCCCTCGGCCCACCAGCAAGGCCGCACTCCCAGCTACAGCAACCACTTCCACAACCACCAGCCGACCAGCACCGGCCGCGCTCCCAGTCCAGTGCTACGTCAACCGCTTCAACAACCACCACCAGGACCAGTCCGTTGAGCGGAACGAGAGCCCACCAAGGACCTAAAGTCCAAGTACGCCCCCCGCTGCCATGGTAAACTGGCAAGAAGCGGGCAACACGTGGCCGCGGCCCCACCCCCATGCGGTACGCCTACTGCCCGGGTTGGTTTGGGACCAACACTATCGCTACAGCCACCCCTAGTGCGAAGGCGGCATGCCCGGGAGCTTCGAGCTCCGCGAGGACATGGGCCCTGACCGCCTGCAGGCAGTCGAAGACTGGCTGCGGGTGGAAGGGTTTGCCTTCCGCTTCCGACAGAGGCGCTGGAGGGTATGGACCCGGCCAGACAGGCCCGGCGAAGGGCTGCGCCCCGACGGGATTGAGGAGGACGAGAAGCCCAACGAGTACCCGTTGGGCGCCACGATCAATGTCTCCATGTGGGACATGATCGAGAAGAACTTCCCGGAACTGGGGAGCGAGCGCAGGCTGCAGGGCAGCAGCAGCAGCGCGTCTCCGGGGAAGGAGAAGCGGTCTGCCGGGGACAGGAAGGGGGACCGGAAGTGGCGGGAGTACCAGGAATCCCTGGCCGCCGAAGCCGCCCAAGGCGCCAGGGGCGGAACCCCAGCCCCCAGCCCCCAACGGGCCAGTGGCGGTCACCACCCCGGCCACACCACCCTCGGCGACTTCCTCCAAGTCGCCAAGCACGCCAAGGCCAAGCCCCATCAGCTGCTCCTGAGGAAGTCAGGCCCCAGCAGCGACGTGGAGTCGGCCCACCGCGGGACGATGCCGGCCGACCAGGCCAGCTCTAGCGGCAGCGTCGCTCCCGACCAAAGGGACGTGGCGCGCGCCTGTGAACGCGCCTGTGGGGTGCCCTGCAACCTTCGGGTTGCCCGGCAACGGGCCATGCAGCAGAACGCTGCCATGGAGGGCGCCTCCGGCATCGCCCAGCAGAAGGCTGCGGAGTGGGCGCATGGCATGGCCATCCACGCCTCGACCGTGGCGGCCATTGCTGCCGGACTCACGGCTGCAGCCGCCCATCAGGCAGCGACTGCCCAGGTCAAGAATGAGGTGGCGGCAGTCGACGAGGAAGCCCGCCTGACGCAGGAGGCCATTGCCTGCAAGGAGGCCGAGGTGAAGGCGCTGGAAGAGGCGCTTGCCCTAGAGAGGGCAAAGAAGGAGGCGGAGGAAAGGGCCCACGCCGAAGCGACGGCTAAGGCCCAGGCGGACGCCGCCAAGAAGGACGCCATCGAGGCCGCGCGACGGAAGGTCGCTGAGGAGAGGGCCAAGACGGAGGCGGAGCTGGCGGCGTTGGAAGCGGAGAAGGCTCGGCTGCAGCAGGCCCGGGAAGCCGAGGCGGCTCGTGCCCGGGAGGAAGCCGAAGAGCGAGCTGCCGCAGCCACAGCCGCCGCGATGGAGGAGGCGGAGGCCAAGCTCCGCCGCGAGACTCCCCTGGGAGGGTCCCGAGTGGAGACCCTTCGAAAGCTTTTCGAAGGGGACGCCTCCTCCAAGATGACGCTGGACGAGGTCCACACACGCAGCAGTGGGAGCAGTGGCCCCACCGCCTACCGACGGAGGAAGGGTAAGGGGAAGACCCCCGAGAGGCCACGGAGGCCAGCGGGCGGACACCCCCACGACTCCGACCCCTTCTTCACCGCCAGCGACGGGGATGAACGGGGCCGCCGACATCGCCGAGGAGTGGCTGGCGGAGGAGTCGGAGACGTCCCCATGGAGCCGGAAGGTGAGGATGAGGATCTCCCTCCTTCTTACCGGAGCTCGGAGTCCTCCGAGACCGAGACGCCTAGGTGGGGCGACATGGACGAGGATGATGACATGGACTTCGACTACACGAAGAAGCCCCCATCCTCGGACCCACCGAGGCTACCCGGCGCAGACCCACCAGGACCTCCTGGCGGAGGACCATCAGGACCCCCTGGAGGACGCCCACCAAGTGGACCCCCTGGAGGCGGACCACCGGGTGGGGGAGGACCCCCTGGACCGGGCGGACCCGGCGGAGGCCCTCCTGGAGGACCCCCAGGGGACCCCGACGACCCACCAGGGGACGGCGACCCGGATGCCACCCGGCGGTGGATTGTCTACCTCCGCAGGAGGGTCCAGTCCCTCGAGCGTGAGGTAGACACGGGCAAGGGCGAGATGACTCGCATCGCCAGGGTCGCCGCGCGCGCACAGAGAGAGCTGGACATCGCCAAGATCGAGATGGTCAAGAGCGCCAACGTCGCCACCGCCACCCAGAGGCAGCTGGATATCGCCAGGAGCGAGACCAGGCAGCTGAACAAAGTCATCAGCGGCCTGCAGCAGAGGCTGGACGCGCTGGAAGGCCGTGGGAGCGTCGGCAGCGACCACCCACCCCTGGAGTCTGGCTCGTCGGACGACGGCTGGGGACCCGGACCAGGTCCAGGCAGACCCCACGCCCCCGGCGGAGCCCCCAGGAGTCGCCCCAGCGCCAGTGCCCCCTCTCTCACCGCCCCCTCTAACCACAGCGCGGGCCGCCGCAACGAGCGCGTGCCGCCCGGCAGTGGCAGTGAGGATTGGCGTGATGAGTGGCTCAGTTCGGAGTACCACAACCGCCGTGCTCCACCGCGGACACCGGTACGCCCCCGACGCCCCGCACCAGCCCCGGAGCCAATCTCAATGGCTGGTGGATGTTATGGTGGACTCAGGGATGAGGTCCCCACAGGAGACGTGGAGTTGGATGTCGGCAGAGGTGAGGACCTGGACCTGGACCTGGAGGAGTTCGACATTTCCCTGCCGCGTGGTGTACGACGGGAGGCCGCTGAACGCAGCCGCCGGCGCCGTGATGAGGAGGCATACATGGAAGGAGTACGGCGTGAACATCTAGGTTCAGCGTACATGGAGGAACCACGGCGTAGCCACGCGGATACCGGGGGGGAGATGGAAGTGGCGGCCGTGGGAGTCCGTGGGAGAGGCCGCTGGGAACCTCGGTCGACCTCGCGGCCAGCGTTCATGGTCTCTAAGGCCGCGAATGCCGCCGTGTGGGAAGACTTGAAGGACATCAAGCCCCCCATGTACGATGGCAACCCCCTCAACCTCGACCGCTTCTTGGAGAAGCTGGACGATTGGAGGGTGACCGTCACTGAAGACATGGATCCCACAGATGCGGAGAAATATGTCTTCAGACGGTTCAGGTACCGCCTGCCGGAAGCATGGATCAAGAGGGTCATCAAGGAGGAATCCAAGAGGGCCAAGTCCAACCACACGGTCAAGATGATGCTCCCCAAAGAGTATCATACGAACGTGGTGGCTTGCACGAGGAAGAACGTGGCCCGGGATGTCAAACGGCACTCCCTGCGGAACGCTCTCCTCATCACCGTCTCGGGCGATCGCCAGAAGACCGCGATGTGGCGCCTTGACGAGTGTGACGTGAGCGGCCAGACCATCTGTCTGCAGGCCATCCCGGCGCGGATGAGCTGCGACGAGATCCTGGAGTGGGTTGGAGAGGAAGTACTCAAGGAGTACCGGAACCTCCACCACACCCGCGGGTTGAGGCCCGGCGACCGTGACGTCAACTACGTTGGCGAGGGGCCTGGCGGGGAAGCTGCCATGGACCCAGCATGAGCCGATGGCGATGAGGCTCTCGTCGACAATGACGACGACAATGAGCCCGCCGAGATGGCCGTTTGTGCCTTCGTGGCCAACAACCTGAACGCGGGCAGCAAACAGGGAAGCTGGAAGCCCCTGCAGCCGGGTTGGAAGAAGAAGGAGAAGAGGGACCCTCGCCGCATTGGCGACCTTCCGCTGTCCTTTGGGGAGTTCATACGAGCTCACCCGCAGGGCTGTTTCGTGTGTTATGGGAGGAAGAAAGGCTTCAACCATGACCACCGAACATGCCCCATCCACCAGGCCGACACGTAGGCCTACAAGAAGGCGCACGGGTCGAAGAAGCGTGCACCTGCGGGTATCCGGGAGGCCAAAGTGAAGGTGCATAAGGACGAGCTCTCCAAGCTGATGTCGGTGGGGACCGAGTTAGCCAAGGAGATCCAGGAGATCAAGAGGAACTGGGTCCCCAGGTCGGACAACAAGAACAAGGAGAACAACCAGAACGACCAGAACAAGGACAAGGACAAGAAGCCTAGGAATAGGGGAAGGAAGAAGGGTGTCAACGAGGTTGATGCGGAGGAGAATACCCCTACTTCCACCACAACCGACGCCCCCTAGCGGAGCCCCTGCAGCCAAGGGCCCCAGCTAGGGCGGTCGCAGGATGGTGTCGTGGGAAGCGCCACCCATCCCAATCGGGAGTCGGTAAGCAGAAAAGGACTGCCGCGGGCGGAAGGCCCGGTCCGGCACCCGACAGTCGCGGTGGCGGGGTGAGGGCAAGTGAAGGCACGAGCCCTTGCACCCGTCCATCCTTCGCGACTAAGAATGTGTTTGATGTACTTCAAGATCTATCCGAGAGTATCAGAGGATTACCCGGACCGCAGCTGGATGCTGCAGATGGGAAGCCTGAGCCCATTGTCCACGACCTGCACCAGTCGCTTGTTGAGCTTCTGGAACGGCCGGAGATCCTGAGCTTGCACGCCGTGCGCCGAGTAGGGCGTGAGCGGCAGTTGCACCTTAAGGTCCGTGCCTTATGCGGAGAAGTGGAGAAGGTCTTCGACGTGTTGGTCGACATGGGCGCTCAGGTCAGCTTGGTAAAGGCTGGCCTACTTCCACCAGAGTGTTTGACCGACAGTCGGAAACCTGTCAGGCTGAAGGTGGCGAACGGCCAGTACATGGTGGGAGGCACGAAGGAAGCGGCCATTTGGCTGCAGTTCGTGAACCACCGTGAGCTGAGCCGCCCAGACCTCGGCAAGGAAATCCTCCTGCAAGGTCGCTTCTACGAGGCCGAGATGGACTGGGACATGATCATTGGGTACGACTTCATGATGGAGACGGACTCCGGCGTCCTCCCGGCCCAGGCCTCCATGACCCTGTACCAGGACGACCAGCTCTCGTGGCTTTCGTCACCTGAGCACCATGTGGAATGCCAATGGATCCACCCGGAACGCAATCAGCTCAAACTGGCCGCGCTGGACACTGAGCCAACTGGGCCAGCAAACCAGGAGTACGGCGTAATGCCGGAAGTGGCGAGCCGAGTGGTTGCGGACCTGGGAGCTTCGGATCTGGCCCTGGATGCGCTCTCCTCAGGAACCTCCGCCCATCTGCGGGTTTGTGAGAAGTACTGGAGCGCACAGGACTCCGCGTGGAAGAAGCACTGGGGTCCGCATCAGGGCTTGATGTGGATCCATTGCCCCCGATGGGACATTCCAAGGGCGGTAGCAAAGATACGCAAGGACCGCTCCAAGGTAGTGCTGGTTGTTCCTATGGGATGCACCGAGGAGGAAAGTACCCGACATTGGGTAGCCTCATTGACCAACATGACCTTAAACAAGGTCGTCCTATCGGCTGGAGAGAGTGTCTATCAGGACGCTAAGGGACAGCCCATGCCACCCCAGAGATGGCCAACGGAATTCCACTATGTGAATGGGGGCCTTGATCAGGCCGACGCCGCGGACTTTGTGTGTGTCAACCGCATCATAACAGAGCCCTGGCGGCAATGCTTTGCGGTTTCCCCCGTTGACATCGGAGAATCGGAAGACCCCCTCACTGAGGAGGAGTTGGATCTGGTTCAGGGGTATATGGATCAGCCCTTTCACGACTGGGGGAGCCAGCGTGAGGGCAAAGGCCAGGACAAAGCCTGGTGGGAAGTGGACTCAATCGTCTCTGGTTCCTATGATGGGGACACCTTCGTACGGAGGGTGCTGGACCACCTGTCCAGCCAGGACGAGCCCATCGGCGGAAACCCACCCACCTACGGCGATCTGTTCCGAGGCAAGACCAGAGATGGCCCTTTGGGCCACCTGGGAAGACCACCTGAGCCGAAACCGAGCGGGGTCGCTACCCCTCAAGTAAGCTCACTGGTCCAGGTGCCCGGCAAAGACAAGGCGGAGTCCCACGACTGCCCCAAGATCCAGGCATTGAGGGCCAGGCTGAAGCAGAAGTATGGGGATACCTTCTTCAGCGGAAAGCCTGTGTTTCCCCACCCGGTGCGTGGACCGTATGGCGAGGACAAGATACGACTGAAGCAGGACCCCCGTGTGTATCGGCACCGGGAGTTTGCCCTGAGGGGCGAGAGGAAGGAGGCCATGGAGAAGATCCTACGTGACTTCATCGAGAGAGGCTGGCTCGAGCCGTACCACTCCGAATGGGCCTCTCCGTGCTTCGTCGTCCCCAAGAAGGTGGCCGGTGAGTGGCGGCTCGTGGTCGACTACCGCGGCCTAAACGCCCAAACGCAGCACGACAGTTATACGCTGCCCCTCATTGAGGACATGCTGCAAAAACCACACCGGCGGAGGATCTTCACGGTGATTGACCTGAAACATGGTTATCATCAGATGCCTCTCGCCGAAGAGTCCCGTGCCTGCACAGCCATGAGCACCCCACTTGGACCTCTCCAGTGGAAAGTGATGCCCATGGGCGTTACCAACGGCAATGCGACTTTTCAGCGGATGCTGGAGAACCTGCTTGAGCCGGTGCGTGACTGTGCGGACCCCTTCGTGGACGACGTGATCATCGCGTCCAGGGACCCCAGTATGAGCTACGAGGAGCTCCTGGAGGCACATGAGAGGGACGTCACTCGAGTGCTGGACCTTCTGGTTCGGCACAAACTCACAGGCATGAGTGACAAGGCCACCATTGCGGTAAGCGAGGTGGTCTTCGCTGGCCGCGTAGTTGGGAACGGGCAGCGAAAGCCCATACCCGGCAGGGTGGCTGCGATTGAGCACTGGGAAAAGCCCAAAACGGTCTCTGAGCTACGGGCGTATCTGGGGTTCTGCAACTACTACTCGGGGTATATCAAGATGTATGCCGAGTACGCAGCCCCCATGACGACCATGCTCAAGGGCAACCGAGAGGAGACCAAGAAGGGGTCCAAGAAGGCTCTGGTCTGGACTGCTGAGTCGGACCGTTCCTTTGAGGGGATGAAGCAGGCGCTGCTCTCCGCAGTGGGTCTGGACCTCGTGGATCCCGACCGAGGGTTCGTCCTGCGCACCGACGCTTCCGACTACGCCGTTGGCGCTGTGTTGCAACAAGTGCTTGACGATGGGAGGCACGTGCCCGTGGCCTTCTGGAGCCGAGTCCTGGCGGAAGGCCAGAGACGGACGTGGACGCCCCGAGAAAAGGAGGCGTATGCCATCGTCATGGCTCTCAGGAAATGGGCTGGGTACATAGCCCTCCATGCCGTCACCGTCTGCACCGACCATCAGAGACTGCAGTCGTGGCACAAGGAGCACGTGGACACCCCCTCTGGTCCCGCCTCCCGACGGGCAAGATGGCATGAGACCTTGGCCAAGGTCGACCTCACAGTTGTGTATGTTCCCGGTAAGGACAACACCGTGGCGGACTGTCTCAGTAGGTGGGCCTATCCCGCCAGCAAGGGCATGACAGACGTGTCTGCCCATGGTGATGCGGCTGAGACCGCTGAAGCCAAAAGGATCATCGAAATGGAGCGCCTGATGGAGGAGGAGGGTGGTAAATGCTTCGTCGTCATGGCTGCGGATGCCCCCCTCGGAACGAGGATGGGCAGAGCGGTCAGAGTACTCGCCCCTCATGGAGCTGAGTCCGACAAGCCACCTATGATTTTGTGGGGCATTCTGCGGCCAAAACCGCATTTACGCTACCGCACTGGATCTGAAACGGCCCAACGGATCTGAAACGGCCGCGGTGCCAAAAATTTGTCTTTCAAACATGAATTTTTGCAAAATCCATTGCTTGAATACATTTGATTCCTTGGCACAAAAGTGTGGATGTGTCAGAACATTTCAATGCTGTTGTTGAATCTAAAGATGCCTGCCAAAAGTCGTTTTAATATTGTTGTTCTGCTGTTTTTGTGCTGCTCAGCTGTAGTGCAGATCGATCCGGACATTTCCGGCTATTGACTGCTAAATTTTGACGCAACATTTCTGACTTATGCTGTGCAGTTGCCTTCGTTTTGCCTTGCTTGCAAACACAACGTTGAACTGGTGAGAACTGTTGAGAACTGAGGTCCCTGGGACTTGATTTGTGTTGCTGGTAAAGGTTTCGGAACAGTTGACAATTGACGTGCTGTGCACTTGCTTGTGTTGTGCCTTCTTTGCCCGGTCTTGGCTCTGTGAGTTTACTATTTGCCTGATTTGTTGCAAAGCCTGTTCTGCAACCCTTGACTCTCCCTGAAAAGGGATCTCCTGTGGTGCAGAAGTACCCATTCCAACGGTCAGGCTTTGTAGCTCATCTTTGGCAAATAGTCTCAAACTTGCAGGCACGGGCCCTTTGCACCGCACAATGCTCAAAAGAACTAGGCTTCACAAAGGTTGGCAGGTGTTTGAAATGACAATGAGAACTGAGGTGTGTGGTTAACTGAGAAGTCAGTTTGAACTGGTCCCACCCTACGATGCTCCAAAGAACTTTGCTTCACAAAGGTTGGCACAGGTTTTTGAACTGACTTTGAGAACTGAGGTGTGCAGGTAACTCAGAACTCGGCTTGAACTGGTTGCAGCGTACGAGGCTCCAAAGAACTTCGCTTCACAAAGGTTGCCACAGGCTTTTGAAATGACGATGAGAACTGAGGTGTGTGGTTAACTGAGAACTCGTTTTGAACTGGTCGCACCGTACGAGGCGCTAAAGAACTTCGCGTCACAAAGGTTGGCCCAGGTTTTTGAAATGACGATGAGAACTAAGGTGTGTGGTTAACTGAGAACTCGGTTTGAACTGGTCGCAGCGTACAAGGCGCTAAAGAACTTCGTGTCACAAAGGTTGGCCCAGGTTTTTGAAATAAAGTTGAGAATTGAGGTGAGTGGGTAACTGAGAACTCGGTTTGTGGTGCAGTGGTGGTTCAAGCTGTCTTGAATGGTTGAGAACTGCTGTAAGGAACTGGATGTGTACTGCCGGTGAACGGCATGCTGCTGCTGCTGCTGCTTGCTGCTGCCTGTTTTGTGTCACTCCTGGTTTTCCACTTCCGTGCACAGTATACTTCGAGTTGACTTTGGGCATGGGCCTGATTTCGAGGACCTTCCACCTACGGGCATTCTTCACCTGCTTCGCGTTGCCCTCCACTTCTGCACCGTGGTGCTCTGCAATGGGCTGCTGCACTCTGGCGCTGGGCAACAGGCTTCACTGAAGGTCCTTTTGGGCCTGCTTTTTGGATTTCACTCTGGGTTTCGTGACCTCCGAGGTCGTTTTGGGCATCCTGGTTGGGCTTCACTCTGATTTCCGTGACCTGGGGCTGCTGATTTTGGTGGATTTCAGTTGACGTCGTCATTCTTGAACTGCAAGTGGAGATCTGTGCTGCTGGTGGTGGATTTGCAGCAAGTGTGTTTTGTGTTGCCACACTCCATCCAGTATGTAGCAGTTTATTCATTGTGCACACACCCAAAAATCTGCCCCCCCCCCCCGCTCAGTTGAGGTGTTGTGTACAACCCCAAGGATCCCCCCCCCCCCCCCCCGGGGGCTCTGCACACTTTTGCCTCTTACCTATCATCAATTTCCTCCCTAGACTGACAATGTTAACCCCAAAGGACATAGAAGGGCAGTTTATCTGTAGCGATGTCATCCTCCGACAAGTCCGCCCTGATGCAGTGATTACTGCTGCCACTCTGGGCGTAAAACTGCGTGAGCCAGTGTGGGCCCTGTGGGGTTCTATGCGTCCACTTGGTACACCCAGTACCACCATACCTGTGACCCTGCTGGCGGCTCGTGGTGAAGTTGTTACTGGGCCTAGAACCAAGGCCAACCCAGGCCTGATAGAGGTGAGATACAAGCAGGAGAAGGGCAAGACATTTTGGCACCCACTGAGAGACATCCTCCCCATGGAACAATTACCACCAGGCTGCAGGGAGTTTCACCCGGACGTGATTATAGAATCTGAACAAGCAGAGGAAACGGGTACCAGTGGGTCAGACACTTCTTATGCTGCAGAATCCGATGAGGAGGCAGCAAGCCGCAAGCGCACAGCGCAGGGTACCCCTGGTAGTGGTCACAAGGCCAAGAAGAAGGCCAAACCGGCAGCCAAGAAGGCCAAAAAAGCCCCTGGTCGTTGTGTTGAACGAGAGGAGATATTACGGATGGCTGCTCAAATAGAGGAAACCCGGAATGTACCAATGGACGTACTCAAAACATATTCAAAGGCTTCCCTCCATGCTCTGTTGGAACAATTTGAGTGCAAGACAAAAATCACAAGGACAATGTGAATCGTGTGTAGATCAGGGTCAATCTATGTTGTCTACATACATTGCAACCGTTTCCATTTTGTATTGTGTTGAACAAGTAAGTAATTCATTTCTCCACACAAATTGAGTTTTTGTTTTGCCCGAAATATTGGATGTGCATGACATCTTGGCACTCAAAATGAGCCATGCGTCAACTGTTATCATGAATGATAGGCGAAAACCACAAAATTTTCAAAACAAGCTTAATACACAACAAAGATGTGTCAATTTTGTCAACCATTTGGATAGAATCCGGGTTTTGGCCATTTTGTGCCCGGTAAAATCAAAGGTGGCACCTCTTCCCTGAGTCTTGCCTCCAGGACGACTGGACCGACGACTACGCTAAGTCTGAGGCCTTTGCGGCCGAGTATAGGGCTGTGACCAACCCTGATGACGGGCAGAAGTGGCCAAAGGGGCTGACTGAGGAAGATGGCAAGCTCTACCGGAACGGTAAGCTGCTAGTACCAGAGTCCCGAGTGCTCCAGCTATGTGAAGCTTGGCACCACCACATGCTGCACCCAGGGGTCAAGAAGCAAGCCCTTGACATGCAGCGCCGGTTCGAGATCGACCAGATCGGTCTCTACATCGCCATCAAGAAGGTCAGGAAGGGTTGCTCGGTCTGTCAGGCCTGCCATCCCGATAACCGGAACGTCAAGGGGGAAGCCCAATGGACCCCGGTTCCTGACCAGCCCATGGAAAGCGTGGCCATGGACGTCTTCTCCATGCCCGAAGTGCACATTGGCAAGGAGACCTTTGACTGTGTGGTTCTTTGTGTGGATCGCCACAGTGGCTACGTAGTAGCCGTTCCGGCACGCAAAAAGGGGTTGCTTGCCAAGGAAGTGGCAGTCATGATGATTCGTCACTGGCTGACCGCCTTTGACATCCCCTGCACCATTTGCAGTGACCGAGGGCCCCAGTTTACTGGTGGCTGGTTCAAGGCAATGTGTTGCCTCATGGGAATACGTCATGCCAAGAGCGTCGCCTATCTCAGCCGGTCCAATGGCCGGGCTGAAGTGGCTGGACGGCAGCTGTTTGAGAAGCTGCGCAAGATTCACATCACCAATCCACGTCGGAACTGGTTTGAGGAAATGTGGCCCGCTCTGAAGGCCCATCATGACACCCCCACTCCGGGTGGTTTGTCCCCTCACCAGATTCTATTCGGCAGGGACCCCCTGGGTCGGGGACTTCCCTTGTCTGGTGATGGCATGGCTATGGATGCCAAGGAATTCTTCGCGCGGCAAGAGGAAACGGCGCGTGACATCCGCCAGCAGCTCGAGAAGGAGCATGCTGAGCGTCAGAAGTCCGCCCCGAGCTCGGCAGCGCAGAAGTTCAGGGTGGGAGACCCGGTGTGGGTGATCAGACCCCGCCCTATGGGCACCCACCGCACCAAGACCTGGTTCACACCCGGAGAGGTGGTCCGCAGGATTGGTGAGGACACCTACCGCATCAAGGTGGGTCACCGACAGCTCCGAGAGCGCCACGAGAGTCAACTCCGTGTGCGGGAACCCGACCTCCGTGGTCAACATGTGTCCCTGAACTATGCCGCACATGAGGCTGATTCGGACGACGACTATGCTGAGCAGGACGACTATACTGTCGAGAAGATCCTGGCCCAGCGTCCGAACGCCTCGGCACCCGGAGGCCTGGAGTTCAAGGTTCGTTGGCGAGGCTTTGGGCCGTCCCACGACACCTGGGAACCCGTCTCCTCGTTCGTGCCGCGGATCAATACCCCCTTCATGGACTACACCCGCAAGCACAGAACCAAGATCCATGTCTCGGACTTGGCAGCACTCACCCGGGCGATTGCAGCCAGGGGTGCCTGATAAGCGCCCTGAGCTCTCCCCTGATGCAGTTTGAGCGCTTGTGTGGTCGACGGATCGTCCCTCACTTGCTTGCTCTCTTCCATCTTCCGGTGACCTGCCATCAGAGTGGCCATATACCCCCCCCTGCTGAATCCAGGGGAGGATGACCCCTCTCTTCCACTTCTATTCATCACTCCCCCCCTGCTGAATCCTTGGGAAACCAGGTAGGGCGACTGACCTTCACGTTTTCTGAGCTCTTGGGGCCTTGAAGCCCATACGACGTTGCGCAACGGATGCCGCTGTCATCGGCATTGCGATTTTTTGGTGTGTGGTCTGGTGCCATGGCACTTGCGGAATCCTGACCAGTCGACGTGTGTCTGCAGACTATATATGGCCTGAACTCAGGCGGTTTCCTGTCCACCCTCCTGCATTGCCTTATCCTAACCGGGGCGTGGTTTGGCGCTCTATCCAGAGTGTGTTTACACGCCTATTACCCCATTTATTGCTTGTTTTTGTGCTCCCCAGGATATGTGCATCTGTAGTTATCGGCCCATCACTGAGATTGGACTGTTTTTCCCCCCGAGGGGATGCTAATCGACATACGAAGGCGCCCTGAGTCGCCGTTTACATGCTTTTACATAAGGTCCAGCCTGGACCAGTACCTAAGTACAGATTCTTCTGTTTGAGTGCCCGTGGTACCGTGTGCCCTAGTGGCTGTGATGTGGAGATCCTGATGGCGCCAGGCGGGAAGCCCAGTTGCCTGAATGCACTCCCAGCGGTCCGCCACTGTCAGTCCCAGTGTGAGCCTACCGACTCGCAGAGGCACTTGGAGTCGGGTGGCGGCCTCCGGTGCTCCTGACCTCGGTCAGTCTGCCTGGGAAACTGGTGGTTTGAGGAGTCGACGCCTCCGCCCACACTGCATGGGGACTCCCTCATGTATGGCCTTCGTGGTAATAGGGCGAGGGAAAAGACGGCCTTGATGCCCGATCCCTTAAGGAGGAGCTCGTTCGGCTGTACCACTCTGGACTCGCGTCGTGGATATGGACATGGTGCGCCCGAGGAAGGAGCCGTGGGGACTCTCCCCCAGCCTGCGGCCTTGGGAAGCCTGGGGTAGCCTGATGGATCTTTGTGGTCGCTTTCGACCTGTGGGACCACCTCGGTCGTCGTGTGACGCCTATGTTGGCCGTGTATGCCACTGCCTGTGGTAGTGACCGTCGCAGCCGGCACCCAGTGCGCCTGGTATGGCTTAACGGGTCCTTTGGATGCCGAACAATCGCCGCCAGGACCCGGGACTTGATATTTGATACTATACTTGCGGTTACTAACAGCTACAGCACCGCACCTGTCTTACTGTGGGATTTGACAGCCCAACCTGCAAATCAGCCTGAAGTGAGGACGTGAACCCCCCCCCCTTCAGGGAATGGTCCTGGGTACCCGCTGCCATGCTTGAGTGTTATCGAGCCCCCCCCAGGGTTTGCTCTAAGGAGGGGGGTGAAGCGGTACCCAGAACCTATGGCCCATGGCCCGGAGGCCTGTGAGCCGTCACACCCGTGCGGAAGCCGTTGATACCGGCTGTCAGCGGGATATCCCGGTTCTCTAACCCGCGAAATCTGGAATCCGATTTCTAACCATTAAGTCGATGTGGAAATCGGTGAAATACCCGATTTCTACCGCGATTTCCAATTGTCGTGAAATCGCCGCAGTCGCGCCGCCTGTCGTCGCCTGTTCCGTGGACTGCATTAGATTATTCTGTAATACGATTTCTCTTGAAGTTAAGACTGAAACGGTCTTCGAGTGATCCGCAATTTTTTCCTTGATATAACGGATCGCGTCCCATATTTTTCCCAGAAAATCTGGGCGACCGAAGGCGCTTTGACCCCCCAAGTGGAATAACAAGGGTTACAAGCGTTCAAGCGCCCAAGGACGAACTAACGTGCCTCATAGGCACTGTGTATGAGGTTTTGCCCCCCATAGGCATAGGATGAGGCCAAAGGATCCCAACTCAATAGGCCCAAAGGGTTATTCATTTTGAGTGTTCTCCAAGAAGTGCGCTTTTTCACGTACTTGGCGTCCAAGTACGTGTAGAAGTATGTTGAGTTAGGGTTTGTCCCACCCTTGCTTGCCTCTACATCCGGGGCATATCACTTGTCTTCCCCGGATAGTGCATATATGATCTCCATATACATATGGGCAATATATTTTGCGTGCATGCTAAAATTCGGCTTTCCGAAAGGAGGTCGATTTTCGACCAAAGCACTTGCATGCGTGTTAAGGGACCAAAGTTACATTAGAATATAGGCATACTTTGGTTCTAGGCCACTAGGTTGGGTGTAGAAGGCGTGGGTAGGGTTATATGCCATATTTGATGTCATATCGCGTGCCCATTTGGCGGGTGCACCATTCCAAGACTAACCCGCCAATGGACCCCATATCGCACGAGGCTCTTCATTGTACTCCCAACCAACACTCGCAAGCCTCACCTTCGTGAAGGGACGCTTGTGGAGCGCTCCCGAAGCGATGCATTGCGAGCAAGGTGTGTTTTTTGCAATATTCCATTTTTGCATGTGCCCAATTGGGAGGCAGCGCGCGCGACCTTCCAAAGCGCCCCAAGTGGAGCACATATGTGGAATCCAAGGTCATTGGTGTCAAGTCATTGTGTTTAGAAGGATTGGTCGATTACTCGATCCAAGCCGAAGATATTGTAATATATTTGTGCGCCTTTCAAGGCACTTTTGGGTGTTTTTTCGCCAATATTGCTGTTTTTTGGCCGTCATGATGTCAAGTGGCGACCGTGTATCTCAACGTTGCGCCCAATTGACATCATGACCCAAGTATGTTATGTTGGTACATACTTCGGTGCCCAACATATCTTGGACCCGGCGAATAACTCCTCTTGGGCTTGGCGTACCGTGGCCGCCATGTTGGCGATTTGGGACCATCCCAAATCATGGGCTCACTTGGCGACCCTGCGATTCCCGAAACCGGAAGAGTTGGGCAACGCCCAAAAGATATGTTGGACACATATGACTTGATACCAATTCTATGGCACACTCCGGTCCAAGTCGGGCATGTGCCTCATTTGCCCCAACCATGAGTGTGCGCATTTTCGGCCATTTTGAGCAATCTTCCACATTTTCTGCCCGCCGTGCACCATGTTCAGCCACCTCGTGCACGCCCGACTCATGGACCAATGGACCATATATGACATGGGTGTTATGGACATTGGTCCCCATGGTTCACACACCACGTGGGCGAAGCAGAGCAACCTTCGTTAGGGTGCTAGCCCAAGGTGAGTGTGGACAATTTTGCCATTTTGGCATTTGTGGACCCAATTGGGATTGTCACCACGCCAAGTGGCATGGAGATCTTTGAAAGCCAAGTGCATGGGAGTCTCAGTTTGACTCCCGGTAGATCGCGTATGGAATGGCGAATCCGATCTCCAAGCCGGCGTGGAGATATACTATTGGGAGCGCCCCCAAATTTTGGCTCATTTTGGGTAGCCAAAATGACCCCCTTTTGGGACCCCAATTTCACCCCCCCGTGTGGTCGATTGGCGGCCCCATATCTCTTTTCCCACGGGGAGCCCGGACCTAATTCCAAGTTGTACACTCAGATTTGGGTCCGGGTTCCTGCCTCCTATCCTGTGAGCCTGCGAGCCGCGCGTGGGAATGACGCCAATTTTGGTGATTTTGGCATCACGACCCCACTTGATGAACCCGTGATGCCCTGATGCCGGGACCTCAGAGGGAACCAGGTTGGGTGAGGGGTCCAGGGAGTTTGTACTCGAAGGACATAGGGTCAGTTGCCTCGTCCCCACCTCTGGCGGGTCCCGACGAGGGGTCAGGTTTGGAGATTTTTTGAGCTAATATCGGTTTGGGCTGAAACAGCCCATTTTCAGCTACCAACTCCTAGGGGATAATGGCGGGGCCATATCTCTGGCTCAGAGGGGAGTTGGGACCTGCCGTTAAGGGAGCATGGGGAGCTGCTGTTGGTTGGCCTTGGAGCACCTTGGTTCCCAGGAACTCGCCTCCGGCTGGGCGGGACACCCCTCCTATTGGCCGGGTTTCAGGGGCCGGACTGAGCAGGGCATGGGTTGTGTTTGAGCCCCCGCCCCCACCAGCCACTGGGAGGGTCGGACCTGGGATTGGGGTATGAGTTGGGACTCAGTGTCTATTGTCCTGTGATGCCCTTACCCCAGTCCAGTCTTAACCCCATGTGTACATATCCTGATGTGTTGCCGTACATACTTTCGTTCCCTTGTTGCAGAGTGGCAAGGATCCTGAAACGCTTTGTCACATGACACGAGCGCAATGATGCCCATGTGAGCGTAGTGCTTTGCCTGCCTGCTCACTTGTGCGTGTCCACCGCAGCGTCCCGTGGCCAGGCCCCCCACGGGAACGGGTCAATATATATATATATATATATATATATATATATATATATATATATATATATATATATATATATATATATATATATATATATATATATATATATATATATATATATATATATATATATATATATATATATATATATATATATATATATATATATATATATATATATATATATATATATATATATATATATATATATATATATATATATATATATATATATATATATATATATATATATATATATATATATATATATATATATATATATATATATATATATATATATATATATATATATATATATATATATATATATATATATATATATATATATATATATATATATATATATATATATATATATATATATATATATATATATATATATATATATATATATATATATATATATATATATATATATATATATATATATATATATATATATATATATATATATATATATATATATATATATATATATATATATATATATATATATATATATATATATATATATATATATATATATATATATATATATATATATATATATATATATATATATATATATATATATATATATATATATATATATATATATATATATATATATATATATATATATATATATATATATATATATATATATATATATATATATATATCTCCCCTTAAATCTAGCTAACAAGCAAGCAGCAAAAAGCAACAAGCAACAACAAGCAACAAGCACTTCTCCTTTCTGTTTTGGCCATTGCTCGGCCTCATCGCTCCGGGCTCTACTCTACTCAAACCACCCCAGAGCCTAGGTGGTGCCCTTGTCAAACCTAAGTTTTGAGCCACAAACTCACCGGTGGCGGCCCGGGGCGGTGGCGCCAAGTCGGGAGGTGCCCTCCCAAATCTGCGCAGTTTTGGGCCAAAAACAGCCATTTTTCGCCCAAAACAGCCCTAGTAAGGGTTCAAAATAGCCAAACGAAGGCAAACGGCGCCTACAATCCACGTCCGGCTTGACCTTCTCGTGACCAAGGGACCTTTGGTGCCCTCTAACTCCACGATATGTCCGAGAAACTGCCCAAAAAGGCGCCAAAAAGCCCCAAAAACTGCGCAATGTGCACCAGCACCCCGAAACCAAGAACGGGCCGTATCTTGGGCTACGTGGCTCAAAAACGAATTCCGAGGGCACCTAGTCCACCCGCAACCCCCCACTTTTTATGGTTTCCAAGCCTCGAAATCGCCCAACGAGACACGTAGACTCCCGTACCAGTGGTCACTTGGTGCAGCCGGAGGGCCGGCCAGCCCACGCACAGTGGGGGCCAACGGTGGGTCCACCAGGGTCCCCAGGGCGAAAAAAATGATTTTTTCCAAAGTTGTTCCTAGACCACTTGGGATGCTCAAACAAGTGTTTTTAGGCCATTTTGAGACCGTGGTGGCGCGTTTTGGGCCATGGAAAATCCCAAAATGCCTTGAAAATGGGCCGTTTTGGGACCAACAATGGGTCAAAAATGGGTCAAAAACGCGTTTTTCCAAAAATGATCCTGGACCATTTATGATGCTCAAACCAGTAGTTTTAGCCCATTTTGAGCCCGTGGGGACGGGTTTTGGCTCATGGAAAATCCCAAAATGCCTTGAAAATGGGCCATTTTGGGACCAAAAATGGATCAAAAATGGGTCAAAAACGCGTTTTTCCAAAAGTGATGCCTTACCATTTGGGATGCTCAAACAAGTGTTTTCAGCCCGTTGTCAGCCCGTTTTGACCGAGTTTAGCCCCTTCCAGCACATGTATGCACCACTTTGTGCCCTTCGCACGTACCTTAAAGCCGTATGGTGGAGCCACCTAGAGTTGGGAGAGGGGTGTAGATTGGAGGATATATATATATATATATATATATATATATATATATATATATATATATATATATATATATCCTCTAATCTACACCCCTCTCCTAAAAGACACGCGGGTTCTTTATGTGGGAGTTGTGCACAAGGTGGAGGGGAAGGCTAATGGGAATGTATATCCGCTCAGAAAGAGCCCGTCCGTACGTATGTCCATCAAACCGCAATCTATCGTAACCGCGTGGCAGTGTTGGAGGAACGAAGCACAGTTGGCAAAACACGTTGCGAGTCTCGTGGTAATCACTGCAAGAAACAGTTGTAACCCTTGCTCCCAAGGTTTAGACATGGCATGAAGGTGATGGTAATTCCGTTAGCAGTACACCAGTACATTGGGAACACCCACGGATGGCAACCTGAACTGGTTGAAACTCTTGGCTACTAGAAAAGTTTGGAATTGAAGGGAAATTTAAATTTAAATTGCACAGAATTGCCGACGAAGGACCTAGTCGTCGTCGCTGTACAAATGGGGTGAATCGAATGCATCACATGAAATTGTTGTATGCACGTCAACGGCAAAGTGGTTTACTAGCACTTGCGAAGCACACACCCCCGCCATATCAATATTATAATTGTAGAGTCTGTGTACGTATCTCGTCAGTATTGCATGGAACCGTAAACTTGTGTCCCCCACCTATTGGGCCCCAAAGGAGTTGACCACACCGGTAGCAAAGTGCATCAAAAAGTGGTGAGTACAAAGTGTCCAGACCATCAAGCCAATACTCTCGAACAGACTTCAAAGAAATGTTGGACGGCGATGATGCATTAACACGGAACAACTCCCGAGACACTGTACGAACGACCCCGCAAGAACGACGCCCCGATGCCTTGATGTGTTGCTTCTCTGGCGAATTGCCGTGTCCACCAACGATGCCCTTATTCCGTTGTGATTCTGGCGTGTTGTTGATGCCTCCAGACGAACCCTTGGCCGCTTGGGACTCCGCGGTGTTCTTCTTGCCTCCAGACGAACCCTTGGCCGCCTGGGACTCCGCCGTGTTCCTTTTGCCTCCAGACGAACCCTTGGCCGCTTGGGACTCTGCGGTGTTCTTTTTGCCCTTGTCGGTTTGGGACTCCGCAGTGTTCTTCTTGCCTCCAGACGAACCCTTGGCCGCTTGGGACTCTGCGGTGTTCTTCTTGCCCTTGTTGGCTTGGGACTCCGCGGTGTTCTTCTTGCCCTTGGCCGCTTGGGACTCCGCAGTGTTCTTCTTGCCTCCGGACGAACCCTTGGCCGCTTGGGACGCTGCGGTGTTCTTCTTGCCCTTGTTGGCTTGGGACTCCGCGGTGTTCTTCTTGCCCTTGGCCGCTTGGGACTCCGCGGTGTTCTTCTTGCCTCCAGACGAACCCTTGGCCGCTTGGGACTCCGCGGTGTTCTTTTTGCCCTTGTTGGCTTGGGACTCCGCGGTGTTTTTCTTGCCTGCAGACGAACCCTTGGCCGCTTGGGACTCAGGAGTGTTCAAACTTGCCACCGTCGCTGCTTGGATCCCAAGTGCGGCGCGCTTTTGCAATCGCTTCATCAGCGTGGCGCGCAACTGCGCATGTTGCCGACGGATCGTACGCTGGGGTACTTCGCTATGCAGCTTGATGAAGTCGGCCACCGGGAAGTCAATGTCCCTGTCCAAGCATTGTTGCAACTCGTGCTCCCAGCAATTTGACATGGTGCGAAATAAAAGGTAACTCCGTTAAGAGTACACCTGTACTCCAAGTCCAACTGCCGAGAGCAAGAAAAAACATTAGTTGGGAAAAAACAAAGTAACTACTTGGGGCGTAGAAGCATCATTGATAATCATCGATGCGATCTTTTTGCCCAATGTTGGTAGCGCCTATACCTGTACAGCCTCAAACCCAACCGGATGGCAGTATCTTGTCTTGCGTTGGTGGGCCTTATCCTCCCAAAGCTTGAGCCCCATTCCTACCCACTAGTACCCAAGCCCAAACAAAACCTCACCTTTCGTACCCTTGGAACAACAAAGCGCACAAACGGCAAAACACGGCACGGAACTACTCGTCCCTGTTGTACCAAACACTTCAGCCTATTATTGCAACGCTTGCCTCGTGATTAGACATGGCATGAATTTGAAGGTAACTCCGTTAAGAGTACACCTGTACTCCAAGTCCAATCACCAAGAGCAAAGGGCACAGAAGAACAAAGCACACAAACGGCAAAACACGGCAAGCAACTACTCGTTCCTCTTGTACCAAACACTCCACACTATTGTTGCAACTCTTGCTCCTATGATTAGACATGGCGTGAATGTGAAGGTAACTCCGTTAAGAGTACACCTGTACTCAAAGTCGAATCAGTAAGAGCAAAGGGCACAATGAACGAAGCACACAACAGCAAAACACAGCAAGGATTACTTATCCCTCTTGTACCAAAAAGGACTCAAAATTATACTAGTTTTTGTCCCACAATGGCCCATTTTCAAGGCATTTTGGGATTCTCCATGGGCCAAAACGCGTGATCTCGGGCTCCAAAAAGGCTAAAAACCCTTGTTGGAACCTCCCAAATGGCCGAGGATCACTTTTAGAACAATGCGCTTTTGACCCATTTTTGACACTTTTTTTCGTCCCAAAATGGCCCCTTTTCAAGGCATATTGGGACTTTCGTGGCCCAAAACGCGGCACCACAGGCTCTAAACGGGTCAAAAACACTTGTTCGAGCATCCCAAATGGTCCACGATCACTTTTGAGAAAACGCTTTTTTGACCCATTTTTGAGCCATTTTTGGACCCAAAACGGCCCATTTTGAAGGCATTTTGGGATTTTCCGTGGCCCAAAACGCGCCACCACGGGATCAAAACGGGCCCAAAACACTTGCTTGGGCATCCCAAATGGGCCACGATCACTTTTGAGAAAAGCCTTTTTTGACCCATTTTTGACCCACTTTTGGTCCCGAATCGGCCCATTTTCAAGGCATTTTGGGATTTTCCGTGGCCCAAAACGCGCCACCACGGGCTCAAAACGGGCCAAAAACACTTGTTTGGGCATCCTAAATGGGCCACGATCACTTTTGAATAAAGGCTTTTTTGACCCATTTTTGAGCCACTTTTGGTCCCAAAACGGCCCATTTTCAAGGCATTTCGGGATTTTCCGTGGTCCAAAACGCGCCACCACGGGCTCAAAACGGGCCAATAACAGTTGTTTGAGCATCCCAAGTGGCCTAGGAACAACTTTGAAAAAAATCATTTTTTTCGCCCCGGGGACCCCGGTGGACCCACCGTTGGCCCCCAGTGTGCGTCCACCGTTGGCCCCCAGTGTGCGTGGGCTGGCCGGCCCTCCGGCTGCACCAAGTGACCATTGGTATGGGGGTCTAGGTGTCTCGTTGGGCAATTCGAAGGCTTGGAAACCATAAAAAGTGGGGGGTTGCGGGTGGACTAGGTGCCCTCGGAATTCGTTTTTGAGCCACGTAGCCCAAGATACGGCCCGTTCTTGGTTTCGGGGTGCTGGTGCACATTGCGCAGTTCTTGGGGCTTTTTGGCGCCTTTTTGGGCAGTTTCTCGGACATATCGTGGAGTTGAAGGACACCAAATGTCCCTTGGTCGCGAGAAAATCAAGCCGCACGTGGAGTGTAGCCGCCGTTTGCCTTCGTTTGGCTGTTTTGAACCCTTACTAGGGCTGTTTTGGGCGAAAAATTACTGTTTTTGGCCCAAAAATGCGCAGATTTGGGAGGGCACCTCCCGACTTGAGGCCACCGCCCCGGGCCGCCACCGGTGAGTTTGTGGCTCAAAACTTGGATTTGGCAAGGGCACCACCTAGGCTCTAGGGTGGCTAGAGTAGAGTAGAGCCCGGAGCGATGAGGCCGAGCAATGGCCAAAACAGAAAGGAGAAGTGCTTGTTGCTTGTTGTTGCTTGTTGTTGCTTGTTGCTTGCTTGCTTGTTAGCTAGATTTAAGGGGAGAGGGGTGTAGTAGTAGTAGGGGTGTAGTAGTAGGGGTGTATATATATATATATATATATATATATATACATATATATATATATACATATATATATATATATATATATATATATATATATATATATATATATATATATATATATATATATATATATATATATATATATATATATATATATATATATATATATATATATATATATATATATATATATATATATATATATATATATATATATATATATATATATATATATATATATATATATATATATATATATATATATATATATATATATATATATATATATATATATATATATATATATATATATATATATATATATATATATATATATATATATATATATATATATTACTACACCCCTCTCCCCTTAAATCTAGCTAACAAGCAAGCAAGCAACAAGCAACAAGCAACAACAAGCAACAAGCACTTCTCCTTTCCGTTTTGGCCATTGCTCGGCCTCATCGCTCCGGGCTCTACTCTACTCAAACCACCCTAGAGCCTAGGTGGTGGCCTTGTCAAACCTAAGTTTTGAGCCACAAACTCACCGGTGGCGGCCCGGGGCGGTGGCGCCATGTCGGGAGGTGCCCTCCCAAATCTGCGCAGTTTTGGGCCAAAAACAGCCATTTTTCGCCCAAAACAGCCCTAGTAAGGGTTCAAAACAGCCAAACGAAGGCAAACGGCTGCTACATTCACGTCCGGCTTGACTTTCTCGTGACCAAGGGACCTTTGGTGCCCTCTAACTCCACGATATGTCCGAGAAACGGCCCAAAAAGGCGCCAAAAAGTCCCAAAAAGTGCGCAATGTGCACCAGCACCCCGAAACCAAGAACGGGCCGTATCGTGGGCTACGTGGCTCAAAAACGAATTCCGAGGGCACCTAGTCCACCCGCAACCCCCCACTTTTTATGGTTTCCAAGCCTCAGAATCGCCCAACGAGACACGTAGACCCCCGTACCAGTGGTCACTTGGTGCAGCCGGAGGGCCGGCCAGCCCACGCACAGTGGGGGCCAACGGTGGGTCCACCAGGGTCCCCAGGGCGAAAAAAATGATTTTTTCCAAAGTTGTTCCTAGACGACTTGGGATGCTCAAACAAGTGTTTTTGGGCCATTTTGAGCCCGTGGTGGTGCGTTTTGGGCCATGGAAAATCCCAAAATGCCTTGAAAATGGGCCGTTTTGGGACCAACAATGGGTCAAAAATGGGTCAAAAACGTGTTTTTCCAAAAATGATCCTGGACCATTTATGATGCTCAAACAAGTGGTTTTAGCCCGATTTGAGCCCATGGGGACGTGTTTTGGCTCCTGGAAAATCCCAAAATGCTTTGAAAATGGGCCATTTTGGGACCAAAAATGGGTCAAAAATGGGTCAAAAACGCGTTTTTCCAAAAGTGATCCTGGACCATTTGGGATGCTCAAACAAGTGTTTTTAGCCCGTTTTGAGCCTGTTTTGACCGAGTTTAGCCTCTTCCACCACATGTATGCACCACTTTGTGCCCTTCGCCCGTACCTTAGAGCCGTGTGGTGGAGCCACCTAGAGTTGGGAGAGGAGTGTAGATTGGAGGATATATATATATATATATATATATATATATATATTACTACACCCCTCTCCCCTTAAATCTAGCTAACAAGCAAGCAAGCAACAAGCAAGCAAGCAACAAGCACTTCTCCTTTCTGTTTTGGCCATCGCTCAGCCTCATCGCTCCGGGCTCTACTCTACTCTAGCCATCCTAGAGCCTAGGTGGTGGCCTTGCCAAATCCAAGTTTTCAGCCAAAAACTCACCGGTTGTGGCCACGGGCGGTGGCGCCAAGTCGGGAGGTGCCCTCCCAAATCTGCGCAGTTTTGGGCCAAAAACAGCCATTTTTCGCCCAAAACAGCCCTAGTAAGGGTTCAAAACAGCCAAACGAAGGCAAACGGCTGCTACACTCCACGTGCGGCTTGACTTTCTCGTGACCAAGGGACCTTTGGTACCCTCTAACTTTACAATATGTCTGAGAAACGGCCCAAAAAGGCGCCAAAAAGCCCCAAAAACTGCGCAATGTGCACCAGCACCCCGAAACCAAGAACGGGCCGTATCTTGGGCTACGTGGCTCAAAAACGAATTCCGAGGGCACCTAGTCCACCTGCAACCCCCCACTTTTTATGGTTTCCAACCGTCGGAATCGCCCGAAGATCCACGTAGACCCCCGTACCAGTGGTCACTTGGTGCAGCCGGAGGGCCGACCAGCCCACGCACAGTGGGGGCCAAAGGTGGGTCCACCAGGTTCCCCGGGGCGAAAAAAATCATTTTTTCCAAAGTTTTTCCTAGACCACTTGGGATGCTCAAACAAGTGTTTTTAGGCCGTTTTGAGACCGTGGTGGCGCGTTTTGGGGCCATGGAAAATCCCAAAATACCTTGAAAATGGGCCGTTTTGGGACCAACAATGCGTCAAAAATGGGTGAAAAACGCGTTTTTCCAAAAGTGATCCTGGACCATTTATGATGCTCAAACAAGTGGTTTTAGCCCGTTTTGAGCCCGTTTTGACCGAGTTTAGCCTCTTCCACCACATGTATGCACCACTTTGTGCCCTTCGCCCGTACCTTAGAGTCGTGTGGTGGAGCCACCTAGAGTTGGGAGAGGGGTGTAGATTAGAGGTATATATATATATATATATATATATATATATATATATATATATATATATATATATATATATATATATATATATATATATATATATATATATATATATATATATATATATATATATATATATATATATATATATATATATATATATATATATATATATATATATATATATATATATACATATATATATATATATATACATATATATATATATATATATATATATATATATATATATATATATATATATATATATATATATATATATATATATATATATATATATATATATATATATATATGTATATATATATATATATATATGTATATATTTTGACCGAGTTTAGCCTCTTCCACCACATGTATGCACCACTTTGTGCCCTTCGCCCGTACCTTAGAGTCGTGTGGTGGAGCCACCTAGAGTTGGGAGAGGGGTGTAGATTAGAGGTATATATATATATATATATATATATATATATATATATATATATATATATATATATATATATATATATATATATATATATATATATATATATATATATATATATATATATATATATATATATATATATATATATATATATATATATATATATATATATATATATATATATATATATATATATATATATATATATATATATATATATATATATATATATATATATATATATATATATATATATATATATATATATATATATATATATATATATATATATATATATATATATATATATATATATATATATATATATATATATATATATATATATATATATATATATATATATATATATATATATATATATATATATATATATATATATATATATATATATATATATATATATATATATATATATATATATATATATATATATATATATATATATATATATATATATATATATATATATATGTATATATATATATATATATATGTATATATATATATATATATATATGTATATATATATATATATATATATATATATATATATATACTACACCCCTCTCCCCTTAAATTTAGCTAACAACAAGCAACAACAACAAGCAACAAGCAACACGTCTCCGTGCCGTTTCAGCCATTGCACCTTTCCAACGCCTCGGGCCTGACTCTACCTTAGCCATCCTAGAGCCTGAGTGGTGGCCTTGCCAAATTCAAGTTTTGAGCCAGAAACTCACCGCTGGCGGCCCGGGGCGGGGGAGCCAAGTCGGTAGGTGCCCTCCCCAAATCTGCGCAGTTTTGGGCGAAAAACAGCCATTTTTCGCCCAAAACAGCCCTAGTAAGGGTTCAAAACAGCCAAACGAAGGCAAACAGCTGCTACAACCCACGTGCGGCTTGACTTCCTCGCGACCAAGGAACCTCTGGTGCCCTCTAACTCCACAATATGTCCGAGAAACGGCCCAAAAAGGCGCCAAAAAGCCCCAAAAACTGCGCCATGTGCACCAGCACCCTGAAACCAAGAACGGGCCGTATCTTGGGCTACGTGGCTCAACAACGAATTCCCAGGGCACCTAGTCCACCCGCAACCCCCCACATTTTGTGGTTATCAAGCCTCAGACTCGCCCAACGAGACACGTAGACCCCCGTACCAGTGGTCACTTGGTGCAGCCGGAGGGCCGGCCAGCCCACGCACAGTGGGGGCCAACAGTGCGTCCACCAGGGTCCCCGGGGCGAAAAAAATCATTTTTTCCAAAATTGTTCCCGGACCACTTGGGATGCTCAAACAAGTGTTTTTGGCCCGTTTTGAGCCCGTGGTGGTGCGTTTTGGGCCACTGAAGATCCCAAAATGCCTTGAAAATGGGCCGTTTCAAGACCAAAAATGCGTCAAAAATGGGTCAAAAACGCGTTTTTCCAAAAGTGATCCTAGACCATTTTGGATGCTCAAACAAGTGTTTTTAGCCCATTTTGAGCCCGTGGCGATGCATTTTGGCCCATGGAAAACGGCAACCATCAAAAAGTCCGGGGTGATCAAACCGTCCATGCTGTGAGCGCCAGATTCCGCAAGACGAGGCGCTATACAAAAGTCGTTTGTTTCGTGCTGAACTATATATGTGTGTCCGTTGTAAATCTAACCCCTTGCCCGCCTCAAGGGCCCACCCCCCTGAGGTTCGCAGTGCGGCTGCGAATACCCAAGCCGATGCTACCCTCCCCCGCATTGGGGTGAGGGGCGGTGCGAACCGTCGGATCACACCTGGGCCGCATAGCCAACGGTTCGGAGGTGCCCGACAAAGGTGGCAGATTGGGTCCGCCTCTCCGCTTATCCACAACACTCACATGAGTAACACCCCTACTTTCCTTGTGAGGCATCTAAGAGGAATAGCAACGTCGGCATGGGAGAGGGGTGTAGATTAGAGGATATATATATATATATATATATATATATATATATATATATATATATATACAGGCTCCTCCGTGGGAAATTCCTAATTTCAGGTTGACAGACTACAATAAAATCTTTTCCTCAATTTTTCCGATATCACTGTTTTCTGCCCACATATTAGGTATCACTCGATCCGCAATTTCCTGGCGCACACGCTGATCATAATTTCAACAACAGCTGCTCAAGAAATCCATCATGGGCAAAGATCGCACCGTGCCAACAGCCGCAGATCCGAGGAAGTCTGTCGCAAATCGCGTGGCGCAATTGGAGAAAAGCGACCAACAGCTGAGGGATCACAGACGCAACGCGGCTCTTTGGGAAAGCAGAACAGATGAAAAAGGAAAAGAGAATGATCAACAACCCCAAACTCCAAAGTCAAATCAGAAAACAAACGCCGAGAAAAACACTCCCGACGCAATTCCAAGCCAGAATGCAAGTTCAAGCCCAAACGGCAAATCCAAGCGCCACAAGACAAAATGGATTCAAAAAACCATCCCGCAACCAAACCGTGAAACGAAAGAGGCTGTCAACGATGACCTCGTCATCAACACCCAACTTCATTACAATGAAAAGCCAACGGTCGACTATGCCAAACTTTCAGAAAAGCGCAACAAGAGTTTCACTTTCATCCCTATGGAAGACTTGGCAACCCACCAAACCACCAACGTTGTTGTGAACGACCCCGACGGCAACTCTCCATCCCAACTTCACCAAGACCTTCAAGACGAAAAAGTTCCGGAAGTCTATCAATTCCAATCTCAAGACAACCGTGTATACTGCGACTACATCACCATGTTACCAACCGAGGACATCATCGCCCAATTTCACAAAAAACCTCATGAAATACATTTTGGGGGCACCGACTACCAACACTATTTCAACGAGAAGTACGAGTATTCCGCCCCGAATCCAACGGAAGACCATGCACGAGCCATCAAAAACGCAAAATTGGTCACTCCCCAAAATATCACGACCCTCAACATCATGGCCAACCTCTACGAGTCCCAAACAAGAACCTTCATCTTCACTCCCACCACAAATTACGACTTCAACAAGGACGCCTCGCACAACACATCCGCTCACGTGTCCATGTTGCTCAATGCTTTAGCGTTGCTTGCGCGTGCTAAAATACATGTAAGGGGTACGCTAATTCTTTTGGTGTCGGACCCGAGAGTGTGTGAAGCCACGACCGGGATTTGGTATTACTCTCAAGCCTATGCCAAAGCAAGGAGGTTTATGGTTGACCAAAAAATCTCTCAAAACTTTGTTCCGTTGAATATGGTCCTCAAGAATGATCAAAAACCTTTTGACACTTGCTCCGCCCCACACCCTGAGGGATATATTATGATTACTTTGGATAACTCTTCCGAGTTCCAATACACACCGCCCAAATTCTCTCCTATTTCGCCGGGCCATGACCTTGCACAAGCCGAGGCTTTTATCTCTCCGCAACAAGAAGCCCATCACACACCACCAATCACTGATTATGTCAGAATTGACATTTCGCGAGACCTCGAAGTCCTCACCGAGGAAGATGCTTTCCAATTTTTCAACAAATTAATCAAACCCGACCTCCAAGATGCCTCATCCATTACCTCCACCAATTACGCACACTACCGCGGTGAGATAAAAAAAAGGGGCTCGCCCATTGGAAGCACCCATGCTCGTTTCGACATCAAAACCAACTCAGCCCTCTCCTCCCAAATTGCCAAAACCGTTCAATCCCATTACCAACTAGACAGGAATCCACTCATTATGGCTTTCCCCTACAACCTCTCCGCCCATGAAAATACTTTCATGATCTCCGCCTCAAAAAGCTCCGCTAAAAACGGAGCCAAGCTCGAACCCACGGAGCTTCTAAATCGAGTGGCCTCTCTTGAAAAAATGAATTCTATCCTGCAATTCGCAATTCTACACACCAAATACTCAGTATCGGTGCATCTGGATGTCCACTCCATTCCAAGTAACACCGAAACACGTGTTTCAAAACTCAAATGGATGAACGAACAATGCAAGAAAGCCGGCCTCACCTTTTTCAATCACGATAACACATATGCAGTTTTGTCCGAGGCTCCACTAAGCTACCGGGCTAAACCCTCCTACACACCAACCTACGCCAAATTGGTGGTCATTTGTGCTCCAGGCTCCATAAGTTTTAGAGACATCAACAAAGCAACTTCACTTTTTGGTACCTTCACCTCCATCCAACCGCTGGAATCCAACCCAAGTGCCAAATCACACCAATATTTTGAAGCGCTCTTCCAAAACTTGGGATCCAGTATCCTAGCACACCAAGAAAAAGTTCAAGGCATCACTTTTACATCCGGCTCGCCCAACCTCTTGAAAAAACAAAACATCATTGATTCAATTGTGAAAGACCATGCCACTTCTAAATGGGAAGCCACACTCTTGGCCGCCAAAGAATTTGGCTCCGAGAAACAAGTGCGCTCTATCAATGAGCGATTGATCGTGGCCAAGCCCCAATGACTCCCCACCCACCCACACTCTTTCTCTCATCCAGTTCTCAATATCTTCACTATGTCACTACTCAGAGATAACGATTCCCTCCGTCCTCACTCCTCTCAATACCAATGGTATGATCTGTTTATCAGGCTGCTAGTTCTCGAAGCGATTTCATCTAACCATTCGCGAAGCATCACCTCGCAAGGTATTGTGCCACGCATCGAAAAAAATGCGAACACACTGGAACGTACACTCTCCTCACAATGCTTCCCGCATGCCGTGTGGATTTCGTTCACTCATCTCCGGTGTGTCAAGATTTTGATTCATCCAAGCCACGATCGGGTACTCAGTTGCACGCCCAGTGTCACCGTGCCCTCTAAGTCGCAATCACGTGGCCTGTCTGATTTCTGTCATGACCGCATGAAGGGTTTATTTTTTTGCAAGTGCTTCCTTCTTGACCCCTTCGGTGGCCGCCTCCGTTCGGGCCACGACCGCCAAAACGGCTTCACGTTAGACTCGAGGACTCGTCAAGATCAAGGAATGTCTCGGAAGTGGTCAGTATTAGACACGTGGTCCCATCTCTCTCATCATCATGACGCCGTCAATTGAAATCCCCCTCCCACCGGGAGTCCCCCAACCACCAAGATACGCTACTAACATTCACAAAGCACCTAAACCTACTACACCGACAGACATCTTAATCCACTCTAAAACACGTTTAACACTCACTACTCATAACACTGCAAAAAACATTGACAACCTAGACGCCATTATACTACGACACCAACAACAAGGAACGGACATACTTTGTTTACAGGAAATACCTACCGCCCCCTCCTTACATTCACTTCTAAACCTACACACTTTCACAAACATTTCTTCTGACAAATGCAACGGCACAGCGATCATCATTCACTCTTCCCTATCTCCCTTCGTCACGCAAATCAAACACGACAAGGTCAATGGATGCCTTATTGCCATCGACCTTATTATACCAGGCTACCACACGCTCCGTGTCATTAACGTGTACAAATCACATCACGCTCATCTCCGACACAGGCTAGAGAAAACATTCTCCGCCCTCCAACAAGACCAGCAGTGCCACATCATGCTCGGCAACTTCAACACATATCTCCAACCTTCTCTAGACACGGCTAATATCAAACACAATGAATACTGGCCTTGGCTCCACAACCAGGTACACCCCACCAATCCCAACACCACACCAACCCTCATTGACCTGTATCGTAAGGACCACGCAGAGACAAAACAGTGGACGCGCCCTGCAAACAAAAGGCTCCCGTCTCACACACGCATCGACCTGATACTCTCCTCTCTTTCTTCCAACACCATTTTCAAACCTTTCAACACCTTCATTGACATTCACAACGACATCTCCGACCACCGACCCGTATCCACCTCCATAGCCATCCCCACCAACCCGATTAACATATACAACATCCCACACAATTCCATTCACTACCGCCCCCTAAGCAAAGAGGAAAAGTCACACTTTACGTCCCTCAGTAAACCTCTTAACGACTGGCTCTCCAAGCACCACGACACTCTCTTCCAACAGCCCATTGACCAACTTATCCCCCTGACTGACTTCCTTTTCACCCAACTAGTCACCACTTACAAAGAAGTCACTCATCAAGCACACGAACACAAACCAACCAGCGAGGAGAAACAGTTCCTTGACGCTGTAAAAAACTTACCTTCTACTGCCTCCAGTGCACACAAAACTAAAACACTTCAAACACTACTCAATGACTGGACCTCAAAGAAACAAGCACAAGCGCACAAGAAACTCCACCACTCCCTCATTTCTCACAAACGCATAAAAAAGACAATCAACAACATTCTCAACCCCAGAAACACCACCCCCATCTCTCTCTATGACCAAACTGGTCAGCTCACCACCGACCCTTACGAAATGTGCAAATCTATGGGACACACCCTCTCTTCCCTGGGAGGCCCCCCAGACTTCGACACAGACCCAGCCTTCATCGACACACTCATGACTAACTCCCCAAAAATACCCAACGACGCTCCACAACCGCACTTTACCAGAGACTTCTTCAACCTTCTTTTGTCGAACGCTAAACCACACACCGCACCTGGTTTCGATGACACCTCTCTTTACCTTTTCTCCATCTGCCCCCCCGACATCCAAACCTACATTTACAGCCTGTGTTCCCTCCTTATCGCCGACCGCATTCCTTTTCACTGGCTTAAAGCAAAAATTTTTCTACTTTACAAAAAAGGCGGCCCTCATAATCCTACAAATTACAGACCAATAGCACTCCTTAACACACTTTACAAAATCATAGCTTCTTACGGTGCACACACCCTCACATACTACGCCACAACGTACCACCTCACCAACAACTCCCAATACGGCGGACTCCCTAACCACAGAACCACAGACCACATATACACTATGATTGCCAACCTATCACTGCACCCCGACATGTATCACTTGTATCTAGACTTAAATAAAGCATTTAACTTCGGTCCTCATCGAGCCTTATGGCAAATACTCTCCAACTACAACATACCTCACTCCATCATCAACCTCATCCAAAACCTGTACGCCTGCCCCCACGACTTCCCCGTCGCCAACGGCTTCCCCCTCTTTGCAGCCCACTGCATAAGGGGACTTAGACAAGGATGCCCCATGTCCCCCATACTCTTTAACCTCTTTGTCGACCCCATCATTAACCACATACAATCTCTCCTACCTAAACACGAATTCAACGACCTTTTCTCCTTCATCGACGACATCGCCCTCCAAACAACCTCCCATGCCACTCTACACAAAGTGCTTTACTTCCTCTTTGTCCAAGGGCCTCGATACGGCCTTTCTTTTAACACTACAAAGTCCGAACTCCACGCCCTCAACAACGCCACCCACATCACCATTCGTATTAGTCCTACCCAACATTTCAGTACTTTTACCGACGACGGCAACCCCAGGGTTTTTTATAAATACCTGGGCACCTACTTTTTCAACAAACAACAAAACCCCAGCATGCTCCAACTTCTACTCAACACCATTCACGCCTTTTTCGCCAACATATCCACCCTCCCTCTCACACACAACGAAATCATAAAACTATACAACATACAACTGATACCTACCCTCACTTACCGATTAATCTACAACTCACTCCCGCAACATGACCTTGACAAACTGGACACCACAATTTGGAGTCATATCTCCAAATTAGGCAAACTATCCTTTCGCACCCCCAATAAAACCAAATACTCCCCCCCAACACACTAGGTCTAAACATCACGAAAATTTCTATCGTAACCCACATCCAAGCCATCAACCATATACTGCGCTACACACACCACGACGGACCTTCCCACACCAACGAAAGAGTCACGTACACCCTGCGCCACAAGTCCACTAACCCCAACACCATGCAACTCATGACTGCTCACTCTGCTAGTTTTTTAGGTTTCCACACTCACAACATACCCACAGTCAACCCATGTCTCCCTTCTCAAATCCCTACACACACAACAATCGAAGTCGCCTTTATTTACTACCAATCCAACAGCGACCCACCAACATATTCCACTACGAAAAACACCACCCACACCACAAAAACGACCCTATGGTTCCAAGGCACAGTCGACCACCCCATGCCTCAGAAAACCACAGTTACTTTCCCTGACATGTCTACAATCCTCACCCCCAACCACCAGTTTCGCTTCCTTACTCTCCCCACATCCCAAGATATTTCCAAGTCTACCAAGCCTCTCTCACTACCCGACACGACCAACTTCCCTTTTTATTTCACTGGCACCACCACCACTCAAAATTTCATTCAATTTACCCTGAAAAACAATCTCTCTCCCCCGAACCCTCAACACCTGCACTACTGGGGATGCCACGATCTTTTAGACGCACTCGACGCCTACCCCAACGCTATGATTGCCTACACCGACGGGTCGGATGACCCCACAGTGGACATGCCATCGGGTGCCGCCATCACCTTCAACACTACACCGCCAACAACCATCTGCAACACATCACCGATAAAAGGATCTTACCCAGCAGAAATTTATGCCATTATACTGTTTACCTACCTCCAACACATTGACACTCTCTCCCAACCAATCATTTTTGCCATTGACAACCTGTCGGTTTGCTCCACACTCCACCAAAATAAAACAATTAAAAACTAAACCCTTCGCTTCTAACGCTAATTGCTTCGCTCTTTGGTACAACTATATTTGGGAATTTCTTCACAACACCCACCTTCACATAATTTTCACCTGGATCAAAGGACACGCTGACTTCGATGGCAATGAGCACTCTGACAAAATTTCTAAATAGGTATCACCCAACCTCCACCAACACCCAGAACACCACAACCCTGACACTTCTCACTTCATATACCACAATCATACACCACTGCCAGGACGCATTACACGCAAAACCGTCAAACACCTACTTCCAAACCATAAACACAACAACATACACCTACCTTCTAGCACCGACTTCTACGCCCACACATCGTGGTTTTCCAGACTACCTTTTAAATGGACAAACGGACTGTACTGTTGCACTGGTTTTCTTCCCCATTACAAACTTAACACATATCAATGCCCCAAGTGCCACACTCATCACCCCCTCGACCTCATAACTATGGTGACCGAATGCGGCACAGCGAAACCTATTCGTGACCTCTTTTTTGAGGTCTGGCAACAACCCTTCAAACAAACAGTCATCGACTGGTGGCAACATGCAACAAAAGGAGAAAGAAGAAACTACATCCCCACGCTCATTCCGAACTCACTCAGTAATGCACTAAGAGAGATCCCACCCGACACTCCCTACTTCCAACACCTACAAAACGTAAAAACAGCCTTTAAATACAGAAGAAAACGACTCAAAACAGCACTACAAGAGGCACAAACCTGGCTCAGACAAAACCCAATTAACGATCTGCACTTACTCCAACCAGATTCCGCAGACAACCCATGGAACAACCAATACTCCATTTACAGCACATCATCTCACAACGCCACCTTGTTGACCTACCCAAAAAGGACAAACACAACAGTCGCCAATAAACACCCTCACAAACACAGACACGTTCACAGCAACAACAGAAAAACCAAATGCCAACTACTTAATTTACCGTAACTACCCACATAGAAACACGTTACCCTAAAAAAGCCATCGCGAAAAGAAACTAAGCTCCGCAAGCGACTTGGGGGTTTCTGCCCCGCTTTGGTCTCCGGGTGACGAGTTCCCCCCCCCCTCTTCTTCTTTTTTCTTTTTGTCTTTCTCGTTTTTCATTGTCCTCCTCATCTTCACCACCTGCGATCTGCACCCCCCCCCCCCCCCCCCCTAACTTCTTGATATCATTTGACAGATCGACGAGATGGGACCACGTTCGTGTCAACGAATTTTTGATGCTCTCTTCCAGCTCCTTTTCGTACACCATTCAGGACTTTGGAGTACGGAATCCTATATGGCGTGGTGACTCCATGATGTTTTTGGAAGTGTGAGGACGCTTCCGTGATTCTCAGATTCCTTCCGGACTTTCCCAAGACGTATGGAGAAGTCAGTGGTTTCCACTTAACTGGAGGTCTTTTATGGTACCCCAGAAGATCTTTGGCCGGAGTTACTTGTTTGTTTCTGATTTCTGTATATATATCTAAACATATATATAGTCCATTTTATTTTCGATTCGTCTCGCGTCATAACACCAACCACAGGGCCAATGGCGAAGCCAGAGCCCACAGTAACCAGGCCTTTGGTGCATTTTGGAGCAGGGTCACACCCCCTGAGCTACTGTACATATGGGTGTTGTCCTTCGATGAACTTCGGCTCGCCATGAACGCTCACTTGCCCGTGGTTAGGCCGCTTTTGTGTTATGCTCGCCGGGGGGCAACCCCCATGCACCAAAATATATATATATATATATATATATATATATATATATATATATATATATATATATATATATATATATATATATATATATATATATATATATATATATATATATATATATATATATATATATATATATATATATATATATATATATATATATATATATATATATATATATATATATATATATATATATATATATATATATATATATATATATATATATATATATATATATATATATATATATATATATATATATATATATATATATATATATATATATATATATATATATATAGTCATAGTCATAGTCATAACCACTTATCATGCCGTCTACTGGAGTTACCGGGCATCTCGCGCCGACAGGTGGTTCCTGCCTCGCTCGATCCCGTGGGTCCCAGGGCTGCCTGAGGTGGCCCACAGCATGACGGAGGACCCAGAGGACCGGGGATACCGGGCAACCAGGCTTTGGGGGCAGTGGCAACTGCAAAGCGTTAGCATTAGCAACGGCGACGGACGCTGGCCCGTTTGTTCGCCGGGGGTAAGGGGGCAAGGCAAAGCAGCGCAGCAGCATCGCAACAAGCAGAAAGCAAGGGCACCTCTGTCCGTTGCAATGCAGCAAGCAAGGAACAAAGCAGCACGCATGCGGCGAAGCGAGAGCTGACCCTCCATCGTTCACGTAGCCCCGCCACTGTGGAGACACCCAACACCCATGACCCCACGTAATCCATTGTCGTCCGCGTCCTCGAAACTGCCCACCACCCCTGACTCCACGTATCCCTCTGCCAGCACGCAATAGCCCGTATGTGCATAGCCAGGATTTCTGGGAGGCTCCAGCCTAGCCTGGCCCTCAGCTTTCATCGCCCCCATGTCTCCACATTGTACGCCATCTTCCCACCGCACCAGTCCCCTAGTATAGTACAGAAACACGTTACCAACTCCACGTCCCCGTGGCCCCGTGCCGCCCCCACACCCCAGATATATACCATGCTGGCATCCCATGTCAGGGGCCAGCGCCCAGTCTGCTTCGAGGCGTTCACTTGCCCACATATAATATATCTTGAGGGTCTACAGGGGGGGACGCCGGCCGCTTTGCGACGGGAGTGGCGCAACCCGTGAATATCGCTGGCTGGGATTCGGGCTGGTGGGTGCCGTAGCTTGGTTATCGACCCCCTGTAGGGGTACCCACCAGAGGCTCGCCCCGGGCCGTGGTTACCAGGTGCACCTCATCTGGCCCACATACAATGCCCTGGCGCCTACCCTTGACCCTTACCTGCACTGATTGGCCAGCTTCCGTGGTTGCGCCTCTTCCGCCACAGCAGCGGCCAGGCCGCAGGTTCGGCCCCCACCGACGACGTGGCGAGCCTACTTATAGCATTGGCCCGCGCGTCACCCCCCGGACCACTCAGCATGCCGCTCCCCTGCCCTCCTCGCCTCTAGCCGACCGGACTGGCGCCCCCCAGGGTAAGCCGTTACAGTGGTGAGGCGGCTGCATACTCTTCACTACGACGCCGCGCAGTACCGCCGTTGCCACGCCGACGCCACCTGCTAGCCGCCACGACACTCACCACTGCAACCACAAGGCCATGGTCAGAGGTTAGACTATGTACATGCCCGCAGGCACGGTCCCTCTAGTTTGTTAACGGGGCCAGGGGATGCCCCTGCGCTCCCCCTGAGTTGTTAGAGGGGTCAGGGGGACACCCCAGTACCGCCATGCATCCCCGTGCTCCCCCACTGTACGGTTCCCCAGTACCGCCGCGTTCCCCCACCGTACGGACCCCAGTACCGCCGCGTACCCCCACCATACGGTCCCCTGTACCGCCGCGTACACCCCCACGATGTCAGTACACCGTCATCTGGAACTTCCCCGCTGCTCCCCCACTGTACGGCTCCCCAGTACCGCCGCGTACCCCCACCGTACGGATCCCAGTACCGCCGCGTTGACCCCCAAGACTCCAGTACGCCGCCACCTGGAACTCCACGTGCCCCCTGTGAGCGCTCCTTCCAGGCTGCCATGCCGTCTCCACGACGCCCGCCATACAGTCCCCCTGATGACCCCACCGTCATAACCTTCCACGCACACATCTTCGCCCCGTCGCCGCTCCTGGGGCCTGCAGGCTGACCCCGCAACCCCGTGTAACACTCCCAGGGGGCGCCGCAGCGCTGTAACCCCCAAACAACTCCGTGCACCCCCGGTGTATCCCGAGCAACCACTCCCAACACTGCCGTAGCCGGGCCGCCAGTAGAGACCCCGGTGCCATGGGAATACCCTACAGGGGTTTGGGCCTTATTACCCTGGTCGGGACGACCCATGACACCTCACTGTTGTATGCGGCGACCCGGGGCAGGCGGGTGAAGCATCCCTGTCCGACCCTCATGCACGGGGGCAGTACGGCTCACCATCAGGCCGGCACGACCTGTCACATCGCGTTGGCCGTCATACGCCGCCTGCCAGTACCGCACAATCAGGCCGCGTAGGCACTGCTTCTCAGGCGCCACTCCCTCCGCTGCGTCCAGCGTAGGGATGGTAGCTGGTGCACCCACTACTCCCCTCCCCATCAACCTGCACCCCCTGCACCCACCACTCCGTCACCATTTCCTCCGTGATGCCACAACCAGAGTATCCGTGAGTCGCCCTCCAGAGCCGCCCACCACAGCATCAGGGGCAGGGCCGCAGACGGCGCTCCAGGGCACCGTACCCCTTCCACTCGGACGCTCTTCAGGCCATCCTGGATAGTCGTCCAGGCACTTGAGGACATCCGTCCAGAGTGCCGCAGTGCCCACCTCGCCTTAGGCCACCCCCTGTCGGCATGCTCCTGACATGTCCCGCACAGCGGGGCGGAGGCACACTGATGAACCCAAACGGACACCGTCTCCCCGCACCCGTGGCATCGCTGCGGAAGCACAGACCGCGATGGAACGCAGCTACCATCACAGCACTGCGACCACAGGTCCTGCCATACATCGCAGCATGCGTCCTGGAGCCCGAGCAAAGCCCCTGTCAGCGTGCGTGCTGTGGCACTACTGAGGAGGCTGCGCCTCGCCTCCTCCCACGTGGACACCGGGCGGAGTATCGGTCGTCCGTCGGGCATCTCCGGCAGGCTCTCAAGCAGCCGGGGCCACCGCGCCACCTTGGGGCTGCGCGTGCCATGCGCCAGGAGCTCCCAACCGTAGTCCCGCAAGACCTCCCCGATGACAACAACCCCGTCCTGCTCCGGGCCCCTGGCGGAAGCCAGAACCAAGCGTTGCCCTCCCGCCCGAGCCTCAATGACCGCCCTGAGACCCAGGGCGTCAAGGGTGTGACGGGCATCGGCAGCCACGTGGTCGTCCCCCTCTGGCAGAGAGAACATGGCCTCCGTGACTTGGCCTTGCGCGTCGTCGCCCTGTACCCGGATTGTAGATTAGAGGATATAGCTAGATTTAAGGGGAGATATATATATATATATATATATATATATATATATATATATATATATATATATATATATATATATATATATATATATATATATATATATATATATATATATATATATATATATATATATATATATATATATATATATATATATATATATATATATATATATATACATATATATATATATATATATATATATATATATATATATATGTATATATATATATATATATATATATCTCCCCTTAAATCTAGCTATATCCTCTAATCTACAATCCTCTCCCATACTCTACGTGCTCCACTCTAAGGTACGTGCGAAGGGTACAACTTGGTGCATACACGTAGCGGAAGGGACTAAACTCGATCAAAACAGGCTCAAAATGGGCTCAAAACACTTGTTTGTGCACCAATGGTCCAAGATCACTTTTGGAAAAACGCGTTTTTGACCCTCTTTTCACCCATTTTTGCTCCCAAAACAGCCCCTTTTCAAGGAATTTTGGGGTTTCCATGGGCCAAAACCCGTCCAAATGGGCTCAAAATGGGCTAAAAACACTTGTCCCAGCATCCCACATGGTCCAGGATCACTTTTGGAAAAATGCGTTTTTGACCCATTTTTGACCCACTTTTGGTCCCAAAGCGGCCCATTTTCAAGGCATTTTGGGATTTTCCATGGGCCAAAACACGTCACCACGGGCTCAAAATGGGCTAAAACCACTTGTTTGAGCATCCCAAATGGTTGAGGATCACTTTTGGAAAAACGCGTTTTTGACCCATTTTTGACCCACTTTTGGTCCCAAAATGGCCCATTTTCAAGGCATTTTGGGATTTTCCATGGCCCAAAACGCGTCACCACGGGCTCAAAACGGGCTAAAAACACTTATTTGAGCATCCCAAGTGGTCTAGGAACAACTTTGGAAAAAATCATTTTTTTCGCCCCGGGGACCCTGGTGGACCCACCGTTGGCCCCCGCCGTGCGCGGGCCGGGCTGCCCTCCGGCTCCACCAGGTGACCACTGGTTCGGGGATCTAGGCGTCTCGTTGGGCGATTCTGAGGGTTGGAAACCACAAAAAGTGGGGGGTTGCGGGTGGACTAGGTGCCCTCGGAATTCGGTTTTGAGCCACGTAGCCCAAGATACGGCCCGTGCTTGGTTTCGGGCCTCTTTGACACAAACAGCGCACATTTAGGCCATTTCTGGCTATTTTTGGGCCGTTTCTCGGACATACCGTGGAGCTAGTAGGCAAGAAAGGGCTCTTGGTGACGGGGCAATCGAGGGGCACGTGGAGTGTACAAACCGTTTGCCGTAGTTTGCCCGTTTTAACTGAGTTTCGATATATATATATATATATATATATATATATATATATATATATATATATATATATATATATATATATATATATATATATATATATATATATATATATATATATCCTCCAATCTACACCCCTCTCCCAACTCTAGGTGGCTCCACCATACGGCTCTAAGGTACGTGCGAAGGGCACAAAGTGGTGCATACATGTGGTGAAAGGTGCTAAACTTGGTCAAAACGGGCTGCAAATGGGCTCAAAACACTTGATTGAGCATCCCAAATGGTCCGGGATCACTTTTGGAAAAACACGTTTTTGACCCATTTTTGACCCATTTTTGGTCCCAAAATGGCCCATTTTCAAGTCATTTTGGGATTTTCCATGAGCCAAAACCCGTCGCCACGGGCTCAAAATGGGCTGAAACCACTTGTTTGAGCATCATAAATGGTCCAGGATCATTTTTGAAAAAACGCATTTTTGACCCATTTTTGACCCATTTTTGGTCCCAAAACGGCCCATTTTCAAGGCATTTTGGGATTTTCCATGGCCCAAAACGCGCCACCACGGGCTCAAAACGGCCTAAAAACACTTGTTTGAGCATCCCAAGTGGTCTAGGAACAACTTTGGAAAAAATCATTTTTTTCGCCCCGGGGACCCTGGTGGACCCACCGTTGGCCCCCACTGTGCGTGGGCTCGCCGGCCCTCCGGCTGCACCAAGTGACCACAGGTACGGGGGTCTACGTGTCTCGTTGGGCAATTCTGAGGCTTGGAAACCATAAAAAGTGGGGGGTTGCGGGTGGACTAGGTGCCCTCGGAATTCGTTTTTGAGCCACGTAGCCCAACATACGGCCCGTTCTTGGTTTCGGGGTGCTGGTGCACATTGCGCAGTTTTTGGGGCTTTTTGGCGCCTTTTTGGGCAGTTTCTCGGACATATCGTGCAGTTGAAGGGCACCAAATGTCCCTTGGTCGCGAGAAAATCAAGCCGCACGTGGAGTGTAGCCGCTGTTTGCCTTCGTTTGGCTGTTTTGAACCCTTACTAGGGCTGTTTTGGGCGAAAAATGGCTGTTTTTGGCCCAAAACTGCGCAGATTTGGGAGGGCACCTCCCGACTTGGCGCCACCGCCCCGGGCCGCCACCGGTGAGTTTGTGGCTCAAAACTTGGATTTGGCAAGGGCACCACCTAGGCTCTAGGGTGGCTAGAGTGGAGTAGAGCGCGGAGCGATGAGGCCGAGCAATGGCCAAAACAGAAAGGAGAAGTGCTTGTTGTTGCTTGTTGCTTGTTGCTTGCTTGCTTGTTAGCTAGATTTAAGGGGAGAGGGGTGTAGTAATATATATATATATATATATATATATATATATATATATATATATATATATATATATATATATATATATATATATATATATATATATATATATATATATATATATATATATATATATATATATATATATATATATATATATATATATATATATATATATATATATATATATATATATATATATATATATATATATATATATAGGTTTCCAAGCCTCAGAATCGCCCAACGAGACACGTAGACCCCCGTACCAGTGGTCACTTGGTGCAGCCGGAGGGCCGGCCAGCCCACGCACAGTGGGGGCCAACGGTGGGTCCACCAAGGTCCCCGGGGCGAAAAAAATGATTTTTTCCAAAGTTTTTCCCGGACCACTTGGGATGCTCAAACAAGTGTTTTTAGGCCATTTTGAGCCCGTGGGGGCGCGTTTTGGGCCATGGAAAATCCCAAAATGCCTTGAAAATGGGCCTTTTTGGGACCAACAATGGGTCAAAAATGGGTCAAAAACGCATTTTTCCAAAAATGATCCTGGACCATTTATGATGCTCAAACAAGTGGTTTTAGCCCATTTTGAGCCCGTGGCGACGGGTTTTGGCTCCTGGAAACTCCCAAAATGCCTTGAAAATGGGCCATTTTGGGACCAAAAATGGGTCAAAAATGGGTCCAAAACGCGTTTTTCCAAAAGTGATCCCGGACCATTTGGGATGCTCAAACAAGTTTTTTTAGCGCGTTTTGAGCCCGTTTCGACCGAGTTTAGCCCCTTCCGCCACATGTATGCACCACTTTGTGCCCTTCGCACGTACCTTAGACCCGTGTGGTGTGCCTATTCAAGTTTGTCTACTCACACCCTCATCACACTCCGTACCTCCTCCTTTACTCTCTAAGTGGTGCATCACGTGTGACACACATGCTAACATTAAACAACAACAAGGACACGGCCCTTGGCTGAGCCGTGCCCACGAAGTTACATCAACATGTCCACGGCACTTGGCTGAGCCGTGGCTTTCCATCCAGGCATACGACAGCACTCCGGCCGTTTTTGAAGATCACTTTTGTGTCTAGCGGTTCAGTTTTTCAAGTGGGCCTTTGGCTAGGCCTTGTTTCTTTCTTTGCAAGCAAGTGATCAAGCAAGCTTACATCTTACAACCAAGAGCTCACTCGTTACTACAAGCTTTAGCGGCAAGTCATCAAGGGCATCAAGCACATTAAGCGCCCATAAATTGTTTAAAGCACGTGGTTGACAGGTGTGGGCATCGAACCCGTGTTTCCATTTGTGCCTAGTATGTTCGATCTTTTACCCTCAGGTCATCGTGACCTCTTTCCTCTATTCAGTGAGCTACCCCGCGCACGGTGGGGCCATCGTGGCCGTGTTTTTTTTTAGCGGCCTAAGCGTGGCACAAGGCAAAGGCGGGCACAAGACAGTGGCGCATCGCAAGGCACTGGCACAGCACAAGTCATCAATCACAGTGTGTCAATGTTCACGTTTGTGACAAAAATGGTTGTGGTGGCTGTGAGGACCGTTGCCACGGTTGCCCCGCATTGCATTGCAGGACAAGACCGTTAGCCACCCGTGGCAACAGTCCCCTTGCCAAAGGCCATCGAGGTTTGGAGTTTCATTCATCATCTTTTCCCTAACCTCTATCTTTACTTTCCCACGTGTTCCCTGTTGCAGGCACGGTCCTAAGCTATGGGCACACTCTTCTGTTACGGGCGCTTGCAGTTTTTCCCAAAAGTGAAATTTTGGCGCTGTCGCGTTGCACCGTTTTGAGGGTACCGTTACCTTCAGAATTGTTTAAAAGTGTGATTTCACTTTGCCTTTAGTTTTGATTTTCAAGAAAACTACCAATTTTACCTGCTGGACCCCAAGATGCCTTTTGCGACACGCGGGGACCAGACTCTGCGCGCAACAGCTCGCGATTCCGCCTACTACTTATTGCGGGATCTGCGGGATCCCGTTATTGAATTTGCGGATTTTGGCGGTGGTTCGATCCCCACATATCGGGGCTAATTCAGCGGCCGTGCGGCCGGCTCCCAGATTGCCAACGGCGGTTCGAATCCCTATGAGAGGGATTATGTGATAACCCTACCTTTGCTGTTCTTTGTAGCTTTGTGACTACTACATTCCTCTTGGGCATGTACTTCCTGGCCGTGGCAGTCGTTTTAAGTAGGGGGGTGAAGCAGGTCACAACCCTACCCTAGCATATTGCCCCTAAGGGATCATTATATGACCCTATATATGGGACTATTGTATATTATATTCCATTCTTTTGTTAGGAAAATAGGATGTGGGATAGATAAGGCAATCTTGGATCTTTTATAGTTATATGAATTAGTGGATGATAGGGTGGATTTTACATATGTACATATCAGGGATTTCATTGGCTATGTGTATCATATTTGTTTGCAGGATACCATACAGCTTTCACAATCGTTATGTCTTCTATGCCAAGCAATGTTGCTACCGATGCCATTGCGACCCTCTGACCCCTCGGTCTGGTTTCACCACATGCACTTGCGGCATTGATGTCGGAATCGGCTTGACCGAAAACTAGGCCTAGTGTGACACCTACGAGGCGTGGATTCACGACGGCTGTTTTGGGTTGAAATGGGCACGGGATAGCCAATATATTGAGCAGCCTGATAGCCGATGGCAATGTGCTCAGTACCGGCACCCGTCTGATCTTGGAGACAACTCTGACGCTCACCATTCTCAGCCCTCCATTGCTGGGATGGATAGCACGTAAGGAGTCGTAGATGGAGGGGGTGGGTGGTTGAAATGTAGTGGGATGCCATGGAAACCGTTGGGGAGGACAGAGAACCTACGTGGGAGCGGAGGCAGTGCCCTATACACCAAAGGTATACACCCCCCCCTATAGTGTAGCAACGCCCAATTTTGGCAGAACGCAGACTTCAGAACGAATTTGCGTGCTAGCCATGTTCGTTGGGCTAGATAACACCATTTCACACAAACTATGCATGTTTTGAGTAGCGTGGACCGTCCTCTACGCGATGAGCAACTTAGTTTTTGCGTGTGGTGCCATTTCCCGAAGCGCGACCGTGATCCAACCAAAATAGAAAACTGAGAAATTCAATTTCTGGGCAGCAGAGACCTCCCTCCCCTGGGTAAGTCGGCTGGATGTTGGGTAACGAATGTATTTCTAAGTAGCGTGGGTCAAGACGCACACTTCCATATCTTTAGATTTTGCCCACTCACCGGTGACGTCACGCACTAAGCGCGACCGTGATGTTCGCAGCTCTGGGAACGTCATTTGGCCAGCAATCGGCAAGTTTCCCTACAAATTTCGAGAAAATCTCAAAAATCTGCGCGACGCGCGTCAGTCCAAGTTCGCGGGGTTTCCCTGACCCTGGCAGTTCCGCCCTGAGAAAGTCAATTTCTTTCCCAGTTTTTGGCATTAGAGTGGCTCATTTTCGGGGGCAATATCGCAAATTGCAACACATCTTTCTTGCTCGAAGTTGCATGCCATGTTCGCATGAACAACACTATCCTTTTTCCTTACATTCATGTTATCCGCACGCAGCGGCTTGGAAATTGATGTCGGAATAACTGATTGCTATCTGGAACTTGGTGGATGCCCTGAGCCCTCCACAAACGGGTTCCACGGAGTCAACCAAAAGCCATGCCGCCTCTTGGAGGATCCATAATAAACGCAACGGCACCGACGAATCATGTTGAAAGTGTGAAAGAGGTACTCGCCAGTTATGCGAAGACATTTCTCTCCTCCAAAAATTTGTCGTCGACGCCCAATGTTAGCGCAGATGGCATGAAATTTGAATATGAGTGGCCAAACAAGGAAAGCAAGCAAATGATGGAAATTGCAGAGAAGTTAATTGCTGGAATGGTGAGAGAACTTGCAGGGCAGCTCAAGGTCACGGTCGCTAACCAAGATGATCAATTTGAAGAGCTTAGTTTTGAGACGCCGTTCCAACGCACCCCGCTGATGGATTTTTTGGAAACTTCCGCGAAGCGCACTTTCCCCGCCGACTCCTTCGCAGAAACAAACAACACGGGCATCCTCCTCGAGTTGACGTATCGTACAGTCTTAGACAACTTCAAGAACCCAAATTTTGTGACAAGGTTTCCTCACGTCATGTGCAAGCAAAAGCTCGGCACGAGCAATCGAGTGGACTTGGTGGTGAATGGCCAAAGTATGGCTTCACTTTATGACAAGAAGGGCGTGGACGAAGGACCCATGGTGTGTTTGTTCGTCATTGACATGCACGTGTTGGGATCGCTCATTACCAATATTAAAGATGTCCAACAAGTGTCGAAATACTTGCCAAAGGAGTGGGCGTTGCTCCGAGACAACAAATTGGATGACATACCTGATTTGCTGGATAGCGTGAAGGATTCCTTACTTGCGTTGTGGAAAGGTACCGGCCGGAAATCCCAAAAGAAGGTGATCTACTTGATGAATTTAGTGGGCTCCGATTTGTTGAAATTTATGCGCGATCAGGTCCCCAACGTGTGGCATGGCAACTACTTCATGGTGCAAACCTTGCTGCAATCTGCGCTTGTTGTGCTCGAAAAATGGCAAAGGATAACCGAGGAGTTGACCACCGTCGCATGGGTTGATGACTGGAAGAAGGGTGAAAACGGAGAAAAGTACGAAGACGAGCTTTTGACCAACACTATGAGGAGAATTGAGGAGGTGTTGAAGTTGCGCGCTATTCACGTGCAACTAGTTTTGCTTTTGTCAAAGAAGGAGCTCCAAGACATGGGTGCGGACAAGATCTGGGAGCCTTTTGCCACCTTTGACCCGACGCACCCTCTTCTATACAGCGCTAACACAACCGGTGCGTGGGAGAAAGCGGTGCAAGAGTTTCATAGGAGAGTCGAAACACAAGATTCCCGAGTGGCCGTCAAATTGCGGAATGCATTGTCCACGAGTGCCACTAGCTCTTTCATGCTTCTTCAAGTTTTCCAACGGTTCAAAGACATCATCAAGCGGCCGACGACAACTCAAGAGCTCTCCGCGGAGCGAGATTCGTTGATGGTGGTCATGGATGAGATGGTGACCGGATTCAAGCAAACGTTCGAGGCTAAGCAAAATACCACGATCGGAATAGGCACGCAAAAGCAATCGAAGGAAATCCGCCAAATTCTATGGGCTCGGCAATTGAAGTTCCCCATCGAGCAAATTCTTCACACGGCCAAATGTTTGCTCGCCGATTTGCCCAAGATGGAGAAGTTCACCGAGTTAGCGAACAAGCTCTGCTCGGACATTGACAAATATGAAAAGGAGTGCTTTCACGCGTGGCAAGGCAACGTGCACACGTTAATGCAAGATGCTGAGGAGCCGATCGTCATTCAAATGTCGGGTAGCTTACTGACCTCAAGAGAGGGGAAAATGATCGTCACGTTTAATGAAAAATTCACCGAAATCATTGGTGAAGTGAGGCAACTCCTTGCCATGGGATTTCATATACCCCAAGATGTGCAAGTGTTCGCGGCTAAGTGCTACAAGTTCCACCGCCAATCACTCATGATTCGACAACTCGCATGTTGGTACAACTCCACGGACACGCAAATTTTGAAGTGCCATAAGCTCATACTAAGCGACCTCGCGCATCAGTTTGAATCGGCCGTAGCCCCATCCTCGAAGGAAAAGAAACGGATCACGTGGAATAGCTTAAATGATGCAGATTTGTATTGTGCAAAGCTGTCTAAGATTCAAGGTTCATTTCAGGCGGAGAATCGTCGGCTCCGCAAAGCGCACGTTGAAATGGAGGAAAAGTGCATCATTTTGATGAATGTAGATTTGTTGAAGAATGCCGATAAATGGAAAGTTACCTTGAAAGAAGTTCGGGAACGATTTTCTCAATTTGAGCGTTCTCATCACAAGGCCGGCATCGAGATTTGGAAGGTCCACTGGGACTATCAATTGTACAAGAGCCTTGAGCACCAATATCAGTTGGGATTAGAAACGCTTAATGAGAACCTCACGGAGTTGAAGGTTGAGTTGATCTTCAAACAAGGGATGATTCAATTCAGACCCTCCTTGGAGTACTTGCGAGAGAAGTATTTCCAAAAAATGAAAGAGTTTATCACCATTCCCTTGCGGTTTCGTGGTACGGGAGGGGCTGATTTCTATCGGTTCATGCCTGAGCAAAATGAAGGTGGCGTGTTGACCGTGTACCAAAATGCGGAGGCGTTGTTTAGCAAGCTTAGCAAAGTGAAACGACGCTTTAAGGATTGGGTAGTGCTGGGAACGGTGGATCTCGATTCATTTGTATTAGAACATTTGACCACCATTGAAGATTTCAAGTGCAATTACAACCTTGTGAAGGAGAAGGAACAACAGCTACAAAAGCTTGAGGACGTAATCAAGGTTGATTGCATCACTGTTTCCACGGCTCCCATCAAGGCCACGGTGGAGGACCATTTGAGTCGCTTATTGGACAGCATGCAAAATGCAATTCAGTTGTCAGCGAGACGCGATGTGGCGAGCATTGAGGAATTCCTCGATGACGCAATGGTGAAGCTCAAGCTGCGCCCGAGCAACCTAGATGAAGTGGAGGCCGCGAACAATGCTTATTTGGCGATGAATCAACAGCAAGCGGAGTTGCAATCTCGATTTGCTGGATTCGACGACAAGAACCGGCTGCTTCGGATGATGGGTTTCAACCCCATGGATCTTGCTTCCATTCAAGGGAAATGGTCACAGTTCAACGATGCACTGGAAGCTCATACGAAAGTCATTGAAGTGCAGCTAGACAAGATGCGAGGATCCCTCAGCAACACAATCGATAAATTTTCCAAAGAGTTGAACCGGTTTGCCCATCATTGGAATGAGTCCAAGCCGAAGGATATTGACCATTACAAAAACAAGGAACAAATCTGGGCAAAGTGCGTTGATTACATGAAGGAGCGCAGATCTGAGTTGGATGACATGAAGCAGAGAAAGGAGCATATTCGCAACCAAGCAGAGTATTTCAAGATGCCGGTGCCTGACTTCACGGACCTTGACGAAGTGGAGGTTGACATTGCGACGTACGAGGAACAATGGAATTTGTATGAGTCTTTCGAAACTGAATTGAAGGTGATCACTGATGAAGAATGGCTAACTTTTAGGTCGAAGTATTTCAAATTCGAGGATTTCGTGAGGGAGTGGGTGGAAAAACTGGGGGCCTGCGAAAAGAGCCATATCAACACTTACCTCAACAAAAAGTGCGAGTTGTGGCTCGAGATGGTCCCTTGCTTGAAGTTCCTCCGCGGGGATGGCTTTACCCCAGAGCATTGGTCGATGATGTTCAAGGCGTTAGAATTAGACAAGGGATTGACTGCCGACAAATTGCAGTTCCATCATTTCGTGGACAAGGCCGAGTTGATCACGGATAAGGCGGATGATATCAAAGCACTGCACATGAGAGCCCAAGGAGAGATCCAAATCCGAGAGGCATTGCAAGAGCTGCGGACTTGGGGGAACGAGTGCTGTTTCCAAACTTTCCTGAGGTCAGAAGGGGGCAGGAACGTCCCTCTCGTGAAGGATTGGAAGGACATCACGACTGCGGTCAGCGACAACGAATCGTTGCTGAATTCGTTGAAGGATTCTCCTTACTACTCCTACTTCCAGGACGAGGCCCAGGCCTGGGAAGCGAAACTGATCTTCCTCAACGAGACCTTGCCCCAGATGGTGCAGCTCCAAAGGAAGTGGATTTATCTCGAACCCATCTTTGCCAGAGGAGCCCTTCCATCAGAGCAAGCCCGGTTCCGCAAGGTGGACAAGGAGTTCGTTGCAATGATGAAGGAAATCGAAGCTGATAAGCGTGTGGTAACTGTCACTCGGAAGCAAGAGCTGCTGACTACGCTCCCGAAGTCCATTGAACAACTTGACAGGTGCCAGAAGGCGCTAAATGAATTCCTTGAGGAGAAGCGCGATAAGTTCCCGCGTTTCTACTTCATTGGCGATGACGATATGCTGGAAATCTTGGGTCAGGCGCAGAACCCAGCCGTCATCCAAGCCCATCTCAAGAAGTTGTTCGCAGGAATTGCGAAGGTACAGTTCGACGAATCCATGAAGCAAATCACTGCTATGTGTTCCGCTGCAGGTGAAGTAGTGCCCCTGAAATCACCTGTCGTCATTAAGCCAGAAGTTGAGGTCTGGTTGGGCGAGCTGGATTTGGAAATGCGAGAGACTTTGAAGGACATGCTGATCACCTGCTACGAGAACTTTGAAGTTGAGAAGTATCCATCACAAATCCTATGCCTCCGTGAATTTGTATGGTTCACGCAGAATATGGAGGAGCACATCAAAAAGGGCACTGTTCCCGAGTTCAAAGCTGAATTGCAGCAGAAGTTGAATCAGTTCACTGCGATTGAAACCGGTGTCTCAAGAGTTATGGAACTGAAGATGAAAGCCCTCATCCTGGACCTCATCCACAATATTGAAGTGGCTGACTTGATAATTAACAGCAAATGTACTTCTTTGGACATGTGGACGTGGACGAAGCAGCTCAGGTTCTACCTGAACGACAACAAGGAGTGCACCATGAAGATGGTGGATGCAAAATTCATCTACACTTACGAGTATCAGGGCAATGCGCCCAAGCTTGTGCACACGCCTTTGACGGACAAGTGCTACCTCACACTGACGCAGGGAATGCATTTGGGTTACGGAGGCAACCCGTACGGTCCCGCAGGAACAGGAAAGACGGAGTCCGTGAAGGCACTGGGCAATGCTATGGGCCGACAAGTGTTGGTGTTCAACTGCGACGAGGGGATCGATTTCAAGAGCATGGGAAGAATCTTCATGGGTCTTGTAAAATGCGGAGCCTGGGGCTGCTTTGATGAGTTCAACAGGCTCAAAGAGGACCAACTAAGTGCGATCTCCGATATGATCCAAGTCATTCAAGCCGCCCTGAAGATGGAAGAGAAGCAGGTGTATTTGCTGGGGCGGACCATTGATTTGAACCCAAGTGCAGGCATCTTCGTGACGCTGAATCCAGCCGGAAAGAACTACGGGGGGCGCTCCAAGCTTCCCGAGAACTTGAAGCAGTTGTTCCGTCCCGTCGCTATGACTGTGCCAGACACTGGATTAATTTGTGAGATTGAGCTTTACAGCGAAGGATTTTCAGAAGCCAAAGTGGTTGGCAAAAAGCTGGTTGAAGTGTTCAACCTCAGCCGCGACCTTTTGTCTTCCCAGCAGCATTACGATTGGGGTCTGCGTGCCCTGAAAACCATCTTGCGAACTGCGGGGTCACTGAAGAGCATCGAGAGACGCCAGGAGCTTGCGGCTGCTGCCGAGGAGGCTGAAGCCACGGGAGAGGGTGGCGAGACAGCTAAGCAGATCAAGCTGCGGGAGAAAACCCCAGCCGAAGTTCTGACGACGGAATCAGAGATTGTGATCCGTTCGCTGCGTGTGAACACCCTCTCAAAGCTGACGTTTGATGATTCCAAGATCTTCAACGGGATTGTCACGGATGTGTTTCCTGGGATCGCCACAAGTGATGTCGAGCACGCCGAGCTCACCGCTGCTATCAAGGACTGCATGACGAAGCTGAAGCTGCAGATCATCGACACGCAAATTCATAAGATCCTGCAGCTGAACGAGGCCATGCTGCAGCGCATGGGAGTGGTGCTCGTGGGCCCCAGTGGTGCGGGAAAGAGCACTCTGCTGAAGGTGCTGCGCCAGGCGTACGCCCAAATGAAGCAGCCCATTCCGCAGCACGTGATGAACCCGAAGGCCATGCCCCGTCACCAGCTCCTGGGTTTCATGGACATGGACACACGGGAATGGAACGACGGGGTTCTGACTGCAGCCGCTCGAAAGGTAATGCTGGAGCCCCTTACAACGCGTTCCTGGATTCTCTGCGACGGGGATATTGACCCCGAATGGGTGGAATCCCTGAATTCCGTGTTGGACGACAACCGCCTGCTCACAATGCCCAATGGTGAGCGTATCCAATTCGGCGACAACGTGAATTTCATGTTCGAGACTCACTCCCTGGCGTTTGCATCCCCCGCCACGGTCAGCCGTATGTCTGTCATCTATCTCTCAGAGGAGGACGTCGACCCGCACTCCACTGTCAAAAGTTGGCTGTCCACTCTTCCTGAGGAGCAAAGCAAGTTGATTGGGGGCTGGATCGAGGAGTATTTCTACAGAGCGGTGGAGAAGCTCGTGCACACAAAGAAGCTTGTCCTGGACACGACGCGCATGGGATTGGTAATGTCAGGACTTTCGCATCTGGGGATGGCAACTAACAAGAGCGAGTTCTGCCTGGGATTGATTCGCGGCCTGGGGTCGTATCTTTCCAAAGAAAGCCGGATCGCATATGCCACGGAAGTGTTCAAGCTGTGCGGAGAGGCCATCCCCGACGCTCGGCGTCCACTGGACTGCTACTGGGATCCTGAGCGCAACTGCTTTGACAACTATTATTACACCATGAAGCTGGAAAGCAGCATCGAGGCACTGCAGAGCAACCAGATGGTCCCAACCATCGATGTCCAGCGCAACGTTGATATCATGAGGCCGTGGATCAGCACCAAGAAACCTTTCTTGCTGGTGGGTCCCGAGGGATGTGGGAAAAACATGCTGGTGATGAACATCTTCGAGCAGCATGCATCCAATACGAAGGTGGCAGTGATCAACTGCTCGGGGCAGACCAGCAGTGTCCATGTCATCCAGAAGTTGAACCAGATGTGTAACCTCGTGAGCACCAACAACGGCCGTGTACTCCGTCCGAAAGATTGCGACCATTTGGTGCTTTTCTTGAAGGATTTGAATTTACCCAAACCGGACAAGTACGCAACGACGCAGCTGCATTGCTTCTTGCAGCAGATGATCCTCTACGAAGGATACTATGCCCCCTCTCTGGAGTGGATTGGCATCTCGAACATTCAGATTGTGGGATCCATGAACCCGCACGGTGGTGTTGGCAGATACCCTCTGGTGACCCGCTTCACGGCCATCACATGCGTGGTGTCTATCTCGTATCCAGATACAACCCAGTTGCAAACTATCTACTCCGAGTACGTGGCAGCGTTGATATCTGCCCCTCCATTGGACCAGCATCCAAAGTGGGGGCAGGTCTCGCATGCCACGGAGATTGCAAAAACGTTAGTGGCCGTCTATGAGCAGGTCAAGAAAAGATACAACGTGGATGAAAAGTCGCATTACATTTTCACACCGCGGGAGCTGACTGATTGGGTCAAGAATTTGATGAATTACGATATGGAGAACAATGAGCTTCTGCATGTCATGTCGTATGAGGGCGAACGTATCTTTTCCGATCGGCTCGTCTCTGAGGACCACCGCAAAAAGTTCAAGAGGATTCTTGGTGAAGAAATGCTGAAGCTTGGGTACCAGCAAGAGAAGAAAAGGGGAGAGGATTGTTTCGTGTCGTTTGCGCACGCTGCACACAAAGTGCACGAGGAAAAGGCAGAGGGCAACGACGACAAGAAGGAGGAGATGGAGGAGAAGAAGCAGACGAAGAAATCGAGCCGCAAACTGATGTCTCGCATCAGCCAAGACGACTTGGAGAATGTGTTGCAAAAGGGATTGATTTCGTACTCACGTGAATATCGCGCGTTGGACATCATGATGATTGAGGAAACCCTGTGGTGGACCGCGCGCGCTGACCGCATCCTCTCGCAAGCTGGGGGTTCCTTGCTGTTCGCGGGGCGCCCAGGGGTTGGTCGCAGGAACATTGTCTGCTTATGCTGCTCCATGCTGCGGATGGTTCCTTACCAGCTCAGCATGACCAAGGACTACACACTGAAGGCATTTAAGCTGGAGCTGAAGCATGTGCTGCACACTGCCGGCATTCAGAACGAGGATATCTGCCTGATTGTTGAAGACCACAATTTGGTGCGACCGGAATTCATTGAGATGATCAATTCCTTGCTCGCATCCGGAGAGGTCCCCGGGCTATACACTTCCGAGGAGCTGAATGCATTGCTGGTCCCTTTGCAAGAGGAGTGCAGTGCTGAAGGCTTCTACGGCGGTACATACCAATTCTTTGTCAATCGTATCCAGAAGAGACTGCACGTTGCGCTGCTCTTCGACCCGTTGGGGCACGATTACGAGCTACGGTGCCAGTCAAACCCTGCCATCTACACAAAGTGTGGTATTCTGTGGATGGATCAGTGGTCTAATGATGGGATGCGGATGGTGCCAAAGATGGTCCTCAAGGATATTTTCCAAAAATATATCAAAGATGCCCGAGAGAAAGCAGGTGACGACCCTGAGAAATTGAAGGATTTGACCAGGGAAGCTGAAGTTGCGCAGGAGAAGCTGACGAAGAACCTGTTGTATTTGCATGAATCCGTAGGGAACTCGGCGACCCCCCTGAGGTACATCCAGTTTTTGAAGGCGTATGCTTCCACATACAAGTCCCAGTACGCCGAGGTCTCGATGAACAAAAAACGGTTGTCTGGGGGCTTGTCCAAACTGCACGAGGCGGAGCAGTCGGTCGACGTTTTGGCTCGGGATGCTGCCCAGCAGAAAAAGCAGCTGGCCGCTAAGCAAGAGCAAGCCGACAAAGCACTCGAGGAGATCCAGGCGAGCATGGAGAAGGCTTCAGAGCAGAAGAAAGAGGCGGAAGCCTTAAAGGCGCAGCTCGGCGTGGAGGGCAAGGACCTGGCTGCTCACACTGCCGAGATTGAGAAGCAGCTGAGTGGCGTCCAGCCGCTGCTGGATGCTGCAAAGGAGGCTGTAGGCCACATCAAGGCTGAGAATTTGAACGAGATCCGCGCCCTGAAGATGCCCCCGGAGGCTATCCGTGATGTGCTGGAGGCAGTGCTGTGTGTCATGGGTATCTTTGATACCAGTTGGATCAGCATGAAAAAGTTCTTGGCACAGCGCGGTGTAGTGCAAAGCATTTTGGATTTTGATGCGCATGACCTTAAGGCCGACGTGCGCGAGAAGGTTAGGGCCCTTTTGGACCAAAAGCCAAACTCCTTCAAGCCGGAAGTGATCAAAAGGGCTTCTGTGGCTGCCGCCCCACTGGCTGCATGGGTGACTGCCAACTTGCAGTATGCTGAAGTGCTGCAGCGCACAGAACCGCTTGAGGCTGAATTGGCCAAGCTGAAGGATTCACTGCAAAAGACGCAGGCCAAACTTGGCAACACGGAGGACCAGCTGAAGAAGGTGGACATCCCTCCAACACATGCAAAGGATGGGGAAGTTTCGTATGTGGACAATTCCGTGGGGAACCCTTCGTTTTATTATTGTTGTTGTTTCACAGAAACGGTGCCGCAATTTTCCGAACATTTTTGCATAATTTTTCGCGGCATTCATTGAGCGCCCTATTCTGTACCACGAGGGGCGTAAGAATTGTCTGCAGTGTGGTGTTGTCGTTGTCGTTTTGTTGTTTTGGGAGGTTGAGGAGTCCGTGGGGGGGGCATATGTCGTGAGAATGGCAATTTCCTCGCCAAATTCTCGTCTACATGCCTCACACCTGTGTCCACATCCCTGTGTATCGTCCGTAACCCTCCCGCCTCCTCGACTCTCCGTGAATGTTTTTTACGTCCTCTGTATTCCGCTGTGTCCTTTCATCCTTCCACATCCCTAAATAGCCATCTGTATCCACAATGCTCCAACCCTCTTTATCCGCCCACAGGCCTCACGAAATTTTCTCCACGTCCCTCTACAGCCCCCACACCTCCATCCCAAACAGGCTTCGTTAACAATCTGCAACCCTCTCACCCACACCCATACCAACTTCTCCAGGTGGATAAGAAGGTGAAAGAAATGAAGAAAACTTTCAAGAACTTGACCAGCGAGTCCGAGAAGCTAAGGATTGGTCTAGAAAAGGCAGAGGAGATTCTCAAGGGAGCCCAAGAGTTGCTGGGCAAATTGACTGGGGAGAAGACACGCTGGGAGGAGCAAGTGAAGGAGCTAGACGAGCAGTTGCAAGAGGTCTGCACTCATGAGACCCCACCTCACTCGATTCCATACGTTTCTCAGGCCCTCCGCTTCGCCCTCAGGAGTCCCTCTGCCCTGCCAAATCCTCTACAGCAGCCAGAAGCGAAATTTCCTGCCCCATCACTGACCCCCGGATCCTCCTCTTGTGAGCCAAAGTACTGCAGGATTTTTTGCTTTGAGCGGGATTCTAGGATTCAAACACTCACAGATGGTGGCGCAGCCGCTTGCTCTTGGACGAATTTCTCCAGCTCTGGTCTCCTCCTCCAATGCACAAACGGAGGCATCGCTTCACGGCACAACAGGGGAGTGCGACGTCAGACTACCTCTGGAGCATAGGTTAAGTAGAGGGTCCAGAATTGGACAGCTTATGGGCTAGTTCGACGTTCCTGTCCCATAGACAGTGTGCAAGAATATCTCTTTTATGAGGCTGACCACACCCACCTTCGCCATTTTGCACTCGCTTTGTCTTTTACCGTGGCCTGATCTGTTGTGAGCTATGTTGCCGGGCGGAGAGCACACACGTGCGTGAACTGGGTGGGTTATTAGGAGTTGCAATGCAGTTGTTGCTTAGATTATGCAGCACATGACATGTTTTGCATCTCTTGGTTGTTTGGCATGTTGCCATCGACAAGGCAATGGGACCAGTTCAGCTGGGAGACCATCACATTAGGGGACTTCCACATTTCTTGGCGTTCTCAGCCCGGTTTTCGACCGAAACGGGGAGATAATGTTGAAACACAATCAGCGATCTTGCGTACCACACCGTGCCTTTGCAAGGGCATTGTTCTGTTGTCATCAAGATAGTGGCAATGTTCATGGGCTTTCAACGGCAACATGCCTCAAGAGTGGGGGAGGTTCCGAATAATTGCACCCCCCAAAAATCCCTCGCCACCCATGGAAGGGCACCCGCCGTCCACCTATTCAGCCTGTATGGCACCTCCCCCCCCCCCGCCCCGCCCGCCCATCCCCCCAAGCAACGGCCGGGTGTGCCCCCTCCCCAGAACAAACATGGGGGAGCACAGGCAGGGGACATCCCCACCCGCCCGCCCACCGGCAAACGCCCCCCCGGGTACCAAGGTTACCTGCTGACAGAGTTTGGGTACCCTGTGAGGGTGTGGCTCACCACTCTCCACAGTCCCCAGGGCTACAACAGTGGAGAGCCAGGGACACACGACCACCACCTCACAAAGTGTACAAGAGGAGCAACGCGCTGCCTCCTCTTGGTGATTATCACGTCAGAGCGCCTTTTTGCTTGCTGTACGTTTTTTCCTGGTCAACTCTTCTTCCAGCTTACATACATGGGCTTTTGTAAGTGATGCGGTTTCAATGTGAATCCCCCCCTCCACCACCTTATGGGAGGGATGCAAAGGGGCAGAAGCAGCATTTGCAAACAGAAGACAACTGTCGCGCTCCCCCCACCCAAAATATCGTTTCACCCCAGGGGCAAGCAATGTAGTCAATTTCCTCCCGAACACTCCAAACCAGTGCGAACACCCAGAAGGACCAACCGGCACGTTTCAGCCTTTATAGCAGGTCCCCCTCCCCAATTAGCGACTATGTGGTGGACCGGGTTCCGTTTCCGTTGGATCATGGACCCCAAAAATCATGCATTTCTCGTTGGCTGGGTACAGCCGGATGCCTAGCACAGTTGGTGCAAGTTCCCATTCGACACACAAGAACGATGGCTCTGGTCGCAGCATTAATGGATGGATTTGTGGGTGCAATGCTTCGAAGAGAGGGCACACCACTCCCATTCCTGTGGTGGGCGGGTCAAGTTGGTGTTCCAGTGTGCGTGTATGTTTGCATTTAGGTCAGCAACTACTCGTTGCTGTCTGCGGCCTACATGATCTACATCTCTGGTGAAGATGAGGACAAGCGTCGACACATGCAGGCCGCCTGGAGAGAGAAACTGGGTGTGAAGCACTATGTGTTCAAGGATTTCATGAGGACTGAGAGCAAGCTGCTGGCGTACAAGAGCGAAGGATTGCCTGCAGACGATTTGTCTATGGAGAACGGAATTGTGATCCTTGAATCCATGCAGACCTGCTTGATCATTGACCCAGCCCAGCAGGCGTTTGAGTGGCTTAAGACCCATTTTGCACACAACCGCATCACTGTAGACACCACCACGGCCGCTGATGACCGCTTTCAGACAACTCTGGAGCTTTCGGTGCGATTCGGGAAAACGCTGATCATCTCCGAGGTCGACAAAGTCGAGCCCATTCTGTACCCTATTCTCCGTCAGGATTTGATGACGGCTGGTCCCAAGCGCACGGTCCAGATCGGAGAGAAGCAGATTGACTGGCAAGACTCGTTCCGCTTGTACCTCATTACCCGCAACCCTAACCTCCTCCTGCCACCGGACGCCGCTGCGCTGGTGTCGATGGTCAATTTTGCGATCACACGGTCTGGACTGGAAGGCCAGCTCCTGGGTGTAACCCTCCAGCACGAGAAGCCTGAACTGGAGGAGCAGAAGAGCAAATTGCTACAGCAGGAAGAGGAGTACAAGATGCAGCTGGCGGAGCTGGAGGAGGAGCTGCTGAAACAGTTGGCGAGCACTGAAGGGTCCCTGTTGGACAACAAAGAACTGATTGAGGCCTTGAATCAGATCAAGACCAAATCCAGTGTTGTGAAGGACAGCCTTGAGGAGAGCCATAGTTTGCAGGAGGCACTGGACAAGCAGCGCGAGGAGTACCGGCCGTTTGCAAACCAGGGGAGTGTTGTTTACTTCCTGATGCAGGACCTGCGTGCAGTCAGCCACATGTATCAATTTGCTCTCTCCATTTTCATGCGACTGTTCATGGCCACACTGTCCAGCAACAAGGATCTCCACAACGAGTCGCTAGATGCCAAGATCAGCGCGTTGAAGCAGAGTCTGGTGGAGCGCGTGTTTGCTTACGTGTCCCGTTCGCTCTTCAAAGAAGACCGCCTGCTGTTCGGGCTGCACATGGCCCTAAGCCTGCATCCCGAAAAGTTCCCGGATGCGGAGCGTGATTTCTTTATGAATATCACCACGTACGCCGTGGATCCGGAGCACAACAGTGCCCCCGCATGGATCGACACGGACATCCTTGCCCCTTATCAGGCACTGATGAAGGCCCTGCCTGATGTGCACAAGAAGTTGAATATCTCTGAGGCCACTGCTGCCGACTGGCAGTCATGGATGCACCAGCCAACCCCGGAGGGCAAACTGCCTGTCGCTGTCACGGATGTGACTGTGTTTCAGCAGGCCATTTCTGTGGCCGTCTTCCGGCCTGACCGCCTGCCAGTCGCGTTGGAGCGAATGGTGACGCATCTTTTGGGCCTGGACAGCATCAATCCACCAACTGTGAACCTGCAGCACATTGCTGAGGAGGAAACAAACCCGGCAGAGCCAATTCTGATGATCACCACCCCAGGGGCGGACCCATCACAGGAGTGGACAGAAATGGCCGCTAAGGTCGCTGGTCCAGGCAGGTTCACGCAGTTGGCGATGGGTGGGGGTCAGACCGTTGAGGCCATCCAGATGCTGAAGCAGGCCTCTCAAAATCGAGAGTGGTTGCTGCTGAAGAACCTGCACCTTGTGGTAGCCTGGGTCACCGACCTGGAGAAGGAGTTCACCAATTTGTCCCCCAACGAGGGCTTCCAGTTGTGGCTGACCAGCGAGCCTCACGCTGCATTCCCTTCCATTCTCCTACGCAGCAGTCTGAAGGTGACTTTCCAGGCGCCCCCTGGAATGAAAAAGAACTTGCTGCGCAGCTTCGACATGTGGTCTCCGGAGGCCTTTAATGAGCATTCCAATTTGGAAGCAACCATCCGGTTTATTCTCGCCTGGTTCCATGCCATTGTCCAGGAGAGGAGGACATTCACCCCCCAAGGCTGGGTCAAGTTCTATGAGTTTAGTACGGCAGATCTGCGGGCAGGTGGCGATGTGATTGCTGCGCAGTGTGCTCATGGCACTCCTGACTGGGACACTGTGCTTGGGGTATTCGCCAATGCCATCTATGGAGGTCGCTTAGACAATGATTATGATATCCGGATCCTGGATACGTATCTGCAGAAATATTTCAACAACCAGATGTTGGGAGAAGGGAACATCAAGCTGACCAAAGATATAGAGCTGCCAAAGGTCAAAGATGCTCGGAACAAGCACGAGGTGTGCATGGGAACCATTCAGAAGCTGACAGAGGTCGACAGCCCCGACCTGTTCAACCTACCTCCCAATGCTGCTCGTATGGTACAGAAGAATGCTGCCATGAAGATGATTGAAGCTCTAGGTAAGTTGAAAGATGTGTCGGAAACAGGCTCTGGGGCGTTTAACCGGGAGGCATGGGCAGTCAAGCTCAAGCCCCTCTTTACCCTGTGGGCCTCACTGACTGAGAATCACAAGGAGATCTTTGATGCAAAGGATCCGCCTAAGAAGGAGCTATCTCCTTTGAGCTCCTTCGTTTGGATGGAGGCGGACATTGCCCACCAGCTGGTGACAAGGGTGAACGCTGTCATGCAAGAACTGCAGAAAATTGTCGCCGGAACGGCGCTGCTCACACAGAAGATCCACGTCACAGCTACCTACCTGATGGCAGGTGATGTGCCCGTGTCGTGGGATAAGGCATGGGAAGGTCCGGAGAACATCCAGATGTGGTTGCGCTATGTGGCGCAAAGGGCCGTCGCCCTCCAGGAATGGCTCAAGTTGGACGAGGCTGGAACTCTGCTGAGCAGTTCGATCCGCCTCAACCACGTATTCCGCCCCATTACCTTCCTCAATGCTTTCCGCCAGGAGACTGCGCGGCAGTCTGGGCAGGCTCTGGATTCCCTGATTTTGGATTGTGCTTGGGGAGAAGGGGCCACTGTTGAGGGAGCAGCTGTGAGCATCAAGGTCGAAGGGCTCCTCATCACTGGGGCCAGTTTTGACGGCACATCTTTGCAGGAACTGCAGTCTGACTCTCCTGGACTGAGCCCGTGCCCCATTTGTAAGCTAGCTTGGGTTTTGAATCCTAAATCCCAAGGCAATGTGGTGAAGGTGCCTTGCTACCTTTCATCCAGTCGAGAGAAATTGCTGTGTGGGCTTAACGTCCCATGCAACGGAGACATCCCATCGTGGATCTTGTCAGGCTTTGCCCTCCTGCTGGAGCAGTAAGAGGGCAGGGCACGCGCGTCACCGGTGTGTGGAACAAGGTACGGTCATTCTAGCTTTGCATCTCTTCAGCTCTGCGTCGTTTGGGGGTGGCCATACATACGGCACTGGAATCTCTGTCCCACACTGTCTCATTGACTGTCAATTTATAGGGCAGGTCACTCTGGTTATTTTGAGACGTACCACTCCTGTTCCTGTGTGCTCGTCGAGGCACAGCATTCTGAGGATTCAGAAGATGCAGCACGAGCGATGGGTACTGCTTATTTCTTTCACAGCTGGGACCAACAAGACCATTTCTTAAGTCGTTCTTTAGTTGGAGTGCAGAGATAACAATTCAGTACCTAGAGCGGGCTGCCTACTTTTCCCCCCTCCCCTCCCCCAACCTATCTTCATTAGGTTTTCAATTCACTGATCTTTCCAGCACAAATACTGCATCGGCAGGACAATCACATCAACAAACCTACACTCCAACCAAAATGACCCATTTCTGGCCAGGTAGTCAAGGCCGGCAGTAATCTTGTGCCTGAGTGGCTGAAACGAACCCTTTGTATGATTGGGGAAGTATGATTTTTTTTTTTGGTCGGCCAAAAAGCCTTGCTGGCATAACATGGACCCTTTGTGGCAAGAGGGGTTGTGGTATTACATGCTGAGAAGGTCAGACCATCTCCCTGCCTTTTCAGCAGAAGCAACAACCTGGTGTGCCATTTCCTGCCATTTCAGCACTCGCAAAACAGTACTGCACCATATGCATTCCCAACATGCCTACACCAATCTGAAAATGACACGTCGCCGGATAGTCTGGACCAGCGACAATCTTCCCCCCATCCCCCACAGTGCCTTTATGGCTATCTTGTCAAATGCTCCTCCATTTGGACTTCTCTACAGCTCTGTGCTTTACATGTCAGTTGAGATGCTGAGTATGTATGAATCCTACTCCATTGCCTGTCCCATAGAATTTTCAGAGAAATACATGTTGGGACCACTAACAAAGGGTGGTAACCGATATATTCTAACCTCACCAAACCCTGCTGGGATCCCAGATTGTCACCAATCATGTTAGCTCTGCGTTGCTCTGGTCTTCTATCACCTGCTGGCGGTCATTGGTGAACTGTATTTTGGAGATTTGCATGAAAGTTTGTCCAGATAAGGATGTGTGCTCCAATTGTCTGTCTCAGAATTCTCATCGTTTTGAAATTTCATTGAACCCATTTCTGCTAATCCTTTCCAACCACTCTACCCATTTCCTTGGTCCCTGAACAAGACTCTTGAATGACGCCATTGCAGTTTCCACACTCTCATGCTTGACACGTCGTTTGCATCGCCAAGCATGCGATATGCCCGTCTGTGGTGCATCATGTACAGTAGGATGTGGCAAGTGTGGCAGAAACTGAAATGGCTTGTTTGTGTCGCCTGCAATCCTATTCTCCGACGAGGATACATGCACCCTTGATGCCTCATGTATCCAACTAATCCGATGTACAGTACCTGATGCCACAGCAGTTGGAGGATGCATGTGGCCAGGTGGTTTGGAAGACCGCCAGAAGTTCACAAGGGTCTTGTTGTTGCCTGACCTCGTTGCATGTATCCCACATGCTTTACTGTCTGTGTGTTCCTTAATCTGGAACTGCTGATTTCACTGTGTCCAAAAGGCATATTTTTGGCTCCTGAGGCTGAAGGTATGCTTGCGTGACCAGAAAGGTGATGGAAAGGCCCTGTCCTTTTGTGAGACCTATGCATCATCTTCATAACAAACTGGGGCAAAAGGATGAGAGGGGAAATTGGTGGCGGCAGAGAGTGTGCACTCTGACAGAGCTGGATGGCATGGATGCAATCTTTACAATTGGACGGGCTTTATGGCAGCCTAAGCTGCAATCTGTTCTGCAGAACAACACTAAACATACCCTGCTAGCAACCACCAGTAGGTGCAAAGGCTAATACTGCCATGTGGGAGCCAGCATAGCACTTGATGCTCAACATATTGATGTCCATGGTACAACAACGTACGTAACCAGATGGGTATCCCCACAAACCACAAACATTTGGCACTGGTGTTTGGGTTTCACAATCTGCAGAATTGTGTCCGTTCCCTCTCCTGGGACGGGGAAATGCAGATTTGGCACAACGTGTTGCAGCACACGCCATACCTTTCCCTATCAGGCACAGCCTGGCGCCAGACACTGCACGGAAAGTTGGTGCACACAATCATTGCCAGGCCTAAGAGAGCAAGTCAATGTATTAAGGTAGACGGATAGATTGTGAGAAAGAGTGTGTATGTTTGACAGCGTGGTGATGTAAGAGGATGGAAATGAACGGGAGAATCAAAGGAAGGTGAAAGAAAGACAGAAGGGTAAACGAGGAAGGGATGCATAGTCCAAGAGAGGGGAGAATGAATGTATGGCAACTGGTATGCTGGATTCACACCAGTGTTCTGGCCAGTTGAAGACAGATGAATGCACCAGCAGGTTAGAAAGTGGGAGCTCAGAAGTGCACGAACATCTGCCTGGTAGTTGCATATGTGAGTGTGCCTGTGTGCGTGCATTTGCGTATACATGAGACTGGATTTTTCAGTGCTGCAGAATATGGCAGCTCTGGTGCTGCTGCACAGTTGTATGTCATAGAGGGTGAGAGCCGCAGTGAAGTCTGCTTGAGCTGGTGAGAAGCAGCACCAATTGCAATGTATGGTATGGCTTGTCAGGATATCAATTTTGTACATTTTGTATGTGGTATGTCGGCATTGTTATGGTTTATGGGCTGTGCTTCCTGTGCTTTCATGGTCCTGTAATGGAAGGGCAACGTGCCGTGCCAGGGGTCTGTCCACAAGATAGTTGAGGGTGGAGGGAAATCATGTCACAAAATGGGAGCTGTTGCAACAAGAGTTATTGCTGGAGCACAATCGGCGCGCTTGCCATGCTCCAGCCTTGGCTGAGGGGCCTCCACAGCTCACCACCAGTATCCAGCAGTCCACTGACCATTTCTCGGCCAGGTGCACACCCGGTAAGCAGTCAGATAAAGTTATTTCAGTGTAATCAAGCCATTTCAAGAAGTGGGACTACAGGATTGTTGCAAAATCGTTTGCTTCGCATGTGCCTCCCCCAACCCCAAGAAATCTGTTGACCTCTTCAGCAAAATACAAAAATCACTCTGAAGAGAGGATGTTAGATGAAGCATAGGTGCAGGTGCGATATACCATTTTTTGGGGGGTTGTTCGCCGAGCATACCGCAGTGGTTGATGTCCAGTGTCCATCTTTTTGTAAATCATCATTTTGGCGGACATGGAGGATAAAACCGATATTAAAACCACCCATTTGGGTGGATGTAAATTCTATTGCCTTCGGCAAGTCCACCTCCCAGAGAAACTACCCCAAGCAACACACACCCGAAATAGGGTAAAAACTACATAAATACGGGGCAAAACACATTTTACATATCTTGGCTGGTCATTTTAGGTGATCACAATATCAAACAACAGAGTCAAAAATTTCGATTTTTGAGCTGCCCAGAGTGAAAAACTGCATAGCAGGTTGTGTACCAATCAGCTGGGAGCCCCCCCAGCCTTTGCGCACTCAGTACCTAAATAAGGTGAAAAACACATAAATATTGCATAAAATATCCTTACTCACCTTGGATGGTCACATTTTGTGGTCACAATGTGAAAAACTAAGTGGCGAAAACTTCGATTTTTGAGCTGCCGAGGGTGAAAAGCTGCACAAGCAGGTTGTGTACCAATCTTTTGGGAGACCCCCCCCCCCCGCCCAGCGTCAAATATCCAAATAAGGTAAAAAACACATAAATACAGCCCAAAAAAGTTTTACATACACTGTATGGTTTCGAAAACTTGTATTATTGTGCTGCCGAGGGTGAAAAGTTGCATAAGTCGCTTTTTTTTACCAATCCCTTGGGACAGCCCCCCCGCACACCCAATGCCACATAAGGTGAAAAACACGTACATACGGCCCCAAACATGCTTTACATGCATTGTATGGTCATTTTAGGTGATCACGGTATTAAAAAAACGAGTTTCGAAAACTTCAATTTTTGAGCTGCCTAGAGTGAAAAGTTGCATAAGCCGGTTTTTTTCCGAATCCTTTGGGAGATTTCCCGCGCGCACCCAATGCCACATAAGTTCAAAATCACGTAAATGCGGCCCACAACATGCTTTGCGTGGGCTATATGACCATTTTAGGTGATAACGGTATCAACAAATAATGAGTTTCACAAACTTCGATCTTTGAGTTGCCCAGGGTAAAAAGCTGCATAAGCACGTTGTGTACTAATCCCTTGGGAGATTCCGCCCCCACGCTCCCAAAACCCAAAAATGGTAAAACACAGAGATGTACCCCCTAAAACATGCTTTACGTACTCGGATGGTCATTTTAGGTGATCCAGGTATCAAAAACAAAGTTTCGAAAACTTCAATTTTTGAGCCGCCCAAGGTGAAAAATTGCATTAGCAGATTGTGTACCAATCCCTTGGACGATCCCCCCTCCCCTGCGCACCCTATGCGCAAATAAGGCAAAAAATAGGAAAATACGGCCCAAAACATGGTTTACATACATTGTATGGTCATTTTAGGTGATCATGGCATCAAAACTATGAGTTTCGAAAAGTTCAATTTTGGAGCTACTCAGGGTGAGAAGCTGCATAAGCACGTTGCGTACCAATCCTTTGGGAGATTTCCCCCGCCCACCCAATACCCAAATAAGGTGAAAAACACGTAAATACGGCCTAAAACATGTTGCACATAGCTTGGATGGTCATTTTGGGTGATCAGGTTATTAAAAAAAAAAAGACTTTCGAAAAATTCAATTTTTGAGCTGCCCAAGGTTAAACACCGCATAAGCACGTTGTGTAGCAATCCCTTTGGAGACCCCCCCCCTCCCGTGCGCCGAATGACCAAATAGGATCAAAAACACAGATATATTGGCAGAAACATGCAGTACATCGCTTGGATGGTCATCTTGAATGATCATAATATCAAAAAAATGAGTTTCGGAAACTTAGATTTTTGAGCTGTCCATAGTGAAAAACTGCATTAGCAGGGTGTGTACCAATCCCTTGGAAGGAAACCTTCCTCCTCCGTGCACCCATCACCAAAACAACGCGAAAACCACATCAATACGCTCCAAAACATGCTTCACATACCTGGGATGGTCATCTTTTGTGGTCACAATTTCAAAAAAACCAAGTTTCAAAAACTTGGACTTTGAAGGTGCCGAGGGTGAAAAACTGCATCAGTAGGGTGTGTACCAATCCCTTGGGACAGCTCCACGAGCACCCAATGCGACATGAGATAAAAAACACATAAATAGGGCCTAAAATGTGTTCTACATACCTTGAATGGTAATTTTAGGCGATCACGGTATCAAAAGAAATGTGAGTTTTGCAAACTTCGATGTGCTAGTGCCCAAGGTAACAAAAGTTGCATACTTTCGTTGTGTACCAGTCCCTTGGGACATCGCCTAGCGCACCCAATGCCACATAAGGTGAAAAACTCTTAAATAAGGCCTAACCCATGCTTTACATACCTTGGATGCTCATTTAGGGTGATCACGGTACCAAAAAAACATGAGTTTCGAAAACTTTGATTTCGTTAGCCGCCCTACGGAAACAACCGTATACATGCCTTGTTTACCAATCCCTTGGGGGATTGCCCCTACCCATTTCGGTGCTCAATATCCGAATAAGGTGAAAAACACGGATATGCTGCCCAGAAAATGCTTTACATAGCTTAGGTAGTCATTTTCGGAGATCAAGGTATGAAAAAAGGAGTTTCAAAACCTTTGATTTTTGAACTGTACAGGGTGAAAACTTGCACATGTAGGTTGTGCACCGGACCATTAACACATGTGAGCAATTATTGGTGGAACCATGCATTTCGCACTTTTGACAGAGGGTGTGACTAGTGCTAGGCAAAGCTGGAGATTGCGCAAAAGGTGTTCTGATATCCTAGTAGGCATATAGGGTCACAACGTCCCCACTCACACCCCTGCAAGTGGGTACCACGGGGTCACCGAGGTTGCTAAAACCACCAGCATAGCGAAAACGGCCGAAAAGTGCATAAGCTGCATAAGCGCCCATCCCACGCCGCCCGAGTGGTAAACAAAATATGTCTTCTGTAACAATATAAACCTTACGTGTCAAACATATATAGTATTCTACAAGACGTACAACACGTTCAATAAGAGGGATTATGTCTGGTGAAACGATATCACAAAAATTCCGATGTAAGATGCAACTCTACCAAATCAAATGTGGCCCAAACCTACCCGGTGTGTTATATTATATAGTTATATTATTATATCATATTATTATATTGTTATGATAGTTATACCATATGTAATCATGTGCAAGAGGCATGTCTAAAAAATGGTCTTATGACATACATATGCGTCGTCATGTGATAATTTGACAAACCTAGGAGCTTGCAAGAACTCTCCCAAAAGGTTGTCTCAGTACTTTTGTTGTTTCTGCGGCCCAAGTGTTGAAGTGCCAAAGACCAATTGTCAGCATTGATCCTTTATGGGCCGTCATCCATGACCCATACCACAGTGAGTGCATGCATCACAGACAAATTTGTTTGGTGGTCACATCTATTGTTTTTTTGGCACGAAACACTTTTTTGTTGTAGGAAAGTTCTTGGAGCACCTGTGCATGAAAATTGTGATTACTCACGCCTCCACCAAAAAGGTTGAGACCGCACAAGCACGATATCCATGCGTTACCGCCGTTTTCTAGGAGTTACGCCGCGGTTGCACAAGACAAGGGGAGGGATCTAGTGCCTGAGGGGCACCAAACGCCATTCATTAGCAGGGTAGTCATGCTTTAGGGTTCCATGACGGTTCAGACCTGCAGTATGGTATTGGCGGTTAGATAGCTCAGCGGGGTTAAGCTTGTAATGGGCACACATGCCGAGGCTGAGAATGCGACTTCTGTAAATTAAGATGCGTCGCGCGGGTGCAAAAAGTAAGGATTTTCTGTGCATGACAAGTGCTCTTTTATGTGCACAATACGGTGAAATAATTGAAGATTGTTCCAACGAATTTTTGTGTTATATTTCAGGGTATTTTTACCCATATGAACGGATTTGAATATTAAACAAAAATGAGGTACTGTTGTTGAATTGCATTTTCTTGTCGTGCAGCCGGTCATTGCCTTACAAAACGTTCACCAATGTACGGGGAGAATCTTATGCAAGTGGGCTACAGAAAGTTGATAAAAGGTTGGTTATGCTGCTGGAGCTAGAGCAAACACTCCATGGAAAAACACTGCATGTGCCAACGGTGGCTTGTGGAGAAGATCGTGAGTGGGACACTGTTGTAGTCCGTGAACGCGGTGCGGAGATGTGGCAAGGCCCATGTGTCGAAGCCTCCTTACTCCTTACGTCCGGTGATCTGGCCGACTGTAGGATCTGCGGAGTTCCGGCCGATCAAAGATTACGAACAACAAGTAGCAGTCATTTTTTTCTGGTTAGAAAATTTTTTGAGTCACGAGCAGGAGCTCCGCATAGACATTGAGGTACAAAGACTCAGCCTTATAGCCTCCTTGCTGGACTCCTTTGATTTCAACTATGTGCAACTGTACGGCACCTTGCTAGCATGGCGGCAGTGCTGTGTGCGGCGGGACAAAATGAACGAGCCAAAAGGCCCGTTGATGTCTTGCTGCAGTCTTGCTTTGATGTGATGCTGAGGTCCGACGAGCAAACTAGCGATGGTGATCAAGGCACTTGCGACACTACAAATGGGGCAACACGGAGGACTGAGGCGGTGACCCGAAGGCGCTATTGAGCACGGGCAGCGTCTACGACCAAAGTTAGATTATGGAGAAGGCGACTTCATAGTAGAGAGCAAAGCTGCTCAAAACCAAGACCGCCGAGGTGCAGCTGAAAGTGTCAGTGCTAACGAGAGCGCTTGCCAACTCTCGAGTTAAGGTTCCCAGTGTGTCTTGTGTGTGTTGGTGCGTGCTTGCAGAGTGGCCAGCCATTGGTGTGGCAGTTTTCGCTGCATAACATGTGTTTAAACTCTGCTAGTTCTCATTGCGCCTCAAATCTTCAACGGTGGTCATTTGTGGGATTGTCCTAGCAATGGATAGCCCTGCTCCTTGAAGTAAGAAAAAGTGTATTTCCCTGCCAAAAGGTTAGCTTTAGTTGTCATAGAGAGGCCTGAAGGCACAACACATTTTTACCTTAGTATTGGCCCATCCAAAAGGGGTGACAAGACATTTTGATCTATAAAACCAAGCATTGAACTTTGGATGTTGTGTGGACCCCTAACCCCCTAACTGATTGGACTTATTCACCATTTCCCGGACTGACTGAGGCGCTGATATTCATCTAGGGCCTATACATTTTCCTATATTTTCTCATGAATTCTTAGCTATCCTAGTGGTCTGCACCCTAAGGGGCTGTGGCACCTCTTTTTGAGAGGTTCTGGGTTGATTTCCCAGTCAACCTAGCTAAGTAGGAAGATCCCATGTGACATGGCAGTGACCTCAGCGACACAAGCCATGCCACCTCAGCACCTATGGGACCGAAAGCAAAGAGTGCACATCTCTAGATGGCACTATAAAAGAGAGATTGCCCATGTGGACAGTTTTCACATGATTGTAGGATATTTTCTAACTATCTTTTCTCAAATCCGTAGTTATTGTGAGTTTCCTTTGTTGTTACACTATCTCCTTTGACTGCAGCCCTTCATGTTGTGGATTGGATCCTGTGGTCCCTTGCTTGCACTGTGGGTACTTGTATTTCTCGTTTATTTCATCAAAACATATTTATTTGGAAAACCTGAGCTACATCAAGAAGCAGCAGGAGCAAGCAGAGGCACAAACAAAACAATATCATCAAAGCATTCAACCGTGAAAGCCTGTTCCAATTTTCTGGTAGCAGAGGTTTTCAGTCTTTGCGTACCTGCAACCCTGTGCAGTACAACCAGTACGTTGAGACTCACTCAACTGAAGGGCGAAGAAATATAACATGGACACGAAGGACACTGCCGAGACGACAGCACCCTTAGTGGCACCAGCCAAGCCAGCGCCAGCGCCCAAACCTGCTGGTGAACCTGAACCTGAGGAGCCTGTACCTTTAGTGCCCTTAAGTGGGCTGGGGGATGAGTCCGTGGAGGGCTTGAGAGCTTCCTTCAGTGGACTCTCTGTTGGAGGACCTGAACTCAAAGGGAAGGAGAAGGAGAAGGAAGCAGTGGACATTGGAGTCGAAGATGTAGATCCTGGAGATGGACACGAACCATCCGACGAGGGGCCCTTCGATGACAAACCTGGTGAGAGCGCGCCGAGCGCCTCAGATTACCCTGCAGTACCCTCTCCAAAAACCACTACACTCCCAGCCACACATCCAGCTACATCCTCACCCACAACCAGTCCACCTATGGCTGAGGATCTAGGCTTTACTGGTATGCCTTACCCCACCTACGGTGTGACTCCAACCGCGACTGTGCCACCTATGACAACTGCAGTCAGCGAACCACACCTAGGATTTTATGGGGTCCAAAAATCCCAAAACCAGCTACAGTCAGAAATACTACTTTTTTTGTCAAATTATACCATAAAGAGCATGTTTTCCGGAGTTAGCCCCCCCCCCCCCCTCCAAATTGGAAATTTTCCGGCCCCTGGATCGACAATGTAGGCTTGATTCCATCTAAAATCGGCCGTATCCGAGAAAGATGACATTCACCACCTAGTTGCGAATAGCAGCTTTTGTATAGCTCAAACCATACATGTTTGTTTTTGGCAAAAAATACGGTTTTTTGGTGATGGCGGCTCCAAACACTCGATAACTTGCTCCAAAACTCTGCAAAACACGTTCTTCTGAGTCCACCACACTCAAAATAGGGTATGGGGCCCTACAACTGACCACTCATGCCCCAAAATGCTGTTTTAGGCCAAAAAATTGGCATTTTTTGGGCAAAAAAAGCGGTTTTTTGGTGATGGTGGCTCCGGAACCCTTAATCATTTGCTCCAAAATACTGCAAAACGCGCTTTTTTGAGTCCAGCACCCTCAAAATAGGGTATGGGGCCCTACCTGTGACCACTCAGGCCCCAAAAACACTGTTTTAGGCCAAAAAATGGCTTTTTTTGGCCATTTTTGGCCCAAAAATGCGGTTTTTTTTAATGATGACGGCCCTGAAACCCTTGATTGTCTGCCACAAAACCTTGCAAAACCGTTTTCATTGAGTCCAGCACCCTGAAAATAGGGTATGGGGCCCTACAACTGACCACTCAGGCCCCAAAAACACTGTTTTAGGCTACAAAATGGCATTTTTTTGGCCATTTTTGGGCAAAAAATGCGGTTTTTTTTGGTGATGGCGGCTCCAAACACTCCAAAAATTGCTCCAAAAACTTTGCAAAACACCTTTTTCTGAGTCCACCACACTCAAAATAGGGTATGGGGCCCTACAACTGACCACTCATGCCCCAAAAATGCTGTTTTAGGCTAAAAAATTGGCATTTTTTGGGCAAAAAAAGCGGTTTTTTGGTGATGGTGGCTCCGGAACCCGTGATCTTTTGCTCCAGAATACTGCAAAAGGCGCTTCTCTCAGTCTAGCATCCCAAAAATAGGGTATGGGGCCGTACCTGTGACCACTCAGGCCCCAAAAACACTGTTATAGGCCAAAAAATGGCTTTTTTGGCCATTTTTGGCCAAAAAATGCGTTTTTTTGGTGATGGCGGCCCTGAAACCCTTGATTATCTGCTCTAAAACCTTGCAAAACACTTTTGTTTGAGCCCAGCACCCTGAAAATAGGGTATGGGGCCCTACAACTGACCACTCAGGCCCCAAAAACGCTGTTTTAGGCTACAAAATGGCATTTTTTGGCCATTTTTGGGCAAAAAATGCGGTTTTTTTTGGTGATGGCGGCTCCGAAACACTCAATAACTTGGCATCCAGCTCCACCTACACCGCTGTTCCCGAGCCTATGCCGCGCCGCTATGAAGATGACTATCACAGACCCGCGGCGGCCGTGTACATGACTGGGATTTCTGGCTATGCGGCGTCCGAGCCTGGCTATACCATGCCAGCACCTGGTTTCACCTCTCGGAGTGGCCTACGTGGCCCTGAGTCTTGTGGTGGAAGCAGCTGAGAATCAGGAAGATCCTCAAACAAATCCCTGACGCGGTCAGAGATATGAGAAGCTCTTCGAGGAGCCACTTCACAACTAGTTGGTGATCTAACTCAAGAAATTCGGGCCAATTTGGAGCCCCTGATTCCTCCCCAAGCGTCACCTACCACCATGGTGGCTTCAACTCATTGTCTACAAGCCAATCATTTGGTGGCAGGACTGACGAACACCCTGGGAGGCTTGAGGAGCCGGCCTATGCCAACCACTGCTGTGATACAAAGGAGCCCTTTCGTACCAAGAACGGCCTAGCCCCCCTACAGCCACGTGGAGAACTCCACGGGAGCCGAGCTGGACCAGTTAGCGTTGACAGCCCTAAGGGCTATGGTCGATGTAGAGCCCTACGGCTCTACTGACCTGGGTGGTGATCCTTCTGATGATGAGCCGCCATCTATGACGTCTGCTTCATCCTTTGAGGACGATGACCCTGAGGACCCCGAAGACCCTAGCAGCAAGAAGAAGAAGAAAAAGAGGAAGACCAAGCGCCATGAGGGACGCAGGTCTCAGGAGGCTAAGGCTATCGCCACCTCCAAGATCGTGGTGCACTTGCCGGAGTTCACGGGACAGGACCTCAGGGAGTTCGCTGAGAACTTCGGCCGGTCCTTGAGGTGACAGGCCAAACCCGTGCTAGTGGGCAATTGAAGTGCGATCTGCTCCTGCAGTGCTGCAAGACCTAGTACCTGGAGAAGCAGGTCAAGCAGATCGTGACGGAGTCCGCCACCTTTGCCGGCGTGTTGGTTGCCTCATAGAGGCAATACCCTTCGTACGAGACTGACCTCTCCATCAGGGCCGAGATCCAGACCCTGGCCGTGCTGCCCAACAACCCCAAGCCTGCCATGATTTCTGAGCTGCTTGCCGACTTGGACCACTGGGTAGGGCGACTGACGCCCGGTTCGTATGGCAGCGACGAGCTGCTATTCTTGTTGGTGGCCAAGCTCCCACGAGAAGTGTGGGATGAATGGCGGGCAACGGCAGAGCGCAAGGCAAGAGCCCTCACCTACGAGGACCTGTCTGTGCTACTTTTGGAGCTGGCGCCCGAAAAAGAAAGCAACCAGCACCTGAATGCCTACCGTCCTGGAGGAGGTGGCTATGGGAGCCATGGCCGAGGGTACCAAGGAATCCCACCTGGACACGGGACTACCCTCAAAAATGCTTGCTTCATGAGCAAGGTCCAGGACCTCTTCTGCTGTGATGCCAGAGATGAGCAGGGTTGCCTGCGTCATGCCCCTGACTGCAACCAGCGGGACTGATTCATGGTCCGGGGGAAGAAGCAGGACACCAAACACCGGCGGCAAAGCCAAGCTGCCGGACCACTACAGGTGCAAAATCACCTGTGCGTTCTGTGTAAGAGGAAGCACTACGAGGACGAGTGCTACCACAAGCAATGCCTCTCGGCGAAGCTCAAGACCGAGAATGGCAGTGTCAAGGGCAGTGGCAAGGGCAACGCCGACAAGGACAGTGGCAAGGGCAAGTCCAAGGGCAATGGCAAAAGCCAAGGTGGCAAAGGCAAAGGTGGACGAGGAGGCTCTGACCGCAAGCCGGACAGGGACAAGAACGGGGACCAGTCTGGAGGGAACCCCAATACTACGCCACGGGGGAACTCTGAGCCCTCTGGTGGGCAATCAAACACGGGGGCTACGACCCCTTCCCAGACGCAAGCCCAACAAGAACAAGGGACTAAGCGTGCCAACGAAGATGGAGACCAGTCAAAGTCCCGCAAACGCTCCCGTTTCATGCGCATGGCGCGGAAACTGCAGAAGAAGGGGTTAGAAGTAACCTGACCCGCGGAGTTGTTGCCCTTGTTTGTCGCGCGCGCTGGCGTTCTGTGCCATAATGAAATAAAAAGATAAGGAAAACACGACGAAAATATTTTCTAAATAGCTGAAAATAAAGCTAATTAGCATAAAAAATGGCTAGACAAAAAAGCACGCTGCGAAACGCGTTCAAACGCGACGAACAATTCTTCGGCCTTAAATAGGTAAACAGTAAACGCCGTAAGCAGCGTAACGAACGTCCGAGTAGAACGCCGTGTCCCTTGCCCTCTAACACGGCGTATACGTACAGAAAAACGCTCCGCAAGCAGCGCGTAAAAACGGAAAACTATTTTTTCAAGATGCTACGCCCCTGAACTCGCGCCCTCTCGGTTTGTTTTTTTTCTCCATGTACCTCCCCTTCCCTTCTCCGCCCGACCATTGCCGTTTTGCCCTCTGTCTCGCTGCAGGCACGCCAACTCAAGACAAGATGACTCCATCAAAGACACCCCAGGGATCAGCGACAAAGCGGCGAACGGCGAGACCAAATTCTTCAACGACGTGACCAAACAACACAGAGACAGGTGCGGGGTAGCACAGGGTCATAATCAATGTTTTTGTGCGTGCCGGCAGGGAGGGAAAGGGCACCACAGCACACAGACACCACCACCGGGCACAAAACAGAACAGACAACCAACAGCACAACACAGCGGGGCACGACAGGCCACAGGAGGGCAGAGCAAGCACAAACAACACCGCAAAACCACAGCAGAGCACAACAGCACAGCATCACGCGACAGCACAGCACCACAGAACACGACACACGGAAGCAGGGCACCACAGCAAACCACACCAACCACAGGGAAGCAGACCAGGCGGCCAGACAGGGACACCGACACCGGGACACACCACCTGCAGACAACCACGGGCCGCCAGACCCAGCAGCGCACCACAGAACGCCAAAGGAAACACCACAACACACAGCAGCGCACCACTGCACCAGGCGCCGGCAAAAGCACGCCCCACACGAACAGCACGAACCAAGCGCACCGGCACAACGGAACACAGCAACGCACAGAGCGGAGAGGACAGGGAACGCACAGCACGACACCGAAGGAAACACACAGCACACAGCACAGCGGCGAACAACAGCGTGCACCAGCACGCCACAACAAAACACACGCAGCACAGAGCACACAGCGCGGGGGAACACCGCAAAACACAGCGCCGCAAAGCACAGGGCCCCAGGGCGACGGGCAGCGCCAGAGGACACGGCACAACAAGCAGCGGCACCAAACAAGCACAACAAAACAACACAGCACACAATAGCACCACACCGGGAGGCACGACGCGCAGCAGCGCGGCGCAGCACCGCACCCAGGGACACACAGCACAGCAGGGCACAAGGCAATCCAGACCAATACAAGACAGCAAGCCACACCGCGAACAACCCGACCGGACGGCACGACCAGAGACACAGCACAACACGCAGCAGCAGCCAACAGCGCAGCATGACACACAAACAAACACCCCAACAAACACCACACAGCGCGCAGCAGCCCACAACACAGCAAGGCAAGGCACCACAGCACGGCACAAAACACGGAAGGGCAGCGCAGCGCAGCAACACCAGACAGCACAAGGCACCACGCTCGCACCGGGAGGGAGGGGGCGGGGGCAGCAGGCGGTGAGAACCGCCGACCAGCCGAGAAAGAAAAAAAAAACAGAGCACCGAGCGGCAGCGACGAAAACCGCGAGACACAGAAGGGGGGGGGCAGCAACCGCCAGGGAGCAGCCAACGGCGAGGCGGGAAACACAAAAGAGGCGAGAGCACAAGGAGAGCCGAGAAGTGGGAGGCCAACAAAACAAACAACACACAGCGCCAAGGCCAAGGGCAGCCGGGGCAGGAAACCAGAGAAAGCCAGAGACACCAGGGGCGCTAAAAAAAAACGGAGCACAAAGCGGCAGCAACGAAAACCGCGAGACGCACAAGGGGGGCAGCAACCACCAGGGAGCAGCCCACGGCCAAGCGGGAACCATAAAAGAGGCGAGAGCGCAACGAGAGCCGAGAAGCGGGAGGCCAAAAAAATAAACAGCACACAGTGCCAAGGCTCAGGGCTAACGGGGCCGGAAACCAGAGAAAGCCAGAGACAACCGGGGCGCACAACGAAGAAGAAAAAAGGGGAAAAAAACACAAGCCGGGGGGGGAAGGAGGAGAGAAAAACAAAGCGCCAAGGCCCAAGGCGGCCGGGGCTGGGAACCAAAGAACAAAAGAGACAAGGGGGGCGCGCGGAGAACGGAACACAAGGAAGAAGAAGAAAAAAAAAAGGGGGGGGGAAGGCAACCAAAGAAACAAAAAAGGGGCAACCCGAGCCTGGAGGGGGCCGAGCAAAGCAGAAAGACAAAGGGGCCAGAGGAAAAGGTGAGGCGCACCAAAACGCGCCCTGCACGCCGGCCCGCCCGAACCGGCCAGGACGGAGGAGCACACACACACACACACGGGACCCTGGCGTTGCGTCCTGCGACCCGCACGGGGAGGTGTCGGCGTCCACACGAAACAGCCCTGGTGCACCGGCCGAGTCTCCCGTCGAACGACGGACGGTACGAGAAACCGGACGCGTCGGTGACCGGGTCCACACACGCCAACCACCGCCGCGCACGCTGCGCAAGACTGACGCTGGAGGGACGCGCCAGGGACAACCCCATCGCGGGGCTCGGAACGGGTACGACCCGGAGCGAGCCCAGCAACCCAGCCTCGGCGGGGGCCATCGGCAGGCACGATGAGCCCGGTTCTCCGCCGGCCTCCGCGTGCCCCGCGCAGCCACCCAGTAAAGCCGGGGGCGCAAGCCCCAGGGGTGGTGAAAGGCACCACGGCGTCGTGAAAGCCGACCAGAGCACCGAGAGCGACCGGACCGGACGAGGCGCGGCGCACCTCGGGGCCAGGAGGCACGCCAGAGAGGCACGCTGCCGGCAACAACCAATGCAAACGGACAGGTGCCAAGCAACAACGGCCGCCGGGTGCCACAAACCCGGAGAGTGCGCACAATACGCAACAAATCACGGCACGAGAACAGGTGCCAAGCCACACCAGCTGCCATTCGGACGGACGTGTGCGCGCCCGGCAGCGAACCCAGCCCCTGCCAGCTATGGAACAGCCGCCGTCCGGATGGACCAGTGCGCGCCCGGAGGGTACCCAGCCCCTCCCGGCTACGAAACAGCCGCCGTCCGGATGGAGGAGTGCACGTTCGGAGGGTACCCAGCCCCTGCCGGCTACGAACAGCCGCCGTCCGGATGGACGAGTGTGCGCCCCCCAGCGCCCCCCCGCACACGCAACCCACGACACAACACACCGAGCAAGCACACCGGTGAACAGGAGCCAAGGGGCCGGGACATGGCACACACAACACAGCACACAGAGGGGGCACACCGGTGAACAGGAGCCAAAGGGCCCGGGACACCGTACACGCTACACGACAAACCGAGCCGGCGCACCGGTCAACTGGAGCCAAGTGGCCCAGGACACGGCACACGCAACACAGCACACCAAGCGGGCACACCGGTGAACAGGAGCCAAGTGGCCCAGGACACCGCACACACAGCACAACACAACGAGCGGGCACACCGGTGAACAGGAGCCAAGTGGCCCAGGACACCGCACACGCAACACAGCACACCGAGCGGGCACACGGGTGTACAGGAGGCAAGGGGCCCAGGATACCGTACACGCAAAGCAACGCACCAGGCAGGCACACAAGTGAACGGGAGCCAACTGGTTCACAACACCGCACACGCAACACAACACACCGAGCGGGCACACCGCTGAAGAGGAGCCAAGGGGCCCAGGACACCGCACACCCAATACAGCACACCGAGCAGGCACACTGGTAAACAGGATCCAGGGGCCCAGGACACGGCACGCGCAACACGACACACCGAGCGGTCACAGCGGTGAACAGGAGCCAAGGGGCCAGGACACCGCAGAAGCAGAGCAACGCACCAAGCGGGCGCACCGGTGAATAGGAGCCAGCTGGCCCAGGACACCCCACATGCAACACAACACACCAAGCAGGCACACCGGTGAACAGGAGCCCAGTGGCCCAGGACACCGCACATGCAACACAACACGCCGAGCGGGCACACCGGTGAACAGGAGCCAACCGGCCCAGGACGCCGCACACGCAACGCAACACCCCGAGCAGGCACACCGGTGAACAGGAGCCAAGTGGCCCAGGACACCGCACACCCAACGCAGCACACCGAGCGGGCACACAGGTGAGCAGGAGCCATTGGGCCCAGGACACCGCACACGCTAAACAACACACCGAGCGGGCACGACGGTGAACAGGAGCCAAGTGGCCCAAGACACCGCACAAGCAAAGCAACGCACCGAGCGGGCACACGGGTGAACAGGAGCCAAGTGGCCCAGGACACCGCAGACACAACGCAACGCACCGAGCGGGCGCACCGGTGAACAGGAGGCAAGTGGCCAGGACACCGCACACACGTAGGGCGGCTTAGGGACAGGAAAGAACCAACACCCCATGGGTCGGACACACTGGGGCGACCCAGAGGACCCACCGGGCCAGTGGCAGGAGTGGTACTCCAAGGCCACTGGTCGGAGCCCGGCTAGGCTGCATCGGGGACCATGGCAAACGTCACCCGGAGCCATGGAAGCAACCGGTGACAGGCGAGCTTGTACACAGTCCAGGAGGGGGTCGCCTGCCAAGCAGAGGCCCTCCGCAACTCAAGCCACAAGGGTGAGGCGGTCGTACCCTAGACAAGCGGGAGCAATACCCCTTGTGGTGAGAGATGCTCGACACGGCTGGGCAGCCCCCAGAGCTGCCGCCCAAAGGAGGGGGCATGTGGCCCTACCCATGGACACATGTGGGGACACCCTCCCACCTGGGACACCTGGACCGGGTGGCCGCGACACTGCCTTCCCAAGAACCTGCTGGAGCGGCTTAAGAGGCACCTGAACTAGGGCAGTGGGAGGGACAGGACTTCCCCTTGGTAAGACCTTCTTCCTGCATTGTCAAAGGAGGCATCCGGAGCTCCCGAAGATACCTACCTACCTACCTGAAGTGCGATCTGCTAATGCGGTGCTGCAAGACCAAGTACCTGGAGAAGTAGGTCAAGCAGATCGTGACGAAGTCTGCCACCTTCGCCGACGTGCTGGTTGCCTTGGAGAAGCAGTACCCTTAGTATGAGACCGACCTCTCCATCAGGGCCGAGATCCAGACCCTCGCCGTGCTGCCCAACAACCCCAAGCCTGCCATGATTTCTGAGCTGCTTGCCGACTTGGACCACCGGATAGGGCGACTGACGCCCGGTTCCTATGGCAGCGAAGAGCTGCTATTCTGGTTGGTGGCCAAGCTCCCACGAGAAGTGTGGGATGAATGGCGGGCAACGGCAGAGCGCAAGGCAAGAGCCCTCACCTACGAGGACCTGTCTGTGCTACGTTTGGAGCTTGTGCCGGAAAAAGAAAGCGACCAGCACCTGAACGCCTACCGTCCTGGAGGAGGTGGCTATGGGAGCCATGGCCGAGGGTACCAAGGAATCCGACCTGGACAGGGGACTACCCTAAAACATGCTCGCTTCATGAGCAAGGTCCAGGACCTCTTCTGCTGTGATGCCAGAGAGGAACAGGGTTTCCTGCGTCATGCCCCTGACTGCAACCAGCGGGACTGATTCATGGTCCGGGGGAAGAAGCAGGACGTCAACACCCACGGCAAAGCCAAGCTGCTGGACCACTACAGGTGCAAAATCACCTGTGCGTTCTGTGGTAAAAGGAAGCACTACGAGGATGACTGCTACCACAAGCAACGCCTCTCGGCGAAGCTCAAGACCGAGAACGGCAGTGGCAAGGGCAGTGGCAAGGGCAACGCCGACAAGGACAGTGGCAAGGGCAAGTCCAAGGGCAATGACAAAAGCCAAGGTGGCAAAGGCAAAGGTGGACGAGGAGGCTCTGACCGCAAGCCGGATAAGGACAAGAACAGGGACCTGTCCAGAGGGAACCCCAATACTACGCCAGGGGGGAACTCTGAGCCCTCTGGTGGGCAATCAAACACGGGGCCTGCGACCCGTTCCCAGACGCAAGCCCAACAAGAACAAGGGACTAAGCGTGGCAACGAAGATGGGGACCAGTCAAACTCCCGCAAACGCTCCCGTTTCATGCGCATGGCGTGGAAACTGCAGAAGAAGGGGTTTGAAGTATCCTGACCCGCGGAGTTCTGACAGGGACGCTCTGGGGGACCTACAGATCTGGTGTTCGAAGTACGTATCCGTCTTTGGGGACAAGAATACCTGGGAATACTGGATACCGCAGCCACTATATGTATTGTGGCCAAGAACATTTTACCTACTGGGGACCTGAAGAACAGCATGCCTAACGCAGCCATCCGCATGGGAGATGGACATGTGGTGCACAGGTGTGGGGACTTTGAGGTCGACGTGCCTATGGGATCAAGGAGCATTGCCCATCGGTTCTACGTGATGGACATAAAGGCTTTCGACTTTGTACTGGGGACCGACTTCTTCGTCGAACAATCCCAGATTCTATCCCTTACCCTGCAAGCACGCTATGTCCTCCATGTGGACGATGGTGACGGATGGGAATCTGTACCTCTGGAGCAGTCTGAACACACGTCTAGCTACCTGAGGGTATGCAAGAAGGAGCCCCCAACCATGATGGTCGCCTCCAAAACTGAGGACTATCAGCTCCCTGGGGGTGTGTCAGATCAAGGTCTGAAGGAGCTGGGATACTCCAGGGAAGACCTGAACGTGGAGCTATTCGCCAGTGACGAGCAACATGTCCTGGACCTCTACTGCAGCAAAGGGAAAAATTGCTGCTACAAATTTTACTGGACCTCTTTCGGGATGGCCTACGGGAACCCCAGGTTCAGTGAGCTGGGGAAGGTCTTGATCAAGGTGGCCCTGGAGCGTTTCCGTATGGTCCTGTGTTCCCACGACTGGGGAGCCCATGGGGGAAATGAGTACTGGCGTACTCTATTGGACAAGCTGACGCTCACCTCCATTCAGCTGCCGGACGACCCCATCTATGTACCTCTGGGCTGCAAAACGCCCATCGGGAGACCAGGATGGGGGAGCATGCTAGGCGTGGTGGAAGGGGGCCTAGCCCCGGTGCCCTGGGAAGATGTGGACCCTGCTATTGTCCAGGAAATTCAACGTGAGAACAGCCGCTACAGCCTGGATGTCCTGAAAAATCAACTACGACCTCGAGACGCCGTAGAGACTACTCCTGGGGGGGACGAGTACGCCGTGTCTGATACTGTTGCCCCCAACTTCCCCTGCCGTGTACCTAATCCTGATGTAGTCTCAGAGTGTGGGGTATCCGAGCTATCCAGCTCTATACACTCTGATGTCGAGACTGAGCATGACGCCTTCTTCGTACAGACGTGCGTGGAGGAAGTGAACCATGCTCATTACGCTGCCCCACAGAAACCGCTACTCTCCATGAGGGGAGAGGAGCCCCTGCACTTGGAGCTGGATCCCCGATCCAGGCTCAGAGAGTACTTGGACTCCAAGAGGAGATTGGTGGCAAAGAAGCTATGTTACGCTAGGCCTACCCGCCGCTCCTGGCAGTTGAAGCAAGGGTCTATGGGAGATATCTCCCAACTGAAGGAGGACCTGAAACAGAAGATTACCACCTGGCAACGAGAGGCGGATCTGAAGCTCATGAAGACCGTGTGGAGTGCCCATGTGAGGACCCCAGAGGAGGATGAACTCTCAGAGGAAGGCGTATGCGAACCCCCTCGAGTGTGCCTACTTTGTCACCGACCACCTGAGACTGTGGAACGGGGCCTTCTCTACGCCCATCAAGGGCTGAAGGATACAACCAAGGGCGCTGAGCCGGTTGAGGACCACCTCCCTGGTTCTATACACCAAGGGGCGAGCAATCTACACTCTGATGAGGACATGGAGGACAAGATCAAGCTCTTGGACCGCAGAGTACAGAAGCTGATCAGGATCTACCTGGAGATATTCGGAGAACTACCCCCTCCAGCTTCCTGTGACAAGCTCGTACAGATGGACCTCAAGCTGAAGCTGGGATTCGTGGGTCACAAGAGATGTAGGAGACCCTACCCGGCTCCTAAAGAGCAGGCTGATCAGATAGAGCTACAGATACAAGAATGTATGGACGCTGGCCTGGTCCTGAAGTACAAGGATGGGGACTGACCCCAACATTGCAGCCCCTGTTTCCTCTCAACTAAGCCTGCGGCTACAGTCAAACGGCTGGTAGTGGACTATCGAGAACTGAACAAGAAGACGCTGAACCACTCAGGGTCCATTCCTAACTTGGAGTCAACCCTCGAGAAGATAGCCTCCTGCCGCTACAAGACAAAGATGGACAAGCGGAGTGGATTCTGGCACGTTGACCTGACGCCCAATGCCCAGGAGCTCCTAGCCTTCATCACCCCTCAGGGGAGGGTGTTCAACTGGAAGTTCCCGCCCTTCGGCGTGGCTAACGCACCCGCTTTTTTTCAAGAGCTGATCAACAAGATCCCATCCATCCTTCATTCGAGACCTGTGGTGCAAGAACTCATATCCCGGGGTGCCTAGATGGAAGCACACATCGACGACGTATGCCTGGGAACGAATACTCCAGAGGACCACCTAATCCTCTTGGGCGAGTTCTTTGCAGTCTGCCAGGAAAACCACACGAGACGGAAACTGGAGAAGTGTGAGTTCATGCAGAAGACTATGCAGTAACTGGGGTTCGACATTGGCTACGGGTGGTGGACCCCTGCGGCCTGTAGGGCCAAACGCCTGATGGATGCTGAGGTACCACATGAAGACCCCAAGAAAGGACTCCATGATGTACGCAGTTTCATGGGGGCTTGCAACTTCTACCGCCGCCACACCAAAAATTTCACCTACACCAGTGCCATCCTGACGGACCTCATTAAGAAGAGCATTACCTGGCGCTGGGGCTCTCAAGAACAACAAGCGTTCGACGAGCTCAAGGATAAAGTGGCCAACGCTAAGTGCTTGGGCGTGCCTAGAGCACCAGGGGAAATACTCCTGGTGACTGACGCCAGCAATGTGGACGGAGGTGGAATGTTGTTCCAGTGGCAAGAACTAGAGAAGGAGGAGTTCAACTCGGCCATTTCCAGATGGGGTACTGATGGACTAAACCGAGATGGTACCCTCAAGCACAGCTACCCTGACGACAAATGGGTCCCGGTTCCCCTGGGTCATTGAAACTGGAGAGGGAACCTGGCCCGGGGTAACTACTGTACCCATTAGCAGAAACTGCTCGCGGGTATGCTAGTTCTATCCTCTCAGTCCCGATTATTGGGGAGTAACCCAGTGATTTGGCTGTGTGACCAAGAACCAGTCCGCACCTTCCAGAAGGGACCCCCACCTGAGAAGGCTAAGCTCAGACGCTGGTGGACCTACCTGAGTCAGCTACGGCTCTCAGTACTTCATATCCAGGGCGTCAAGAAGGCGTGTGCAGACTACATTAGCCGCAACAACTTTGACAACATGATTGGTGCCAGGTTTGAGGAGCTAGCCAAGGAGGCGTTTAGCCGGATGGATGTACGCCTGGACCTCAACATGACCATGATCAGACCTCTAGATGGACTCCAACAAGTAGAGTACCTGAAAGAGTTTCAGGACATCTACAAACGCCTGGAGAAGCGTCTGGAACCCGCCCTGGTCAACAAGGAGCAGTGGAAGCGGGACAAGACCTACCTCTGCCATGAGGACCAGATAGTCGTGCCTAGCGACTGCACCCCGGCACTCCTCAAGTGGACCCATGAGTCCAGTCGTCATGTAAGACCGAACCGTACCCTGCAGCTGTTCAAGCAGTGGTTCCACTCTACGTGGACGGACAAACAGCTGCGGAAAGCCCTCCAGCCCATCGTGGACAAGTGCCTGTGTCGGTCCTGTAAACCTGGGCACATCAGGGACACAGTTCTCTATTGGACTACCCCTATCCCCCACTGTCCCAACAGTGTTCTCTACGTGGGGTACACGGAGATGCCTAAGTTCGGGGGCTATGACTTTGCCCTCCCATGAGACCCACCACTGGGGGTATTTTCTTCGAACGAAACCTTCGAACGAAGATTATTTCTTCGAACGAAGAAAAGTTTTGAACTGTTCGAACGCCTTTGTTGTGGCCGTTTTGCTGCAAACATTGCGATAAAATGCTCAACACAGGTATTTTTGAGGGTTTGGTTCTTTAGATTCAGCCTGCAACCACCTGAATGCCCTGAAAATGTGTTTTCGAAATGTGGTGGACTTTTCTTCGAACGAACCTTCGAATGTTCGAACAAAGATATTTTTCGAAGAAAAAGACGCGGCGTTTACAAATGCACATACAGGCAACAACAGAACCGCAGAACCACCAATGTCCCTGTCCAATGTAGCTCTCTGAGTCCTGGCTCATGACTCACTGCCTGACACTAGTACTGCAACCTCGTCTTTCTTTTCCGTATCCTCTTTGTCTCCCTCTCCGGCATCTTCTTCTTCTTGCTTTCCACCACTCTTCGTTGGCGTCTTCTTCTTCTTCTTTGGCCTCTTTGCCTTCACTTTCTTCTTCCTGGCACTTGGAGCTGGCACGCCACCGGTTGCCGACGCCACTGCCGCCGCGTTTTTGCACTCCTCCTCTGTTGCGTAGCTTCGGGCCGCAACACAATACTCCCCCACAGAATGCCACATGGCATCGACTTCACCTTTCTGCGACCTTCTTCATGGTTTTGGAGTGCTCCGAGGACCGTCAGTGCTCTCGCAGGCTTCGTTAGGAGGTCGTTGAGCAGGCTGCCCGCAGTCACGGTCGTCTCAATTCCACGACTTGGTAGCTGAAGCTTCCACCTGACGCCAACGGCGCTGGTTTGCGTTGCTGCAACCTGTGGGCAGTGGAGCGGTAAAAGACTTCGAATACAATCTTCGTTCGAAGATTCGAATGTTCGAACGAACGTTTTTTTCTTCGAACGAAGAATATTTTTCGAAGAATAACGTAGAGGACGCATGCATGGTCAAAAGCGCTCAGCTACAAGGTAAATGCGGTACCTCCCATTCAGGAATGTCCCCTCCCATGTAGCCATGCTGCACTCCTGCTGCGACTGCTGCCTGGAGCACCGTCTGCCACTTCGCCGGTGTTGTGCTTTGCAATTGTTGTACTCCCCCGGCTTGCTGCGCTCCTTCGTCCGTCTGGGCTGCCTCACCACCACCCCGCGCCTGAGCGGTGACCTTGACGCCTTTCAAGCGGCCCGTTGATGTACATTTGCCCCACCCTGGGGGCTCTGAGGAGGGGAATCTGAGCATCACGGTACGGTCTTCACGCCAGCTCTCCACTGCGCCGTAGGCGTGCCAAACAAGCGCAAGCATACGTATTATCGGGGTTGGGGTGCCTTTTTTGTTCGGGACTGCGAAGGGGAAGGCGCGGGCGACCAGTGCACAAGGCAAGTCCCTCTCCACAGCCACATCTTTGCAATCGGCTGATAAACACTTTCCGAAACAGCGCCCATAGGTTGACAGTGGCGTAAGCCAAGCGTACTTCGGGTCCCCGAAAATGGGCGTATGCGGATTGGGTACGGATTTCCCTAGAATGAGGTCAAGGTAGGGGCGGGTGACTCCGGATTCAACGATTACCTGGCGGCAAGTGTCGAACTCGGCGCTGACATCGAACACTTCGTTCACCACCACGTAATCCGGATCATATTCTTCTGAATCCTGGGATCCAAAATCTAGCGGGTCATCCAAACGGCGAGAAGGGGATGGTGACGGCTCCAAATCCGCTGAACGCTGCGGCGCTGGGTGCTGAGCCAGTTGTGTACTACTCTGGGAAGGTGTTCCTGGCGCTGATCGTGACGCTGGGGCAGAAGTTGGGTGCGCCTGAAGCAACTCCTGAGCACAGCGCGAAAGATTCGAAACATATCTTCGAACGAAGATTCGAATATTCGAACGAAGAAAAATCTTCGAACGAGAGTTCGTTCGAGGATTCGAAGATTCGAACGAAGACTAAATTCGAAGGACTACAACGCATGCCTGCAGGGCTTGGAGAATAACACATACCGCCACCAGTCTTGCGACATCGGCCTTGTCTTCCTTTGTCAGCACCATTGAGCGGCATCGTCTATTAAGGATTCGAACAATGCAGCGTTTGGGCAAGAGACCGGGCGCGTTGTACCGTGAGCTACAATATGGGAGTGCGTGTACAAGAAGGCATGCTCCATGGTTTGTAGTAGAGCAGAGAGCTGGTAGTCATCTGTGGTGCTGCCCCCTCTGTTTGTGAACCGCAAGTAGAAATCCTTTAGCTTGGCATTCGTGGTTTCAGCCAAGTCCTGGCAGTACATCCCAAGCCCGTAAGGTGCTATCGCCTCTAGGATTCTGGGCACATCGAACTGCAAGATTATCAGATAATGAGAACGGGTATCAGGCAAACAGTGTGCGCGATGACAGCCTGGTTACCCAAGTGCTCGTCGGTCAACCCCAAAACATGAGCAATACCATCCCATATAAAAAACAAACGCTTGGTTTCTTGTCCATCAGGTCTACAAGTTCCACCTAGCTGCCAACCACACAGAGCAATCTTCAGCATGTTATTGATAGCGTTGCGTGCTTCCCTGCTGGCGGACAAGCATAGCCTTTCCAAGTATTCCCCAAGCAAAGCACCAATTCGCATAAGCATATGAAGAACACAAATAATGGCATGGTGTCGTGGCACTTGAAGCAAAGGTTTTGAAGCGCAGCCACGAGCTCCCTTGCAGATAGGGGTCTTGCCAAGTCGGGACGCATCACCCGTGCGCGTTCTGCGCCGGTGACAGCCCAGGTAACGCCTCTTGAGAGGGTTCCAAAGGCCCAAGTTGTGAACTGACGGTATATACCAATGCTCAGTAAGTCCCAAAAACTTCTTCAAAAACGGTAAATCCCCGCCCAGCATAACACTTGCCGCACAGCGTGCGCCCTTCACGATGACGGATCGCGTAGTTATGATCCGCTGCAGGACCTAGTAGCGTACAAAGCGCAATCAAAATTTTGTTCGAAAAACATGTTCGTTCGAAGGAAAAGCTTCGTTCGAACGTTCGAAGGTTCGAACGAAGGCAATATTCGAAGAAATAACACACCCTCAGATTCTTTTTCCAGACCCGGCGCAAATCCTTCAGATTGGAGTCACCACAGTATGCCAGCTCTAAAACCCAAATGTGTGCTGCATTGCGGGCTAGATGCTCATGATTTCGGATGCGAATGGTAAGCTGAGTCCAGCTTACACCCGCTACAGGATAACCATCGCCACTCACAATGAAAACCAAACCATCTTTGCTGGGCTGTAGAGTTTCATAGAGGCAAGGCTGTGTGAAAACGTAGTTAATCCAGTGATCAAACGGCCAGGAGACATTTCGGATGCCAGTTTTCTTGTCGATGTGGCCAACAAGGTGCAGGGGCTCCTTCATCCTTTTCCAAGCCAAGTTGACTCTCCGGCGGCCTGGCATTGGTTTCCCAAACCTTAGGCCAGTCTGTTTGTACCATACGTCCGCACGCTTGGAAATAAAGCGTGATAGAACCCGAAGGCGGCGTCTAGGGATTCCCAAATCGAGAAGCAAAGCGACTGCTTCTTCAGGCGAGCATTGAGCATCGCTGTGCCACCGTAGAAGTTGATTCAATCTCTGCTTGTCAGCGCCTGGGTTGACTCGTGTGTAGATTGAGTGTAAAAGCTGGCGTCCCAGGCCGGAGGAGGTGAAAAATTGCACAAGCGCGTCCTCAACGTCCTGGCTATAAGCATTCGTCGTGCCAACCGCGTTTTTGAGCGTAATTCCAAGTTGCACCATTGGTCAAACAGTGACACCCTTAAAAATACAACAAATCAGTTGAAAAAACAAAAAAAACCCTTCTTTCTGGCACAAATCTGCGTCTCTCTGGCACAAATCTGCGTTTTTCTGGCACAAGTCTGCGGCAATCGCCTGTCAATCTGGTGCGCGCGCTGCTGTTGCTGCGCTTTTGCGGCAATTCTCCCCAGCAGCTTGGATTCAATTGGATTTAATTGAATTGCGATTAAAGCAAATACAGTCTTCGAATTCGAATCTTCGGTCGAAGATTCGAATCTTCGTTCGAAGACTGAAGTTCGTTCGAAGAAAATACCCCCCCCAGTGGGTCTCATGGGCTAGTGATAACCTGTGGGCTGACCAGGTTTACCAGGGTGATCCCAGGCACCAAACACATCACCGGCGAGGAGACCATCAAGATACTCCTGGAAGAGTGGTTCTGTGTCTATGGGGCACCCAAAGAGATTAACTCAGACGAGGACGTCCGAGTACGCTACGACACTGGCTGGTACAAGAGAGTCCCCAGGTCCCTCAATGTCCAGGTGTCAACGGGGACTCCCTATACTGATACTAGTAGCCCCCTATGGGAGCGATAGATTTGAGTTCTCAAAGAGAACGTCAGGATATGCTGCAAGACTGAGCGCACCAAAGACTGGGTGGGACTACTCCCCGTCATACCCTTGATGATGAACTCCCAAGAGAGTTCGGCAACTAGCTATTCACCGCATGAACGGTTTATGGGACGCCCGGCGTGGTTCCTACACGCTCTCTATCCTGAGGATTCCTACTCCACTGTAGGTAAGTTGGTGAAGGAGCAACAAGACAAGGTGGACAAGGCCAAGGCTATGCTCCAGAGAGTGAGGGAGCGCCAGTGGAACAGGAAGAACAAGCTTCGGGTGCCAGCCTCCTACCAAGAGGGAGACTGGGTGCTGGTGCACCACAGTCAGCTACCCGCCTCGCCACGCTCCCCCAGCGATGACCCCCACTTTGGGCTCTACAAGATCCTGTCTGTGGATGGTCACCGAGAACACCGTGCGGTGTTCTCCCCGACTAGGGGGGACCCTGGTGTGCGCTGCTCAACAGCTCAAGCTACTACGACACAGAGTACCTCTGTGGGGAGGAATGGGAACTAAACGACGAGGAGATCGCCGCTCTGGACCTACAGGGCGCTGCCAGCCCAATGGAAGTTGAAGGAGAGCTCCCTGACATGAATGCCGAGGAGATGACTAAGGAAGGCTTCTACCTGGTGAAGTCGGTTATCCGACACTGCTATCGCCAAGGGTGGCGTTTTGTCACCCTCTGGGAAGGGTTTAGAGTTGTAGAAGCTACCTGTGAACCCTGTTCTGCTTTTGTGCTTCCTGAGGGACGCCTGAATTCTGTTCTGGTAGACTACTTGTCCCAGAACAATCTAGGAGAGTTGCTGAGGCTCGCTGAAACGCGTGCCTCTCAGAAGAAGCCTAGGGGCTGAACCCTTACTATACCTGCCTATGTGTGTGTGAGTGTGTTGATCCTGAGGACCTATGAGCAAGCTGCAGAAATCGTGTCCTTATTATACCCAAGTCTGCACCCTTGCTGAACCCGGCGGATGTCTTTACACGGTGCCACGGGGTACGCCCTGGGTCTCTCCGCTCCTAGGTGCCCACTTTCTGTGCTGGCACCAGACTTCCTTGGGGGAATACCCAGCGCTAACGCAAAGGTATTGCTTATCCTACCTGCCTGCCTACTACAGGGGAGGGGTGCCCAAAAGCTATGAGGCATGAAAACGCCTGTTCGCTACACGGCCAAAACCCAGACTACCACTGCGACTGCCCGGCAAAACCCTGATAAAATTTCAGGAAACGGGCGGGACAGTGACACACACACTACAGGTCCTACACTCACTACAGTGGCACCAGCCTTCGAAGGATGAGCGAGCTCTGGGCTCAAGCCCTCATCCAGGCCTACCACTCCTACACACACACGCTGCTTGGCGTTGTGGAGAAGCATGTCCCAGGCCCCAATGGCCAACCTGTGAAAGTACAAGAGAACACAGCGCTACTAAGGCACTGTGGCCTAACAGGGACGCCACTACGAGTTTCCCTGTCAGGCCCTAGAGGCCCTAGAGGCCATGAAGGGAAGGAGTGCTCTTTTTCTGTGCACAGTTTGTATGATGATATGGTCGGACTGTCCTCGCCACTCCTGGCTCAGGTACAGTTTGTTGATTGTGTGATCAGCGCCTCTTTTAGCGTGGGCAGAAAAATTCAAAGGCGCCGAAGGCAACTGCTGCTGCACCAATCACCCTGATCCTCCCACCTGAAAGCAAAGGCGGATGAACTCGGTAAGTGGCTGAGGAACCTAACCAGCTTCCACATATTATACGCTTCTCAGGCTGCAAAATAATACACTGTCCTCTTACCGAGTTGCAAGCAAGCAAGCTTAAGGAACTCCACCCGTTCTCTTATGAAACCCTGCGGCGGAGCCCCTGGGTAACGTAAGCAAGGTTTATAGCGCGCGCAACACGTGTGGCCTACCCTTTAATGCGCCATATGCATGCGCCGGCATGCACGAATCTGGCAATTTACTATTTTAACCATTCCTTTTCTATCAATCCATACCAATCGCAATCACGAACTCAACCAGGTGGTGGCCCCTCCTGCGCTTACTCACCTTACCTACCGCTGGAGAGTAAAGCAAGTGAGGGAGAAGACGAAAAACAAGCAAAGCAAGCGTTTATGTACGCGTGTGTATGTTCCAATTAGTCGATCTTACCTGTAATCATCGTGCAACCTTCTAATGTGTCCCTCTACTCTATGTCTGCGCTGCAGCACGGCGAATCCTCGGAAACACGAGACAAGCAATTTGCATGCTGCATACAAAGCAAGAAGAACCTGTAGGTTTATACCTTGTTCAGGGAAGTCTTTTCTGAATTCTTGAATTCTGTCTTCTTGATTTTTCCTAGAGGCATAAGTGGAATCTCTACGTTTATTATTAATTGCATGTCTCGTCATTTCTTTATTATTACGTGACATACTGCTATAATCTTATTTTCTCGGTCTTTTCCGGCTCCCAATTAGGATGCGAGCCGGCGCGCCGCTTCTGTCTGCGTGTAAATCCAGGGATTTAAAAACTCCAGTGATGAAATAAAATTGTGTTAAAATGTGCATTTAATGCACATGGAGATTCTGGACAGGTGTGCACCCTGAGAAAAATTCTAGGCCGTCATTTGACGGATTTTGTTGTTTGCGTCGTTCATTGCGTGTTTGTCAGCCCCTCAACCCTTCGTCCCTTCTCTGCAGATATCCTGGTGCGCAAACAGTGGAGTAGGCCGTGTTCTTGCCGAGAAACTGACTTCTGGACCACTGTCCAGAATCCAGGACCCCAGTGAGGGCAAAATAATTTCCAACGCCACCCCCTGGCACTAAGGACAGATCAGGTCAGACAGCAGGTTCAACGAGACCCCGGACATCGTGCCCTGATCGTATCCTGCGCTGGGTTTTGTGTATTGCACTGCGATTTGCTCTTTGGAGGGAGGGGTGTATGCACACATGAAGTGGCATACCCATTCTAACCCCCTACCAAGCCATAGCTGCCCCAGCGACGCCAATGAGCGCAGTGGGAGCTGTAGGCATCTGTTATGACTAAGCAAAAACTGGCGACTGCCCTGACGCAGCGCCTTCTTTCCGATGTTAGGGATGTTATAGGAAATTTTAAAAAGATGTTGAAGCCATAGGGAGGTCAAGAAAAATTCCCCTTTTCCTTTAAAATGCCACAGTGGTGGCCACCACAGCACAAGGAGGGAGTAAGAAAAAGTGTATTTCCCTGCCAAAAGGTTAGCTTTGGTTGTCATAGAGAGGCCTAAAGGCACAACTTATTTTTATCTTAGTATTGGCCTATCCAGAAAGGGGTGACAAGACATTTTGACCTATAAAACCAAGCATTGAACTTTGGATGTTGTGTGGACCCCTAACCCCCTAACTGATTGGACTTATTCACCATTTCCCGGACTGACTGAGGCGCTGACATTCATCTAGGGCCTATACATGTTCCCATATTTTCTCATGAATGCTCAGCTATCCTAGTGGTCTGCACCCTAGGGGGCTGTGGCACCTCTTTTTGAGAGGTTCTGGGTTGATTTCCCAGTCAGCCTAGGTAAGTAGGAAGATCCCATGTCACATGGCAGTGACCTCAGCGCCACAAGCCATGCCACCTCGCACCTATGGGACCCAAAACAAAGAGTGCACATTTCTAGATGGCGCTATAAAAGACAGAGTGCCCATGTGGACAGTTTTCACATGATTGTAGGATATTTTCTAACTATCGTTTCATAAATCTGTGGTTATTGTGACTTTTCTTTGTTGTTACACTATCTCCTTTGACTGCAGCCCTTCATGTTTCTGGACTTCATCCTGTGGTCCCTTGCTTGCACTGTGGGTACTTGTATTTCTGTTTGATTTCATCAAAACATATTTATTTGGAAAACCTGAGCTACATCAAGAAGCAGCAGGAGCAAGCAGTAGGCAACAACAAAACAATATCATCAAAGCATTCAACGGTGAAAGCCTGTTCCAGCCTTCTCTTGATTATGAGAGCTCTGAGGCAACGCGTGGTGTTGCAGCGTCCTTTGGGTAGCTAGAAAGGCGCTGCACGGATTCGCCCTTGGTCTGTTGTGTTTTTGCAGTGCACAAGAAGTCTCTGGTGTTTGACGTAGATTCGTGCTTCAAATGACCTGAATTTGAAAAATGGGAACGACACCAAGCGTCTTTGGTGCTGAAGAAGCACTGTCTTTGTGCTCCAAGGCTGGCGATGATATCGAGCCTCGTTTCAGTTTTCACATTCCGCATTGATATGCCCAGTTTTACATTGGCCTAGTTTTGAGTCTTTTGGCTATGATGGTGCCCCCTCACGCAGGTCTTGGTTTGCTGACAACCCGAATTTTGGTTGAAAGACTTTCGTTTTGGCTGCCTTCAGTGGTGATTTTTTTTGCGTACAGCGTAGCACTATTTAACATTTTTATAGCCTGTTTTGGAGGTTTGAGGCCAGCTTGTGCTGCCCTACCTCCATTTTTCAAAACTGCGGAATATTCTTTGCTGCATTGTGGGTAGTTTTAGGGGGGGGGGTGCAAGTGTAACGTATCCTCACAACACTCTAAGCCATTTTTTGTCCTCTGACAGTGGAAACATTGCCCCACCAGCTGGTGTAAGGCGACACCAGTATTGGCTAAGTGGGGGTGGCTACCCATGAATAGCGCGTGCCTTTGTAGGGCTGATTACCCCAAACGGCAGGCCAGAGTCTACATGTATTGTCCCTTCCACTGTAGGCCGTCATGTGTGGATGTTATACATGCGTGCAGAAAAGATTTTCAGGATTACCCTTGCTATGCTTGTTCCTTGCTTTTGCTGTTGGAAACATTGATGATTTCCCCAAGTGCAAAATCATGATCTGAAAAAGGTAGAGCAGAGCAACCCATCTACCAGATTGAAATCGATTCAGGATAATGTCTTTCCCAATCAAAACAACAGTAGCTAAAAAGGGGCTGCATAGTCAACAATGCAGGCTAAAACACGGGGCTTCAATCTTTCATGCACCAACGAAAGGATTTTGTAGTGAAAACTGGCATCCCTCTGGGCAAGCAGACAGTCATACGCACTTCACGCACACAGTTTGAGATGCAATGGAGTTGGTTAGGAACCTGGGGCAAGTAGGTTGGGCCAGACAGAGCATATGGCTTGGCCAACCTGGCCAAGCAACTGAATTCAGAAATAGTTACACAATACGACCATAGTAAGTGGTGAAACATTTGAGTATGTAGGTCCCGAGGTGGGAGTCCAGCAAGCTAAACCTCTAAGGAAAAAGGCATGAAGTGCTTAGTTCATTTCGGCATTACTTCCATGAAGGAAGATACCTCCGCTCACTTCAGTTGTAGGGGTGAGGTTCAAGGAAGGCTAGGGTTATAACCCTATGTACTTGGAAAAATGTACTTTATGCTTCGAAAGAGTGATAGAAATGATTAAGTGTTAGTCTTCATTACTTGCCGAAGAAAAGGGGGGGCTTGGCCTGTATGAAGTCCCCCACCAAGGACGTCGAAGTGCCTTTCTCTTGCTCCCCCCTGGAATACTAGGGTAACAAGCTAGTAGGACCAAGGAAAAAGGCTCAAAGTCCCTTGAAATTACCTCAAAAAATGCCTCAAACCAGAAAATGACACTCTCATCAGTTCATGGAGGCTTATTACACTGCTGGTACCATGGAAAGCAGCGTAATGTACCGTGCATGATGTTCCAATCCAGGGGCATTCCCGGAAAGTCGCCAGCGTTGAGCGAAAACGTTTGGTAAAAATTTGGGGCTAGCAGGGTCCCGAACCAGGAGGTCCTCCCTACAGCACACATGGTTAGCAACTAGGATATGCTCGATCACGCTAATGCGAAGGGACATCGCTGTATACTCAGCATTTTAATAAACGTCCTCACCAAAGGCCAGGGCGGAGCAATACTCCCAATGGAGGGCACGAAACTCCAGAAGCTGAAGAAAACAGGAGACGAAAGTGACAGGGTGTAAGTCCCGCAGTTTAGTGGGAAGGTTAGCGATTTAGAAAGTCAAATCGCTACAAGTTTACGTAAAGACGTTAGAACTCGTCAGATTTCCCCCAAAACTAGCAGTCGCAGACAAGCGCAACAGACCCGCACATCAAAGAAGAAGCCACAGAAGCATAACGGCACATAAAAACAGAGTTTTCAACCTTTTTTTTAAAAGCTTGTAAATCAATTTTTTGCACATTTGCCTGAAGAATGTGATCAACTTGAGGAAACAGACAAGAAGTAGCCAAAGCAATATACAGAGCAAGCGGACAACCCGCTCCTCAGGTATCCTTCTGTCATGACACACGTGTGCATTGTCTTCCTGTTGTTAGTTTCGCTAAAGCGATAGGGCTGTTCTTGTTGCCTCCCGTGGGCTTTGGGTCCTCGTTTCTCTTGTACTGCACAGGTAAACAAGCAAATGAAAGGTATGTAACACGAACGGAGCATGCAGCTCGCACATAGGGTTAAAGGAAGCCTTGTGCTCGCGATGCATGTGCTTACTTCAAAAAAAGGTTTCTGGCTTACCGAATCCTGTGCTTGTTCTTTGTTTTTGATCGAGAAAACCTTGATGTCTTTCCCCAATGCAAAATGAATTCACAAGGAACCCGAGTAGGGCAAATCCAGGCAACAGATCGAAATGAAGTCAGGATAAGTCGTTCCAATTCAAACCATGAGTAACAAAGAGGGGCTGCACAAAGACAATGCAAGCTGAAATACAAAGTTTCAATCACATAAGGACAAAACAATTGATTTTATAATGAAAATTGGCATCAGTCTGGCCTCAACGATAGTCTGAAGCACTTCATGCACACACTTTGACATTCGATGGAGTTGGTTAGGAATCAGGGGCAGGTAGGCTGGGCCTGACAGAAGATATGTCTTGGCCAGCATGGCCAAGCAACCGAAGTCAGATTCAGTTAAAACGTAGGCCCACATTAAGTAGGTGAAACCATTGAGTATTGGGGTCCCGACAAGGCACAAAGCATTAAATGCCTATTTCACTTGGGCATAACCTCCATGAAGGAAGATACCTCCGCTCATGTGAGTTGTAGGGGTGAACTTCATGGGGGGCTAGGGTTGTAACCCTAGTTACTTTGAAAAATGTACATAAACCTTCAAAAGAGTGATTAAAATGGTTAACTGTTAGTCTTCATTACTTCCCAAGGATTAGGGGGGAACTTGCCCTGGATGAAGTACCCCAGAAAAGACTTGGTAGTGAAGTTTTCTTACTTCTCCCTGGAGTACTAGCTCATCAAGCTAGTAGGCCAAGGAAACTGGGTCAAATGACCTTGAAATTACCTGAGAAAATGCTTCCAACCAGCAGATGACACTCTCATCAGTTCATAGAAGCTCATCACGCTGTTGGTACCTTGAAAACAGTGTAATGTACCGTGTATGATGTGACTTCGAAGGGGCATTCCTCAAAGTCGCTGGCGTGCGGCGACACTTTTAGTAAAAGTTTTGGGGGTACAGGGGATGGAACCCAGGCCCACCTGCCTAGAGTGTACATGGTTACCAACTAGGGTACGCTCCCAGGCTCTAATGCGGACGGCCATCCCTATACAAACAGCGTTTTAATAAGCGCCCTGACCAAGGGTCAGGGCGGGGCAATACTGCTGACGGAGTTCACAAATCTCCAGGAGCTGAAAAAAAAAAAGAAAGCGAAGCCAACAGGCTGTGAGCCCAGCAGCTTAGCAAAAGGTATAGCGATTGAAGAAGTCAAATTGCTAAAATTTGATGTTAAGTTGTTAGAAATTGTGATTTAGAGTCTAAAACCTACAGTCGCAGACAAGCGCAACATAGCCGCGCTCAGGAAAAAGGGCACAGAAGCCAAACGCGTCCTGAGAAGGAAGGTATGAGCCGTGTTTTGAAAAGCTTTTAAAGGAAAGTTTTGCACAGTTGCATCAAAGATTCGATAAATTTAGGAAGAAAGCATGAAACAACCACCACACAACAGAGCAAGCAAACAAGCCGCTTCTCAGGTATGTTGATGTCCTTCCACATGTATGCATTCTGTTTGTGTTGTTCCTTTCACCAAAACGCTTGGGTTGTCACCGCTACCTTTGTTATCGGTCTTGGTCCGCTCCATTCTTGTTCTGCTCAGGCAAAACGCCGAATCAAAGGTATGGCAAATGAATGGAGCACACAGTGCGCGAATAGGGTTAGACTAAGCGCCGTGCTCGCGATGCATGTGCTGAGTTCAAGGATTCACGCGTCGTTGTGCTTTCCCTGTGCACCCCATCACTCTCTCCTTCTTCCCACAGGTTCAAAAGAAAGGGCTTCTGCCTGCCTGCTATCGCCATCGCATTCAAGTAGGGTTCCTTAGAACGCTAGGCCTTGTTCTGCGCTGTGCCTTTGCCATTCACCCTGTTCTCTCTCCTGCAGATTACAAGGGAGGAAGTGCGTGATACACACGATGCATTAATTGTTTAAAGTTGTTATAAATGGTTGTAGGCTTGTTTAAGCAATTAGGGCTGGTCTGCGCTCGTTTTCTTCGGCATTTACACGCAGTGCATGGCAAGTACGGTGAGTAAGCCCAGGAGGTTGAGTTTGTTTGTGATGCTGCTTAAATGATTAGTCACAACGGTTGGTTATAAACAACGCCTCCCTTCCCCGCATGCTCACAGTGCATTAAAGGGTTTAGGCCACGCGTAGTGCACACGCTATCAACCTTTGCCAGGTTACCCAGGGCTCCGCCCCAAGTTCAATAAGATAACAGGCGGAGTCCTTAGAGCTTGCTTGCTCAATAAGAAGTTTTGGGAACAGTCAATTGTTTTTCAGTCAAAGACCCGTATAATGCGGTGCGGCTGGTTAGGTTGCAGGCCAAAACTCTCTTGCATGTGCCTCCTTCAGGTGGGACAGGGAAGGGTGAATTGGTGTCACCGCAAAGCAATGCTAAACAGGGGCGCTGATCACGCAATCAAAAAACTGGGATTGGGGTTATGAACCACATGGTTATGTTCAACTAGTACAAAATGCTGTGCACTCAATACGTGCACTCCCTAATCCAAGCCCTGTCAGGGAAGAGCGCGGGGGCGTGGCTGTCAGGCAACAGCAGCCTAGTGGCGCTGTGTTCGCTTGTCTTCTTACAGGAAGGCCATTAGGGCCTGACAAATCTTCGCCACAGCCACCCACTAGCGTGTGTAGGGGTTAGGATCAGCAAGCCTGGTACGGACGAAGTGCGGTCGTGCTTACCCCACCTTTGAAGGCCGGTGCTGGCATTAGTAATTGTAGTTTAGGGGTGTCTCCTGCTCCGCGTGCGTTCCCTCGCATGCAGGGCAGTGTGTTAGTTTTTGGCCCTTGGAAAAATGCGCGGTTTGTATGCCCTTAGCACATTTGGCCACCCTCTCCCTCTTTAGTAGGTAGGGTGCAAAGGGATCCTCCCCTAAGAGCTGGAAGCCAGTGCTGCATCAGAGTCCAGTGAAGGATCGGAGGCGGCATCCGCGGCATTCAAAGCATCATCACCAACTGCAGCAGATGCAACAAGCTGCAGTGGAGGGGGGTGGTAGAATAGTCCTACCTTAACGTCAATGTTGTCCACAGAATGCCTTGTCGGCATCTGCTGGAGGACAACCTTGAAACTGGATTGGACGAGCATCTCCGTGTGCGAGTCCTGGCACCACCGAGAGATCCACTGCAGAAGCAGACTCTTGATAACTTTGCACGACTTGTCAACAGCCGTCCTCGAAGGCGCAGCCCGGTCGTGAACGTTCATGGCGTGACAGACTTCACGTCCTCGGCAAGCAGACCTGATTGTTGTGCGCAGTGACCAGTTCACCATTTGATCGCCAGGATTGCATAAGTGTGACCTGTTGCGGATGGTGAAGTACACGTACAACGGTCCCACCTTCTCGAGTTGGTTCTTGTCGTGAGACATGATGTGGTCCATCACAATGAAAGCAGGAAGCTGCGAGCCCAGGCAGTACTTGGTGCGTACAACATCGAGGTCTTGATGGACTCTGACAAGGAGGTCTTCAATGGTAGAACCGGTCTGGCACTTCTTAGGTCAGTGTGTCTGATAGATTCTGGGATCTACTACAACTCCATCAGGGAGCTTGACGTGGTACTTCTGCCTTGTGCCGCGCCAGATTATCTGCACCGTGATGATGTTACCGCTCATTGAGAGAACCGGCGTGCATGTGGCCTGGCGCTTGTTATTGCTCATGCGATCCATGACACGGCCACCTGGAGTGCACATTCCACATACGCCACCGAGACAAAACTGCAACGGTGTTTCATCAGCACCCAGGACCATTGCGGATGGGAGATGCCCAGCGTGAAAGCCATCAGGCAGCATCAGACCACAGTCATGTGGGCTGGCAAGTAGCACAGAGAGGTCACGGCGCCACAGGTTCATCTCTATGATTTCACTTGCTGACAAGGGCATTACGTCTGTCTGAACACTCCCCAAGTGACTCATTCCCATACGTTGCTTGTATGACTGCGCCCAGCTTCTTGTGATGGTTGGCTGCGCGCCAATAGGCCTTGTGAGACTGCATACGGGCACTTCGGCCATCATAAAGGTATCAATCTCCACAGGCACGCCCTCAGTCTCCAGCGTCCTCACATACTCCACAACCTTGCATTCCTCTTCCGGGTTCAGGGTGGTGCTGCGTCCCTAGCGGTGATGAAGGCCATAGCCCTAAAAGACAATGCATGAGGTAGCGGCGGCCGTCAACTGCCTGACGGCGACCTATATGCTTGCAACAGGCGCACATACTTCTCTTCGTTGACCGATCCACGTCCTAAGTGTAGCGGCTGGTGGTGTATCCACACCATATTGTACCCGCAGGGCTTGGTATCCTTGCTGATCTATCAAGGTGGCACACTCCTCACGCTGAGTTGCGGACCACTTCAACCAAGCCCGCGTTGAGCGCGGTACCAACTGCACAGCTCTTGGATGAGGCTTCGGGCTGGGCGCTACCGCTGGTGCGGCAGAGGACAAGGAAGGCTGCGAGGTGACAACGTTCTGCAAGGTCTGGAACTGGGACTGTGAGGACTGGGACTGTGAGGACTGAGACGCTGAGGACTGCCAGCTGGATGACGAGGGCTTGCGTGTGGTGAGGTATGGCTGCATCCCTGAGAAGTTGGATCGGGACAGACAAAAGGAAACTCAAGTAAAATATTATTAAATGTATTACTTCGTTGGGTATTAATGAATGGTTTTGACATAAAATCTAATATAAATGGCCAAAAGTTGCCGAAAACAATTTCCTCACATTACATATGCTACGTCGTGTGGTGCCACGTGGATTCGATTCGCATCCCAGCCCGCGACTGGCGAAATTATCGACTGCCGCCTGCAGCGACTCCGACCACTCCTGGGTGAGCAACGTAGGGAAAGTAGGAATAGAACGCCGTGCCCCTCGTCCTCGAACACACCGTATAAGTAAAGGAAAACGCTTCGCGAGGAGTGGGTAAAAACTTGAAAACATTTTTCTAAGACGCCACGCCCTCGGTCTCGCACCCTCTTGCTTTTTCTTCTTCTCCATGCACCTCCCCATCCCGTTTCCGCCCCACTCTTGCTATTTTTGCCCTCAATCTCGCTGCAGACTGGAGCAGGCAACAGGTCAAGACTGAAGTCAAGTCAAAAAAAAAAGAAAAACGACGACAAGGACAACACCATCAACGACAACCAGGTCGCTGGGTAGCAAGTAAGACAGTGATGCCAAAATGGTCTTACTGCCTGCAAGCGTGCGTGCGTTGGCCAGAGTATGATTTTATTTTGTTTTCAAAAGCCGAAAAAGATTTAACAAATATTCCGGTGGTTTTGAAGGAGGAAAAGGCATAGAAGTACAGGCAACAAACCAAACAAGGCAGCAGGACAAGACATCACAGCAACACACCGAAGCACACCGCCACGGGGAACAGAACAGGCAAGCAGGGCACCAAGGGAGAGCAGGGCCGCACAGCAACCCGCACCACACAACAGGGCAGCCAGCCACCAGCGCCCAAGGCCGCAGCACAACACAACAGGCCACAGGACGACACGGCACAGCGCGCAGCAGCACAGCACAACACCACAGGAAACCGCACAACAGACAACAACGCACCGCAGCACCAGGGGCCAGAAACAGCACAGACCAAACAAAGAGCACGGCACAACCGCACCAGCACAGCACAGCGCAGCACCGCACAGAGTGCAGAGGACAGGGAACGCACAGCAGGACACCCCAGGACGCACACAGCACACAGCACAGCGGCGAATAACAGCACGCACGGACACACCAAGGCAAAACGCACACAGCACAGCGCACACAGCACAGTGAGACACGACAAAACACAGCGCTGGAAGTCACAGGATCCCAGGGCGACAGCCAGCGCCCCAGGGCACAACACAGCGCACAGCGCACTAAACAGAGCGTGGCAAAACAACGCAGCGCACAACAGCACAGCGCCTGACGGAGCAAGGCCCAACAACGCGGCGCAGCACAGCACCCAGGGACACAGAACAGCACACGGCAACACAGACCAAAAGGAGACAGCAAGCCACAACGCGAACAACACAGCGGGACAACAGGAACAGGGACACGTCACAACACACAGCAGCGATCAACAGCACGACACAACACAGCACAACACACAAAAAGCCGCCCCAAAGAACACCGCACCCAGATAAGACAAAAGCAGCCGGAGCACAAGGTGACCCGGGCAGCAGGTCGTGGAGAACCAAAAAACAAACACCGAGGCGAGGGGGGGGGAGGGGCAAAAAGCCGCAAAAGAAAGGGGAAAACAAAAGAGGAAAAGGAGGGCGGGGGAAAACCAACAGCACACCAAAGGGGCTGAGGCACAAAAGCCAAAACCAGGGGCGAGACAAAAAAAGCGGGGGAGGAAACTGCACAGCGCCAAGCCCCAAGACAACCGGGGTCGGAAACCAGAGAAAGCTGGAGACGGAGCCCGCGCGCAAAAAAAACGCAGTGAGGCAGGGGGTGGAACAGGAGAAAAGACGGGGCGCCAAGGCCAAGGGTACCCGATGCCCGAAACAACAGAAAGCAGGAGAAAGCGGGGGCGCAAAAAAAAAGAACAGAAGAAAAACAAAGAAAAGAAAGCGGGCAAGCTAAAGGGCAAGAAAGAGGAAACCCCGGCCGGGATGGGGCCGAGCAAAGCAGTAGGACAAAGGAGAGGTGAGGCGCACCAAAAAGCGCCCCGGACACCGGCCCGCCCGACCCGGCCCAGAAGAGCAAGCACACGCACAGGCGCATGGGACCCGAGCGTTGCGTCCTCCGACCCGAAAGAGGAGGTGTCGGTGTCGGCACGAAACTGCCCCCGTGCACCTGCCGAGTCCCCCGTCAAACGGCGGACGGTACGGGAAACCGGACGCGTGAGTGACCGCGTTCAAACACGTAACTCCACCGCAGCGCACGCAGCCCAAGACCAACGCCGGAGGGCCCCGCAGGGGACAACGCCATTGTGGGTCCCCAAACGGGTACGACGAAGAGCGAGCCAAGCGCCCCTGCCAAGGTAGGAGCCAGCAGCAGGCACAATGAGCCCGGTTCTTGGCCGGCCTCCACGTGCCCCGCGCAGCTGCCCAGTAAAACCGGGGGCGAGAGGTCCTAGTGTTGGGGAAGGCATCACGGCGACGGGAAAGCCGACCGAAGCGTTGAGAGCCACCGGACCGGACGAGGCGCGGCGCAACAACGCGGGGCCAACAGGCACGCCAGAGAGGCATGCCTCCGGCCACAACGACGACACAGGACCAGGTGCCAAAAAACAACGGCCGCCGGTCGCCGCAAACCCGGACAGGGTGCACCACACGCACACAACCAAGGCAAGGGAGGCGGTGCCAAGGAACACCTAGCCAGCGGGGGGCGCCCAACAAGAGGCACACCCGCTGCCCCGCACGCAGCGCAGCGCAGCGAGGCCGTGGTGAAGCGGAGCAGCAGCCAACAGGATGAGGCCGTGGTGAAGCAGGGGAGCAGCAAAAAGGAGGAGCCCGTGGTAGTGCAGAGAAGCGGGGACCCCGGAGGAGGCTGTTGTGAAGCAGCGAAGCGGTGACGAGGCCATGGAGGGCCCAGGACAACAAGAACAGAGGCAAAACAAGGAGGAGGAGCCAAAGCCCCAGGACAGCAATCAGCGGATAAAAGAGCCGAGACGCCCCGGACTGGATCATCCGGGGCGGAACAAGCAGCAGGAGCCGCCGCCCCCTGGAGAGGATCATCATGGGACACGTGGCGGGCAGAGGCCCCGGACTGGAACATCTGGGGCGGAACAAGCATCAGGAGCGCCGCCCCCCGGACTAGATCTTCCAGGGACTGGTGGCGGATGACGCCCCGGACTGGTTCATCCGGGGCAGAACAAGAAGGAGCGGCCACGACCCGCAGGGCTGGATCATCAGGGGGAAGAGAGGCAGACGACCAGGACAGGATCATCCTAGGAGGATCAAGCAGGAGCAGCCCCCACCCCCCGGAGGGGTCCGGAAGGAGCACAAAGGACAACGCCATGGGGATGCAGTGATACAGTGAAGGGCACGAGGCCAAGGAGATGCAGGGCAGCATTGATGGGGACGGGGCCGAGGTGAAGCAGAGAAGCAGTCAAGAGGATGAGGCCGCGGAGGCAGAGAAGCAGCCATGAGGGCAAGGCCATTGGTGATGCAGAGAGGCGGAGATGAGGACAAGGCCAAGGAAATCCAGTGAAACCATGAGAAGGACAAGGGCCTGGTGATGCAGCAATCCGCACAAGCGGACGAGCCCGGGGAGAAGTGGAGCTAGAGCAGAGAGGACAAGGCCGAAGAGAAGCAGTTAAGCAGCGAAGAGGAGGAGAGCGGGGTGATGTAGTGAAGATGACACCAGGATGAGGCCGTGGTGAAGCAGCGATGCGGTGACAAGGCCATGGAGTGCCTTGGACTGGATCATCCGGGGCAAAACAAGAAGGAGCGGCCAAACCAAAACAACAGCAACCAGCGGAGATGGGAGTCCAAACGCCCCGGACTGGACCATCCGGGGCGGAACAAGCAGCAGGAGCCGCCGCCCCGTGGACTGGATCATCTGGGGCCAAGTGGCGGCCATACGTTCAGGACTGGATCATCCGGGACGGACCAAGCAGCAGGAGCTGCTGCCCCCCGGACAGGGTCATCTGGGGACAAGCTGCAGCCTGCCGCGCCAGATTGGATCATCGGGGGCAGATCAAGCAGCAGGAGCCGCCACCCCCCGGACTGGTTCATCCAGGGACAAGTGGCGGCGGACGTCCCGGACTGGATCATCCGGAGGAGAAGAAGAAGGAGCGGCCACAACCTCCAGGACTGGATCATCAGGGGGAAAAGCGGCCTGACGCCCAGGGCAGGGTTGTCCGGGGTTGACCAAGCAGGAGGAGCCCCAACCCCCTGGACAGGAACGTATAGGGGAAAGGGGCGGCCAGAAGCGAAGGAGACATGACGCCGAGGCCAAGGTGGGGCAACGATGGAGACATTTCCGAGTCCAGCGCCTGGGACTATGCCATGGCGATGCAGTGATGCAGTGATGAGGACGAGGCCCAGGAGATACAGTGCAACATAGATGACCACGGGGCTGAGGTGAAGCAGAGAAGCAGTCCAGAGGATGAGGCCGCGGTGATGCAGAGATGCAGACAAGAGAGCAACGCGGAGGAGATGCAGTGAAGTGGTGATGCGGATGAGGCCGAGGAGAGGCAGAGGAGCAACGATGAGCTCAAGGCTGAGGTGATGCAGTGAAGCAGACAAGTGGAAGAGGCCGAGTTGATGCGGAGCAGCAGCAAAGAGGATGAGGCCTTGGTGAAGATGGGAAGCAGCGAAGAGGAGGAGCCCGTGGGGATGCAGTGGTGCAGAGACTGGGACGTTGCCCGGGTGGAGCAGCGATGCGGTGACCAGGCAATGGAGTTCCCTGGACTGGATCATCCGGGGCAAAACCGGAAGGAGCGGCGAAAACAAAACGACAGGAACATCGGGGGGGATTAGTCCAAACGCCCCGGACTGGCTCATCCGGGGCGGATCACGCAGCAGGAGCGGTAGGTGGGAGGTGGCCCCTCCTGAGAATTGCCGACCCTGCTCCTGAGGAGCCAGCTCCGCAGGAGCACCGCCCCTGGCTCCTCAGGAGCACGGACCCTGGTACTGCTCCTCAGGAGCACCGACCCTGATAAATGCTTCTCAGGAGCACCGACCCTGTACAAGCTCCAGGGTCGGCGATTCTCAGGAGCGGCGGTTGTCTTGTTAAGCATTTTGCTGCTGAGGAGCCAGGTTCATTGCTCTTCAAGAGCTAGGGGCGTGGCTCCTCAGGAGCTAGGGTCAAAGGTTTGCAATGCTCCGCAGGAGGAAGGGGTTGGGAACAAAAATCGAAATTTGACAGTCAACTATGGTCTATGTATGGTGTCTTCCATGATGTATGCATTTGTGCCAGCTGGACCCAAAGATGGCCTGGAACTGAGCACCACAATATCAGGATCTTTGGGAGACATGGCTGAAGCTCCGAGGTTGGGCCTTGGCAAAAAGTGGTTGCATATGATGCGATGTCAATACTGGTTTGTTGTCTTGGCAATCTGCCTCGCAACAGCAAGGGGTGATTTTCATGCCATAGAGGGGTAGGATTTCCACACCAGAAGGGGAGCACAATTTTGACCCCAAATTCCCACAGCTTCGTGTGTTGCAACCAGACGTGGAAAATGGGACAGAAACAAGGCTTACACATAAGATACTCAGTAAGCGAGCAAGCGAGGCTAAGGCAACTGCGTAAGGAGTGGTCAAATCCATTTGTTGATATTGTTGATTGTCCACTGCTTTGTGTTATTTGCCCAGCTTACAAGAAACTTGCAAGAGCTGAGAACAAAAGTGGAGCAGAGCCAGCGGCAACAACGTGTGCGAGTTCTTTGCAGTGCGATAGCACAAGGAAGTATGTATCTTGTGTTCCAGTGGTCTGTGTTTGCATACTGGTACCGATCATGTGCGCCTCAGGCGCTGGTTGCAGGTGAGTGATCCCCCGCCCCCCCTTTACCCAAGCTCTGCCCGGGCCTCGAAAAGCACCAACACGACAATGGCAACTGCGAGCAACAGGGCGCATGGTGTCCCTTATCCCAAAGCCAGCAGAGGTCTGCGCAACACCATCAGCTTCAAGTGGTGGGTGGTTTGGTGGCTCAGGGTTCTCTTCCTGTACTCAACGACTGCAACATCATCCTCATCCTCGCCCTTGATTGTAGCAGGCCACAGAGGCGTTTTTCACTGACATGTTTAAAAGTATGGTGGTCGTTGTTTCGCTTGCATTCCATTTGAAGCTTGAACAACGCTGTGGGAACCAATCGATTTGGTGCGCATGTTTGTCTACTTTGTTCATGTTTACGTGTTTGGCTTTGGCATCAAACCACGCGCTATTGCTCTGCAGGTTGTACTGTGTATGCTACACATGCAAAGCGCGCTGCCATCAAGCCTGAGGACATGAAGTTGGCTGCTGCGAAGGGATCAGGTCTCAATGGAATGAAAACACCTGTTGTATTGTATGGTTTTAATGAGCCAGACGTCTATCTGGTTACCACATTGACCATTCATGAGACCTGGGATCACAGTTCCAATCCTGCTTCTGCTTAAGACAGCTCAGTCTTGCACACCAATCTTCACCTGTTAGCAGACCGCCCCCCTCGTCCTGGCCTCAGCCATTTCCCCATGATGATACACTTATGCTTTTGTTTGTCCTTGACGTGAACTCCACCTGCCAAATTTCACTTCTACTGCCCCCAGATGAGAGTTGTTTGCATTCCCTACCCCTCCTGAATGGGATTTGTGCTTTTCTGGCAGCTGATAAGTTTTGCCTATCTTGCCCCAACCGCATGCAATTGCTGACAGTCAGCTGACAGCCCCCCCCCCCCCCCAAACTGTACGGGACTTCTGCATTCTTTCTTGAAACAGGAGGCGTCAGCAGATACCACTACTACGGTGTGCACTTCTTGAGACTTCACAAGCCAACAATCAACAAAAAACTCTGGACTGAATGTGGTGTGGGTGCGTGGATAGAAATGGTTTCCCCCAAACCTCACGTATATTTTTGCCCTGAGCGCCGCATCACAGGAGCATGGCAGTTGGATGGTGAATGTCTGGTGGAGATGCGCACTCACTGAGAGCTTCCAATAGAGACTTAAATGGCAGTGCAGGGTGCTGAAGTTCACATAATTTTGGACCAATTAGTTGAATTCGTTGCATCATACACATCTGCCCTTCCTCTACAATCTTCTATCTGTCCATACTCAATTTCTCTTCGGCCATGTGTCAACCCCCCCCCCACAACCATTCACCCCGATTTGTTGTTCAGTGGGTTGCAGGATTGAACACGAGAAAAAGGCATTTTACGGGTGGGAATTCTTCAGCTGACATACTTCAGTGTCACAGTGGTCTGGCCCCCCATGCATTTGCTTTGTTTGTTAACAGATTCGTACTGAGTTCTGGTGGCAAAGTGTGCTGCTTGTTTGAGCCAGGGGTAAGATTTGACAGCACAGACGTTGGTGGATCTCAGCAAGCGCTAATTGCAGAACGACCCCCCCCCCCTTTGGACGGACGACAAATTGTGTACACTGTGTGTCCATTACCTCAAACTGTGTCCTTTCTTTGCGAAGACATCACCAAGAATAACATTGCCTGCAACACCAGAATCACTTGCCGATTCAATCACCGCTGTTACTCCTGCCAAGAACAAACCCGACTGAACCAAGACAGCCTGGAGCCTGCAAACATATTGCAAAGAATGTGACTGTGGACGTCTTTTATGATTCACAGATTGGGTATTTGCTTGCAATGATCAATGGCGATGTGAACAAGCGTATTCCATCTTGGGCATTGTAGCCAGAAACAGTGCTTCTGGTAATTACCTGGCAGCTTTTGCAATTGTGTTGCACTTTTTGCATCTGAGCTTGCCGCAGGGGGCCCTCGTGAGTGAACAAATTTCCCCCACTTTGGGGGGTTGATGCGTTTGCACTTGTCAGGAGTCTCCCAGTGGGGTGAGAAAGCATTTGCTTCGTACGACGTGGACATTGAGGTGCTGAATGGCTTCTGACCGTGCTCGATTTCCGCCGTGTGCTTGTTGATTGCATTTTTTTCAGAGGTTAAAACCATTGGCGAGGGTGAAAACCAACAGGGCAGATTCATTTTGCAGACTGAACCAAATGCGGGAACCAGCGATCAATTGCGGGCATTTGCAAGTGTTTGAGTTCACTGGATCGGTTCAAGGGATTAAGGCAATCAACAGATCAGAGCACTGGCGGCGGCGATTGTCGAAGACAGAATTGCAGTCGGACCGTAATTAGCAAGCAATGGTCCCGATATGGAGGTGGACACGCTGCTAGTACCACCACTGAGGGCAAGAATCCTGAGTAACTCGCAATGTTCTCGTAAGCCATATGTGAGAACTAGCAATCAACCATGGGCTGCTGATAGTGTTGTGCCCTGAGCTTAGTCGGCCAGCCCCAAATCTAACCAGTAAATAGCCGAACTTGTGATTAGTGCACTGACGAAGCAGGTGGTGGAGGGTAGAATTTGAGTTCAAATGCATGTGTGGCCCACTGGGCCTCTGTGGCAAGTTGCCAGACCAGGTTAAAGGTTGTTAAAAACAGCAAACATGTAACAATTAGCTAGCAGTGTGACGGTGGCATCGGAATTTCGCAATTATGGCAAGCAGATTTGGCCAAATCGTGCAACCATCATTCTTTTGCATGAGGACATGGCACAGTGAAGTGCTCGCCAATGCCGTCCAGGGAACCAACTGCAGTCATTTTTGATTGGTTGATGCCTTTGCATTACACATCTGAGCACCATTGGTCACGGGTACCACATAGGTACAACCAAGATGCAAGGTACAGTGCTTTTCCTATGGAGCATAAAAAAACCGAAACCATGGCCAGCCCTTTGTCCAGTGTCCAGTCATTAATTTCCCACAAGTAGTAGTTCATTAAAATGATAGCAATTGTTCATCACCTGCCAAGAATTGACGACAACCATGTATCCTACCACTCTGCCGATGCACTAACAGCCAAGGCATTGTGCGATATATTTGTTTGGAGTGAAAAAGCTAAATTCTTTTTCCTGTGGCAGGACAAAGTATCAAATACAAGAGTTTTTGGCCATACCATACAAGATGGTGCAGCACTGTATGGTATGGATACCGTGCCGATACCGTACAATACATATGCTGTATGGTACCAATTTTCAGATCTCTGGACCGTAAGGCTCCATTGCAATTAATGTGTTACTTTAATTATTGATGCGCCAATTGGACTACGAAATGGTATTCATTTTTGGTTGATTTTTTACTTTGTGAATTTAGGGATAGGATTTTTTGTGCATTTTGCGTACTGCTTGATGCATTATTTTCATCCAAAGTCTGATGCAGCACAACAAGCAATGATGCTGTATCGAACAATTGTATTCTGGTGGGGTCCGAAAGTTCAATGAATGCAAATCTTCTAAAGTAAGGCAGATGAAGTGCAATTTTGTGGTTTCTCTCGCAGCCAATGAGGAATTGATGGTAGAAAAGGTTGTGTTGATTGCTATGTGATTGGTGCAGATACAAAATGACAATTGTTACACGCATGTATTTAGGTTTAAGTGCTTGCTGCATGGTTCTTTGGCTAAGTCATTAGGAGAAAGGGCTGATTGAAAAAGATAGCACAAGAGGTTCAAGACTAAAAATGCCCAATGAAAGCAACAACACACTGTTCATTGCGGTTTCAAAATAGAGGCAATGATGTTGTTTGCAAAAGAAAACTACACCCAAGTTGCATGGCTATAAAAGCTTCAAATTCACATTTTTGAAACGAAATATTTCGTTAATTGACGTTGGTCACAAAGCATACATTGAAGCAAAGGAAACAAAGTCTAGTAGACCTTCTAAAGCACAATGCAACTTTTGGGTTGTTGGTAATGTTCCAAGATTGATGCGGAGCAGACGTTGAAATGATGCGAAACAACAAGCACAAAGTGAAAAGCACTTAGGTTTGTTTTAGCTCCGGGAGAGACACGGACGGTGCTCCTCCGGAGCAAAATTGCTTATCAGGGGCAATAGTGGTTCTTCTCAAGATCAATGATTCAAACAAACGACTTGATTCACTTAAAAAAATTTTGACGAAACCTCTATTTCAACCTCCAATGGTAACAAAAATGCAACCTTGATCTACGTTGTTGGCAATCTTGCACGCACAATGTGCACCGTGTACGCAAAAGTACACATAAGTAATCCAAAAGTGGGAATAAGTCTTTTTGTTTTGGTTCCTGAGGGCCGCCTTTTTTCAGAGGCAGAATCCTTCCCAAGGAGCAGAGGTGGCGTTCTTCAGGATCAATGATGTAGACATTAGGAAAGCCTGTAAGAGTCGAAAAAGGCGACTTTCATCAAAGCTGTTGGTAACTTTGCAGCCACAATGGGCACCCTCGCAAAGTACTCAGCTTAAAGGGAAAAAATACCCTTTTTCTGTTTGGGCTCCTCAGGAACCAGGGTCGGTGCTCCTCAGGAGCCAGCTTGCTCCTCAGGAGCAGGGTCGGTGCTCCTCAGGAGCTTTGGCTCCGGAGGAGCCAGGGTCGGTGCTCCTGAGGAGCCCCCTCAGGGTCGGAGCTCCTCAGGAGCCAGGGTCGGTGCTCCTGAGGAGCACCCAGGGTCGGAGTTCCTCAGGAGACAGGGTCCGTGCTCCTCAGCAGGAGGAGCCAGGGGCGGCCCCTGTCAGGAGCGGCCATCTCCCACCACCGGCAGGAGCAGCCGCGCCCCGGACTCGATCATGCAGGGACAAGTGGCGGCCTGACGCCCCGGACCAGATCATCCGGGGCAGAAGGAAGGAGCCGCAACAGGAACCAGGATGGGATCAACCGTGTAAAAGTGGCCTGCCGCCCCTGGCAGGATTGTCCGGGCCGGATCAAGCAGGAGGAGCCCCCACCTCCTGGACTGGAGCGTCCAGGGCAAAGTGGCGGCCAGAAGCGAAGGAGACAAGAGGGCGAGGCCAGGGTGTTGCACCGATGGAGTCATGACCAGAGGCAGCGCGACGGACTACGCCAAGGAGATGCACTGATACATTGATGTGGACGGGGCCGAGGTGAAGCAGTGAAATAGTCCCGTGGATGAGGCTGCAGTGATGTAGAGGTGCAGCCATAAGCACAAGGCTGTGGTGAAGCAGAGTAGCGGTGATGAGGACGAGGCCGAGGAGATGCAGGTAAACCATGATAAGGACAAGGCCATGGAGATGCAGTGATGCAGAGAAGTTGACGAGCCGGTGGTGATGCGGAGCAGCAGCAAAGAGGACGAGGCTGTGGACAAGCAGTGAAGCAACAAAGAGGAGGAGCCCGTGGTGATGCAGTGATGCAGACACCAGGACGAGGCCGTGGTGAAGGAGCGATGCGGTGACGAGGCCATGGAGTGCCCCGGACTGAATCATCCGGGGCCAAACAAGCAGAGGCAGCCAAAAACACTACGGCAGCATTGTCCGGTGAAATGAGTCTTGACATCCCGGACTGGATCAAGCAGCAGGAGCCCCCCTCCCGGACTTGATCAACCAGGGACAGGCCAAGAGCACACCATCCCTCCAAGCCCTAGCAGGGGTACCTGTAGTGGCGTCCCTGCTAGGCCACAGCCGCAAAAGAACGCTGTGTTCTCGTGCCCAAACAAAGGTGGATCACTAGGGCCGCGCACCCTGCATAACCAAGGGCGCGGATAACACACACAGCATTACATCCGAGCCTGGTATGGCGGGGACGAAAGGAAGCAGGACCCCTAGCCATGAATGGCGAGGGACAAGCAACCGAAAGGCCTTCTGCCAGGGATGGTAAGGTCTGAACGAGAACGATAAGGACGGCTAGATCAGGTGCGGTGCACGCATACAGAACACACCACTCCTCCACGCCCTAGTAGAAGTACGTGTAGTGGCGTCCCTGCCGGGCCACAGCTGCTTAGACTTAGTGTTAAGGGCGATGTGTTCTCCTGCCAATAACCAGGTCGGCCAATGGGGCCTGGACATGGAAAATGTGGGCTGACGCCACAGACTGGATCAACCAAGACTGGTGAGGAGAATGCAAGGAGCACAAAACACTCGCCGGATGGATGAGGATCCAGTGGGCCCGCGCCACCGGGTTGCAGGCGGCCCGTTGGGGTATAAACTGGGGTTGCGGGATTGGATGCGGTGATGAGGCGAGGGAGGGGGTGTGGCAAAGTCCGCACAACAGCCCCTTGGGATCAGGAAACCGGTTGCGCGGAAAAAAGGGGACGGGATAGGAGTGACCCGTGCAAGGAGCACAAAACGGTCCACCCTTAGGTACTTCCGCGCCACTGGGTTGGTGGCGGCCCGGTGGATATAAACACGGGATGAGGGATGGGACGCGGGGACTGGGCCAGTGACGGAATGAGGCAAAGGTGAACGGGACATTGCAGGGTAGCGAACAAAAAGGAGCAGGGAAAATTGGGCGACGGAAAGCGCCATGCAACAGCCCCGTGGGATTGGGAAGCCAGTCGCTATGGGGTGGTGAACCATGGGCCAACCGTGGGGAACCTGGCCAGGGGAAGTCGGGAAATTGCCCTGAACTCTCGGACGGCCATGAGATGTCCGCAGGGGTGAGGGCTGACTTTGAGGCCTACCGGGGCAAAGGCCTGAGTACATGTAGGTGCACGCGTGAGCAGGGCCCGGCGGAAAGCGGAAGCGGTCGCCCCATGGCCTCCAGCCGTGGATGGACAACAATCAAGTGCATCCGGGAGCCAAGTGGATACTGCAGCCCGTGAGGGATGGGGAGTGTCGGAATGTGGTTGAGAGCAATGCTGCGCTGTCGACGCTGGCTATCCACAGGATATCCGCCTGCAGGCACCCTAAAGGCTGTGCTGGCAGGAAGGCCGGAGGATCCTTCGACAGGGGACCGGATGCAGCTGAGCCCTTGAGGGCAGCAACTGAAGGAAACCTACCGCCGGTCATGCCCCAAGGGAAGTTCTCGCTTCAGGTGAGACGGAGGCGCAAGGGGAACTGATTGTGGAGAGCTCCTCTTCCCGCCAGAGGCGGCCACCATGTAAAACAAACAAGGGGAAGTCAGATGAGGCCGCGGACGCGGCCACCCTTACTTACTTACTTACTTGTCCCAAAGGAGGGTGGAGACACCTTGTCTTTCGATACCTTGCTTGCCATTCTGCCCTGGTCTAGGAACCCACCACCCCAGGTCAAGCTGGACAACCATGCGCTGAAACGCCTCTTTGGTCAACGCCTCCGAGCTGTCACCCAAGAGGGCAATGAAGTTATGACAAGGTATATAGTCAGCTAGTTCTTTTTTTATACCCTGTATGTGGTGGACAGTCAACCTGAACTGACTGAGGTAGGTCCACCATTGTTTCATTTTCGCTTTTCCAGGAGGGTGACCTTTCGGAAATGTTTTCACAGGCTCCTGGTCACAGAGCCACACAATAGGGTTAGTGCCAAGTAGGCGGGACTGGGAACAGAGCACAAGCATCCCAGCAAGGAGTTCCTGGTCGTAGGTACTGCAGTTTGATTTGCTTGATTCCACTTCCAGTTGGAGTTCCCAACGGGCACCAGACAGCATTCATTGGCGGGGTAGTTATCCCTCAGAGTATGATCGCGGTTCAGACCTGAAGTGTGAAATTGGCAGTGAGCCAACTCAGCGGGGTTAAGCTCCTGCTACTGCTATATGATACCACCCCACCCTCTACATCACAGGCATCTGTCATGAGTATTATCTCGCCCATAGGGCGGGGTATCCCCAGGCAGGTGGTGGAGGAGAATTTCTTCTTCAACTCCTGGAAGTAGTCCTCCTCCTTGTGGGTCCACCGCCAAGGGTTGGTCTTCTTTACAAGGTCAGTCAGGGGGGCTGACGAATATGTAAAGTTGTGCACATGGAGCCAGTAAAAAATGCACGCACCAATAAAACGTTTAACGTTCTGAAGACCCTTCTTGGGGTCATGATGTATCTGCATGTCCTGCAGAAATTGCATATTGGATGCGGCTGGTTTGCACCAGCCATACCCAGCAATGAAAACTAGATATTCCATCTCTTCACGCATAAACTCACATTTCTCAAGTTTGATAAGAAGATGGTTCTTCTGAACGACAGTAGAAAGCTCTTGTAGGAGGAGGATGTGATCCTATTGGGTATTAGTACCCAGGCTCACGTCATCGATGTGTGCCTCCATTTCGGCCTTGCCGGAAACCAGTTCCTGAACAAGGGGTCTGCGTCTCAGGATGTATAGGATCATATTCATCAGCTCCTGAACGAGTGCAGGGGCATTGGCGACACTGAATGGCATGACTTTCCAACAGAAGACACAGCCCTTAGGGGTCACAAAGGCGAGCAGGAGCAGTTCCTAGGCTGCTGGGGTTGCGTCTACCTGCCAAAGTCCACAGCGATTGTCCATCTCTGTCCTGAATGGGCACTTGGCGATTCTCTCCAGGGTGTTTTCCGTTTTGGGGATACTCCCTGAGTGGTTCTGGTGTTCTCTTTGACGTGACCACAGCAAACGACCAAGTGCATAGCAGTGGAGCCAGGTTTAGCCACTAGGAAACAAGGGCTACAATGGCGGGATAGTCCGCGTGTTTATATTCCTGGACAAGGCCAGCATCTATACATCGCTCCATCAGGCGTTCAATCTCCTGGATTTGGCCTTGTGGGGCGGGGTATGGACACCGTCTCACCTGCGACCCTTCAAAATCTGGTTTGAGTTTGAGGTTCATCTGGACCAGCTTTTTGCAAGACAGGGGTGGGGCAACGATCCAAACAATTCCTCGTATTTGTGGATGCGCTTACTGAGACGTTGGTCAAGCTTCATGCTCTCCAGTTCCTCAGAAAACTCCTCCTCAGCATGGAGGTTGCTCTTCCCCTTTTCCTGTTTATATGCCGCATAATTTCTGGGGGCAGTTCGTCGTCCCAGTTCTGGCGACCAGGGTGGACGTAGGGAAGGGAGTATACCAGTGATTTCTCAGGATCGAGGAAAGTCATTTCTTCATCACCCTTCTCGGACCAGATAGTTGTTTTCCAGGTCCTCTTGAGCACGTTCAGGCGGGTCCGTTGCTCGATACCCTCAGCCTTAGCCGATAGAACCTGCCGAAGATCCTGTACATCGTACCAGGAGACGGGCATGTTGTTAGGTGAGGGTTTAGCGCCAGGTACCTGACCTGTAGTGACATCTGTGGGCTGCATTGAGAACACAGCGTGGTTATGACACCCGCCAGAGGTGGACTCACCGAGATCCATCTCTCCCATAAGCAGCTGCGCTAGGCAGGCGCTGTGCATCCGTTTAAGCACCTCCGGGTCAACCGGTGGTATTGCACTGGCGATGTCACTTAGGTGGTCCTCAGCATCAGCCAAAGGAGTAGAGACTGCTGGGGTCTCCTGCTAGTCAAAGCACACACCACTCGGAGTGGTGACCAAAGAGTAGTCGGATCTTTTCTTAACATCCAGGAGGGTAAGGCCTCGGTTCTCAGCCATCAACTCCTTGAATACAACCTGGTCAAGGTTACTCAGCGGTACGGCGTTTAGAAAGCCATCTATGATGGACAAGAAACTGTCCCATTCAGCGGCGGGCATGGTCTTTTGGAAGTCCTGAGAGACGTAGATTGGGCAGTTGTGGAGTTCAGTCCTTCCCACTGTCATACGTTCCAACAAACGCCTCCAATAGGCAGGTTCCCCTGTCGTACCCCATTTGGGGGTGCACAGCACCACTCTCGCTTCTGCATGGGCGATTTTGGTCAACACCTTAGAGAGTTGGGAAAATGGGGGGGTAGCATAGCACAAACTCGTCAATCTCCAGTAGAAGCAATAGGCGTTATTCACATACCGCGAAAAAAAGGCGTGCATCACATGCTGCTCCTTACTCGCGAACAGTTTGACCCGAACTTCATTCAGGTCTACCTGCTGGGCAGCCAGTCCATTTTCCAAGACGGGCTGTTGCAATGGATAGTTTTCAGTTCGATAAGACGGGTTCACATAGGGTAGAACGGATCCTTTTTGTCCTGACAGCTCTAGAGGTACAGACAAGAGGCCACTGCCGAGGTCGCATTGTAGGGCATAGGTTCCTTGTAGGGACAACAGCTCCACTCGGGGTCACAGCACACGAAATCTGTGCCAATGACAATGTCAAAAGCGTCCGTGTCAAGCAATTTGCAGTGCTGAGTCACCTCTTCATCGCCCAGACATGCGGTCACCTTGACCCGCTCCAGGGACTGGATGGTTCCACCATCCCCTACCCTCATGGCCGTTGATGCGCTGTTCCGGATCTTGGCTTGCTTTAGCAATCTGCGGGCCAGGATTGAATGCGCGGCGATCGTGTCCAACATCGCCTGCAAAGCTGTTCACCCATTTTAACGGTGATCCAGGAAAGGAAACCCTCTTCCTCGCAGCTGCCCCCCTATCCCTCTTCAGGGAACTTCACTTGCACCCCAGCACCCTGCAGGCACTTAGAGTGCCAGTTGAGCTTGCGCTTCTTGGCGTCCTCGCTCTTCTCGGCGAGGCCAGCGCCGGCGGTGGAGCGTACAGTTCGCTTGTCACCCGGCTGCTAACCCCTTCGTGTGGCGTTACGTGCTCCTCTTCCACCAGTGGGGGGGGGGGGGGGGCTGAGGACCTTCGCCATCCACCAGGGTTACCCGTACCAGTGGATCCCCCAGAATTCCGGCCTCCCCCCTCGGGTTTCCCCTCACCGGCATTCTTACGCCCTTCTTCGTGCGCTTTCTTAAGTTTATCGGATTCGCGGTGTTTCATGTGGCATTAATCATTATGATGCCGACGCTTGCCGCAATATATGCACCGTATCGTGCAGCAAAAATGGTCCTGGCGCTTCACCTCTTGCACATCTTTAGTTTTCTGCTTGCGCTGCAGTTGGAGCATGCAAGCACTCCGCCCATCAGAGTCGGGCGTGTGGCAGGGTCCACCTTTATCCTCCGTACTACGGCAGTTAGGAAAGATTAGGGGCCCCTTTTGCTTTGGCAGGGGGGGGTGTCCTTCATGTGTTTGAACTCTCCACCTTGGCCCTTCCCAGGATTAGAGTGGGATTGAGGCAACCTCCCCCAAGGACTCTTCTCAGCAGGGGTCTTCCTCAGCAGATGCTTGCGCAGGTACGTATCCTTGTGAGAGTCATTCTCCCTGTCCATGGCCAACCCGATCAGCAGTTCGATTAGATCGTCATAGGAGGGCGTCTACACGTTCCTCTCGGACGTCTCCGGACAGTTCTTTGAAGTGTTGGGAGGGATCTTCCCTACGAGCCAAAGGTGAGGCTCTCTAGGCCAGTAAGAGGTGGCGCCCATACGCCCCATGAGCTCTTCCAGCTGCGCTCCAAACTTTGAGATACGGGCAGCTGTGGAAATTCGAAGAGTGATGGCAACTCTTGGATTTCTGTGACGACACTCAGGACCGTCTCATAGACTGGGTACGTCTGTTCCAGTCTCTTCAGCAAGTCGCCCCAGTTGGAGCTCTTCTTGATAGCGGTCTTCACCAGCTGCTGAAGAAATTTGTTTTTGCAAGACTTCTTGATAAGTGTGCAATTTGTCCCGATCTCAGCATGTTACGGACCCCTGAGGAATAAAAATTCGGCGAGCTCCTCAGCCCACTCGGGCAGACCTTTGGGATCAAACTCTGGGACTCCGATCTGAAGGTTCGCTGTGGCGATGGCCTTTGTTCCCCTACCTGGTACACCTGCGTCACGTATTCCACCTGAAGTGTGTGGGGGGTGTGAAGTGGCCAATGGCCCCAGTGCGGCAAGGCCATAGCTCTGCATCGCAGCCTTGGAGGTGTCGCCTACACTACAGACAGGCACAGTCCTCACACCGGGTTGGAAAGTGCTAGGACAGGTGTCCACAGGGGAGCGGCGGATGCCTCTGCAGCTCTTCACATCCCTGGTTAACAGTTCCACGCAAAGAACAGGTTAGGGGGGGGCTTCTTCAGATCGGAGAGCAGTAGTTTTGCTTTGAGTGCCGCTGACAGAGCACTCAGGTCTGGGTGTTTATCACTTGCACCGAGGACCTGGGAAAGCAGCTGCATCGTCTCATCGAAACCCAGCTTAGGAGCTGCCATGCTTGGGGGCAAAACCTTGTTCCACGCAAGAAGGTTCTGGAGTCCCCCCAGTGCCCCGGGGGTAATGCGGGGACAGACAGTGCAAACAAAAAAAAGGTCCTGGAGCCACGCCCCTTGGAGAGGGTTCTTGCTCCGGGCACTCAGGCTCCTTCGACTCCTTCAAGGGCGTAGTTTTCTTTGACACCCAGTTGGGTTCCCACTCTGATAAATGGGCCGACGCCGACACATCACATTCGCCATAAGGTATCTGCAACGTGTCATCTCCCCATGTGGCTCCGGACTTCGGACCCAACGCCACATCTTTTCCGTTTTCTTTTCTTGCTGCTCTCCTCCAGGTTTCGACGCTGGCATTGGCCACCTTGGCCATCTTCTGAAAGGCAGGAATAGGAATGGTCTCGGACGGGAGAAGGGATGACACCACGAAAGCTAAGGAGGTTGCCATGGGGTCCGTGGCTTCAAGGCTTTTGAGGTTCGCCTGCGTTAAGGCAGGGACCTCGGGGTCTGGCCGCAGTTCTTCTATGTTATTTTCATTATTTGCCTCCGCCCCTGTTCGTTCTGTATGTTGTCCCAGAAGACCAGAATCACTGGGAATCACACTTGTAGATGATAGTCCAGTCCTCACAGCACTAGCCTTTGGTCTGGCGTTTGAGATTGGTTCAGTTTTGGTACTGAAGGTGACAGACATTTCCACAGTTCCAGATGCAAGTGCTAGTCGTTCTTCTTCTTCGTATGCTTTCGCCTTCTAGGGAGTTGTCTCTGCTACCAGAAAACGTTTCTGGCTTAGCGAAGCCCGTTCCAGTTCCTTGCTTTGGTACAGAAAACCTTGATGCTTTTTCCCAACTCAAAATAAAGTCCAGAAGGGAATAGAGTAGGGCAAATTCAATCACGAGATCAAAATGAAATGTGGATTCGTACTTCAAATTCAAAACATGAGTAACAAAAAATGGCTGCACAAAGAGAGCGCAAGCTTAAATACACAGCTTCAATCACATAATGACAAAACAAATGTTTTTTAGTGAAAGCTGGCATCAGTCTGGCCTCAACGATAGTCCGAAGCACTTCATGTGCACACTTTGACATTCCATGGAGTTGGTTAGGGATTAGGGTCACAAAGGTTGGGCCAGACAGAGGATACTTCTTGGCCAGCATGGCCAAGCAACAGAATTCAGAATCAGTTTAAATGTAGGCCCACAATGACCAGTAAAGAAGGTCCCTACCAGAACCGGCTGCTGCTGTACCCCTTCCACCATTTCCTGTCACTCCTATGTTCTTGCTTCTCACCAGGTTCTGCATGATCTTGCCCTATCCTGCACAATTTCCCACAAAAAATAGTGAAATATGGCTCCTTCACACACGTCCTGATCCCTTGAAATAACCAACTCCCAAGTACAATAGCTCCAATCCAAATAATCCACACTGAGGGCTTCCAAGGGTGTTTGAGGTCCCGCGTTGACACTCAACAACTCCTTTCAACAAGCCGGTCGTCTCACGGTGCACACGGAGACATGGGCGTTCGGCATGTACATAGAATTGCACCAATAGAATAATGGAAAAAGAAGCCCTGAAATTGGCACATGAACACAAATCAAGCAAAATTGGGGAAAGATGGAAACATACACAATCACAGCCATAGACCCCTCATTCCCTGGACTCAGGACCTTCCCTTGACTCGCCAGCATGATGCCTTGAACCAAGTCAAATAAGATGGCTAAATGCCATGTGTCAAAGGTCACTACACAAACCAAAAATATTTGTTCACTCCCAAGCCTCTAAGTCCTAGCCCAATAGGGGAGGTGGCGTGTCATGGCCTAGAGTGGCACTGAGGACCATGCCCTACCCTGACATAACTTTCGTTGGACTTGGAGTCGATTGGGCTTGGCGAATTGCCCCATGAAGATGACCTCAAAACATAGCAAAATTAGGCATATCACACCATAATGCCCAAAATTGAATTATATACTCAAAAATCCATACGGCAAATGTTCAAATGCTCCATGCATGTGTCAAACCGGAGGATAATATACAAGGGTGATATATACCAAAGATCCATGCCCAAGAATATTCCAACATTGACTCCCAATCCCCTCCGGATATACACATGCCATGCTTCACAAGTCAACTCATGAATTGGAGACCTAACTTCGTGAGGCCTCGTGTTCCACGCCAAAGTGACCACGTGATCCGGCATATGGTGAGGTGCAACACCGAAGCACATGCCAACACATAAGCAACATACCATAGTTCCAAAATCTCTGGGCACTTTACTGTTAGCCGACCAGTTGACGACATAAAATACAAAAATGAGCAAAAAATGAGGTCAAAAACATGCAAATATTGCCAAATTCAAGATAATCACAATGGTATATAACTTCGCTCACCCATGGTATCCACATATGGTTCAAACCACAATTGCTTGGGACCATTTGCCAACAATCCCCCCACTTGGATCCCCACATGAACGCATAGGGACACCTTCGAACCTCCTCACGATACGCATCATGAAAATGGGAAAATTGATAGTGGCGCTTATGGGTCGGTTTGTAAGGCCTCCCACATGCACTATATGTGCAGTAGACTTAGTCTAGCGCTATGGAGCTCACCATTGGGACATGAGACATGGGCAAAGCCCTTGCCACGTATGACTCCACATATCTTCCGACAAACGGAGATATATAACATGGGCGTGAGCATAGCGAAGCACATACCATGCATATAACACATATCCTCAAAAAGTGGCTCCCACCATGGTATGCGATGCCCCTCCATGGACATAACTTCACGTTAAAAATACGTAGGAACCCAAGGAAAGTATCTATGCAACACCAACACTAATGCAGTACACTCGAAAGTCGCATTAAAATATTTGGTTGCATGGTCCAAGAGTTATAAATCAATTTCTACCCTCTTGACCAGTATTCCTTGCTACACCAGGCATATGTACACATCAAAAACGTCTTACGCTCTCCAAATTAAGTTGAGACCAGGGCAATTCCAGCCCATACCTCAGAATTGAAACTCCTCGCAGTGAGCCGGGGATATGATGTTTCAAAGTGGCCCCACGAATCAATTTTGTTTCGCCTATATCTCCAAGAAAAATGATGGAGACAACGAAAGGAAGGTTGAATCGTGATCGGGAAAAAATGTAGGACCACTCAAAATTCATCATATTCAGTGCGGCGACCTCGAAGTCGAAAATCCGATACTGAATGTCTGAAAAAATCAGATTAGTTTTGCGAGTGTATAACATGAAAATTGCGGAAGCAACGAACCCTTTTCTGATGAAATTTAACCCTTCATCGGGGTTTCCGTTAAAATATCTGGAAATAACAGCTAACCAATCGGTTACCGCAAAATCGCGAGCCAACTGACAGTCGCCGAAACATTGACAATCAGAACAAATAGCTGAAAAGTTACAGAAACATTATGATAAAAAAAACCTGTTGATTCCTGATATTTTGATATATAAATCTCAGCCGGCGGCGTCTCGGTATTCAATATGGCCTCTCATAGCTGGAATTGTGAGGTAAATGAGGTAAACCTGATTTGGGATGATTCACATCCATCATTTACCTCCACCACTTTTCTATTTCAATAATGGAGGTATTTGGGAGTTCAAATGGGGATTTATGATTTTATTTCAATAGATGGGTGATTCCTCCTTGCCGGTAGACCTACCCATTCCCCAACCAATTAGTAACTCCCTAACAAGTCACTCGCGAATCTGACTTTATGATGGTCAGCCCAGATTTACGATGTTTTAGCACTTTGCTGCTCCTCCAAGTATGTTTTGCACTGAAATTGTACATATTCTTCTTTGTTGCATAGGTCTTTGTGTATACTTTCAACATGAGCCCATTTGCGAATTGATTTCTTTGAATTGCGTGCCTGCAGACTTCAAACTGGTAAGCAGAGGGTGCCGATCGTGCCCCTCAATCTACAGTCACTGGTGGTTCTGTTTCGCCGTTTCGCCGTTTCCTGCTGTGCGCGCGTGTCCGCTCTCTGTGATTTTCAACCTTTCAGGACAGTAACAGGCACAAAGGAGCGCCCAAATCATACAGAATTCTGGACAGTGTGTTTCTCCTTCCTCCTTTTTCTTGTTCCGTTGCGTCTTGCTTGCTGTCGTCGTCTTTGGTTGCTTCCAGGCCCCTTCCCCAGCTTCGTCCAGATTCCGCGCACCCCAGGCAACTACCAAGGTATTTGCCCTTCCTTTCCTTCGTCCTCCAGGCCCCGTAGGCCTGTTTTGAGGGGATTGTAAGGCTCTCCTTGAGCCTTCCCCTGAGCCTCCATTCGGTCATCTACGGCCGCATCAGGCTTGGTAAACTCTTAGCCGACAGTTGCCAACAGAGGTATCTCACCCCTACCACCCCTTCCACACTTTGGAAACCCAGTTTGGCTCTTTTTTGGGCCCAAAAACCCAAGGATCCGCCAGATCCTCAAAATCTCGAAATCCGACGCATCTCGCCTTCCTAAAGCGCGCTTTTGCTTTTGCGAGCGTGCTTGGCACTCATACACTCGCCTGCCCTAAGGTCTGGGCCTTGGTTTCGCTCCAAAAGTCCCCAACACCCCAGAATCTTGCAGGATCCAACAATCTCGAGATCCGCCAGATCGACCTCCAGAACTCGAGTTTTCGCCTTTTTGAAACTCAACGGGCTCCACCCAGGTGTTCAGGGACAAGGCCTAGCTATTGTTTGCACCCAGGTCGGCCCGAAAACTCTCCATCCTGACGGATCCTCAAAATCCTGGGATCCGCCCCATCTGTGTCAAAAAAGGGACCCTTTTCTCTTTTTTCTCTTTCAGGACACTTGTAACGTGTCCCAGGCCAGCAGCTAGCTTTAGTTTGCTCCAAGTTTGGCAAGAAAACTTAAAATCCTGACGGATCCGTGAAATCCTGAGATCCGGCACATTGAAGCGCTGAAATCTACCTTTTGGGTTTTTGACTCTCAGAGGACGCTTTTAACGTGTCCTAAGCCAACTCTTAGCTTTAGTGCCCTCGAGTGTGGCGCCAAAAACTGACGGCTCAGCAAATCCCGCAGATCCGTCCCATCAAGTTTTCAAAGGAGACTTCCTGGGTCTTGACTTGCTGAGCGCTTACAAGGCATTCAGAACCCCAGTCGGCTTTTGTTTGTACCCTTTTAGGCCCGAACGTGATAAAATCTGACGGGTCTTGGTTTTCTCAGATCCTCTAGATCTAGCCTGAAAAACAGGCTCTCTTCATTAAGTCCTTGACTTCAGTTTTTCCCTTTTTCTTACGTGAGCCAAGTTGCCTAGAGGCTTCCGAAGGCTCTCGTATCTTCATACAAAGACCGAAAGAAAATGGATACTCAGAGCCAAAAGACTCCAACAGCTCAGAGAACCCCACTCCCCCCCGAACACTCGCACGCCATTCCAACGGAGATAAGGGAAGAGGATCTTGGGGTGAATTCATCGCCTACACCACTCGCTTTAGAGACCCAAGAAGAAGAGTTGGGTTTCAGATCACCCCCTCGCCTCGCGGCAATTTCTTCTCTCTCTCCCATGCCAACTCCTGTTCTCCTTGAATCCATGGACTCGGGAAAGCACCCAACGGGTGTTAGAACAAGCGAGGAGTTGCCCTCTACTAGGGTGAAAAGGAGTCAGGAGGTGATGGATCCTCCAACTCAAGGTGAGTCAAGTTCTCTAGGCGAAGCTCAAGACATCTCCTTTATTAAGGAGTTTGTACATTCTTCTCAACGTGGTAAAGAGCCACTTACAGTGGAGAGAGTCTTAGAGACCTCCACTCGGAAGCAAGAAGAAAGAATGGAACCTAATGAAATTGGCGAACTGCAAGACCTTTCGCCACGACGTGTGCGGAAGTACGGGTTACCTTCTAGTGCTACTATGGGATCCCATGCTACTCCTACCGTGGTTACTGCGAGTGTCCCTGCAAAGGGGCATGTTCCCGCTCTACTTATGGCCCCAGGATCGTACGGGGGAGAGGGTCAGCAGGAACTACCTGTGGGATCCTTGGACGTGAAGGATGTTAGTGACCACCTCACAGAAGACTCTGGAGGAGTGGACCACCACATCCTAGGGGGGACGTTGCCCGTCCCTCCGCCAGACAACATGTCTGACACTTGTGGGTACGCTAGAAGAAATAGCACTTCCCCTACATTAGTTAGCCAAGGCGGGCATCGGAAGAGCTTAGCACTTCCCGTAACACTTGACTCGTCAGCTACCGAAGAACTTAGGGGCACCTCTAATACGTCTGGTTTGCCCGAAGAGGAGCCCCAAGGGACTGGGTACGAAAGAAGCCATTCCCCTGGTGCTGACTCCTCCATGGCTGTAGAGGACAATGTTGACTCCCATGGTGATCCCAAGGAATTAGCGAGACCCTTAGGCGGAAAGGTAAAGGTGAAGACTGTGGTAGACACTCTCAAGAAGCAGGCTGCCCAAATGAACCAATTGAGGCTTGAAATGCTCAACGAGAAGGAGGATGTACAAGCCACCCTCCAGAGATTGGCTTTGAGGCTAGAAGCCTTGGCCTCTCCAACCAAGACCGGAGCTCTTCAAGCTCAATTGCGGGGCCTCCTGGAACAGCAGCAAGAGCTAAGAAACAACCAGGAGACCACAAAGGCTCACCTAGAGTACCGCCTACAAGGGTTGTACAGTGACGTGCAGAGCATGGGGCACTTGCCAGAGGAATTGCCGGTGCTGTATGAGGATATGAAAAAGCTCATCAGTACCAAGGCTGAGCAGTCCCTGTGTGCCCCTACTAAGGTTCAAGAACAGCTAGACTGCATGCAGCATGATCTGAAGACTCTGAAGGACCCCATGCGTGTCCTCAAGTTTACAGCTACGGGAATGGAGAACCCTGACAAGGGTACCCCGAGTCCCTATTTGTTACTAGAGCGTACCCCACCTGAGCTGGGAGAATTGAAGATGGTGGAAAAAGAGGCCATCATGTATTACAAAGATGCCTCAGAAGCCTCTGGTGAAAGCGGTCCAAGGGGTCCCTCCGCAAGGGTTCCCCTGCTACAAGAGCCTTGCTTTGATGGTTCCAATTTCCTTTCCTTTTGCCGGGGCTACAAGAGGTGGTTGATCTTGACTGACCAAGCAACCGCCAATTCCCTCAAGAAAAGCCAATGGCTCATTCAGTTCTGTTCGGCTAAGGTCCAGACAGCAGTCGAAAAGACCTTCAACCGTTTAAGCTCGGGTCCTAAGTTGTTTGATAGGTTCTTGGACGCCCTCCATTCCAACTACCCTGGTGTCGATACAAATGCTAGCTTAAGGGAGGAGCTACTGGCTTTACGACCTCTAGGGTCAACACCCACTACAGACCAAGTCCAGGAATTGATCACTGCTTGGGATGAGGTACGGTCTAAGATGTCCCCAGGATCCATGTCCCAACAAGAAGAGCTGATTTATTTCCAAAGCCGTGTGCCCAAAGAGCTTTTAAAGCGCCTACGGGATAATGGCCAGAAGAAACATCTTACAGAAAGGCTGGATACCCTCCAAGCCTTGCTGCGTCACGAAGCCAAAGAGTTGACTAAAGAAGCCCATGCTGACCGACTTCGCGACAGCATGCTAGAAAGGTTATGCAATACGCCTTTAGGCAAGAGCCCTCGGAACCCCTCTCCTCCTATCAGAACACCAAAGGAGGCTACGGTAAATTCCTTGGTTGAATATGTGCCCTCCTATGGGACAGAGGGCTCCCATTGGGGAGAAGACTATAGTACCTTCAATTGGAGCCAGCAGCCGAACAGAGGAGAGGCCCTCTGGGTTCAAGAAACTCAGGCTATATTTACTGAAGAAGACATGATGGCCATAAACGCAAGCGTGAGTGGCAAAGGGAAGACAGGGAAGAAGCCCACAGAAGAGGAGATGCTTGAGTATAATATGTTCAGAGCCCGCATCATGTGTGGCTACTGTGGCAAGAAAGGGCACTTCACTTCCTGGTGCTGGAAGAAGCAGAACGATGAACAAGGCAAAGGAAAAGCAAAAGGCAAAGGAAGAGGAAAAGGGGGTGAATCAGGTCAAGGGCGTGGCGGGCGAGGTCCTCAAGGAAAAGGGAAAGGTACCGCTCAAGAGTCTTCGACTACCCTTTCGGGTGAGGACATTCCTCCACCACCCCCCATGATGCCACCGCTGGAACACCCCGTGGGCCCTTTGAATGAAGTCCACCCTGGGTCAAAGGCGGCTGCTACTGCAGGGCCTAGTGCTCCTGCGAGTTCCTCAGGAACTGCATCTTCTATGACTGTTCACCCAGCAGCTTCCAATATGAGCATTGACCGTGAACCCAGAGGAGACACTACTAATGATGGCCCCGATAAGAAGCGGACCATATTCAACTTCCTCAAGGAGGAACTTGTGAACCTCCTAGGAGCCAACCTATTGACCCTGGACATAGTGGTTGGGGGACAGACGGTGGAAGCATTCTTGGACACGGGTGCCACTATTTGTGCCGTCGCCGCTTCAATAGTACCGCCTTGTCTGATTACGAGTGATTCTGTATCCTTGCTGCGCACGGGAGACGGACACCGAGTCATGACGCAAGGCATGGGTCGTTTTCATATTCCATTTGACAATGGAGAGATTGTAAGTCAAGACCTTACAATCTTTGATACCACGGCCTTCAAAGGTGTGGTGTGACTCAATTTCCTCCTCAGAGATGACTTTCCGAGGTTCAAGGCTTTAGAACTGGATCCACCGGCTCTCATCTTTGAGAATGCCTCCAAGAAAGAGCTTAGGATTACCCTCACGGTTCCTACCACACCCCCGCCATCAGCTTTTGGCTTCCTCCGCGCGTCAAGGTTCAAAACTGAAAACTACCGATTGGACCCTAGGGTTCAGAACGCCGCCCTCTCCGAGCTTGGAAAAGAAGTGTCGGTTGACTTGTTTGCCAATGCGCTCAACCATACCTCCCCTCTTTGTTGTGGAAAGAGCCATGGAGGCAAGTCGGCGTGACGGTACGACTGGGCTACTTTGACCGATGGGCGCTCTCCCGTCAAGGTATGCCCGTGGGCCAATCCCCCTTTCTCTAAAATCCATCATGTACTTTGCAAGGTCATTTTGGATAAGGCCCACCTCCTCATATGCACTCCTGATTGGTCAGTGAGTGAGAGTGCCAGGAAATGGAGACCCATGTTGGATGCACTGACCATTCAGAGAGTTACCCTTCCGGACATACCTTTATGGATACCGGATGGTTCTTGTGAAGTCTTACCCAAACCCCCTTGGGTAACCATTATCTCTGTGCTTGAAGGCTCACGGATGTCAAGACAAGATGTTCCTTCAAGTCTTCGCAAGTGGGTCCTAGTTCGGCATATGCACAAGTCACTAGTGCAACTCTTAGATATCTTTCCCAATGCCAGGTTACCCTGGCACCAAGAGTCTTGTTCTACACAAGACTTGCAACAAGCTCGCCCTATTGTGGAGGCAAGCACTGCCGGCCAGTACGGTAAGGATCTAGAACAAGATTCGGAGGGCGTAAGTGAATTGCCCCCCTCAACTGATGAAGTCGAGCATTTCGGAGGTTGCTTGGATGAACTTACTGATGCTATGTCTGTTCTGATTGAAAGTTTAATCGAAGAAGCCGACTTGGTCCATGAGTGGGGAATAACATCCCAATGTTCCCAATTGGATGAAGAAGTGCCGATGCATCTTCCAGATGAGCATACTTGGGCTAAGCCCAGTAGGTCTGAGCCTATGAGCTACCAAGACCTGTGTATTCTCAAGGCCGAGATTGCTCAGTTTGGGTTAGACGCACAACTCAATACTCACCACCCACTCCCGGGTGACTATGAAGATATTGGCATCATGGCCCTTCTGGGGGAACCTGGTGATGAGGCTCACTTGTGTGAAGTACCTTTGCACGTCCAAGACCGCTGCCCAAGTACAAAGGTAGGGGGGGGTACAAACCTCACAAGTGACCTCGAGGCCACCAAGGAACACATTCTGGGTTCCAACCTACCTCTAGAGTTCCAAGGTATTCTTTTGAAGTATATACAGGCCTTCGGGGATCTTCCTGAACCAGGTAGTGTGGAGAAACTTATTCAAATGGATTTGCGCCTGAAACCTGAATTTGCAAACAAAAAGCTCAAGTGCAGGCCATACCCTTGCAGTGAGGCACACATGAAGGAGATCCAGAAGCAAGTTGAAGAATGTGTGCGGCGCAATGTGGTTGAAGAATTGCAACATGGGGAAACCCCTACTCATTGCTCTCCGTGCTTCTTAGTCCCGAAGCCCGGAAGTACCGCCTTACGTTTGGTGGTAGATTATGGGCGCCTGAACAAACTCACCTACTTGCATGCTTGGTCGTTACCTAATATGGAACGGACCTTAGAATGCATGGCCCGGTCCAAGTTCAAGTCCAAGATTGACATGCGGTCAGGCTTCTGGCAAGTGGAGCTAACACCTGAAGCTCAAAGGCTGACGGCCTTTATCACGCCTGAAGGAAGGATTTTTAGGTGGAAAGTGATGCCATTCGGGTTGGCTAATGCACCGGCCGTCTTTCAGGAGATTATGAACCAAGTAATGGTTCAGGTCAGGTCCCATTCCAAGGCACGAAGAGTGTTTACACGTGGAGGCGAATTAGAGTGTCACATTGATGATGTCATGTTGGGCACCCGTACATTTGGAGACCATCGGATCTTGTTGGAAGCCCTCCTCGAGGTGTGTCATAGGAACCACCTCAAGCTCCGATATGACAAGAGCCAATTCCTCGTTCACAAGGTGGAATATTTGGGTTTTGAGAGTGGCTATGGGTGGTGGAGACCTTCATCCTCCAAGGTGGCTCCTATATTGGAAGCTATTATTAAGGACGTGAAGGATGTGAGGCAATTCTTAGGGGCCTGTAACTTCTACCGGCGCCACATTAAGAATTTCACCTACGATGCCTCAATACTCTCAGACCTCACTCGCAAGAATGCCACCTTTGTCTGGACACATGAGCATGAGTTTCATATGTCCCAACTCAAGAATAAACTCGCTCAAGTTTCCTCACTTGGGGTCCCATTGTACGGCCCCCAAGGAGGAGAGTTTGTCCTCATTTCCGACGCCAGTGACGTCGGCGGAGGGGGAAGTTTGTACCAATGGCAAAAGCCGGAGCAGGGTCAGTTGGATGAAACCCCTGGTTGTACTACCGGGGCCAACAAGGAAGGAAAGCTACAACATACGTATGAGGAGGATTGGATTCTTATTCCAATAGGATATTGGAACTGGAAATGGAACCTAGCTCGTAAGAACTACTCTACTTATGAGCAAGAGCTCCTATCAGGGGTTCTTCTGATGGGTTCCGAATACAGAATCCTATCGGGCCAGCGTCTAGTATGGTTCTGTGACCAACAGCCCGCTGCCACTTTCTTGAATAACCCTCCTCCGGAAGATAAGCGTATGAGGCGCTGGTGGACCTTCCTAAGTCAGTTCAACTTGAATTTTTATCACCTGCCAGGAGTCAAGAATGAACTATGTGACTATTTGTCTCGGAACAACTTTAACTCCCTCTATCAAGTGGACACGGAGGAACTTGCAAGGAAGGCATTTCAAAAGATGGACACCCAATTGGACTTAGGAATGGAAAAGGTTCTAGATCTTCCCACCAATTCTTGGAACTTGGATGACTACTCCTCGGATGACTACTACCATGGCATCATAGTAGCCTTGAGGAACAAGCCCGTCCTTTTTCAAGACCGATCCATGTGGGTGATCAAAGCCAACAAGCTCCATAGGGAAAAGCAAGTGGTCGTTCCTAACCACTGTCTTCGTACTGTCCTAGTATGGTGTCATACGACGGCACAACAGCATGCGGGCGGGGCCCGATGTCTGTGGTTCTTTCAACAGTTGTTCTTCACCCGCGTGTCTAAGACAAAGATCCGCAAATTGATCCAAGAAATTACCGAATCTTGCCGCATCTGCATTGAATGCAAGCAGAATACATGTGCTGATCGTGGACTTGTAGGAGCCCTTCCTATCCCAGAGTTGGGAAACCAAATCTTGTATGTGGATTTTGTTGAAGTCCCCAAATTTGGAGGATTTAACTACATCCTTATGGTTTGCTGTGCCTTGACCCGCTTCTGTAGGGTGTATCCCTGCACTAAGAGGATTGACGGTGAGCAAGCCTTTGAGATTCTTTTCAAAGAATGGATCCAGGTCTACGGTCGTCCGGTTGAGGTCTACTCGGATAATGACGTCCGATTTACTTCTGAAAAGGGGTATTGGCGTGGTCTGCTATCCCGTATGGGTGTGCGAGTCCACTTTAGTATCCCTTACAAGCCTTCAAGTAATGGACTGTGCGAAAGGCTCAATAAGTCCTTTATCAACATTATGCGGGTTCTAAGGAGACAACAAAGGGGCAAGGATTGGCTGAGACTACTGCCTTACGCCAACTGGATTTTGAATTCACAACAGTCCACGAGGACTGGCTACTCACCCCATGAACTCTTCCTTGTGAGACCCCAATGGAATTTGGACTTTCCGGTGCCTTCGGAGCTTGGTGTCCCTGTAGGGGACTGGCTGGAGGAGGAGCAGCGCTTATGTGATTTGGCCAAGTACACTCTGAGGGCTTTCAGAGAGAAGTCCCTTTCCCGGACTAATTCGAAGAGAGTGCCCGCTAACTATCAAGTGGGGGACCATGTGCTCGTTCACAAGAACCGATTTCCCCAACTTCAAGTTGGCAAGTTTCATGCTCCTCACTTGGGTCCGTACAAGACTACCCAAGTGGGCCCCGGTAGTGTCCTGGTCCGGCTGAGCCCTACCCTTGGAGGAGAAATCAGAGTGGCCCACTCTTTTCTAAGGAAGTTTCCATTGGAGCTCGAAGATGACGAAGAATGGTTTCCGCTTGATGCTGAGAAGGAGAGTGAGGTAGAAATAGCGGAAAGAGATGAGAAAGAAGGGGGAGAGGAGGATATCTTGGATGTATCCGAACCCGAAGAGCGAGAAGCTCCTATGACGAGGTCAAGAGCCAAGGCCCGGTCCGACCCTCCAAGCAAGATTTCGGGCCCTGACGTGTTGCCGGATATGAATGCAGAAGAGATGGCACATAGGGGGTACTATGTGGTCCATTATGTACTCAAGCATGAGTATCGTCAAGGTTGGAAGTTTCTTGTTAAGTGGAAGGGCTTCAATCTTACAGAAGCCACATGGGAACCTGTACGTGCCTTCATACTGGGGAAGGATAGGGTTAATGGCGAATTTGTGAAATATTGTCAAAAGCACGACTTACAATCAGCTCTCCGGGAAGCCAAGAGGCTAGCAGCCCGAAGAAAAGACTAATCACGTCACTCCTTCATCTCCCGCTCCCCCCCCCTCTCTTGGCTTTCCCCCTCTTTTTACCAATACCCCCCACCCTTCTCACTTTATTTGTCGTAGATGTAGGGCACCCCCCCCATAGTCCTCCCGATACACTGCAGCTTCTAATTCCGTCATGGCATTTCTCTCGTCAACCATGGAACTTGAGCAGGCCTGGGACTGGCCTTCCCAGGAGGAGGAGTCCTTAAACCTGGCCTGGCTCACCATCCAGGATGCCAGCACGGAGCCCACTGGAGCCTTCCCCATGGAGGCCACGTCGGGCCCCTCCTCAGCAGCGGGCCCTCAGGAGCCCTCTTCCTCGTCGTCTAGCCGAAAACGCAAGATCGACGAGGTGGAGGAGACCCCGGAGGAGCGCCAGAGGAGGGAACGGCGCGAACAGAACCGGGGGTATAAGCAGGCCTCCCGAGAACGCCAGCGGAACCCCGTACACTATCTCCCAACCAATGAGGACGAACAAATGGCTTGTCTGCGGAGCCGGATATTCCAGCTGGAGCTCCAGCTGGGGTTCCGGAGTCAGGAGGTGCAGCGGCTCAAGACTGTGGTCGAGGGCCTCCTCCCTACGTGCCTCCAGCGGTACGCCAACTCGCCATCCTCCCGGCTCAGATCGCCTAAAAGGTAGCCCCTCTCTATTTAGGATGTTGGACCCAAGGTTAGTGCCTAGCCCTAGTGTAGCCTTCCGGCACGCTCACCTGAGCCCTTCCGTCTCTCGGCACGAACACAAACACGCACTCGCACACACACACACACACACACACACACACACACACCGACTCACATACCCCCAACGTCTAGTCATAGTACCTTACTCCTTAGGATCAAACCACCAACGCTTCGCCTTCTCCGAAATGGACAGAAGGACTCGCCGGTTTTTGGAGGACAATGGATCGACTTTTCTTTTGCCACAATTTTTATGGCATGAAATTGATTGGGTAGCCCTTCGGGAGTTGACCCAATCTTGTCCCCAATACCTTCTAGAATTGCATGGCATGAGTCCGGGGCTAGCCAAGTTGTTGGTTATTGCCTTTAGTTTGGACGAAGCAAGTAGGGGTGGGGGTGGCTAGTTTCTTGTCATTGGTTGTCGTTCTTCTTGAGCTTGTCTCTTGTTGTTTGCTTCTCCCTAAGGATGCCCGTTGTTGATGTGAGAGAGAGTATTTCTTATCGTGCCTTTGCTCTTTTACCTGATGAATTTTTCCTAAAAGCCACTCCTTTCCCAGGAGTTGTGCATTCGGGTACTTCCCGTTCTTCCCTCCAGGTGTATACATTAGGGAATAATGAGTGGGTGGCCGTTTTTAAGGAGGACGAGTCCTCTCTCCTAACCGGGGTGCACGAGCTTAAGTTGGCCCAGGAGTTGGTTTCCCAATCTCCAGGGGGACCCCCCCATCGCAAGGTATGGCAATTGGGGAACCAATATGACCTTGTTACTCATCAAGTAGTCCTAGCAACACCAAAGAGTCCCCCACCCCCTAAAACACTTCAAGACTTTATGTTGTCCTTTCTTTCCAAATTGCCATTCCGAACCATTTGGGCCAACACAATTTTTAACCAATTCCAAGGGTCTCGTGAAGATGGCCACTTCCTTAACCCTCATGTAGACCATGCGTCTTTGTGGTTCATACCGGTCAAATTGTCCCTCGGGTTGTGGTGTAGGGTTGTCATCCTTCGTAATATCAAAGGGTTTGGGTGGATTTCTTTTTGGGATGGTAAAGAGGCCATAGGCGGGATATTACTAACCCCGGGGTGTGTTGTCATCTCCCCCTATTCCCTCCGTCACTCCACACATGCCTTGACCAAAGCTCATATCCATCGCCCCCCTCCCATTCCGGTAGGACCCTTAGGAGATCCGGATGATATGGGGTTTGACGGTGCCATAAGGACCGAGGATGGGGATGATGCCCGTGAGGAGCTTCATGCTTCAAATGAGTCAAGGGAAACCGAGACTCTAAGGCCCTTTCACCCCGACTATGCTCCGCCCGTGGAAACTCACGTAACGGAGCCCGAAATTTTAAGGGAGGTTCTTCATAGGACCAAAGTATGGCTGAAAATTCGAGGCCAGAATAAACGCGAAACTTGGAATGAATTATTGGGTTCCGAACCCAAAATTCGGCCTATTAATTTCGGAGCTCTTTACGTGTATCACCAACTTCGTGTGAGGCTTTCTTTGCCCTTTGAACTTGAGGGCGAGATCACTAAGTATAATGCCATCTACCTAAGGAATGCCCTCACCCTTGATTTGGGTCTTAAGGGTTCCACTCATCGCGACTCCGAGAGGCCCACTAAGCGTCTATGCACCAACCATCCGAAGGAATAGGGAGCATTACCTCCATCTACGCCCCCCCCCCTTGAGTTCCCGGAGAACACCCCCCCCTCTTTTTTTTTTCTCTCCAAGGGATATGGATACTTAGCTATAGTCTAGTGCCCGGGGGGACTTGGCTTTAGACTAGTCCTCCCGAATATCCCTACTTTTCCATTTTCTCCAAGGGATATGGATACTTAGCTTTAGTCTAGTGCCCGGGGAGACTTAGCTTTAGACTAGTCCTCCCGAATGTCCCTACTCGTCCTTTCTCCAAGGGATATGGATACTTAGCTATAGTCTAGTGCCCGGGGAGACTTAGCTTTAGACTAGTCCTCCCGAATATCCCTTCTCTCCCTTTTCCCAAGGGATGTGGATACTTAGCTTTAGTCCAGTGCCCGGAGAGGCTTGGCTTTAGACTAGTCCTCCCGAATATCCCTACTTTTCCATTTTCTCCAAGGGATATGGATACTTAGCTTTAGTCTAGTGCCCGGGGAGACTTGGCTTTAGACTAGTCCTTCCGAATATCCCTACTCTCCCTTTCTCCAAGGGATATGGATACTTAGCTTTGGTCTAGTGACCGGGGGGACTTGGCTTTAGACTAGTCCTCTCAAAGATACCGGTTTACTCCTTCTCCCATGAGATTGAGGGCTTGAGTCGCTTGTGGTCGTCGTCCGTTTTTGTTTTGTTTCTTTTGAATATTGTGCTAACCATAACTCCATTTACCCCCATAATTCCTTCATGGGTTTATCTCCGGACCAAGTGTCAATACGGGCAAAGGATGACTTTGATCTCATCCTAAATAGTCCAAGCGAGGAAGCCTACAAGGAGGTGGTGCTTCGGCACTATCAATCCGGCTCCAATGCTTTATTTGCACTCTTTCCGGATAGGTTCACCCCGGAATTCATGACGTGCGTGTATGCCCTTCAATATGAAGCAATGTATTGGCCTCCCCAAAGATCCTCCTCGCACGTACCTATCAACCCCTCGCACTTACCCACTTGAACTCAAAAACGTTTTGTTTTCTTATCTTGTGGTGTATTTGGGTTGTCTTCTTTGCGCACATTTCCTTTTCTTTTTTGTCGTTGATTTCACGTTTGTTTAGTTTGGTTGATAATGACCGCAACTCCAACCTCCATGTCAAATTTTGTTACACGGGGGGACACTAGGGCTACGGTAAGATGGATGAAGGAAGCACTCGGGGAGTTGGAAGATGAGTTGGATAGGGTGGAGGAACTCATCGATGAACCGAGTGGGAGAGAGAGAGAGGAGAGGGGTATGGAGCCCCTCATGTATGGGGAGGATTTGGGGGGATTTTTTATTCTCAAGGGGGCGGAGGGACATATGAGGAGGGTTGAAAAGGGGGCCGATGGGTTGAAAGTTGCGGCGGGGATTTTGAGGGCCCAAGCCCTCACGTATTTGAGAGGGAAGCATGGTCCAAGGGACCTCGAGGAACAAGGGGGTACCCAAGCCTTTGAGCGGGGCTCCTCCTTCCTTGACTCCAACACTTCCACCTACACCTACATGGATTCCGACACCAACTCTAGCCCAACTCACTCACCCCAACTCACACCCACAACCCCCAACTCTCCCGCCTCCTCCTATTTTATGCTTCCTCCCAACGAGGAGGCGGCGGACCATTGCTCCGCCGCCTTTGCCTACGCCGTTCCCCCTTGACCATAGAGGGAAAAGGGGGGGGGGGGGGGGCTTGACCATAGAGGGAAAGGGGGGGGGGAGTCCAAATTTTGTTTGAGGTTCCATGGGGTCGGCCCCGATTTCGGTCTTGGGGGGAACACTTGTCGTTCATGGGGGACGAATTTTCGTTCAAGGGGGTCCAATTTTCGATTAAGTGAGTCCAACGATGGGGGTCACATCTCTTCCATGTGGGGGTCCAATTCAGTCTTGGGCTAACACTTGTCGTTCATGGGGGACTAATTTTCGTTCATGGGGGTCCAATTTTCGTTTTTGGAAGGCCAATTTTCGTTCAATGGGCCACATTTTCGTTCTTGGGGGTTGAAATTTTCGTTCACATGGGTCAATTTTCGTCCTTGGGGGTGAAGAGGAGGGGTATCTTTCCCCCGGGAGGTCACATTGAGCCACACCGGGGAGTGCTCCTTGTTTTGATGTGCCAATGGTGCTATATCCTACATTCTCAGGTGTTGGGCCCACAGCCGATTGTCCTGCAAGGTGAGCATGGATCGGGCAGTTATCCACGTACCATTTCCCCCCTGTACTGCATTCTGAGCCGATGTTCCAGAGAAGATTCTTCAATTCCATCAGTGTTGGCTGCACATTGATGCAGGGTGAATTGGGGCCTAAATTCAGGGACCAATCCTTGTGCAAACCCGCTGTCCTATGCCCTGTCTCTGCGCGTGGTCTTCTGCCCTATTGAATCAGATTGGCCGGTCTGCGGCCGTGGCCAAACCTGTGCTACCCATTTGGTGTATATTGCTGAGGTTCTCTCAAGTGCTTCATAGGGAAGTTCCTGATACCCCAAGCAATTCAGGATCAGGGGCCTGATACCTCGAAGCAAATCACTGGTCTGCAGCATGGAGGGTGTCAATGAATGTTTGTGAACGCTGCAGGCAGTATTCAACCTTTTATTTTTCCTTCTGTGAGGTTGCCCCATGCTCCCCACATATTCAAGCAGCTGTAAAGCACACCACAGAATGTACACGATTTCAATTGCTGTGCGTTATGAGGGACAGGGGTTTGAATTTAAAAACCATACATTCAACTGGAAGGCTCTGACTCCCTAAGGAACTACGCCCTTCATTCTTTTTCAGTACTATGTGGCCTTGTGTCCTTGTGGCCCTGTTGTTTTGCTGAGCAATTGTTATCCTGCCTCTGTTTGCTATTTGACATATCTTACTAAGGGGCAGGATTGCCCTCAGCCCATTGGCCTTTGAAAGGTCTTTAAACTGAAGCCTGCCGCTCTTTTCTCGGAATGCAGGTTACTGTTGAAACATGTCTCCTGCTGGTTTCAGGTTGCTGTGACACACCCAGCTGTCCTGCGCAGTGACTATGGCGCCTGCTTATGCTTGGTAGGCATGTATCATCCAACAATTATCCAATCTCGTCAGCATATTGTTTTTGGCTGCAGACTCCTGTTCAAGGCGGACGACACCTCGGGGGAACACATTGCCACTGGGCAAGTTTGTGAGACGTCAGACCCTTACAGAATGTCTGGCAGGAAAGCCTGTGTCAGGGGAGTTGATCCTCAAGCCTGGCTTCATTGGAGTGATGGACCAGCTCTGTAACTGGTTGAATTCATCCCTCTCTTTCAAGCTTGGTTTCAAACAGGGCTGTTCTTGTTCCCCAGTTGACTTTCACTTTGTTTGCTCTTTGAACCTGAAGTTCCCTTGGCACACAAAGATGGTCGTCATTTCTGCTTGGACAGCATGCCCCCAGCACTCAATATCTTGAGAAGTGCAAAGTTTGCAGCATGCAGTGGACAACCCAGAGACCATTGACCCAGGAATTGCTGAATATTCCTCGCATGTGGCGTAGACACAACACTTGGGCTGTGCTTACCTGAGAAGTGGCACAGTCATGGAGCAACTCTGATACTCCAGATTTTCTCAGATGTCACTCTGTGCTCGATTATCATAGGTCCCAGATAGAGCAACTGGCGTAGACCTTTCGTCAACAGCGCATTTATCCTGCAAGGGACTTGGATTGCTCTGTATGGATTGTCTGGACTTGAGTGAGGTCAGAAACTCTCTCCGTTTGCGGGCTCGGACCTGCATCTTGCAGGCACCACTCACAAATTTCTGCATCTGATGCTGAGGCACAGAAGCATTTCATCGCTGCTTGCAGGGATACGTCTCTGTTGTTTGGGATATTCGAGGCAGGAGTGTGCAGCTCTCAGGACCTATGGTCTGTCAAAGCAAACACCGTAATCCTGTCTGCGGACTTACGGTCGTTAAAGTCATATTGCCAAATGGGTTACCCATTGAGCAGTTGTCCGCATTGGGGGTGCCTGAAGTTTGTCCGTCGGAACGAGCCAATCGCCCTTTTGACCTTAGCCACCTTTGGCTTTAGTCCCAGGGTAGCTTTAGTCTTAGGGCAGATTGGCATTTGAAGGCAGGTTGAATTTTCAGCAGAGCATGGGAGGGGGGGTTTACCCTGACGGTAAATTCAAGAGAGGGGCGGGAACCTGTCTTCAATTTCTCTACACGTTGGGTGTGTCCTTGCTGTAGAATCAGGGCACAGTTTCAGGTTAATCGTTTCATATTTTGCGTGGTACAAACAATGTGGATGTGGTCTGGTGAGTACATGCCAGCCATATGCCTTTGGCAGTGCCACAGCACCCCATGATCTTAGCCAGATAATCAGTAGGAGTGCAGCGCCCCCCCCCCCCCCCTTGCGCCTTCGGCGTTTCGGATCGAGGGTAGGCCTATAGCATTTTTGGCTTGCCGAGTAGGGGAACTTAGGGTTGCATTCCCCGAACATGGCAAGCCAAGATGAGTCCTCGGAGTAGGGTGTGGACTTTGGGGGGGAGGGGGAATTGCCCCCCCCCCCAAGCTCTCTCTGGTTCACAGAGAAGTCACAAAAACACACCCGAATGAGGGTGACACGCCGCTCCTCTCAAACCAGAAACCACGGGGGGGTGGGTGAAAAGGGGGCTGCTCGGCGTAGGCATGGTATGTGCCGTGACTCAGTGAGGTAACAGAGTACCCTTGCAGATACTCCTCCAAATACTGAGCTGGCCCTTTGTCCTACTCCTGCGCCAACTTGGGCGCTATCTAAAAATACAAGTGTGCACTGATCTGTGCTGGCCCCCTGCCCTACACCTGCGCTAGCTGGGGCGCCATCCAAAAGATCCAGTGTGCTTTGTATGAGTTGTTTCGAATTCTGGAGGGGGGGGTAGTCCAGACCTTTTTTGTCCAGATTTCGAAAGTTCTACTCAGTGCGTGCGACACAGTGCGTTTCATGTGGCACCGTTCCTCCTGTAGCTGAAGCAGTGAGTGTGAAGGGAGTTGCTGCTCTTCGTCTCCCGCAAGACAAGGGGGCTGCATTCACTTTGGAGGAGCGGAAGGCACACTGTGAAGACCAGCAAGTGGAACGCTGCTATGGTGCCTGCAGCCAAATTCCGACCAATATCGAGAAAATACCAGTACCTCTGCCACCTTCAGGAGCGCAATGAGCACTTGTACTACGCTGGCGGAGGTGAGGCCGGTTATCTACACTCCGACCGTGGGAGAGGCCTGCAGGAAGTACAGCTGCATGTTCCAACTTCCCCCGTGGTCTTTCCTTCTCTGTGGACAACATCAGCAATGCTGACCAGGTGTTGGGCGGGATACTTCTGCCATTCTGGGGATTGGTGACCAGGGTTACTCCCATTGGCAAGCTCGCCTTATACACTGCTGTTGGAGGCGTGAGCCCCTTCCAGACGTGCCCCATTACACTCGATGCGGGTACCGGCCGTGAGGATTTGCTGAGTTCATTGTTCAATAAGTACGCGCTGATGGATGATGACGTGTCCAATCCTGTGATCTACTCTAAGGTCATGCTTGCTGAGTTCATTGGAGCGGGCACAGTCACAATGGCTGGTGTCAATGCGGCTTGCAAAAAGACTAACCAGAAGCTATCCGACGAAATGCTCCGGCGCTGGTGCGGGTGGTGCAGGTGTTGCCTGGGTGCTCCGTGAAGGTCCGACCCCCGAGCAGGCACGTGCACACGTCATGGCGCTGGACTCTACTGGTCTTTTGTGCGAAGGACGCCATAAGATGGAGGCATACAAAAACGACAGTGTCCAGACCGCGGAACTGGCCCAGTCATTTGCTCCCGATGTTGGTGTTCCTGACCTGCTGCCGACAATTAAGGGCTCTAAAGCCACATGCCTCATCGGCTTGGGCGGTATTCCAGGGCAGTTCACTGAGGGAATTGTTATGGCAGTTGCTACAAACTGCAAAATTCCTCTGTCCAACCCCAACACCAATATGGAGGCTTTCCCTAAAGACATCGTCAAGTGGATGGACAACAGGGCCCTGATTGCCTGTGGCAGCCCCTTTGACGGCGTTCCATTGCCAGATGACGGCGCAGCTCCCATTGGTCAGGGGGACAACGCATTCGTCTTCCCTGTTTTGGGTGCTGGGGCTGTCTGTGTGGGGGCTACAAAGATCACGGACAACATGGTCATGGAGGGTGGTTACACAGTGGCTGAGTAGTGCTGTGAGCACTGGCCTGAGTTGAAGCGCCTGTACCCCCCTGTGAATGAGATGCGGATTGTTGGCAAGGAAGTCGCCAAGCGTGTGGCGCTCCAGGCTATCATCAAGGATGGAGTGGCCGCTATTTCTGACCAGAGTGTGGGTATGGGTCCGCAGGTGGTATGGCTCCTTGGGCCATTGGATCAACGCTCACCTTCTGTATCCTCGTGGATGGACCTCTGACTGGTGCTGCCCTGAATCCAGCCCGTACCCTGGGTCCCAATCTGTATGCCAACGCGTTTTGGAGCACTCCCAATACCATGAGCCACGGTTCCCACAATCTCCGTCGATGAGGACGTTACCGGCAGCGGGACCAACACCTATGATTTTAGCAGCTGTTTTTTCCCAAAATTCAAAGTCATGCATTTCCAGATCGGTGATATCAAACTGCACACAGTAGTACTGTTGTTTTTGCGTTTCGTCAAGATTTTAACAAAATTAATCTGTCGCTGGAGCTGGAGCCGCAGATCAACTGTCAACAACTGCCGCGTACGCGAGTTTCAGATTCCCGACCGCCCTGCGCAATAGAAAATCGCCTGAAACAAGCAGCTGAACCACCCCCCCTCCCGATAGGAGGGTGCTCGTTGCAAAAAAGCGAAATACGCCAAAGAACTACATAAAATATGATAGTATGTGCATAGGAATGGGATGAGCGATGAATATTTGAGGTGTTTTTGGCCCTATTTTGCACCGTTTGTGGTCCATTTCCATATGGTTCATAGGTAGGCTTTTGCGTGCCTATCACCGTACACACACATGTTTGAGGCTTAGGTTGTTATTTTTGGGGAACAATGGGGTAGGAGGAACCCCCCCCCCTGCTATTTGGGGGGTGTATAATTAAAACAAAAGGTTACTTTTGGTCTTTTTGGGTACAAAACCTATTTTCATGGTTTTTTCGTGCCTATACTATACTATACAGGTACACTGCTGTGCAGCACTGTTCTGCTGCACCACCCCAGAGCAGACAAAAATACTCCAAAATAGGCCGAATTCCAGGGTTTTTGATGGTTTGGGAGAAAGCTCGGGTGGGAGAAACCCCTCCATCCCTATTTTGGGGCCAGAGAATCCAAAGAAAATTGGAATTTCTGTCGAAAATCCTCTATAGGCAGGTACACTGGTGTGCAGCACTGTTTTGCAGGACCAGCCCAAAGCAGGCAAAAATACCCCAAAATAGGCCAAATTTCAGGGTTTTTGATATTTGTGGACAAAATTCGGGTGGGAGGACCCCCCCCCTATTTTTTGGGCCGTAGAAACCAAAAAAATAGGTCATTTCCGCGAAAAACCCCTTTTTGTCGACTTTTTGAATTTTGGGAAAAAACAGCTGCTAAAATCATAGGTGATGAGACGGTCGCTAGCGCCACTACTTCTTTACCAGGGGTATCAGCCCCCTGATGACGGGGCCCTGAGCGATCGAGGGGCTGCACCTCTTCAGGTGCAGGGCATGCGCGTCGGCTGCCCCCTGTGAGTTCTTGCTGCAAAGCAGTGCTGCTCAAGTTGCTGGCACTGTTGCTGGTGTCCACAGGCAGTGCAACCAATGTCCAAGTCCAGTGCTGCACCATTCCCCCTTTTCTTGTCTTTGTATATTAGGGTAGTCAGTCAGGCACAGCCATGGCCAGAGCCCTGGACAGTGCTCCCCGAGTATATTTGAGGGCTTTCTGCCATGCCCTGCTGGGGACCACTTTTTCCCTTGTGCCCTTCAGGCTCTCTCACACCTACCGACCCACTTTGCCATTTCAGGATTCCCAGTTGCAGGCAAAAGGGGGGGGGGGGGTCACAGTGAGTGCAAGTGGCCCAATGCTGGGTTCACAGCGATAGGTCTGACAGTAACTGATGGCTTAGCAGTGGGAAAATTGGCTTGGAGAAACAGCCAACTTATAGCCTAAGTCTCGCTGCTCTCTATCTATGCTGTCTCTCTTGGCCTTCAGTCTGGGTGCCTCAAGAGCACGCTGGGATGCCGACGGATGTGGCAGTTTCCCACTGAATATCCTGGTTTCAGATTCATTTTATTCTCACTGCGTGTCTATCAGTGTTGAGCGGACTGCATGGCCGCTCCGCCACACACACATGTTCGTTTTTCAACTGGATGGGGGGGAGCCCCAGCACAATGCGCGGACAGTGCAACTAATTGTGTGTCAGAGCGGCGGAGCAGCCATTGTCTCAGTCAGTGGTGGGGCATAGCTCTAATGTGTTTGCCAACTGCCATTCAAGGGATGGCTGAGGTATGGAAACTCTAAACTGTTGCCCTTCTTGTGTTACAGGCAGTTGACCAATATCAAGACAAGCGTTCTGGTTGATCCTGCCATATGCTACTCTCAAGGACCAAGCTATGCAAGCGTCAGAATACCTGGGATTGAGAGTGAATCTGTGAATGGCTCTTTACCCTGGCGACAGTCTGATAACTGTGCACTGATTGCTTGGGGCTCTCATGGTCCCCTGAGGTATCGGTCCGGATACTCACCTCAATTGGGTGGCTAAGGCATGGAAGTTCTGAGCTGTGGCACGTTCCTGCGGCACTGGCAGTTGGCGGATTTCAAGACTAGGATCCGCCCAGGGCTGTGTGCGTAAGTGATTCTGACCGTCGTCCTACGGTGATTGTATATACGGTATTCAGCCATAACCAGACATGGCCAGAGCCCAATGAACGCTTTTGCTTGAGTGTGAATGCATCTGAGTACGGGGGGGGGGGGGCTGGTTGGTAAACACCTGGGTGCCAGGGATTCCCACCATTTCACCATACCCCCCCCATGTCCGACCTCCCCTTGTTTCCTTTTCCCTGGGGAGAGGGGGGGGGGGGGCACTGATTCGTCGTTGCCTCAGTGAGTCGTCGTTGCTTGTGCACCTCCTTTGTACATATCCCTTGCCCTCCTCAGACCTCTAACATTGTTTCCTCAAGGCAAGAGAAGTTTTTCGCAATTTCAGCCATGAATATTGATCTGATTGACTTGAGGGATCGTCCCCTCACGTCCCCATGGGCCCTCGGACGCCCCCCACTTGCTCCCACGTGTCTGAGGGTGTTCCCAAGTGTTCCCACATGTCCCCGCGGGTTCCCAAGCACCCACCATGCATCCGCGCCTGTCTCCAAGCGTCCCCATGTGTTCACAGGGTGTGGGCGAGTGTATTGGCATTGACAAATGATGAACAAGGTATGTAGGGGCCCCAAGGCGCCTTGTAGGATACTCTCAAGACTGTCTCAGGACAGCCTCAATTTGGCCTTTAAACATGCTGCCCAGGGGGCATGCTGCCCAGCCTGCAGCCGGAGAGCCCATTCCTATGCCACGCTTCCGAGTCAAGTGCTCCCATCAGGTAGAGCAGGGCTGAAGGCATTCCTCACTCAATTTCTTGATTCATATACCATTGTGTGTCCGGCGTGTCCTGTGCATACTCATGGGGGGGGGGGGGGGGGCTGCAGATATCTGGATATGTCTGTGGGGGGGGGGGGGCAGAGTTTCTCAGACTTTTTTTGCCACTTCTGGGACCCCAGATGGGAAATCTGTCATTCTGGCGGCCCCCAGATGACAGTTTCTGGGTGGTTTACCCCCCCCAATGGGAAATCTGTCATTCTGGCGTCCCCCAGATGACAGTTTCAGGGTGTTTTACCCCCCCCCCCCCCAAGATGGGAAATCTGTCATTCTGGGATCCCCAGATGACAGTTTCAGGGTGTTTTACCCCCCCCTGATGGGAAATCTGTCATTCTGGGATCCCCAGATGACAGTTTCTGGGTGTTCCCCCCCCCCCCCTGATGGGAAATCTGTCATTCTGGGATCCCCAGATGACAGTTTCTGGGTGTTTTACCCCCCCCCCTGATGGGAAATCTGTCATTCTGGGATCCCCAGATGACAGTTTCTGGATGTTTTACCCCCCCCAGATGGGATCTCTGTCATTCTGGGATCCCCAGATGACAGTTTCTGGGTGTTTTACCCCCCCCAGATGGGATTTCTGTCATTCTGGGATCCCCAGATGACAGTTTCTGGGTGTTTTACCCCCCCCCCCAGATGGGATTTCTGTCATTCTGGGATCCCCAGATGACAGTTTCAGGGTGTTTTACCCCCCCCTGATGAGATTTCTGTCATTCTGACGTCCCCCAGATGACAGTTTCAGGGTGTTATACCCCCCCCCTGACGGGAATTTTGCCATTCTGGGATCCCCAGATGGCAGTTTCTGGGTGGTTTACCCCCCCCAATGGGAAATCTGTCATTCTGGCGTCCCCCAGATGACAGTTTCAGGGTGTTATACCACCCCCTGATGGGAATTTTGTCATCCTGGCGTCCCCCAGATGACAGTTTCTGGGTGATATACCCCCTTATGGGAAATCTGCCATTGCAGTCTTAAGATGATTGTATCCAGGGCAACTTCTTCCCTCCAGGGCCAGGCAAGGTTTCTCAGTGTTGCAGCACCGGTCGCCCTGAGGCCAATGCCAACATGGGCCACGTGCTTTGTAAAAAATAGCCAGTCTGTATGATTGCTTTGAATTTTGATGTATGCTATATATATATATTTTCCTTTCCTCCTCTTACCTTTTGGCTTTAGTCCAAAGATTTTTGTTAGGTAAGCAACACTTCCCTCAACTCCCGGTTTTGATGAACACATCCATAAGTTTCCCGTAGGTAGCTTAGTTTGTGCCTCCCCGACAACATTTGTTCCTCCTTTTTGTTGTCTTGTTGTCTATATACATATGTCTATATATATGCCCATGTGTCCACAGTTGTTTTTTTTGTTGTTTTGTCTCTGATTTTAATTCGAGACTGATTCCATTGCTTTCAGTGTTTCTCAGAATTTGGTTTTTGCACTGCTGTTCCTAGGCTTTAGTCCAGGAGGTATGTGCAAGGGCAGGAAAAGGGGGTGGTATATGGGTGGCACAACTCCAAAGACCTAAGTTTAGTAGGAATTTAGATGAGTACGTAAGACTTTTCACCATGTGTTTCCATTCTTTTTCAGAGTAGCTGAAATTTTTTTGTTGTTGTTCTTAGTGACCATAAAGGAAATGTTGGTTTTGTTTTGCTTCAGCACCGAGCCCAGGGGTGATATTAACCTGGCTAGTTTTGCGCTTTGGTTTTTTTTGTGGAGGAATTAGCCAGGATTTAAAGGCCTTGAATTTGCGGGAATCCCCCCTGGTTGGATGGTGATTGAATTTCGGTGTTCTAAGTTTTCAAAACCTTTTGGTTTTAAGTCGTTTAGTAGTTTGCAACAAGTAGCAATATGGCTTTCACTTACATACCACGTCACGTTCCCGTGGGTCTTTGAAATCAATTGTTTCGATGAGGTAGAGTTTAAGATCCACAGGGTCTTTAAATGAGTTACCTTTTTCTTTTCAATTGATGTATAGTAAAAGATTCCTAGGGAATAAGGGACACTTTGTGCATCGTCCTCGTTCATGAACATACCTTTCCTTGAGACCCTTTGGGCCTAAGGGGAAGACTCAGGAATACTTTGTTCCTTGTGACTTTGGTTTGCTTCTTGGTTCCTTCCCCCCCAATCAGTTTTATTTTGAACGCCACTTTTAGCCCTTTAGATGGCTACCGAAAAGTGGTGAGATTTAGACCCTTCATGCAGGGTCTACGGGGGGTGTGAGGTAAATGAGGTAAACCTGATTTGGGATGATTCACATCCATCATTTACCTCCACCACTTTTCTATTTCAATAATGGAGGTATTTGGGAGTTCAAATGGGGATTTATGATTTTATTTCAATAGATGGGTGATTCCTCCTTGCCGGTAGACCTACCCATTCCCCGACCAATTAGTAACTCCCTAACAAGTCACTCGCGAATCTGACTTTATGATGGTCAGCCCAGATTTACGATGTTTTAGCACTTTGCTGCTCCTCCAAGTATGTTTTGCACTGTAATTGAACATATTCTTCTTTGTTGCATAGGTCTTTGTGTATACTTTCAACATGAGCCCATTTGCGAATTGATTTCTTTGAATTGCGTGCCTGCAGACTTCAAAGGAATGGCCAAACCTATCACACTATAACATCAGGTAAGGTCCGGTGGATGGGAGAGTATGATATCAGCCAATGGCGGCTTGCCGGCCCATAGATACACACCCCAAATTGACCCAAAGATGGCCACGGGGGTCGGAACGGGCTTCATCCCCCTTCTCAGAGCGTTGTATCCGCTCGGAAGTCATTGAAGAGAGGACGGGGGGGGCCCAATGGGCTCCAACCCCCCCTCCATGTCCCAAGGACACATGGAGGCCCCACATACGGCGTCGGCGTGCCCCATGCCCTTAGGGAGGGGTGAGGACACTCATAATCGGTGCCCTCCGCCATATCCGGTCTCCTCTTGATCTACAACATGGACCAAGGGGATCAAAGATAGAGAAACGTCGTCAATCGACCTAAATACGTATACCACAATGAAATATATATGTGGAAACCAAGTGAAGGGGGTATATGGCCAATCAAGGCCCCAAAAATCCCCGGATGAACGCCCTCACCCGTCTCCCAAGCACAAGAACAAACAAAACTGCCAGGGGGGATCCATTACGGTGCTGCTGCAGCCACCAAATGGACCAACATGTCCTTGACATCCAAGGAAATGTTGTTTTTCCTTAGATAATCCATCCAGATCGTAGTGTACCTCGGCACAAAACTGCTCGGAGGCTCCCACGAATCTCTGGATGCGGCAAATCCCTTCCAACGGACTTTATAAAGCCTCCCCCCAGGCGTCCCCGGGTCCGGCTTGTCCGTCAGGATCTTCTCCGCGGTGAAGTCGTCGTCCTCACCCTCCTCATCCGAGTCCACATCGCCGGCTGTGAACTCGAAGGTGACGGGACATCCGCTGGGGTCTGGTGCTCAGGGACGAAGCTGGGTATGGTTGCGGTCCAGGATCTTGTTATCCCCCACACGCACCGCATACACATCCTGCCCGACCTTCCGAACGATTACCCCCGGCACATACCAAGACGCCTGCCGATGCCTGGACAGGACATCTTTATGGTGCCGCTCCACCCATACGGTGTCTCTGAGACCATATTTCTGGACTTTTCCCTGCTTGAAGTACTTGGCCCTCTTCTCATGCTCGTCCTGAAGTGCTTTGCACACATTGGCGGCCGTGTCGTCCGCCTCAGCGTTCATAGTACTCGCCTCCCGAGCCACTTTGCCGTGGTTCAACCACGGGAGAGTGCGTGACACTCGATCCCGTAGGAACAGGATACGATGGGGCGACAGTCCAGTGGGCCCCGGAAGGTCGTGGTACGCCTGGAGTACTCTCCACAGCGGATTGTACCAATTCCTGCCCGGTTCGTCAATGTGCAGCTGGCGGAACCTTTCGAACATCTGCCACCCGGCCACCTCAGCCCGGCCATTTGACCGGCTGTGGTACGCCACGGTCTTGGCGTGCCGAATCCCCATGTGCTTGCACATCGTCTTGAACCACGTCCCCACAAATTGGCTGCCCCGATCGCTGCAGATGACAGCTGGGACATCAAAAATCGTCAGCCAATGCCTGATCATAGCATTAGCGACGGTCTTGGCCTGCAGACCCACTCCATGCTTGTCCTTCTTGTCCTTCTTCTTGGACTTCTTGCCAGGGACCGCCACGATATACCCGCTGTGCCTATCCACCGCCAGGATGACACGGTGGTAGGTCTCTCCTTCCACGGTGACCTCAGGCATGGCAAATACCTCCATGGCCACGGACCGCATAGAGGCCTCCGGTATGGCCGTATACACCGGGTTGCCCGCTGTGGAATGGTTGGGGCTTTTCGTGGCCCGACACACGGCGCAGTTGCTGCAGTACTTGTCCAGGACGGCGTAGTACCCCGGTGGGAACTTGAAGCTCCACTCCAGGTCCTGCAGCATCTTGTCCCGACTAGGATGCATGAGCTGGGCGTTATGCCAGTGGTCAAGGAGCTCCTCCATTCGGTTCTCAGGGACCAATAGCTTGTCCTTGAGGACTATTTTATCCCCATCCTCGGTCAAGCCCTCAGGCCATTCGTCGTCCGACGGGGCGCTCAGGGCATTCCAGTACCTGCTCCAGTGGTCGGATGCCGCATAGTCATCCGACCAGTCTTCTGTAAGCACCGACCTGACTAGCTCTACAGGGGCCACCATCCATTGCTCGAGGCTTTCCTCTCGAATAGCTTGGACTCACGCGCCCCGGAACTTGGCGAGGTCTGTACGGTTTGCCATCACCACAAAGCACTTGACCCCCTCTTGCTCCATGGCCTTCTCCATCTCGATGATGCGCTTGGCCTCCTCGGTCTCCTCGGTGTCCCCATGGCTGGATATGTCCATCCATGCCTTGCCCGCGGGGTAGGGTAGGCCCATCGACTGAGGCAATCTGCAACAGTGTTGTCCTTCCCCGGGACGTATACGACGCTGAGGTCGAACTTGGCGAACGTCTCGTGCCACCGGGCCCTCCTTGCTGCCGGTCCCGAGGGGGTGTCGACGTGCTCCTTGTGCCAGTTCTGTAAGGACTGATGGTCCGTACAAATCACCACCGGTTGTAATTTGATGTGGCCAGACCACTTCCTGAGCGCACAAACAATGGTGTACCTCTCCTTCTCCCTCGCGGTCCAGGTTGGACGTTGGCCCTCGGCCAGGATCCGGCTCCAAAACGCCACGAGTAAGAAAAAGCGCTTTTCCCATGCTTTGAGGCATACTCTAGTTGTATTAGAGATGCACTGAGCACACAGGCATTTCTTTCTTAGTATTCGCCCAACCAAAAGTGGTGATAACACATTTTGACCTATGGAACCAAACACCCAATCAGGATATGGAGTGGACCCCTTAATCCCCTATCAATGTGAGCAATTCATCTTTTCCTGAGTCGACTGAGAACTGACATATCCAGGGCAGAGCCAATGAATTTGTCGATGTTTTCTCATGAATTCTTAGCTGTCCTAGTGGTATGCACCCTAGGGGGCTGGGCACCTCTTTTTGAGAGGTCCTGGGTTCAATTCCCGGTCAGCCTAGCTAAGTAGGAAGAGCCCATGTGACATGGCAGTGACCTCATCGCCACATGCCCTGCCACCTCAGCACATATGGGACCCAAAACAAAGAGTGCACATCTCCTGAGATGGCAGTATGGAGATTGAGTGACCATGGGGCAGTTTCCCAACTCTTTTTCCAAAACAATTCAGCTATCTTTGTGAATATGCAATCCAATGTGTCCTGAGTTGCGGTTTCTGTGAATATTCCAACATCTTTCACTGTTTACACTGCAGCCCTTCATGCTTTGATCCTGATTCTCTTCTACTTGCTTATCTCTGGCTTGGGCCATCCTGGATTGATTGTATTTCAGCAACTAAAACATTTTCATCTTCAAAAACAAGCAGCAGGAAACCCTACACCAGCAGCAAGCAGCAGGAGAGGCACAAACACAGTGTTGAAACCACTATAAACCTTTCTGGTAGCAAGAGGCAGACTGTCTCTGCGTACCGGCAGCAACTCCGCGCCGTACATCCAGTGCGCCGAGATCAGTCATATATAAGCAGAAGGGCGAACGAAGATGGACACAAAGAAAGAGGACACCGACGTGAACACAGCGCCTGAGGCACCAGCAATGCCAGCACCTGGTGAACCTGGACCTGGACCTAGTGCTGTACCTTCGGAGCCCTTACATGGGCCAGTGGACGTGGCGGAGGACTCGTTGAAAGGACTGCAGTCGGCCTTCCGGGGCCTCTCACTCGAGGAGGTGGTCACTCATCCTGTGAAGAGGAAGAGAGAGCGCGAGAAGGATGCTGGAGAAGGCATAGCAGACGAAGGAGAAGACCAAGGGCAAGACCTGACGAATGAGCCTACCTTCGAAGGCGCACCAAGCGCTTCTTGGCTCCAAGCATCACCCTCTCCTACAACCACCACACTCCCAATTCCAAACCCAGCTGCTGCAACATCCACAACTAGAACCAACCCACCTATGGCTGAGGGCACAGGCTTTACTGGTATGCCTACCTACCCTGCCTAAGGTTTGGGCCGACCTACCACTGCGTTTCCTGAGGCAACTACTGCCAGTGAGCCGGTGGCTTCCAGTTCTGCGCTGCGATGGTATGCGGCTGACTATCACCATCCTCTACCCGCTACGGCAGCCTATGTGGATGTTCCTGGGTATGCAACCTTGAGTGGGTTGAGGAGAGGACCTGAATCTCTTGGAGGCAGGAGTAGAGGATCGGGGAGATCCGCGAACAGGTCCCTGACGCGGTCGGAGATCAACGAGGTGCTCCAAGAAGCGACCTCTAAAATCGTGAGCGACCTCACTCAAGAGATTCGAGAGAAACTGGAGCCCCTGATGATACCGCCCCAAGCGTCACCTGCCTCGGTGGGAGTGTCACCCGATCGAGTACAGGCCAACCACCTGGTGGCAGGGCTGACAAACACCCTGGGGAGCCTGAGGAGCCGACTGATGCCGACCCCTGCAGCGATACCGAGAAGTCTTTTCGTACCGAGAACGGCCCAGCCGCCCTACAGCCACGTGACGAACTCTACGAGAGCCGAGCTGGACCGGCTGGGGCTGACAGCCTTGAGGGCAATGGTGGACGTGGAGCCTTATGGCTCTAGTGATCTGGGCGGAGACCCCTCCGATGATGAGCCGCCGTCTATGACTTCTGCTTCGCCCTCGGAGGACGATGACCTGGAGGACCCCGCGAACCCAAGTGGGAAGAAGAAGAAGAAGAAGAGGAGGACCGGACGCCCTGAGGGACGCAGGTCTCAGGAGGCGAAGGCTATTGCCACCTCCAAGATCGTGGTGAACCTGCCTGAGTTCACAGGCAAGGACCTCAGCGAGTTCGCTGAGAATTTTGGCCGGTTTCTCTGATTGACCGGCCAAACCCACGCTAGTGGACGGGTCAAGTGCGATCTGCTCCTGCAGTGCTGCAAGACCAAGTACCTGGAGAAGCAGGTCAGGCAGATCGTGACTAACTCTGCCACCTTTGGTGATGTGTTGGTTGCCTTGAAGAGGCAGTACCCGACCTACGAAACCGACCTCTCCATCAGGGCCGAGATCCAGAACCTGCCCGTGCTGCCCAACAACCCCAAACCTGGCAGGGTCTCTGAGCTGTTGGCTGACCTGGATCACTGGGCTGGACGATTGACGCCCGGTTCCTACAGCAGCGACGACCTGCTCTTCTGGTTGGTGGCTAAGCTCCCTAGAGAGCTGTGGGACGAGTGCCGTTCAACGGCAGAGCGCAAGGCTAGATCCCTCCACTACGAGGATCTATGTGTGCTACTCCTGGAGCTGGTGCTGGAGAAGGAGAGCGACCAGCACCTGAACAACTACCGCCCTGGAGCTGGAGGCTCTGGAGGCCATGGCAAAGGGTACCAAGGATCCAGGCCTAGGCAGGGGACTACCCCCCAACACGCCCACGCCCGTATCATGGAGAACGTGAAGGAGCTCTTCTGGTGTGATGCCAGAGACAAGCAGGGCCAGCTGCAGCACGCCCCTGACTGCGAGCAGCGAGACTGCTTCGTAGTCCAGGGGAAGCAGCAGGAGAAGAACACCGGCGCCAAAGCGAAGCTGCCGGATCATTACAGGTGCACCATCACGTGTGCCTTCTGTGGGAAGGGGAAGCACTACGAGGATGAGTGCTACCATAAGCAACGCCTATCGGCGAAGCTTAGGGGTGAAGATCCTGGCAAAGGCTCGGGCAAAGGTGGAGGCAAAGGCAAAGGCAACGACTCCGGCAAGGGCAAGTCTAAAGGACGTCGACAAGGGCAAGACAAGAGTCAAGGTGGACGAGGAGGAGGCGCTAACCGCCAGCCAGACAAGGACAACAAGAACGTGGACAAGAACGGAGGCAACCCCAACTCTAATCCAGGGGGGAACTCCGAGCCCTCTGGAGGGCAGTCTGGTCCTACCACACGCTCACAGACGCAGGCCCAGAAAGAACAAGGGGCCAAGCGGGAGCACGAAGATGGTGACGACGGCAACGCTAAGAAGAGAGGCCGTTTCATGCGGATGGCCCGCAAATTGCGGAACAAAGGGTTCGAGGTGACTTGTCCCGCGGAGTTCTGTCGGGGACGCTCCGGTGGCACCCAAGACCTGGTGTTTTGGGTACGTATCCGACTAGGGGGACGAGAATACCTCGAAGTATTGGATACTGGCGCCACCATATCTATAGTGGCCAAGAAAACTTTACCTTGTGGGAGCCTGAAGAACACCATGACCACCGCGGCTATACAAATGGGGGATGGACATGTGGTGCCCAGCTGCGGGGACTGTGAAGTGGAAGTTCCTATGGGCTCCCGGACTATCGCCCATCGGTTCTATGTGACGGACACTGAGGCCTTCGACTTTGTATTGGGGACTGACTTCTTTGTGCAGCACTCCCAGATACAATCCCTGACGCTGCAAGCGCCCTACCTCCTCTACGTGGACCACGGCAGTGGAAGAGAGTCTGTGCCACTGGAGCAGTCAGAACATACCTGGAGTTGCCTGAGGCTATCGAGGGAGGAGCGCTCGAACATGATGGCGGCCCCCAAAACTGAGGACTATCAACTATTGGGGGAAGTCCTAGACCAAGGTCTGAAGGAGTTCGGTTACTCTAGAGAAGACCTGAGGTCAGAGTTGTTCGCCAGCGACAAGCAGCATGTACTAGACTTTTACTGCAGCAAGGGGAAGAACTGCAGCTACAGCGCCTGTCTCCAAGCGTCCCCATGTGTTCACAGGGTGTGGGCGAGTGTATTGGCATTGACAAATGATGAACAAGGTATGTAGGGGCCCCAAGGCGCCTTGTAGGATACTCTCAAGACTGTCTCAGGACAGCCTCAATTTGGCCTTTAAACATGCTGCCCAGGGGGCATGCTGCCCAGCCTGCAGCCGGAGAGCCCATTCCTATGCCACGCTTCCGAGTCAAGTGCTCCCATCAGGTAGAGCAGGGCTGAAGGCATTCCTCACTCAATTTCTTGATTCATATACCATTGTGTGTCCGGCGTGTCCTGTGCATACTCATGGGGGGGGGGGGGGGGGCTGCAGATATCTGGATATGTCTGTGGGGGGGGGGGGGCAGAGTTTCTCAGACTTTTTTTGCCACTTCTGGGACCCCAGATGGGAAATCTGTCATTCTGGCGGCCCCCAGATGACAGTTTCTGGGTGGTTTACCCCCCCCAATGGGAAATCTGTCATTCTGGCGTCCCCCAGATGACAGTTTCAGGGTGTTTTACCCCCCCCCCCCCCAAGATGGGAAATCTGTCATTCTGGGATCCCCAGATGACAGTTTCAGGGTGTTTTACCCCCCCCTGATGGGAAATCTGTCATTCTGGGATCCCCAGATGACAGTTTCTGGGTGTTCCCCCCCCCCCCCTGATGGGAAATCTGTCATTCTGGGATCCCCAGATGACAGTTTCTGGGTGTTTTACCCCCCCCCCTGATGGGAAATCTGTCATTCTGGGATCCCCAGATGACAGTTTCTGGATGTTTTACCCCCCCCAGATGGGATCTCTGTCATTCTGGGATCCCCAGATGACAGTTTCTGGGTGTTTTACCCCCCCCAGATGGGATTTCTGTCATTCTGGGATCCCCAGATGACAGTTTCTGGGTGTTTTACCCCCCCCCCCCCAGATGGGATTTCTGTCATTCTGGGATCCCCAGATGACAGTTTCAGGGTGTTTTACCCCCCCCTGATGAGATTTCTGTCATTCTGACGTCCCCCAGATGACAGTTTCAGGGTGTTATACCCCCCCCCTGACGGGAATTTTGCCATTCTGGGATCCCCAGATGGCAGTTTCTGGGTGGTTTACCCCCCCCAATGGGAAATCTGTCATTCTGGCGTCCCCCAGATGACAGTTTCAGGGTGTTATACCACCCCCTGATGGGAATTTTGTCATCCTGGCGTCCCCCAGATGACAGTTTCTGGGTGATATACCCCCTTATGGGAAATCTGCCATTGCAGTCTTAAGATGATTGTATCCAGGGCAACTTCTTCCCTCCAGGGCCAGGCAAGGTTTCTCAGTGTTGCAGCACCGGTCGCCCTGAGGCCAATGCCAACATGGGCCACGTGCTTTGTAAAAAATAGCCAGTCTGTATGATTGCTTTGAATTTTGATGTATGCTATATATATATATTTTCCTTTCCTCCTCTTACCTTTTGGCTTTAGTCCAAAGATTTTTGTTAGGTAAGCAACACTTCCCTCAACTCCCGGTTTTGATGAACACATCCATAAGTTTCCCGTAGGTAGCTTAGTTTGTGCCTCCCCGACAACATTTGTTCCTCCTTTTTGTTGTCTTGTTGTCTATATACATATGTCTATATATATGCCCATGTGTCCACAGTTGTTTTTTTTGTTGTTTTGTCTCTGATTTTAATTCGAGACTGATTCCATTGCTTTCAGTGTTTCTCAGAATTTGGTTTTTGCACTGCTGTTCCTAGGCTTTAGTCCAGGAGGTATGTGCAAGGGCAGGAAAAGGGGGTGGTATATGGGTGGCACAACTCCAAAGACCTAAGTTTAGTAGGAATTTAGATGAGTACGTAAGACTTTTCACCATGTGTTTCCATTCTTTTTCAGAGTAGCTGAAATTTTTTTGTTGTTGTTCTTAGTGACCATAAAGGAAATGTTGGTTTTGTTTTGCTTCAGCACCGAGCCCAGGGGTGATATTAACCTGGCTAGTTTTGCGCTTTGGTTTTTTTTGTGGAGGAATTAGCCAGGATTTAAAGGCCTTGAATTTGCGGGAATCCCCCCTGGTTGGATGGTGATTGAATTTCGGTGTTCTAAGTTTTCAAAACCTTTTGGTTTTAAGTCGTTTAGTAGTTTGCAACAAGTAGCAATATGGCTTTCACTTACATACCACGTCACGTTCCCGTGGGTCTTTGAAATCAATTGTTTCGATGAGGTAGAGTTTAAGATCCACAGGGTCTTTAAATGAGTTACCTTTTTCTTTTCAATTGATGTATAGTAAAAGATTCCTAGGGAATAAGGGACACTTTGTGCATCGTCCTCGTTCATGAACATACCTTTCCTTGAGACCCTTTGGGCCTAAGGGGAAGACTCAGGAATACTTTGTTCCTTGTGACTTTGGTTTGCTTCTTGGTTCCTTCCCCCCCAATCAGTTTTATTTTGAACGCCACTTTTAGCCCTTTAGATGGCTACCGAAAAGTGGTGAGATTTAGACCCTTCATGCAGGGTCTACGGGGGGTGTGAGGTAAATGAGGTAAACCTGATTTGGGATGATTCACATCCATCATTTACCTCCACCACTTTTCTATTTCAATAATGGAGGTATTTGGGAGTTCAAATGGGGATTTATGATTTTATTTCAATAGATGGGTGATTCCTCCTTGCCGGTAGACCTACCCATTCCCCAACCAATTAGTAACTCCCTAACAAGTCACTCGCGAATCTGACTTTATGATGGTCAGCCCAGATTTACGATGTTTTAGCACTTTGCTGCTCCTCCAAGTATGTTTTGCACTGTAATTGAACATATTCTTCTTTGTTGCATAGGTCTTTGTGTATACTTTCAACATGAGCCCATTTGCGAATTGATTTCTTTGAATTGCGTGCCTGCAGACTTCAAAGGAATGGCCAAACCTATCACACTATAACATCAGGTAAGGTCCGGTGGATGGGAGAGTATGATATCAGCCAATGGCGGCTTGCCGGCCCATAGATACACACCCCAAATTGACCCAAAGATGGCCACGGGGGTCGGAACGGGCTTCATCCCCCTTCTCAGAGCGTTGTATCCGCTCGGAAGTCATTGAAGAGAGGACGGGGGGGGCCCAATGGGCTCCAACCCCCCCTCCATGTCCCAAGGACACATGGAGGCCCCACATACGGCGTCGGCGTGCCCCATGCCCTTAGGGAGGGGTGAGGACACTCATAATCGGTGCCCTCCGCCATATCCGGTCTCCTCTTGATCTACAACATGGACCAAGGGGATCAAAGATAGAGAAACGTCGTCAATCGACCTAAATACGTATACCACAATGAAATATATATGTGGAAACCAAGTGAAGGGGGTATATGGCCAATCAAGGCCCCAAAAATCCCCGGATGAACGCCCTCACCCGTCTCCCAAGCACAAGAACAAACAAAACTGCCAGGGGGGATCCATTACGGTGCTGCTGCAGCCACCAAATGGACCAACATGTCCTTGACATCCAAGGAAATGTTGTTTTTCCTTAGATAATCCATCCAGATCGTAGTGTACCTCGGCACAAAACTGCTCGGAGGCTCCCACGAATCTCTGGATGCGGCAAATCCCTTCCAACGGACTTTATAAAGCCTCCCCCCAGGCGTCCCCGGGTCCGGCTTGTCCGTCAGGATCTTCTCCGCGGTGAAGTCGTCGTCCTCACCCTCCTCATCCGAGTCCACATCGCCGGCTGTGAACTCGAAGGTGACGGGACATCCGCTGGGGTCTGGTGCTCAGGGACGAAGCTGGGTATGGTTGCGGTCCAGGATCTTGTTATCCCCCACACGCACCGCATACACATCCTGCCCGACCTTCCGAACGATTACCCCCGGCACATACCAAGACGCCTGCCGATGCCTGGACAGGACATCTTTATGGTGCCGCTCCACCCATACGGTGTCTCTGAGACCATATTTCTGGACTTTTCCCTGCTTGAAGTACTTGGCCCTCTTCTCATGCTCGTCCTGAAGTGCTTTGCACACATTGGCGGCCGTGTCGTCCGCCTCAGCGTTCATAGTACTCGCCTCCCGAGCCACTTTGCCGTGGTTCAACCACGGGAGAGTGCGTGACACTCGATCCCGTAGGAACAGGATACGATGGGGCGACAGTCCAGTGGGCCCCGGAAGGTCGTGGTACGCCTGGAGTACTCTCCACAGCGGATTGTACCAATTCCTGCCCGGTTCGTCAATGTGCAGCTGGCGGAACCTTTCGAACATCTGCCACCCGGCCACCTCAGCCCGGCCATTTGACCGGCTGTGGTACGCCACGGTCTTGGCGTGCCGAATCCCCATGTGCTTGCACATCGTCTTGAACCACGTCCCCACAAATTGGCTGCCCCGATCGCTGCAGATGACAGCTGGGACATCAAAAATCGTCAGCCAATGCCTGATCATAGCATTAGCGACGGTCTTGGCCTGCAGACCCACTCCATGCTTGTCCTTCTTGTCCTTCTTCTTGGACTTCTTGCCAGGGACCGCCACGATATACCCGCTGTGCCTATCCACCGCCAGGATGACACGGTGGTAGGTCTCTCCTTCCACGGTGACCTCAGGCATGGCAAATACCTCCATGGCCACGGACCGCATAGAGGCCTCCGGTATGGCCGTATACACCGGGTTGCCCGCTGTGGAATGGTTGGGGCTTTTCGTGGCCCGACACACGGCGCAGTTGCTGCAGTACTTGTCCAGGACGGCGTAGTACCCCGGTGGGAACTTGAAGCTCCACTCCAGGTCCTGCAGCATCTTGTCCCGACTAGGATGCATGAGCTGGGCGTTATGCCAGTGGTCAAGGAGCTCCTCCATTCGGTTCTCAGGGACCAATAGCTTGTCCTTGAGGAATATTTTATCCCCATCCTCGGTCAAGCCCTCAGGCCATTCGTCGTCCGACGGGGCGCTCAGGGCATTCCAGTACCTGCTCCAGTGGTCGGATGCCGCATAGTCATCCGACCAGTCTTCTGTAAGCACCGACCTGACTAGCTCTACAGGGGCCACCATCCATTGCTCGAGGCTTTCCTCTCGAATAGCTTGGACTCACGCGCCCCGGAACTTGGCGAGGTCTGTACGGTTTGCCATCACCACAAAGCACTTGACCCCCTCTTGCTCCATGGCCTTCTCCATCTCGATGATGCGCTTGGCCTCCTCGGTCTCCTCGGTGTCCCCATGGCTGGATATTTCCATCCATGCCTTGCCCGCGGGGTAGGGTAGGCCCATCGACTGAGGCAATCTGCAACAGTGTTGTCCTTCCCCGGGACGTATACGACGCTGAGGTTGAACTTGGCGAACGTCTCGTGCCACCGGGCCCTCCTTGCTGCCGGTCCCGAGGGGGTGTCGACGTGCTCCTTGTGCCAGTTCTGTAAGGACTGATGGTCCGTACAAACCACCACCGGTTGTAATTTGATGTGGCCAGACCACTTCCTGAGCGCACAAACAATGGCGTACCTCTCCTCCTCCCTCGCGGTCCAGGTTGGACGTTGGCCCTCGGCCAGGATCCGGCTCCAAAACGCCACGAGTAAGAAAAAGCGCTTTTCCCATGCTTTGAGGCATACTCTAGTTGTATTAGAGATGCACTGAGCACACAGGCATTTCTTTCTTAGTATTCGCCCAACCAAAAGTGGTGATAACACATTTTGACCTATGGAACCAAACACCCAATCAGGATATGGAGTGGACCCCTTAATCCCCTATCAATGTGAGCAATTCATCTTTTCCTGAGTCGACTGAGAACTGACATATCCAGGGCAGAGCCAATGAATTTGTCGATGTTTTCTCATGAATTCTTAGCTGTCCTAGTGGTATGCACCCTAGGGGGCTGGGCACCTCTTTTTGAGAGGTCCTGGGTTCAATTCCCGGTCAGCCTAGCTAAGTAGGAAGAGCCCATGTGACATGGCAGTGACCTCATCGCCACATGCCCTGCCACCTCAGCACATATGGGACCCAAAACAAAGAGTGCACATCTCCTGAGATGGCAGTATGGAGATTGAGTGACCATGGGGCAGTTTCCCAACTCTTTTTCCAAAACAATTCAGCTATCTTTGTGAATATGCAATCCAATGTGTCCTGAGTTGCGGTTTCTGTGAATATTCCAACATCTTTCACTGTTTACACTGCAGCCCTTCATGCTTTGATCCTGATTCTCTTCTACTTGCTTATCTCTGGCTTGGGCCATCCTGGATTGATTGTATTTCAGCAACTAAAACATTTTCATCTTCAAAAACAAGCAGCAGGAAACCCTACACCAGCAGCAAGCAGCAGGAGAGGCACAAACACAGTGTTGAAACCACTATAAACCTTTCTGGTAGCAAGAGGCAGACTGTCTCTGCGTACCGGCAGCAACTCCGCGCCGTACATCCAGTGCGCCGAGATCAGTCATATATAAGCAGAAGGGCGAACGAAGATGGACACAAAGAAAGAGGACACCGACGTGAACACAGCGCCTGAGGCACCAGCAATGCCAGCACCTGGTGAACCTGGACCTGGACCTAGTGCTGTACCTTCGGAGCCCTTACATGGGCCAGTGGACGTGGCGGAGGACTCGTTGAAAGGACTGCAGTCGGCCTTCCGGGGCCTCTCACTCGAGGAGGTGGTCACTCATCCTGTGAAGAGGAAGAGAGAGCGCGAGAAGGATGCTGGAGAAGGCATAGCAGACGAAGGAGAAGACCAAGGGCAAGACCTGACGAATGAGCCTACCTTCGAAGGCGCACCAAGCGCTTCTTGGCTCCAAGCATCACCCTCTCCTACAACCACCACACTCCCAATTCCAAACCCAGCTGCTGCAACATCCACAACTAGAACCAACCCACCTATGGCTGAGGGCACAGGCTTTACTGGTATGCCTACCTACCCTGCCTAAGGTTTGGGCCGACCTACCACTGCGTTTCCTGAGGCAACTACTGCCAGTGAGCCGGTGGCTTCCAGTTCTGCGCTGCGATGGTATGCGGCTGACTATCACCATCCTCTACCCGCTACGGCAGCCTATGTGGATGTTCCTGGGTATGCAACCTTGAGTGGGTTGAGGAGAGGACCTGAATCTCTTGGAGGCAGGAGTAGAGGATCGGGGAGATCCGCGAACAGGTCCCTGACGCGGTCGGAGATCAACGAGGTGCTCCAAGAAGCGACCTCTAAAATCGTGAGCGACCTCACTCAAGAGATTCGAGAGAAACTGGAGCCCCTGATGATACCGCCCCAAGCGTCACCTGCCTCGGTGGGAGTGTCACCCGATCGAGTACAGGCCAACCACCTGGTGGCAGGGCTGACAAACACCCTGGGGAGCCTGAGGAGCCGACTGATGCCGACCCCTGCAGCGATACCGAGAAGTCTTTTCGTACCGAGAACGGCCCAGCCGCCCTACAGCCACGTGACGAACTCTACGAGAGCCGAGCTGGACCGGCTGGGGCTGACAGCCTTGAGGGCAATGGTGGACGTGGAGCCTTATGGCTCTAGTGATCTGGGCGGAGACCCCTCCGATGATGAGCCGCCGTCTATGACTTCTGCTTCGCCCTCGGAGGACGATGACCTGGAGGACCCCGCGAACCCAAGTGGGAAGAAGAAGAAGAAGAAGAGGAGGACCGGACGCCCTGAGGGACGCAGGTCTCAGGAGGCGAAGGCTATTGCCACCTCCAAGATCGTGGTGAACCTGCCTGAGTTCACAGGCAAGGACCTCAGCGAGTTCGCTGAGAATTTTGGCCGGTTTCTCTGATTGACCGGCCAAACCCACGCTAGTGGACGGGTCAAGTGCGATCTGCTCCTGCAGTGCTGCAAGACCAAGTACCTGGAGAAGCAGGTCAGGCAGATCGTGACTAACTCTGCCACCTTTGGTGATGTGTTGGTTGCCTTGAAGAGGCAGTACCCGACCTACGAAACCGACCTCTCCATCAGGGCCGAGATCCAGAACCTGCCCGTGCTGCCCAACAACCCCAAACCTGGCAGGGTCTCTGAGCTGTTGGCTGACCTGGATCACTGGGCTGGACGATTGACGCCCGGTTCCTACAGCAGCGACGACCTGCTCTTCTGGTTGGTGGCTAAGCTCCCTAGAGAGCTATGGGACGAGTGCCGTTCAACGGCAGAGCGCAAGGCTAGATCCCTCCACTACGAGGATCTATGTGTGCTACTCCTGGAGCTGGTGCTGGAGAAGGAGAGCGACCAGCACCTGAACAACTACCGCCCTGGAGCTGGAGGCTCTGGAGGCCATGGCAAAGGGTACCAAGGATCCAGGCCTAGGCAGGGGACTACCCCCCAACACGCCCACGCCCGTATCATGGAGAACGTGAAGGAGCTCTTCTGGTGTGATGCCAGAGACAAGCAGGGCCAGCTGCAGCACGCCCCTGACTGCGAGCAGCGAGACTGCTTCGTAGTCCAGGGGAAGCAGCAGGAGAAGAACACCGGCGCCAAAGCGAAGCTGCCGGATCATTACAGGTGCACCATCACGTGTGCCTTCTGTGGGAAGGGGAAGCACTACGAGGATGAGTGCTACCATAAGCAACGCCTATCGGCGAAGCTTAGGGGTGAAGATCCTGGCAAAGGCTCGGGCAAAGGTGGAGGCAAAGGCAAAGGCAACGACTCCGGCAAGGGCAAGTCTAAAGGACGTCGACAAGGGCAAGACAAGAGTCAAGGTGGACGAGGAGGAGGCGCTAACCGCCAGCCAGACAAGGACAACAAGAACGTGGACAAGAACGGAGGCAACCCCAACTCTAATCCAGGGGGGAACTCCGAGCCCTCTGGAGGGCAGTCTGGTCCTACCACACGCTCACAGACGCAGGCCCAGAAAGAACAAGGGGCCAAGCGGGAGCACGAAGATGGTGACGACGGCAACGCTAAGAAGAGAGGCCGTTTCATGCGGATGGCCCGCAAATTGCGGAACAAAGGGTTCGAGGTGACTTGTCCCGCGGAGTTCTGTCGGGGACGCTCCGGTGGCACCCAAGACCTGGTGTTTTGGGTACGTATCCGACTAGGGGGACGAGAATACCTCGAAGTATTGGATACTGGCGCCACCATATCTATAGTGGCCAAGAAAACTTTACCTTGTGGGAGCCTGAAGAACACCATGACCACCGCGGCTATACAAATGGGGGATGGACATGTGGTGCCCAGCTGCGGGGACTGTGAAGTGGAAGTTCCTATGGGCTCCCGGACTATCGCCCATCGGTTCTATGTGACGGACACTGAGGCCTTCGACTTTGTATTGGGGACTGACTTCTTTGTGCAGCACTCCCAGATACAATCCCTGACGCTGCAAGCGCCCTACCTCCTCTACGTGGACCACGGCAGTGGAAGAGAGTCTGTGCCACTGGAGCAGTCAGAACATACCTGGAGTTGCCTGAGGCTATCGAGGGAGGAGCGCTCGAACATGATGGCGGCCCCCAAAACTGAGGACTATCAACTATTGGGGGAAGTCCTAGACCAAGGTCTGAAGGAGTTCGGTTACTCTAGAGAAGACCTGAGGTCAGAGTTGTTCGCCAGCGACAAGCAGCATGTACTAGACTTTTACTGCAGCAAGGGGAAGAACTGCAGCTACAAATTTTACTGGCCCTCTTTCGGGATGGCCTACGGGAACCCCAGGTTCAGTGAACTGGGGAAGGTCCTGACCAAGATGGCCTTGGAACGTTCCCGTATGGTCCTGTGTTCCCCCGATTGGGGAGCCCATGGGGGCAACGAGTACTGGCGAAACCTCCTGGACAGGCTGACTATCAGCTCTGTTCGGTTACCTGATGAGGCCATCTACGTGCCCCTGGGGCGTAATATGCCTATTGGAAAACCTGGATGGGGAAGTATGCTCAGCGTGGTGGACGGAGGTCTTACCTCCATCCCCTGGGAGGATCTGAACCCGACTCTGGTCCAGGCTATACAACGAGAAAGCGATGGACTCGTCTTGGGTGACTTGAAGGATCGACTACGACCTCAAGATGCTATCGAGACTATACCCGGAGGAGATGAGTACGTCCTGACTGACACCAACGCCCCCAACTCTCCCTGCCATGTACCTGTTCCTGATGGAGTCTCTGAGTGCGGACTATCCGAGCTGCCTAGCTCTATCCACTCAGATGACGAAACTGAGCACAACGCCTTCTTCGTGCAGACCTGTGTGGAGGAAGTGGAGAACGCCGAGTACGTCGCGCCACTGAAACCCCTACTGTCCATGAGGGTGGAAGACCCCGTGGATGGAGAGCTGGACCCTCGATCCAGGCTAAGGGAGTATGTGGACTCCAAGAGGAAGTTGGTGGCGAAAAGCTATGCTACGCTAAGCCTACCCGCAGCTCATGGCCACTGAAGCAAGGACGTATGGGAGATCTATCCCAACTGAAGGAGGACCTCGAACAGAAGATCACCACCTGGCAAAGGGAGGTAGATCTTAAGCTCATGAAGAGCGTGTGGGGCGCCCATGTGAGGACCCCAGAGGAGGAGAACCTCTCGGAGGAATGTGTATGTGAACCCCCTCGAGCGTGCCTATGTTGCCATCGTCCACCGGAGATGGTTGAACAAGACCTTCTATATGCCTACCAAGGGTTGAAGGACACTACCAAGGGCAAAGAGTGGGTGAAGGATCACCTCCCGACGTCTATTACGCAGGGGGCAAGCAACTTACACTCTGACGAGGACATGGAGGACAAGATCAAGCTATTGGACTCGCGGTTGCAGAAGCTTATAAGGACCTATCTGGAGGTGTTCGGAGAACTACCCCCTCCAGCTTCATGTGACAAGCTGGTACAGATGGACCTCAAGCTGAAAGCCGAGTTCGTGGGTCACAAGATCCGGAGGAGACCCTATTCAGCTCCTAAAGAGCAGGCCGACAAGATTGAGCGACAGATACAAGAATGTATCGACGCTGGCCTAGTCCTGGAGTACAAGGACGGGGACTACCCCCTACACTGCAGCCCCTGTTTCCTGGTGGCTAAACCTGGGTCTACAGCCAAACGGCTGGTAGTGGACTACGGAGAGCTGAACAAGAAAACGTTGAACCACTCAGGGTCCGTTCCCAATATGGAGTCTACCCTTGAGAAGATAGCCTCCTGTCGCTACAAGACCAAGATGGACAAGAGGAGCGGATTCTGGCAAGTTGACCTGACGCCCAACGCACACAAACTACTGGCCTTCATCACCCCTCAGGGGAGGGTGTTCAAGTGGAAGGTCATGCCGTTTGGTGTGGCCAACGCACCCGCTCTATTCCAAGAGCTGATGAACAAGATCTTGTCCATCCTACGAAGGTAGGTACGAAGGAGACCTAAGGTGCAGGAGCTTATATCCCGTGGGGCCCAGATGGAGGCTCACATCGACGATGTATGCCTCGGGACCAATACCCAGGAGGATCACTTAATCCTCTTGGGTGAGTTCTTTGCGGTCTGCCAGGAGAACCACACACGACTCAAGCTGGAGAAGTGTGAGTTCATGCAGGAGACCATGCAGTACCTGGGGTTTGACGTTGGCTATGGGTGGTGGACCCCAGCGGCCTCTAAGACCAAACCCCTGATGGATGCTAACATACGACACGAAGACGTCAAGAAAGGACATCATGATGTACGCAGCTTCATTGGGGCGTGCAACTTCTATCGCCGCCATATCAAAAACCTCACCTACACCAGCGCCATTCTGACGGACTTGATCAGGAAGAGTACTACTTGGCGCTGGGGCCCAAAAGAGCAACAAGCGTTTGACGAGCTCAAAGACAAGGTGGCCAACGCTAAGTGCTTGGGCGTGCCTAGGGCACAAGGGGAGATTGTCCTGGTGACCGACGCCAGCCATGTGGGCGGTGGTGGAACGTTGTTCCAATGGCAAGCACTAGAGAAGGAGGAGTTCGACTCGGCCATTTCCCAATGGGGGACGGAAGGTCTCAACCGAGACGGAACCCTCAAGCACAGCTACCCTGACAACAAGTCGGTCCTATTACCTCTGGGCCACTGGAACTGGAAATGGAACCAGGCCAGGGGGAACTACTCCACCTATGAGCAGGAATTGCTCGCGGGTATGCTGGTGCTATCCTCTCAAGCACGACTGTTGGGGAGTAACCCTGTGGTCTGGCTGTGCGACCAAGAACCGGTCCGCAGTTTCCAGAAGGGCCCCCCACCTGAGAAGGCCAAGCTACGGCGCTGGTGGACCTACCTCAGTCAACTACGGCTGACGGTACACCATATCCAGGGAGTGAAGAACGAGTGTGCAGACTACATCAGCCCCACCAACTTCGACGCCCTGATTGGTGCCCGGTCTGAAGCGCTGGCTAAGGAGGCGTTCAGCCGTATGGACGTCCACTTGGACCTCAACATGACGATGATACGCCCCCTGGATGGACTCCAACAATCGGAGTACCTGAAGGAGTTTGGGGATATCTACCAGCGCTTCGAGAAACGCCTTGAACCCCTCCTGGTCAACCAAGATCATTGGAAGAGGGACAAGAGCTACCTCTGGCACGAGGACCGCATCGTCGTACCTAGTGACAGAGTCCCAGCGCTGCTGAAGTGGACACATGAGTCCAGCGGTCATGTGGGTGCTGACCGTACCCTGAGGCTGTTCAAGCAGTGGTTCCACACTACGTGGACTGACGACCAACTGCGGAAAACCCTCCAGCCTATCGTGGACAAGTGCCCGTGCAGGTCCTGTAAACCAGGGGATATCAGGGACAGAGGTCTCTACTCGACCCTGCACATCCCTCACTGTGCTAACAGTGTTCTATACGTGGACTACACAGAGATGCTTAAGTTCGGGGGGTATGACTTCGCCCTCGTGGTAACCTGTGGGTTGACCAGGTTTACCAGGGTGTTCCCATGTACCAAGCACATTACCGGGGAGGAGACTATCAAGATACTTCTGGAGGAGTGGTTTTGTGTCTATGGGGCGCCCAAAGAGATCAGCTTCGATGAGGACGTACAAGTACGCTCAGATACTGGCTGGTGCAAGAGGGTCCTGAGATCCCTCAATGTCCAGGTGTCTACGGGGATTCCCTACTCGCACACGAGCGACCCCCTACGTGAGCAACAGATCCGTGTCCTCAAGGAGAATGTCAGGATATGGTGCAAAACTGAACGCACCAGAGACTGGGTGAGACTACTCCCCGTCATATCCTTGATGATGAACTCCCAAGAGAGTTCAGCTACTGGCTACTCGCCCCATGAGCTATTCCTAGGACGCCCGGCATGGTTCCTACATGCCCCCAATCCAGAGGACACCCATTCTTCTGTGGCTGAACGGGTCCAAGAGCAACAAGCAAAGGTGGACAAGGCCAAGGCTATGCTCCAGAGAGTGAGGGAGCGTCAGTGAAACAAGAAGAACAAGCACCGAGTACCGGCCACCTACCAAGAGGGGGACTGGGTGCTGGTGCACCACAGTCGACTAACCGCCTGGCCACGCTCTACCAGCGATGACCCATACTTCGGGCCGTACAAGATTCTATCAGTGGATGGACACCGTATCACCGCGCGGTGTTCTCCCCGTCTAGGGGGGACGCTGGTGTGTGCTGCACAACACCTGAAGCGCTACTATGATCCTGAAGACCTCTGTGGGGAGGAGTGGGAGCTGAACGACGAGGAAATCGCCGCCCTAGACCTGCAAGGGGCTGCCAGCCCTATGGAAGTTGAAGGGGAACTCCCCGACATGAACGCCGAGGAGATGGCTAAGGAGGGCTTCTACCTGGTGAAGTCTGTCCTACGCCACCGCTATCGCCAGGGTTGGCGCTTCCTCACCCTCTGGGAAGGGTTTGGAGTCGGAGAGGCCACCTGGGAGCCCTTCTCCGCGTTTGTTCTACCTGAGGGACACCTGAACTCAGCTCTGGTTGACTACTTGTCCGGGAAACAACCTTGGTGAGTTGCTGAGGCTTCCTGAGAGGCTTGCCTCGGAGACTAAATCTAGGGACTGAACCTTAGCCCTAAGTGTGCTACGTATGTCTGTGTGTGTCTCACTTCTCTCCCGGGCGTTGCTCCCGGAGACCAGACTTCGCTGATGTCGGACCGAAGGTCCTAGTCAGGTACTGGTACCACTCCTATGGCGCCCAATTTCTGTGCTGGCGCCTATCCTTGGGGGAAGACGGCAAAAGCCCTACCTACTAGAGGGGAGGGGTGGCCAAGTGTGCTAAGGGCATACAAAACGACCATTTTTGCTAAAGGCCAAAAGCTAACGCACTCCCCTGCCCACGAGGAAAAGCACGCGGGACAGGAGACACCACTACACTACACACCCTACCTACAGTGGCACCATCCTGGTGGGCGAGCACTTCTGCAACTGGCTCAAGCCCCCACTCAGGACTGGCTCTCCTACACGCACACTCTACTGGGTGTGGTTGAAGAACACGTCGTGGGTCTTATTGACCCTCCTGTGAAGAAGACAAGAGAACACAGCGCTGCTAAGCAACTGTGGCCTAACAGGGGACGCCACGACGTGTTTCCCCTGCTAGAGCTTGGAGGGAAGGGGTGCTCTTGTTGCGTGCACAGCGTGGATGTCGATGGAGTCGAACTGCCCTCGCCACTCCTGGCGGAGGTGCAGTCAATTGTTTTTGTGATCAGCGCCCTTGTTTGGCAGGGCAAGAAAAAAATGGCATGCTGCTGCACCAATCACCCTACCTGCCCAGCTGTAAAGCAAAGGCCAATGAAGAGGTGTTTGCGGCGGAGGGACCAAGCCACACTCCACGTATTATACGCTTCTCAGTGTGACCTATAATACACTGTCCGCAAACGCGCCCTGTCAAGCAAGCAAGCGTTAAGAGACTCCTCAGGTTCTCTTAAAGAACGTACCGAGGAGCCCCTGGGTAACCTAAACAAGGCTTACCGTGCGCATTTCGCGTGGCGTACCCTTTAACGCATGTGTGAATGCACGAGCATGCACGAGTGTACGATCCGGCTTTGGCAAACCTGCCAATCTGAACCCCAATCACGAACTCCACCAGGGGGTAGCCCCACCTCGGCTTACCTACCTTACCTACCGCTGGAGAGTGAAGCAAGGTGAGGAGAGAAACGAGGCGCAAGCGAAGAACGTCCCTATGCACTTGTGTGTATGTCTAATCACCCTGATCTGACCTCTAATCATCTGCAATCTTTCTAATCTAGCCCTCCATCATTTGTTAGCGCAGCTACAAGACTCGTTCACGGAGACAGAAGACGAGCAATGTGCATGCTGCATACGAGACGAGCACACCTGTAGTTTATATCCTGATTCATTGAAGTCTTTTCGTTGATTTTCAAATTCTTGGATTTTTGGTTCCTTCTATCAGTGTGGGTGGAATCTGTATGTTTATTTATTAATGTGTGTCTCGTCATTTTCCAGTCTACGTGAGACATACGTTTATAATCTCATTATTTCTGCATTTTCCGGCGCTTCGCTAGGAGCCGCTCCTGCGCGCCGCCTTTTTATGCGTAGGAATTTCTGGATTTAAAAAATCGAGAGATGACTATAATTCTTATAAAAATGGGGTTCTGATGCACAATTGGATTCTGCTCAGGTGTGTTGTCCTAGAAAAATTCTAGGCCGTCGTTTGACGGATTTAGATGTTGTCGCTTCGTGTTTGTGTGGATCCGTCCATAATTCTCCGATTCCTGTCTCTGCAGATATCCTCGCGAAAGCGTCGCTCAGTAGGCTGCTTTCTGGGCAAAGAAGCAGCAGCTAGGTGACTGAGCAGAACCCAAGACCCCATCAAGGGGCAATTTAATTTTTTTGACGACTACCTTCGCCCTAAGACAGGTCACAGGTCGCCAGCAGGTTTACGAGAACCCATGCGAGTGTGTATATTGTGTCTTGGGTTGGGTTTATGTCGCGCTGCGTCTTGGAGGGAGGGATGCACTTGCACATGCTTTGGCATGCTCCCAAACTAACCCAACCAAGCCACAGGAAACTCGGCAGCGCCATGAGCGCTGAGCTTTCTGTAGGAAATATTACGAACAAAGCAGCAAAAAGGCGCCAGCCATGGTGAGCGCCCATTTTTCTGTGTGAGGGAAACTATAGGTATTTTAACGTAGATGTGGAAACCAAGGAAAGGCCAAGAAAAATCCCTTTTTCCTGAAAATGCGGTAGTGGTGGCCACCACAGCAAAAGAGGGGAGTAAGAAAAAGTGCTTTTCCCATGCTTTGAGGCATACTCTAGTTGTATTAGAGTTGCACTGAGCACACAGGCATTTCTTTCTTAGTATTCGCCCAACCAAAAGTGGTGATAACACATTTTGACCTATGGAACCAAACACCCAATCAGGATATGGAGTGGACCCCTTAATCCCCTATCAACGTGAGCAATTCATCTTTTCCTGAGTTGACTGAGAACTGACATATCCAGGGCAGAGCCTATGAATTTATCGATGTTTTCTCATGAATTCTTAGCTGTCCTAGTGGTATGCACCCTAGGGGGCTGGGCACCTCTTTTTGAGAGGTCCTGGGTTCAATTCCCGGTCAGCCTAGCTAAGTAAGAAGAGCCCATGTGACATGGCAGTGACCTCATCGCCACATGCCCTGCCACCTCAGCACATATGGGACCCAAAACAAAGAGTGCACATCTCCTGAGATGGCACTATGGAGATGGAGTGAGCATGGGGCAGTTTTCCAACTCTTTTGCCAAAGCAATTCAGCTATCTTTGTGAATATGCAATCCAATGTGTCCTGAGTTGCCGTTTCTGTGAATATTCCAACATCTTTCACTGTTTACACTGCAGCCCTTCATGCTTTGATCCTGATTCTCTTCTACTTGCTTATCTCTGGCTTGGGGTATCCTGGATTGATTGTATTTCAGCAACTAAAACATTTTCATCTTCAAAAACAAGCAGCAGGAAACCCTACAACAGCAGCAAGCAGCAGGAGAGGCACAAACGGAGTGTTGAAACCACTATAAAACTTTCTCCACGGGTACCTGCGACCCGTCATCCCGGACTTGCTCGAGGACTGCCCCTACAGCATACTCCGAGGCGTCCGTCCGTAGCACGAATCCCTTGTCCGGGTCCACCAGGAATAGCCCCAGCTGCCCCAGGAGTCGCTCCTTCAGGCGGCTGAACGCATCTTCGGCCTCAGGGGTCCAGGCCAGCTTATTCTTGCTCCCCTTCCGGCCATCGAACTTCCCCACCTGCAGCATCTTGTGCAGCGGCCCCGATAGTTCTGCATACGTCCGGAAATAGCCCGAACAGTAATTGCAGAACCCTATGAAGGATCGGAGTTCGCTGATGGTCTGGGGCTTCTCCGAGTGGTGCAGGGACGCGAGCTTCCCAGGCATGGGACGGCATTGCCCGTAACCAACCACGTGACCCGCAAACTCCACTTCCTTCACGAAGAGTGAGGCTTTGGTGGGCTTGCACACCATGTTGTGCTTGTCCAGCTCGCTGAGCACTCGGCGCAGATCCTTCTCATGCGCTTTGATGAGCTCGTCCTCAGTCATGTCCTCCGTGCCGGAACCCATGATGATGTCATCCACAAAGGGGTCAGCACAGTCCCGGACAGGACCAAGTAGGTCCTCCATCATGCGCTGGAAAGCGGCGTTGCCATTCTTGGCACCCATAGGCACCACTTTCCACTGCATGGGCCCCAGCGGCGTCGACATTGCTGTGCAGGGCCTGGAGTCCGGGTGTAGCGGCATCTGGTGATAGCCGTGTTTCAGGTCTAACACCGTGAAAATCCGCTTTTTTTGTTGTTTTTGGAGGATGGTGTCGATCAGAGGAAGCGAGTAGGAGCCGTGCTCGGTTTGCTCCTTCAAACCTCCGTAATCAACAACCAACCTCCACTCGCCCTTCTCCTTCTTGGGCACAAGAAAGGCTGGGCCGGCCCACTCACTGTCGGAGGGTTCGAGCCAGCCCCGCTCAATGAACTCGGCCAACAACTTCTTCATGGCCTCGGCCCGATCGCCCTGAAGTTGGTACTCCCGATGACGATAGATCTTGGGGTTCAGCTTCAGCTGGATCCTCGCTGTGCCAAACCTCCCACGATCTGGAGGGTTCTTGTTGGCAATGCCACTGAATAGCCGCGGATAGGCATTTATCAGCCTCTCCTTCAGCTCGGCGACCTTCGGGTTCTCCTGGGCCTCTTCAGCCGCTTTCTTCGGTATCCATACAACCGACCGCACTGCGGTATGGGCCTCTTCCGGGTCCCAGTCCGACTTCTCCTCGTCCGATATGCCGTCTTCATTGTCGTGGGGAGCTCTTCCCACCAATAATCTTCGGAAATTTGCAGCATCGGTCTGGTTCTTGTCGCTACCGGCCCCCATTCTTCGAAAATCCCACGTCGGCGGGTCCGACCGAACCGGACCATCATATTGGTCCGCGATGTGATCCATGACCCTCACCACGAACTCATCCTTCTCGTACTTGCTGGTGACCAACCCCTTGTCATCCCCCCAATGCGGAGATGTGACCATGGCCCGCCTCTTCTTGGCTGCCACCCGGTCGTGCATCCCCATCAGCATGTAGTTGACGACGTGGTCAATCTCGGCGTGGGACAGGACGTCAATACCATCCATTGGCTGATCCGTCCCCTCTTTGGGCTCAAACATGACCCGCATGGGCACCGCCTCAAATCTACGGATGAATGCTTCATCACCCGTGGGCTGGGTTTGCGCCCCATCCACAAGGAAAGCCTTGGTACCCCACGCTTGACCCGGGGAGTCGATGAACAACTCCTCCTCTGGCCCGAATGACATCTCGTTCAGGGTGATGGAATCCAGCGTTGACTTGAGACCTTCCAGCGGACATGGGGTGGATCCTATGCCGGTTATGACCAGGATCCCCTTCGCCCTATCCGAGACGATCTTCTCCACCGTACGTCTGCTATTTTCCAGGGAGCCATGCCAATACATGGGCCCCCAGTCCTTCAAACCCCAATGCCTGTGCCAGGCTGAGTCTCCTCGATGCCAATGCCTCCCACACTTCCTCAAAAGTGGGGCATCCCGGGACGCGAAGACGTCCGTCTCGGGCGCTTCGGCTCCCAGCGTCTGGATCATCCTGGCATACACCTGCGGCGCCATTCCATACTCTGTGAGCTGAACTCCGCTGTCTCCTCTGGACTTGGCACCCACAGCTTGCACCGCTTGGACGATCCGATCCTCTTCCTGAGCATTCCATTGTGATGATCCGCATGCATAGTCCGTGGACAGCCATGTAAGGCATTCATTATCCTCCCGGACCAGCGTTGCACGATGGAGAAGGGCTCCAATGACGTTTCCCACCATGAAGTCATACCCCATGATCATATCCCAATCTGTAATGTCGGCCACATAGAAGTTGCCGGATAGAGTGCTTCTCTTCGCCAAATCAGGGCGGTTCAAGCGCTCATGCTCCCAGAATTCCATACTGATAGTGGCCTCATGGGTGCCGCCACCCATAATCTCTCCATTGGCCACCTTCAGGCGTACCGGTGTACGGCTGGGCTGCAGGGATTCCTCCTTGAACAACCTTCTCCGGACCAGGCTCACCTGGGCTCCCTCATCCACCAAAACATCCACCACCAACTCCTCTTGTCCGCACCGTACACGCACCTTCAAGTGCAACTGCCGCTCGTCACTCTGCGGTGTATGGACGTCTCTCACGGCATCCAACTCTAGCACATCCGGGTGCATCAGGACTTGGAGGGTATGGTCACGGATTGTGTAGATCTTGGGCTGGTCCTGCCCGTCCACGGGGCTCTCCGTGGTCGCTCCTTCCTTCTTTCCTGGTCCCTTGCCCACATACACTTCACTTGGCAGGGCGCTCCGGTGGTTGGGAGTGGCGGAACTCAGTGGTTTTGGCTCTTCTGGAGCTTCTTCTGCACCCAATGTGCCTTTGCCTTCTCTAGGATTCCACTGATTTTCGGAGGAGACACCTCCAATTTCCAACTCCCGTGGGGGCTCCTCTAGACGTGGCCTGCCGCAGGTCCCTCCTGCTGCAATCCGCTCCGACTTTGTTCACCACGTTGCTGGGCTTTGAGTTCCTCCAACGTCCTCAACATGTCCTCAGCAACCTCCTCGATCAACCTCACGCGTTGGTCTGGGCCGGGTCCTCCACCATAGCCTTTCCCTCTGCCTTTCCCTTGGCCCTTTCCGTGGCCTTTTCCACCGTCTCCGCCCTTTGCCTTCCATTCGCCAATTCGTTGTTCCTTGGGCTTCTTGTCGGGATGGGCGGCGAAGTAGGTCTTCTTGTCATCCTCATATACCTTTCAATGCCGGAGGTCATAGGCATCGTTGTTCCCCTTGCCGTAGCAGACCCAGCAACCGGTGTGCTGTGATCTGTACTCGCGGAACGAGAGCGGCGGGTTCCCGATCCTCCGCGGTTCCTTGCGGTTCTTGGTCCTTGGGTCCAGGCGGTTGCACCTGGACCTGTCCTGCCCATGCTCCTTCATATTGTGCGCTACGAACGCGAAGAAGTGGGCTTCTTCATGATTCTCTCGGGTGGTCGCAGTCCAGAGATCTTGGCCGCTTCCACTCCCTTCCTCCGCGGTGCCGACCGTGTCCCCCTTGACCTCTCGGTGTTGGCAATCTTCCCGATGACCTCGATGTCCTTGGCCCTGTCGATCCTGCACGTGGGCCTCGTTCTTGGCGTTGAGCTTCAGCTCCACCGTGATGTACTTCACGATCTCGTCCAGGCTCATGCGGGCGAAGGTGACCTGCATCCTCAGCGGGTCTCCGCGCCTCCATTCCGCGTTGTTGAGGCGCATCAGCCTTTGGCCCATGGTGTCGCCAAATACCTCAACATAGACAGCGTTCTTCAACCCCAACATTCGGCTGGGCTCGCCGAGGTTCTGCCGGAAAAACTCCATTATTCCGGCGTGGGTGTCCTCCGATGCCATGATCCGTACGGCCACGCGCTTCTTTGCTCTCTTCTTTTCCTCGTCCTCCACTCTCTTCTTCCAGTGGCCAGGGAGGACGTCCTTCAGCAGGTGTCGGATCTCGCTGGAATCGTTCCAGTCCTCCACCAGCTTGAGGCTTCTTCGGTACTTGCGGATGTACCTATTCCATTCCCGGACCCTCAACTCCAGCGGCAGCGGAATGGACCACAAATACTCCAACTTCTGGTTGGGGGCGTCCACTCGCTCCTCGTCCTCCAGCCACTGGAGGCAGGCCTGCTCCGTCTGGATCAATCCCTCGCGGATCTGATCCCTGAGCTCCTCCTTCAGGTCCTGCGCCAGCCTGTGTGGCAATGTCCGACATACCCACTTGTCCCTTGGCGCTCCCTTCATCTCGCCGACGACCTCCTCGGCGAAGTCCTCCGAATCCAGGATGAAGTCATCCAGGTTGGAGGGCTTGCCATCGTAGTAGGGGATTTTGATTCCCCTACGGTCGTCAATCCTGATGGCGTCTCCGACGTCCGCAGCCACCACTCCACCGAGACGGGGACCACCTGTGGCCGGGGGGTGTGAGTACACTCCCCGTACCTCCCTCTCCTCCATGGAGTGCGGTCCAGTTGGGCCTGAACCCATGGGGTTTGGGATGGGGTAAGGACTTGCTCCATCGGCTGTTCATATCCCCGTAGTGGGGTCCTTCACCCACAGGTTTCCGCCTGGATGGCCTCGACCGTGTCCGTCGGCCCTTTCCATGGTTCGCCCCTGCATGGTCTGGATCTCCTCTTCCGCATAAACTGCATGGGCAGTAATAGCGGTCGGTGGATCCTGGGCGGCATGGGACATCTGTACCGTCAGGCTCCTCGGGTCCGTGGTTGCGTGCTCTTCCTGCATGGACCCAGCCGGTGCCATATGCTCCCCGAGCATTATGGGTTCGCTGAACATGGGAACAAACGGCAGCGCACCCGGGTCAACAGGCGGAGGCGCGTAAGGTGCCTCTGCAGGGCCGCCCATGGGTTTCTCCATGGTGCTCCTGAGGGTGTTAACCCGCTCCAACAGCTCTGCCGTTGCGGGCCTTGCCGGGAGCTCCGGACCCGAGGCGAGGGGTTGTAACTCCTCTAGCCTTTTCAGGCGTCCCAACATGTCCTCCACCAGGTGGAGGAGGCTGTCCACTACTCACTGCTGCTTCTGCAGGGCCATCTCGGGCTTCTCCCGGTACCGGTCCTGCTCCGCTCGCAGCTCTGCCATGTCTCTCTCCGCTTCTGACTGGTCATCCAGGATCCCAGCGATGTCCTCCTCTAGGCCGTCCTTCTGGTTGTCCAGGCGGTCGAGGTGCTGCACGATGGCGTCCATCCCCATCTTTGGGTACTTGCCGATGAGGAAGGATACGTGCTCGCAGTGGCACTCAACGTGCTTTCCACCTGATCCGGCGTATCCCACGGTTCCCGGCGCCTCGGACTCCTCCGCCATGGGTGTGTCGCCCATGTTATCCCGCGTTGGCTCCGTGTGCCGGACCACAGGCGCCGTTCTGGCTCTGGTAGGCCTCTCCAACGCCTCGACGTCATGCTCCAGGCTGGGTTCGGGGGATGTGTGCGCCCTTGTGCGCGGTATGGCCATCTGCTCCGACTCCGAAGGGAAAGCGGTCCGATAGCCATCGGAATGCCCCTCAGAATCTGCAGCTTACCACAGCCTGACCGGGCTGGGATCCGTCTCCATCACCCTGGCTTCGGACGCTGGTTTTGGGGACCCGCGCTTCCGGTAACGCCGGGCCCTGCCGTTGCTGCCAGTCTGCTCCAACTACTCCGCAGCGGAGCGGAGATTGCAAGCCTTGCGGCATTGCCTTTCACACATGGAGGCCAGGTCCTCCATGTCTAGCCCATGTCCTGCAAGGGCTCTCCGTTCTGAGCATCTTCGCTCTTCTCGGGCTTCCAAGTCCGGCGTCGACTCCACGGACTCGACAATCTGCACCCGGGGACTCCTTGGGCAGGGCTCATGAGGGCCCAAGTCCTCGGTGCGGTGGTAGGGGGCAGGTACTCCTCTGCTACCATAAAGAAGGTCCCTACCAGGACCGGCCCCTGCTGTACCCCTTCCACCATTTCCTGTCACTCCTATATTCTTGCTTCTCCCCAGGTTCTGCATGATCTTGCCCTATCCTGCACAATTTCCCACAAAAAATAGTAAAATGTGGCTCCTTCACACAAATCCCGAACCCTTGCAACAACCAACTGCCAAGTACAATGGCTCCAATCCAAAGAATCCACACTGAGGGCTTCCAAGGGTGTTTGAGGTCCCGCGTTGACACTCAACAACTCCTTTCAACACGCCGGTCGTCTCACGGTGCACACGGAGACATGGGCGTTGGGCATGTACATAGAATTGCACCAATAGAATAATGGAAAAGGAAGCCCTGAAATTGGCATATGAACACAAATCAAGCAAAATTGGGGAAAGATGGAAACATACACAATCACAGCCATAGACCCCTCATTCCCTGGACTCAGGACCTTCTCTTGACTCGCCAACATGATGCCCTGAATCAAGTCAAATAAGATGGCTAAATGCCATGTGTCAAAGGTCACTACACAAACCCCAAAAATGTGTTCACTCCCAAGCCTCTAAATCCTAGCCCAATAGGGGACGTGGCGTGTCATGGCCTAGAGTGGCACTCAGGACCATGCCCTACCCTGACATATTTTTGGTTGGGCTTGGAGTCGATTGGGCTTGGGGAATTGCCCCATGAAGATGACCTCAAAACATAGCAAAATTAGGCATATCACACCATAATGCCCAAAATTCAATTATATACTCAAAAATGCATACGGCAAATGTTCAAATGCTCCATACATGTGTCAAACCGGAACATAATATACAAGGGTGATATAGACAAAAGGTCCATGCCCAAGATCATCTCAACATTGGCACCCAAACCACTCCTGATATACACATGCCATGCTTCACAACTCAACTCACGAATGTGAGACTCAATTTTGTGAGGCCTTGTGTGCCACGCCAAAGTGACCACGTGATGCGGCATATGGTGAGGTGCAACACTGAAGCACATGCCAACACATAAGCAACATACCATAGTTCACAGATATCTGGGCACTTTACTGTTAGCCGACCATTTGAGCACATAAAATACAAAAATGAGCATAAAATGAGGTAAAAAACATGCAAATGTTGCCAAATTCAAGATAATCACAATAGTATGTAACTTCCCTCACCCATGGTATCTACATATGGTTCAAAACACAATTGCCTGGGACCATTTGCAAACAATCCCCCCACTTGCATCCCCACATGAACGCATAGGGACACCTTCGAACCTCCTCACCATACGCACCATGAAAATGGGAAAATTGATAGTGGCGCTTATGGGCCGCTCCGTAAGGCTTCCCACATGCACTATATGTGCGGTGGACTTGGTCTAGCGCTATGGAGCTCACCATTGGGACATGGGAGAAGCCCTTGCCACGTATGACTCCACATATCTTCCTACAAACGGAGATATATAACATGGGCGTGAGCATAGGGAAGCACATACCATGCATATAACACATACCCTCAAAAAGTGGCTCCCACCATGGTATGCCATGCCCCTCCATGGACATGACTTCACGTTAAACATACGTAGGAACCCAAGGAACGTTTCTATGCAACACCAACACTCATGCAGTACACTCGAAAGTCGCATTCAAATATCTGGTTGCATGGTCCAAGAGTTATAAATCAATTTCTACCCTCTTGACCATTATCCCTTGCTACACATAACATTTGTACACATCAAAAGCGTCTTACGCTCCCTAAATCAAGTTGAGACCACGGTGATTCCAGCCCATATCTCAGAATTGAAACTCCTCGCAGTGAGCTGGAGATATGATGTTTCAAAGTGGCACCACGAATCAGTTTTGTTTCGCCTATATCTCCAAGGAAAATGGAGGAGACAACAAAAGAAAGGTTGATTCGTGATCAGGGAAAAACGTAGGACCACTCGAAATTCATCATATCCAGTGCGGCGACCTCGAAATCGAATAACCGATTCTGAATGTCTGAAAAAATCAGATTAATTTTGCGAGTGTATAACATGAAACTTGCGGAAGCAACGAACCCTTTTCTGATGAAATTTAACCCTTCATCGGGGTTTCTGCTAAAATATCTGGAAATAACAGTTAACCAATCGGTTACCGCAAAATCGCGAGCCAACTGACAGTCGCCGAAACATTGACAATCAGAACGGATAGCTGAAAAATTACAGAAACATTATGATAAAAAAACCCTGTTGATTCCTGATATTTTGATATAAAAATCTCAGCCGGCGGCGCCTCGGTATTGAATATGGCCGCTCATAGCTGGAATGGCCAAGCCTATCACACTATCACATCAGGTTAGGTCTGGTGGATGGGAGAGTATGATATCAGCCAATGGCGGCTTGCCGGCCCATAGATACACACCCCAAGTGACCCAAAGATGGCCACGTGGGTCCGAACCGGCTTCACCAGGTGAAACAATTGAGTATAGGGGTCGTGAGGTGGGAGACCACTAGGCTTAACCTACAATCCCTAGGAATCCGTTTTGCCCAGGTAGAGGTGCACAGGAAAATTGACGTTTGCAGGCAGTTGCACTAAATTTTTGCCAGTTGCACAGAATTGCACTACAGTTGCACAGTGCAATCCCTGTGCGACCGCGCTGGCGCCGTCGTGGTGTCTGCCGCCGTTGCTGCCGCATTTTAAATTGCACAAGAAATTTACTAGCCATTTGCCAGATTTGCAATAGTTTTGCAAGAGAATGCTATTTCCAAGTTCATGAGAACTACTTACGATAGTTTTAGCGGCCAGGACTTGATGGATGACCTTGTTGGACTATTTACCGCAACGGCACCGGATACCGCCCTATTGGATCGCCTCAATGAACGCATGAGTAAACAAAAATGATACAAGAAACGTGCAAAGGACGCCATTCGGCGGGTCTATACACCTAACGAGGATGTCCCCCTCGTTATGCAGCTTGAAATGCCAAAAAAGAAGGTAATGTTTATTGCTATGTATCCTTTTTGCGTTATTGATGCGTTGTGCAACCGCCCTTCGTGGTGTACAAGTGGCCAATTGCACACTTTCGAGGCCATATCATTCTCATACATCGTCTAATGTGGTTGTTCACTCCATTCGGAATACATACATACTCTAACTTGCACAATAGGACACCGTACACTAGATTGATGAAAATAGTGTGATAATGCCGATGTTACGCTTTGTGCAAACATGTGTGCAAGTAGTGTATTGCACCGTATGCACACGGTTGCACTTGTGCAACCGCCAATATATACCTCTTGCTTTCTAGGTACAAGAATCTTATCGGTTTGGTATCCAAGCTTCGCAACGATGGGAAAGAGCCGCTCATCTCAAATTGAGAACACCCCTTTCCATCGTATGAGGCTTTCATGATTGCTTGGCGGGAGCTTGAGAGCAAGCAAACCCTAGTCCCAAGCGATTAGAATGGGAAGGTAGGTGTCCGTTGGGATCTTGATGAGTTCTTTAAGTATATCTCTACTCAAGATGATTTGCCTGATACAATGAGGTTCCCTCCTTTGGACGGGGAACGTCCATATGTTTGAATATGCATGGCCTGCTAGGCCGTCTCACACTGGCTTTGAGTGGTCGGACCGTCATGGGTCGGAGGTTGGTCAAAAAAATGACAAATGCTTTTTCAAAACCAGGTTGCCAAAAGTTCTAGGGCGCAACCTGGTGCCACCGTATAATTTTTTGAAACTGTTTGGACCGTTGAGAAGCCTGAAGTGTCTACTTTCTGAAGATGCCTGGCTGTGCTAGACATCTTCAGCCTGGTTTGGAGGGGCCAACCGTCATGGGTCGGAGGTGGAACAAAAAGGACAAAATTTTCATTTTTCAAAACCAGGTTGCCAAAAGTCCTGGTGGGGTAACTTGGCACCACCGTGGAGTTTCTCCAATCTGTTCGGACCGTTAGAAAGTTTGAAGAGGTGGACTTTTGACATTTGTATGTTTGTGCCAGTCCTGACACACCATTTTGGAGCTGTTGGACCGTCAAGAGTCGGAGGTTGGTCAAAAAGTGACAAGATGTTTTTTTCAAAACCAGGTTGCCAAAGGTCCGGGGGGGGGGGGGGTAACTTGGCGCCACGGTGGAGTGTTCCCAATCTGTCTGGACCGTTGGAAAGCGCAAAGTGTCCACGTTTTTGATGTGCATGACCGAGCTAGGCGGTCTCACAGCGGCTTGGAGCGGTCAGACCGTCATGGTCATGGGTTGGAGGTTGGTCAAGAAAATGACAAACTTCTTCTCTCAAAAACCAGGTTGCCAAACGTCCAGGGGGGGGTAACTTGGCGCAACCGTGGAGTTTTCCCAATTCGTCTGGATCGTTGGAAACCCAGATTGTCTACTTATCGAAAACTCATCGCTGTGCAACGCCATCACACAGGAGCTTGGAGCGGTTGGACCGTCAAGGGTGGGAGGTCGGACAAAAAAATGACACAATTTGTGTTTCGACATGTGCCTGGGTGCCGTACGCCGAGCGTGTGGAAGTCTTGTGCAAGTGGTGTGCAACTTGTGCAAGTGGGTTGTTGCATTGTGCAACTACAAGGTGCGCACTGGGTTCTCATCCTTCTTTCCGTAGCGGTTGCGCATGGGTAACCGTGGACCAACAACTCGGACAACTCCAATAACTCCTACAACTCTCACAAGCAAGCGGGAGCGGAAGGACTGGAGCGTCAAGTATACCCATACAAGCAAGTGGGAGCGGGATTCAAGCGCCAAGTAGTAGTGGGGTAACAACCACGAAGAAGCCGCAAGTTGACGAGCAAGTGACCAACGAACCAACCAAGCAACCGAGCCCGCCTCGATTGCAACCCCACTTCCCGTGTAAAAGCGAGGTTTGGTCCAACATAGTTGTCACATGGATGCCCCCCTCGCGGATGAGAGTTTGGAATGGCGGTGGCTCCTGGATGTGACCCCAAACTATTTGTACAGGCGCTCGTGGTATCATTGGCTCAAGAAGTGCCGCCAAGTCGTCACTCGGGATTTATCACGTATCCGGCGCAACAATTTTGGGAGGCACTAGGCCCACAGCGAATGCAAGGACGCCACGAGGCCAAGCGGTTGCAGCCGTTGCACATTCAAGTGGACCGCCAACAACACCCCTTCCTCTCCGTGCAATGGCGCCCACCTACACCCCTGTTGAAAAGGTGTGCAACCGGTGTGCAACTGTGTGCAAGTGCCATGTTGCACACGCTCCATGTGACAATGGTCGTAGGAGGTGTGGGCAAGCGGCCGATGCTGCAACGAGGATGATGTTTAGCGTTTATTTGTTCGATGGACTTGCATCGGATGCCCCGTTTAGGCTCCTACACATAAATTCGTTAGTTTTCGCTTTGGATTGCGGAGTGTTTGTCAACGCGACGTTGTTGTGCCACCACACACTTGAACACCTTGCACTTGTGTCAGCGCCCTTCATAGCTCACAGCGATGGACGTGCCGACCGTCATGTTGATTTGCAACGACCGTGGCCCTGGTATGATTGTGAGTGGAGCGTGGCCACCAATCCCAATTGACAAATGGCAGCTCACTATGGATCCAAGAAAGGTGGAGGAATGTAGGAAGAAGTGGAAGAAAGATATGAAGGCCGCTCTACGGGAGTTGGATGGGGGCCTGGGAAGCCCCGATCAAGTGACGAAAACGCAACGAAGGGTCCGGTTGGAGAAGGCCACGCCTCACCTGTCTTCCCCACATGATTTTCCGTTGGATTTGGCAACGGTTGCCTCGGCCCACATGCACACCCCAATGACGTTGCTGGAAACGTTGGAGAATGAGTTTGTCCTCAATAGTGAATTGGACACCCCCATTGTGGATGACAGTGATTCTGCAGCCACTACTGAACAAAAGCCAATGAAGATGGAGAAGCAAGAGAAGCACGCACCCCCACGGCCACCGCCTGTTCCGCAAGCAGAGACTCGAGGTGGAATCAGATAGCGATACCAGGATCAAAAGTGAGGCACATGAGGAGAATTCCGCACAGAAGAAGAAGAAAGGAGATGGAGGCAAGAGCCTACAACCGAAAGCGCCAAAGAAGAAGAAAAACCCAAAGGCCACGTTACCGCCAGAACCGCAAGCATGGCAGGAAAATGAGAGCTGGAACCAGGCTCAGAAAGAATTGGAGAGCCCAAACGAAGCAAACCACCATGGTGCTCCAGATGCAAATGAGCCGGCCGCACCCGAAAAAGCCACATTTGCTGCAGAGGTCTGACACCGTCGTGTTTACTCGCATTCCATGTTACATAGCTTGTGCAACTAGTGTGTAACCCTTGTGCAATTTGTGCAAGCGGTCACTCTCACACCGTTGCACATACTTGCACACCCGTTGCACATCTTACCTTCGTAGGACATGGCAAGGCAACAGCGGAAGGAGGCCGCGGACAAGCGTGCGGAGGCGTGCAAGAAGTTTGGCCTTCCGCCCGGTTGCTGTGTACACTGGTGACGCAAGTGTGGCCATGGCGCAAGAGGGCAAGAGCGGTGAGGCATCCAACAAGAACACGCCCAACAAGGAGGGTTTGGATGCAACGCAAAAGCTATGGAGCTCCCTACCTCCGCAATGACTAGCCGACACGCTCGTTCAGAAACTACGTCATGCAAGGGATTGGGAGAAGATTGAGAGACATGGCACTCACTATCTGAATCTCCTCCTTGGGGCCGTTAAGGCATTTCCAAGCTTCCGCAAGGAGATTGCAATTTCCGCACAGACCTCCAAAATTGAGCCATTGGTGCAATGTATAAATGAATTGGTGCAAGAACACCTCCCCCATTTGTCATACACAGGCATTGCTCTTGTGCATTGCGCGGGGAGAGCGCCCATGAACCTTCATACTCATGGCGGCGACGATTGTGCTCTCATAGGCGAAATCACCATTGGTTATTTCGATGGGGGATACCTTTTCACGACAGGTTTTCCCGGAGGGGGGGAAGTCAAGGCCCATGCATGGGCACATTGGGGGAAGCGAATCATATGGGGACGCTTGGTGGATGCAAGAGCCGGCGTTCCCTTCAATGGATATCATTTGCATGGACCTACGCGTTGCCGTGGGGAACGCTATGCTATTGTATGCTACACAAGTGCATTGTGGGCACACCTGACGCCCGCCATCCGACAAGGACTCCTTGAAATGGGGTCTTTTAGGGTGATGACATGTGATTCCAATGATGGGGGATGCTTTTTTCCTTGTGCTACTTGTGATTTGTAGTGCATCGTCCAAAGATGCTCGCATTGAATGGATTCTTCATTTTTTGTAGTACAGCGCGCACCGCGCGTAGCATGGTGGTTGCACACGGTTGCACATGGTTGCACAAGTGCAACCGGTGAAAATGGGTGGTTGCACACACCAATGGGGGTACACAAAAATCGGTTTCAATGTGAAATGTTGTGGTGTTTGATGCCGAAAAACATGGTTCTCCTTTCTCTATAACCTGTTCATTACAAGGATACCCTGAAGGCAAGGTCCCTTTGGTTGGGATGGCATGTCCAAGGGGATGGTCTTTTGCACTGTGTGTCCCCGCGTTACCCCCGGGGCACTGGGGGTATTTTTCAAGGGGATGGTTGTGCAAGGGGGCGGTTGCACAACCCAAACATTTGGGACTTTCGGGGGGAGAGGTTACGTACGTATGGAACAGACGTATGAGGCATGTGAGTGGTTTGTGTCATAGTCCACTGATCGAATATGCCATGGGGGATCCAGTGGCACCCAAAAACAACCAAAAGAGAGGGCCAAATGAAAGTTTGGGTTCGATGTGCAAGGGGTGTGCAAGTGGCCTATTTCACAGTTCATCACACGGGTTGCACACTAGTGTCGCCATCTCTGGGAACAAAACGGGTTTCAAGGGAAGGCTCAAGGCATGAAATGCCTGTTTCATTTGGTTATAACCTCGATAAAGGAAGATACGTCCGCTCAGTTGAGTGGTAGGGGTGAACTTCATGGGGGGCTAGGGTTATAACCCTAGGTACTTTGAACAATGTACGTGAAGCTTCAAAAGAGTGATAAAAATGGTTCAGTGTTAGTGTTCATTACTTCTCAAGGAGTAGGGAAGGACTTGGCCTGTATCAGGTACTCCAAGAAAGACATGGTAGTGACTTTTTTATACTCTTCGCATAGTCACACGTCGTCCTCCTTTCCCTGTGCACGCATACACACACTCTCTCTCTCCCTTCTCTACAGGTAACCAAGAAAGCGCTTGTGCCTGCCTGTCTTGCTCTTACGCTAAAGTGAGGTTGCTTGAACCGTTAGGCTTTGTTCTGTGCTGTGTTTTTGCTGTTCGCGTTAGTGCCTCTCCTGTAGGTGACAGTGTGCAAGAAGTATCATACACACGATGCATTAATCACTTAGGGTTCTTTTGAATTGTTGTACAGTTGTTGAAGCGCTAAAGGTTGCTCTTGCGCGTGTTTGAAGCGGCATTCACATGTTGTGCACGGTGAGTAAGGTAAGTAAGCCCAGTGCACGGTCACCTCCAGGTTGAGTATGTTGGGCTGACCTGACCTAGTCGCCACCTCATGTCCTGTGGGTGCATGAATAGGCACGATGCTTTAAGAGGACTTAGGCCACGCGCTGTGCACGCGGTATACCCTTCTTCAGGCTACGGGGGATCTGCACTACGTTGTATAAGAGAACAGGCGGAGTCCTTAAGCTTGCTTGCCCGATAGGGGTAGTAAGGGAACTGAGGTTTGAGGTTTGAGGTCTGAGGTTTGAGGTTTTGGGTACTAGACGCCTTTCGGCCCCGGGGGGCCACCTGGTTGCGCCAGGTGATATCCTCCCCACCGGCACCTAGTGGGGGGCCCTTCATGACACACCTCCTGCCTGGTGGCGGAGGTCCCCTGGGTTCACGGGGCTCGGAGCCCTGTCCCTCCCCGCCTTCCCCTTCTCGCCACTCCCCGGTCAGTGCGTCACTTAGCAGCCGTAGCTGCAGTCGCTTACCCACTACGCCCCCCTACTTTGTGATCACTCGGGGTGCCGGCGCCGCCGGGCCCGTGCTACTGGGTTGTCGCCAGTGGGTCCCCCATGGGCTGGCGCGGAGGCTGCCTAGCCACGGCGCTGGTGCATGGCTCGGTGTGCCACTACTGCCTTGGCGGGTGCAGTGCCTTTTTCGTGTCCGTGCGGTGCTCGCAACCCGTCCGGGGGTGGGGCCAGTGCTGGTTCCAGGGTTCCTGTGTCTCTTTCGTGCCCCCCTCCCCGCCCCCGCGTTCCCCGCGCTGTGTGTGGCGGGTTGTTCCGTCCGGGTGTCCCTTACCCTAGCTCGCCGGTACGCCATTCCATGCCGCCCATGCGTTCCGCGGGCTCAGTCCGGTTGCCCTTGTGGTGCTCCCCGCGTGCCCTTTGCGTGTGGGAGCGCTCGCGCTCCTGCGGCGTCGGCGCCCCTCCCCCCTCCCAAGGTCGCTGTGGCGCGAGCACCTCGCATGGTTCCGGTGCAGGGCGCCGGTAGGGCCGTTCCATGCGGTCCGTGCCTCTCCGCGTTTCCTGTCTGGGTCCCGTGCGCTGTCTGGCTAGCTTGGGGGGGGGCGGCCCGGTCCCTTTGCCCCCGTGCCTGGCTCTGAGTTTTGTGCCCCCTTGTGGGTGGGCCTGGGTGGGGGGGGGGGGGCGGCCTGTGAGCCGGCCCCCCGCGGAGGCGTGGTCAGGGAGCTCCGAGGGAGGGGGGGGCCACTCTACCTCCGTCCGTCCCCCCGCCTCCCTTGAGCGGGCACCAAAGCGGCTGTCATCGGTGTTGCTCAGTTCATGGAGGGCGTGTTCTCCATACTGTTTCGGTTCGTGTCCACTTGCCGACCCCGGATGCGGTTCGCGAGGTGCCCTTGTGCGCTGGCGCGGGACTGCCAGCCCGTCCAGGCCACCCTGGGTACGGGCGGGTGGCGGTGTGGGGGCGCGTGGCGTATGGGCCTAACGGAGCTCTCCCCGGGGTGCTGCGGCCCTCTTCGGGGGGGGGAACCTCCCCTGGCCCGGCGGGGAGGTAAAGGGTCGGCGCCCCCTTGGCTCATCTCCAGCATCCGGCGGGCTGGAGAGGGGGGGAGAGGGGGGAAATGGGGGGAGGGCGCGCCGTGGTTCCTCAGCGCCCCCCTGCGGTCCCCTGGCCCGGTCCCCCTGCGGCCGCGGGAGGGGTGGGTTGAAGGTCCCGGCCCAGGTCCCTCCTGGGCCGGCAGCGTGCCGCGGCTGGGTCAGTCTTGGGGGGGGGGGGCGGTCGGTGTGCCGCCCCCCTTCAGGGGCGCGGTTGGGGAGTCCCAGGGGGCGGGGGGCGCGCGGTCGTTCTGCCTCCGTCCGTTCCTCTGCCTCCCTCGGGCGGGCACCAAAGCTAGCCTCATTGGCGTTGCCCAGTCCATGGAGCGCTGGGCCCCCGTACTGCATTGGCCTGTGTCCGCGTGCCGCCGCCCGGATGTGGTCTGCTGTGTGCTCTTGAGCGCCGGTGCAGCACTGGCGGCCTGTCGTGGTTACTATGGGAGCGGGCGGGTGGCAGACTGCGGGGCCTGCAGCGTACGGGCCCAGGGGCGCCCTTCTCCGTGTGCCACAGCCCTCTCGGGGGAGGGGGGGGGCTCCTCTGGTCCGGCAGAGGGGATGCGGGGCCCGCGTCCCCTTGGCCGGCCTCCGGCTGCCCGTGGGCTGGGGGCGCAGAGACGGGGGAGGGCGGGGGGTTGCGCTGGGGCCCCCCGCTGTCCCCCTTCGTTCCCCCGGTGCCGCCCTCCTGTGGCTGCGGGGGGGTGGCCTGACGGTCTCGGCCCAGGCCCACCCCTGTGGCCAGTGGCTCCGGGGGGTTAGCCGATGGCGGGGGGGGGGGGGGGGGCTGGAGGAGGACGGGGGACTGGCCCCTGATCCCGGGGGCGGGCGCCCGGCGGGGGGGGTTCCCCGAACCGCTGGCCCCGCTGCCCCCCCTCCCGCCACCGGGCGCCGGGCTGTGGTGCGGGCCCTTACCCACGGCCCCCCCGCTCCTCTCGTTGCCGTCGCCTTGTTGCGTGGTGCCAGCAGGGGGGGAAGAGGGGGGCCTGCAGTCGCTGGGGGCGGCGGACCGGGTCAACGGTTGGTGGTCGGCGGGCCGCAGATCAGAGGGGCTGCCATGTTGGGTGCCTCCGCGTGTCCATGGCCCCCGCCATCCCCTCGACCGGGGGCAGCGCGTGTTCTCTCGCTGTGCGGACGGCGGGGGGGCGGGGAAGGTGCTCAGATTGGGGGGGGCCAGGCCTGCCGGGGGGGTGTCCCGCGCTGTTGGTCCTCCTCCTACCCCCCCTGTCCGTCACCTGGGGTTCGGGGTCCGGCCTGACCATTGCCGCTGGGTATGGCCGTCACTTGTGCCACCGCTTGCGTGGGCGCTGGGGCTGCGGCGGCGGCGGGGTCCGCGGGCGGTACTGCCAGTGGGTGAGGGCGGTGCGCAGAGCCCGGGGTAGCCAGTTGTTGGCCTCCGCGTCCTTGACGCGGAGCACCGCCCCCCCCTCCGGGAAAGCCGGCCATGTCGGCTCCCGGTCGGGCCACGCCACCCGCATAACAGCCCGGAGGGCCCATTCGTGGTCCTCCCGGTCCACCAAACCCCCCTGGGGGTACTTTTCGGGTTCCCCCAATCCCCCCGGAGGAGCAGGGCATCGAAGGGCTCATTCCTCAACCCCCTGGTGGTCCCTGAGGTGGCCCAGCTCAGCCACCCATACACCTTCATCACCAGGGGGAGGGCCTCGCCCCGCGGAGGGTCGGGCACCGCGCGGCAGTCCCGGGCCCAATCACCCCGGGCCCCCTCTGCCCCCCGTGCCGGCTCCGCCTGCGTCTCCTGCGCTTTTTGCGCCAGCGCCGCGCCCGACTCCCGCGCCACCTGGGCAGCAACGATCCGCGCCAGCTCCGCCCCCGGCTCCCATGCCGCCGGGGCGGGGCCGCGCATGGCGCCGCGGTGCGGGTCGGGGGCCGGCTGGTATGGGGGTCGGGGGGGTTTGGGTTGGATCAGGTCTGCCGCGTTGGCGTAGATGTTGTAGAGGTGGTAGTGGTGGCGGGCCTGGTGCGCCGGCATATGTTGGATACCGGGGGGGATGCACCGTACCGCCTTGAGGACTGGTTGCGGGGGCGCCCCGCCCCCCGTCGCTCGCCTTTTGCGCTGCCCCTCCCCCCCTGCCCGCTCCTGCCGTGTCCGTCACCAGGGGCCTACTTCGGCCTTCCTCTCCTTGCTCCTGGGGCCCCTTCCGGCCCCTACACCCTGGTTTGGGCCCACTCCCTCCCCCTTGCCCTCTGCTCTGTGTCGCGGGTCCCGACATCCGTCACTTGCGCCCCTGCCTGTTCCGCTGACGCCCGTGTCCCTCCCCTGTCCTTGGTTCTGTCCCCGCCGCTGCCAGCGCCCTGGCCCGCCCCGTGCGCCCTGCTGCTGCTGGCCTTGGCTCCCTGCCTGTGTCCTTGCGTCCGTCCCCGGGCGCTGCTGATCGCGCCCCCGTCCTTCCCGTGCCCTTGCCCTTGCCTTGTACTGTGCCCTGTGTCCCTCCATCCGCTGCCCGCGCTGCCGGCGCCCTTCCCGTGCCCTTGCCCTCTCTCCTTGCCGTGTGCGCCCTGGCCCGTCCCCTGCATTTGTCCCTGGGCGCTCTCCCTGTCGCCTTCCGCCCCTCGCCCCGCGCTTCTGTGGCCGGCACCCTGCCCTGCCCCTGCACCGTCTCGCCCCTCCTGGACCACGCGCCCGGCGTCCCGCTGCCGCTGCAGCTGCAGCAGCGTGATGCCCGGCGGCGTACGCTGGGGCACCGGGGGGCGGACGGGCCGCAGCCTCCCCTTGGGGAAGGCGGCCTTTGGCGGGTACAGCTTGGCCGGGCTGGTGTGGTTGTGGCTGGGCCTGGTGTGGGCGCGGTACTTGGCGCTCTCCCTGCCCTCCGCATCGGCAGTGGCGGCTCACGGCGAGGCGCTGGGGGCCCGCGTGGGGCTTGACCCCCGCGCCAGCAGCGTGCTGGGGGCCGTGGCGCGGCTGGCTGGGGACGCGGTCTCAGCTCCCTGTGCATCCAGGGGGCTCCTCCGGGGGCGGGGCGGCAGGGCCGCGGACTGAGCTGCGGGGGCGGCCTCCCTGGCTGGCACGGGCTCCTGGTCCGGCGACTCGGGGTCGTTGGGGGCTGCCTGGGGCTGCTTGGCCGGCGGCCCAACCGGCACCACGGCCTCTGCCAGCCGCCGCTGCTCGCGCTCCGCGAGGGTCTCCCCCGTGTATACCGCGGAGACGGGGGAGCGGGAGCGGGACCGGCGGTGGTGGCGGTTGTCCCACTGGCGGGTGTTATCGGAGTCCGACATCACTGTTACCCTGGTAGGAATGCCTGGTGGCAGGTGTTCCCGTCCCACTACCTCCTAGTGCATCAGTGGTGTGCCGTGCGCAGTGCCGTGTGGTGCTGCGGTGGGGGAGTGGGGGGGGGGGGGCTGGTGCTGGTGTCAGTTCCGGGTGGTCAGGGGTCGGCGGTCATCCACCGGCACTGCGGTGGTAGGCAGGTGAGCCACAGGGCCCACTCGTGGCGCCACAGCCCCCAGTCCGGGGAGGGGCTCAAGGCCCTGGGCCCCCGGGGGTCGTCGCGTGATGCCGGGGCAAGCCGCACCAGGTGGACCCCCGTAACGGCGGTGACCTCCTGTGTTCGCAGGAAGGCGTGCACTCCGTCCCGCGCCTCGGGCGCCAGGAGGTGGAGACGGGGCCCGGGCGCTGCCCCGTAGAGGTGGGTGGGGGTGAACCCCAGGGGCAGTTCCGGGTCCCCGCGGGTCGCGACGACGAGGAGGAGCTGGGGGCTGCCCGGGCGTTATTGCCCGGAGACTTTCCCTCTGTGGTGCGCATCCCTGGTCCTGGAGAGAGGGGGGGGCAGGCGCGGGTCTGCCCAGCCGCGGGGCGCGTGCGTGGCCGGTGGGAGTGCAGGACATCAAGTGGGCTCCCTGGTGAACGCCTTGCACACGACGGCGTACGGGGGGGTCGGCCTGGTGCCGTTGTATACCGGGTTGGTCGGCCGGGGGCGGATGGGCGTCTCGGCTGCGCCTTGGACGAGTATTGTGACTTCGTCAAAGTCTAAGTCCTCGTCCGGCGGATGTAGAAGGGAGAGCGCCGCATCCAGTACGGACACTCCTGCCAGGTACGTGGCCTGTGCCTGGTTCACGTACGGGGCTGCATCAATGGGGCAGCGTGTCCTCAGGGCGTGCAGCAGGGCTGGGGCACTGCTGTGGAAGGACATGGCTCACCGCTCGCCCGTCAGCCGCAGCGTGTCCCTCATCGACAGGGGCCGGCCCAACCGGTTGGACGCGCGCCACTCCATCCACTACCCGTAGAGGGCTGACTCCGGGTTCAAGATCCGGTGCATCGCCGGGAGTAGCGCAGGGGCTCCCGCTCCGTTCAGGGCGCGGACGGCCGGGAGGGCGGCCTCGCCGAGGAAGGTCCTCGCGCTGCCCGCCGGGTCGTGCTGGACGGCAGCGTGTGCCGCGTGCGCCTCTGTCACCACGTCCGCCACCGGGCTCCAGAGGCGGAGGGCTCTGGCGTGCTCCGGCCTGTTCCCTCTTCGGCGTAGCATGGTGCTGAGGGCTCTGCGAGGCGTGGCGTCGGGCGGGGGTCAGGGTGCAAAAGGTGCAACAGGTGCACGACGGATGTGGGGTCCCGCAGGTGCAAGCGGATCCACAGGAGGGCGGCACTTGCGGTGCCCGCGTCGCCGTGCGAGGGCTTTTGCGCATCCTCGATGCGCTGGTGCAATGCCTCCTCTTCCGTGCGCCTGCGCGGGCCCGCGGGTGGTTCGAGCCAGGGGCACGCGGCCACCTGGAAGCACTGCGCGCACCTGTTGGCGCCCGCCGGTGCGACGGAGGACACCGTGCCATACTCCCTGCAGAGGTGGCAAGTGTGTGGGAGGTGGGAGGCCGGTTACCAGGGGTCAAGGCGGCGGAGCCAGAGGTCGTCCTGTCATATGCTTGTGCTTGGGTGCATATAGAAAACCCATTTTTCTTGTTTTGCATTTAAAAAATAAATTATTTCCAATTCCATTACAAACGATCTTGTTGGCAAGTACAGGACACAGGCAACAGCAAGAAGACCAAGAACCTGACAAATATCAAGCTGAACCAACTGCCACGTCCAGTAATACCCGTGCACAGGCCTAAATAACGGGTCAATTAATGTAGCATTAAAATCTCATTAAAAAGGCAATAAAACTCATTTTTTATCAACTTTCTGAGTAGTCTATCTTGTCACAGGCCTTGTCAATATCACGTAAATTGCTGCCGCCAACAGCAGGCGCCAACAATCGCAACAGGCCTTCTGAAGCTTCTAAATAGCTTCAAAATAGCTTCTAATACATAAGAACCTTCTAAAATGGCACAAAACATGATTAAATCACATTATAAGCATATGGAATGTGATTATTCATGTAGGGCTACCAATGTAATCTAGATCTCCTCTCTGTGTGGTGTACCTAAGAGCAGTAGACTGTAGCAGTAAGCTATAGGCTTGGAAAATGAGCCAAATATGGGTAAATATCCTAGTATCTTAGGATCTTGAAGCTCTATGAGGTCTTGTAGAGTTCCTCCAGAAAGCTTCTGAGAGGCCCAAATGCCCCAACTTATTACACCCCCTTCCTAAGCTTCATGTACATTCACTAAGAATGTTCATGACAAGCTGATAATCTAACATAAAGAGGGGTATGGGCAAAAGGAAGCCTCATATTGAATGTTCTAAGTGTCTATTGTCGTGTCTTATTACCCCCTTCCTAGTAGTAAAGATACATCCCCACCTAAGAGGGTACAGTTCCTAAGTCTTACCTGTGTAAAGTAGGGCTCAAAATGAAACATGAAAAACACTAAGCAAAAAGCTAGCATACAAAGTATGAACAATGACAACCTAAATCTTCAGGCAAAAATTGAGGGTCAGGGTAATACACCTGGATGTAGACGTATAAATCACAATCAGCTATACAGAAAATCAATATCAATTGAAAATGGAATGCAACATGTGGGGTTGAACCAGAAATTCAAGCTCTGCCCAAGCTGTCTATTGAAATGACTTGGTCTGCGTCATCCATGGAGAGGATATACCACCTTACTCAATGGGCGCTTGGCACCAACTCCAAACGCTCCGACTGGATGCATTCTGGTACCTGCAATGGGTTTCTTGGCCTGCATTACATGGACAGAGAAAGCGAGGCAGCATCAGTAATGAGTAACTCTTGATTAGTTTAGTGGGTGGTGGCAGTCACAATGAGACAAATCTGAAAACCTCATCTGACCCGGATGTGCTCTTTCGAATCCTTGGGTCAAGGTCATTCAAGGATTGGTTCGTATGGGGGTATGGGGATTTATACTAATACCTCAACCAAGAAGGCGTTGAAAGATATCGTTCTTCATTACTGACCTTTTACTCATACCTTCTAGCTATCACTGAACAAAGCTGAAACATCAGTTCCCTATCATGCCTAGAAATCATGTACAAAAGAATCCAAATTCTATCACGGCAATATGCTCTGCACTCCAACCTATGCATCATATGCACCATGGCATACCAGGACATAGCACACAGTGGTCTAATGAGATATGAAGCTAGCGGGAATACTGATTTGTGCAGAAATGTCCTAAATGACTCACATTACCAATGCAAATAATTTGCAAGAAGAAGTGAAAAGGTAGAAGTGTGTTGATCATGTAAATTCAGAGAAAAAAGATGTATGGGTTGTGGCAAGTGCTAAAGATGATAAAAACCAATTAGTTGTATGTGAATGTAGGGGATGGGTTTATGGGTAGGGGTGGGTGGGTCCCCTCGGGTTGTTCTGAAACAAAGTCGGTAAGTAGTCAAGGCGTCGGAAAGGTCGGCTCTTTCCTGAATGGACCGCTTAGCTCGAAAGCAAGCCTACATCCTACCCGACTGGAGGCTCGCCACTGCCCCTATAAGCGAGATTGGAGGGTCGCTACTGCCTCATATAAGCGGAGTGAATGGTCTGTTGTCTGAGTCGAGTAGACGTAGTAAAATCTCAGAAAAAATGCTTATCGTAGTCAAAGTGTGTTCTGTACCTTACCAAAAGACCAATCAATGGCGAGCTCCTTGCCCAACAGATGGTTGTACAAAGCCATCCGTGCGGGGGCCTGTCTTTCTATATGATGAATGCATTCCGCACAAATAAATTCCAGGATTCAGGCTATCCTCATGGAGCTTAACTCCGTCATCTATCTCTACCGCAAGTGAAGGGGTCTATCCAACTGCATGGAAAGTAGCTATCTACCCGCGCGAGGGTAGGATTCTATACACTGTAGGCATTCACCACCTTTCGAGAATCCTTTTCAATGAGCCTACCGTAGTGCACCGTTTGCTCTCAGTGGCTACCGGCGTAGGACTTTTCACTAACACACCGCGGAATGCATTAGCCAAGTCACAGGCTTAGTGACCATACGTAAACCTGTTCACTTGTGTTACACAACAAAGATGTGGTGAAATGAGACCAATGTCGGCTATAAGCGGACACTGACTATCTACACGAAGGAAGTGACCTACATGTTTGCTCATAGTGAAAAACTGGATGGAACTGGTACTACAGCAAATCCTCAGAGTGTGATATCCAAACAAATAAATGGAATAATCAAATGACTCATGGTAGGTGTTTGTGTGTGTGTTGTTTGTGTAGTTGGATGAGGGAGGGAATGTGTGAAAAAAGAACCCAATGAGGTCTGTCATGCGTCTGATGATCTTGTTGGGGGGATTGAGAATGTGATAGAGAATGTAATGTTGTAGACTACGGACACTCAATTGAGCACACTCAAACCCGCTAATTGAGGCTGTACCAGGCGATCTAGCGAAAGTTAACGAAGTGGAACGTATCCGCAGTGGTTTGGTTTGAGGATAAACTAGCTCTTTAGACCAAATGACCTAGGTCAATGATCGCGAGGGTCGGAAAAAGAGATTCATTCCTCACAACTTGCAGTTCAGCAACAGAAGATGAGGGGTTACGAATTGATTGTTCGTCGGCGAACCAAAACTCAGGATCTATTGAGCAAAGGTGCTCATAGAACTACGTAGGGGAGATCAATTACGGACCATATTGCATGTTGAGCATTATGGGCAAGCCTCTGCAATAAGGAAGTAATGCAATAAGTATGAAAAATAAGATTTCTAAAGTGAAATGCAAAGAATGAGTGACCTTATCGAGCAAAATGAATGAAATGCAATCCGAATGGAGAGTATAATATGTCACTAGTCAAACGCTTGCCTTGACGGCCATGCAGTGAAGGATGAGGAGCATGGTAGAGTGAAATGAGGACAAATCACTTCCTAGGTCAAATGCAATTGTGCTCAAATGAAACAATGGATGATGTAATACACACAGCTGGCCAAAAGGAAAACCAAGACTGAGACTTATACGGCAACCGAAGGCCATACAAGCCCAGCACATTGCAATGCGACACAGGGTAACCGTCGGCCGTGCGTCTACATTGGAAGCCAATGCAACACAGGGCAGCCGTAGGCCGTCTGTGTGCGTAGGCCGGCAGTGGGTTGGTTAGGGCAACCGTAGGCCGTAACCAGTGCCCAACACTCACTTCAGGTAAAAGGTAAAGGGAACAAAAGAAGTTAAATGGTATTGCACACTAACATTCCGGCCTGCACCTACTGGAATGGTTACCTCTATTACAGTACCAGCGCCTTACGGCACTTCGCCTCACCACCCTGCCCTACAGGGGGAGGACCAGAGACATTAAGTTAAGCTGAACTCAACCGTTAGCATTAGGATTATGATATCATAAAAATCAAAGCATCTCCTACACTAGCTAGTTAGCTAGCTAGCTAGAGTAAGTAAGTAAGAGTACGTAAGTGTTGCAAGCCATATACCACCATCAACCTCTCTCATTGAAGGATGGTCACAAGGACCTAGAGAGGGGTCAATGCAAATGGTTTGGTTCAGTGCGGTCTTTTAATGTTTCACGTGGGTGCTCCCGCATTGAGTCTTCTCTTCCGCCTTCCGCTCACACCCGTCTTTCTCCACCCTCGTCCTAGGTGCCCTATTTCACCGCACGGCCCAAACTCCGTCTGCGCGGCTACCAGGACAATGTCCAACCAGTGGGCCGTACGCACCATCGGGTACCCTGTAATCAGGGCCCTACGTTCAGAGGAGTCTCCGAGCGGATAGGACGGTGAATGTGGCGGTTGCAAACGGTCTGTTAATGGTTGTGGCCCAGTTTTTTTTGTGGCCGGAAAAAAGACAACGAAATGTTTCACTATTCATTGTGTGTCTAAGTAATTCTCGGGTATCTACCTCTCTACCTAGGCTAAGCCTAGTCAGAATGAATCAAAACTGATGCAAACAATCACAAACTGCAATATCATACAATGATTCAAGGTTAGAAGACCAAAGATTCGCAAATGGTTTTGCAAAACAATGATGTGCAAACCTGTTTCCGATTGAAAACGCCGAACGTCTGAAATAGTTTTCTGTACCATGTTGCTGTGATTTCAGAGAAACATTTGTTGCAATGTGTAGGGCATGTCCTCAGATTTTCGACACATATTTGATGTTGCCCCAATCATCATAGGTTCAGAGAAATAGAAGTTTGGGGGGAGACAAATGAATCTCACATGCAACACATGCACAAAATCCACCAAACAAGCATAAGGAAATTGAACCTTTTCACTGTCATCGCATTGTGCATAAAATCTAATGATTGAATATCTGCAAACTATACACCATTACGTTTCCGAAAAAGGCTTTGATGGCTCACCAACTCACCATAGGCTCTGAGAAAGGTTTTTTTCTTGTAGCACCATGACCAACAAATGTGAAAACATGCTTTCCCATGAGACCCACCACTGGGGGTATTTTCTTCAAACGAAACATTCGAACGAAGATTATTTCTTCGAACGAAGAAAAGTTTTGAACTGTTCGAACGCCTTTGTTGTGGCCGTTTTGCTGCAAACATTGCGATAAAATGCTCAACACAGGTATTTTTGAGGGTTTGGTTCTTTAGATTCAGCCTGCAACCACCTGAATGCCCTGAAAATGTGTTTTCGAAATGTGGTGGACTTTTCTTCGAACGAACCTTCGAATGTTCGAACGAAGATATTTTTCGAAGAAAAAGACGCGGCGTTTACAAATGCACATACAGGCAACAACAGAACTGCAGAACCACCAATGTCCCTGTCCAATGTAGCTCTCTGAGTCCTGGCTCATGACTCACTGCCTGACACTAGTACTGCAACCTCGTCTTTCTTTTCCATATCCTCTTTGTCTCCCTCTCCGGCATCTTCTTCTTCTTGCTTTCCACCACTCTTCGTTGGCGTCTTCTTCTTCTTCTTTGGCCTCTTTGCCTTCACTTTCTTCTTCCTGGCACTTGGAGCTGGCACGCCACCGGTTGCCGACGCCACTGCCGCCGCGTTTTTGCACTCCTCCTCCGTTGCGTAGCTTCGGGCCGCAACACAATACTCCCCCACAGAATGCCACATGGCAGAGTTGTAGTCTGCAGGGACCCAAAAGATTGTACCGGCACGGCCCAGTTTGGTCTTCTGCTGCAGGATGTCTCTGGGTATCTCCGTTCGAGAGTTCGTTCGAGGATTCGAAGATTCGAACGAAGACTAAATTTGAAGGACTACAACGCATGCCTGCAGGGCTTGGAGAATAACACATACCGCAACCAGTCTTGCGACATCGGCCTTGTCTTCCTTTGTCAGCACCATTGAGCGGCATCGTCTATTAAGGATTCGAACAATGCAGCGTTTGGGCAAGAGACCGGGCGCGTTGTACCGTGAGCTACAATATGGGAGTGCGTGTAAAAGAAGGCATGCTCCATGGTTTGTAGTACAGCAGAGAGCTGGTAGTCATCTGTGGTGCTGCCCCCTCTGTTTGTGAACCGCAAGTAGAAATCCTTTAGCTTGGCATTCGTGGTTTCAGCCAAGTCCTGGCAGTACATCCCAAGCCCGTAAGGTGCTATCGCCTCTAGGATTCTGGGCACATCGAACTGCAAGATTATCAGATAATGAGAACGGGTATCAGGCAAACAGTGTGCGCGAAATTCCCAGGCCGCCTGCCGACAGTCCGCTGGGAGGTCAATGTCGATGCGCTGATAGGTGCGATAGAGCCGTTGCATCACGTCCCGCAACCGCATGACAGCCTGGTTACCCAACTGCTCGTCGGCGAACCCCAAAACATGAGCAATACCATCCCATATAAAAAACAAACGCTTGGTTTCTTGTCCATCAGGTCTACAAGTTCCACCTAGCTGCCAACCACACAGAGCAATCTTCAGCATGTTATTGATAGCGTTGCGTGCTTCCCTGCTGGCGGACAAGCATAGCCTTTCCAAGTATTCCCCAAGCAAAGCACCAATTCGCATAAGCATATGAAGAACACAAATAATGGCATGGTGTCGTGGCACTTGAAGCAAAGGTTTTGAAGCGCAGCCACGAGCTCCCTTGCAGATAGGGGTCTTGCCAAGTCGGGACGCATCACCCGTGCGCGTTCTGCGCCGGTGACAGCCCAGGTACCGCCTCTTGAGAGGGTTCCAAAGGCCCGAGTTGTGAACTGACGGTATATACCAATGCTCAGTAAGTCCCAAAAACTTCTTCAAAAACGGTAAATCCCCGCCCAGCATAACACTTGCCGCACAGCGTGCGCCCTTCACGATGACGGATCGCGTAGTTATGATCCGCTGCAGGACCTAGTAGCGTGCAAAGCGCAATCAAAATTTTGTTCGAAAAACATGTTCGTTCGAAGGAAAAGCTTCGTTCGAACGTTCGAAGGTTCGAACGAAGGCAATATTCGAAGAAATAACACACTCTCAGATTCTTTTTCCAGACCCGGCGCAAATCCTTCAGATTGGAGTCACCACAGTATGCCAGCTCTAAAACCCAAATGTGTGCTGCATTGCGGGCTAGATGCTCATGATTTCGGATGAGAATGGTAAGCTGAGTCCAGCTTACACCCGCTACAGGATAACCATCGCCACTCACAATGAAAACCAACCCATCTTTGCTGGGCTGTAGAGTTTCATAGAGGCAAGGCTGTGTGAAAACGTAGTTGATCCAGTGATCAAACGGCCAGGAGACATTTCGGATGCCAGTTTTCTTGTCGATGTGGCCAACAAGGTGCAGGGGCTCCTTCATCCTTTTCCAAGCCAAGTTGACTCTCCGGCGGCCTGGCATTGGTTTCCCAAACCTTAGGCCAGTCTGTTTGTACCATACGTCCGCACGCTTGGAAATAAAGCGCGATAGAACCCGAAGGCGGCGTCTAGGGATTCCCAAATCGAGAAGCAAAGCGACTGCTTCTTCAGGCGAGCATTGAGCATCGCTGTGCCACCGTAGAAGTTGATTCAATCTCTGCTTGTCAGCGCCTGGGTTGACTCGTGTGTAGATTGAGTGTAAAAGCTGGCGTCCCAGGCCGGAGGAGGTGAAAAATTGCACAAGCGCGTCCTCAACGTCCTGGCTATAAGCATTCGTCGTGCCTACCGCGTTTTTGAGCGTAATTCCAAGTTGCACCATTGGTCAAACAGTGACACCCTTAAAAATACAACAAATCAGTTGAAAAAACAAAAAAAACCCTTCTTTCTGGCACAAATCTGCGTCTCTCTGGCACAAATCTGCGTTTTTCTGGCACAAGTCTGCGGCAATCGCCTGTCAATCTGGTGCGCGCGCTGCTGTTGCTGCGCTTTTGCGGCAATTCTCCCCAGCAGCTTGGATTCAATTGGATTTAATTGAATTGCGATTAAAGCAAATACAGTCTTCGAATTCGAATCTTCGTTCGAAGATTCGAATCTTCGTTCGAAGACTGAAGTTCGTTCGAAGAAAATACCCCCCCCAGTGGGTCTCATGGGTTCATGTACCACGTTGACCACCTTGGGAAAAATCTATTCCTCTTCACGGAAATTCAAAGTAAACATGTTTTCGAACCTGCATGCTCCAGTGCTTGTAAAGCACCTGAGTTCAGATTCGAACTCACCAGGGTATCAGAGAAATGATTAAAACTCCAAAGCCATTTTGCATGACTTTTCACCAAGTGGTTTGTGTGGTATGTTGTTGCAATTTTACCATAGCCATTCTCAATTTTCTAAAATGAAAGTGACTCAGGGTTAGAAAGCAGATACTTCAGTGTTGTTTGGAAAGCTAATGTGAAACCTCAAACCTTCTTTCTCTTGAAGATATGAAAGGAGCTCAAAAGGCACTTTTGGGGGGCTTTCCAAGTGTGGTTCATGGGTAAAGCTGTTGGGGATGGGCAAAGTAGAAGAAAAATTGATTTCAACAACACAAATATGCAAAACAAAATGTATTACTGTCTACTTTACATATATGGTTGGTTTTAGATTTTTCAGCGTGATGGCGCGAAGATATGCGCAAAATACCAAGTGTCATTTTGGAGTTTTTTAGAGGGTTGGCAAAAGGTGATTCATGGGTCATCCTGAAAAAATCACAGAAAAAAGCCCTTGTTGAGCTAAAACAAGATGAAACCGCCTTTTGCAAGCCAGCGCTCTCCAGACTACGATAGCGTGTTACTTGACGCGTTCTGAGCTGGTGGCGCCAAGTTATGCGTAAAATTGTGCAGGCCATTTTCGAAATTTTGGGCCTTTTGGAACATCAAAAGGTAGTGAAAAACTCCAATGAAAACATAACTTTGAAGGGGAAGGGAGGGTGGGAAATGGACAATCAAGCTATTGGCGACACGCCTGCAGCTAGAAAAGCGCGTCAAAGCGCCTGAATCCTCGACACAGGGCAACCGAAGGCCGTGTGCAATGAGGCAATGAAATGCATCAACAAAAACATCAAAGCTATGCTATGCTACACTTCAAAAGTGCAAATCATAAGGCTGCAGCCTTGAAAACGCGCCATCGAAGTCCTCCAGTGCTCGTTCACATTGCTCAGCAGCGCGTACGTCCAAGATCGAGACGTTTTTTGCCTTGTTTTGACCACTTTTCAAGGTATTCCTAGGTAACTCAAAGTAGTTCTTCACGAAAGATAAATGTCTTCAAGAAAATCATACTTTAGAACTTGTAAGAGGCTCCAGTAAGTCCCAAGCGTCGACTTTCGATGTCCCAGTCGTCGTCGTTGTCGCTGCAGCGCGTTTTGAACTGCGTTCTCCCAATTTTCAAAGTAATTTCAAGAACCCTTTGAAGGAAATTGGAAGTATACCTTCAATTCTTCAACGCTTCTCCAACTTTTGATTAAATTCAAGCTAAGAACTCACCATTATGGAACAGCGTACGCTGGCCAAGCTTCTGAGCGTCCTCCTTGTCGTCGTCGCCCTGCTTGAACTCAGATTACCGGACTGTCATATGCTGGTGCTTGGGTGCATAAAGAAAACCCATTTTCCTTGTCTTGCACTGAAAAATCCAATTGTTTCCAATGTTCTCCATTACAATTGATCTTGCTGGGAAGTACAGGACACAGGCAACAGCAAGAAGAAAAAGAACTTGACAAATATCAAGCTGGACCAACTGGCTGGTCCAGTAATACGGGTTCACATGCCTAAATAACGGGAACATTAATGTAGCAGTAAAATCTCATTAAATAGGCAATAAAAACCTATATTTTAGGTACTTTCTGAGTAGTGTATCTTGTCACAGGCCTTGTCAATATCACGTAAATTGCAGCCGGCGACCACAGGCGCCAACAATCGCACCAGGCCTTCTGAAGCTTGTAAATGGCTTCAAAATAGCTTCTAATACATTGGAGCCTTCTAAAATGGCATAAAACATGAATAAATCAAATTAGAAGCATATGGAATGCGATTATTCATGTAGGGCTACTCATGTAATCTAGATCTCTGCTCTGTGTGGTGTACCTACCAGCAGTACAGGTAGGTAGATAGGTATCTTCGGGAGCTCGGGATGCCTCCTTTGACATTGCAGGAAGAGGGTCTTACCAAGGGGACGTCCTGTCCCTCCCACTGCCCTATGTCAGGTGCCTCTTGAGCCGCTCCCGCATGTGCTTGGGAAGGCATTGTCGCGGCCACCCAGTCCATGTGTCCCAGGTGGGAGGGTGTCCCCACATGTGTCCATGGGTAGGGCCACATGCCCCCTCCTTTTGGCGGCAGCTCTGGGGGCTGCCCATCCGTGTGGAGTATCTCTCACCACAAGGGGTATTGCTCCTGCTAGTCTACGGTACGACCGCCTCACCCTTGTGGCTTGAGTTGCGGGGCCACTCTGCTTGGCAGGCGACCCCCGCCTGGACTGTGTACCGGCTCACCTGTCACCGGTTGCTTCCATGGCTCCGGGTGACGTTTGCCATGGTCCCCGATGCAGCCTGGCCGGGCTCGGACCAGTGGCCTTGGAGTACCGCTCCTGCCACTGGCCTGGTGGGTCGGCTGGGTCGCCCCAGTGCGTCCGAACCATGGGGTGTTGGTTCTTTCCTGTCCCTCGGCCGCCCTACGTGTGTGCAGTGTCCTGGGCCGCTTGGCTCCTGTTCACCGGTGTGCCCGTGCGGTTTACTGTGTTGCGTCTGCGGTGTCCTGGGCCACTTGGCTCCTGTTCATCGGTGTGCTCGCTCGGTGTGTTGTGTTGCGTGTGCGGTCTCCTGGGCCACTTGGCTCCCGTTCACCGGTGCGCCCGCTGGGTTTGTTGTGTTGCGTGTGCGGTGTCCCGGGCCACTTGGCTCTCGTTCACCGGTGCGCCCGCTCGGTGTGTTGCTTTGCGTGTGCGGTGTCCTGGGCCACTTGGCTCCTGTTCACCGGTGTACCCGCTCCGTGTGTTGTGTTGCGTCTGCGGTGTCCTGAACCACTTGGCTCCTGTTCATCCGTGTGCTCGCTCGGTGTGTTGTGTTGCGTTTGCAGTGTCCTGGGCCACTTGGCTCCCGTTCACCGGTGTGCTCGCTCGGTGTGTTGTGTTGCGTGAGCGGTGTCCTGGGCCACTTGGCTCCCGTTCACCGGTGCGCCCGCTGGGTGTGTTGTGTTGCGTGTGTGGTGTCCCGGGCCACTTGGCTCCTGTTCACCGGTGCGCCCGCTCGATGTGTTGCTCTGTGTGTGCGGTGTCCTGGGCCACTTGGCTCCTGTTCACCGGTGTGCCCGTGCGGTTTGTTGTGTTGCGTGTGCGGTGTCCTGGGGCACTTGGCTCCTGTTCACCGGTGTGCCCGCTCGGTGTGTTGTTTTGCGTGTGCGGTGTCCTGGGCCACTTGGCTCCTGTTCACCGGTGTGCTCGCTCGGTGCGTTGTGTTGCGTGTGCGGTGTCCTGGGCCACTTGGCTCCTGTTCACCTGTGTACCCGCTCCGTGGGTTGTGTTGCGTGTGCGGTGTCCCGGGCCACTTGACTTCTGTTCACCGGTGTGCCCGCTCGGTGTGATGTGTTGTGCATGCGGTGTCCTGGGCCACTTGGCTCCTGTTCACCGGTGTGCCCGCTCGGTGCGTTGTGTTGTGTGTGCGGTGTCCTGGGCCACTTGGCTCCTGTTCACCTGTGCACCCGCTCGGCGTGTTGTGTTGCGTGTGCGGCGTCCTGGGCCCCTTGGCTCCTGTTCACCGCTGTGCCCACTCCGTGTGTTGTCTTGCGTGTGCGGTGTCCTCGGCCTCGTGGCTCCTGTTCACCGCTGTGTCCGCTCGGTGTGTTGTGTTGCGTGTGCGGTGTCCTGGGCCACTTGGCTCCCGTTCCCCGGTGTGCCCGCTCGGTGTGTTGCTTTGCGTGTGCGGTGTCCTGGGCCACCTGGCTCCTGTTCACCGGTGTGCCCGCTCGGTGTGTTGTGTTGCGTGTACGGTGTCCTGGGCCACTTAGCTACTGTTCACCGCGGCGCCCGCTCCATCTGTTGCTTTGCTTGTGCGGTGTTCCGCGCCACTTGGCTCCTGTTCATCAGTGTGCCCGCTCGGTGTGTTGTTTTGCGTGTGCGGTGTCCTGGGCCACCTGGCTCCTGTTCACTGGTGTGCTTGCTCGGTGTGTTGTGTTGCGTGTGCGGTGTCCTGGGCCACTTGGCTCCTGCTCACCGGTGCGCCCGCTCCGTGGGTTGTGTTGCGTGTATGGTGTCCTGGGCTGCTTGGCTCTTGTACACCGGTGTGCTCGCTCTGTGTGCTGTGCTTCGGGTTGCGCGTCTGGTGTTGCGTGGGCGGGGCGTCGCTGCGGGGCGCTCACTCGTCCGTCCGGACAGCGGCTGTTCGTAGCCGGTAGGGGCTTGGTACCCTCCGGGCGCGCACTCGTCCGTCCGGACGGCGGCTGTTCGTAGCCGGTAGGGGCTGGGCAACCTCCGGGCGCGCACTCGTCCATCCGGACGGCGGCTGTTCGTAGCCGGTAGGGGCTGTTGTTCTTTTTTGGCCATCAAAAAAAAGAAAAACCGAAAATTAGGGGGGCAGGAAGAGGGACACAACCACCAATGGCACACACGCACCGCACACAGCGCGCACACCGGTGAACGGGCGCCACGAGGGCCAGCACACAGCACAGGCGTGTGCACCGAGGGCAACAAAGGCACGAGACACCACGGCGTGGCACACCGGTGAACAAGAGCTAAGAGGCCCGGGACACCGCGCACGCAAAGCAACACACCGAGCGAGCGCACCGGTGAACAGGAGTTAAGTGGCCCAGGACACCGCACACGCAACACAACACACCGAGCGGGCACACCGGTGAGCGGGGGCCAAGGGGCCCAGGACGCCACACACGCAACACAATACACCGAGCGGACACACCGGTGAACAGGAGCCAACTGGCCCAGGACACCGCAGACGCAACACAGCAAACCGCGCGGGCACACCGGTGAACAGGAGCCAAGCGGCCCAGGAGACTGCACACACGTGGGGCGGCCCAGGGACAGGAAAGAACCAAGACCCATGGGTCGGACGCACTGGGGCGACCCAGCCGACCCACCGGGCCAGTGGCAGGAGCGGTACTCCAAGGCCACTGGTCCGAGCCCGGCCAGGCTGCATCGGGGACCATGGCAAACGTCACCCGGAGCCATGGAAGCAACCGGTGACAGGTGAGCCGGTACACAGTCCAGGAGGGGGTTGCCTGCCAAGCAGAGTGGCCCCGCAACTCAAGCCACAAGGGTGAGGCGGTCGTACCGTAGACTAGCGGGAGCAATACCCCTTGTGGTGAGAGATACTCCACACGGCTGGGCAGCCCCCAGAGCTGCCGCCCAAAGGAGGGGGCATGTGGCCCTACCCATGGACACATGTGGGGACACCCTCCCACCTGGGACACATGGACTGGGTGGCCGCGACAATGCCTTCCCAAGCACATGCGGGAGGGCTCAAGAGACACTTGACATAGGGCAGTGGGAGGGACAGGACGTCTGTTTGGTAAGACCTTCTTCCTGCAATGTCAAAGGAGGCATCCCGAGCTCCCGAAGATACCTACCTACCTACCTAGGGGCTGGGTACCCTCCGGGCGCGCACTCGTTGATCGAGACGGCGGCTGGTGTTGCTTGGCACCTGTTCCTGTGCCGTGGTTCGGTGCATGTTGTGCGCGCTCCCCGGGTTTGCGGCACCCGGCGGCCGTTTTGGCTTGGCACCTGTCCGTGTGCCTTGGTTGTGGCCGGCGGCGTGCCTCTCTGGCGTGCCTCGTGGCCCCGCGTGGTGCGCCGCGCCTCGTCCGGTCTGGTCACTCTCGGTGCTCAGGTCGGCTTTCCCGACGCCGTGGTGCCTTTCCCCAGCCCGGGGGCTGGGGCCCCCGGCTTTACTGGGCGGGTGCGCGGGGCACGCGAAGGCCGGCCGAGAACAGGGCTAATTGTGCCTGCCGCTGGCCCCCGCCGAGGCAGGGACGCTGGGCTCGCTCCGCATTGTGCCCGTTCAGGGCCCCGCAATGGGGTTGTCCCTGGCAGGTCCCTCCGGCGCCGGTCTTGGGCTGCGTGCGCTGCGGTGGTTGGCGTGTGTGGACCCGGTCACTGACGCGTCCGGTTTCCCGTACCGTCCATCGTTCAACGGCGGACTCGGCCGGTGCACCGGGGCTGTTTCGTGTGGACGCTGACACCTGGCCTTGCGGGTCGGAGGACGCCACGCCCGGGTCCTGTGCGTGTGTGCGTGTGCTTGTCTTTCCTGGCCGGGCCAGGCGGGCCGGCCTCCCGGGCGCGTTCTGGTGCGCCTCACCTTCTCCTTTGGCCGCTTTGTCTTCCCACTTTGCTGGGCCTCCTCAGGGCTGGGGTTGCCCCTGTTTTGGTCCGTTGTTTGCCCTCACCTCCCCCGTTTTGCTTTTGTTTGGTTATTTTTTTCGTTTGTCCGTTCTTTTTTGCCTTGCGCCCCGTCTGTCCCTTGCTTTTCTTGGTTTCGGGCCCCGTGTGCCCTGGGCCTTGGCGCTTTGCGTTGTTTGTTTTGCTGGCCTTGCGCTTCTTGGCGCTCCGTGCGCTCTCGCTTTCTTTGTGTTGCCTGGCCGTGGGCCGCTCTCCGGTGGTTGCCCTCCCCCTCCCTCTCTTGCTGTTGTTGCCGTTCCTCGTTGCCTTGCGCTTGTTTTTTTTCCCCTTTTTTTCTCCTCTTGTCCGCGCCCCCCTTGTCTCCGGCTTTTTGTGTTTTCCGGCCCCGGGTGCCCTGGGCCTCGGCGCTGGTTTGTGTCTGCTGTACCCGGCTTTCCGTGCTCTGTGTTTTTTTTTTGCCTCCCGCCCCCTGGTTCTTCGTGCGCTCTCGCCTGTTTTGTGTCTCCCGGTTGGCCGGTTGTTGTTCCCCCGTGGTTGTTGCCCCCCCCCCCCCCCCTCCCCTTCTGTGTCTCGCGGGGTTCGTCGTTCTCGCTCAGTGCCTTCGTTTTTTTCTCTCCTCTTCTGTGCGCCCCCGTTGTCTCTGGCTTTCTCTGCTTTGCGGCCCGTGGTGCCCTGGGCCTTGGCGCTGTGTTTTGTTTGTTTTTCTCGGCTTCCCACTGCCCGGCCCTCCGTACGCTCTCGCCTCGTGTGTGTCTCCCGCCTGGCCGTTGGCTGCTCCCTGGTGGTTGCCGCCCCCCCCCCTCCCCTTTTGTGTCTCGCGGTTTTCGTCGCTCCTGCTCGGTGCCTTGGTTTGTTTTTTTCTTCCTCTGTGCGCCCCCGTTGTCTCCGGCTTTTTCTGGTTTCCGGCCCTGGGTGCCCTGGGCCTCGGCGCTGTGCGCTGTTTGCTTTGTTGGCCTGCCGCTTCTCGGCTCTCCGTGCGCTCTCGCCTCTTTCAAGCTTTCCGCCTGGCCGTTGGCTGCTCCCTGGTGGTTGTCGCCCCCCCCCTCCCTTTGTGTCTCACGGTTTTCGTCGCTGCCGCTCGGTGCTGTGTGCCGTGTGCTGTGCTGTGCTGTGTGTCCCTGGGTGCGTTGCTGCGCCGCGCTGCTGCGCGTTGTGCCGCCCGGTGTTGTGCTGTCGTGTGCTGTGTTGCTTTGTTGCGCTGGTTTGGTGCCGCTGCTTGTTGCGCTGTGCCCTCTGGCGCTGCCCCTCGCCCTGGGGCCCTATGCTTTGCGGTGCTGTGTTGTGCGGTGTTCCACCGCGCTGTGTGCTTTGTGCTGCGTGTGTCTTGTCGTGGCGTGGTTGTGCGTGCTGTTGTTTGCCGCTCTGCTTTGTACTGTGTGTGTCCCGGGGTGTTGTGCTGTGCGTTCCCTGTCCTCTTCGCTCGGTGCGGTGCTGTGCTTCGCTGTGCTCGTGCGCTTGCGTTGTGCTGTTCGTCTGGTGCGTGCTGTTGCTGGCGCCTGGTGCTGTGGTGCGCTGCTGAGTGTTGTGCTGTTTCCTTTGGTGTGCTGTGGTGCGGTGCTGGGTCTGGTGGCCCGTGGTTGTCTGTTGGTGGCGTGTTTCGGTGTCGGTGTCCCTGTCTGGCCGCGTGGTCTGCTTCCCTGTGGTTGGCGTGGTTTGCTGTGGTGCCCTGCTTCCCTGTGTCGTTTTCTGTGGTGCTGTGCTGGCGCGTGGTGCTGTGCTGTTGTGCTCTGCTGTCGTGTTGTGGTGCTGTTGGGGCTTGCTCTGCCCTCCTGTGGCCTGTCGTGCTGTGCTGTGTTGTGCTTTTGGTTGGCTGTGCTGTTTTTTGCCCGGTGGTGGTGTCTGCGTGCTGTGGTGCTCTTTCCCTCGTGCTGTGCGTTCCCTGTTTTCTCCGCTCTGTGCGCTGCGGTGCCTTGTTGTGCTGGCTGTGGTGCCTTGCTCCCGTGTGTCGTGTGCTGTTGCGCTGTGCTGTCGTGTGGTGCTGTGCTGTCGTGTTCTGCTGTCGTTTTGCGGTGCTGTTTGTGTGTGTTTTGCCCTCCTGTGGCCTGTCGTGCGGCGCCGTGCTGTGCTGTGTTGTGCTGTTGGTTGTCTGTGCTGTTTTGTGCCCGGTGGTGGCGTTTGTGTGCTGTGGTGCCCTTTCTCTCCCTGCCGGCACGCACAAAAAACATCAATTATCTTACGTGTCACCCCGCGTTGGTGGTGGTGTCTTGGCTGGCATGCCTTGGTGATTGCGGGGTCCTGGACTTGACGCGGCGCACGTTCCACCTGCAGCGAAAAGGAGGCGAAAGCGTCGAAGGTGGGGCACGGGCGGGAGGGGAAGGTACATGGTGAATAAAAGAGGGCAAGAGGGACGAGTACAGGGGCGCGGCGTGCTTCGAAAAACTTTTTTCGTGTTTTACGCGTTGCTCGCGACGCAATTTTCCTTTACGTAGACGGCGTATTAGACGACGGCAGAGACGGCGTTATGTTCCTGTTAGCGCTACGGCGCTTACGGCGCTATTTTTTTGTCTATTTAGGTTCAAAATGTTCCACGGGCTACTAATGTAATCTAGATCTCTGCTCTGTGTGGTGTACCTACGAGCAGTAGACTGTGGCAGTAAGCTATAGGCTTGAAATATGAGCCAAATAAGTAAGAAGAAGTCATTGCCATGTCGTTTTTGGAGCGCTTGATCCAGGACAAGCCCCCCTCAAAACCCTCTTGATGATGCTAAGACTAACGTAAGTATTTTTATCACTCTTTTGAAGCTTTTAGTACACTTTCTCAACGTAACTAGGGTTATAACCCTAGCCCCCCATGAAGTTCACCTCTATCACTCAACTGAGCGGACGTATCTTCCTTCATGGAGGATATACTGAAATAAAATAGGCATTTCACTCTTTAGGCCTTGGAGGTTAAGCCTAGTGGTCCCCGACCCAAAGACTCCTATACTCAGTTGTCTCTACCACTTATTGTGTTTCTACCTTTTAACTGTTTCTGAATTTAGTTGCTTGGCCAAGTCAAAGACTGTGTCTGGCCTAACTCCCATCCCCCACATTCCTAACCAGCTCCATTTCATCCAAAAGAGTGCACATGAAGTGCTTGATGCTAACTTGGAGGCTAGAGTCAGGCCAGTTTTCACATAAAACGTTTTGTACTATCCATTTGTGATTGAATCTTTGTAATTAAATCTGCTTTGTCTATCTGGAGCCCTTCTGTGTTACACTGGATTTCAAACTATTCATTAATTCGATCCACATCCTGTTCTTGCTCTACTTGCTCCTTTGGTTTTGGGATTTAACCATCAGAAACCTGCAGGATTTCATCAGAATCCATAGGGCACTAATCAAGGACATCCTTCCGGTAGCAGAGGCAAACCCTGAGAACCTTTCGAAACGACTCTGAGCAGAAGCACAAGAAAAGCACACTGAGAAGCACATTGAACATGTCCACTCAACTGTCCTCCAGAACCTGGCCGATCAGAAGTGTACAAGTACAGCTTGGCAGTGTAGCCCACCCAAAGAGTGTACCGCCACTCAGAGCAGCATCTGGGTCTCAGGAAGATCCAGAGCACAGAAGGGCGAATCTAGATCCGCCCAGAACAACCCATTGACCATGGAAACCGTAGCTGCCCATGGTGAAGACAGCCTGCAAAGGCTCCGCAGGTGTGTCGAAGCTTCCATCGCCCAGTCGGCCTGTCCGGCCTCGTCTTCTACCGTACTTGGAGGTGGTCTTGAAGAACAAGAGGACCTACGAAGGAGTATGGACGAGTTCATGCTCAACGAAGAGTGCCACAAGTCCACCGTAGGAGAAGATGAAGAAATACCTCTTGATGCCCTCGGGACGCCGCCCCAAACTGAGATATGCTCCTTCCTTTGTTGTGGGCCATCTACAGACATGGCAGACACAGTATCACTACCGAGACGACCAAGATTACACGAGCACCCGAGAGCATGGCATCCAGACCTGCCGATAATGGATCCTCGTCGCCCAGAGCCCAGCCATCCCTAGGGGCCCGTTTTGACCCAAAGTGCAAAAACCAATGTTGAGCTCAACTTAGTTAAAAGCATGCTCAATTTAGCTAACCATTCAAAAATGTTTGAGGTGGAGAATAGTTGTTTTCAAATGGCACCGACTTGTTGCATTTTGTGCTTTCTGGGATTGTAATACCTAGCTGGGGCCGGAAATGCCTCAAAATCTACTATTCCACATTGGAAGACCGGGCTCTTACCAGAGAACTTGTGGATTCTTTCGGAAGTAGTCCACGGGCCAAAAATCTACTTAAACGTACGGTGAACCGAATTATCCCCGCTGCTACACTGCTCCATGCCCCGCGTAGGCGGCGCTCCTTCCAAATTTCTCCTCAACGTGCGGTGGAACTGGTTTTGGACCTTCAAATTCCAAAGAAAAGGTGTGCCGTGCACAAGAGCATGCCATTTCGAAATTGCAACCGAAATTGCATTTCACCCAAATTTTGCATTCCTGTTGAGAATCTCTAACTTGCATCAAAGTTGCATTACAACTTGGTAAACTTTGTGGGGGTTCCGCTACTTCCTAATGGGGCTGATTGCAACTTTGTTGTAACTTTGTTTCAACTTTGCTATATGCTCTTTTAGGTACCGTAACTTCATCACCTGGTATGGACAAGAGACCTCCACTTGGGGGTCTAATGGTGTTGTACACCCCAAACTACGTTCGTGGAACTCCTTCCAACAGGAATGGAACCGGTTGGCAGGCAAGCAGGTCCTAACTAAGGTGAAGCACAAGGCCACAAGTGGTGTTTCAAGCAATTGGGACATGCCGGACTTCTTGGAGTACCTACATTACTTACACCATGATATGGGGGTCCTCCCTGCCCTTGACACCTCCTTGACTGGGTTCTTGGATGTCATCATTCGTGATGATGGTGTGCCCGTTGGTGGCCGCACTTGGGTGCAGCTGTCCATTGGCTTTGCCAAGGTTGGGCGTTTGTCGAGGATGTTACCTTACCTATGGACACTTCCCGTGGCGGTTTTGCCAGAGAACGATACAGAGCCATTGTCATGGCTATGGCGTGTCAACCTGAGGTGGGTTCCGAAATCTATTAGCACCGGCACCATGGAGTACTGTGGGACGGAGTATCGCACGCCTGTTTTCCTTGGGGGTGATTCACCTTGGCTTCGCCATGTCTTGGGTATCACTACACATTGAATGGTGGCTAGTCTCTACAGTTTTGGGATTTGGGATAATGGATCATTGGAGGGTGCTGAAGTTCCATGCTCTGCACAGGCCAATGCCCTTTGGCATGACCAAGTGTGCAGCGGGAAAATGCTGCCCGTTCAAGGCCGTGGTTGTACACATAAACCTTTGCTTGAGGTGCCTGACCCTTATTTTCAGGTTGTGATGTGCATTTTACATGCATTGATGTGCATCGGTCGCATTGTTGCAAATGAGGTACACTCCTTGTGTGTGGGACAGGACCCGGCTGTTATTGTTGAGGTGGCCCAGATTTTACGGGACTACAAGACGGGCATCACAACTAAAGGGAAAGCAGAGCCTGACGGGGAGGAATCCTGGCGCCTATTGGTGGCGTGGAATCAACTGTCACAGGTCCTATATATTGATAGCTCAATTGATGCTGCAGTGAAGACCATGAGCCGTGCGCTAACGGCGTTGTACGGAACCTGGCATTACCCTCTTGCTCTGCAAATTGGAGAAGTGGCGCCCGCATTCCGTAGTGCACTGTGTCCTACCTCCAAGGTAGGTAGGTAGGTAGGTGCACTCGGTCGTGGAGAGGCGCCTCATGGTTCCCCCTGGCGTCGCCCCTGTGACGAACAGGAAGAGGCTCCGCGCGTGAAGAGGGGAGGCGGCTTACTTCCCGCTAGACCTGACTGTTGGCCCCCAACAAAGCGGCCCCGGGCAACGCCGGGAGGGCTGATCGCCGCCAGCGTGACATGCTTGTCTCGCCGGGAGGGTGTGCCCCCGTGCTTGCGCACGTCCCCTCCTTTGGGCGGAACCCTAGGGGTCCACAGCACTTCCTGGCGTATCCCGTTCCCAAGGCATGCATGCACGTTCTTGGTACTAGGGTTCCGAGGTGCTTGGGTGTCGCACGCTCCGCCTCGAGTCCCAAAGCAGCGCAGGCCTTAGGATGCAGCCTTACCCCCGGTCTCCGGATCTCGTTTGGCCGGGTCACCTGCATGGCACGGGCTGCCTCAGTGCCCGGGCTGTGGGCACTGGGTTTCCTACTGTTGTGCGGCGTTTGTGTTTGGGTCCGGTTGGCGGCTGGGTGTGGATTTTGTTAACCCCGCGGGTCCTGGCTGGGGTCTTGGGTGGGTGTCTTTGGGCCCGGTTTGTGGCGTTGTCACTCTAGTGTCGGCTGTTTGTGGTGTTCGTGGTTGGGCTTCGGTTTCGGCCTGCTTTTGGGACGTGTGTGGTTTTGTGGGCGCCCCGCTTGCCCCCCGCCGTTTCCGGTTCCGGCGTGCGGTGTGGGCGTGTGTGTTGGGCCCGGGTCTCGGCTGTGCCCAGCCCTTCTTGGCTGGGTTGTCGGGGTGTGTTTTTTTTTTTTTTGCGCTTTTGTTTTTTCTTTTGTTTTTTTCTTTTTTTCGGGCTTTGTGGTCCCTGTTCCTCCATCCCCTTTCTTTCGGGCTTGGCTGGTGGCTCTCCTTTTTTTTTTTTTCCGTTTCGGTGTCCCTTTTCCCCGTGGGCCGCTGTTACTGGCTTGGTGTTGCCGGTTTTGGGTGGGTGGTCCCCCTGTGCCTCTGTGGGGGTCCTGTCTTCGGTGCCTTCTGGGGGGGGGTTTGGCCGCCTGTGGTGGTGTTGGCGGGCGGTTTGGCGGCTGTGGGCTGCTTTCGTGCCTTTTCCCCCTCCCCCCTCCTTTTTTTTTTTTTCGGGGGGGGGCTTGCCTGTTCCTCCCTCTGCCTTCCCTGGGCTGGCGCACGCACTGGCCTGCATTCAGTGTTGTCTTCCGGGCTGCTGTTTTCAGTTGCGTTCCGTGTGGTCGCGTTCCGGCCCCATGGGTCGGGTGGGCTATGTACACGGTGGGCTCGGCGCCCCTTCTTGCCGGGTTTGGTCCTGGCTCTGCCGGCTGGGCGGCTGCGCCAGGCGGGTGCTTGTGGTTCTGGGTTAGGGGGCTGGGGTTGTTCGTGTCCTTTCCCCTCTGCGGTGCCGGCTGTAATCTTCTGGGTGGTCCGCCACCGTTGTCGCCTGGCGCGCTGTGGCCCCGTGTGTGGCCTGCGGTGCTGGTGTGTGGCGTGCTGGCGCGGCGCCTTCCAGGGTGTGCGGTGGCTGGCTTCGGTTAGTCCCTCAGGTTAGGGTCAGTTGTGTCGTGCTGTGCCGCTCTGTGCCGCGTCGCGTCGCGTCGTGCTGTGGTGCGTTGCACTGTGGCGCGCTGTGGTGCGGTGTGCCGTGGTCTCGCGTGGTGCCGCGGTGGGTCAGTGGAGGTCAGTCTGGCCTTTGTCGTGGTGCGGAGTGCGGGCAGGAGTGTGGCCGGCTGGTGGTTGGGGGGTGCGGTTAGGTGTGGGTGGCTCGCTGGGTCCGTGCTGTGGGGGCTTGGGCGTGCCGCTCGGGCTGCTGGGTCGGGTAGGTCTTCGGGACACATAAACCTTTGCTTGAGGTGCCTGACCCTTATTTTCAGGTTGTGATGTGCATTTTACATGCATTCATGTGCATCGGTCGCATTGTTGCAAATGAGGTACACTCCTTGTGTGTGGGGCAGGACCCGGCTGTTATTGTTGAGGTGGCCCAGATTTTACGGGACTACAAGACGGGCATCACAACTAAAGGAAAAGCAGAGCCTGACGGGGAGGAATCCTGGCGCCTATTGGTGGTGTGGAATCAACTGTCACAGGTCCTATATATTGATAGCTCAATTGATGCTGCAGTGAAGGCCATGAGCCGTGCGCTAACGGCGTTGTACCAAACCTGGCATTACCCTCTTGCTCTGCAAATTGGAGAAGTGGCGCGCGCATTCCGTAGTGCACTGTGTCCTACCTCCAAGTCCCCGTACTTGGTTTTTTTTTTATGACTGCAAGCATCTGGTGCAGAATATTAAGCCCTATGGCATGGGTATGTTTTGCAGTGATCTTCTGAAATCAGCCAATGCTGTGATCAAAGACATGCACAACAACTGTAGTAACAGGGCTGGGGGTCGTGGTGCAAAAATTGATTTGCCTGAGGCTTCCCTGAGGGTTGTGCAACAGTGTCAAAACCGAATTTTTTTGCGCACTGAGTTGCCTAGGAGGCTGGGCAAGACAAAGGCACAAGAGGTGCATGTTGCTCAAATGGTGAATGCAGATGGGGACTCCGACTCTGACTGTGATGGATAGGGCTGAACGTGTGGTGGCTTTTTTTTGTGGTGCCATTTGCGTGCATGGCGTGCATATGTGCATGGCGTTGCGCTCTCCCTGCATGGCGCCCCACGAATACAAAGTTGCACGCAACATTGGAAAACGGAACTGCAATTTTCTGGAGCAGTTGTGCAAATTTGTTTTGGTTTTTCTTCCTATGTTGCATTCCACGTAGCACCACCAGCCGGAAATTCAGACCTCTCTCTTACTCATTACTTCATTGGGTTCGTATTACTTCCGCGGTGCTTCGGCGTTGCTTCGTTGCTTCGGCGTTGCTGCGGCGTTGCTTCTGCGTTGCTTCGGCGTTGCCTCCACGTGGCTTCGGCGTTTTTTCGGCGTTCGTTCGGCGTTCCTTCGGCTTGGGCGTTGCTTCGGCGGCGTGCGCTGCAACTTCGGTGCAACTTTGGTGCAACTTCGGCTCAACCTCGGTTCAACAAAGAGTTCGGCGCAACCAAAACCTCACGGACAGCTGCTCCAATGCTCATTTGTATGATCTTCGGGTTGCCTGTAGTTTGCAAGAAGGGAGCTGTTGAAGGCACTCAACACGTTCCGGTGTTTCAACCATGAACGACATAACAAAACCTGTTTCGAGGTTTTTTCGACTTAGTCAATCTTGGCGTTCAATTTTCATTCGACATTGCCAATTTTCATTCAACATTGCGGTCACTGAGATCCCCATTCCTGAGGGCACGCGGATGGGGAGTAAAGCGCGTCGGTGTGTCTCGAAGTTATTTGCCAAGTGGGAAAACTTACGTAACTAGTAAATGGCACAGATTCTCGTTGCAAAAAAACATTCTTTCCTGGGCGTACTCCACTGGTGTTCGGTGACAGGGTTGTCCACCATGCCTGGGACCAATGACCTATCGTCAGAGGAGCTTAGCAGGCTAAGAACCTTACTACGGCATACTCACACTGGAACAGCCCATGTATGCACTGTGAATGCATTTGTTTTTTGTTTTGGTGATTTTGAATTTTGGTGCTGCAATTTTGATTTAAGCGTCGATGGCATCTGCAATTTATAAGGCGTAACTGCAATTTTGCATCGATTTCGAATGTTGCGTGCAATTTTGTATCTGTACTGCGGCGACTGTGAATGGCGCGCGTGTGGCAGATCTGTCCAGCGCCGCATCGCTCCCTTGTGCTACTGTAGTTTCAAAAGGAGCAAATCGTCCCCGAAGACGACGACGATGACGATTGCAATATTTCCACCCAGCCGTCCGAGCCCTCCCAGCCCTCTTCTTGCTTCCCCCTTAGTGAGGAGCTTCTAGCAGGGCACCATCCCCACCCCCACACCCCCATCATTGGTAGTGGCCGCGCCAAGGCCTTGGGCTACCGCTGGTAGGCGGACATCACCCTTAGGGCATTGTTCCAAAGGATCTTGTATAAGTGGAAAAGGCTCAACACGAAAACAGACATGAATGGGCAAACACTTCCACCCCCATGCACATCCGAGGCGGTGACGGCCTCCAACTTGTCCACGTGGCGGATGCTCAAGCCCAGCACCAAAGTATCACACTGCCAACAAGTCTATCCGCCCGGCCCAATGGAGTGGGCCAACATTTTGAGAGCATTTGAGGGGTACGGATTAGGCAAAGTGTGCATGGCCGGTGCGCGCGGTGGTAAAGGGGGACGCGCTCCACGAGCCAAATTCTACTTATATGACCCGGCTTCGGAGGCGTTTCCGCGGGGATGGTGAGACCAGGACGTTGCCGAGGCCGGGGGGTATGAAAACACGTACCCAAACATCGAGGCAGTGGGGGGCAGTATGACCACGGGCCGCAAAATCTTCCTCGAACCCAAGCAACCCCAACCGGAGAAAGCGAAGAAGGAGAAGAGGGAGAAGAAGGAGAAGGACAAGAAGCACAAAAAAGCCAAGAGAGAAGAACAAAGGGTGAAAGTGGAGAAGATCAATCCAGAGGTTGAGGAACATGTAGTGGCCCAACCGACCGAGCAAAGGAGGCCCTTTATTGACGAGGTAGTACCACAATTTGCCATTTGGGGTTCCTTGGGGTCACATGGCCTTAGTTAGACAATGTTTAGCCAATGTTGAGTGCAACTTTGTGTAGTGCATTAGTGTGATAACAATGTTGCATGCAATTTTGCTTCAACTTTGCTTCCATTCTAATGTTCAGGACGTAGTGGTGGTCACCAAAAGCGTAGTGGTGGTCACCAAAAGTAGTATATGGGCGCTCCCAAGCCATGCTCAAGAACCCGTGGCATGGGCCCAATGATCTGCGACCCAAGCAAGTTCCGTGGTGGGCCCCCTCGTGCAATCCTCCCGCCTCATCGGCCTCACGTTCACCATGCTTCAAGGCTCACTTACACAACTTGCCCTACTCCGACAACTCCAAACCTCTCAACTACTCGAACAGTTCCCTCAACCACCCCATGCCCAAGGAATGCCTTTCTCCCAAGTTCCGCAACTTCAAGTCCAACCCCAAAGCAACCAAGTCCAACCCCAAACCAACGCACACGCTCAAGCCCCGCAAGCGTCGGTAGCCAACGTGGCCGGCCCCACGAAGCCCACCAAGGAGGCCTTGGCATGGATCCATTCCCGACATAAGGAAAAGCCAAGCCACCCTGAGAAGGAAAAGGAGAAGGCCCGGTCCCATGGGGTGGACACAAGGGCCTGACGCCCCACGGAAGAGGACGCCGGTGTGGCGGAGACGAAGAACATGATTGCGGACATGATCGCCCAAGACAGGGCCAACGAGAAGGCAAGGCAAGAAGAGAAGGATGAAAAGGAGCAGGACAAGGAAAAGAGAAGAGGGGAGGAGCAAAAGCGCGCGAAAGAACCGAGAAGAAAAAAGAACAAGAGCGCCAAGACCGAAAGCACCGCACGGAGGAACGCACCACACACAAGGAGAAAAGCAAGAGGGTATGGGCAACGGTACGACGATGGTGCAACTTTTCTTTAGTTTTGATGAATTTGCATTGTATACGATGCATGTCACATCGACATGCCTCAACTTCGACTCAACATCGATGCAAAATGGCCGGCACTCTCATCACTTCACTCTCCTCTCCATAGGGCGACCCCGGCCAACAAGAAGTGCCCACGCAAAAGGCACCGACGGACGATCGTAACGAAGAGCCGTTGGATGAGATAGTTCAAATAGAAATGGGCGGGAGGTACACCACGTGTGAGTGGTTGTGGGACACCGAACGACTCGCACATGTAAATATTTCAATGCCATTTGTGTTTTGCCTTTGGGAACGGTCCTTTTTTTTTGTTGTTTTAACACATTGCCACATGTTCTTAGGTACCTGGCCGCCGGGAGACGACGGTGCAGGAACGGCGTGAAATCGGCGACATCGAAAGGGGGCTCGCAAGAGAGACTCACAAATGGCCACCCAAAAGCAAAGTCCGATGAGTCTTGTGGAAGACAAGCTTGGAGTGCGGTGCGGACGGGAGCGACAAATTGGGACGCGCGGGGCCGGGGTGTGTACAACCGGTGGTTGGCGTGGTGACCGGAGAGAAGGGGAAAAAAGTATGGATTGACACACCCTCCCAATGGGAGGGATCTTGGGAGGCTTGTAAGCTCGAAATCGATCGTACGGTGTGTGCACTCTACACTTCCCTTACTGCGGTGAGGGAGGAATGGCTTTGGTGGGATTGCCAATGGTGTGACTCAACACCAACCCAGGAAGACTCACCCCCCTCCCCACTCCGCAGAGAGAGGTCTGTTGCCTTTGAATCTCCATAACCGGGCTCCGCTGGAGTGAAGGTTGTTATTTTCCAATTATAAACCTAATTATAAACCCATCGTGTGCTCCTTTGCAGAAAACCAAAGTTGAGCCAATGTTGCATCAAAGTTGCAATGCTCAGCATTGTTGAGCCAACGTTGCACTCAAGGTTGCCAATGTTGCACCAAAGTTGAGGTTATTTACACCAAAGTTGCATTCACTTGTCCCAATGTTGAGGCCCAGTGCTGGTAGTGCTGCTAGTGCTGCTAGTGCTGCTGGGATGCTGTTGGGATGGGATTGCCATGGTGCTGGGTGGTGTTGAACCTTCAAAACGGCAATGACGGGAGGTAGAAAAATGTGTCTTCATAGTGTCCTCAACCTATCACCGGTGGAAAGGGTAAAAAAATGTAGATTCTCAAACACCAATAAAAACCAAAATTGCACCAAAATTGCGCTTGGCAAAAATACAATTCTTTTGGGTTTTGGGTACTCAACTTTGACGTTTATGTCAAAACGGGCCCCTAGGGATGGCGCTCTGGATCATACGGCCAAACGTTTGGCCAAACTTCTTTCCGGATTGGAAGACCCGGATGTGACAGCCCTGTCAGAGGCTGTCAAGGCTAAATTGGGTATCACCGACCCCTTATCCAAGCCAGCGCTACTCTCACCTTCGCCTGGATGGAGCACGTTGGCTGATGATCTCAAAAGATCAAGGGTGTCCAGGTTGCTACCCAAGGTCACTTCCCACAGACTTTTTCATCCTCGCGCCAGGACAGTCCCAATTGCTGAACTGCAGGACATGCCGGTGACGGAGACTGAGAAAAGAGGGCTGTCAGCCCTGGCACCTCTTGCCGGCGCATCTCCTTTTCCTTCTAGCCTAACCCCGAGGGGTGGGAAAATGGGCAGACCTATTGCCCAGGCGAACATCCAGCTAGAACTGCCGGAGTTCGACCCGAAAAATCTGCCCGAATGGGCAGAAGAATTTGCTGACTTACTTTTGCTCACTGGCCAATCACATGTGGATGTGGCCACCAAATGCTCCCTGCTGAAACGCTCATGCAAAAAGAACATTTTTGCAAAAACAGGTGAAACAGACTGTGAAAACCTGTTCCACCTTGGCAGAGGTACTTCAACGACTGGAGAAAACATTCCCGGTCTTTGAGACTGACCTCAGTGTGCGCACACAGATAGAGGAGCTACCTATGCTCCCTGAGTATCATTCCGCTGCACGAGTCTCTGAATACGTGTGCGACCCAGAGTATGTGTTTTCACGGATGAATGTGGGCTCCTACGGAGCCACTGAGCCCCACCTGTGGCTCATGAGTAAGATTCTCAAACGTACGTGGGATGACTGCCGCGCTACCTCTGTGAGGAAGAGGCGGACCCGCTCGTACGATGAACTGGTGGACCTGCTGATTGAGCTACCTCTTGAGAGGGAGAATGACTCCCAGATGGAGAAATACCTCAAAAAGCACTTGGGCCGAGGTGGTACCCCTCCCCCCGAACGTGGCAAAGGAAAAGGGCCTAAAAATCCCACTAACGCCAACCAGGGAGGTGGTAAAGGGAGGGGTAGCCTACGTGCCATGAATGAGGTTAAATCTGATGCGGGTACACCCCCTCTGTTCTACTGTGAGCCTGTCAATGACAAGGGGGGGCCTTGTCATGCCCCTGACTGCGATCACCGCAGTAGCTGTATGCTGCAGATAAAACGACAGCAGCACACCAAGGATGGGAAAACTGTGACCCATCAGGATCATTTCAGGTGTACCATCACCTGTGGCTATTGTGGCAAACGTCGTCACTACGAAGACGAATGTCACATAAAGAAACGCGAGAGTGATAAACTCAAGCGACAGGAGGCTGAACGCCAGGACATACAAACACCCACCAGAAACCCCCAGAATGGGGATAAAGGTGGTAAAGGAGGTGGCAAGGGTGGTGGCAAAAGTGGGCCCCCAAACCCCCAGAGGCGCTCATCAGCGCCGGCTGCAACTCCCCCTCCTGCCGCAGGTGACCCCAAGAAGCGCCCACAGGGAAATAACGCTTCCCCTGAGGGGAATAACTCCAAGAAGAGGCGGCTGGCCTCGATGGTCAAGTCCCTCATGGCTGCAGGGGTGGATGTCAAGTTCTCTGATGAGGAGTAGGGGGGGGGCTCCGAAGAGGAGGACTTGGTTTTCAGGATCCTCGGGAAAATTGGGGATCAAGTTTTTCGAGCAGTGCTTGACACCGGTGCAACACTTTCCATAGTGGCCCGGCGCCTGCTAAAGACTTTCAAGAAAACTAAGACCGTGGCCATATAAGTAGGGGATGGGCGTACCATCAAATCCTTGGGGGGGGGTCGATGTGACTATATGCCTGGGCGACGAAACTTTGACCCAACACTGCAGAGTACTGGACACCGACACCTTTGACATCGTCATTGGCCCCGACTTCCTACGACGAAACGCCAAGGTAAAAATGCTGTCTCTCCAGCGCCCCTATTCTTTGCACTGCGACTTTGGCAGTGGGCTCTTCCCCGTACCTTTGGAGCTGTCAGGACGAAAAAAGTCTCGGCTGCGCTACGCATCCAAGACTAACTATCGTACTGAAAGCTACCCATTGGCCCGTCACGTTCTTGAAAATGGACTGGCGGCCCTTCAGGTAAACCTGGATGAGATCCAGGTGGAAATGTCTGCGAGCCAACAACAGCACATCATGCAGTTGTATTGCTCGAAACAATTCAACAACGCTTTCCGTTTCTTCTGGAAAGCAATGGGCCTAGCGTATGCTAACCCTTCCTTCTCCCTGCTCGCAAAGGTTCTAACCAAAATCGCTTGTGAGGGAGGAAGGGTTGTCATGTGCACCCCTGACTGGGGCTGCTCTGGTGAACACGCTTACTGGCGCCGTATGCTAGATCGAATGGCCCTGGGAAGGGTGCAACTCCCCGACAGTCCCATCTATGTGTCTGAGGACTGAGACACAGCTATGCAGGCCCCTTAGTGGGCCAGTTTCTTATCCATCATTGATGGATCTCTCAATCCTGTACCCCTGTGTGACCTAGACCAGGTGCTACTGAAAGGGGTCATGGCCAAAAATTGTGGTCTGAACCCTTCTGATCTCAACAATCCATCTCCTGAGCACCTATCTGCCAAACTTACAGGGTGTGAATTTCCCGATGCGCGATGGCTATCTGGAACCTGCAGCTGTTAAGAAGGGTGCTGACGACCAACTGTCTGAGATCGCCAGCACCATACCTCCTGTTGATCCCAGCTGTGTTGACCTAAAACAGATTGCCTTCCTAGCCCAGCTGTTGCTGGAGGAGGTAGATCTAGAGTCGACCTCAGAACCCGTTTCCCCTGTTGGGAAGCCAGTACTACACATGCAGCATATGCACACAGGTGAACCCGTGGCCCGGAGTCCTGATGCTCTGGCGCGGCCTGCTTCTAATAACATGCCACTGTCTGAGCATGACACCCAGGAATTATCACGGCTGTTGTACCTCAAGGCCGAAGGTATTGAGCGCCAAGAGCGGCTGCAATACCTCAGACAGACCTGGGAATCCTCCATCTGGTCTGAGGAGGACGATGATTCCTATACGCTGCCTGATCCTGAGATACCGCTAGTGTATTCTCTGCACTATGGGCAGCAATGTTCCCCTGAGTGGGACGATGGTTCTGTGCCTGTCGAAACTGCTGATCGGCAGAAAAAGAAAGAACATGGAAAGAGCAATCTCCATGCTAAGGAGAATGTCCTGCAGAAACTCGAGAGTCTTAACCTTGACCCCCGACTGAAGAAGCTGCTGATAACCTGTGAGGAGGTGTTCGGCGCCTTGCCGCCCCCCCTCTCTTGTAAATAACTGGTCCAGAAGGACCTGAAACTGAAACCTGAATTCGAAAAGACACAAGTGAGGTGTCGTCCCTATCACCCTCCACAGGTACAGGTTGAAGAAATCGAGCCCCAGATCCAGGAATGTATTGATGCTGGCCACGTTGAAGAATTTAAGAAGGGGGACTACGCCCATCACTGCAGTCCCTGTTTCCTGGTTGCTAAACCAGGGTGGACTGCCCTACGACTGGTTGTTGACTATGGTGAGGTCAACGAGAAAGCCGAGAACCACTCAGGGAGTATTCTTAACATGGAAAATACCCTGGAGCGTATAGCCAAATGCAGGTACAAGACCAAAATGGACAAACGCTCTGATTTCTGGGAGGTGGACCTAACCGCCGCAGCTCAGGAGCTGCTGGCTTTCTAACCCCTAAGGGTCGTGTCTTTAAGTGAAAGGTCATGCCTTTCGGGGTGGCTAATGCCCCAGCGCTCCTCCAGGAGCTAATAAACAAAATTTTGTACATACTGAGGCGCAGGCCTCTAGTACAGGAGTTGATTTCTCGGGGTGCAGAAATGGAGGCCCACATCGACGACGTGAGTTTGGGTACTAATACCCAAGAGGACCATGTCCTTCTGCTCCGTGATTTTTTCATTGTTTGTCAAGAAAACCATCTCCGAATCAAACTCGAAAAATGTGAGTTTATGAAAGAGGAGATGGAATATTTGGGTTTCGACGTGGGGTGTGGCTGGTGGAAACCAGCCGCGTCTAAGATGCAGCCCCTACAGGACATGCAGATTCGCGATGACCCTAAGAAGGGTCTACAGGACGTGAGGAGTTTTGTCGGCGCCTGTAAATTCTATAGGCGACACGTCCACAAATTTACCTACTCCTCTGCCCCCCTCACTCACCTAATCAAGAAAACTACTTCCTGGAGGTGGACCGCCAGAGAGGAGGAATGTTTCCAGGAGTTGAAGAAGAAAACGTGCCTCCTCCAACTGCCTGGGAGTGCCCCGCCCTAAGGGCGAGATAGTCCTGATCACTGATGCCAGTGATGTAGGGGGCGGTGGAACGATCTACCAATGGCAGGAGCTTAACCCAGCTGAACTAACCCACTGCCATTATCGTACTAGTGGACTGAACCGTGATGGCTCGTTGAAACATGACTATCCTACCAGTGAGTGGCGGCTGTTGCCACTGGGACACTGGAATTGGAAATGAAACCAAGCGCGTTCCAATTACAGCACCTATGACTAGGAACTCCTGGCCGATATGTTGGTGCTTTCGTCACAATCCTGACTCCTCGGATCTAACCCTATTGTCTGGCTATGTGACCAGGAACCTGTGAAGTCTTTTCAGAAGGGCTGACCTCCAGAGAAAGCAAAACTAAAGCGGTGGTGGACTTACCTGAGCCAGTTCAGGCTGACGGTTCATCATATCCCCGCCACAAAAAATGAACTGTCTGACCATATATCGCCCAATAACTTCGATGCGCTTATAGGTGAGAGCTCTGAGCCGCTCGCCAAAGAGGCCTTCCAGCGTATGGATGTCAAGCTTGACCTGTCCATGCGCACTGCTGGAATCCTGGAGGGTTGGAGTCTAACCGACTATCAGTCAGAGTATAAAGAAATTCTCCAAGCCCTCAGTACTGGTCTCGAACCCTGTGCCATGGACGGGCACGAGTAGTATAAAAACAATCAGTACCTCTTCTACGAGAAGCGAATTGTTGTGCCTGACGCACGGCTGGATGGATGCCTACAGTGGTCCCATCTCAGTTCAGGTCACACTGGCGCTAATCGCTCAGTGGACTTCCTTCGTGAGTGTTTCTACTCTAGTCTAACCCTGACTGAACTGAGGTCTCGTATGCGGACCATTGTGGATGCTTGTGGCTGTCATGCCAGCAAGCAGAGCGACAGTAGGGATAGGGGCCTGATTTCCAGCTTACCCATACCCTATTGTGCTAACTCCCTTCTCTATGTGGATTTCATCCACGGCCTACCACGCTTCGGCGGATATGATAGTTGCCTAGTGGTCACCTGTGGCCGATCTCGCTTCACCCGTGTGTTCCCTTGCAATAAGAAAATCACAGGTGAGCAGACTGTGAAAATGTTGGTCGAACAATGGTTCGAACCCTATGGAGCACCTAAACAGGTGCACTCTGATGAAGATGTACGCATCGGCAGTGACACTGGGTGGTACAAACGAGTGCTAAGTGCCCTCAAGGTAGAGGTAACCACAGGTGTGCCCTATACCCGGACGTCTAACCCTCTCTGTGAGAGACAGAACCGTGTGGTGAAGCGAAACCTAAGAATCCTGATGAAACAGGAGCGCACCAAGGACTGGGTACGCCTAGTGCCCTGGGCAGTGCTGACCATAAACTCACAGCGGAGCTTTTCTGCGAGTTTCACCCCCACAAACTGTTCCATTGAGGACGACCTGCTTGGTTCTTCAAAATCCCCTTTCCTGGCGACTTCAAGAGCCCTGTGGGAGATTGGCTGGAACACAAGCAGTCTCTGGCTAACCAGGCTGGGACTAACCTGAGACACATTCGTGACCGTGAACTGAGCCGACGGAACCGCCTACGGCGACCTGCCAGCCTCAAGGTTGGTGCCCTTGTTATGGTTCACCATTCACGCCTACCCTCCTGGCCTCGTAACTGCCTACAGGACCCTTTTTTTGGACCCTATCGTATCATCAGGATAGATGGATTCAGGAACCATCGCAGGTGCAGTCCACGTCTAGTTGGTGAACTGCCATGTGCACGTAAACAGTTGAGGCACTTTCACTCCCCTAAAGATTTGTCCTGGGATGAGTGGCGCCTCAGCGACAGTGAGGTCGAGTGTATAGACCTAGACAGCGCTGCCAGTCCAGAGGAGGCAGACGAATTGGAAGAGATGACTGCCGATGAGATGGCAGTCGATGGTTACTACGTGGTTGCAGGTATTGCTCGCCAAGAGTATAAACAGGGCTGGAAGTTCCTAACCCTGTGGGATGCTTATGGGTTATCTGAGGCGACCTGGGAACCTAAGTCAGCCTTCATACAACCAGATGGGACTATCGACCCCATCGTCCGCTCCTACCTCGATGAGAACAACGAGGGGCAGCCACTAACCCTTGTTGAGACTCTGTCCCAGCGTAAAAAAAAAACCTAATTTCCCTGTGTCAGTCTACTGACTGTTTTCTAACCTCACAGGTGCAGTGAACACTCTTGTGCAGAGGTGCCTGTGTATGGTTTTAAGAGCAGTTGTCACAGTTGCCCCGCATTGCATCGCAGGACAGGACCGTTAGCCCCCCGTGACAACTACTCCCTGGCCGAAGGCCATTGGTTTGTCACAGACCACTGCTTACTGAGCATTGCACTGACCCTGTCTGTGCCCTGCAGTCCCATGCCTATGGTTTCCAGCGTGGACCAGGTGGCCGCTTATCAGGTTTGCAGCCACCTAGCGAGTGTATGCCTTGTTGACCATGTGTTGCATGGGGACTGCCCTGACGTAATGACCTTAGGGAGCCAACAAAGAACGGTGGCTTACTACACCAGGGGGGAATCACAAGCAAGGTGTTATGAGGCAAGGTGTGCCTTCCCTCCTTGGGGACAAGCGAGCCCACAGTTAGGACCTCTGACTGGTCCAGACCCATGGGGTTGTACCCTTCCTGACAGGGTTTACCTTACCCCTAAGTGTGCTACGTATGTCTGTGTGTGTCTCACTTCTCTCCCGGGCGTGGCTTTGAAATCAACGGGCTTTGCTGATGTCGGACCGAAGGTCCTAGTCAGATAGTACTACCACTCCTATGGCAGCCAATTGCTGTGCTGGCGCCTATCCTTGGTGGAAGACGGCAAAAGCCCTACCTACTAGAGGGGAGGGGTGGCCAAGTGTGCTACGGGCATACAAAACGCCCATTTTGGCTAAAGGCCAAAGACTAACGCACTCCCCTGCCCACGTGGAAAAACACGCGGGACAGGAGACACCACTACACTACACTCACTAACGCCAGCACCGGCCTTCGAAGGCAGGGTGAGCACTCGTCACTTGCACTCAACTCCTGCCAGGCCTGCTGACCCTAACACGTACACACGCTACTTGGTGTTGCTGTTGAAGGAGTCACGGGTCCAACTGACCCTCCTGTGAGGAAGCAAGAGAACACAGCGCTGGTAAGCGGCTGTGGCCTAACAGGGACGCCACTACGTGTTTCCCTGTCAGGGCTTGAAGGGAAGGAGTGCTCAGCTTACGTGCACAGCATGGATGCCGATGAAGTCGGACTGCACTCACCAGTCCTGGTTGAGTTGCAGTTTGTTGTTTGTAATCTGCACAGCATATTTTAGCGCTGCCAAAGTGGGACTGCACCAATCACGCTTACCTTCCCGCCTGAAGAAGAAAGGCGGATGCAGGAGCGTTTGCAGCGGAGGAACCAAGACAGACTCCACGTTTTATACGCTTCTCAGACTGCCCTATAATACGCTGTCCACAAACGCCCCTATCAAGCAAGCAAGCTTAAGAAGCTCCACCCGTTCTCTTATAGAACATAGGGTGGAGCCCCTGGGTAACCTAAACAAGGTTTACCGTGCGCACTTCGCGTGGCCTACTCTTTGATGCGTCATATGCATGCACAGGTATGCACAATCTCTCCATTTCCCGCTGTTCTTACCTAATTTAACCCAACAAAACCAATCACAAGCGTGACTCAACCAGGAGGTGAGCTCTTCCTGGGCTTACCTACCTTACACGCCACGCATCATGTGAATGCCGAGGAAAACACGAGCGCAAAACAACCCTACGCGCTTAAGCAACCCTACGGCGAATTATAAACAACCCTAAGCGATTAATGCACTGTGTGTCATGCATGCTTCCCTTGTCTTGTTCCCTGCAGAAAGAGGAGAGAGAGTGGCGCCCTGCACAGTGCAAAACAAGCCTAAGCTTTTTGAGCAACCCTACTTTAGAGCTACGGCGACACAAACACGAGCAAGCACTTTCTTTTCCTACATGTGAAGAGAGAACAAGGGTGAATTGGGGTACACGGAAAGTGCCACAGCGTGTGAATGCCCTAATTAGGCACATGCATTGCGAGCACAGCGCATATTCCAACCCTACGTGCGCGCTGCGCGCTCCATTCGCATTGCATACCTTTCATTCCTGTTTTGACCTTTGCAGAGCAAGAGAGAGGAGCACCTGAACCCCCAACGAACACAGTGTTGACAACCCTAACATTTTAACGAAGCAACCAACACAAACGCAATGCATGCGTGTGAAATGACACTGGCATACCTGAGAGGTGGGCTGTCCACCTGCTCTGTGGTGTGACTTGATTTTGGATACTTTTCCCTAACGTTTATAGAAATGTTGATGCAACTGTGCAAAAATTTCCTTTAGAACTTTAAAGACTACGGCTCATACCTTCTTTTTCAAGAGCTGTTTACGCTTGCGCAATCCTGTTTTTGAAGTCTGCTTCTGTTGCGCTTGTCTGCGACTTTGGGTTTGCGTGTAAAAATGACAATTTCTCGCGCAATTTTGTCAATTATTTGCGATTTGACTTCTTCAATCGCTACACCTTTCGCTAAACCGCAGGATTCACTCCCTGTTGGTTACATTTTCAATTTTTCTCAGCTCCTGGAGATTCGTGTTCTCCATTGGGAGTATTGCTCCGCCCTGGCCCTTGGTCAGGACGTTTACTAAAGTGCTGTTTATGCAGTGATAGCCGTCCGCATTAGAGCGTTCGACTGTACCCTGGTGGGCAAGCATATGTGCTCTGGGGAGGGAGTCCTGGGTTCAAACCCCACTACCCCCAAAATGTTTACCAAACGTTTTCTTCACACGCTGGCGACTTTTGAGGAACGCCCCATCGAAGTGACATCATTCACGGTACATTACACTGTTTTTCAGGTATACCTACAGGTAGGTAGGTAGGTATCTTCCGGAGCTCGGGGTGCCTCCTTTGACATTGCAGGAAGGAGGTCTTACCAGGGGGACGTCCTGTCCCTCCCACTGCCCTATGTCAGGTGCCTCTTGAGCCGCTCCCGCATGTGCTTGGGAAGGCATTGTCGCGGCCACCCAGTCCATGTGTCCAAGGTGAGAGGGTGTCGCCACATGTGTCCATGGGTAGGGCCACATGCCCCCTCCTTTGGGCGGCAGCTCTGGGGGCTGCCCAGCCGTGTGGAGTATCTGTCACCACAAGGGGTATTGCTCCCGCTAGTCTACGGTACGACCGCCTCACCCTTGTGGCTTGAGTTGCGGGGCCACTCTGCTTGGCAGGCGACCCCCTCCTGGACTGTGTACCAGCTCGCCTGTCACCGGTTGCTTCCATGGCTCCGGGTGACGTTTGCCATGGTCCCCGATGCAGCCTGGCCGGGCTCGGAAGAGTGGCCTTGGAGTACCGCTCCTGCCACTGGCCCGGTGGGTTGGCTGGGTCGCCCCAGTGCGTCCGACCCATGGGCTGTTGGTTCTTTCCTGTCTCTCGGGCGCCCTACGTGTGTGCAGTGTCCTGGGCTGCTTGGCTCCTGTTCACAGGTGTGCCCGCGCGGTTTGTTGTGTTGCGTCTGCGATGTCCTGGGCCACATGGCTCCTGTTCACCGTTGTGCTCGCTCGGTGTGTTGGGTTGCGTGTGCGGTGTCCTGGGCCACTTGGCTCCTGTTCACCAGTGCGCCCGCTGGGTGTGTTGTGTTGCGTGTGCGGTGTCCCGGGCCACTTGGCCCCTATTTACTGGTGCGCCCGCTCGGTGCGTTGCTTTGCGTGTGCCGTGTCCTGAGCCACTTGGCTGCTGTTCACCGGTGTGCCCGCTCGGTGTCGTGTGTTGCGTGTGCGGTGTCCTGGGCCACTTGGCTCCTGTTCACCGGTGTGCCCGTTCGGTGTGTTGTCTTGCGTGTGAGGTGTCCTGGGCCACTTAGCCTCTGTTCACCGGTGTGCTCGCTCGGTGTGTTGTTTTGCGTGTGCGGTGTCCTGGGCCACTTGGCTCCTATTCTCTAGTGCGCCCGCTGGGTGTGTTGTAGTGTGTGCGGAGTTCTGGGCCACTTGGCTCCTGTTCACCGGTGCGCCTGCTCGGTGTGTTGCTTTGCGTGTGCGGTGTCCTGGGCCACCTGGCTTCCTGTTCACGACTGTGCCCGCTCCGTGGGTTGTGTTGCGTGTGGGGTGTCCCCGGCCACTTGGCCCTTGTTCACCAGTGTGCCTGCTCGGTGTGTTGTGTGGTGCATGCGGTGTCCTGGGCCACCTGGCTCTTGTTCACCGGTGTGCCCGCTCGGTGCGTTGTGTTGTGTGTGCGGTGTCCTTGGCCACTTGGCTCCTGTTCACCTGTGCGCCCGATCGGTGTGTTGCTTCGCGTGTGCGGCGTCCTGGGCCCCTTGGCTCCTTTCACCCGTGTGCCCACTCAGTGTGTTGTTTTGCGTGTGCGCTGCCCTGGGCCTGGTGGCTCCTGTTCACCGGTGTGCCCGCTCGGTGTGTTGTTTTGCATGTGAGGTGTCCTGGGCCACTTGCCTCCCGTTCACCGGTGTGCCCGCTCGGTGTGTTGCTTCGCGTGTGCAGGGCCCTGGGCCACTTGGCTCCTGTTCTCCGGTGCGCCCGCTGGGTGTGTTGTAGTGTGTGCGGAGTCCTGGGCCACTTGACTCCTGTTAACCGGTGCGCCTGCTCGGTGTGTTGCTTTGCGTGTGTGGTGTCCTGGGCCACTTGGTTTCCTGTTCACCGGTGTGCCCGCTCCGTGGGTTGTGTTGCGTGTGCGGTGTCCCGGGCCACTTGGCTCCTGTTCACCGGTGTGCCCGCTCGGTGTGTTGTGTTGTGCATGCGGTGTCCTGGGCCACTTACCTCCTGTTCACCGGTGTGCCCGCTCGGTGCGTTGTGTTGTGTGTGCGGTGTCCTTGGCCACTTGGCTCCTGTTCACCTGTGCGCCCGATCGGTGTGTTGCTTCGCGTGTGCGGCGTCCTGGGCCCCTTGGCTCCTTTCACCCGTGTGCCCACTCAGTGTGTTGTTTTGCGTGTGCGCTGCCCTGGGCCTGGTGGCTCCTGTTCACCGGTGTGCCCGCTCGGTGTGTTGTTTTGCATGTGAGGTGTCCTGGGCCACTTGCCTCCCGTTCACCGGTGTGCCCGCTCGGTGTGTTGCTTCGCGTGTGCAGGGCCCTGGGCCACTTGGCTCCTGTTCTCCGGTGCGCCCGCTGGGTGTGTTGTAGTGTGTGCGGAGTCCTGGGCCACTTGACTCCTGTTAACCGGTGCGCCTGCTCGGTGTGTTGCTTTGCGTGTGTGGTGTCCTGGGCCACTTGGTTTCCTGTTCACCGGTGTGCCCGCTCCGTGGGTTGTGTTGCGTGTGCGGTGTCCCGGGCCACTTGGCTCCTGTTCACCGGTGTGCCCGCTCGGTGTGTTGTGTTGTGCATGCGGTGTCCTGGGCCACTTACCTCCTGTTCACCGGTGTGCCCGCTCGGTGCGTTGTGTTGTGTGTGCGGTGTCCTGGGCCACTTGGCTCCTGTTCACCTGTGCGCCCGCTCGGTGTGTTGCTTCGCGTGTGCGGCGTCCTGGGTCCCTTGGCTCCTGTTCACCGGTGTGCCCACTCCGTGTGTTGTTTTGCGTGTGCGGTGTCCTGGGCCTCCTGGCTCCTGTTTACCAGTGTGCCCGCTCGGTGTGTTGTGTTGTGTGTGCGGTGTCCTGGGCCACTTGGCTCCTGTTCACCGGTGCGCCCGCTCCGTCCTTTGCTTTGCTCGTGCGGTGTCCTGGGCCACTTGGCTCCCGTTCACCGGTGTGCCCGCTCGGTGTGTTGTCTTGCGTGTACGGTGTCCTGGGCCACTTGGCTCCTGTTCACCGATGCGCTTGCTCCGTCCTTTGCTTTGCTTGTGCGGTGTTGTGCACCACTTGGCTCCTGTTCACGGGTGCGCCCGCTCGGTGGGTTGTGTTGCGTTTACTGTGTCTTGGGCCGCTTGGCTCTTGTACACCGGTGTGCTTGCTCTGTGTGCTGTGCTTTGGGTTGCGCATGTGGTGTTGTGTGGGCGGGGCGTCGCTGTGGGGCGCTCACTCGTCCATCCGGACGGCGGCTGTTTGTAGCCAGTAGGGGCTGGGTACCCTCCGGGCGCGCACTCGTCCATCCGTACGGCGGCTGTTCGTAGCTGGTAGGGGCTGGGCACTCTCCGGGCGCGCAATCGTCCATCCGGACGGCGGCTGTCTGTAGCCGGTAGGGGCTGGGTACCCTCCGGGCGCGCACTCGTCAATCCGGACGGCGGCTGGTGTTGCTTGGCACCTGTTCCTGTGCCGTGGTTCGGTGCGTGTTGTGCGCGCTCTCCGGGTTTGCGGCACCCGGCGGCCGTTGTGGCTTGACACCTGTCCGTGTGCCTTGGTTGTGGCCAGCGGCGTGCTTCTCTGGCGTGCCTCGTGGCCCCGCGTGGTGCGCTGCGCCTCGTCCGGTCCGGTCGCTGTCGGTGCTCCGATTGGCTTTCCCGACGCCGTGGTGCCTTTCCCTACCCCGGGAGCTTGGGCCCCCGGCTTTACTGGGCGGCTGCGCGGGGCACGCGGAGGCGGGCCGAGAACGGGGCTCATTGTGCCTGCCGCTGGTCCCCGCCGAGGCGGGGACGCTGGGCTCACTCCGTGTCCTACCCGTTCGGGGCCCCACGATGGGGTTGTCCCTGGCGGCACCCTCCGGCACCGGTCTTGGGCTGCGTGCGCTGCGGTGGTTGGCGTGTGTGGATTCGGTCACTGACGCGTCCGGTTTCTTGTACCGTCCGTCGTTCGATGGCGGACTCGGTCGGTGCACCGGGGCTGTTTTGTGTGGACGCCGACACCTCCACTTGCGGGTCGGAGGACGCCACGCCCGGGTCCCGTGCGTGTGTGCGTGTGCTCGTCCTTCCTGGCCGGGTCGGGCGGGCCGGCCTCCCGGGCGCGTTCTGGTGCGCCTCACCTTTTCATTTGGCCGCTTTGTCTTTCCGCTTTGCTGGGCCCCCTCCGGGCTGGGCTTGCCCCTGTTTTGGTCCTTTGTTTGCCCTCACCTCCCCCCTTTTGCTTTGGTTTTGTTGTTTTTTTTTTCGTTTGTCCGTTTCTTTTTGCCTTGCGCCCCCTCTGTCCCTTGCTTTTCTTGGTTTCCGGCCCCGGGTGCCCTGGGCCTTGGCGCTTTGCGTTGTTTGTTATGCTGGCCTCGCGCTTCTTGGCTCTCCGTGCGCTCCCGCTTTCTTTGTGTTTCCTGGCCGTGGGCCGCTCTCCGGTGGTTCCCCCCCCCCCCTCCCTTGTCTCCGGCTTTCTGTGTTTTCCGGCCCCGGGTGCCCTGGGCCTTGGCGTTGGTTTGTGTCTGCTGTGCCCGGCTTTCCGTGCTCTGTGATTTTTTTTCCTATCGCCTCCTGGTTCTTCGTGCGCTCCTGCCTGTTTTGTGTCTCCGGGTTGGCCGACGGTTGTTCCCTGGTGGTTGTTGCCCCCCCCCCCTCCCCTTCTGTGTCGCGTGGCTTTCGTCGTTCCCGCTCGGTGCCTTGGTTTTTTTTTCTCCTCTTCTGTGCGCCCCCGCAAGAGAACACAGCGCTACTAAGCGGCTGTGGCCTGACAGGGACGCCACTACGCGTCTCCCTGTCAGGGCTTGAAGGGAGGGAGTGCTCAGCTTGCGTGCACAGCATGGATGGCGATGAAGTCGGACTGCACTCACCAGTCCTGGTTGAGTTGCAGTTTGTTGTTTGTGATCTGCACAGCATATTTTAGCGCTGCCAAAGTGGGACTGCACCAATCACGCTTACCTTCCTGCCTGAAGAAAAAAGGCGGATGTAGGAGCGTTTGCAGCGGAGGAACCAAGACAGACTCCACGTGTTATACGCTTCTCAGACTGCCCTATAATACGCTGTCCACAAACGCCCCTATCAAGCAAGCAAGCTTAAGAAGCTCCACCCGTTCTCTTATAGAACGTAGGGTGGAGCCCTGGGTGGCCTAAACAAGGTTTACCGTGCGCACTTCACGTGGCCTACTCTTTCATGCGTCATATGCATGCACAGGTATGCACAATCTCTCCACTTGTCGCTGTTCTTACCTAATTTAACCCAACAAAACCAATAACAAGCGTGACTCAACCAGGAGGTGAGCTCTTCCTGGGCTTACCTACCTTACACACCACGCATCATGTGAATGCTGAGAAAAACACCCGCGCAAAACAACCCTACGCGCTTAAGCAACCCTACGGCGAATTATAAACAACCCTAAGCGATTAATGCACTGTGTGTCATGCATGCTTCCTTTGTCTTGTTTCCTGCAGAAAGAGGAGAGAGAGTGGCTCCCTGCACAGCGCAAAACAAGCCTAAGCGTTTTAAGCAACCCTACTTTAGAGCTACGGCGACACAAACACGAGCAAGCACTTTCTTTTCTTACCTGCGAAGAGAGAACAAGGGTGAATTGGGGTACACGGAAAGTGCCACAGCGTGTGAATGCCCCTAATTAGGCACATGCATCGCGAGCACAGCGCATATTCTAACCCTACGTGCGCGCTGCGCGCTCCATTCGCATTGCATACCTTTCATTCCTGTTTTGACCTTTGCAGAGCAAGAGAGAGGAGCACCCGAACCCCCAACGAACACAGCGTTGACAACCCTAACATTTTAACGAAGCAACCAACACAAACGCAATGCATGCGTGTGAAATGACACTGGCATACCTGAGAGGTGGGTTGTCCACCTGCTCTGTGGTGTGGGTTGAATTTGGATACTTTTCCCTAACGTTTATAGAATTTTGATGCAACTGTGCAAAAATTTCCTTTAGAACTTTAAAGACTACGGCTCATACCTTCTTTTTCAAGAGCTGTTTACGCTTGCGCAACCCTGTTTTTGAAGTCTGCTTCTGTTGCCCTTGTCTGCGACTTTGGGTTTGCGTGTAAAAATGACGATTTCTCGCGCAATTTTGTCAATTTTTTGCGATTTGACTTCTTAAATCGCTACAGCTTTCGCTAAACCGCAGGATTCACTCCCTGTTGGTTACATTTTCAATTTTTCTCAGCTCCTGGAGATTTGTGTTCTCCATTGGGAGTATTGTTCCGCCCTGGCCTTTGGTCAGGACGTTTACTAAAGTGCTGTTTATGCAGTGATAGCCGTCCGCATTAGAGCGTTTGACTGTACCCTGGTGGGCAAGCATATGTGCTCTAGGGAGGGAGTCCTGGGTTCAAACCCCACTACCCCCAAATGTTTACCAAACGTTTTCGTCGCACGCTGGCGACTTTTGAGGAATGCCCCATCGAAGGGACATCATCCACGGTACATCACACTGTTTTTCAAGGGTACCTACAGTGTTAGAAGCTTCTATAAACTGATGGGAATGTTTTTCGTAGGTTTAATGCATTTTCTGAGGTAATTTTGGGAATATTTGAGCCTTTTTCCTTGGTCCTAGCTAACTAGTACTTCAGGGGGGAGTAAGAAAAGTGACTGCCATGTCTTTCTTGGAGGGCTTGATCCAGGCCAAGCCCCCCTTAAGACCCTTTTGTTGATGCTAAGACTAACTTAAGTATTCTTATCACTCTTTTGAAGCTTTTAGTACACTTTCTCAACGTAACTAGGGTTATAACACGAGCCCCCCATGAAGTTCACCCCTACCACTCAACTGAGCAGAGGTATCTTCCTTCATGGAAGATTTTTTGCACGTAAACACATTTTGAGTCCGGTGAAGACTGTTCGATCAAATTTACACTGCAAAACTACTTTACAGCAGAAACCAGTAGGCAGAGTCACCCGATGGATGCCCCTTACGCCATTGGGTCAGTGCAGATCTGGGTGCTCGGCGCCTCAAGATCCTGTAGGGCGTCCGCCGGCACATGAGGGGGTGATATACGCGATATATCATGCGAGTTGGATGTGCATTCGAAACTGTTGGCAAAATCTGGCTAACAGAGGGTACTTTCGGCGGTGGTCAGGGTGGATTAGCTAGCTACATCGTAGGGAACTACTGGAGGCATGAGGAGAGACATGCAACAGGTTCAGGCCGCTAGTTCGGGGGGAAGAATCTGTCGATCCGAGGCTGTTTGGGATCAGGAGGGTGTGTGGCCGGGGGGGGGGGGCGGGTTCACTGCGCTTTCGCCCTTTGTGCTGCGCCTGGGCTCCGTCGCGTCGGGGTGGCGCAGGGGGAGGAGGGGGGGGGACGGGGGCCAATAGGCTGCAGGTAGGCGTCCAGAGCGCGTTGCGCTGCGCTGGGCTTTGCTGGCTTGGGCGGTGCCGGGGGGAGGGTGTTTTTTCCGCTGTGGTTGATCCGAGGCTTTGCGACTCGGGGCTGTCAACACCGCCGCAGGCAGGGCCGAGGGGGGAACGTACTTTGGCGGGTCCCGGGGGGCATGCGCCCCGCTATGCATGCTAAGGACTTTGACAGCGCCCTGGTTAAACGCAACAGGGCGCTCACGCAGCTCATCGAGGACGCCAACAAATTTCTGCACGACAACCCACCCGGGGCCATTGGCCCACCAGTAACCAGAAACAATTACTTTGATTCCCTGGGTGAATTCAGTACCTCTTCCTTCATGGAGGATATACCGAGATAAAATAGGCATTTCATGCTTTAGGCCTTGGAGGTTAAGCCTAGTGGTCTCCCACCCCAAGACCCGTATACTCAATTGTCTCTACCACTTATTGTGGTTCTACTTTCTAACTGTTTCTGTATTCAGTTGCTTGGCCAAGTCATAATCTGTGTCTGGCCCAGCTCCTATGCCCCACATTCCTAACCAGCTCCATTTCATCCAAAAGAGTGCACATGAAGTGCTTGATACTAACTATGGGGCTAGAGTCAGGCCAGTTTTCACAAAAAACCTTTTGTACTATCCATTTGTGATTCAATCTTTGTATTTAAACCTGCTTTGTCTATCTGCAGCCCTTCTGTGTTACACTGGATTTCAAACTGTTCATTGATTCGATCCACATCCTGTTCTTGCTCTACTTGCTCCTTTGGTTTTGGGATTTCACCATCAAAAACCTGCAGGATTTCATCAAAGTCTATAGGGCACTAATCAAGGACATCTTTCTAAATATGAGTAAATATCCTAGGTAGGTAGGTAGGTATGTTTGGGAGCTCGGGATACCTCCTTTGACAGTGCAGGAAGAAGGTCTTGGGAAGGGGACGTCCTGTCCCTCCCACTGCCCTAGGTCAGGTGCCTCTTAAGCCGCCCCCGCAGGTGCTTGGAAAGGCAGTGTCGCGGCCACCCGGGCGAGGTGTCCCAGGTGGAATGGTGTCCCCACATGTGTCCATGGGTAGGGCCACATGCCCCCTCCTTTGGGCGGCAGCTCTGGGGGCTGCCCGGCCGTGTGGAGTATCTCTCACCACAAGGGGTATTGCTCCCGCTCATCTACGGTACGACTGCCTCACCCTTGTGGCCTGAGTTGCGGGGCCGCTCCGCTGGGCAGGCGACCCCCTCCTGGACTGTGTACCCCTCGTCTGTCACCGGTTGCTTTCATAGCTCCGGGTGACGTTTGCCATGGTCCCCGATGCAGCCTGGCTGGGCTCGGACCAGTGGCCTCGGAGTACCGCTCCTGCCACTGGCCCGGTGGGTCAGCTGGGTCGCCCCAGCGTGTCCGACCCATGGGGTGTTGGTTCTTTCCTGTCCCTCGGGCGCCCTACGTGTGTGCGGTGTCCTGGGCCACTTGGCTCCTGTTCACCGGTGTGCCCGCTCCGTGCGTTGTGTTGCATTTGCGGTGTCCAGGGCCACTTGGCTCCTGTTCACCGGTGCACCCGTTAGGTGCGTTGCTTTGCTTGTGCGGTGTCCTGGGCCACTGGGCTCCTGTTCACCGGTGTGCTCGCGTGGTTTGTCGTGTTGCGTGTGCGGTGTTCTGGGCCACTTGACTCCTGTTCACCGGTGCGCCCGCTCGGTGTGTTGTGTTGTGTGTAGGGCGTCCTGGGTCACTTGGCTCCTGTTCACCGGTGTGTCCGAATGGTGTGCTGCTTTGTGTGTGCGGTGTCCTGGGCCACTTGGCTCCTGTTCACCGGTGTGTCTGCTCGGTGCGGTGCGTTGCGTCTGCGGTGTCCAGGGCCACTTGGCTCCTGTTCACCGGTTCGCCCGTTTGGTGCGTTGCTTTGCTTGTGCGGTGTCCTGGGCCACTTGGCTCCTGTTCACCGGTGTGCTCGCGTGGTTACTCGTGTTGCGTGTGCGGTGTCCTGGGCCACTTGGCTCCTGTTCACCGGTGCGCCTGCTCGGTTTGTTGTGTTGTGTGTGGGGTGTCCTCAGTCACTTGGCTCCTGTTCATCGGTGTGTCCGCTTGGTGTGCTGCTTTGTGTGTGCAGCGTTCTGGGGGAATTGGCTCCTGTTCACCGGTGTGCCTGGCCGTGGTATCCAATCCCTTTGTTGTCCTTGGTGCTTGTGCGTGCACGGTGTTCTGGCCCAGGTGGCGCCTATTCACCGGCGTGTGCGCTGTGTGCAGTGTGCGTGTGCCGTTGGTGGTTGTGTCTCTCTTCCTCCCCCCCTAATTGTTTTTTCTTTTTTCGTGACTTCTCGTCTCATCTTTTTTTTCCGAAAAAATAGACAAAAGAATTATTTTTTTCAATTTTTTACAAAGAATGGGGCGCGCGTACACTGCAGGCACAAGCATGGGCAACTGGTGCAGTGGTGCAATAGTGTCCTGTTCTCTGGCGTGTGTCGTTGGTGCTTTGGCGGCTGCGCCCCAGGGGTGCGTCTCGCGCGTCCTGATGTACACGGGTATGGGTCAGGGTGGGTTTGATTAGGTGCCTCTTTGCTTTGGGTGCTGGCTGGTTCGGTGGTCGTCTGGGCTGTGGGTGTAGGCTGTGGCTACGTTGCTCCCTGGGCGGGCCTGTTTAGGAGTCAAAGGATAGCGATTTTGGGGTGTGGCTCGGGTTGGATTCGTGTTGCGGCTTTGGCTGGGTTAGGCGGTTGTGATGGTTGCGGGCTTGGGTTCGGTGTCATTGGGTGTAGCGGTGCCTGTTGGCGTGTGCGTTGGCGTCCTTCCGCTTCCGGTTTGTTTGGTGTCTTCCGGGCGGGGCCTGGTGTGGCGCCCCGCGGTGGTGGCTGGTTGGGCTGCTTGGGCAACGGGGTTAGGTGGGGACGCCGCTGGCTGGGGGGTCAGGCGCGTCGTGTTGTGTGGCGCGCTGGGCTCCTGAGGTACTGTGGGTGCCGCCGGCGTCGTTGCGCCGGCGCTTGTGGGGTGGCGAGGGGGTGTGTGTGTGCGGGGTTGGGCTCTGGGTCATGTCCCACAGGCGGATGCCGTCTGGCTGCGTCTCCTGGAGGGTCTCCGGCAGGCGCTTGAGGACATACGGGTGGTCCTGGGGCGCGGGGAGGTTGCGGGGGTGGACTCCTAGGGGGTGGAGCGCATCGGCCAGCATGGCTTCCCATGCGGCCTGGGGCATCCACCCCCACGCCGGCTGGAGGCGGCTGTTCTCCGCCGACCCCTTGTGGGGCCGGTGGATAAGGCCCTCAAGGGAGGGCTCTGTCCGGACCCACTTTCGCAGCTCCCAGAGCTGCGTGTGGGTCCAGCGCTGCCACCACTGTCCCTGGGCGGGGCCGCGGTCTTGGGCGGAGGAGTGGGCGTGGGTGGGTGTGATGGGGTCATGGGGACTGGTGGCGGTGGCGGGCCTGGGGGATTCCTCGTAGTCCTGTTCCGTGGGGGTGCGCGGGGAGTGGGGGCGCGGGCCGATGCGGACTCCCGGGTATGCGCGCACGGTCTCAGCCTTGGGGTTGGGTTGGGACTCGCGCCGGCGGCGGGAGCGGGGCATGTGCTGTATGTGGGCTGACATCGAGTGTTGGTAGGGGGGCGGGGACGCTGCTGGTGGACCGTGGCGTCAATCTGGTCCGGTCAGGGGTGGTCCGTGGGCCTGGGGTGCGGGTTTTGAGAGGTGGCGGGACGAGGTGCGTCGTGCTTCGGCCGCGGCGCGCTCTGCCATGAAGGTGGTGGCGCCGGCGGCGGTGACGGCGGGGGGGCGCCGTGCTGGGTGCTGCTGCCTCCAGGGCCTGGGACGGCTGGGGCCGAACGTCATAGAGGACGTCCTCGGGGGGTCGGGCTCGTGCTGCCGTCGTGGCGCCGGGCTTGGGCTCCGGTTTGGGCTTGGCTGCGGATTGCGGTCGTGGCGCGCTGACGGGTTTGTGTGGCTGTTTGGCGGCGGTCTTGGGTTTCGGCTGGGTTGCAGGTGCGGGCCTCGTTGGGGCTCCGCCCTTGGCAGGGGCGGGGTTGCTCGCGGTGGGGACGGGTTTGGGGGCCCGTTTGGGAGGTTTCCCCCGTGGCTTGGGGGGTGGAGTGCTGGATGAGGACGTGGTGGTGGTGGTGGATGAGGTGGTTGTGGTGGTGGAGGTTGTGGAGTCGGAGGCAGAGGAGAGGGCTGTGGGAGACGGCGGAGGGCCCTGGGCTTCGGGGGCGGGCGTAGGATGCTCAGTCCTGCAAGTAGCGAGAGCGAGGGTGCGGGTTCGTGCACCGGGCGTGTGCGCGCGCCTTCCCCGGTGACCTGTGCGTGCTGGTGCTGGTGTGGTGGCGTTGTCTCGGCTGTGCGGGCACGTGGGTTACCCGGAGGGTGTCCATGCTTGCTCCAGGACATGCGGGTGCGTTTGCTGGAAGTAGTTGAGGGTGCGGAAGAAGCATCGCTGGATGCCGGGCATGTCCTCCTCCGTGAGGTGGGGGTAGTTTTGGGTGGGGATGTCTGGGCCCGGCCACAGCAGCGCCATGAGGCGGGCTGTCACCATGTACGGGCAGAGCTGTAGGGTGGTGGGGCGTGGGGGGGGGGGTCCCCTGCGGTTCAGGGGGGCTTCCCTCTGCTGGGGGCGCAGCGTGACCCACCACAGCCACCGGTCCGTAGGGATCCCCCAGGTCCGTTGGGTCCACTTGGCAAGGCAATAAGTCACCCTACCAAGGCCCTGGCTGCCGTTGCGGATGGAGAGCAGCGTGTCCAGGGATTTGCGTTCCCACGTGCCCCAGACGTGGGGGTCGTCCGGCTCGTGCCCCCTGGCGTATGTTTTGAGGCCTGGGTTGTGCGTGGGGGGGGGGCGTAGTCGGCAGGGAGGAGGGAGTCCGTGCCGTGCACCACGCAGTGGTCAGTTGCTGCGTGGTAGTGGGTGGTGGAGAGGGTGTTTTGCAGATTGTACATGAGAGTCATGTACGTGGAGGGGGCTGGCTGCCAGTCGTCGGGGGTGGGGATGTCCTCCGGGATGTGGTGCCGGAAGTTGCTCAGGGAGGCCATCGGGGCTACCCATGTTTCCCGCTCCCACTCTTTGGTGTTGCTGGGGGTGGCGCTGGGTGGGGGCTGGGCCATGTTGGGCTCGCGGTAGCGGGTGCGGCCCTGGGTGTTCTCCCGCTCCGGCACGGGGTGTCCGACTAGGTGTCATACCCAGTCAATGGGGGGCACCGAGACTCGGTTCCCCGTGGGGGGCGGGCTCTCGCTGTCTGGGGTGGGGCGTGGGGGGCGGTTGTGTCGGGCGACGTGGAGGAAGGCGTCGAAGACGAAGTTTCGGACGCCTTCCCCCAGGGTGGCCGCCTGGACCAGGGTGGTCGCCCGGATGCGCTGGGTTGTGTCGGAGGTGTGGAGGCGCAGCACCTCCTGGTCCCTGAGTCCCCGGAGGTGCTGCCGTACCGCTGCGGGGTTGTGTAGGGCGTAGGGTTCGGCCGGTGCGGCGGCTGGTGGTGCGGGGTGTGATGGGGGGGGTGGTGTGGGTTGGCGGGGGTGGTCGTCGTTGTCGCGTGTGGAGTCGGTGATGGGGTTTTTTGTGGCGGTCGCGGCAGGGGGGACTCGCGGAGGCGTGTGTCAGCGGGGGCATCGACATCAATTGGCTGGTGCTGGCTGCCGTGTGTTGCTTCCATGGCCTGGTCTCGGGGGGGGGGGGGCTGGTGGGGGTGGTGTGGGGGTGGCACTGTTGGTGGTCGGGGGGGCGGGGCTGCGTGTTGTGCTGGCTGGGGGTCTGGGCGCTCTTGTGGGGCGTGTGGGTGTTGCGTGTGTGCGCCGTGCGGTCCTTGCGGTTCCTGGCTGGTTGTGGTGCCGTGGTGTGGGTGGGAGGCGGCCGCATGGGCGTCCAGGTGGGGCTGTGGTCCGTATGTTATGGGTGGCTGCTGGTGGCGGGTGCTCGCTAGTATAAGGTGTGGGTGGGGGGGCTGCTGGTGGTGGTGGGGCGCTCCTACTAGGTCCTGGTGTTGCTGGTGTGCGTGCGCGGCTCCCCGCGGGTCCATGGGGGTGTACCGTGGCTCATGTGTCGTTGGCCCGTGTACTGGGGGCGGCGGGTGGTGCTGGACCGCGTGGTGGTGGTTTTGAGGGTGTGCTGGTTGTGTGTGGTACCCCGGCGTTGGTGGGTGTGGTGGTAGGGGCTGGTGGTGGTGGAATATGTGATGGTGTGGTGCGGTGATGTGTGCCATGTCGGGTGGGTGGTTCGTGGGGCGTAACTAGGGTTATAACCCTAGCCCCCCATGAAGTTCACCCCTACAACTCAACTGAGCGGAGGTATCTTTCTTCATGGAGGATATACCGAAAAAAAATAGGCATTTCATGCTTTAGGCCTTGGAAGTTAAGCCTAGTGGTCTCCCAGCCCAAGACCCCTATACTCAATTGTCTCTACGACTTATTGTGGTTCTATGTTCTAACTGTTTCTGAATTCAGTTGCTTGGCCAAGTCATAATCTGTGTCTGGCCTAACTCCTATGCCCCACATTCCTAACCAGCTTCATTACATCCAAACGAGTGCACATGAAGTGCTTGATGCTAACTTGGAGGCTAGGGTCAGGCCAGTTTTCACAAAAAACCTTTTGTACTATCCATTTGTGATTCAATCTTTGTATTTAAACCTGCTTTGTCTCTCTGCAGCCCTTCTGTGTTACACTGGATTTCAAACTATTCATTGATTCGATCCACATCCTGTTCTTGCTCTAGTTGCTCCTTTGGTTTTGGGATTTCACCATCAAAAACCTGCAGGATTTCATCAAAGTCTATAGGGCACTAATCAAGGACATCTTTCTAAATATGAGTAAATATCCTAGTATCTTAGGATCTTGAAGCTCTCTGAGGTCTTGTAGAGTTCCTACAGAAAGCTTCTGAGAGGCCCAAATGCCCCAACTTATTACACGTCCCACCTTTGGCGGAGGGGGTCCCAGAGTTCCAGCAGGCGGGCGCGGACACGGCGTCAGTAGTCCCTGCCGAGCGTTTTCTGCCAGACCTCTTGCCACGTGTCGTCGGAGATGATCCCGTGGCCTTGGAAGGCTGCAATGATGTCCTCCCACGCCCGGCGGGCCTGCCCCTGGAGGGGGGTCGTCATGTACGTGTGGCTCCCGGTGAGGTGCGGCACAAGTGCGTCCCACCGGCACCCATCCGCGGCGTCCCGGTGGAGGAGGCCCAGCAGGGTGCCGTCCGCGACCGCCTCCCAGCCGACCCTCAAACCGTCATAGCTGTCCAGCCCGCGGCGCAGCGCGGCGGCAAGGTTGGTGGGGAGCATGAGGAGCAGGGGCCCCGCAATGTCGCTCAGCCGGGACAGGGCGTTATCGTACGTAGGTCCCCCGTCTTTGAAATGTGCCACGGTGAGCCGGGTAGCCCTGCTTTCCGGGTCGAGCCACCGGATGGTAGCCGTGTTGCACCCCCACGTGTGTATCTCCGCGGCTTGGAGCACCTTGGCGACGTGGAGCATGAGGCGGGGCGGGAGGGGCGCCCGGATGAGCGAGGACACATCCCCACTCAACCCCGTGTGGGGCTCCGGGGCCGCCCGCAGCCATTCCGCGGCCGCCGCGTCCCACGGGTGATCGGAGCCCGCCCCGCGAATCATGGTGGGCCGTGGCCGGGTGTGCGGCCCCCATCACTCGAGCGGGACGGAGGCGTATTGTGGCACGGGGGTCCTTGGCGCGCACGTGGTGGCGCACCACCGGCTCCATTCCCGCGCCCACTCCGCGCCCCCTATGTGGGCCTCCCATGCGGTCATGGAGCTGCGTCCGCTGATCCATGGCCGGCAGAGAGCGCCCTGCAGGTACTTCGCGAAGCCCCCCGGCAGGTCCTGGTAAGGGTTGCGGTCCTCTTGCGGGGGACACTCCAGGGTGCCGTTCACGATGCGGAGGGAGGCCACGAAGTCCCCGCCAGGGTGTGGGGGAGGGGGGGGGCAGTTGCCCTCCGCCGCGGTGAGCCATCGGTGCACCCGGACCGCCGCGCTGAGGAGCGCGGAGGAGCTGCTCCAGCCGGTGGTTGCGCAGCTTCCACACGAAGTCCCCCAGCCGGAGCATGTGTTGGAGGAACTTGTCCACCGAGGTCCCTCCCGGCGGGTCATAGCGGGCAATTGCGCGGAGCTGCGCTTCTGCCGCCTCGGGCACCAGCCCAGAGCAGAAGACTTCCCTCCACTTGGCGCCTGCGGAGCGCCACAAAGCCACCCACAGCGCCTTGTCTCGGGGGGGACGTGGCGGACCGCCTCTTGTAATGCTTGGCGGTAGTGAGGCCAGAGAAGCCGTGAGTGGGCGCAGCCTACGTGCTTGTGTACCAGGGTCTCCTCCGGACCACCGCAGAGGAGGCACAGCTGCGAGAGGTTGCCGACGCCGGATAGCGGCTCCTTCCGGATGCGGAGCCTTCGCTGCACCGCCAGTGGCCGTCTCTGGCCCGTAGCTCTCGGTGGCTGGTGCCTGCTGCGGTGAGGTCCCAGGCGTGGACGTAGCCCGTGGCGTGGGCCGTGCCCAGGGGTGTGTGTCCCCGGTGTGTCAGCGCATCGTCCAGATGTGCCTGCTGCGGGACCGTGCTGAGCGTCTGCATGGTTGGGGGGCGCAGATCCAGGTGGCCGTCACAACTGGCGACTATGAGTTGGGCGTGGCTGGGTCCCAGCGGTGTGTTCTGCGGGACGGTGTCCTGGGACGCCGCCCAGTCCGCTTTGTGCAGCAGCGCGTCGCTGTGGTGGGAGGTGGCCCGGAAAACCAGAATGGCTGCCCGGTGTGCTGTTCGCGCACGCGCAGGCTGTCCCGAAGCCATACCAGGGGCATCCCGCTAACCACCTTCGCCGCGCCCGCGGGGACCCTTGTGGCCCGCTCGCGATCCGCGTGCCCCAGAAGGTGGAGGATGACCTCGGCGTCCACCGTATGGTGCCACTGCCTGTGGATGCGGTACGGCAGGGAGAGGGAGGCGGCCACTCCCTCCCCGTCAGGCAAAATCCCCGAGATGGCCACTGCCCACGTGCAGGTGAGGTCCGCGGCGAGGGCAACACTGGTGACATGCCTGCACGGCCCGCCCCCCGACGCGTCGGAGGACGTGTGGCCCCAGGCCTCCGGGATCCAGTAGTCCCCGGTGGGGCTGAGCCACCCCGCGTCGGGGTCGACGGCGTGCCACCTGAAATCGGGGTGGCCGAGGGTCAGCTAGTCCACGTTCAGCGCCCGAGTGTCGTCGGGGCGGATAGCCGGGTGGTCTCGGCGTCGGATCTCAGCTCCGGCGATCGTGCTCGCCCAGGATGGGAGCGCCGTTACGTGTTCCCAAAGCCACGCCTGGCCCCCGTGCTAGTGCACCACCAGGTGCCCCGTGTCTCCCGGCTGGTCCTCCAGCGTGTGCATCGCCATGTGCGGGTCCAGTGGCACCTCCGTAGCCACCAGCAGGGTGGTGCTGCGGGGGAGTCCACGAGGCTTGGGCTGGCCTTCCTCCACCTGCACTATCACCCACTCGGCTCGGAGCTGCGCTTGCTCCGTTGCCCGGGCGCATTGGTCATCCGTGGTCACCAGCCACACCGGCGTCGGCACGTGGGGCCGTGGGCATGGAGGCTCGGGCCACGCCACATGCGCGTTAGGTGTCTGGTGCATGCCGTCTGCCAGTACGTCGCGGAGGACGCACAGAGGGGCCGCGGGTGGATGATAGGCCGCCCCCTGCGTGGGAGGGGACAGACTGCCCTGACGGCCGTAGCCCCCGACGTGGAGGTGCAGGCCATCTGAGGTCACCTGCGGGCCAGTGCGGGCGTCCCGCTTAGCCCTCGTGGGGTGGATGAGCCTCAGGCGGGGGTCTCGTGTGCCAGTGGTGTGGAAGAGGTGGACCAGGGTGTCGTGCTACCGGGGGTGGTCGGTGCGCCCCTGTTCCCGACGGCAGTAGTGGAGGTGTGCATCGGCGCACTGGTTGAGGCACTCCCGTACCGCTGCTCGCCATTGGTCGTCATTGTCGGGGAGGGGTGCTGCAGCCCGTGGTGCCCGTGCAATGGCGTCGCGTGTGGCACCCTCAGGCGGCACCTGTCTCGGTGCCGAGGCTTGGCGGTGCGCAGCGTGACGACGTTGCCCCCGGGGGACTGTGGCTGGACGTGGCCCGCCCTGGGGCACCCGATGGGGTAATAGAGCCCCAACTCCAGAGCAGCCAGGGCCCGGGTTAGGCGGTGGACCCAGTCCCCCCCGCCAGGGTTGTGAACTCTGGGACGGGATAGTGCACCTCGGGGCAGATGCCGTGCGCTGACGATTTCCCATAATATCCTGGTGGCCTCCGCGAGCACAGAGGCCGAGCGGTGGTGGACGAATGTGCCCATGAGGGCCACTGTCGCCTGTTGGCACCGGGTTGGCACCCGCGTAAGCCCCAGGGTCCGGTCGTCCCGTAGGCTGTCCCGCGAGGCGTCGAAGGCGTACCGCGCCCTGTCCTTCGCAACCTGGACAGTGATGTGGTCCAGGTGGCGCGCGGTGTCGGAGGCGTCGACGATGAAGAGGGCAACGTTTGTGTCACTCCCCCCAGGACCACCAGATGACGTCCCGCACAACTTTTGGTGGCGGGAGGGTGTTGACGCACCAGTGGTGCACCACCGCCAGGCGCAGCCGGTGTTTGCGCTGCAGAGGAAATCTTCCGTCCGGCTGCAGATGGAGTCCCAGGTAGGGGACGGAGTCCGCCGCCGGCACCCAGTGCCATGGGTTCTCCTGGTGGGGGCAGAGGCGTAGCTGCACGACCGGGACCCCCTCAGTAGTGGCCATGGCGCACTTGCGGGGGTTCAGCTCCATGCTCATCATCCCGAGGTACGCGGCCACCGCCTCCAAGCCTTCGACGAAGTGCTGCAGTGGGCGGCCCTCCACCAGCAAGTCGTCTCTATAGGCTTGGTTGAGGCCCCCTTTGGCCTCTCCCCGCGGGCGCAGGCGTTGCCCCTGGGCCCGGAGTAAGGGCTCCAGGAGGAGCTATACAGCAGGGGGCTTTGGAGGTTGCCCTGCCGGACGCCGCGCAGCCTGTCAATTGGCTGTGTCAGCCCGTGCGCGGTGACGATGCGCAGCCTGGCGCACGTGTGGAGGAAGAGCAGGAGGTCAATGGCCTCTGGCGGCACAGAAAGGTGGCGCAGGATGAGGTGGAGTGTGCCGTGCAGGGCGGTGTTGAAGGCCTTGCGGGCGTCGCAGGCGGAGACGTAGTTGGGCCTTCCCCGCTGGAGCTGTCGGTGCGCCATGAACAGGGGGGGGGCGGTATTGGAGCCGGCGAGGGCCCCCTGGTGCCCATCGCTGACCCCGCCGTGTCACGTGAGCACCTCCGTGATGCGCTGGATGAGGGAGCCCGTGAGCAGCTTTGTGTCCGGTTGGCCCAGGGCTATGGGCCGGTAGTCGTCCAGCCTGGCGGAGCCCGGTATCTTGGGGCTGAGCCAGATGTGCGCATCTCTCCAGTGCATCAGCGGCGGGGCGCCGCGGAGGATGGCCCGGTGAGAGTGGACGAGGAGCCACTGGACAGGCGCCGAGAGGGCCTTGATGAAGCGGGCTTCTACGGGGTTGGGCCGCGCGGCCTTGCCATCGGCCTTGTCCAGTGCGAACCGCAGGTCCTGCATGGAGTACTGCTGGACCTGGGCCCACGCTTTCTCCGGGACGCGGGGCACGTGGCGGCCAAGGACGGCCTGGAAGCCGGGAAGGTCCACTGGACGCTTGTTGTACAGTTCCCTCCAGAAGGCGCAAACCGCGAACATCACGTCGTGGGCCTCTATGAGGAGCGTTTGCGTGTTGGGGACCCGCAGATTCCAGAGGCCCGACGGGCCCAGGGCCTCCACCTCGATGGTCCCTCACACAGCCTTCCAACGATGGGCAATGTCCTGGGTGTGGCGGCGCCAGAAGTCTTTGATGGCGCGCTTGCGGTCGGCCGCCAGGAGTGCGGGCAATTGGCGGACGTCCTCCTCGAGGGCGGCTGTTTGCCTCTCCAGTTCCTCCTGTAGCTGGCCCTGTGTGGCTGGGCGGAACCCAGCGATGCACCCCGCAGCTCCGCCGTGAGTCGGAGCGCTGCCTCGGAGGGGATGCCATGTCTGGCCGCGTTTGCCTGGTACGCCGCCGGCGCGCATGCTGCCAGGGTGTCGTAGCGGAGGATCGCCGCCTGCAGCTGCTTCCCGCTCTCGAGGGGGTCTCCTCCCACCGGGTCCGATCGCGTCGGGGACGGCTGTGGGCGCCCCACCCTGCGCGGTGAGGCGTATGCGCCGGGTGGAGGTGTTCAAACACCTTGTCTGCAGCTGCCGCGGGCATGGACCCGTAGGCATGCTGCTCAGCGGGGCCCAGTCAGGGCGCCAGGGAGGGCGCGTCCTGCGCGGCGGTGATCGCCGCCCACAGGAAGCGCTGGACGAGCGCAGCCTCGGCGTCGTACCGTAGGAGGCGGCCCTCTGTGTGGCTGTAGGGGGTGGACACCGCTGCATGGCCCGCCGCGTCGAGGAGGCCCGGCAGGGCCGACGGACCGGGAGGTCGTCCGACCCGATCACCTGGGGGTGCGCCATGCCGCGGACCCAGACGCTCTCCCGCAGGGACCACAGCAGGAGGGGCTCGTTGACCAGGAAGGTGTCCACCCGGTGCGGGGACGGCTGGAGCATGGGGTTCATGTCCTCCACGCCCCCTGCCATGGCCCTCCGGAAGCCTCCGGCCTCCCAGCCCGCGCGGAAGTGCTCCGTGGCCGCATTGGTGGTGGAATCCATGTATATGTTGGTGTCGCCAGCAATGACCACCGGCTGCCAGCCACCGAGGCTGCGCGCCGTGGCATACGTTTGTATGTCGGCCCAGAAAGCCATCCGTGCCGCCCACGGGGAGCAGCCTGCCTGCGGTCCATGGACGTTGATGAGGCTGAGGCCACCCCTGTCGGTGCGGATCTCCAGGGCCGCGGCCTTCCGGGGGAAGAGGAACACAGGCGTCTTTGAGGTTTGGGTGCTCGTAATTCCTAGGCGGCCAAAAACTCCAACCAATGGGCCGAAGCAGTGTCTACGCCATAAGGAGTAAGAAAAAGTCACTGCCATGTCTTTATTGGAGGTCTTCATCAAGTCCAAGCCGCCTCGAAGCCCTTTTGTTGATGCTAAGACTTACTTAAGCATTTTTCTTTCTCTTTTACAGCTTAAAGTACACTTTCTCAAAGTAACCAGGGTTATCACCCTAGCCCCCCCATGAAGTTCACCCCTAACACTCAACTGAGCGGGGTTATCTTCCTTCATGGGGGTTATACCGAAATAAAGTAGGCATTTCATGCCTAAGGCCTTGGTAGCTAAGCCTAGTGGTCCCCCACCCCAAGACCCCTATACTCAACTGTTTCTACCACTTGTTGTGGTTCTACGTTTTAATTATTTCTGAATTCAGTTACTTGGCTAAGTCATATTCTGTGTCTGACCTAACTCCTTTGCCCCACATTCCTAACCAACTCCATTTCATTCAAAAGAGTGCACATGAAGTGCTTGATGCTAAATGGGAGGCAAGAGTCATGCCAGCTTTCACTTAAAAATCATTTTTTTTCCCCATTTGTGATTGAATCTTTGTACTTAAGCCTGCTTTGTCTATTTGCAGCCCTTTTGTGATACACTTGATTTCAAAACTATTCATTGATTCGATCCACATCCTGTTGTTGCTCTACTTGCTGTTTTGGTTTGGTTTTCCAACATAAAACCCTTCAGGATTTCATCAAACGTATTAGGGAACTAATCAAGGACATCTTTCTGGTAGCAGAGGCAACCCTTGACAACCTTTCGAACCGACTCTGAGAAGTACACAAGCCAAAACCAGAAACAATATGTCCACAACATCAGTACAACTGTCCGCCAGGACCTGGCCAATTCGGAGTATACAAGTTCAACTTGGCAACAGTGGGCCCATCTCAATGAGTGAGCCCAAGCTCGGAGTTGCATCTGGGTCTCAAGAAGATCCAGTTCACAGAAGGGCCCAACAAGAAGCCCCCAGAGAAGAAATACCAATACCCTTAACCACTGAGGCCTTAGCTGCCCGTGGTGACAGCCTGCAGCACCTTCGCCGAAGAGTTGCTGTACCATCTCCCGTTCCGCCTGCCCTGCTTCTTCGTCTACGGCTACGGCAGCTGGAGGCCCTGAGGAACAAAACGAATTTAGAAGGAGAATGGACGCGTATCTTCTCCACGAGGAGTACTACAAATCCGCCAGAGGAGAAGACGGAGAGAAATCACTCGAAGCCTTCGGATCCCCACCACACACGGACATGGGTTCCTACCCTTACTCCGGCCCAGCTACCGACCTGGCTGACACTGTGTCTCTACCCAGGCGACCGAGAGGGCCAGTATGGCGTCTGGAGCTGCCGACCACTAGCAGGAGCCCTGACGTGTGTCCCACCTATGTGAAAGATCCCCATCTCCCAGAGCCAATTTATGGGGCCCTGGACCGTACGGCCGAACTACTGGCCAAACTACGGTCTGGGTCCGAAGACCCAGATGTGACAGCCCTGTCTGAGGCTATCAAGGCTAAATTGGGTATCTTTGAACCCTTACCCAAGCCAGCGCTGGCCTCACCCTCTCCCGGATTGAGCTCGCTTGCTGAGGATGTCAAACAATCAAGGGTGTCAAGGTTACTACCCCAGGTCACTTGCCCCAGCCCTTTTCATCCTCGTGCCAGGACAGTCCCCATCTCTGAACTACAGGACGTGCCTGTGACAGAGACTGAGAAAAAGGGGCTAACAGCTCTGGCACCCCTCGCCAGTGTACCTCCCCCCCCTTCAGGCCTAACCCCAGGGGGCTGGAAGAGTGGCAGACCAACTGCCCAGGCGAACATCCGGCTGGAATTTACGGAGTTCGACCCCAACAATCTGCCTGAATGGGCAGGAGAATTTGCTGAGTTTCTTTTGCTCACTGGCCAATCGCATGTGGATGTGGCCACTAAATGTTCTCTTTTGAAACGCTCATGCAAAAAGAAATTTTTGCAAAAACAGGTGAAGCAGATTGTAAAAACCTGTTCTACTTTGGCTGAGGTTCCCCAAGAATTGGAGGAGACGTTTCCGGTCTATGCAACAGACCTCAGTGTGCGCACATAGATTGAGGAGCTTCCTATGCTGCCTGAATTCCCTTCCGCTGCGCGAGTCTCTGAATATGTGTGCGACCTGGAGTACCTGTTCTCACAAATGAACGTCAGTTCCTTTGGGGCCACAGAACCCCACCTGTGGCTCATGAGTAAGGTGCCCACACGTACGTGGGACGATTGCCGCACCACCTCTGAGAGGAAGAGTCGGACCTACACCTACGACGACTTTGTGGACCTGCTGATCGAGCTAGCCCTTGAGAGGGAGAATGACTCCCACATGGAGAGATTCTTCAAGAAACACCCGGGTTGAGGTGGCACCCCTACCCCCAAACCTGGCGAAGCAAAAAGGCCTAAAAGTCCCACTAACACCAGCCAGGGTGGTGGTAAAGGTAGCGGTGACCAGGCAGCAATGAATGAGGGTAACCCTGAAACAGATACACCCCCACTCTTCTACTGTAAGCCTGTCAATGACAAGGGGGGACCTTGTCATGCGCCCGACTGCGACCACCACAGTGGTTGTATGCTGCAGCTGAAGCGACGGCAGCACACTAAAGATGGGGAAACAGTGATCCATCAGGACCATTTCAGGTGTATCATCACCTGTGGTTATTGTGGCAAACGTCGTCACTACGAGGACGAATGTCACATAAAACAATTTGAGAGTGACAAACACGAACGGCAGGGCACTGTACGCCGGAAGACCCAAACACCCTCCAGAACTCCCCAGAATGAGGATAAGGGTGGTAAAGGAGGAGGCAAGGGGGTGGCAAGGGTGGAACCCCAAATTCCGCGAGGCGCTCATCAGCGCCCGCTACTTCTCCCTCTCCTGCCGAGGTTGACTGCAAGAAGCGCCCACAGGGGGATAACCCCTCTCCTGAGGGGACTCACTCCAATAAGAGGCGGCTGGCCTGGATGGCCAAGTCCCTCATTGCTGCAGGGGCGGATGTCAGATTTCCTGCTGAGGAGTAGGGGGGGGGGCTCTGAAGAGGAGGACTTGGTTTTCTGGATCCTCGTGAAAATCGGGGATCAAGTGTTTCAGGCAGTGCTCCACACTGGTGCAACACTCTCTATAGTGGCCTGGTGAGTGCTAAATACTTTCAAGAAAACTAAGACAGTGGCCATAAGAGTAGGGTATAGGTGTACCATCCATTCCTTGGGGGGTGTCGGTGTGACTATTTGTCTTGGCGACGAAACTGTGACCCAAGAACGCAGAGTGTTGGACTCTGACACCTTTGAAATCATCATTCGCACCGACTTCCCACCAAGAAACCCCCAGGGGAAAATATGTTGTCTCTCCAGCGCCCCTATTCTGCGCACTGCGACTTTGGCAGTGGGCTCTTCTCCGTACCTTTGGAGCTGTCAGGCCAAAAAGAGTCTTGGCTGCGCTACGCAGCCAAGACTAATTATCGTACTGAAAACTACCAATTGACCCGTCACGTTCTTCAAAATGGAGTGGCGGCCCTTCAGGTAACCCTAGATGAGATCCAGGTGGAATTGTTCGCGAGCCAACAAAAGCACATCATGCAGTTGTATTGCTCGAAACATTTGAGTAACGCTTTCCGTTTCTTCGGGAAAGCAAAGGGCGCAGCGTATGCTGACCCTCCCTTCTCCCTGCTCGCCAAGGTTCTAGCCAAAATCGCTTATGACTTAGCCCACGCAAACTGCACCCCCCTTTTTTCACCCAAGCACCTAGATTCTGTCACCGAAAAAAATGGTTTTTTTTGCCATCTAGAAAAAACATTTTTTTCAAAGCCTCCCGAAAAATGCATTTTTCATCAGTTTTGCCCATTTTTTGCTGTTTTTAGGGGGGTCAAATAACCATTCTTTAGTCCAAAATCAGAGGGTTCACCGGTCATTTTCCCCGGAAAAAAGTTTTCTTGGCTAATTTGAAGAATACCAATTTTTGGATCGTCTGGAAAAACATTAAAGATGGGCGCTGTTCACACATCCTGTGCATGTCAACATGAAAAAATACTTATTATGGGAGGCTGAGTGCTCGAGGCCTCGCGCACTCAGCCAGCTGGAGTGAGATTTTCAGGCTATTTTGAGATCACTTTTTGACATCGGAAGTGGCATGAAGCAGGGATGGAGCAAAAGCAAAACTGCAAGATTCAATATGGGTTAAAGACTTGCACAGCGGAACACTCAGTGCGCAAGGACTCGCGCACTCAACATGCTAGAAGCATGGGTTTTTGAATACCCCTGACTACTTGCATTCTGCCGATAGCCTCCAAAAGGCTTTTTGAGATTCCTCCCTCTTGGAATCCTGTGAAAACAGTGACCTCAGGAGCAGCGATTAGACTATCCTCCTCTAGAGCACTTGCTTCATACGTCCTGTGACCTAGCGCTTCTGACATACTGTTGTACAGCCCCAAAAGATGGGAGGCTGGGCACCTCTTTTGTAGGTAAACTAACTGAAAAACTTGTGTTTAGCAAGGACTGAGGGCAACCCGCCTTCTTAGATCTATTACACCTTACATAGTGCATGGCGTGTACAAAACGTCCATTGATTGACCACTCTTGCTGCTGACATGACCCGAACGGTACACCATGAGGCACCCATGAAGACATCAGAGCCTCATTTGGCATGGAATACTGTTTATTCAGGACCATTGGGAAATACACATTCTGCATAATTGAGTGCGCGAGGCCTCGCGCACTCAACATGGGAAAAAAAACGTTTTTTTCATACCTCTGGCTACTTGCATTCCGCTGATAGCCTAAAAAATTCTATTTTGAGATTCCTCCGTTTTTTAATTCTCAGTTTTCAGGTGGAAACACGCGGAAACTGCGCGTCTTTTTTTTGCACACAAATGCCGCCCTTGAAGTGAAAAACAGGGTGCAGTTTGCGTGGGCTAAGTATGAGGGAGGAAGGGTTGTTAGTGCACCCCTGACTGTGGTTGTTCAGGTGAACACACCTATTGGCGGCGTATGTTTGACCGAATGACTGTTGGAAGAGTGCAACTCCCTGACGGTCCCATTTACGTGCCTGAGGACTCAAACACAGCTATGCAGGCCCCTGAGTGGGCCAGTTTGGGACCCATTATTGATGGATCCCTCAACCCTGTACCCCTGTGTGATCTGGATCAGGTGCTACTGAAAGAGGTCATGGCCGAAGATCTTGGCTTGCCCCTTTCTGATCTCAAAAGAAGATCTCCTGAGCACCTATCTGCCACACTTACAGGGTGTGAATCCCCCGATGGCTATAAGGAACATGCTCCTGTAAAGGAGGATGCTGACGACCAACTGTCCAAAATCGCCAGCACTATCCCTCCAGTTGATCCCAGCTGTGTTGAACTCAAACACAGTGCCTTCTTGGCCCAGCTGTTGCTGGAAGAGGTAGACCCAGAGTCAACCTCAGAAACAACTTCCCCTGTTGAAAAACCGGTACTGCACATGCAGCAAATTGACTCAGGTGAACCCGTGACTCAGAGACCTGATGCTCTAGCGCGGCCTGCTTCTCATAACATACCACTGTCTGAGCATGACACTCAGGAGCTTCGAAAGCTGTTTAACCTGAAGGCCGAAGGTATTGAGCGCCAAGAACGGCTGCATTACCTCAGACACACCTGGGAATCCTCCATCTGGTCTGAGGAGGACGATGATTCCTACACGCTGCCTGACCCTGAGATACCCCTAGTGTATTCTCTGCAGTATGGGCAGCAATGCCCCCCTGAGTGGGATGATGGCTCAGTACCTGCGGAAACTGCTGATCGGCAGAAAAAGAAAGAGCATGGTAAGAGCAATCTCCATGCTGAGGAGGATTTCTTGCAGAAAATTGAGAGTCTCAACCTTGACCACTGACTGAAGAAACTGCTCCTAACCTATGAGGAGGTGTTCGGCCCCCTGCCGCCTCCCCTGTCCTGTAAAAAACTGACCCAGATGGACCTGAAACTGAAACCTGAATTTGAGAAGACGCGAGTGAAACGTCGTCCCTACCCAGCTCCTCAGGAACAGGTTGAAAGAATCGAGCGCCAGATCCATGAATGTATTGATGCTGTCCTCGGTGAGGAATATAAGAAGGGGGACTACCCCCACCACTGCAGTCCTTGCTTCCCGGTCGCTAAACCAGGATCGACTGCCGTACGACTGGTTGTTGACTATGGCGAGGTCAGTAAGAAAGCCCAAAACCACTCAGGGATATTTCTAACATGGAAAACAACCTGGAGCGTATCGCTCTATGCAGATACAAAACCAAAATGGACAGACGCAGTGGTTGCTGGAAGGTTGACCTAACAGCCGTACCTCAGGGACTGCTGGCCTTTATAACTGTTAAGGGTTTTGTGTTTAAGTGAAAGGTCATGCCTTTTGGGGTGGCTAATGCCCCGGCACTCTTCCAAGAACTAATGAACAAATTTTTGTGCATACCGAGGCGCAGACCTCTAGTACAGAAGTTGATTTCCCGAGGGGCAGAAATGGGAGCCCACATCGATGACGTGAGTTTGGGTACCAATACCCAAGAGACCATGACCTTCTCCTCCGTGAGTTTTTCATTTTTTGTCAGGAAAACTATCTCCGAATCAAACTCGAAAAATGCGAGTTCATGAAAGAGGAGATGGAGTAGTTCGGTTTCGACGTGCGGTATGGCTGGTGGAAACCAGCCGCGTCTCAGATGCAGCCCCTACAGGACATGCAGATTCGCGATGACCCTAAGAAGGGTCTACACGACGTGAGGAGTTTTGTGGGCGCCTGTAACTTCCATAGGCGACACGTCCACAATTTTACCTACTCCTCTGCCCCCCTCACTGACCTAATCAAGAAAACTACTCCCCGAAAGTGGACCGCCAGAGAGGAGGAGTGTTTCGAGGAGTTGAAGAAGAAAATTGCCTCCTCCAACTGCCTGCGCGTGTCCCGCCCTAAGGGCGAGATAGTCCTGATCACTGACGCCAGTGATGTAGGGGAGGGTGGAACGATATACCAATGCAGGAGCTCAACCCAGCTGAACTAACGCACTGCCCTTATGGTACCAGTGGACTGAACCGTGATGGCTCCTTGAAGCACGACTATCCTACCAGTGAGTGGCAACTTTAGCCACTGGGACACTGAAACTGGAAATGGATCCAAGCGCGTTCGAATTACAGCACCTACGACCAGGAACTCCTGGCCGGTATGATGGTGCTCTCATCACAGTCCCGAGTATTGGGATCTAATCTTATTGTCTGGCTCTGTGACCAGCAACCAGTGAGGTCTTTTCAGAAGGGCCCACCACCGGAGAAAGCGAAACTAAAGCGGTGGTGGACTTACCTGAGCCAGTTCAGGCTAATGGTCCATCATATCCCTGTTTAAAAAAATGTACTGTCTGACTATATATCGCGCAACAGCTTCGATGCGCTTATTGATGACAGCTCTGAGGCACTCGCCAAAGAGGCTTTCCAGCGTATGGATGTGCAGCTTGATCTGTCCATGCGGACTGCTCGAACCGTCGAGGGTTGGAGCCTAACTGACTATCAGTCAGAGTATAAAGAAATTCTCCAGACCCTCAGCACTGGTCTCGAACCCCCTGTCATCAACGGGCACCAGTGGTATAAATACACCAGTACCTTTTCTACGAGGACCGTATAGTCGTGCCTGAGGCACGACTTGATGCGTGCCTACAGCGGTCCCATCTTAGCTCAGGTCACACTGGTGCTAATCGCTTAGTGGACTTCTTCCGTGAGTGTTTCTACTCTGGTCTAACCCTGACTGAACTCAGGTCCCGTATGCAGACGATTGTCGATGCTTGTGGCTGTCATGCCAGGAAGCAGAGTGACAGTAGGGATAGGGGACTGATTTACAGCTTACCCATACCGTATTGTACTATCTCCCTCCTCTACGTGGATTTCATCCAGCGCCTACCTCGCTTCAGCGGCTATGATAGTTGCCTAGCGGTCACCTGTGGCCTGTCCCGCTTCACCCGTGTGTTCCCTTGCAATAAGAAAATCACAGGTGAGCAGACTGTGAAAATGTTGGGCGAACAATGGTTTGAACCATATGGAGCACCTAAGCAGGTGCACTCTGATGAAGATGTACGCATCCGCAGTGAAACTGGATCGTACAAACGGTTGCTGTAATCCCTCACCGTTGAGGTAACCCTAGGTGTGCCCTATACCCACACATCTAATCCTCTTTGTGAGAGACAAAACCGTGTGGTGGAACAGAACCTGAGAATCCAGATGAACCAGAAACGTACCAAAGATTGGGTACGCCCAGTGCCCTAGGCAGTGCTGACCATGAACGCTCAGAGGAGCTCTTCTACGGGTTTCACCCCCCACGAGCTGTTCCATGGAGGAGCACCTGCTTGGTTCTTGGAAACCCCCTTTCCTGAGGACTTCAAGAGTTCTGTTTGGGATTTTATGGAACACAAGCAGTCTATGGCTGACCAGGGTGGGACTAACCTGAGACATATCCTTGACCGTGAACTGAGCCGACGGAATCGCCTACTGCGACCTGCCAGCTTCGAGGTCGGTGACATCGGTTTGGTTCACCATTCACGCCCACCCTCCTGGCCCCGCAACTGCCTACAGGACCCTTATTTTGGGCCCTATCGTATCATCAGGATAGATGGATCTAGGATCCATGTCAGGTGCAGTCCACGTCTAGGTCGTGAACTGCTTTGTGCGCCTAAGCAGTTGAGGCACTATCATTCCCCTGACCATTTGTCATGAGATGAGTGGCGCCTCAGCGACAGTGAGGACGAGCGTATCGACCTAGACAACGCTGCCAGCCCAGAGGAGGCAGACGAACTCGAAGAGATGACTGCTGGTAAGATGGCAGTCGATGGCTACTACGTGGCTGCAGGTATTGCCCGCCAAGAGTGAAATCAGGGCTGGAAATTCCTAACCCTCTGGGATGGCTATGGGCTATCTGAGGCCACCCGGGAACACACGTCGGCCTTTATACAGCCAGATGGGAGTATCAACCCCATCTTTTGTTCTTATGTCGTTGACAACAACGAGGCACAGCTACCAACCCGTGCTGAGACTCTGTCCCAGCGGAAAAAGAAAAACTGATCTCCTTGTGCCTATCTATTAACTGTTTTCTAACCTCCCAGGGGCGGTGAGCACTCCTCTGCTGAATAGCGAGGCCTACTCAGTGTGTGCCAGGACAGGTTCAGAACTCCTGTAGAGCTCCAGCTATGGTGAATGTACTAACGTCCACCCTGAAATGGATTCGGCACTCCAAACCCCTACACATCCGCTGCTTGCGGAGTACTGCTCCTGCCCTGGCTGTGCCCTGCAGTCCCATGCCTATGGTTACCAGCGTGAGCCAGATGGCCGCGTATCAGGTTTGCAGCCACCCAACGAGTGTGTGCCTTGTTGATCATGTGTTGCATGGGAACTGCCCTGATGTAATGACCTTGGGGAGCCAACGAAGAGCGGTGGCTTACTACTCCAGGCGGGAATGACAAGCAAGGTGTTATGAAGCAAGGTGTGTCCACCCTCCTTGGGGAGAAGCGTACCCACGGTTTCAGGAAATGACAGAATTGATGTTGACAAAGTTGGAAGCCCTACTTTGTACCAAATAGTTTGATCAATTTTCAGGATGCGATGTGTCAAACTCTGTGCACTAGGCATGGGCTGCAGGCGACGGCCATCAGGTAATCAGGATGGGCATGGCCAATGAATGGTTTCTCTGATTGTTCACTACCACGGGTTTGCAAACTTTAGTAGGAGGCAAAAAAACCATAAGTAGATGTGGCATGGAATGTAAGTTGAATCCAGCAGTGCATCGTCAAAAGCATGGGCTGTAAAAAACAACATGTTTGTAAGGGTTCAGAAAAAGCATGGAGTTTTGAACCATTTTGCAGTGGTATATCGCGCATTGGCAGATACAAACATAATAAGACTAGGCATGGAATGCAAGTTGAAACCTATTTTGCACGGGCAAAAGCATGAGCTGCAAAAACAACATGTTGGAAAGCCTTCGAAAGCAGAATGGGTATGGAACGTATGGTGGGACATTTTTTGGCTGGGCAGGAGCAGAGGTAGATTGTATGTTCAAGCTGTTTTTGCATTGGTAAAATCTGGGCCGCCAAAAAAAAGCATAAAATGGCAGCGGATGGAATAAAAGATGAAGCCTATTTTGCATCAGCAAATGCACGGGCTGAAAAAAGCAACATGGTTGGTAGGCTTCGGTGCGTGAGGATGTCGTGAGGATGCTAAATAGCCAAATAGATGTGTGTTTGATTTGTATAGTAGATTGCTCTTTCATCATTGCACCTCAGGAGCGCATTGCTATTGAGAACACAATCTCCAACATCAGGAATTATGGCCTTTTTCATCGAGTTAAGAGCCGAGGTGCATTGTATGAATATAATGAGCTGACCTACTTCTTCCTGGCGGCGTGTGTACTACACAATTGTGACATTCAGTTTGATTTTACAAAATGGTTGCAAGCCTAGAGCTGAGCGGCCATGGAAATGTGCATAGTAGATCAACAAGAGTGTTGGGAATTTAGGATTGTCAAACAATGCAAATGATTGGAGCATTGAACTGCAATTTGCATCATTGCTTTGTACACCCTTCAAGAGGTTCGCTAAGGCGCAATGTGACAATTTGGGCTGAAAAAAGAAGATTTTTGTCACTATGGAACTCCCCGTTTGAGGTGTTTGTGGCTTTCCGCGTCCAATTGCTTTTCACAAACAAATCATGCCATTTGCACAGAAAAATGGGAGATCAAAGAGTGAGACAACAATAATGGATATGCTTGAGAGCCACAAGATGGTGAAACACAAGGCAAAAGGGGAAGATCTCAACAGCGACAAGGTTTGTTTTGCCCTCGCACCAAAAAGCGCCAAAAAGGCGACAGGCAGGCGACAGGAAAGCGAAAAGGAAGCGACAGGTAGGCGACAGGCAGCCAAGAGGAAAGCAACAGCGAGCCACAACAATGCAACAGGGGAGCAACAGGGTAGAACATTGGGTGACAGGGAGGCGAGAGGGGGGCGACAGGTAGGCGACAGGGAGGCAACAGGAAGGCGTCAGGCAAGGGGCAGGCAAGCGACAGGCAAGCGACAGGGGAGCGACAGGTTACCACAATGGGCGACAGGGAGGCGACAGGGAGGCAACAGGGAGGCGACATGGAGGCGACAGGGAGGTAACAGCAAGGCGGCAGGCAAGCGACAGGCAAGCAACAGGCCAGCGACAGGACAGCGACAGGTTACCACGTTGGGCAAGGTAGCACATTGGGTAACAGGGAGGCGACAGGGAGGCGACAGGGAGGTGACAGGAAGGCGAGAGGCAAGGGGCAGGCAAGGGACAGGCAGGCAACAGGAGAGCGACAGGTTACCATGTTGGGCGACAGGGAGGCGACAGGGAGGCAACAGGGAGGCGACATGGAGGCGACAGGGAGGCATCAGGAAGGCGGCACGAAGACGACAGGCAAGAGACAAGAGGGCGACATGGAGGCAACAGGAAAAAGCGACAGGAGAGCAACAGACAGGAACGACAGGAGAGCAACAAGAGAGCAACAGGAAGGCGCCAGGCAAAAAGTAGCATGGCGACAGGAAACCACAGGAAGCAACAGGAAGCGACAAGATAGCGACAGAAGGGCGGCAGGAAAGCAACAGGGAAGCGACAGGGCAGCGACAGGGGAGCGACAGGAGAGCGACAGAGAGGCAACACGCAAGCAACAGGGGAGCGACAGGGGGCTAAAAGACCCAAAAAAGCGACAGAGAGGCGACAGGGAGGCGACAGGATGGCGACAGGAGAGCGAGGCGGCCCGAATCTAATGACAAGCAAGGTGTCATGACGCAAGGTGTGTCCGCCCTCTTTGGAGAGAAGCATGCGCACAGTTAGAACCCCTGACTGGTCCAGACCCATGGGCTTCTACCCTTCCTTGGAGGGTCTACCATACCCCTAAGTGTGCTACGTATGTCTGTATGTGTTTCACTTCTCTGCCGGGCGTGGCTACCGGAGAACGGGCTTCCCTGAAGTCGGACCGAAGGTCCTAATCAAGTACTATTACGACTCCTATGGCGCCCAGTTTCTGTGCTGGCGCCTATCCTTGGTGGAAGACGGCAAATACCCTACCTACTAGAGGGGAGGGGTGGCCAAGTGTGTTAAGGGCATGAAAACGGCCATTTTTCTAAAGGCCAAAAGCTAATGCACTCCCCTGCCCACGTGGAGAAGCACGCAGGACAGGGAACACCACTACACTACACTCACTAACGCCCGCACCAGCCTTCGAAGGCAGGGTGAGCACTCAGCACTTGCACTCAACACCTGCCAGGCTTGATGACCCTAACAGCTATACACGCTACTGGCTGTCAATGACAATGAGGTCTCGGGCACTCTTGACCCTCGTGTGAAATAACAAGAGAACACAGCGCTACGAAGCAACTGTGGCCTAACAGCGACGCCACTACGCGTTTCCCTGTCAGGGCTCGGAGGGAACGTGTGCTCTTTTTGGGGGCACAGCGTGTCTGTTGAACAAGCTCGACTGCCCTCGCCAATCCGGGCTGAGGCACGGTTTTTTTGTTGTTATCTGTGCCGCATGTTTTAGCGCGGCAAGGAACTGCACCAATCACCCTTACCTGCCCACCTGTAAAACAGAGGCTAATGAACAGGGTAAGTGGCTAAGGAACCAAGACAGCCTCCACGTATTATACGCTTCTTAGGCTGCCCTATAATACGCTGTCCTCTTACCCTGTTACAAGCAAGCAAGCTTAAGGAACTCCACTCGTTCTCTTAAAGAACGTAGGGTGGAGCCCCTGGGTAACCTAAACAAGAGTTGTACCGTGCGCAACACACGTGGCCTACCCTTTCATGCGCCATATGCATGCACAGGTATGCACAGGTTTTCCAGTCACACATTGTTTCTCCTAATCTAACACACAACAATAAATCATAACGTGACTCAACCAGGAGGTGAGCTCCTCCTGGGCTTACCTACCTTACTCACCATGCATCATGTGAATGCCGAAGGTAGCACAAACGCAACACAACCCTTAGCGTTTGAACAACCCTACAGCGTATTATAAACAACCCCAATCGATAAATGCACTGTGTGTCATGCATGCTTTTGTTATCTTGTTTCCTGCAAAAAAAGGAGAAGGAATTGCGCACTGCACAGCGCAAAACAAGCCTAAGCGTTTTAAGCAGCCCTACTTTAACGCTATGGCAACACGAACACCAGCAAACACTTTCTTTTCTGACCTGTGAAGAGAATTGAAGGGTGGATAGGGGCACACGGAAAGCGACACAATGAATGAATGCCTGCAGTAGGCACATGCTTCGCGAGCACAGCGCATGCTCTAACACTACGTGGCCGCTGCGTGCTCCATTTGCTTCGCATACCTTTCATCTCAGTTTTGACCTGTGCAGAGCAAAGGAAGTGAGCACCCGAACCCCCAACAAACACAGCGGTGACAACCCTAGCATTTTAAGGAAACAAACAACAGGAACGCAATGCATGCGCGTGAAACGACAATGACATACCTGAGAGGTGGTTTGTCCACCAGCTCTGTGGTGTGAGGTTCTGTACATTCCTTCTTCCTAAAGTTCATAAACCTTTTGAAGCAACTGTGCAAAAATTTCCTTTAAAACTTTAAACGTACGGCTGATACCTTCTTTTTCTAGAGCCGTTTACGCTTGCGCAACTTTTTTATTGGAGTCCGCTTCTGTTGCGCTGGTCTGCGACTTTAGTTTTTAGTCTAAAAATGACGATTTCTAACGTCGTTTTGTCACTGTTTAGCGATTTGACTTCTTAAATCGCTACCCCTTTCGCTAAACCACAGGATTCACTCCCTGTTGTTTCCATTTTCTATTTTGTCAGCTCCTTGAGATTTGTGTCCTCCATTGGGAGTATTGCTCCGCCCTGGCCCTTGGTCAGGACATTTACTACCACGCTGGTTATACAGCGATAGCCGTCCCCATTAGAGCATTCGACTATACTCTAGTGGGCAAGCACATGTGCTCTAGGTAGGGAGTCCTGGGTTCAACCCCCACTACCCCCAAATTTTTGCCAAACGTTTTCGCCGCACGCTGGCGACTTTTGAGGAATGCCCCATCGAAGGGACCTCATTCACGGTACATTGCACTATTTTTCGAGGGTACCTACAGTGTGATAGGGTGTTATGAACTGATGGAAATGTTTTTGGTTGGTTTAATACATTTTCTGAGGTAACCTTGGGGACATTTGAGCCTTTTTCCTTGGTCCTACTAGCTTGATCAACTAGTACTCCAAGGGAGAGTAAGAAAAAGTCGCTGCCATGTCTTTCTTGGCGGTCTTGATCCAGGCCAGGCCCCCTTTAAACCCTTTTGTTGATCCTAAAACTTACTGAAGCATTTTTCTTTCTCTTTTAGAGCTTAAAGTACACTTTCTCAAAGTAACCAGGGTTATAACCCTAGCCCCCCCATGAAGTTCACCCCTACCACTCAACTGAGCGGAAGTATCTTCCTTCATGGTGGTTATACCGAACTAAAGTAGGGATTTCATGCCTAAGGCCTTGGTGGTTAAGCCTAGTGGTCCCCTACCCGAAGACTCCTATACTCAACTGTTTCTACCACTTATTGTGGTTCTACGTTCTAACTGTTTCTGATTTCAGTTACTTGGCCAAGTCATATTCTGTGTCTGGCCTAACTCCTTTGCCCCAGAGTCCTAACCAACTCCATTTCATCCAAAGGAGTGCACATGAAGTGCTTGATGCTAAATGGGAGGCAAGAGTCATGCCATTTTTCACTGAAAAAATATTTGTTTTATCCATTTGTGATTGAATCTTTGTACTTAAGCCAGCTTTGTCTATTTGCAGCTCCTCTGTGATACACTGGATTTCCAAACTATTCATTGATTCGATCCACGTCCTGTTCTTGCTCTACTTGCTGTTTTGGTTTGGTTTTCCAACATCAAAACCTGCAGGATTTCATCAAACATATTAGGGCACTAGGCAAGGACATCTTTCTTAAGGTATTTCAAAACCTTCTCGCCACGTTGTGATCGTTCCGCCCAACTCCTTCTCCTTTCATTTTTCCCATGCTCTCATGTCAGCCATCGCCAATTTCGCATGCTTAGAATCCGAACCAGTCTCGGAAGGAGGAAGGGAGGACTCGTCAGACCGGATGACCACGGAAGCTACGGCAGCCACCTATGGGTCCTTGCCCTCTAGTCGTTCGGGGCTCTCCAGCGTTACGACAGGTGCCTTGACGTCTGGGCAGACTCCACGTTCTATTTAAGGATCTTTTTCTTCTGCCCGTTTTGCACCATGCTCTCCAACAGTGCCAGGGCAACAAGGGATGATTCCATTTGTACTTAGTCCACTTGGTGACAATGCCCTAGACGGCGCAGCTTCACGTTCCGCCATGGCTGGGGACATGATGGGCAGATTTCCGGCACTGAGTGTAACAGACATGGTGGAATTGGTCTTCTTCTCGCTTGCTATAGCCTGCGCATGGGTCAGCCTCCGCCAGCAGTAAAGTATTCTGGGTTGCCTTGTTCTTTTGTATTCCTTCTTGCTTCGTGATTTTGATGATGAAAACCTTGGTAAATTTTCCCAAGTGCCAAAAGACAAAGTATTGATGCAAGGCAACCAAAATAACGGATGAAAATCAAAGTTAGGTCATGATCCTTCTGATTCAAAGAATATGTAGCAAAAGAAGGGCCTGCACAATGAGCAATGCATGCTTAAATACAAAGCTTCAATCTTGTGTAAACAAAGCAAATGGTTTTATGTAAAAGCTGGCATAAATGTGGCCCGAAGCATAGTGCCAAGCACTTCATGTGCACAGTTTGACAGGCAATGGAGTTGGTTAGGAGCCAGGCGCTGGTAGCTTGAGCCAGACACAGGATGTGGCTTGGCCAACTTGGCCCAGCAACTGAATTCAGAATGAGTCAAAAGGTAGAACCACAATGCGTGGGTGAAACTCCTGAGAATCTAGGTCCTCAAGTGGGAGACCACTGGGTTTAGCGTCTAAGGAAAAAGCCATGAAGTGCCTACTTCATTTGGGTATAACCTCCATAAAGGAAGATGCCTACGCTCACTGGAGTGGGGGGGTGAATTTCATGGGGGCCTAGGGTTATAGCCCTAGTTACTTTGACACATATACTTTATCCTCAAAAGGAGTGACAAGCATCATTAGGTGTTAGTCTTTCTTACGTAGGTGGAGGTTTCTTCGGGAGCTGGGGATGCCTCGTTTGACAATGCAGGAAGCAGGTCTTACCAAGGGGACGTCCCGTCCTCCCCACGGCCTTAATTCAGGTGCCCGTTCAGCCGCTCCCGCAGGTGCTTGGGAAGGCAGTGTCACGGCCAACCGGTCGAGGTGTCCCGGGGGGAGGGTGTCCGCGCATGTGTCCATGGGTAGGGCCACATGCCCTCTCCTTTGGGCTGTAGCTCTGAAGACCGCCTAGCCGTGTGCAGTATCTCTCACTACAGGGGCTAATGCTCCCGCGAGTCTACGGTACGATCGCCTCATCCTTTTGGCTTGAGTTGCGGGGCCTCTCTGCTTGGCAGGCGACGCTCTCCTGGACTGTGTACCGGCTCGCCTGTCAGGGCTGGTTCCATGGCTCTGGGTGACGTTTCCCATGGTCCGCGATGCAGACTGGCCGGGCTTGGACCAGAGGCCTTAGAGTACCGCCCCATGCTGCTGGCCCGGTGGGTCAGCTGGGTCGCCTCAGTGCGCCCGACCCATGGGGTGTGGTTTGTAGTTTGTTTACCTTTCCCTCGGCCGCGCTACGTGCGCACGTGTGTGCCGTGTCCACGGCCCCTTGGCGCTTCTTCAGCAGTGTACGCGCATGGAGTGTTCTGTGTGTTCGGTGTGCGGTGTTCTGGGCCACTTGGCTCTTGTTCCCCGGTGTCCACGCTCGGTATGTTGTGCTGTGTGGGCGGTGTCCTGGGCCACTTGGCTCCTGTTCACTGATGTATGCACTCGGTTTGTTGTGTTGCGTGTGCCGTGTCCGGGGCCACTTGGCTCCTGTTCACTGGTATGCTCGCTCAGTGCGTTGTGTTGCGTGTGCGGTGTCCTGGGCCACTTGGCTTCTGTTCACCGGTGTGCCCGCTCCGTCTGTTGTCTTGCGTTTGCGGTGTCCTGGGCCACTTCCCTCCTGTTCACCGGTGTGCTCGCTCGGTGCATTGTGTTGTGTGTGCGGTGTCCTGGGCCAATTGGCTCCTGTTCACCGTTGTGCCCGCTCGGTGTGTTTGGGTTAGGTGTGCGGTGTCCTGGGCCACTTCCTCGTGTCAACCGGGGTGCCCGCTCGTTGCGTTGTCTTGCTGGTGCGGTATCCTGGGCACATTTGCTCCTCTTCGCCGGTGTGCTTGCTCGGTGCATTGCGTTGCATGTGCGGTGTCCTGGGCCTTTGGCTCCTGTTCAGCGGTGTGCAGGCTCGGTGTGTTGTGCTGTGTGTGCGTTGTCCTCGGCCACTTGGCTTCTGTTTACCGGTGTGTACGCTCCGTGTGTTGTTTTGCGTGTGCTGTGTCCTTGGCAGACTTGGCTCCTGTTCACCGATGTGCACGCTCGGCGTGTTGTGTTAGGTGTGCAGTGTCCTGGACCACTTTGCTCCTGTTCATGGGTGTAGGTGCTCGGGGTGTTGTGTTGCGTGTGCGGTGTCCTGGGCCACATCACTCCTGTTTGGCAGTGTGTACGCTCTGTGTTTTGTGATGCGTCGGCCGTGTCCTGGGCCAATTTGCTCCTGTTCACGGCTGTGCTCGCTAGGCGTGTTGTGCTGTGTGCGCGATGTCCCTGGCCGCTTGGCTCCTGTTCAACGGTGTGCTTGCTCGGTGTGCTGTGCTGTGTGTTGCGTGTGCCGTGTCCTGGGCCACTTGGCTCTTGTTCACCGGTATGCGACCTGGGTTTGCTGTGTTCTGTGTGCGGGGCGTCGCTGCAGGGGCACACGTGTCCGTCCGGACGGCGGCTTTTCGTAGCTGGCAGGGGCTGGGTACCCTCCAGGCGCACAGGTGCGTCCGGACAACGGCTGTTTTGTAGCCAGCTGGGGCTGGATACACTGCCGGGCGCGCACTCGTCCATCCGGACGGCAGCTGTTCTGTGGCCGGCGGGAGCTGCGTTCGCTGCCGGATGCGCACTGGTCCATCCAGATGGCGGCTGGTGTTGCCTGGCACCTGTTCTTGTGGCGTGCTTTGCTGCGTGTTGTGCGCGCTGTCCAGCTTTGCGGCACCCGATGGCCGTTGTCCCTTGGCACCTGTCCGTGTGCCTTGGTTGTGGCCAGCGGCCTGGCTCTCTGGCGTGGCTCGTGGCCCCGCGTGGTGCGTGCGCCTCGTCCGGTCCGGTGGCTCTCGGTGCTCCAGTTGCCTTTCCCAACACCGTGGTGCCTTTCCCCAACCCAGGGGCTGTTGCCCTCTGATTTACTGGGCGGCTGCGCACGGCACGTGGAGGCCCGACGAGAACTGGCCTCATGGTGCCTGCGGCTGGCCCCCGCCGTTGAAGGGGCGCTGGGTTTGCTCCGCGTCGTACCCGTTTGGGGCCCCGCACTGGGATTGTCCCTGGCGGGTCCCTTTAGCGTCCGTCTTGGGTTGCGGGCGCTACGGTGGTTTACGTGTATGGACCCAGTCACTGGCGCGTCAGGTTTTCCGTACTGTCCATCGCTTGAGGGGGGACTCCGCTGGTGCACCGGGTCTGTTTTGTGTGCACGCCCTCACCCTCACCTCTCCTTTCAGGTCGGGGGACGCCAAGCCTGGGTCCCTTGTGTGTGTGCATGTGCTCGTTCTTCTGAGCGGGCTCGGGCGGGCTGGCCTCCCGGGCGCGTTTTGGTGCGCCTCACCTTTCCTTTGGCCGCATCGTTCTTCTGGCTTGCTCGGCCCCCTGGGGGCTGGCGTTGCCCATTTCTTGTCCTTTTGTTTGTCTTCTTGCTTTTCTTTGTTGATTCTTTGCCTTCCTCTCTGTGCGCCCCCGCTGTCTCCTGCTTTCTCTGATTTCCAGCCCCGGATGTCCTGGGCATTGGCGCTGTATGCCCCCCAGCCCCCCTGTTTGTTTTTCCTTCCTAGTTTTTGCTGCTGCCTGCTTGGTTTGGTGTTTGATGGCTCCTGGCCTTCTTTTCCTCTTTCGAGCCCCCTTTTTTGCTATTTTTTTGTTGGAGGCTTTTTGTGCCCCCCAGTCCCCTTATTTTTTTGTCAGTCTCCGGCTGCTCGGCTCTTCGTGTGCTATCGCTTTTTTTTCCGTTTTCTGCCTGCCCTTTGGCTGCTCCGTTGCGGTTGCTGCCCCCCCCCCTGGTGTGTGATTTTTGGTTGTCATCGCTGCCTCTCGGTGCTCTGTGTTTTTCCTCTGCTGCTTTGCTCCTGCTTGCTTGCTTGGCGTTCGTGGGAGCTTCTGGCCGCCTGCTGCCCCCCCCTCCCCCCCCCTGTGTGCGCATTGTGCCTTGTCCTCTATGGTGTCGCCGTGATGTGCCGCCCTTCCGTCCCATGTTGTGCGGTGCCGTGTTGCCGTGTTCTGTGCTACGTGTCACGCCGTGGTGCCTCGCCTTGCTTTATTGTGAGCTGCTGCGCGCTGTGCGGTGTTCTTTTGGGCGGCTTTTTGTGTGTTGTGCTGTGCTGTTGGTTGCTGCCGCGTGTTGTGCCGTGCCTCTTGTGAGGTCGTCCGGCTGCGTTGTCCGCGCTGTGGTTTGCTGTCTAGTTGTGGTCTGCGTTGCTTCGTGCTGTGGTGTGCTGTGTCCCTGGGTGCGGTGCTGCGCCACGTTGCTGCACATTGTTCCGCCCGGCTTTGTGCTGTTGTGTGCTGTGTTGTGTTGTTTCGCTCGTTTGGTAACGCTGCTTGCTGTGTCGTGCCCTGCATCGCTGTCCGTCGCCCTTGGGTCCTGTGCTCTCCGGCGCTGTATTTTGTGGTGTTCCCCCGCGCTGTGTGCTCTGTGCTGTGTGTGTTTTGCCGTGGTGTATTGGTGCGTGCTATTGTTCGTCTCTGTGCGTTGTGCTGTGTGTGTGTGTGTGCTGTGTGTGTCCTGGGCTGTCGTGCTGTGCGTTTCCTGTCCTCTAAGCTCTATGCGGTGCTGTGCTGCCCTGTGCTGGTGCGCTTCCATTGAACTGTCCGAGTTGTCTGCGCTGTTTCTGGCGCCCGGTGCTGTGGTGCGTTGCTGTGTGTTGTGCTGTTTCCTTTGGAGTTCGGTGGTGCGTTGCTGGGTCCTGTGGCCCGCAGTTGTCTTCCGGTGGCGTGTTTTGGTGTCGGTGTCCCTATCTGTCAGCCCAGCCTGCTTCCCTGTGGTTAGTGTGGTTTGCTGTGGTACCCTGCTCCCCTGTTTTGTGTTCTTTGGTGCTGTGCTGTCGTGTGGTGCTGTGCTGTCGTGCTCTGCTGTCTTTTTGCGGTGCTGTTTGAGCTTGCTCTTTCTTTTCTCCTTTCAAAACCGCTGGAAAACCTGTAAAAATGTGTTCCGCCTTTTGTTTTTCAAAGAAAGAAAATTCTACACAACCTAACACACCCGCACGCAGCCACACCATGTATGCTTTGCTAACTTACATGTTACCCGTCAACCTTGACGTACTTGGGCATGTACTTGTGCTTGTCGTTGATAAAGTTTTCGGTGTCCATTGCTAGGGGTTAAGCGCGTTTCCCCAGGGCGGCGTCTGAGCTGCAGGGCAAGCAGGGTGACGAGTACAAATCTTGGGTCGGAGATACATAGAGAAGAATAAGAAAAAGGTGACAGAGCGCTACGTGAGGGGTCGTTGCGAGTTATGAAAAAATTTTCAGTTTTTACGCGCTGCTCGCAGTGCGTTTTCCTTTGTCTACACGACACGCCCAACGATGAGAGTCACGGCATTACGTTTCCTTCTGCGTTACGGCGCTTCCGGCGCCATTCGTTTGACTATATAAGCTGTAAAATTTTCCGATCGCGTTTTCACGCCTTTCGCCCCTCTCTTTTTGGCCCAAGCCTTTTCAATGGTAATTAGCTTTATTTTCAGCTGTTTAGAAAGTTTTTTCGTGCTTTTTTACTAATATTTTTATTTCTTTCTGGCGCCAGGCGCCAGCGCGCGCGACGCAAGAAAAACCCTTAAGGAAAAAGCTACGAAGTGCCTACTTCGTTTCTGTACAACCTCCATGAAGGCAGATGCCTACGCTCAATTGAGTGGTAGGGGTGAACTTAATGGGGGGCTAGGGCTATAACCCTAGTAACTTTGAAAAATATATTTTATGCTCCAAAAGAGTGACAAGGATCATTAGGTGTTAGTCTTGCTGACTTCCCAAAGAGCAGGGGGGGCTTGGCCTGGATCAAGTTCGCCATAAAAGACGTGGTAGTGACTTTTTCTTACTCCAACCACCTCCACCAGTCAACTGCTCGAAACTGCGTGTACACGGCCCTCCTTGAGAGTTTCATGAGGTCAATTTCAGTGCATGCCTTTGGGATGCCGGAAGTCACTGTGGAATGTAGGGTCTTTGACTGTATCATTTTGGCCATCTACCGCCATAGCGGGTACATTGTGACTGGTCCGTGCAAAAAGTCTAAGAACAAGGACAAGAGGAACAAGCACAGAGTGGCGCTGCAAGCCAAGATTGTGGCGTGAGCAATGATCCGGCATTTGCTTGAGGGTATTTGATGTCCCACCCGTGATATGCAGCGGAAGGGGTACGGAGTTTGTTGGCGCAAGGTATTGCCAATGTGCAAGTACATGACCGTGAGGCATGCCAAGTCGCTAGCATAGCACAGCTGCTCGCACAACAGAGCGGAGGTCGCGGACAGGCAATTGTTTCAAAAATTCCGGTAAATGCATATTGAGGAGCCGGGCGGAAATTGGTATCATTCCCTTGGGAGGGTTCTGCAGGCATGCTACAATTTACTCGGACCGCCTGGTTTGTCCTCCAATTGTATCGTATGCGTGCGAGATGGAGTTTCACGTACTCTGCCGTGGATGAACCAGCAGGCCTGATCGGAACCACCATTGTCGAATTCCCCATCTTGTGGGTTATAGATACCGTAGCCTCTAAATTCCTCTGAAATCCTACCAGAAATCACTGAATTCGCTGAAATCGTGCAGCCAAATGGGTTCCGAACCCGCTTCAAACCCCTTCCCAGAGCACTGTCACCTGCTCGGAAAAACATAAAGAGGACTCGAGGATCTCGGTTGTTCCCCTGGCACTCCGCTCGTTGGGGCAGGGTACCACGTAAACCCTGGCCACCTGCCAAAGTAATCAGGGGAAGAGAGGATAGAAACTCAACAGAATGAGCTCCGTCCAGTTAAAACTAAACCTAAAGGCATAGGCTCGGCAGATCAAAGATAGACACAAAGCAATGTCGTTCACAAGTCCACATAAAAGACCACAAAAAGCTATGTGATGATTGCCATGATCAGCATTAACCCCTTGCTCGACCCGCACTCCCATGGACAGGCTTTCATTTTTGCAGTCCGATATTCTGAATTTTGCTCCAGGCGCGAGAGAAGCTCAAGTTGTCGTCGCCACTGCGTCCGGCTTGCAAAAATATGGTCTTAGATCCACCCGGAACGTCCCTGGGTGCCCACGGTGAGGAAGAATGAGAAAAAACTGTTCTAATGAAAATAGTAACAAATGTTACTAAAAAGCACAAACGAAAAACTGAAAACTCGAAATTGAGCAACCTTGGAGGTGAACAAACTTCGCCAATGCAACCCCGACACCTGTCATGTCCCTGCGACCTCATAAGAAACGTCAACCGGGGCCGTTGGGCACCAGATTTAAAAATAGAAATTGGGCCGGAAATATAGCACAAGTGTGTAGAAAATAGGACGTTGCGTGTTTAAAATGGAAATTACACTTGCGGAGGGAATTGGCACAACACGTTGTCGCCATTGCTTCTGACAACCTCCAAATAGGTCTAATCACTCCAAAGAGTAACAAAAACAAAGCAACAAACCAAGGTGGGTGAAGAGATCTAATCAAATAAATATGAACTTCATATTCCCGGCAGACTCTGGAATTCCAACTTAGAAGTCTACGAAGGATCGCATATAGCGGGGGTGTCGCTCCCGCCAATGCACTTACCAAAGGCTCCAAAACAAAAAAAATGGAAAGGATGAGTGGTTCTTGACAACCATGGTTCCCTGGGAATCCCGCGAGCAAGCGGCAATGGGTTATGCACACAAAAGAAAAATGACCTAAATCCAAGATTGACCTTGGTTCCAAATGCTCGTCTAAGGTCTGCTACTGGTTGTTCAGTTGACCGGTAGTACCGGTATAACGCCCATCACCTCTTTGAAAACTGAAACAACCTCCAATTACCGGTTATTGTAGTAAAATCCGGATTTCGTGATGTTCTTGCCTTTGCGATGCCTCGCTGACACTTTTTTGGGCCTGTGAAATCCTCTGCCTGAATCGGTGATTACTTTCTTAAACTGGCAGCTAACCAGCATTTTTCCTGCAGTTCCTACCTTGCAACCCTGTCCCTCTCCCTGAAAAAGGGATCAGCAGTGGTGTGGGGTCAGGTTTTGTAGTTGCTGTATTGGGTTCTTGGCAGGTTTTTGTGAGATTGCAGTTTTCGGTAACCTTTCCCGCAAAGTTGCAGAGAAACACACCTTTTGGACAGGCAGATGCTAGACATGAAGCCAAGACAATCCCAGAATTCAAGTGGTAGAGTAGTTCTCTTCTCTGCACTTTTTCTTTCAAGAATGGTGGCAACAGTGGCCATCTCAGGGCATCAACAGTGGCCATTTCAGTGTACCAACATTCGTCATCTCAGCGTAAAGACAGTGAACATCTCAGCGTAAAGGTAGTGCCTTTCCTAAACTCCTTGTATGTACAACGCTGGCGAATAGTTACACATAGCGAAGAGTCTTTGAGCCAATGTGTCCTCAGTCATTGCACCAGGAAGGTCACCGTAAGTAAGACCTGCCGCGCTAACCAATCGTTCTACACCTGCTGAACTAGCAGGCGTTGCCAAAAACTGACGTGCGATTTTGGCTGGTCTAGGAGCAGATAGCCGAAAGTTGCGCCACCAAGCTAAGACACAAATGGTCTTACGCTCTTGAGCCAAACTTAAGTAGAGGTCCAACCGGTCCGTTGTTGCTGGTGTCTGCTCCTGGTCATCATCAGAGTCATCAAGGAAGTCACGTGGCCTCTTCGTTTGGTTGCCTTGGTTCAACACGTTTGTGCTCTGGTTTTGTGCTACTTTCCAGTGCTTTCACTCGTTGCGCAGTGCCGTTTCTGCCCACCAGCGCTCTCCTTCACTACGGAAAGCGTAATGCTTGGAAGCTTGGATTCAAGAGAGTTGCAATCACAAGGAGCCGCTTGGTGTCCGTTGACAGCTCGGTTACCCAGCGGCGTGTGAGGTCTGCTAGGTATTTCTTTCGTGCCTCCTTCACGTCATGTGCAATGCTTGCAACTGGTACTGTGGTGTCATCCCAATGCTGCCGTAGGTAGTCGTTCTCAAGATTGCCCAACAGCTTGTAAATGGCGCGTAAAACAAGGGAAATGGTCACATACTTAGTTCCTTCCAAGGCGAACACCTTCTGCAGCAGGGTGAGTGACACACCTTGACTGCGTGTTCAACTTCCACTCGCTGTGGTGTAGCTTGTTGTCAGAGTAGGCCCTATGATTGTGTCGTTGCTCATGCCCCTGTGTGACATCATACATCAAAATGGCCGGTTGTAATTTGCAAAACCATTCTTGACTTTGGTGCATGTAGCTCCAACGAATGGAGTTGCCAGTTTTTGGTGGCGTGTTTCTTCTATGTCAAGCCGCTTTTGTATGCCCTTCAGATTTGTAAGCCGGTGGCCAGAAAGGTGCAAAAAGGTGGTGATTCCCTTCAGCTTTTGAACCACATCGCACACACCTGGTGACTTCAAGTTGACCATCACAGAGAGTTCCAACGTATGACAAGCACAGTAGCCTCCTGGAAGACCTCCCCGGGCCTATTTGATGTTAGACCCTTGATCACTTACCTTTGCATGGGTATCGTTGAGTGTAAGTCCCACACGGTCCAAGTCTTCAACAGTTTGCTGCCGTATTGCCTCACCAGTGTGCCTCTCCCCTGTGAAGCCTGTGCAGTTGCGTAGGACTTCATTAATTTGTGTCCAATCTTCATCAATGAAATAGAGCATTGAGGGCATTAGACTAATGGTGGAATCAGACCAAATATCGGCAGCCATTGATGGTTTGACCTTTGCTTTCACCAATAGAGCAGCGCCTCTTCTAACCTCATGCGGACCAATGGCAGACATTTCCAGGATATGCTTGGTGATCGTGAGGATGTAGACGCGTAAGTGCCTGTGGTTTGGCACTCTTTGGCTGTGGACCACGCTTTCCCATTGAAAATGCTAAGAATAAACACATGGGAATACGAGTAGAATTGAAAAACGAAAGCACAGCAAAGTATTGTCAAAATTTTGAAAATTTTTGCATGGTCAAAAAATTCAAAATCTGTTCGAGCTCTTTGGAAATTGCAGTGATTTTGATGATGTGGCAAGTGATATCACGATGACTATGCATGACGCAGCATGATGACATCATCAAGCAAAATCTTACTCAGATTTTAATAGGTACGGTTGTGTTTTGGGTGTAGTAGAAATCATGGTTCACAACACCTTATGCAAGGGAGAAACAAGTGCATCAATCTAATCTTAGGGCCATTGAATACCGGTACCTACTGGTTGTGAAAACACTTACCACCTCCACCTACCGGTGAAAATTTCAAAAATATCCTGAAACACCCGGTTGTTTTCAAAACTTACAGGTTGCAGACCTTATGCTCGCCTCATGTAAAAAAAAGCGGGATGGGGGCTACTTTGGATGTGCTAAGCCATGGCACGTGCAATATTGCGGCAAAGAAATGAAATGCAAATACGTGCATGTGTATAAATATGCATAAGGAATGATGGCCTCAATCGTGGTCGCCCATGACAAAGTGGACGAGCACATCTTTGACATCCAACTTAATATTCTTGGGCTTCAGGTATTCCAGCATCACGAACGCGTACCGCGGCACAAAGGTCGCTCGATGCATCAGAACCCTTCCATCGGACCCTGTATAGCCGTCCTCCCAGTGTGCTGGGGTCCGGCTTGTCCGAGAGGATGCGCTCGGCGGTGTGCTCGTCCCCATTTGCGTCGTTGTTGGAGTCCAGGGCGTCCGCAGTGAACTCAAAGGTACCAACATGGCCATGGCGATCCGCTTCCGCCGCGAGCAATTGAGTGTGATTGCGCTCCACCGTTTTGTGGTTCCCCACTTGGATCACATACACATCTTGCCCGGTTTTCTGCAGTATGACACCTGGTATGCACCATGACTGCTGCCGGTGCCGGGACAAGACGTCCGTGTGGTGCCGCTCCAGCCACATGGTGTCCTCGAGCCGGTATTTCTGAACCTCTCCGGATTCAGTGTACTCAGCCCTCTTGGCATGTTCCGCCACCATGGCATCACACACTTTTTTGGCCGTGTCGTCAGCTTCGAACATCATGGCATTAGCTTCCTTTGCCACATTACCATTGTGTGAGGTGCCCTTCTCGTGTTCCTGGTGGCGTACGTGTGCTCTCTGTTCTTCAATGCGGGCGATTCATCTGAAAATTCTTCCCAACGGGTGCTAATAGTATTAGATTCTATCCTATTAATGAAAGGGACGCAAATTGGAAGCTGGGGCGACCCCTCTGGATGATAGAGGGCCCGGAGTTTTGATCTTGCTAAAAACTAGTGTGTGCCTCCGCCCAAATTGGCAGACCCCGTAAAAAGGGATGGGGACACGTTAATGGGCGCATTTGCTTCAGCTTTTGCCACGGCTACACATATAGGGGTCACGACTTCTCTGAAGCTAGAAGAGCCCTAGTAGAAAAGTACTTGAACTGCAGGTGGTGCAAGGGTGAGGAAAAGCCTGAAATCCTGCGTTTGCTGTAGGATTTGGTTCAATATGTTTATTGCTATTTTTTCATTAAGGTATCGTGCTCAGTGCTTAGCTGTACTGACACATGTATGTTACATAAACCCATATATTATGCTGTTTTGCGTTGCAGTGCAGATGCCGCCTTTTTGGGCACTGCAGAGCATACGCGCGCACCGATTGTGCACCAAATTAGCTTTTATAAAGCTTTGTTTTGTTATAAAGAGATCAGATTTTTGTAGGAATGTAATTGTGTTGCGACATGCATGAATTGTGGATGCCCGTAATGTACATTGCTTTAGTGTGCTTTGGGATCATTACCATCTCAGTACTATGCACTATGATCGAGATCAAAACTGAAGTTGAATTGATTTGTATCGCCGTGTGTCTTGGGTTATCATTGGAGGACTTGGTTTTGGAGCGGCCAATATTCAAGTCAGCACACAGCAAAAAAATCACGGGACGGTTTTTTCCAGAGGTAGGCGCACCGGGCGGGAAGAAGGTAACTCGGTCGCTGCTCCACAAGGCAAAGCAGTTTGCATATCATTTGTTTGCCTTGCGTATGGGTCGCACCAACTTAATCTTCCAGGGCGTTAAAGAGGGTCTCTTTTTTGACATTGCCTGTGTTGAACATGTTCTGTGCACGTGCAATGGGCGAACATGCTAAAGGTGGAGAATTCCACTTATGCCCTGGTTGCTAACCTCTTGTTTGCCGTCTTACTCAGGAGACCTTCGGTGAATTCATATCATTGGTCAAACATGGTTGGTGATCCACTATCCTCCTTTTGTCAGCAGGGGGTGGGGCAGCACTTCATTTCAGTTGGGAATCAAATACAGGAATAATGCTCGGTAGACGTTGTGGATTCTCACTCCAAGTGCATGAATGCTCTCCTGATCCAGGGTCATGGTTAGGCGAAACTCTCCCTTCCTACGCATGCTCTCTGGATTGGCTTTTGGTGAGGTTATCTCTCTTCGGCCATGGATTGGTTAGGTTCTCTCTCCTAGAGTATGGGTTGGTGAGGAATTCTCTCTCCAAGCATGGACTGGGGCAGGACCATTTTTCTTACAACCTGGACTGGGGCGGGACCATCTCTCTTCAGGGCAGGACTACTTCTCTTTGGGATGGGGCAATCTCACCAAGGATGCGCTCTCATTAGACCCGTGATATCTCGCTTTGAGCACTTTCTCTGCGAGCCGGGAATAGATCTCTACATTTGACGTGAGCATCTTTTTACCCCATCTCTCTCCAAGTAATATGTGTTGAATCGGTTCGCTGTCACACAAACATGCAGATAGGCTAAATTGAAATCGTTCTTCCTATGCCGTAGAATCCCAAGGAATTAGGCACCAAGTGAGGGCACCGAATGGCATTTTCAAGCGTGTGATGGCATGAGACATATGTTGTGGGTTGGCTTCTCTTTTCATGTCTTTGGTTTGTGACACTCTAAGCACAGGGAGCCCAGCAATTGGTATGTAGCATACACTAAACATGTGAAGTTTGGTGGGTTGGCCCTTCTTGGTGTCTTTATTGCATGCAGCAAGTAAACCTGCCAAGGTTATTCACTTGCAGGCCATTGTGTATGTTATTGCTGAGTGATCGGCACGCGGCGTCCGGTGTGAAGGTAGGTAGGTAGGTAGATGCACTCCGTCGTGGAGAGCCCCCCCCTGGTGCCCGTTGGCGTTGCGGTGTGACGGTACAGGAAGATGCTCCGCGCATGAAGACAGGAGACGGCTGACATCCCGCTAGGCTTAACTGGTGGCCCTCAACAAAGCGGCCCCGGGCAACACCGAGGGGTCTGATCCCCGCCAGCGTGATCAACGTGTCACCCTGCGAGGGTGTGCCCCCATGCTCGCGCACCTCCCCTCCTCTGGGCAGAACCCTAGCGGTTAAGCGGACTTCCTAGCGTATTCCGTTCCCAAGGCATACCAGCGGTGTGGTCTTGTTACTTGGGTACCAAGGTGCTTGGGTGTCGCACACTCTGCCTCGAGTCTAGAAGGAAATGCATCCTTACCCCCAGGCTCCCGGTCACATTTGGCGGGGTCACCTGTATGGCGCGGGCCGCCTCAGTGCCCGGGCTTTGGACACTTGGTTTCCTCCATTGTTTTGCGCGTGCGTTTGGGTTCGTGTTTTGCCCTTACCCCGCCTTTCCCAGCTAGGGACAGTGCCGTGCACGCTTGCAATTGTATTTTCGCATTCCCTTCGCCATTCGTGGCCGGGGCCTGCGCTTTGTGCGCTGGGGTACGGGTTTTGCCTTTATCTCACCTTTCCTGGTTTGGATTCGCGGAGTGTGTGTTTTGGTACGGGCTGTGAGATTGGCGATGTGTGTTTGAGTACGGGTTTTGCTCCAACCCCGCCTTTGGTGGCTGGAGTTTGCGGTCCGTGTTCGGGTATGAATGCTGACTTAACCTCACCTTTTCTGGCTGCACTTGTGGCATATCTGCTTGGGTATGGGGTTTCGCCGAATATCTTGAATTGCCGCTAGCATTCGTTGCATGTGTGCGGGTACGCGTTTTGCCTGAACCCTGTCTTCCGTGGCTGGGTGGGCCTTTTGGTGGTCGTTTTCCTAAATTCGTGGCTGGGGCATGGTGCTACCTTTTGTGGGGTTGGTGGTCCGTCCCCATTCCTGGCGCAGAGTCCTATGGGTGGCGTGGTTCCTCGTCATTCGTGGCGGAGGGCCGTGTGGGTGCTGTTCCCTGCCGTTTTTGGCTGCAGCTTGCTGTTCACTCTGGTCGGTTGGGCGGTCCCTCGCCATTCCTGGCAGAGTGCCCTGTGGGTGCGGTTACCCGCCATTCCTGCCTGGGGCCTGCCGCTGGCTCTAGTGGGACGGGCCATCCCTAGCCATTGCTGGCGGAGGGCCTTGTGGGTGCGATTCTGGGCCTTTCCTGGCTGAGGTCTGCTGCTGGCTCTGGTGGGGTTGGCGGTCCTTCGCCATTGCTCATAGAGGGCCCTGTGGTTGCGGTTCTCCACCATACCTCGCTCAGGCCTGCCGCTGGCTCTGGTGGGGTGGGCGGTCCCTCGCCAATCCTGGCGAAGGGTCCCACGGGTGCGGTTTCCTGCGTTTGCTGGCCGGGGCCTGCTGGTGGTTTTAGTGGTCTAGCTGGTCCCTCGCCACTCCGGGCGGAGGGCCCTGCGGGAGGTGTTCCCTGCCATTCGTGGCTGCGCCCTTCTGCTGGTTGTAGTGGGGTTGATGGCTCCTCGACAATCCTAGTGGAGGGTCATATGGTTGCCAATCCCTGCCATTCATGGCTGGAGCCTGTTGTTGCATTTGTTCCAGTGGGTGGGCCCTCGGCGTCCGGTGTAAAGTACCGAGTAATTGCCATCATGACGATCTACATGGCACACATGCCAGGCGTCAGGTAGTGTTTGCCCTTGCCGTAGGGTCACTCTGCCGACTCGTATTTGGTGATCCTCATTGCCAGTTGGTCTAAGTGCAAATGCTGACTCATGAGGGTTGAGAAGTCATGTATCTGGCCATGTCATATGTTGTTTTCATGGAGGCCATCGTGTCATGCTTCATCCACAGTGAGAATATTTTTCATGTTTGGAACCCATGTTGCATATTCCATTTTACCGTGTTCTGGGCAAGGGTGAGGATGGGCCATGTGTGCCCCAGCTTGATGAGGAACCCAATGATGCCATTGTGTTGTATATGCTTTCCTTCGTGTCTGCTATACACCAAATGGGCCGTAGTGATGTCATTGTGTGATGCATGACCTTCCGTGAACCAATGGGTCTTCTTAAGCAGTTGTATCCAGATTGTGCTAGCATGGCGTCATATGTCCATAAGCGAACGCATGGTCGGAGTGTGCATGGTATATAAATTGATTCTTGGAGTTCGGATGCAATGTCGTCTTCGAGACTCGCATAATTTATTCCAAGGCTTCACTTCTACTTCCTTTTCTTTTCCCTTTGCTCAACATTGTCATTATTTGTTCCCCTCTCCATGATTTCCATATGAAGATGCACTCAAGCCCATTTGAGTTGCCGGACCACGTAATTGGAGTTTGTTGCCAAGGGTTGCCAAGGCGTGTGCCTGCGGGATTTTTTTTGAACTTCGAAATTGGAAATGGGAAAGCATGGAAGCTTTTGTGAGATCAAGGACAATGGGGGTAGGGTGTGGAACCGGTTTTACGAATTCATCGGCAACACCGGTTATCACAATTGATTCGGACCCCGCGTTGTTTGACGTCATCCTGACGCCATCCTGACGCTGAATTATCCTGACGCCTTCCTGACGCCACCCTGACGCCTTCCTGACGCATCCTGGAGCATCCTGACGCGCTCCTGACGCCTACACCTCTACCCTAACACACATGTGACGCTTGCCTGACGCCATCCTGACGCATCCTGACGCCATCCTGACGCCATCCTGACGCCATCCTGACGTATCCTGGCGCGTTCCTGACGCCATTCAACTATCCTCACGTTCCCTGACGCCATCCTGACGCTGTCTTGACATTTTCCTGACGTCATCCTGACGCCATCCTGACGCATCATGACGCAACCTGACGCCATCCGTGATACATTCCTGACGTCATCCTGACGCCATCCTGACGCCATCCTGACGCAATCCTGACGTCATCCCGACGCATCCTGACGTCATCCTGACGCATCCTGACGCATCCTGACGCAACCTGACGCCATCCTGACGCCAAACTACCCATCATCCTGACGGCATCCTGACGGCCATCCTGACGCATCCTGACGCCATCCTGATGCCATCTTGACGCCATCCTGACGTCATCCTGACGCCATCCTGGCGCCATCCTGACGCCATCCTGATGCCATCCTGACGCCATCCTGACGTCTCTACATCGCAGGGCCCGAATCAAATAATCAGAGCTTATTTTTACAACATTTGCCACAACCGTTGATTTTCCAAACTGATTTAAACCCATTGATCGAACTGGTTCCAAATTTTTGCATTCTTTTGGGCGGTATATTTTGTCCAATTTTTGCACTAAACAGAGACTTTGGTAGCAATAAACGATGGCCGGTGCTGAGTTGCAACTTCCGACGTAGTTTGGATCACTATGGTCCAACTTGTACAGGCTCTCTTCTGCCGATGGCAAGATTTTGGTGAGTAAAGGGCTATTAATCGGAGAAACTGGTAATGTTGAAAAATATTAATCAGCAAAACCGCTTATCCTTGTAAAAAAAAGAATAATTGTTTAAATCCTGGTATTTTCAAAACTGCCAGGTTTCAAACCTTAAATGAAGGTCACCGGAAAGGAGGTAGAAAAATCAGGAATAGGCGGTAGAGCCCGCACAGTGGCAGGGGCCCTTTCTACAGACCGTCTTTGGATGTTCGTACTGTGGCGTCCCGTGTCATGTTGTGCGGTGTCTTGTTGTGCTTCGTGTGTGGTGTGGTGCCGCGCTGTGATGTTTGTGTCGTGTCGCACTGTTTTTTCTCCTTTGACTGCGCCCTTCTCTGTGTTGTGCCGTGTTCTGTAATATTGTGCGGTGTTGTTGTATGCCCTGTCGTTCGCTGTGGTACTGTGTCTTGTTCCTCTGTGCTGTGTGTGTTGTGCTGTGCTTTCTTGCCTTATGCTGTTGTGGGCTCCTGTGTGCCGTATGTTGTCCTCTCACCCAGTATGGTGCTCTGGTGTGTCGTGTTGTGCGTTTGGGCAATGTGCTGCGTGGCAGTGTGTTGCTTGTTGTGTGTTGTGCTATGTTGTGCTGTGCTGTTGGGCGCTGCTGTTTCTTCTGCTGCGCCTTTGGGCTGGTGTCTTGTTAGATTGAGCCGTGTTGTCCGCATTGTGGCTTGCTGTTTTGTCTTGGTTGCGTTGCTGTACCATGTTGGGTCTTATGGTGCTGCGCTGCGCCGCGTTGCTTCGTGTTGTTCTATGCGCTGCACTGCCATTGTGCGTTGTGCTTTTTGCGTGGTATTGTGCTGTTTTGTCTTGCGCTGTTTGGTGCCGCTGTGTGTTGTGCCATGCCCCTAGGCGCTGTGCGGTGCCGTGTGATGTTGTGGTGTTTGGTGCGGCACTGTGTTGTGTTGCCACGTGCTGTGTGGCCCTCCAATATGTATTGTTTTGTGGCTTTTTGGTTTGTGTTGTTCTTTTTGTTGCCGTGCGTTCTGCTGTCTATGTCCCGTCGTGTCCCGTTGTGTGCTCCTTTTCTTGCCTGCATGCAACAATACCACACGCAGAAAAAACTACTGTGCTTTATTTATTTAATTCTTCGACGTGGGCTTGCGTGCATTCTTCTCCTTGTTCTTGAGCTTTTTGGGATCTCCACGGAATTGCAGCCTGTAGCAAACAGGGGCCGACACCACGAGGGTGGAGCGGAGACAAAAGGGACATGTACATGGACAATAAAGGAAAGCAAGACAGAGCGAGTGCAGGGGCGTGGCGCCTAAGAACATTTTCACGCGCGGCTCGCGACGGGCTTTTCTCTACTTATACAACGCCTGGGACGATGAGGGGCACATGGTTATGTTCCTAGTGTTGTTACGGTGCCTACGGCGTTGGTTGTTTAACTATTTCAACTACAAAATTCTTCCGTCGCGTTTTAGCGCGTTTCGCCGCGCGCCTTTTTGCATACCCGTTTTGCATGCTAATTTGCTGTAAGTCAAGCTATTTAGAAAATTGTTTGATCGTGATTTAGTTATCTTTTTTATTCAATCTGGCGCTAGGCGACCACCCGCGCGACAACAAGATGACGAATGAACTTGCAGGATATGCAAACAGAATGTAGCCCCAACGTCCAAGTAATAGGCGGGAACCTGAGGGGGGGGGGGGGCGTTGGGGGGGAATATTGGGGGATGGTACGGGGCTGCGGGCGTATGACAACGGTGTGGATGACCCACCCCCTCCAAGGGTGATAGTTGCATGCATTACATGGTGCGCAAGTGCCACGTTGCACACCTGCACTTTGTAGTATCGGTTTCGGGGAGGTACAGCAGAATATTACCGATGTGGCTGCTGGGTAGGGGTGGTGCACAATTAGGGCGGCGATACAATTTGGGCACTTTACCTTGTTTTTACAAACAGTATTACTTTTACAAAGACACATAAAACTTAAAACAGGATAGTGAGTGGTGAAACCTTTTTGCAAAACAGCTAAAAGATGTCATTGAAACGCCTCTACTTTTACAAAAAAGCATGATACATGTTTGTGAAACAGTAATAGGTTTGTGCAACAGCCCAATATTTTGAAGTAAAACAGTTCCACAGAAAGATAATGGTTGGTAGTGAAACAATTTGTATTCTACAAAACAGTACAGTATTTGGTAGTGAAAACCTTTCAGTTTTTCAAATCGGCATGAGTGAATGTAGACGTACCTTTAGAGGACAACTATGCTTGGTCCATATAGTTGTTGCATACCAAAGGTATCCGCAAAATTAAACATAATTTGGGTATGCAAACAAAATGTAGCCCCAACATCCAAGTAATAGCAAAGAACCGGGGGAGGGGGGACTTGGGGGATGGTACAGGGGGGTGCAAAACTCAAAATGAAGCCAAATTTAGATACATGCGGTTTGAAACCACTTTTTTGTGCCAAAATCAGAAGAACCCATGTGCTTTTCGTATCTAATCTCAGAAAAGCACCTAACATTCACCAGCATCCTCTTTGCTCTAACACGTTCAGTAAAAGATGTTGTTTACCAACTACTAAAATTTCAAACTTTTTTTAAATTTAAAGTTTTTCTAAAATTTTCTGCTTCCATGTGTCAAGTTTTATTTAACAATTTTTCCTTTTCCTTTTTTTGTTTTTTGCTTCACTTATGCTATACTACTGAATGTTATTTCAAACTTCCATGCACACCAATGTTTTCTTGTGACTTTTGTTTCTACCATTATTTTTCTTTCATTAATGAAACCCTGCTTTTGTTACTGCCCAAACAATGAACCAAAATGGACCAACGTAGCAGGGAGGCATGTTGAATACAGAAACAATTTATAACGGTGTTTGTGCCTTGATTCAAAGTATACTAGGCTGCAAGGCAGCCTTCCCACCACTGACCAGTATGTCACAAAACAAAAGGAGCAGTGAGTCCACTCACTGTGAATAAATGAAGCCTCAGACCCCTGTGTGCACCTGCAGAGCAGACAGTACATCAGCAGAGGCACTGTGCCATCCACAGGCCCAAAGCAGCCTTCCAAAGTGGACACCCTTCCACAGACCCATACCAGCGGCAAAGCAGCCTTCCAAGGGCCCAAGGGAACCTGGCACAGGCCAAAAGGACAAACTGGTGAACACGAATCATGGCATAATATATTATTACCGAGAAATAGGGTTTAAAAAACGTGTCGTGGCTCGAGCTGCAGAGTCTGCTGACTGCAGAGTCTGCAAAAAAACACACAGTGGCAAAAGGTTTTACCATGTGTCTGTGTGATTTGACACCTACAGATCAAAGTGATCGCACCCAACATCGGCGTCATTGCTGCGGTCGTCGCTGCTGTCGTCTGCCTTCCTCCTCACTTTGGTGCACTTGTTCCTGGCGTTGCAATGGCCTGCTGCGCGCGGACGCGTCGCGTCGCGTCGCGCTCCCTTGCTACGCCCCCTGGCGTTCTCCTTCTGATGCGTGGCACTGCTGCTGCTGCTGCAGCTGCATCCACTGCAAAAGGGTCGTCCAACCTAGGAACAGCTGCAGGGGCAGGTTCAGCATCCTCCGCTGGTTCTGGTTCTGGGGCTTCTGGAACCACTGGTTCCTCCTGTTCTCTCTCTTCAACCAGAGGGCGCAATTCCACAGGTGGCCCCAAACAAATCACCCCCCTTGGAATCTCAATCTCATCCGCACTCCCGGCAATGGGAGTCTGATCCAGACACATCCTCCAAGAAGCAGTGATCTGGGAACTCAACACAGGGATGTGCATCCACCCACCAATCCAGTGCATCAGCAACTTCTTCATGGTCCTCTCAGTCACGTCCAGCTTGGTCCGGCTCGGCAGCACCTTGGTGTGCACCAGGATCCCGTGCTTCACTGCTCGCTCTCGGATTCTGTTCTGGATGTACTTCCTCGTGCTAGGATTTGGCAACTGATCCCCTGGATTGCAGAGGTGAGACTTCTGGGGAATAGCAAAAAAAACCCACAGGTCAGGGAACTCCTTCACCATCAACAGGTGCGCACTCTGCTCCTCACCCTCCGGTTGTTCAAGGAACTCTTTGCCGTGGCAGGGAGCCCAGTCCATCAGGACAGTTGAGGGCGCGTACACAGGGAGGTCTAGGGCTCTCTTCGTCGTTTTTAAGTGCTCCTCTATCTTGGGCAGCAGCGCAATAAAGGTTGCACCAGTCTGCGTGTTCTTCTCTGCTTGAATCTGGACAATGTTGGGGTCAATCCCATCGCCTTGCACGAAACACCTCTTGGACTTTCCACGGATGACCACCTGCGTCAGCAGCACCTTTCCACTCCCAGTGCGGACAGGACACGCCATCTGTTGTCGCTTGTCGCTCGACCCAGCTACAACAATTCTTTTCTTGTTCGAGAAGCTACCGGGGAACTTGGGTACATACTGCAGTGGCGTGTCATCCATTGCCAGCTGCAGATCCTCGACGAATGCTCCGTCCCATGGGATGCCAAACCTCCTTGGGTTGCTCATGACAGCGATGTAGGTTTTGCGCCACGTGTTCTCTCGGATCAATCCTTGCTCATTGGACACCGGTGGATCGCTCGTGATGCATCTGACAAAATGGTGGAAGTGGCATCTGTGGCGGCAAGTACAACCACAGCGCGGCCGTCATACCTTCTCAGACCAAACCCGTGTCTCTTTTTGAACTTGTCTGCCCAGTCTCGCGAGACGCTGAAGTGCTCCGTCTCTGGTCTGTGTGCTGGCACCACCTCTCGCGCCAGCGCTTGGATGACCTTGATGTCAAACACAATTCCTTCGGCTTGGATGGTCTTGATGTACTGAACAAGACAGAGCCGGTTGGTCAGGACCCGTTCACTGCGGCCTTTAGCGCCCACTGCATAACAGCATACTTCTAACATGTCATTCTCCTCCTCTGCCGTGAGTAACCCAGGAGCTCCTTGCAGGCGAGAACCCTCGCCCCTTCGTGATCCCCTGCTGCCAAGTGCAAGAGGTGCTGAACGGCGGGCGACCGGAGCCGTAGTGGAAGAAAAGAGGAGCAAAGCTTGAGAGTTGTTGCGGCGCACTACGTTGCACAGACGTGGACGGCTACGCCCAGGCACACAGTCGCAAGACCAAAGCGTTGTATGATGTACTGGCGAGGCTGTTGACAGCCTCTCGGCGCTGGGCTTCACTCCACTTCAGCCAAGTTCTGTCGTCGCCAGTTACGTTGAGGCGCCTCTTGGCAGGGGGTGCAGTGCACTGGGATCCTCTGGGGCGCTTTTTGTTTGTCTGTGTGATGGCTTTGTCGTTCGCAGTGCAGAGGCCTTGTTGCAGCTGACACGCAGTGGCATCTCGCTGCAGATATCTTAACATCCCTAATAAACAAAAGTTGGTCACGGGAGGGACGAAAACTTCATTAAATTACACTAAATTACACAACAATAACGCCATTGCCTAGAAGCTATTAGACGTCTACTGCCGCCATCTAATAGCGCATGGTATAAAATACGAAAATGGTAAAATCTGAAGGACCTACGCGGGAAATGCTGTAGAAATACGACACAGACACTTACGAATTTCGACATTTTCGGAGTTTTGCCCCTTCGTTTTTTTTTGCACCCCCCTGTATGGGAGAGCGAGCAAATAACATCACCGTGGATGACAAACCATCTCCAAAAAGAACAGTCGCATGCAGCACATGTGGGAGAGTGCCATACAACAGTGCACACGTACAGTTTGTAAGATTATGCTAAAAACTGGTGATTCTCGGTTTTGGGGGGGGGTGCTGCGACACAATTAGGGCCACCAAAGTGGTTGCCCGGTTTGGGTGCTGCACAATTAGGGCGGCGATTACAATTTGGGCACTTTACCCTTTCAACGGACATCGACCAGCTTCATAGCGACAAACTTGTCTACTTCCAAATTTTTGCACCATGTTGTATTCGATACAGGAAAAAAGCAATCTACAAAAGCCATTCCAATGGTTACCTATATTGCAATGCGTCGTGCACACCCTATATATTTGAATAGGGTGTATTGTTGCGCACCGCATCCTGTACAAAGCCTACAAAACATGCCATTGCTGCGGAGGTTTCTGCACACAGGCTTCGCTGATACACCACTGATTGTGTCTTGAACCCCTCCTGGGCGGCACTCGAATCTGCTATGGCGTGATGTGTCGGCCTCGTCATAGCGTAGCAGTCCACTAAGTGGGGCAAAATCGAAGACAAATAAAAAATTTGTCATTGCTGGATTTATAGTTAACTTCCATGCATTGGACAGTCCTTTCGGATACAGCCCCCTTTGGCTAATTGGTCCCCTTGCTACCATTCCAAACCAACCTACTCTTGGCGTACATGAATTTGACCCGGGGGCGAGTATGATGTTGCTAAGATTGCGGACCATAATAGTGTCTAAAATGAAACTTCTACATATAAAACGGCGAAACGAGGAGACACGTTGACACATGTCAAGCAGTGTAGTGCATTTGTAATGGTTGATCAGCACCTCCTAGCCTGTCAAATGTTATCCAAATTGCTCACAAATAATGGCATGAACGTACATTGCACCACAAACACGTTGGCGTTGTAAAAAAAAGATGCCTTTCCTTCACAATAATATGGAAAGGCAACATTCTGATCATGGACTCAAATGTACGAAATGACATGCCAATTCATTCCAAGATTGTAAATGCACCGCGTAACTTGTGTCTGCTTTGATGTAACAACCGACAACACACTTGGTTTGTCACACAATTGAAAATGCCATTCGCAAAAAAAGAGAGAAACAAAAAGTGTCAAATACCCCACATACCAAATGGAAATGAAAACACCCATTGCCAACCTAAACATTTCTCAACAACAGACAATCAACGTTCCCACCCCATGCGTGCCACACCAGAAAATTTTGAATGTGGCTCAAATGGCTGCCAACTGTTGGCAAAACCCTTTTTCACACTTTGGATGAACACCCAAGCAACTCACCTTAGAAAAGCGGTTTCACAGCTTTTCAATCAAACAAAATTGCACTCCTACCACAGACACAGAAACACTTTGTTGTTTGTTGCAAACAAGAGCAGCCATGAAGCAAAAACTGCCAGCAAAATTGATGATGGAACACTGAATTGCTGATAGCATAGCAGCTGCCCACTATTCATTTTCTTCCACCAATATGTAACCTACCATTGTTGTCAAACATATCCTAGTACACTTGCCTGACCTTTTGCTGCTGAGGACATGCCGAGGATAAACCGAACACTTGTGCCCCTTCTGGCATACAGCAAGACTTTTAAATTCATTTCGCTGGCAATCAGTGAACCATCCACTACCCCCAATGACCCAGTTTCTGTCATTTACTTCCAGAATTTTGTCTTGATGCAAATGTATTTCTGCAATGTGCAGCCCCCCAATTCTCTGTTCGTGCAAATGGCTGGCTGCACGTGGTGTTCTGCGCATTCTTTAAATAGGAGACATACATTTTTCTGTGGCTGCAAGATGTGGCCGTTTTTGCTCATTGAACAACGATTGATTGATCAGGTAGGAGAAACTGCAACTTGCTATATTTCGCTAGCAGAGAGGTGTTGCAAACTCTTGTCAGGTGCCATGCGTCACACCATGCAGACCTGTTGCCAACATGTCTCCCCTTCTTTTTTTGTGTCTGCAGACCTGTCCATCAGCCCAACAACCAACCAGCAACGTGGCGTCACATTTCTTTCGTCTCTTTGCCTCAATTGCTCAGATGCTGGAGACTGGAACGCCAATCTGCGTCCAACTCCCCTCAGGGAACCCAGGGTCACAGAACGCGACACATGCACACACACAACGTCGTTTGCACAGGGTTGCACAGGGTTGTCAAACAGTGCAACATTGCAACTACTCCGCACAGCAGCCACAACTGCAGAGGACAACCAGCAACAGTCATTTTAACAGTTCTCGGTTATAAACTGGAAGCAAAATCCGAATTTCCTGCCGGTTGGGCACAGCTGGGGGACGCGTTAATGGGCGCATTTGCTTCAGCTTTTGCCACGCCTACGCGTATAGTGGATCAAGAGGTCTCTGAATCTGGACGAGGCCTAATAGAAAAGTAGTTGAAGTGCAGGTGGTTAAGGTAGGTGCACCGGGCGGGAAGAAGGTAACTCGGTCGCTGCTCCGCAAGGCAAAGCAGTTTGCATATCATTTGTTTGGCTTGCGTATGGGTCGCTACAACGTGATCTCTCAGGGAGTTAAAGAGGGTCTATTTTTTATATTGGCTGTGTTGAACATGTTCTGTGCAAGTGCAATGGGCGAACATGCTAAAGGTGGGAAATTCCACTTATGCCCTGGTTGCTAACCTCTTATTTGGCGTCTTACGCCGGTGACCTTTGGTGAATTCATATCATTGGTCAAACATGGTTCGTGATCCACTATCCTCCTCTTTTCAGCAAGCATTTGGGCATGCCTTGATTTAAGTGTTGTGGTTTGACTTGGGAACTCTCTTGTTTCTCGAAAATTCCCAAATACGACAAACCTCTTCTGCGCAAGATCTTTAGGCGAAGCACCAATACATAGACACTTCACAAATTCGAAGACAAAAACCTTGTTCAAAGATATCCAAATATCATACAGCACTTCGTCCACAGCACTGGCATCTCGATACTTCAGATGTATTCACAGACTGCAGTGCGATTGCAACTGCAACTGCGACTCGCGCTCGCTGCGCTGCTGCTGCTCGCAACCATAACGCTACCCCCCCCTGAGACCTCGAAGAGGTCTCACTTGTCTGGGTGGGTGTCACACTGTCGAAACTGAATACTCAGGGCCCAGCGAGAAAAAAAAATTTTCTGGACCTCGACATGTGCTGGCTTCCTGAAGCTTAATACTGGTCAAAACTGACAGACTGCGTTACAGTGTATGGTATACCTGTCCTCAGCGCCTCATTCATACGCCGTGTTCGACTCTGCCACGGCTGTGTCTTGGCGGAGGCTGCAGAAGACAACTTCGCCAGGCACACTGCACGGGCGCTACCAACAGCAAGGCTGTGGGCCCGTCGAAATACCAAAACATTGGGCACAGCCAACAAAGCTGGCCCTCGTGGCCATGTGTCAAAAGCGCTGAGTGCCCAGCAGACAAACAACCAACAGGACTATACATCTGTCGGATCGACAGGGTATCTTAAGACAGTCGACACCATTAATGGTGTCCCGACTGTCGAATCAGCCATTACGTGGCATCGAGACTGTTGAATCAGCCATTACTTGGCATTCCAACTGTAGTCTCAGCAGTCCGTGCCCCACTGCAATGTGGAAGAGCGACCCACCTGGAGTCGACATACTTCGTCAGTTCGTGCACTTCCTTCAGCGTCTCGACGCTGGCCATGAAGATGAAGGTGTCGTGAGCCGTGTAGTGTCGACAAATATCACTCTCGAGGGCACGTTTCTGAAGCAGGATACCAGATCGATGGTGGAGCAATCGAAGGTTTGGGATCGCCAGGTTGGCAGTCGACGGGGCACTTGTGCTGGATTCAGAAGACATGCTCACGGGCAAGAGCTCCAAACTGTACCGGTCCCAATGTATGTGCCTTGGTCAAATAGAAATCCCAAAGGTTCAAAGGTTTCCAAATGTCAGGGTTCCACAAATCCTTACGATTGGTGGTCTCAAAGGAGAACGCGTCATGTCGACCTGTGGACCATCGATATGTTTGCTTCGAACCAGTGCCAGCGGTCATGCCGTGGTAGAACCGACCAGTTCGCGTATTGACTCGCCACCATGGCGTGTCGGCAATCAAAACTGTCCCAACAACGATGATGACACTGACGTCGTCGACTCCAGGACCGAGGGCATATCGGTCAATGATCTGGAGACTGCTGGTTCAAGAGTTCGCTTGGAGTCAACCGAGGTGTTGATGCACATACTGGCCATCCGGGAGAGCGCCCTGCAGAGCGAATTGCACCGCTTCTGCAGTCACAAGGCTCGAGGCCGTGTCGACAATGACCGCCTCGAGGACTTGGTCACAGCAGCTTACCCTGCGTCCATGGGCAGCTTTGAAGTCGTCATGGACCAGCGTGAGGTACTTGAAAAACGGCATATCGAAGTGATGCTGATAGACGTTCGAATCCGCCAGCAAGAACTGGTGGTCGACAGAGTCCGGGTGGAACGAGTCGCTTGCTGGCCAATCGCTGGACGTGAGCTCCCCCCGTTCATCGACGAAAACATCCCTCGTCGAAGGACGTGTCAGGCGCGCTTCGCATTGTGTCGCAGCGGAACGGCGCTGCTTTATGCCAGCTGTCTATATCGATAACTCCGCGCAATTTGTGAATAGTGGCGTTCGTACTTGACAAAACTGCCGCATGGCGTGGGCTTGGGAATTGATGACCTCGTCGTTGACCGGCCACGGCACTCGACGCGATGACAAGCACCTGCGGGTCAAGTTTGGTATACTCTGTCGCAGGCGGATTGTCTTCGTGCGTCCCAAATCGATAGGGTGGCTTCATTCCAATCATGCCCAGGTGTTGGAGTTCATCGACAATCTCGACTTCATGGTAGTGTTGTTCCATGTGATATGGCTGCCACAGCGGTTCTGGTCGACGAGCAGTATCGCAGCTGGGCGGTGGCGTCGACCAACTCTGTGTGGCGTACGAATTGTCCTCGTCGTCATTGATGTAGGAATCGGGTAGATCTCCATAGGCGTCATCGTCGCCGTCTTGTTCGAAGTTGGAATCAGACTGGTTTGTTCGAGTGGTAGCTTGCGTTCTGGGGGCGTTGGACAGCCATGATTGGTCGACCCATGATTCGTCGTTGGGGGCGTTCGGCTCTCCTCCCCACGACGGTTCGTTGCTGGAGGTGTTCGGCTTCCCCGTCCACGAACTGTCAACCCATGATTGATTCCATCCGGATGCTGAGTAGAGGAAGGGAATCAGTAGTCAAACCTCGTGTAGCAAGCAAGATCCTCATCAGGATCGAACTACTCTGGGTGTGAATGAACCCATTCCTCCGAAGAACTGGAGTGTGTATCAGGCTCTTCGAGGCTCGAGCACTGCCCTCAATAGTATTCGACGGTGCCCTGGGGCAAGAACCCGTACAACTTGCAAAGTTTTCCGGTCAATGCTGGTCCAGGGTCCCCCCTCCCAGGTTGATTCTACGATAGGCCAATTGGCCGGGGCTTGTTCGAGCATTTCCCAGCCCGTCGTGGCTCCTGACATGACGATTCGCCCACTCGGTGCTACTCCAGCAAATGTCCCGCGGGAGGACACACCTCATTTGCCTCCTTTTGATGAGGGGCCTCCCTTTCCTTTCGAACTTCCGGCGTACGCCGACTGGCTGTAATTCGGCGCCGAGAATGGGTCCAGTGATCGGCTTGGTCCGGCTGGCGCTGACGCGACTCATCGACAGCGGTGAGCTGAGGTCGATGTTGCTGGGGCTTCAGCACCATCGCCATCTCCGTCGGCAGCGTTGTTGATCTCCTCAACATCGATGACATTCGACGGTCATGCTCGGGAGGGCGGAGGTCAAGAGGAAGTTCGGGATGTCCGGGGAAAAGAACCGTAGGTTGAGGCTCCAGTGGTCGACCTGGAACCCCACATGAGTATTCGAAAGTTTACGCTGTAAACAGGTGAGGTTACTCAGGGTGGAGTCGAAGGAACTCAAGGTACACAGGATCCTCCTCTAGAGCTTTACTTGACTCCTCAGACCATGTATCTTCACCTCATTCACAGCGGTACAGGAACGTGCGGCGCTTTTTAGATCCCACTCGACATCTAGCCAGAATCTTAACAAGTCAAGGGGAGTCTCCAATCTTGACAGTCAGCATCGGGAATTCCGACACTGGCCCTCCCTCTCGATGGATGTGGGCTTTCTGCTGTCTCGATTAAAAACTCGCAACCCACCAGAGGGGGCAGGGATGTCCAGTTTAACATTCTCGCCCTTGTTGAGTACCTCGAGAACTTTGTAAGGGCCGCACCAAACAACATCGAGTTTCCCTTTGTGTGGATATTCGGGCACTAACACCCACCATCGTTCACCCACTTCAGGCAGTCGAACGTGTTGGTCCATTTGTAGGACCACATGCATCTGGCGTCCACGTTCCTTGGCAAGTGTTGCACGCACAGAATCGAAGGTACGTTCAGCTCGCTGCATGTAATCATTTACGGTCGAAGGTTCATGTGCATGAGAAGTCATTCGGGGAAAATCCAATAGAAAATGGGGTGTACGTCGCTCACCAATCTCTAACGGAGATAGTCGAAGACTGTTGGACGTCAGGTTGTTGAACTGAATCTCAGCAAACAGAAGGTCGACATCCCGCTCGTTGTTACCAAAGATGCCGTGTCTGCGTAGGCGTTGGAGGATGGACTGGTTCCTGCGCTTCGCTAGGCCGTTGCCTGGAGGGCGGTTTACTACCGTTTGGTGCATCTCGATTGTGAAACGCTATGCCAACTCTTTCCACGCTTTGGAGTCGAACAGCTTGTCCCGATCGGAAACAATTTTTGGAGGGCATCCTTTGAGACGAATCACTTCACGCAGGAACACATAAACAAGGTCGTCGGATGTCATATCTTTGCGGCAAGGGAAGAACATTCCACGTTTGGAGAATCGGTCGACCCCAATGTTGATGGCGTCATGGCCTCTAGTGGTCGACGGCAATCCTGAAAACCAATTGACGGACACACTGTGTGAATTGGTGGCGGGCACCGGTAAGGGTCTGTGTTGTCTGGCGGTGTGGACACGCCGTGACTTAGCCGCTTGACACACATCGCAACTTAAGATGTAATCAGGAACCCCCAGCCGGATATCTGGGAGGCACAGTGCAAAAGACTTAAGATGTAACGCTCGACGTAATGTCGGCGATGCGACAAACGCAGTCGCGCTGATCAGCGCCATGGTTGGAAGTACTCCCGAGTGGCCGAAGACCTCCAACTCGTGGTACATAGCCACAATCGTGCCAACGAGCGTTCGAGGGACAAGCACACGCTTGCCCATTGTCGACAAATGGAAGAACTTGCCATCATCGAAGGACAACTTGGCATCCCAGAGTTGATGTCCTGCCTTAGGGCTTCAAACCACGACTTCGTAGATGTGTCTCGTACGTGGGTCTTCTTGATAGGCTGCTGCCCACACAGCTGTCGAAGACAAATCCTCAGAAGTGATAGTGTCGGTGTACTCGACGCCGTGTACCTTTAAGACTCGACGGGTACGGTGTGTTCAGTCCAACCTTAGGCAAGGGAACTGGCTGTAGTGTACCATCTTCATGGTGTGGACAGCGAATCAGTTCCATCAAGGTCGGGGCATATCAAAGTTCTTTGCCAAAAGTGACTCGAAGAGGACGGTCCATGTTTATGTCGGGAAGGTCGTCGGTGTCGGTAGACATGTCTGGCTCGTTGCCAGCATCAACGAGATATACCACAGGCTGGTGTGAATCCTCAGCCAGAGTCTTGTTCGACAATTGGCTCCAGGTACTCTGGCTCGACGGCTGATTCACTGTGGAATCGGAGTACTGGTTATGCATCTTCGTGAACATCAGGTCTCTTCCCCACGGATTGTCAACTTGGAAGCTACACGTACAGGTGGTCGTATGGCTGGGGCCACACTTCATCATGCGAGAACGGGTCCTCCAGCACATGTAGGAACTCATCAACAGGTTCGCCTTCTGGTGAAACCGAGTTCTCGAAAAAAGGTACCACAAAGGCCCGCGTATGTGTAGCATTCTCGATGTCCGTCAACTGTCGCAAAGTCAGGCAAGAACAGGCGTCCGCTGCTGGATTCTCCAGACCCGGTACGTACCACAATGTGAGGTTGTACTCCTCGAGGAACAGGGACCAACGTGCTTGTCCTGTTGTCAGCGGTCGAGGACACGTCTTGAGATAACGGAGGCTTCAGTGGTCAGTGTGCACATGCACCTGCTGTGGTCCTCGAAGTAGATGAAACCACTGCTTCCGAGCTAACACGATGGCCAACAGCTCCTGCTCTCCGATCGGGTATCGAGTTTCGGCACGTGGCATCTTCTGCGATATGAAGGCAATAGGTCGAAGACGTCACTTGTATTTCCCATGCGCACATCGCTGCGCTAGCGTGGCCCCCACGCAATGTTTCAAAGCATCCGTATACAAGTGATATGGCTGTCCGGGGTCGATGGCACTGAGATGTGTCGCATTGATCATTGCTTGCTTCAGCTTGTCGAAGGAAGCTCGGTGTACAGCTGTCCACTCCCACTCAAAATCTGCCTTAAACATTGCGGTCAGAGGGGCTGCGACAGCTTGAAACCCTTGGACAAGCAGCTGGTAAAATCCACACAACCCGATAAATTGTCGAACTTCTTGAACAGTGGTGGGCGGAGGCCAACCACGAATGACCTTGATCTTTTCGGGGTCCACGTGTACTCCGTCTCTATCGGCGATATATCCGCAGAAGGGTACTCGACTCTAGAAGACTGTGGATCTATCGATGCAGGGAAATAGCTGGTGTTGACGCAGTAGTTCATGTACCAAATCGAGATGCCGTTGGTGCTCATCCGCAACCTTCGAGAAGACGAGAATGTCGTTGATGTACACCCATACGCAAATCCCCAAGTGGTCTGAAAGGACATCATTCACGACGCGTTCGAACGTCGATGGCGCGTTACAGAGGCCAAAGGGCATAACAACCCATTTGAAGGCGGCAAATTGTGTGTCGAAGGCGGTTTTCTCGACATCTTCGTCATGGATTCGAATCTAGTGGAGCCCGCTGACAAGGTCTATCTTCAAAAATACGGTGGCGACCCCCAGTGTACTCAGCATGGATTGGATCGAAGGTAAAGGATATCGATCTCGAACAGTTCGCGTATTCAACGCTCGGTAGTCAACGCACATACGCCATTTACCATTCGCTTTCTTCACCAGCAGGCAACCCGCTCCGTATGGACTCGAGGATGTTTTGATTCGGCCAGATCGATGTAGCTTGTCCAGCTGTGGTCGAAGTTCATCCAATCAACTCAGGTTCATTTCGTAAGGGTGCACCCACGGTGGAATGTCTTCCCAATGGAGGCGTATTCGATGATCTCTACCAGGTCAATGCGGAGGTACGTCTCCGAACTCCGCTTTCTCCCCGTCGTAGACATCTGCCCATTTGTGTATTCGAATAGGCAACTTGCGTTGAACAGGGTCAAGCCCGTCATTGTCACTGCTTGCTTGCATCTTGTACATTTGATCGACCGGCACTGCGGGTCGTGGCATGCAGCACAGAAACACTTGATCACCGTTGAGATCAGCTCGACGGATCTCCCGTTTAAGTTTCAGCAACGAGATGTACTCGATCTCCATGTCGCTGCACTCCTCATGGTGATACCATCTTCCGTTTCCGACTCATCGTACATGTCAGCACCGTGCTGGATGCGTGTCGACGAGTGTAGGTCAGGGCGTTCTTTGTAATGTGGTGTAGGGTTTCCAACCGGACTCGCTTCTGAGGTACTGGACGAAAGTGTCAAAAGAAGGTCCAACTTCGAAGCGGCTTGGAACTGCAGCTGGGTGGAATGTCTTGACTCGTCAAAAGACGACCGGTATGAACTCGAACCATGTTGAATGTCCGCATACCATTCCTTCTAGCTGACAGTTGGATCGTAGCTTCGCAGCCATGGTAGCCCAAGTACCACATCTGGCTGAGTCTCCAAGACCTTGGGGGGATGTCAAAATACCAGTTCTCCAACTCTAATATAAGCTCTTGTGTAGTATCGCACCTCTACCTGGACACCTCAGGCTGTTAAGACGTGTCCAGGGTTTGTCAGTTTGTAGAGGGGAAGTCGCTCCCTCTTTGCAGTCTGCATCGACATGAAGTCACCGGTCGCTCCACAGTCGACTAACGATTCCACCCTGGAGTCAAAGGAGTCATAACGACGTGCGCAAATGCACCCTCGAACCATGAACAGAGACGCATGCTCAGGTTCGGTTTCTTCGACGTTGACACCCCCGAGTGTCGAATTCTTTTCGGGTTTGCTGGTCCTGATGGTGGTGTTAAACTCTTCTCGAGGAAGTCCACCACCAGGTCTTCCAATGCTTCCTAGGCCGTCGTGGGCCGTTCTCTGCTCTTGGAGTGGGATCGAAACCGTCCCTTACTGTCTCGGCTCATATCTCTTCGTGAGGTGCCTGATCTCGATTCACGACGTTCTCTTTCTCGAGATGGCGGTGGGTTCTTCAAACAGTCGTGGGCCAAGTGACCTTGTTCACCACAGTTGTAGCAGCGCCTAGTTTCTCGACCATCTTGGCGTCCAAACCGCTCATTTCGACGTTCACCAATGTAGGCATGTAGTTCTTCTAGGAGCTTGGCAATTGTATCGAGATTCATTGGCTCTGGCACAGTCGAAGCCATGGGAGCCGCGGCTAGGGTTGGCATGGGATTGACGTGCGGTGTTGGCATAGGATTTGAAGGAAGCATTGTAGAAGTCGAAGTTGGCGGAACAATCATAGGCAGGGGTCTTGAGACCGCAGAGCCCACGGTATCAGTTGTCGCTCTTGGTGCGTTCTTTACCTCTTCCAGTTGGTAGCCGGCCGCCATGTAGGCTTCTACAATGGTCTCCCTCAGCGTATGGAACACGAATGGTCTCCCAGAACGCCATTTCGAACGGACTTCAACGATGTACCGCCGACGAACAGCGTCATTCGACAACCCTTCAACAAATCAAGAGTTGACACGGTAACCCATCTGGAGGTCACTTGTAGTGCCCTTCGACTTGATGGCGCAGGTTCCAAATTCCTTGATGTAGTCCGCATGTCTAGGGAACTCACTTTCTCTCAAGGTCAACGTTCTCAACGTACACTGGCTCATGGCATATGCAATCAAAACGTTGACCTAACACACGCATGAGCTCGAACCAGTCATCTTGTACAACTTTCGTTAAACTGTGGTAATACTTGACAGTATCGCCTTCAAGGAGGAACGGTATGGTGGTCACCTGATCGACGGGTGAAGTGATATCCCACAGAGGTAGGCAGGTAGGTATCTTCGAAAGCTCGGGATGCCTCCTTTGACAATGCAGGAAGAAGGTCTTACGAGGAGACGTCCTGTCCCTCCCACTTCCCTAGGTCAGGTGCCTCTCAAGCCGCTCCCGCAGGTGCTTGGGAAGGCAGTGTCGCGGCCGCCCGGTCAAGGTGTCCCGTGTGGGAGGGTGTCCCCATATGTGTCCGTGGGTAGGGTCACATGCCCTCTCCTGTGGGCGGCAGCTGTGGCTGCTGCCCAGCCCTATAGAGTATCTCTCACCACAGGGGGTATTGCTTCCGCCAGTCTCCGGTACGACCGCCTCACCCCTGTTGCTTGAGTTGCGGGGCCCCGCTGCTTGGCAGGCGACCCCCTCCTGGGATGTGTGCCGGCAGGCCTGTCATCAGTTGCTTCCATGGCTCTGGGCGACGTTTGCCATGGTCCCCGATGCAGTCTGGCCGGGCTCGGACCAGCGGCCTTGGAGTACCGCTCCTGCCACTGGCCCGACGGGTCGGCCGGGTCGCCTCAGTGCCTCCGACCCTGGGGGTGTAGACCGTTGTGTACTGTGCTTCTGCTGCTCTCGTTGCACGGGCGTGTGCTGTGTCCTGGCCCACGTGGCGCCTTTTCACCGGTGTGCGCGCTGTGTGCGGTGTGTGTGTGCTGTTGGTGGTTGTGTCCCTCTTCCTCCTCCCCCCCCAATTTTCTTTTCTTTTTTTTTGCTCTCTATTTGTTTCGTTTTGTCTTGGCTTTTTTTTTTCAATGGAAAAGGGGGTGCGTGCACACTGCAGGCACAAGCACGGGCAAGTGCTGCAGCGGCGCAATAGTGTTGTGTTCTCCGGTGTGTGTCGTCGGTGCTTAGGTGGCGGCCGTGCTGCAGGGGTGGGGCTCGCACATCTTGATGTACACGGGTACGGGTCAGGGTCGGTTTGGTTAGTTGCCTCTTTGCTTTTGGTGCTGGCTGGTTAGGCGGCTGTATGGGCTGTGGGTGTGGGTTGTGGTTAAATTGCTCCCTCGGCCGGCTTGGTTAGGAGTCAAGGGTCACAGGTTACGGGCTGCGGCTCTGGTTCCACTCATGTTGACGCTTCGGCTGGAATCGGGCGGTTGCGGCAGGTTAGGCGGTTTCGACGGCTGCGGGCTTGGGTCCGGCGCCGTTGGGCGAGGCGGTGCCCATTGGCGTGCACGTTGCCGTCCATCGGCTTCCGGTTTGCTTGGTGTCTTCTGGACCGAGCTCGGCATGGCGCCCCGCGGCGGTGGCTGGCTGGGTAGCGGGGTTAGGTGGTGGTGCTCTGGCCGGGGGGTCAGGCGCGTCGTGCTGTGTGGCGCGCGGCGCTCTCGGGGTGCTGCGGGTGCTGCCAGTGTCGGCGCGTCGACGCCTGTGGGGTGGCAAGGGGGTGTGTGTGCGCAGGGTTGGGCTTGGAGTGATGTCGCACAGGCATCTGCGTTCTCGTTGCGTCTCTTGGAGGGTCACCCGCAGGCGCTTCGGGACGTACGGGTGGTTTCTGGGGCGCCAGAAGGTTGTGCGGGCGGACCCCCTGGGGGTGGAGCACATCGGGCAGCATGGCTTCCCATGTGGCATGTGGCATCCACCCCCCCCCGCCGGCTAGAGGCGGCAGTTCTCGACTATCCCTTTGCGGGGCCGGTGGACCAGGCCCTCCAGGGAGGGCTCCGTCCCTGCCCACTCTCGCAGCTCCCAGAGCTGCGTGTGGGACCTGCCGACGAACAGCGTCATTCGACAACCCTTCAACAAATCGAGAGTTGACAATGTTACCCATCTGGAGAGCAGTGGTATTAACCTTTGAGTTGATGACGCACGTTCGAAATTCCTTGATGTAGTCTGCATGTCGAGGGAACTCACTTTCTCTACAGGTCAACATTTTCGACAGGTACACTGGCTTATGGGATATGCAACCGAAGCGTTGACCCAACACACGCATGAGCTCGAACCAGTCATCTTGTACAACTTTCGTCAAACTGTGGTAATACTCGACAGTATCGCCTTCGAGGAGGAACGGTATGGTGGTCACCTGATCGACGGGTGAAGTGATATCCGACAGAGCTAAGGCTCGCATAAGGTCCTCCTTCCACGTGCGAAACTCTCGTGATCCTCGTTTCACAGAAAACTTTCGAGACGGCTTGTGTAAGCGTTCAACACGACGTCCGAGGATCTCGAATGTTGGAGCACGTGGAACTGCGGCATTCACTGGATTGGCTTGATGAATCGCGGCATGGACGGGATTGGCTTGGTTCATTGAGTTTGCTGTATTCATCGATGGGTCGATAAGAGGTGGTTGTAGAGGTGGTTGTTGCAGCGAATAAGGTGAACTATTCGACGGTGAATACGGCGGATAGCTCAAAGGAGAAGGCTGTGGTTGTGGTTGTGGTTGTTGCTGTGGTTGTTGTCCCGGAAACTGGAAGTGATTTGAAGGTTGTTGACTCCAAACTTGTGCAAACTCGTTGAGAAGGACATAAGATTGCGAAAGTTCATGTTCCAGGCGTCGAAATTCGCTGACTGCAGCTTTTGTTGCATTCTCCGTCGAGGACTGCAAAATTTTGACTCGGTGATCAGTTGCCGTAGTAGCATTTGCTGCTGATGTCTGTAACGCATCAATGCGTTGTTCCAATTTGATGACCTTGGCTTAAGTATCTGCAAGGTTCTGCGGCAATCTGTGAAGATCACAAGACACGCATGGAAACCCCTCGCTTTCTTGACTTGCAAGGCGCTCTGCGATGAACTTTTCCAGCAAACTTGACAACTCGCCATGCAACGGTAGTCGGATCGAAACAGGCAGTCTCCGATAAAGTGCAACATGGCTGCGTCGTCCAAAAATCGCTCCATTGAATTCAAGGACGGCGTCGAAGATTGATCTCGAATATTGATCTCTCCGCCACCTAGCTGGCTTCCACTGGTTGTGGTTTGACCTGGGAACTCTCTTGTTTCTCGAAAATCCCAAAATCCGACAAACCTCTTCTGCGCAGGATCTTTAGGCGGAGCACCAATACATAGACACTTCACGAATTCAAAGACAAAAACGCTGTTCAAAGATATCGAAATATCATACAGCACTTTGTCCACGGCGCTGGCATCTCGATGCTTCAGATGTATTCAAAGACTGCAGTGCGATTGCGACTGCGATTGCGACCCGCGCTCGCTGCGCTGTTGCTACTCGAAACCATAACATAAGTTGGGAATCAGATACAGCATTAATCCTCGGTAGACGTTGTGGATTCTCACTCCAAGTGCATAAATGCTCTCCTGGTGCAGGGTCATGGTTAGGCCAAACTCTCCCTCCATATGCATGCTCTGGATTCGCTTTTTGTGAGGTTATCTCTCTTCGCCCATGGATTGGTTAGGTTCTCTCTCCTAGAGTATAGAATGGTGAGGATCTCCCTCTCGAAGCATGGACTGGGGCGGGCCCATCTTTCTTACAATTTGGATTCGGGCGGGACCATCACTCTTCGAGGCAGGACCACTTCTCTTTGGGATGGGACAATCTCACCATGGATGCGCTCTCATTGGACCAGGGTTATTTCGCTTTGAGCACTTTCTCTACGGGCCGGAACTAGGCCTCTACATGTGACGCCAGCATCTTCCTACCCCATCTCTCTCCAAGTAGCGTGTGTTGAATCGGTTCGCTGTCACACAAACATGCAAATGGGCTAAATTGAAATCTTTCCGCCTATGCCGTAGGATCCCAAGGAATTAGGCACCAAGTGATGGCAGGGAGTGGCATTTCCAAGCAAGTGATGGCATGAGACGTATGTCGTGGGTTGGTTTCTCTTTTCATGTCTTTGGTTTGCGACACTCTAACCATAGGGAGCCCAGCAATTGGTATGTAGCATACACTAAACATATGAAGGTTGGTGGGTTGGCCCTTCTTGGTGTCTTGTTTACAAGCAGCAAGTAAACCCGCCAAGCTTATTCACTTGCAGGCAATTGTGTAGGTTATTGCTGAGTGATCGGCACGCGGCGTCCTGTTTGAAGGTAGGTAAGTAGATAGGTGCACTCTGTTGTGGAGAGGCGCCCCCTGGTTCCCCTTGGCGTTGCAGTGTGACCGTACACAAAGGTGCTCCGCACATGAAGACGAGAGACGGCTTACATCCCGCTAGACTTAACTGGCGGTCCCCAAACAAAGCGGCCCCGGGCAACACCGAGGGGTCTTATCGCCGCCAACGTGATTAACCTGTCAGGCTGCGAGGGTGTGCCCCCATGCTCGCGCACCTCCCCTCCTTTGGGCAGAACCCTAGAGGTTAAGCGGACTTCCTAGCGTATCTCGTTCACAAGGTATACCAGCGGCGTGGTCTTGGTACTTGGGTCCAAAGGTGCTTTGGTGTCGCAAACTCTGCCTCAAGTCCGGAAGCAATTGCATCCTTACCCCCGGACTCCCGGTCATGTTTGGCGGGGTCACCTGTATGGCGCGGGCTTCCTCAGTGCCCGGGCTTTGGACACTGGGTTTCCTCCATTGTTTTGCGCGTGCGTTTAGGTTTGGGTTTTGCCCTTACCCCGCCTTTGCCGGCTAGGGACAGTGCCGTGCGCGCTCGCAATTGTATTTTCGCCTTCCCTTCGCCATTTGTGGCCAAGGCCCGCGCTTTGTGCGCTGGGGTACGGGTTTTGCCGTTATCTCGTCCTTCCTCGTTTGGGTTCGCGGCGTGTGCGTTTGGGTACGGGCTGTGTGATTGACACGTATGTTTGGGTACGGCTTTTGCGCCAACCCCGCCTTTGGTGGCAAGGGTTTGCGGTCCGTGTTCGGGTATGAATGCCAACTGAACCTCACCTTTTCTGGCTGCACTTGTGGCATGTGTGCTAGGGTATGGGGTTTCGCCGTATCCCTCGAATCGTGGCTAGCATTCGTCGCATGTGTGCAGGTACGGGTTTTGCCTGAACCCCGGCTTTCGTTGCTGGGCTGCTTTTTTTGTGGTCGTTTCCCACCATTCGTGGCTGGGGCATGGTGCTATCTATTGTGGGGCTGGTGGTCCCTGGCCATTCCTGGCGCACAGTCCTATGGGTGGCGTGGTTCCTCGCCATTCATGGCGGAGGGCCGCGTGAATGCTGTTCTCTGCCGTTTTTGGCTGCAGCTTGCTGTTCACTCCGGTGAATTGGGCGGCCCGTCGCCATTCCTGGCGGAGCGCCCTGTGCATGCGAGACCCGCCATTCCTGGCTAGGGCCTGCTACTGGCTCTAGTGGGATGGGCGGTCCCTCGCCATTGCTGGCGGAGGGCCCTGTGGGTGCGGTTCCTGGCCATTCCCGGCTGGGGCCTGCTGCTCGCTCTGATCGGATGGGCGGTCCTTCGCCATTGCTGGTACGAGGCCCTGTGGCTGCGGTTATCCACCATTCCTCGCTCGGGCTTGCTGCTGGCTCTGGTGGGGTGGGCGGTCCCTCGCCAATCCTGGCAGAGAGCCCTGTGGGTGCGGTTCCCCGCCTTTGCTGGCCGGGGCCTGCTGGTGGTTTTGGTGGTCTAGGTGGTCCCTCGCCACCCCGGGCCGAGGGCCGTGGGGGAGGTGTTTCCCCCGCCATTCGTGGCTGCGGTCTTCTGCTGGTTGTATTGGGGTTGATGGCTCCTCGACAATCCTAGTGGAGGCTCATGTGGTTGGCGTTCCCCGCCATTCGTGGATGGAGCCTGCTGTTGAATTTGTTGGGGTCGGTGGGCCCTCGGCGTCCGGTGTAAAGTACCGAGGCATTGCCATCATGATGATGTACATATCACACATGCCAGGGGTCAGGTAATGTTTGCCATTGCCGTGGGGTCAATCTGCCGACTCGTATTTGGTGATCCTCATTGCCAGTTGGTCTATGTCCAAATTGGTGACTCATGAGGGTGGAGAAGTCATGTATGTGGCCATGCCGTATGTTTTTTTCATGGAGGCCGTTGTGTCATGCTTGATCCACGATGAAAATATCTTTCATATTTGGAACCCATGTTGCATATTCCATTTTACCGTCTTCTGGGCAAGGGTGAGGATGGGCCATGTGAGCCCCAGCTTGATGAGGAACCCAATGATGTTCACTCCCACTCGAAATCTGCCTTAAACATTGCGGTCAGAGGGGCTGCGACAGCTTGAAACCCTTGGACAAGCAGCTGGTAAAATCCACACAACCCGATAAATTGTCGAACTTCTTGAACAGTGGTCGGCAGAGGCCAACCACGAATGACCTTGATCTTTTCGGGGTCCACGTGTACTCTGTCTCTATCGGCGATGTATCCGCAGAAGGGTACTCGACTCTAGAAGAATGTGGATTTATCGATGCAGGGAAATAGCTGGTGTTGATGCAGTAGTTCATGTACCAAATCGAGATGTCGTTGGTGCTCATCCGCAACCTTCGAGAAGACGAGAATGTCGTCGATGTACACCCATACGCAAATCCCCAAGTGGTCTGGAAAGACATCATTCACGACGCGTTGGAACGTCGATGGCGCGTTACAGAGGCCAAAGGGCATAACAACCCATTTGACGGCGGCAAATTGTGTGTCGAAGGCAGTTTTCTTGACATCTTCGTCATGGATTCGAATCTAGTGGAACCCGCTGACAAGGTCTATCTTCGAAAATACGGTGGAACCCCCCAGTGTACTCAGGATTGATTGGATCGAAGGTACAGGATGTCGATCTCGAACAGTTCGCGTATTTGACGCTTGGTAGTCAACGCACATACGCCATTTACCATCCGCTTTCTTCACCAGCAGGCAACCCGCTCCGTATGGACTAGAGGATGGTCTGATTCGGCCAGATCGATGTAACTTGTTCAGCTGTGGTCGAAGTTCATCCAATCAACTCGGGTTCATTTTGTAAGGGTGAACCCACGCTGGAATGTCTTCCCAATCGAGGCGTATTCGATGATCTCTACCAGGTCAATGCGGAGGTAGGTCTCCGAACTCTGCTTTCTCCCGGTCGTAGAGATCTGCCCATTTGTGTATTCGAATAGGCAACTTGCGTTGAACAGGGTCAAGGCCGTCACTGTCACTGCTTGCTTGCATCTTGTACATTTGATCGACCGGCACTGCGGGTCGTGGCATGCAGCACAGAAACACTTGATCACCGTTGAGATCAGCTCGACGGATCTCCCGTTTAAGTTTCAGCAACGAGATGTACTCGATCTCCATGTCGCTGCACTCCTCATGGTGATACCATCTTCCGTTTCCGACTCATCGTACATGTCAGCACCGTGCTGGATGCGTGTCGACGAGTGTAGGTCAGGGCGTTCTCTGTAATGTGGTGTAGGGTTTCCAACCGGACTCGCTTCTGAGGTACTGGACGAAAGTGTCAAAAGAAGGTCCAACTTCGAAGCGGCTTGGAACTGCAGCTGGGTGGAATGTCTTGACTCGTCAAAAGACGACCGGTATGAACTCGAACCATGTTGAATGTCCGCATACCATTCCTTCTAGCTGACAGTTGGATCGTAGCTTCGCAGCCATGGTAGCCCAAGTACCACATCTGGCTGAGTCTCCAAGACCTTGGGGGGATGTCAAAATACCAGTTCTCCAACTCTAACATAAGCTCTTGTGTAGTATCGCACCTCTACCTGGACACCTCAGGCTGTTAAGACGTGTCCAGGGTTTGTCAGTTTGTAGAGGGGAAGTCGCTCCCTCTTTGCAGTCTGCATCGACATGAAGTCACCTGTCGCTCCACAGTCGACTAACAATTCCACGCTGGAGTCAAAGGAGTCATCACGACGTGCGCAAATGCACCCTCGAACCATGAACAGAGACGCATGCTCAGGGTTCGGTTCCTTCGACGTTGACACCCCCAAGTGTCCATTTCTTTTCGGGTTTGCTGGTCCTGATGGTGGTGTTAAACTCTTCTCGAGGACGTCCACCACCAGGTCTTCAAATGCTTCCTAGGCCGTCCTGGGCCATTCTCTGCTCTTGGAGCGGGATGGAAACCGTCCCTTACTGTCTCGGCTCATATCTCTTCGTGACGTGCCTGATCTCGATTCACGACATTCTCTCTCTCGAGATGGCGGTCGGCTCTTCAAACAGTCGTGGGCCAAGTGACCTTGTTCACCACAGTTGTAGCAGCGCCTAGTTTCTCGACCATCTTGGCGTCCAAACCGCTCATTTCGACGTTCACCAATGTAGGCATGTAGTTCTTCTAGGAGCTTGGCAATTGTATCGAGATTCATTGGCTCTGGCACAGTCGAAGCCATGGGAGCCGCGGCTAGGGCTGGCATGGGATTGACGTGCGGTGTTGGCATAGGATTTGAAGGAAACATTGTAGAAGTCGAAGTTGGCGGAACCATCATAGGCAGGGGTCTTGAGACCGCAGAGCCCATGGTATCATTTGTCGCTCTTGGGGCGTTCTGTACCTCTTCCATTTGGTAGCCGGCCGCCATGTAGGCTTCTACAATGGTCTCCCTCAGCGTATGGAACACGAATGGTCTCCCAGAACGCCATTTCGAACGGACTTCAACGATGTACCGCCGATGAACAGCGTCATTTGACAACCCTTCAACAAATCAAGACTTGACAAGGTAACCCATCTGGAGGTCACTTGTAGTGCCCTTCGACTTGATGGCGCAGGTTCGAAATTCCTTGACGTAGTCCGCATGTCGAGGGAACTCACTTTCTCTCAAGGTCAACATTCTCAACGAACACTGGCTCATGGGATATGCAATCAAAACGTTGACCTATTACACGCATGAGCTCGAACCAGTCATCTTGTACAACTTTCGTTAAACTGTGGTAATACTCGACAGTATCGCCTTCAAGGAGGAACGGTATGGTGGTCACCTGATCGACGGGTGAAGTGATATCCCACAGAGGTAGGCAGGTAGATATCTTCGAAAGCTCGGGATGCCTCCTTCGACAATGCAGGTAGAAGGTCTTATGAGGGGACGTCCTGTCCCTCCCACTTCCCTAGGTCAGGTGCCTCTTAAGCCGCTCCCGCAGGTGCTTGGGATAGCAGTGTCGCGGCCGCCCGGTCGAGGTGTCCGGTGTGGGAGGGTTTCCCCATATGTGTCCGTGGGTAGGGTCACATGCCCCCTCCTGTGGGCGGCAGCTATGGGGGCTGCCCAGCCCTATAGAGTATCTCTCACCACAGGGGGTATTGCTCCCGCCAGTCTCCGGTACGACCGCCTCACCCCTGTTGCTTGAGTTGCGGGGCCCCGCTGCTTGGCAGGCGACCCCCTCCTGGGATGTGTGCCGGCAGGCCTGTCATCAGTTGCTTCCATGGCTCCGGGCGACATTTGCCATGGTCCCCGATGCAGTCTGGCCGGGCTCGGACCAGCGGCCTTGGAGTACCGCTCCTGCCACTAGCCCGACGGGTCGGCCGGGTCGCCTCAGTGCCTCCGACCCTGGGGGTGTAGACCGTTGTGTACTGTGCTTCTGCTGCCCTCGGTGCACGGGCGTGTGCTGTGTCCTGGCCCACGTGGCGCCTGTTCACCGGTGTGCGCGCTGTGTGCGGTGTGTGTGTGCTGTTGGTGGTTGTGTCCCTCTTCCTCCTCCCCCCCCAATTTTCTTTTCTTTTTTTTGCTCTGTATTTGTTTCGTTTTGTCTTGGCTTTTTTTTTTTAAATGGAAAAGGGGGTGCGTGCACACTGCAGGCACAAGCACGGGCAAGTGCTGCAGCGGCGCAATAGTGTTGTGTTCTCCGGTGTGCGTCTTCGGTGCTTAGGTGGCGGCCGTGCTGCAGGGGTGGGGCTCGCACATCTTGATGTACACGGGTACGGGTCAGGGTGGGTTTGGTTAGTTGCCTCTTTGCTTTTGTTGCTGGCTGGTTAGGCGGCTGTATGGGCTGTGGGTGTGGGTTGTGGTTAAATTGCTCCCTCGGCCTGCTTGGTTAGGAGTCAAGGGTAACAGGTTACGGGCTGCTGCTCGGGTTCCACTCATGTTGACGCTTCGGCTGGAATCGGACGGTTGCAGCGGGTTAGGCGGTTTCGACAGCTGCGGGCTTGGGTCCGGCGCCATTGGGCGAAGCGGTGCCCATTGGCGTGCGCGTTGCCGTCCATCGGCTTCCGGTTTGCTTGGTGTCTTCTGGACGGGGCTCGGCGTGCCACTCCGCGGCGGTGGCTGGCTGGGTAGCGGGGTTAGGTGGTGGTGCCGCTGGCCAGGGGGTCAGGCGCGTCGTGCTGTGTGGCGCGCGGCGCTCCCGGGGTGTGCGGGTGCTGCCAGTGTCGGCGCGTCGACGCTTGCGGGGTGGCAAGGGGGTGTGTGTGCGCAGGGTTGGGCTTGGAGTGATGTCCCACAGGCATCTGCCTTCTCGTCGCGTCTCTTGGAGGGTCACCCGCAGGCGCTTCGGGACATACAGGTGGTCCTGGGGCGCCGGAAGGTTGTGGGGGCGGACCCCCTGGGGGTGGAGCACATCAGGCAGCATGGCTTCCCATGCGGCCTGTGGCATCCACCCCTCCTGCCGGCTAGAGGCGGCAGTTCTCCACTATCCCTTTGCGGGGCCGGTGGACCAGGCCCTCCAGGGAGGGCTCCGTCCTTGCCCACTCTCGCAGCTCCCAGAGCTGCGTGTGGGTCCTGCCGACGAACAGCGTCATTCGACAACCCTTCAACAAATCGAGAGTTGACAATGTTACCCATCTGGAGAGCAGTTGTATTAACCTTTGAGTTGATGACGCACGTTCGAAATTCCTTGATGTAGTCTGCATGTCGAGGGAACTCACTTTCTCTACAGGTCAACATTTTCCACAGGTACACTGGCTCATGGGATATGCAATCGAAGCGTTGACCCAACACACGCATGAGCTCGAACCAGTCATCTTGTACAACTTTCGTCAAACTGTGGTAATACTCGACAGTATCGCCTTCGAGGAGGAACGGTATGATGGTCACCTGATCGACGGGTGAAGTGATATCCGACAGAGCTAGGGCTCGCATAAGGTCCTCCTTCCACGTGCAGAACTCTCGTGATCCTCGTTTCACAGAAAACTTTCAAGATGGCTTCTGTAAGCGTTCAACACGACGTCCGAGGATCTCGAGTGTTGGAGCACATGGAATGGCGGCATTCACTGGATTGGCTTGGTGAATCGCGGCATGCATGGGATTGGCTTGGTTCATTGAGTTCGCTGTATTCATCGATGGGTCGATAAGAGGTGGTTGTAGGGGTGGTTGTTGCACCGAATAAGGTGAACTATTCGACGGTGAATACGGCGTATAGCTCAAAGGAGAAGGCTGTGGTTGTGGTTGTGGTTGTTGCTGTGGTTGTTGTCCCGGAAACTGGAAGTGATTTGAAGGTTGTTGACTCCAAACTTGTGCAAACTCGTTGAGAAGGACATAAGATTGCGAAAGTTCATGTTCCAGGCGTCGAAATTTGCTTACTGCAGCTTTTGTTGCATTCCCCGTCAAGGACTGCAAAATTTCAACTCGGTGATCAGTTGCCGTAGTAGCATTTGCTGCTGATGTCTGTAACGCATCAATGCAATGTTCCAATTTGATGACCTTGGCTTGAGTATCTGCAAGGTTCTGCGGCAATCTGTGAAGATCACAAGACACGCATGGAAACCCCTCGCTTTCTTGACTTGCGAGGCGCTCTGCGATGAACTTTTCCAGCGAACTTGAGAACTCGTGATGCAACGGTAGTCGGATCGAAACAGGCAGTCTCCAAAAAAGTGCAACATAGCTGCGTCGTCCAAAAATCGCTCCATTGAAATCAAGGACGGCGTCGAAGATTGATCTGGAATATTGATCTCTCCGCCACCTAGCTGGCTTCCACTGGTTGTGGTTTGACCTGGGAACTCTGTTGTTTCTCGAAAATCCCAAAATTTGACAAACCTCTTCTGCGCAGGATCTTTAGGCGGAGCACCAATATGTAGACACTTCACAAATTCAAAGACAAAAACGCTGTTCGAAGATATCGAAATATCATACAGCACTTTGTCCACGGCGCTGGCATCTCGATGCTTCAGATGTATTCAAAGACTGCAGTGCGATTGCGACTGCGATTGCGACCCGCGCTCGCTGCGCTGTTGCTACTCGAAACCATAACATAAGTTGGGAATCAGATACAGCATCAATCCTCGGTAGACGTTGTGGATTCTCACTCCAAGTGCATAAATGCTCTCCTGGTGCAGGGTCATGGTTAGGCCAAACTCTCCCTCCATATGCATGCTCTGGATTCGCTTTTTGTGAGGTTATCTCTCTTCGGCCATGGATTGGTTAGGTTCTCTCTCCTAGAGTATAGAATGGTGAGGATATTCCTCTCCAAGCATGGACTGGGGCGGGCCCATCTTTCTTACAATTTGGATTCGGGCGGGACCATCACTCTTCGAGGCAGGACCACTTCTCTTTGGGATGGGACAATCTCACCATGGATGCGCTCTCATTGGACCCGGGTTCTTTCGCTTTGAGCACTTTCTCTACGGGCCGGAACTAGGCCTCTACATGTGACGCCAGCATCTTCTTACCCCATCTCTCTCCAAGTAGCGTGTGTTGAATCGGTTCGCTGTCACACAAACATGCAAATGGGCTAAATTGAAATCTTTCCGCCTATGCCGTAGGATCCCAAGGAAATAGGCACCAAGTAATGGCAGGGAGTGGCATTTCCAAGCAAGTGATGGCATCAGACATATGTCGTGGGTTGGTTTCTCTTTTCATGTCTTTGGTTTGCGACACTCTAACCATAGGGAGCCCAGCAATTGGTATGTAGCATACACTAAACATATGAAGTTTGGTGGGTTGGCCCTTCTTGCTGTCTTGTTTACAAGCAGCAAGTAAACCCGCCAAGCTTATTCACTTGCAGGCAATTGTGTAGGTGATTTCTGAGTGATCGGCACGCGGCGTCCTGTTTGAAGGTAGGTAAGTAGATAGGTGCACTCTGTTGTGGAGAGGCGCCCCCTGGTTCTCCTTGGCGTTGCAGTGTGACCGTACACGAAGGTGCTCCGCACATGAAGACGGGAGACGGCTTACATCCGGCTAGACTAAACTGGCAGCCCCCAACAAAGCGGCCCCGGGCAACACTGAGGGGTCTGATCGCCGCCAACATGATTAACCTGTCAGGCTGCGAGGGTGGGCCCCCATGATCGCGCACCTCCCCTCCTTTGGGCAGAACCCTAGAGGTTAAGCGGACTTCCTAGCGTATCTCGTTCACAAGGCATACCAGCGGCGTGGTCTTGGTACTTGGGTCCAAAGGTGCTTGGGTGTCGCAAACTCTGCCTCAAGTCCGGAAGCAATTGCATCCTTACCCCCGGGCTCCCGGTCATGTTTGGCGGGGTCACCTGTATGGCACGGGCTTCCTCAGTGCCCGGGCTTTGGACACTGGGTTTCCTCCGTTGTTTTGCGCGTGCGTTTGGGTTTGCGTTTTGCCCTTACCCCGCCTTTCCCGGCTAGGGACAGTGCCGTGCGCGCTCGCAATTGTATTTTCGCCTTCCCTTTGCCATTCGTGGCCGAGGCCCGCGCTTTGTGCGCTGGGGTACGGGTTTTGCCGTTATCTCGTCCTTCCTCGTTTGGGTTCGCGGCGTGTGCGTTTGGGTACGGGCTGTGAGATTGACACGTATGTTTGGATACGGCTTTTGCGCCAACCCCGCCTTTGGTGGCAAGGGTTTGCGGTCCGTGTTCGGGTATGAATGCTGACTTAACCTCACCTTTTCTGGCTGCACTTGTGGCATGTGTGCTAGGGTATGGGGTTTCGCCGAATCCCTCGAATCGTGGCTAGCATTTGTCGCATGTGTGCAGGTACGGGTTTTGCCTGAACCCCGGCTTTCGTTGCTGGGTTGCTCTTTTGGTGGTCGTTTCCCACCATTCGTGGCTGGGGCATGGTGCTACCTTTTGTGGGGCTGGTGGTCCCTGGCCATTCCTGGCGCACAGTCCTATGGGTGGCGTGGTTCCTCGCCATTCATGGCGGAGGGCCGCGTGGGTGCTGTTCCCTGCCGTTTTTGGCTGCAGCTTGCTGTTCACTCCGGTGAATTGGGCGGCCCCTCGCCATTCCTGGCGGAGCGCCCTGTGCATGCGGGACCCGCCATTCCTGGCTAGGGCCTGCTACTGGCTCTAGTGGGATGGGGGGTCCCTCGCCATTGCTGGCGGAGGGCCCTGTGGGTGCGGTTCCTGGCCATTCCCGGCTGGAGCCTGCTGCTCGCTCTGATCGGAAGGGCGGTCCTTCGCAATTGCTGGTACGAGGCCCTGTGGTTGCGGTTATCCACCAGTCCTCGCTCGGGCTTGCTGCTGGCTCTGGTGGGGTGGGCGGTCCCTCGCCAATCCTGGCAGAGGGCCCTGTGGGTGCGGTTCTCCGCCTTTGCTGGCCGGGGCCTGCTGGTGGTTTTGGTGGTCTAGGTGGTCCCTCATCACCCCGGGCCGAGGGCTGTGGGGGAGGTGTTTCCCCCGCCATTCGTGGCTGCGGTCTTCTGCTGGTTGTATTGGGGTTGATGGCTCCTCGACAATCCTAGTGGAGGCTCATGTGGTTGGCGTTCCCCGCCATTCGTGGATGGAGCCTGCTGTTGGATTTGTTGGGGTCGGTGGGCCCTCGGCGTCCGGTGTAAAGTACCGAGGCATTGCCATCATGATGATGTACATATCACACATGCCAGGGGTCAGGTAATGTTTGCCATTGCCGTGGGGTCAATCTGCTGACTTGTATTTGGTGATCCTCATTGCCAGTTGGTCTATGTCCAAATTGGTGACTCATGAGGGTGGAGAAGTCATGTATGTGGCCATGCCGTATGTTTTTTTCATGGAGGCCATGGTGTCATGCTTGATCCACGGTGAAAATATTTTTCATATTTGGAACCCATGTTGCATATTCCATTTTACCGTCTTCTGGGCAAGTCTGAGGATGGGCCATGTGAGCCCCAGCTTGATGAGGAACCCAATGATGCCATTGTGTTGTATATGCTTTCCTTTGTGTCCGCTATAAGGTAAAGTAGCCAATTACTGTACCAAATCAATGCTACTAAAATTATAGGCCGCAATTAAAGCTGGCAGCTATAAATTTGCAATGTTTTAGGTCAAATCCTGAAGTTTTGAAATGTTTTTGCTTCAATATGCAAAATCTAACCGGTACTGGAGAAATCAGTGCCAGAGAGGGTCGCGCAGAGATCACGGGATCGCGGTCGCGCCTGTTTCTGTGCAAACACAGAACAGAGAAGATCTCAGGTATTTTACGACAAAATTCATAATAAATTAGACAAAAATCTTGGAAATTAATTTTTCTCTGGATGGATGTGTTCAGATGCGTGACTGCAAAAGAAGGACGCGCCAGTGGATTGCGGAGGTAAAAAAAACGAAAACACGAAGCACAGGAAGCACGCGCCACAAGACCGCGGTCCCGAAGCCTCCCTCCCAGCCCCTATACATCCTTTCACTATGGGAAAAGCCATCAGACATGGAACGCGTCGCCGTCAACTGCCTTATCAAAGCCAAGAGCGTTCGCAAGGGTGCGACTGAGTTGAGAGTCCACCGCCAGACCCTAACTGACGCCATTGGGCGAATGAGGTGTGCTGCGTTACCTGTAACGCAGTGCGAAAGGGCGCCGCGCAACCAACAGGACGCGACGCGCAAGACAGAAAAAGGTGGCGCGCGTCGCGCTTTTTACTTTGTCCTCTTTGCTGCAGTCGCTACGAGCTGTGTGAGGTGAAGAGGGGCCCAAAGCCCTGTCTGGTGGAGTTGCCCTTGACAACCTGGATGGATGAGTGTGCGGATCAAATGGTGTGCCCTACACTGACGGAGATCAAAGATGAAGCGATAGCCATGGCAGAAAAGAAGACGAGTGTGCAGAACCCAGTGAAGCGGTACCCAGAACCCCATGGCTAGGGTAGGGCATACAACCGGTCTCCGGTCCACTAACCCCATGTACCGAAGGGAAGACCGGTCTCCGGTCCACTAACCCCATGTACGGAAGGCGCCCGTTGACGCCCGGTGCGAGCCCGGCGGGAGCGTGTTCCGTGCCGTAAAGCCCCGCATCGGCAACCGATGCACCGCCAGCGGAGATTTATGTATCAGAATATCAGGAATCAACAGGGTTTTATTTTCATATTGTTTCCGTCAATTTTTATGCTTCCGTTCTGATGTTCACTGTTTTGACAGCTGGCGGTTAGCTCGCGACTTTAGCGTAACCGCCAGTTTAACTGTTATATACAGATATTTTAGCGCAAATCGTGACGAAGACTCTAAAGTCTTCAGGAATTGCATTGATGCATCCGCAATTTTCACATTCTACACTCGCAACCTTAATCCGAATTTTTCAGGATGTCAAAATCGGATTTTCGACTTCGACATCCCCGCACTTGATTTGACCTCTTTCGAGTGGACCTACGTGCTTCCCTATGCACGAATCAACTTTCCTTTTGTCTTGCCCTCCATTTGTCTTAGAGATATGGGCAAAACAAAGTTGATTCGTGAGGCCACTTGTGAGGGTCATATCTTGTGCCGCTTGCGAGAAATGACAATAAAGAAACGTGGGATGTATTCACAATACTCCCGACGTAATTTGAGAAGCATTATACGCCTTGCGTCTCCACACGTGCGCGCTAGAGTAATGGATCATGGTCAAGAGGGTAGAGTTTGCGTTATAACTCTATGGCCATGATATTGCGTGCGTTAAGATAACTTTCGAGTGTAGCGCGCGAGTGTTGGTGTTGCATAGGAACTTTCCTTGAGTTCCTATGAGCGATCGACACAAAGTTATGCCCTTGGAGGGGCATGACATATCGTGGGGGGAGCCACCTTTTTGGGCAATATGTGGTATGTGCCATGTGTTGTGTTGCGTGCCCATTTGGCGGGTCCATTGCTCCAAGCCAAACCCGCCAATGGACCTCATATTGCGCAAGCCCCTTCTCCATACTCCCCATGATCAATTGCAAGCCTAACCTTCGTGGAGGGAACCTTGTGTGGCGATCCCAAAGCGATGCGTTGGGAGCAAGGTGTGTGTTTTGCAATTTTCCATATTTTCATGTGCCCACTTGGGAAGTAGCGCTCGTAACCTTTCAAAGCGCCCCAAGTGGAGCACATATGTGGAATCGAAGGTCATTGGTGTCAAGTCATTGTGTTTAGAAGGATTGGTCGATTACTCAATCCGAGCCGAAGATATTATAATATATTTGTGTACCTTTCAAGGCACTTGTGTGTGTCTTTTCGCCAATTTTGCCGTTTTTGGCCCGTCATGATGTCAAGTGGCGACCGTGTATCCCAACGTTGCACTCAATTGACATCATGACCCAAGTATGATATGAGGGTACATACTTCGGTGCCCAACATATCTTGAAGCCGGCGAATAACTCCTCTTGGGCTTGGTATACCGTGGCCGCCATGTTGGCGATTTGGGACTATCCCAAATCATGGGCTCAGTTGGCGACCCTGCCATTCCCAAAACCGGAGGAGTTGAGCGACGCCCAAAAGATATGTTGGACACATATGACTTGATACCAATCCTATGGCACACTCCGGTCCAAGTCCGGCATGTGCCTCATTTGCCCCAACCATGAGTGTGCGCATTTTTGGCCATTTTGAGCCATTCTCCACATTTTGTGCCCGCCGTGCACCATGTTCAGCCCACCCATCACGCCGGACGCATGGACCAATGGACCATATATGACATGGGGGTTATGCATATTGGTCCCCATGGTTCACACACCACGTGGGCGAAGCGAAGCAACCTTCGTTAAGGTGCTAGCCCAAAGTGAGTGTGGGCAATTTTGCCATTTTGGCATTTGTGGACCCAATTGGGATCGTCATCACGCCAAGTGTCATGGAGATCTCTGAGGGCCAAGGGCATGGGAGTCTCTGTTGGACTCCCGGTGAATTGCGTATGGAATGGCGGATCCGATCTCTAAGCCGGCGTGGAGATATACTATTGGTAGCACCCCGAATTTTGGCTCATTTCGAGCAGCAAAAATGACCCCCTTTTGGGACCCCAATTTCAACCCCCCGTGTGGTCAATTGGCGGTCCCATATCTCTATGCCCACAGGGAGCCTGGACCTAATTCCAAGTTGTACACTCAGATAAAAGTCCTAGGTCCTGCCTTCTACCCTGTGAGCCATTGGCCTTGCCCTGGCCGGGCGAGCCGCGCGTGGGAGTGACGCCAATTTTGGTGATTTTGGCATCATGACCCCACTTGACGAACCCCTGGTGCCCTGATGCCGGGACCTCAGAGGGAACCAGGTTGGGTGAGGGCTCCAGGGAGTTCGTACTCGAAGGGCATAGGGTCAGTTGCCTCGTCCCTACCTCTGGCCAGTCCCTACTAGGGGTCAATTTTGGAGATTTTTGAGCTAATATCAGTTTGGGCTGAAACAGCCCATTTTCAGCTACCAACTCCTGGGGGATATTGGCGGGGCCATATCTCTGACTCAGAGAGGAGTTAGGACCTGCCGTTAGGGGAGCATGGGGAGCCACTGTCGGTTTGCCTTGAAGCTCAATGGTTCGCAGGAACTCGCCTGTGGCTAGGCGGGACACCTCCCCTATTGGCAGGGTTTCAGGGTCCGGACTGAGCAGGCATGGGTTGTGTTTGAGCCCCCGCCCCCACCAGCCACTGAGAGGGTCAGACCTGGGATTGGGATACGAGTTGGGACTGAGTGTCTATTGTCCTGTGATGCCCTTACCCCAGTCCAGTCTTAACCCCATGTGTACATATCCTGATGTGTTGCTGTACATACTTTCGTTCCCTTGTTGCAGAGTGGCAAGGATCCTGAAACGCTTTGTCACATGACATGAGCGCATTGATGCCCCTGTGAGCGTAGTGCTTTGCCTGCCTGCTCACTTGCGCGTGTCCATCGCAGCGTCAGGTGGCCAGGCCCCCCACGGGAACGCGTCAAAAGTGTTTCACCGCCGTGGGGTTACCCATCCCTCGCGTGCCACTCGGGGCCACCAACCCCGAGCAGCGCGGCGCAGCAGCTTGCAGCTCGCAGCTCGCAGCGCAGCGCAGCGGCTCGCAGCGCCGCCCAGCGACAGCGCCAAGTTCGTCACAGAGCCCGCAGCGCCGTCCAGAGCATCGCCCTGACCGCGCCGGGACCGTGAAGGAGGTGCACAGACCAGGACTCCTGCATCAGCGAGTCCCATCGGCCGACCAGCAAGGCCGCGTCAACCACCTCCGCAACCACCGGCTGACGAGCACCAGCCGCACTCCCAGTCCAGTGCTGGAGCACCCGCCTCAACAAACACCACCAGGACCAGTTCGTTGAGCGGAACGAGTGCACACCAAGGACCTCAAGACCAACTACGCCCCCGCTGCCATGGTAAACTGGCAAGAAGCGGGTAAGACGTGGCCGCAGCCCGACCCCCATGCAGCGCGCCTGCTGCGTGGGTTGGTTTGGGACCAGCACTACCGCCACAGACACCCCCAGTGCGAAGGCGGCATGCCCGGGAGCTTCGAGCTCCGCACGGACATGGCCCCGGACCGCCTGCAGGCCGTGGAGGACTGGCTGCGGGCGGAAGGGTTTGCCTTCCGCTTCCAGCAGAGGCGCTGGAGGACCTGGACCCGGCCGGACAGGCCCGGCGAAGGGCTGCGCCCCGACGGGATTGAGGAGGACAAGAACTCCAACGAGTACCCGTCGGGCGCCTCGATCAATGTCTCAATGTGGGACATGATCGAGAAGAACTTCCCGGAACCGGAAAGCGAGCGCAGGCTGCAGGGCAGCAGCAGCAGCACGTCTCCGGGGAAGGAGAAGCGGTCCGCCGGGGACAGGAAGCGGGACCGGAAGTGGCGGGAGTACCAGGAGTCCCTGGCCGCCAGCCGCACAAGGCGCCAGGGGCGGAACCCCAGCCCCCAGCCCCCAACGGACCGGTGGCGGTCACCACCCCGGCCACACCACCCTTGGCGACTACTTCCAAGTCGCCAAGCAGACCAAGGCCAAGCCCCGTCCGCTGCCCCTGAGGAAGTCAGGCCCCAGCAGCGACGTGGAGTTGGCCCACCGCGGGAGGATGCCGGCCGACCAGGCAAGCTCCAGCAGCGGCGCCGCTCCCGGCCAAAGGGACGTGGCGCGCGCCTGTGAGCGCGCCTGTGGGGTGCCCTGCAACCTTCGGGTTGCCCGGCAACGGGCCATGCAGCAGAACGCTGCCATGGAGGGCGCCTCCGGCATCGCCCAGCAGGAGGCTGCCGAGTGGGCGCATAGCATGGCCATCCACGCCTCGACCGTGGCGGCCATTGCGGCCGGACTCACGGCTGTAGCCGCCCATGGGGCAGCGACTGCCCAGGTCAACGGTGAGGTGGCAGCAGCCGACGAGGAAGCCCGCCTGACGCAGGAGGCCATTGCCTGCAAGGAGGCCGAGGTGAAGGCGCTGGAAGAGGCGCTTGCCCAAGAGAGGGCAAAGAAGGAGGCGGAGGAAAGGGCCCACGCCGAAGCGACGGCTAAGGCCCAGGCGGACGCCGCCAAGAAGGTCGCCATCGAGGCCGCGCGACGGAAAGTCGCTGAGGACAGGGCCAGGACGGAGGCGGAGCTGGCGGCGTTGGAAGCGGAGAAGGCGCCGCTGCAGCAGGCCCGGGAAGCCGAGGCGGCTCGTGCTCGGGAGGAAGCCGAAGTGCGGGCTGCCGCAGCCACCGCCGCCGCAATGGAGGAGGCAGAGGCCTAACTCCGCCGCGAGACTCCCCCGGGAGGATCACGAGTGGAGACCCTTCGAAAGCTTTTCGAAGGGGACGCCTCGTCCAAGATGACGCTGGACGAGGCCGACACGGGCAGCAGTGGGAGCAGTGACCCCACTGCCCATCGACGGAGGAAGGGCAAGGGGAAGACCCCCGAAAGGCCGCGGAGGCCAGCGGGTGGACACCCCCACAACAGTGACCCCTTCTTCACCGCCAGCGACGGGGATGAACGAGGCCGCCGACATCGCCAAGTGGTGGCTTGGACGGGCGGAGGAGGCGGAGACGTCCCCATGGAGCCGGAAGGTGAGGATGAGGATCTCCCTCCTCCCTACCGGAACTCGGATTCTTCCGAGACCGAGACGCCCAGGTGGGGCGACATGGACGAGGATGACGACATGGACTTCGACATCACGAAGAAGCGCCCATCCTCGGACCCACCGAGGCGACCCGGCGGAGACCCACCGGGACCCCCTGGCGGAGGACCATCAGGACTCCCTGGAGGACGCCCACCGAGTGGACCCCCTGGAGGCGGACCACCGGGCGGGGGAGGACCCCCTGGACCGGGCAGACCCGGCGGAGGCCCTCCTGGAGGACCCCCTGGGGACCCCGATGACCCACCAGGGAACGGCGACCCCGATACCACCTGGCGGTGGATTGTCTACCTCCGCAGGAGGGTCCAGTTCCTCGAGCGCGAGGTAGACACGGGCAAGGGCGAGATGACTCGCATCGCCAGGGTCGCCGCGCGCGCGCAGAGAGAGCTGGACATCGCCAGGGGCGAGACCAGATCGCTGAACAGGGTCATCAGCGGCCTGCAGCAGAGGCTGGACGCGCTGGAAGCCCGTGGGAGCGTCGGCAGCAACCACCCACCCCTGGAGTCTGGCTCGTCGGACGACGGCTGGGGATCCGGACCAGGTCCAGGCAGACCCCACGCCCCCGGCGGAGCCCCCAGGAGTCGCCCCAGCGCCAGTGCCCCCTCTCTCACCGCCCCCTCTCACCACAGCGCGGGCCGCCGCAACGAGTGCGTGCCGCCCGGCAGTGGCAGTGAGGATTGGCGTGATGAGTGGCTCAGCGCGGAGTACCGCAACCGCCGTGCTCCACCGCAGACACCGGTACGCCCCCGACGCCCCGCACCAGCCCCGGAGCCAATCCCAATGACCGGTGGACGTTATGGTGGACTCAGGGATGAGGTCCCCAGAGGAGACGTGGAGTGGGATGTCGGCGAAGTTGAGGACCTGGACCTGGACCTGGAGGAGTTCGACATCAGCCCGCCGCGTGGTGTAGCACGGGAGGCCGCTGAACGCATCTGCCGGCGCCGTGATGAGGAGGCGTACATGGAAGGAGTACGGCGTGAACATCTAGGTTCAGCGTACATGGAGGAACCGCGGCATAGCCACAGGGATTCTATGGAGGAGATGGACGTGGCGGCCGTGGGAGTATGTGGGCGAGGCCGATGGGAACCTCGGTGGACCTCGCGGCAGGCGTTCATGGTCTCTAAGGCCGCGGATGCCGCCGTGTGGGAAGACTTGAAGGACATCAAGCCCCCCATGTACGATGGCAACCCCCTCAACCTCGACCGCTTCTTGGAGAAGCTGGACGATTGGGGGTTAACCGTTACTGAAGACATGGCTCCCGCGGATGCGGAGAAATATGTCTTCAGACGGTTCAGGTACCGCCTGCCGGATGTGCTCCAAGAGCTATACTTCAGGGCGACCAAGGAGGGGAAAATCAAGACCCTCAAGGAAGCCAAGAAGTGGCTCAACGAGCAGGAGCGGGTGAACGCTCCGCAGGTGGCTGCCAAGCGGTGGAAGTCCATCAAGCTTCAGCATGATGGACGGGAGATCCGCCTGCGGGATTGGCGGGACTTCCGAGGGCAATACACCCTCTTCCGCCGCAACGTGGAGGATTGGAATGAGGGTGACGAGCAGGCTCGCCTGCTCTCCATGCTGCCGGAAGCATGGATCAAGAGGGTCACCAAGGAGGTGGCCAAGCGGGCCAAGTCCAACCACACGGTCAAGATGATGCTCCCCAAGGAGTATCATTCGAACGTGGTGGCTTGGGCGAGGAGGAACGTGGCCCGGGATGTCAAACGGCACTCCCTGCAGAACGCTCTCCTCATTACCGTCTCGGGCGATCGCCAGAAGACCGCAATGTGGCGCCTTGACGAGTGTGACGTGAGCGGCCAGACCATCCGTCTGCAGGCCATCCCGGCGCGGATGAGCTGCGACGAGATCCTGGAGTGGGTTGGAGAGGAGGTGCTCAAGGAGTACTGGACCCTCCACCACACCCGCGGGTTGAGGCCCGGCGACCGCGACGTCAACTACGTTGGCGAGGGACCTGGCGGGGAAGCTGCCATGGACCCAGCGGGAGCCGGCGGCGATGAGACTCTCGTCGACGATGACGACGACGATGAGCCCGCCGAGGTGGCCGTCTGTGCCTTCGTGGCCAACAACCTGAGCGCGGGGAACAAACCGGGAAACTGGAAGCCCCTGCAGCAGGGTTGGAGGAAGATGGAGAAGAGGGACCCTCGCCGCATTGGCGACCCTCCGCTGTCCTTTGGGGAGTTCATACGAGCTCACCCTCAGGGCTGTTTCGTGTGTTATGGGAGGAAGAAAGGCTTCAACCATGACCACCGAACATGCCCCATCCACCAGGCCGACACGGAGGCCTACAAGAAGGTGCACGGGTCGAAGAAGCGTGCACGTGCGGGTATCTGGGAGGCCAAAGTGGAGGTGGACAGGGACGAGCTCTTCAAGTTGATGTCGCAGGGGACCGAGTTGGCCAAGGAGATCCAGTAGATCAAGAGGAACTGGGTCCACAGGTCGGACAACAAGAACAAGGAGAACAACCAGAACGACCAGAACAAGGACAAGAACAAGATGACTAGAAAGGGAAGGAAGAGGGGCGTCAACGAGGTTGATGCCGAGGAGACTGCCCCTACTTCCACAACCGACGCCCCCTAGCGGAGCCCCTGCAGCCAAGGGCCCCAGCTAGGGCGGTCGCAGGATGGTGACGTGGGAAGCGCCGAACCATCCCAGTCGGGAGTCGATAAGCACAAAGGGACTGCCGTGGGCGAAAGGCCCGGTCCGGCACCCAGTCGCGGAGGCGGGTTGAGGGCAAGTGAAGGCACGAACCCTTGCACCCGTCCGTCCTTCGCGACCAAGAATGTGTTTGATGTACTACAAGATCTATCTGAGAGTATCGGAGGATCACCCGGACCGCAGCTGGATGCTGCAGATGGGCAGCCTGAGCCCATTGTCCACGACCTGCACCAGTCGCTTGTTGAGCTTCTGGAACGGCCGGAGATCCTGAGCTTGCACGCCGTCCGCCGAGTGGGGCGTGAGTGGCAGTTGCATCTTAAGGTCCGTGCCTTATGCGGGGAAGTGGAAAAGGTCTTCGACGTGTTGGTCGACACGGGCGCTCAGGTCAGCTTGGTCAAGGCTGGCCTACTTCCGCCAGAGTGTCTGACCGACAGTCGGAAACCTGTCAGGCTGAAGGTGGCGAACGGCCAGTACATGGTGGGGGGCACGAAGGAAGCGGCCATCAAGCTGCAGTTCGTAACCATCGTGAGCTGAGCCGCCCAGACCTCGGCAAGGAAATCCTCCTGCACGGTCGCTTCTACGAGGCCGAGATGGACTGGGACATGATCGTTGGGTACGACTTCATGATGGAGACGGACTCCGGCGTTCTCCCGGCCCAGGCCTCGATGACCCTGTACCAGGACGATCAGCTCTCGTGGCTATCGTCACCTGAGCACCATGTGGAATGCCAATGGATCCACCCGGAACGCAATCAGCTCAAGGTGGCCGCGCTGGACACTGAGCCAACTGGTCCTGCAAACCAGGAGTACGGCGTAATGCCGGAAGTGGCGAGCCGAGTTGTTGCGGACCTGGGAGCTTCGGATCTGGCCCTGGATGCGTTCTCTTCAGGAGCCTCCGCCCATCTGCGGGTGTGTGAGAAGTACTGGAGCGCACAGGACTCCGCGTGGAAGAAGCACTGGGGTCCGCATCAGGGATTGATGTGGATCCACTGCCCCCGTTGGGACATTCCAAGAGCGATAGCGAAGATTCGCAAGGACCGCTCCAAGGCAGTGCTGGTTGTTCCCATGGGATGCACCGAGGAGGAAAATACCCAACATTGGGTAGCCGCATTGACCAACATGACCTTAAACAAGGTCGTCCTACCGGCTGGAGAGAGTGTCTATCAGGACGCTAAGGGACAGCCCATGCCACCCCAGAGATGGCCGACGGAATTCCAATATGTGGATGGGGGCCTTGATCAGGCCGAGGCCACGGACTTCGTGTGTGTCAACCGCATCATAGCAGAGCCATGGCGGCAATGCTTTGCGGTCCCCCCTGTTGACATCGGAAAATCGGAAGACCCCCTCACAGAAGAGGAGTTGGATCTGGTTCAGGGGTATATGGATCAGCCCTTTCACGACTGGGGAAACCAGCGTGAGGGCAAAGGCCAGGACAAAGCCTGGTGGGAAGTGGACTCAATCGTCTGCGGTTCCTATGAAGGGAATACCTTCGTGCAGAGGGTGCTGGATCACATGTCCAGCCAGGACAAGCCGCCCGGCGGTAACCCACCCACCTACGGCGATTTATTCCGAGGCAAGACGTGAGATGGCCCGTTGGGCCACCTGGGAAGACTGCCTGAGCCGAAGACGAGCGGGGTCGCGACCCCTCAAGTAAGCTCCGTGGTCCAGGTGCCCGGAAAAGCCAAGGCGGAGTCCGATGATTGCCCCAAGATCCAGGCATTGAGGGCCAGGCTGAAGCAGAAGTATAGGGACACCTTCTTCAGCGGAAAGCCTGTGTTTCCCTCACCGGTGCGTGGACCGTATGGCGAGGCCAAGATACGACTGAAGCAGGACCCCCGTGTGTATCGACACCGGGAGTTTGCCCTGAGGGGCGAGAGGAAAGAGGCCATGGAGAAGATCCTCCGTGACTTCATCGAGAGAGGGTGGCTCGAGCCGTGCCACTCCGAATGGGCCTCTCCGTGCTTCGTCGTCCCCAAGAAGGTTGCCGGTGAGTGGCGGCTCGTGGTCGACTACCGCGGCCTAAACGCCCAAACGCAGCACGACAGCTATACGCTGCGCCTCATTGAGGACATGCTGCAAAAGCAACACCGGCGGAGGATCTTCACGGTGATTGACCTGAAACATGGTTATCATCAGATGCCTCTCGCCGAGGAGTCCCCTGCCTGTACAGCCATGAGCACCCCACTTGGACCTCTCCAGTGGAAGGTGATGCCCATGGGCGTTACCAACGGCAATGCGGCTTTTCAGCGGATGCTGGAGAACCTGCTTGAGCCGGTGCGTGACTGTGCGGACCCCTTCGCGGACGACGTGATCATCGCGTCCGGGGACCCCAGCATGAGCTACGAGGAGCTCCTGGAGGCACATGAGAGGGACGTCACTCGAGTGCTGGACCTTCTGGTTCGGCACAAACTCACGGGCAGCAGTGACAAGGCCACCATTGCGGTAAGCGAGGTGGTCTTCGCTGGCCACGTAGTCGGGAACGGGCAGCGAAAGCCCATACCTCGCAAGGTGGCCGCGATCGAGCACTGGGAAAAGCCCAAAACGGTCTCTGAGCTACGGGCGTACTTGGGGTTCTGCAATTATCGGGGTATATCAAGATGTATGCCGAGTATGCAGCCCCCATGACGACCATGCTCAAGGGCAACCGAGAGGAGACCAAGAAGGGGTCCAAGAAGGCTCTGGTCTGGGATGCTGATTCAGACCGTGCCTTTGAGGGGATGAAGCAGGCGCTGCTATTCGCAGTGGGTCTGCACCTCGTGGATCCCGACCGAGGGTTCGTCCTGCGCACCGACGCTTCCGACTACGCCGTTGGCGCTGTCTTGGAGCAAGTGCTTGACGATGGGAGGCACGTGCCCGTTGCCTTCTGGAGCCGAGTCCTGGCGGAAGGCCAGAGACGGACGTGGACGCCCCGAGAAAAGGAGGCGTATGCCATCGTCATGGCTCTCAGGAAATGGGCTGGGTACATAGCCCTCCATCCCGTCACTGTCTGCACCGACTATCAGAGTCTGCAGTCGTGGCACAAGAAGCACGTGGACACCCCCTCTGATCCCGCCTCCCGACGGGCGAGATGGCATGAGACCTTGGCCAAGTTCGACCTCACGGTTGTGTATATTCCTGGAAAGGATAACACCGTGGCGGACTGTCTCAGTAGGTGGGCCTATCCCGCCAGCAAGGGCATGATGGATATCTCTGCCCATGGCGATGAGGCTGAGACCGCTGAAGCCAAGAAGATCATTGAAATGGAGCGCCTGATGGAGGAGGAGGGTGTAAAATGCTTCGCCGTTATGGCTGCGGATGCCCCCCTCGGAACGAGGATCGGCAGAGCGGTCAGAGTACTCGCCCCGGACGCGGGAGCTGAGTCCGACAAGCACCTCTTCCCTGAGTCTTGCCTCCAGGACGACTGGACCGACGGCTATGCCAAGTCTGAGGCCTTTGCGGCCGAGTATAGGGCTGTGACCGACCCTGATGACGGGCAGAAGTGGCCAAAGGGGCTGACTGAGGAAGATGGCAAGCTCTACCGAAATGGTAAGCTGCTATTACCGGAGTCCCGAGTGCTCGAGCTGTGTGAAGCTTGGCACCACCACATGCTGCACCCAGGGGTCAAGAAGCAAGCCCTTGACATGCAGCGCCGGTTCGAGATCGACCATATCGGTCTCTACACCGCCATCAAGAAGGTCAGGAAGGGTTGCTCGGTCTGTCAGGCCTGCAATCCCCATAACCGGAACGTCAAGGGGGAAGCCCAATGGACCCCGGTTCCTGACCAGCCCATGGAGAGCGTGGCCATGGACGTTTTCTCCATGCCCGAAGTGCACATTGGCAAGGAGACCTTTGACTGTGTGGTTCTTTGTGTGGATGGCCACAGTGCCTACGTAGTAGCCGTTCCGGCACGCAAAAAGGGGTTGCTTGCCAAGGAGGTGGCAGTCATGATGATTCGTCATTGGCTGACCGTCTTTGACATCCCCCGCACCATTTGCAGTGACCGAGGGCCCCAGTTTACTGGTGGCTGGTTCAAGGCTATGTGTTCCCTCATGGGCGTACGTCATGCCAAGAGCGTCGCCTATCTCAGCCGGTCTAACGGCCGTGCTGAAGTGGCTGGACGGCAGCTGTTCGAGAAGCTGCGCAAGATTCACATCACCAATCCACGTCGGAACTGGTTTGAGGAGATGTGGCCTGCTCTGAAGGCCCATCATGACACCCCCACGCCGGATGGTTTGTCCCCTCACCAGATTCTGTTCGGCAGGGACCCCCTTGGTCGGGGACTTCCCTTGTCTGGTGATGGTATGGCGATGGACGCCAAAGAATTCTTCGCGCGGCAAGAGCAAATGGCGCGGGACATCCGCCAGCAGCTCGAGAAGGAGCATGCTGAGCGTCAGAAGTCCGCCCCGAGCTCAACAGCGCAGAAGTTCAGGGTGGGAGACCCGGTGTGGGACATCAGACCCCGCCCTATGGGCACCCACCGCACCAAGACCTGGTTCACACCCGGGGAGGTGGTCCGCAGAATTGGTGAGGACACCTACCGCATCAAGGTGGGTCACGGACAGTTCCGGGAGCGCCACGAGAGTCAACTCCGTGTGCGGGAACCCGACCTCCGTGGCCAGCATGTGTCCCTGAGCTACGCCGCACATGAGGCCGATTCGGCAACGACTATGCTGAGCAGGACGACTATACAGTCGAGAAGATCCTTGCTCAGCGTCCGAACGCCTCGGCACCGGGAGGCCTGGAGTTCAAGGTTCGTTGGCGAGGCTATGGGCCGTCCCACGATACCTGGGAACCCGTCTCCTCGTTCGTGCCGCGGGTTAATACTCCCTTCATGGAGTACATCCGCAAGCACAAGACCAAGATCCATGTCTCGGACTTGGCAGCACTCACCCGGGCGATTGCAGCCAGGGGTGCCTGATCAGCGCCCTGAGCTCTCCCCTGATGCAGTTTGAGCGCTTGTGTGGTCGACGGATCGTCCCTCACTTACTTGCTCTCTTCCATCTTCCGGTGACCTGCCATCAGAGTGGCCATATACCCCCCCCTGCTGAATCCAGAGGAGGATGGCCCCTCTCTTTCAATTCTATTCATCACTCCCCACCTGCTGAATCCTTGGGAAACCAGGTAGGGCGACTGACCTTCATATTTCTGAGCTCTTGGGGCCTTGAAGCCCATACGACGTTGCGCAACGGATGCCGCTGTCATCGGCATTGCGATTTTTGGTGTGTGGTCTGGTTCCATGGCACTTGTGGAATCCCAACCAGTCTACGTGTGTCAGCTGACTATATATGGCCTGAACTCAGGCGTTTTCCTGTCCACCCTCCTGCACATGCCTTATCCTAACCAGGGCGTGGTTTGGCGCTCTGTCCAGAGTGTGTTTACACGCCTATTACCCCGCTTATTGCTTGTCTTTCTGTTCCCCAGGATATGTGCATCTGTATGTCAGCCCATCACTGAAGTGTGGACTATTTTTCCCCCCCGACGGGATGCGAATCGACTACGAAGGCGCCCTGAGTCGCCGTTTACATGTTCTTACATAGGGTCCAGCTTGGGCCAGTACCTATGTACAGATTCTTCTGTTTGAGTGCCCGTGATACCGTGTTCCCTATTCGCTGTGATGTGGAGATCCTAATGGCGCCAGGCGGGAAGCCCAGTTGCCTGACTACACTCCCAGCGGTCCGCCACTGTCAGTCCCAGTGTGAGCCTACCGACTCGCAGACGCACTTGCAGTCGGATGGCGGCCTCCGGTGCTCCTGACCTCGGTCAGTCTGCCTGGGAAACTGGTGGTTTGAGGAGTCGACGCCTCCGCCCACACTGCATGAGGACTCCCTCATGTATGGCCTTCGTGGTAATAGGGCGAGGGAAAAGACGGCCTTGATGCCCGATCCCTTAAGGAGGAGCTCGTTCGGCTGTACCACTCTGGACTCGCGTCGTATGGATATGGACATGGTGCGCACGAGGAAGGACCCGTGGGGACTCTCCCCCAGCCGGCGGGCCTTGGGAAGCTTGGGGTAGCCTGATGGATCTTTGTGGTCGCTTTCGACCTGTGGGACCACCTCGGTCGTCGTGTGACGCCTATGTTGGCCGTGTATGCCACTGCCACTGTGGTGGTGACCGTCGCAGCCGGCACCCGGTGCGCCTGGTATGGGTTAACGGGTCCTTTGGATGCCGAACAATCGCCGCCAGGACCCGGGACTTGATACTTGACACTATACTTGCAGTTACTAACAGCTACAGCAACGTACCTGTCTTACTATGGGATTTGGGCAGCCTAGCCTGCGAATCAGCCTGAAGTGAGGATGTGACATCCCCCCCCCTTCAGGAAATGGTCCTGGGTACCCGCTGCCATGCGTGGGTGTTATCGAGCCCCCCCCAGGGTTTGCTCTAAGGAGGGGGGTGAAGCGGTACCCAGAACCCCATGGCTAGGGTAGGGCATACAACCGGTCTCCGGTCCACTAACCCAATGTGCGGAAGGGAAGACCGGTCTCACTTTCTGAGTGTCTATTTTTTTTCGATGTCCTTAGATCAAAAATGAATTTGGGGTCCTGGGCATGACCCATCACTAAAAACTGCACCCATTTGTTGAGGACGCAGTACAGCACGCCTGATCACAGAGTCAGGTGTGCGAGAGCGTGATTACCGCAGCAGTACCAGCAGCTAAAGCCACAGACGATTTTGCGCAGCGCCACAGAGCCTTTCTGCGTATTCCAAGTGGGTTCTTGGTGTAAAACGACAATACGGTGGTCAACTTGCAGCCTAACGCCTTTCTACCTGGGTTCTGAGTTGTACTGTGAAAGTTCTAAAGCTACAGATATGCGTCCGTCGCTACTGTGTAGTAGAGCACCTTTGGCACCGTCAACAACGATATGTTTCAGGGGTCCTCTCTCCCCGTATCTGGCCGCTGATCGTTGCATGTTCTCACACATTTTCTTCCAGAACTCTTACTACGCCGACAATCCAACTGCGTTCTCCGCAACTGAAGTGGAACCCTTATTCCCCACAGCCTGTCCTGCCGTTTCGCCGCATCAATATCAGTCATCAACGCCGGAGACCTTCACTCCCCAGCACGTAAGAAATAATGAACCACCAATACTTGAGCGCTGCATGTTCTCTCCCGTTCTCTTGCAGAACTCTTACCACGCTGACAGTCCGAATTCGTTCGCCGAAACTGAAGCAGAGCCCTTCTTTCCCTATGATTGTCCTGCTGCCTCGCCGCACCAATGTCTAGCAGAGCCAGAGACCACCACTTCCCAGAATGAGATCACAAATGAATTGCCACTGCCAATTCAACTATATCCAGTGCAGCCGCAGACACCAGCAATTTCAAGACCCAATTACGACGCGGAAAAACTACTTTACAGCCACATCGCCGGCAACGAGATAAATCACGTTCCAAACACTCTATTGGATGATACCCCTGTGGTCGCCAGAACGTCAAAAGTTACCGACTTCTTTCACACACGAGCAGTTTGTTACACGAGCGAACTGGTAAGCCTGTCTGTGAAAGTCAAAAGTCAAACCACTCAACCGCAAAGCTGGAAATACATGTCATCACCATCCAAAGTCCAGGAGCCGCAGCCACATCACAGACGTGGTGCAGATGTTCAATATCAGAATACAATCTGGTCCCATCTTTCGGATGAGTGCTCCGCGGAAGGAGATGAAGCGTATAAACAGGACTACGCCGTAGAGTCGCCGAAAGCAAAGTGCAGCCACGCTCAATCTAGCAAGAGTTCCAATGCTGACAAGGGAGATGCCTTCATGGAATTTTCAATCCTCTCTGAATCCTGGGCCTCGCAATTTGAGAATGAACTCCGAAAATCCACCAATCAGTACCTTGCAGCTATACGCACACTGTCACACCGCTTTGCCAACGATCTCCGACAGCTACTGACCTCTCCGCTTGCTTCAGACTATTCACAACGCTTAGCGATCACCGTGCATGCTCACCAGAGAATCGACTCCAGGATCAACAAAGAGTGGCAACGTTACTGTGAAATATCAAACGCCAGCTTCGTGCCCCAGCGTCATACATCTTCCAGTCTTGTGCAATTTCTGATTCGACAACGCCTGCTTCGCCACAGTTTTGCCAATCACTCCAAAACAGGAACTGCTTTGTTACAGCCTGCATGGGAAACAAACCCACCAGCACCGAAGAACAATCCGGTCTTGAGTACGAATCAATCGCTGCATGGCCCAATAGCGCCACCAGGAGCCTTACAGGTAAATGGAAGAACCGTGGTAAAGGAGACGCAACTACATCTGGCCGCCGTTCAGGATTCCCAGCACGAAAATCACCCTTCATCCCCAACCGATCCACAAGACCAAGAACGCCGCACTCCAAATCGTTCATTGGGCAGTATTCAACTTCCGGGGATTTCTACAATTTCACCTACCCACCATCCTCAAAAAGCCGACAGTAATGGTCCTGAATTAAGTGTGCTGAAAAGGCCTTCCATGTTCACTGCTACTGCTTCGATGCACAACACAGAGACATACTCATTTGAGGTCATCATCAGCGAAATATTTCAAAGTGGAAGATCATTGCCCTCTACTTACCAACTCACATGGAGTAACCATGTGATTATATAAGTGTTCAGATTTTATATACAGTATCAGCCCAGTGCTGACTATCAGTAAATCTTTGTTCACTTTCACTGACTAAATACAGGCGCAGCCTGCTCTTGAGTACACTTTGTGTTGCTCAGTCACTTTGAGACGCACTGGTTATATAATGAGTTCAATCTCATTTTATGCCCTTGCCTTGCACTCTGTGTTTTTATTTGAAACCAAATGTAGATTTTCCCCTAGGGGTGGAACTGCAGCTGGTTTTCAAAAACAGAGTTTGAGTGGCAGTGAAGCGGTACCCAGAACCCCAGGGCCAGGTTACGGCATACAACCGGTCTCCGGTCCACTAACCCCATGCACGGCGTGTTCCGTGCCGTGAAGCCCCGCATCGGCATCCGATGCACCGCCAGCGGAGATTTGTGTATCAGAACATCAGGAATCAACAGGGCTTTATTTTCATATTGTTTCCGTCAATTTTTATGCTTCCGTTCCGATACTCACTGTTTTGACTGCTGGCGGTTGGTTCGCGACTTTACCGTAACCGCCAGTTTAACTGTTTATAATGGAAATTTTAACGTTATCCGTCACGAAGGCTCCAAAGTCGCCAGGAACTGCATGGATGCTTCCGCAATTTTCATAATTAATACTCGCAACCTTAATCCGAATTTTTCAGGATGTCGAAATCGGATTTTCGACTTCGACATCCCCGCACTTGATTTGACCTCTTTCGAGTGGACCTACGTGCTTCCGTATGCACGAATCAACTTCCCTTTTATCCTGCCCTCCATTTGTCTTAAAGATATGGGCAAAACAAAGTTGATTCGTGAGGCCACTTGTGAAGGTCATATCTCGTGCCGCTTGCGAGTATTGACGATAAGGAAACGTGGGATGTATTCACAATACTCCCGACGTAATTTAGGAAGCTTCATATGCCTTGCGTTTCTACACATGCGCGCTAGTGTAATGGATCATGGTCAAGAGGGTAGAGTTTGCGTTATAACTCTATGACCATGATATTGCGTGCGTTAAGATAACTTTCGAGTGTAGCGCGCAAGTGTTGGTGTTGCATAGGAACTCTCCTTGAGTTCCTATGAGCGATTGACACAAAGTTATGCCCTTGGAGGGGCATGACATATCGTGGTGGGAGCTACATTTTTGGGCAATATTTGGTATGTGCCATGTGTTGTGTTGCGTGCCCATTTGGCGGGCCCATTGCTCCAAGACAAGCCCGCCAATGGACCTCATATTGTGCAAGCCCCTTCTCCGTACTCCCTACGGTCAATTGCAAGCCTAACCTTCGTGAAGGGAAGCTTGTGTGGTGATCCCGAAGCGATGCGTTGGGAGCAAGGTGTGTATTTTACATTTTTCCATATTTTCATGTGCCCACTTGGGAAGCAGCGCTCGTAACCTTTCAAGGCGCCCCAAGTGGAGCACATACGTGGGATCGAAGGTCATTGGTGTCAAGTCATTGTGTATAGAAGGATTAAGTGATTGCACGATCCAAGCCAAGGATATTATAATATAATTATGCGCCTTTCAAGGCACTTTGGTTTGTCTTTGTGCCAATTTTGCCATTTTTGGCCCGTCATGATGTCAAGTGGCGACCGTGTATTTCAACGTTGCGCTCAATTGACATCATGACCCAAGTATGATATGAGGGTACATACTTCGGTGCCCAACATATCTTGGACCCGGCGAATAGCTCCTCTTAGGCTTGGCATACCGTGGCCGCCATGTTGGCGATTTGGGACTATCCCAAATCATGGGCTCACTTGGCGACCCTGCCATTCCCAATACCGGAGGAGCTGGGCGACGCCCCAAAGATATGTTGGACGCATATGACTTGACATCAATCCTATGGCACACTCCGGTCCAAGTCGGGCACGTGCCTCCTTTGCCCTAACCATGAGCGTGCGCAATTTTGGCCATTTTGAGCATTTTTCCACTTTTGTTGCCCGCCGTGCCCCATGTTCTAACCTTCGTGCACGCCGGACGCATGGACCAATGGACCATATATGGCATGGGTGTTATGGACAATGGTCCCCATGGTCCACACACCACGTGGGCGAAGCGGAGCCGCCTTCGTCAGGGCGCTAGGCCAAATTGAGTATGGGCAATTTTGCCATTTTTGCATTTGTGGACCCAATTGGGATCGTCACCACGCCGAGAGGCATAGAGATCTTTGAGAGCCAAGGGCATGGGAGTCTCCGTTGGACTCCCGGTGGATCACGTATGGAATGGCGGATCCGATCTCCAAGCCGGCGTGGAGATATACTATTGGGAGCACACCGAATTTTGGCTCATTTCAAGCAGCCAAAATGACCCAATTTTGGGACCCCAATTTCCCCCTTCCGTGTGGTCAATTGGCGGCCCCATTTCTCTAAGCCCATAGGGAGCCCGGACCTAAATCCAAGTTGTACACTCAGATATAAGTCCTAGGTCCTGCCTCCTACCCTGTGAGCCATTGGCCTCACCTTGGCCGAGCGAGCCGCGCGTGGGAATGACGCCAATTTTGGTGATTTTGGCATCATGACCCCACTTGACTCATCCGTGTTGCCCTGATGCCGGGACCCCAGAGGGAACCAGGTTGGGTGAGGGCTCCAGGGAGTTCGTACTCGAAGGGCATAGGGTCAGTTGCCTCGTCCCTACCTCTGGCGGGTCCGGACGAGGGGTCAATTTTGGAGTTTTTCAAGCTAATTCCAGTTTGGGCTGAAACAGCCCATTTTCAGCTACCAACTCCTGGGTGATAATGGCGGGGCCATATCTCTGGCTCAGAGTGGAGTTGGGACCTGCCATTAAGGGAGCATAGGGAGCCACTGTCGGTTGGCCTTGGAGCCCATTGGTTCCCAGGAACTCGCCTGTGGCTGTGCGGGACACCTCCCCCATTGGCAGGGTTTCAGGGTCCGGACTGAGCAGGGCATGGGTTGTGTTTGAGCCCCCGCCCCCATCAGCCACTGAGAGGGTCGGACCTGGGATTGGGATATGAGTCGGGACTGAGTGTCTATTGTCCCTGGATGCCCTGACCCCAGTCCAGTCTTAACCCCATGTGTACATATCCTGATGTGTTGCTGTACATACTTTCGTTCCCTCTTTGCAGAGTGGCAAGGATTCTGAAACGCTTTGTCACATGACACAGGCGTATTGATGCCCTTGTGAGCGTAGTGCCTTGCCTGCCTGCTCACCTGTGCGTGTCACCGCAGCGTCCCGTGGCCGGCCCCCCACGGGAACGCGTCAAAAGCGTTTCACCGCCGCGGGGTTACCCAACCCTCGCGTGCCACTCGGGGCCACCAACCCCGAGCAGCGCGTCGCAGCAGCGCGGCGCAGCTCGCAGCTCGCAGCGCAGCGCAGCGTCCCGCAGCGCAGCGCAGCGGCTCGCAGCGCCACTCAGCGACAGCGCCGAGTTCGTCACGGAGCCCGCAGCGCCGTCCAGTGCTTCGCCCTGACCGCGCAGCGCCCGTGGAAGAGGTGCACAGACCAGGACTCCTGCATCAGCCCCATCGGCCGACCCGGAGTCCCAACGGCCGACCAGCAAGGCCGCGTCAACCACCTCCACAACCACCGGCTGACCAGCACCAGCCGCACTTCCAATCCAGTGCTGCAGCACCCTCCTCAACAACCACAACCAGTTCGTTGAGTTGAACGAGTGCACATCAAGGACTTCAAGATCATCTACGCCCCCGCTGCCATGGTGAATTGGCAGGAAGCGGGCAGGACGTGGCCGCGGCCCCACCCCCATGCAGCACGCCTGCTGCATGGGTTGGTTTGGGACCAGCATTACCGCCACAGCAACCCCCAGTGCGAAGGGGGCATGCCCAGGAGCTTCGAGCTCCGCACGGACATCGCCCCCGACCGCCTGCAGGCCGTGGAGGACTGGCTGCGGGCGGAGGGGTACGAGTACCGCCACCAGCAGAGGCGCTGGAGGGCGTGGACCCGGCCGGACAGGCCCGGGGAAGGGCTGCGCCCCGACGGGATTGAGGAGGACGAGGACCCCAACGCCTACCCGTCGGGCGCCTCGATCAACGTCTCCCTGTGGGACGTGATCGAGAGGAAGTTCCCCGAACCGGGGAGCGAGCGCAGGCTGCAGGGCAGCAGCAGCGCGTCTCCGGCGACGGAGAAGCGGTCCGCCGGGGACAAGAAGAGGGACCGGAGGTGGCGGGAGTACCAGGAGTCCCTGGCTGCCGAAGCCGCCCAAGGCGCCAAGGGCGGAACCCCAGCCCCCAGTCCCCAACGGCCCAATGGTGGACACCACCCCGGCTCCACCACCCTTGGCGACTACATCCAAGTCGCCAAGCAGACCCAGGCCAAGCCCCGTTCGCTGCTCCTGAAGGCCCGGCAGGCCTCAGCAGGCCCCAGCAGCGACATCGAGTCGGCCCACCGCGGGAGGACGCCGGCCGACCAGGCCAGCTCCAGCAGCAGCGTCGCTCCCGAAAGGGACGTGGCGCGCGCCTGTGAGCGCGCCTGTGGGGTGCCCTGCAACCGTCGGGTTGCCCGGCAACGGGCCAAGCAGTACAGCGCTGCTGTGGAGGGCGCCGCCGGCATCGCCCAGGAGGAAGCTGCGCAGTGGGCACATGGCATGGCCATCCACACCCAGACCGTGGCGGCCATCGCGGCTGGTCTCACGGCCGTAGCCGCCCACAGCGCAGCAACTGCCCAGGTCAACGGTGAGTTGGCGGCAGCCGACGAGGAAGCCCGCCTGACGCAGGAGGCCATTGCCTGCAAGGAGGCCGAGGTGAAGGCGCTGGGGGAGGCGCTTGCCCAAGAGAGGGCAAAGAAGGAGGCGGAGGAAAGGGCCCATGCCGCAGCGACGGCTAAGGCCCAGGAGGACGCCGCCAGGAAGGAAGCCATCGAAGCCGCGCGACGGAAGGTCGCTGAGGAGAAGGCCAAGACGGAGGCGGAGCTGGCGGCGTTGGAGGCGCAGAAGGCGCAGCTGCTGCAGGCCCGGGAAGCCGAGGCGGCTCGTGCTCGGGAAGAGGCCGAAGCGCGAGCTGCCGCAGCCACCGCCGCCGCAATGGAGGAGGCAGAGGCCAAACTCCGCCACGAGACTCCCCCGGGAGGATCGCGAGTGGAGACCCTTCGAAGGCTTTTCGAAGGGGACGCCTCCTCCAGGATGAAGCTGGATGAGGCGGACACGGGCAGCAGTGGGAGCGGTAGCACCACCGCCCGTCGACGGAGGAGGGGCAAGGGGAAGACCCCCGAGAGGCCGCGGAGGCCAGCGGGTGGGCACCCCCACGACAGTGACCCCTTCTTCACCGCCAGTGACGGGGATGAACGAGGCCGTCGACATCGCCAAGTGGTGGCTTGGACGGGCGAAGGTGGCGGAGACGTCCCCATGGAAGGTGAGGATGAGGATCCCCCTCCTCCCTACCGGAGCTCCGAGTCCTCCGTGACCGAGACGCCCAGGTGGGGCGACATGGACGAAGATGACGACATGGAGTTCGGCATCACGCGCCCATCCTCGGACCCACCGAGGCGACCGGGCGGAGACCCACCGGGACCCCCTGGCGGAGGACCTTCAGGACCCCCTGGAGGACGCCCACCAGGTGGACCCCCTGGAGGCGGACCACCGGGCGGGGGAGGACCCCCTGGACCGGGCGGACCCGGCGGAGGCCCTCCTGGAGGACCCCCTGGGGACCCCGACGACCCACCGGGGAACGGCGACCCGGATGCCACCTGGTGGTGGATTGTCTACCTCCGCAGGAGAGTCCAGTTGCTCGAGCTGGAGGTAGACACGGGCAAGAGCGAGATGGCTCGCATCTCCACGGTCGCCGCGCGCGCGCAGAAGGACCTGGACATCGCCAGAGCCGAGACCAAGTCGCTGACCAACGTCGTCAGCGGCCTGCAGGAGAGGCTGGATGCGCTGGAAGCCCGTGGGAGAGTCAGCAGCGACCACCCACCCCTGGAGTCAGGCTCGTCGGACGACGACTGGGGACCCGGACCAGGTCCAGGCAGACCCCACGCCCCCGGCGGAGCCCCCAGGAGTCGCCCCAGCGCCAGTGCCCCCTCTCTCTCCGCCCCCTCTCACCACAGCGCGGGCCGCCGCAACGAACGCGTGCCGCCCGGCAGTGGCAGTGAGGAATGGCGCGATGAGTGGCTCAGCGCGGACTACCACAACCGCCGTGCCCCACCGCGGACGCCCGTACGCCCCCGACGCCCGCCACCAGCCCCGGCGCCAATCCCCAGGGCTGGAGGACGTTATGGTGGACTCAGGGATGAGGTCCCCAGAGGAGACGTGGATTGGGATGTCGGCGAAGGTGAGGACCTGGACCTGGACCTGGACCTGGAGGAGTTCGACATCAGCCCGCCGCGTGGTGTACGACGGGAGGCCGCTGAACGCAGCCGCCGGCGCCGTAATGAGGATGCGTACATGGATGCAGTACGGCGTGAACATTTCGGTTCAGCGTACGTGGAGGAACCGCGGCGTAGCCACAGGGATTCCATGGAGGAGATGGACGTGGCGGCCGTGGGAGTCCGTGGGCGAGGCCGATGGGAACCTCGGTCGACCTCGCGGCCGGCGTTCATGGTCTCTAAGGCCGCGGACGCCGCCGTGTGGGAAGACTTGAAGGACATCAAGCCCCCCATGTACGACGGCAACCCCCTCAACCTCGACCGCTTCTTGGAGAAGCTGGACGATTGGGGGCTGGCCGTCACTGAAGACCAACCTCCCGCGGATGCGGAGAGATATGTCTTCAAACAGTTCAGGTACCGCCTGCCGGAAGTGCTCGGCGAGCTATACTTCGTGGCGACCAAGGAGGGGAAAATCAAGACCCTCAAGGACGCCAAGAAGTGGCTCAACGAGCAGGAGCGGGTGGACGCTCCGCAGGTGGCTGCCAAGCGCTGGAAGTCCATCAAGCTTGAGCATGATGGACGGGAGATCCGCCTACGGGAATGGCGTGACTTCCGAGGGAAATACACCCTCTTCCGCCGCAACGTGGAGGATTGGAACGAGGGTGACGAGCAGGCTCGCCTGCTCTCCATGCTACCGGAAGCATGGATCAAGAGGGTCACCAAGGAGGAATCCAAGAGGGCCAAGTCCAACCACACGGTCAAGATGATGCTCCCCAAGGAGTATCATACGAACGTGGTGAGTTGGGCGAAGAAGAACGTGGCCCGGGATGTCAAACGGCACTCCCTGCGGAACGCTCTTCTCATCACCGTCTCGGGCGATCGCGAGAAGACCGCGATTTGGCGCCTTGACGACTGTGAGTTGAGCGGCCAGACCATCCGTCTGCAGCCCATCCCGGCGCGGATGAGCTGCGACGAGATCCTGGAGTGGGTTGGCGAGGAAGTACTCAAGGAGTACCGAAACCTCCACCACACCCGCGGGTTGAGGCCCGGCGACCGCGACGTCAACTACGTTGGCGAGGGGCCTGGCGGGGAATCTGCCATGGACCCAGCGGGAGCCGGCGGCGATGAGACTCTCGTCGACGATGACGACGACGATGAGCCAGCCGAAATGGCCGTGTGTGCCTTCGTGGCCAAGAACCTGAGCGCGGGGACCAAGCCAGCAAACTGGAAGCCCCTGCAGCCAGGTTGGAAGAAGCAGGAGAAGAGGGACCCTCGCCGTATTGGCGACCCTCCGCTGTCCTTTGGGGAGTTCGTACGAGCTCACCCGCAGGGCTGTTTCGTGTGTTATGGGAGGAAGAAAGGCTTCAACCATGACCACCGAACATGCCCCGTCCACAAGGCCGACACGGAGGCTTACAAGAAGGCGCACGGGTCGAAGAAGCGTGCGCCCGCGGGTATCCGGGAAACCAAGATGGAGGTGGACAAGGACGAGCTGGCCAAGCTGATGTCGTCGGTGGGGACCGAGTTGGCCAAGGAGATCCAGGAGATCAAGCGGAACTGGGTCCCCAGGTCGGACAACAAGAACAAGGAGAACAACCAGAATGACCAGAACAAGGACAAGGACAAGAAGGGTAAAGGAGGAGGTAAAGGGGGAAGAAAGAAGGGCGTCAACGACGTTGAGGCCGAGGAGCACACCCCCTCTTCCACAACCGACGCCCCCTAGCGGAGCCCCTGCAGCCAAGGGCCCCAGCTAGGGCGGTCGCAGGATGGTGACGTGGGAAGCGCCGAACCATCCCTGTCGGGAGTCGGTAAACGCAAGGGGACCGCCGCGGGCGGAAGGCCCGGTCTGGCGCCCAGTCGCGGAGGCGGGGTGAGGGCAAGTGAAGGCACGAACCCTTGCACCCGTCCGTCCTTCGCGACCAAGAACGCGTTTGATGTACTACAGGATCTATCCGAGAGTATCGGAGGATCACCCGGACCGCAGCTGGATGCTGCAGATGGGCAGCCTGAGCCCATTGTCCACGACCTGCACCAGTCGCTTGTGGAGCTTCTGGAACGGCCGGAGATCCTGAGTTTGCACGCCGTGCGCCGTGTCGGTCGCGAGCGGCAGTTGCATCTTAAGGTCCGTGCCTTATGCGGGGAAGTGGAAAAGGTTTTCGACGTGTTGGTCGACACGGGAGCTCAAGTCAGCTTGGTCAAGGCTGGCCTGCTTCCGCCAGAGTGTCTTACCGACAGTCGGAAGCCTGTCAGGCTGAAGGTGGCGAACGGCCAGTACATGGTGGGAGGCACGAAGGAAGCGGCCATTGGGCTGCAGTTCGTGAACCATCGTGAGCTGAGCCGCCCAGACCTCGGCAAGGAAATCCTCCTGCACGGTAGCTTCTACGAGGCCGAGATGGACTGGGATATGATCGTCGGGTACGACTTCATGATGGAGACGGACTCCGGCGTCCTCCCGGCCCAGGCTTCCATGACCCTGTACCAGGACGACCAACTCTCGTGGCTTTCGTCACCTGAGCACCATGTGGAATGCCAATGGATCCACCCCGAACGCAATCAGCTCGAAGTGGCCGCGCTGGACACTGAGCCAACTGGTCCTGCAAACCAGGAGTACGGCGTAAGGCCGGAAGTGGCAAGCCGAGTGGTCGCGGACCTGGGAGCATCGGATCTGGCCCTGGATGCGTTCTCTTCAGGAACCTCCGCCCATCTGCGGGTATGTGAGAAGTACTGGAGCGCCCAGGACTCCGCGTGGAAGAAGCACTGGGGTCCGCATCAGGGATTGATGTGGATCCATTGCCCCCGTTGGGACATTCCAAGAGCGATAGCGAAGATTCGCAAGGACCGCTCCAAGGCAGTGCTGGTTGTTCCTATGGGATGCACCGAGGAGGAAAGTACCCGACATTGGGTAGCCTCATTGACCAACATGACCTTGAACAAGGTCGTCCTACCGGCTGGAGAGAGTGTCTATCAGGACGCTAAGGGACAGCCCATGCCACCCCAGAGATGGCCAACGGAATTCCACTATGTGGATGGGGGCCTTGATCAGGCCGACGCCACGGACTTCGTCTGTGTCAACCGCATCATAGCAGAGCCCTGGCGGCAATGCTTTGCGGTTCCCCCTGTTGACATCGAAGAATCGGACTCCGAAGACCCCCTCACTGAAGAGGAGTGGGATCTGGTTCAGGGGTATATGGATCAGCCCTTTCACGACTGGGGAAACCAGCGTGAGGGCAAGGGCCAGGACAAAGCCTGGTGGGAAGTGGACTCAATCGTCTCCGGTTCCTATGACGGGAATACCTTCGTACAGAGGGTGCTGGATCACATGTCCAGCTAAGACGAGCCGCCTGGCGGTAACCCACCCACCTACGGCGATCTGTTCCGAGGCAAGACCAGGGATGGCCCTTTGGGCCACCTGGGAAGACCACCTGAGCCGAAAGCGAGCGGGGTCGCTACCCCTCAAGTAAGCTCCGTGGTTCAAGTGCCCGGAAAGGCCAAGGCGGAGTCCGATGACTGCCCCAAGATCCAGGCGTTGAGGGCCAGGCTGAAGCAGAAGTATGGCGAGACCTTCTTCAGCGGTAAACCTGTGTTTCCTCCACCGGTGCGTGGACCGTATGGCGAGGCCAAGATACGACTGAAGCAGGACCCCCGTGTGTATCGGCACCGGGAGTTTGCCCTGAGGGGCGAGAGGAAAGAGGCCATGGAGAAGATCCTCCGTGACTTCATCCAGAGAGGCTGGCTCGAGCCGTGCCACTCCGAATGGGCCTCTCCTTGCTTCGTCGTCCCCAAGAAGGTTGCCGGTGAGTGGCGGCTCGTGGTCGACTACCGCGGCCTGAACGCCCAAACGCAGCACGACAGCTATACGCTGCCCCTCATTGAGGACATGCTGCAAAAGCAACACCGGCGGAGGATCTTCACGGTGATTGACCTGAAACACGGTTATCATCAGATGCCTCTCGCCGAAGAGTCCCGTGCCTGCACAGCCATGAGCACCCCACTTGGACCTCTCCAGTGGAAGGTGATGCCTATGGGCGTTACCAACGGCAATGCGGCTTTTCAGCGGATGCTGGAGAACCTGCTTGAGCCGGTGCGCGACTGTGCGGACCCCTTCGTGGACGACGTGATCATCGCGTCCGGGGACCCCAGCATGAGCTACGAGGAGCTCCTGGAGGCACACGAGAAGGACGTCACTCGAGTGCTGGACCTTCTGGTTCGGCACAAACTCACGGGCAGCAGCGACAAGGCCACCATTGCGGTAAGCGAGGTGGTCTTCGCTGGCCACGTAGTTGGGAACGGGCAGCGAAAGCCCATACCTGGCAAGGTGGCTGCGATTGAGCACTGGGAAAAGCCCAAAACGGTCTCTGAGCTACGGGCGTACTTGGGGTTCTGCAATTACTACTCGGGGTATATCAAAATGTATGCCGAGTATGCAGCCCCCATGACGACCATGCTCAAGGGCAACCGAGAGGAGACCAAGAAGGGGTCCAAGAAGGCTCTGGTCTGGACTGAAGAGTCTGACCGTGCCTTTGAGGGGATGAAGCAGGCGCTGCTATCCGCAGTGGGTCTGCACGTCGTGGATCCCGACCGAGGGTTCGTCCTGCGCACCGACGCTTCCGACTACGCCATTGGCGCTGTGTTGGAGCAAGTGCTTGACGATGGGAGGCACGTGCCCGTGGCCTTCTGGAGCCGAGTCCTGGCGGAAGGCCAGAGACGGACGTGGACGCCCCGTGAAAAGGAGGCGTATGCCATCGTCATGGCTCTCAGGAAATGGGCTGGGTACATAGCCCTCCATCCCGTCACCGTCTGCACCGACCATCAGAGTCTGCAGTCGTGGCACAAGGAGCACGTGGACACCCCCTCAGGTCCCGCCTCCCGACGGGCAAGATGGCACGAGACCTTGGCCAAGTTCGACCTTACGGTTGTTTATATTCCTGGAAAGGATAACACCGTGGCGGACTGTCTCAGTAGGTGGGCCTATCCCGCCAGCAAGGGCATGCAGGATATCTCTGCCCATGGCGATGAGGCTGAGACCGCTGAAGCCAAGAGGATCATTGAAATGGAGCGCCTGATGGAGGAGGAGGGTGCCAAATGCTTCGTCGTCATGGCCGCAGATGCCCCCCTCGCTTCGAGGGTGAGCAAAACGGTCAGTGTACTCGCCCCTGTGGGTGCCGCGGGCGGAAGGCCCGGTCCGGCACCCCCTGTGGGAGTGGAGTCCGACAAGCACCTCTTCCCAGAGTCTTGCCTCCAGGACGACTGGACCGACGATTACGCCAAGTCTGAGGCCTTTGCGGCCGAATATAGGGCTGTGACCGACCCTGATGACGGGCAGAAGTGGCCAAAGGGGCTGACTGAGGAAGATGGCAAGCTCTACCGGAATGGTAAGCTGCTAGTCCCAGAGTCCCGGGTGCTCGAGCTGTGTGAAGCTTGGCACCACCACATGCTGCACCCAGGGGTCAAGAAGCAAGCTCTTGACATGCAGCGTCGGTTCGAGATCGACCATATCGTTCTCTACACCGCCATCAAGAAGGTCAGGAAGGGTTGCTCGGTCTGTCAGGCCTGCAATCCCGACAACCGGAACGTCAAGGGGGAACCCCAATGGACCCCGGTTCCTGACCAGCCCATGGAGAGCGTGGCCATGGATGTCTTCTCCATGCCCGAAGTGCACATTGGCAAAGAGACCTTTGACTGTGTGGTTCTCTGTGTGGACCGCCACAGCGGCTACGTTGTAGCCGTTCCGGCACGCAAAAAGGGGTTGCTTGCCAAGGAAGTGGCAGTCATGATGATTCGTCATTGGCTGACCGTCTTTGACATCCCCCGCACCATTTGCAGTGACCGAGGGCCCCAGTTTACTGGTGGCTGGTTCAAGGCTATGTGTTCCCTCATGGGAATACGACATGCCAAGAGCGTTGCCTATCTCAGCCGGTCTAACGGCCGTGCTGAAGTGGCTGGACGGCAGCTGTTCGAGAAGCTGCGCAAGATCCACATCACCAATCCACGGCGGAACTGGTTCGAGGAGATGTGGCCTGCTCTGAAGGCCCATCATGACACCCCCACTCCGGGCGGTTTGTCCCCTCACCAGATTCTGTTTGGCAGGGACCCCCTGGGTAGGGGACTTCCCTTGTCTGGTGATGGCATGGCTATGGATGCCAAGGAGTTCTTCGCGCGGCAAGAGCAAACGGCGCGGGACATCCGCCAGCAGCTTGAGAAGGAGCATGCTGAGCGTCAGAAGTCCGCCCCGAGCTCGACAGCGCAGAAGTTCAGGGTGGGAGACCCGGTGTGGGTGATCAGACCCCGCCCCATGGGCACCCACCGCACCAAGACCTGGTTCACACCCGGCGAGGTGGTCCGCAGGATTGGTGAGGACACCTACCGCATCAAGGTGGGTCACGGACAGTTCCGGGAGCGCCACGAGAGTCAACTCCGCGCGCGGGAACCCGACCTCCGTGGCCGTCATGTGTCCCTGGACTACGCCAAACATGAGGCCGATTCGGACGACGACTATGCTGAGCAGGACGACTATACTGTCGAGAAGATCCTGGCTCAGCGTCCGAAGGCCTCGGCACCCGGAGGTCTGGAGTTCAAGGTTCGTTGGCGAGGCTATGGGCCGTCCCACGACACCTGGGAACCCGTCTCCTCGTTTGTGCCGCGGGTCAATACTCCCTTCATGGAGTACATCCGCAAGCACAAGACCAAGATCCACGTTTCGGACTTGGCAGCACTCACCCGGGCGATTGCAGCCAGGGGTGCCTGATCAGCGCCCTGAGCTCTCCCCTGATGTGCCTTGAGGCGCTTGTGAGGCCGACGAACCGTCCCTTACTTGCTTGCTCTCTTCCATCTTTCGGTGACAGAGTGGCCATATACCCCCCCCTGCTGAATCCAGAGGAGGATGGCCCCTCTTTTCTTCCATTCGTCACTCCCCCCCCTGCTGAATCCTTGGGAAACCAGGTAGGGCGACTGACCTTCATATTTTTGAGCTCTTGGGGCCTTGAAGCCCATACGACGTTGCGCAACGGATGCCGCTGTCATCGGCATTGCGATTTTTTTGGTGTGTGGTCTGGTTCCATGGCATTTGCGGAATCCAGACCAGTCGACGTGTGTCTCGAGACTATATATGCCTGAACTCAGGCGTTATCCTGTCCATCCTCCTGCATTTGCCTTATCCTGACCGTGGCGTGGTTTGGCACTCTGTTCTGAGTGTGTTTACACGCCTATTTACCCAAATTGTTGGTTGCTTTTCTGCCCTCCAGGATATGTGCATCTGTATGTTAAGTGTCATCAGCCCATCACTGAGGGATGGACTGTTTTTCACCACGAATCGGGATACAGAGGCGCCTTGAGTCGCCGTGTACATATCCTTACAGCCTGGTCCAGCCTGGACCAGTACTTGATTACAGATTCTACTGTTTGAGTGCCCGTGATACCGTGTTGCCCTATTCGCTGTGATGTGTGGAGATCCTGATGGCGCCAGGCGGGAAGCCCAGTTGCCTGACTACACTCCCAGCGGTCCGCCACTGTCAGTCCCAGTGTGAGCCTACCGATTTGCAGACGCACTTGCATTCGGATGGCGGCCTCCGGTGCTCCTGACCTCGGTCAGTCTGCCTGGGAAACTGGTGGTTTGAGGAGTCGACGCCTCCGCCCACACTGCATGAGGACTCCCTCATGTATGGCCACGCTTCGTGGTAGTAGGGCGAGGGAAAAGACGGCCTTGATGCCCGATCCCTTCAGGAGGAGTTCCCTTACGATTTGGGGTTCGTAAGGAGTTCGACTATGGCACTCTGGACTCGCGTCGTATGGATATGGACATGGTGCGCCCGAGGAAGGACCCGTGGGGACTCTCCCCAGTCGGCGGGCCTTGGGAAGCTTGGGGTAGCCTGATGGATCTTTGTGGTCGCTCTCGACTTGTGGGGCCACCTCGGCCGTCGTGTGACGCCTATGTTGGCCGTGTATGCCACTGCCACTGTGGTGGTGACCGTAGCAGCCGGCACCCGGTGCGCCTGGTATGGGTTAACGGGTCCTTTGGATGCCGAACAATCGCCGCCAGGACCCGGGACTTGATACTTGATACTATACAAGTGCTACGAGCTGTTACAGCAGCATACCTATCCCACTGTGGGATACCTATCTTACTGTGACTTACTGAAGTGAGGATGTGACACCCCCCCCCCCCCTTTCAGGAAGTGGTCCTGGGTACCCGCTGCCATGCGTGGGTGTTATCGAGCCCCCCCAGGGTTTGCTCTAAGGAGGGGGGTGAAGCGGTACCCAGAACCCCAGGGCCAGGTTACGGCATACAACCGGTCTCCGGTCCACTAACCCCATGCACGGCGTGTTCCGTGCCGTGAAGCCCCGCATCGGCATCCGATGCACCGCCAGCGGAGATTTGTGTATCAGAACATCAGGAATCAACAGGGTTTTATTTTCATATTGTTTCCGTCAATTTTTATGCTTCCGTTCCGATACTCACTGTTTTGACTGCTGGCGGTTGGTTCGCGACTTTACCGTAACCGCCAGTTTAACTGTTTATAATGGAAATTTTAACGTTATCCGTCACGAAGGTTCCAAAGTCGCCAGGAACTGCATGGATGCTTCCGCAATTTTCATAATTAATACTCGCAACCTTAATCCGAATTTTTCAGGATGTCGAAATCGGATTTTCGACTTCGACATCCCCGCACTTGATTTGACCTCTTTCGAGTGGACCTACGTGCTTCCGTATGCACGAATCAACTTCCCTTTTATCCTGCCCTCCATTTGTCTTAAAGATATGGGCAAAACAAAGTTGATTCGTGAGGCCACTTGTGAAGGTCATATCTCGTGCCGCTTGCGAGTATTGACGATAAGAAAACGTGGGATGTATTCACAATACTCCCGACGTAATTTAGGAAGCTTCATATGCCTTGCGTTTCTACACATGCGCGCTAGTGTAATGGATCATGGTCAAGAGGGTAGAGTTTGCGTTATAACTCTATGACCATGATATTGCGTGCGTTAAGATAACTTTCGAGTGTAGCGCGCAAGTGTTGGTGTTGCATAGGAACTCTCCTTGAGTTCCTATGAGCGATTGACACAAAGTTATGCCCTTGGAGGGGCATGACATATCGTGGTGGGAGCTACATTTTTGGGCAATATTTGGTATGTGCCATGTGTTGTGTTGCGTGCCCATTTGGCGGGCCCATTGCTCCAAGACAAGCCCGCCAATGGACCTTATATTGTGCAAGCCCCTTCTCCGTACTCCCTACGGTCAATTGCAAGCCTAACCTTCGTGAAGGGAAGCTTGTGTGGTGATCCCGAAGCGATGCGTTGGGAGCAAGGTGTGTATTTTACATTTTTCCATATTTTCATGTGCCCACTTGGGAAGCAGCGCTCGTAACCTTTCAAGGCGCCCCAAGTGGAGCACATACGTGGGATCGAAGGTCATTGGTGTCAAGTCATTGTGTATAGAAGGATTAAGTGATTGCACGATCCAAGCCAAGGATATTATAATATAATTATGCGCCTTTCAAGGCACTTTGGTTTGTCTTTGTGCCAATTTTGCCATTTTTGGCCCGTCATGATGTCAAGTGGCGACCGTGTATTTCAACGTTGCGCTCAATTGACATCATGACCCAAGTATGATATGAGGGTACATACTTCGGTGCCCAACATATCTTGGACCCGGCGAATAGCTCCTCTTAGGCTTGGCATACCGTGGCCGCCATGTTGGCGATTTGGGACTATCCCAAATCATGGGCTCACTTGGCGACCCTGCCATTCCCAATACCGGAGGAGCTGGGCGACGCCCCAAAGATATGTTGGACGCATATGACTTGACATCAATCCTATGGCACACTCCGGTCCAAGTCGGGCACGTGCCTCCTTTGCCCTAACCATGAGCGTGCGCAATTTTGGCCATTTTGAGCATTTTTCCACTTTTGTTGCCCGCCGTGCCCCATGTTCTAACCTTCGTGCACGCCGGACGCATGGACCAATGGACCATATATGACATGGGTGTTATGGACAATGGTCCCCATGGTCCACACACCACGTGGGCGAAGCGGAGCCGCCTTCGTCAGGGCGCTAGGCCAAATTGAGTATGGGCAATTTTGCCATTTTTGCATTTGTGGACCCAATTGGGATCGTCACCACGCCGAGAGGCATGGAGATCTTTGAGAGCCAAGGGCATGGGAGTCTCCGTTGGACTCCCGGTGGATCACGTATGGAATGGCGGATCCGATCTCCAAGCCGGCGTGGAGATATACTATTGGGAGCACACAGAATTTTGGCTCATTTCAAGCAGCCAAAATGACCCAATTTTGGGACCCCAATTTCCCCCTTCCGTGTGGTCAATTGGCGGCCCCATTTCTCTAAGCCCATAGGGAGCCCGGACCTAAATCCAAGTTGTACACTCAGATATAAGTCCTAGGTCCTGCCTCCTACCCTGTGAGCCATTGGCCTCACCTTGGCCGAGCGAGCCGCGCGTGGGAATGACGCCAATTTTGGTGATTTTGGCATCATGACCCCACTTGACTCATCCGTGTTGCCCTGATGCCGGGACCCCAGAGGGAACCAGGTTGGGTGAGGGCTCCAATGAGTTCGTACTCGAAGGGCATAGGGTCAGTTGCCTCGTCCCTACCTCTGGCGGGTCCGGACGAGGGGTCAATTTTGGAGTTTTTCAAGCTAATTCCAGTTTGGGCTGAAACAGCCCATTTTCAGCTACCAACTCCTGGGTGATAATGGCGGGGCCATATCTCTGGCTCAGAGTGGAGTTGGGACCTGCCATTAAGGGAGCATAGGGAGCCACTGTCGGTTGGCCTTGGAGCCCATTGGTTCCCAGGAACTCGCCTGTGGCTGTGCGGGACACCTCCCCCATTGGCAGGGTTTCAGGGTCCGGACTGAGCAGGGCATGGGTTGTGTTTGAGCCCCCGCCCCCATCAGCCACTGAGAGGGTCGGACCTGGGATTGGGATATGAGTCGGGACTGAGTGTCTATTGTCCCTGGATGCCCTGACCCCAGTCCAGTCTTAACCCCATGTGTACATATCCTGATGTGTTGCTGTACATACTTTCGTTCCCTCTTTGCAGAGTGGCAAGGATTCTGAAACGCTTTGTCACATGACACAGGCGTATTGATGCCCTTGTGAGCGTAGTGCCTTGCCTGCCTGCTCACCTGTGCGTGTCACCGCAGCGTCCCGTGGCCGGCCCCCCACGGGAACGCGTCAGCAGCACATAAAGCGAACTCCAAATTTTTTACCCATATCTCTACAATGCAGGTTTTTCATCAACCGAGTATCCATCGATTAAACTTCTATCTACTTTGACCACTTGCCTAGATTTAACTTTTTCAAGCATATTCAAATCAACCTCCTGTCCTTCAGGACCTGTCCTGGGCCTACCCTGGTAGCTCAGTGGCCTCATGAAAGCCACCACAGACTTATTTTTCCACTCCAACACATATTTTTCTGTACCATAGATACACTCCCACACACACCACAAGGCAACCAAAGCCCATCAACTACACTCAGGTTCCTTTAGGTAACTCTGTGGCACCTTTGGTGCCCCGGGAAGCCCCTTCAGGATGGAAGGCTTGTAGATACCTTGGTGTTCTTAGTGCTCCAAACTCCTGAACTCGCGCTGATAAATTTGTGACGTCTTAAAAAAGGGAAGACCGGTCTCCGGTCCACTAACCCCATGTACAGAAGGCGCCCGTTGGAGCCCGGTGCGAGCCCGGCGGGAGCGTGTTCCGTGCCGTAAAGCCCCGCATGGGCAACCGATGCACCGCCAGCGGAGATTTATGTATCAGAATATCAGGAATCAACAGGGTTTTATTTTCATATTGTTTCCGTCAATTTTTATGCTTCCGTTCTGATGTTCACTGTTTTGACAGCTGGCGGTTAGCTCGCGACTTTAGCGTCACCGCCAGTTTAACTGTTATATACAGATATTTTAGCGCAAATTGTGACGAAGACTCTAAAGTCTTCAGGAATTGCATTGATGCATCCGCAATTTTCACATTCTACACTCGCAACCTTAATCCGAATTTTTCAGGATGTCGAAATCGGATTTTCGACTTCGACATCCCCGCACTTGATTTGACCTCTTTCGAGTGGACCTATGTGCTTCCCTATGCACGAATCAACTTTCCTTTTGTCTTGCCCTCCATTTGTCTTAGAGATATGGGCAAAACAAAGTTGATTAGTGAGGCCACTTGTGAGGGTCATATCTTGTGCCGCTTGCGAGGAATGACAATAAAGAAACGTGGGATGTATTCACAATACTCCTGACGTAATTTAGGAAGCATTATACGCCTTGTGTCTCCACGCGTGCGCGCTAGAGTAATGGATCATGGTCAAGAGGGTAGAGTTTGCGTTATAACTCTATGGCCATGATATTGCGTGCGTTAAGATAACTTTCGAGTGTAGCGCGCGAGTGTTGGTGTTGCATTGGAACTTTCCTTGAGTTCCTATGAGCGATTGACACAAAGTTATGCCCTTGGAGGGGCATGACATATCGTGGGGGGAGCCACCTTTTTGGGCAATATGTGGTATGTGCCATGTGTTGTGTTGCGTGCCCATTTGGCGGGTCCATTGCTCCAAGCCAAACCCGCCAATGGACCTCATATTGCGCAAGCCCCTTCTCTATACTCCCCACGATCAATTGCAAGCCTAACCTTCGTGGAGGGAAGCTTGTGTGGCAATCCCGAAGCGATGCGTTGGGAGCAAGGTGTGTGTTTTGCAATTTTCCATATTTTCATGTGCCCACTTGGGAAGTAGCGCTCGTAACCTTTCAAAGCGCCCCAAGTGGAGCACATATGTGGAATCGAAGGTCATTGGTGTCAAGTCATTGTGTTTAGAAGGATTGGTCAATTACTCAATCCGAGCCGAAGATATTATAATATAATTGTGCACCTTTCAAGGCACTTTTGTGTGTCTTTTCGCCAATTTTGCCGTTTTTGGCCCGTCATGATGTCAAGTGGCGACCGTGTATCCCAACGTTGCACTCAATTGACATCATGACCCAAGTATGATATGAGGGTACATACTTAGGTGCCCAACATATCTTGGACCCGGCGAATAACTCCTCTTGGGCTTGGTATACCGTGGCCGCCATGTTGGCGATTTGGGACTGACCCAAATCATGGGCTCACTTGGCGACCCTGCCATTCCCAAAACCGGAGGAGTTGGGCGACGCCCAAAAGATATGTTGGACACATATGACTTGATACCAATCCTATGGCACACTCCGGTCCAAGTCGGGCATGTGCCTCATTTGCCCCAACCATGAGTGTGCGCATTTTCGGCCATTTTGAGCCATTCTCCACATTTTGTGCCCGCCGTGCACCATGTTCAGCCCACACGTGCACGCCGGACGCATGGACCAATGGACCATATATGACATGGGTGTTATGCATATTGGTCCCCATGGTTCACACACCACGTGGGCGAAGCGGAGTAACCTTCGTTAAGGTGCTAGCCCAAAGTGAGTGTGGGCAACTTTGCCATTTTGGCATTTGTGGACCCAATTGGGATCGTCATCACGCCACGTGGCATGGAGATCTTTAAGGGCCAAGGGCATGGGAGTCTCTGTTGGACTCCCGGTGAATCGCGTATGGAATGGCGGATCCGATCTCCAAGCCGGCGTGGAGATATACTATTGGTAGCACCCCGAATTTTGGCTCATTTCGAGCAGCCAAAATGACCCCCTTTTGGGACCACAATTTCAACCCCCCGTGTGGTCAATTGGCGGTCCCATATCTCTATGCCCACAGGGAGCCTGGACCTAATTCTAAGTTGTACACTCAGATATAAGTCCTAGGTCCTGCCTCCTACCCTGTGAGCCATTGGCCTTGCCCTGGCCGGGCGAGCCGCGCGTGGGAATGACGGCAATTTTGGTGATTTTGGCATCATGACCCCACTTGACGAACCCGTGGTGCCCTGATGCCAGGACCTCAGAGGGAACCAGGTTGGGTGAGGGCTCCAGGGAGTTCGTACTTGAAGGGCATAGGGTCAGTTGCCTCGTCCCTACCTCTGGCGGGTCCGGACGAGGGGTCAATTTGGGAGATTTTTGAGCTAATATCAGTTTGGGCTGAAACAGCCCATTTTCAGCTACCAACTCCTGGGGGATATTGGCGGGGCCATATCTCTGACTCAGAGAGGAGTTAGGACCTGCCGTTAGGGGAGCATGGGGAGCCACTGTCGGTTGGCCTTGGAGCCCCATGGTTCCCAGGAAATCGCCTGTGGCTAGGCGGGACACCTCCCCTATTGGCAGGGTTTCAGGGTCCGGACTGAGCAGGGCATGGGTTGTGTTTGAGCCCCCGCCCCCACCAGCCACTGGGGGGTCAGACCTGGGATTGGGATACGAGTTGAAACTGAGTGTCTATTGTCCTGTGATGCCCTTACCCCAGTCCAGTCTTAACCCCATGTGTACATATCCTGATGTGTTGCTGTACATACTTTCGTTCCCTTGTTGCAGAGTGGCAAGGATCCTGAAACGCTTTGTCACATGACATGAGCGCATTGATGCCCCTGTGAGCGTAGTGCTTTGCCTGCCTGCTCACTTGCGCGTGTCCACCGCAGCGTCCCGTGGCCAGGCCCCCCACGGTAACGCGTCACCAGCTCTCCCCTGTAAGTTTGGTAAGACATGGTGGAAACTGTTTAAGCGTCGCACCAGTGACTTTGTTTCAAGACTTGCTCAAAATGTTGAATCGCAGCGTGCCTCTGCCCGTTTGAGCCCCCAGCAGTGGACAGAGTTTTTTAATAATCATTTAAAGCCAGGTTTAGAAAAAGTTGCCTATAACCCCTGCCATATCTGGAACGAGGATGAGTCAGGGTTTTTTCGACAGTTCACCACCGTGGGACAGCGTGTGTGGGTGAGGAAGGGGAGAACAACTGTGGCGCGACGCCGCGGCTGGCAGCGGCAGCACATCACCGCCATAGTTGCTGTCAATGCACAGGGCCAGGCCACAAAACCAGCCCTCCTATGGAACACAAAAAAAATAAGAGGTGACATGTTCCTCCGTGCAAATTGCCCAGTGACACTGAAAGGAACGCCTGATGGGTGGTCCTCTCAAGTGGTCTTCCTGGAGTGGGTGGAAACAGTACTCGTGAAAAAAACACAACCACTCAGCAACCCTCAGAAATGCATTTTGTTACTGGTGGATGGCAGCAAAACGCACCTCACACTGCAGGGTCTGCAAAAAACGAAGTCCTGGGGTGTAGAGGTGGTTGTGTTCCCCCCCCATCTGACAGATGTCATCCAGCCACTCGACAAAGCCGTTTTCAGGGCACTGATGGCCTCGTTTCGCAAAAAGGAAGAACACTGGAAAAGGAAAAACCATCACAGAGCCCCGTCCCCTGCAGACTTTGTGGAACTGTGGACAGATGCATATGTTGATGCAGTCACACCACGAAATGTTCTGTAAGGCTTTAGGTCCTGTGGCATCAGTCCGTTTGATCCTAAAAATTTTCTGGAACTCTTCCCCGTGAGCGCATCCAGCACCAGGACCTCCCTGCATGCCCTGCCAGCCCTACTCACAGCCCTGTTGCATTGCAAGATCCTCCAGAAAACTATTCGCAAGGCTCGTCGCAAAACTCTTCAGCAGTTGCCTCCCAGGTGTCATCAAAGAGCGATGCTTCAACACAGTGCAGTGGCAGGGCAATCAGTGCGGCCACGCGGGACGATCCTTGGTCGCTGCGCCTCGGGGGCTTTGTGACAGCCCAAGACTTTTTAGATAAGGTCAGTGAAAAAGAGAATGGTGCTGCCGCAAAACCAGCACCAAAACGGAGGGCACAGCGAGTGGGGGAGCCTCTGAGACGGGTTGACAGGCCTGCAGCAAAACGTCCTGCCAAACCAGCCCCAAACCCCAGACCTGAGAAACGCCGAAGGGTTGATGACCCTGCCCCAGCACCAGCCCCTGGTCCTGACGAAGCACAGTCTTCCTCCGACGAAGGGGATGGTGCAGGAGATCCGTTGGATTTGTATGTTAGCTACCAAAGTAGTTGTTGGTGTCTTTGGGGTGGAAAGTGTTTGTCAACACGGACCACCGAAACAAAATGAAACCGGATCAGCAATGGTGCAACAACAGTGCATTGGCAGTGCTGTGAAAGTGATTGACAGCGCAAAGGTAAAGGTCCCAACTTGCCCAACGGCAGTAAGGCTACCACAACTTTTCACAAAAAAAAAATTTCGAAAAAAAAAAATTGAAAACAAAAATTTTTTCGAAATTTTTGGCGCATGAAAAACGGGATGTATACGCAGAAAAACACTTTGCTAGGCGAAGAAACATGGTTTTCCTTTGGGCATGGGATACAAATAGGTGATACAAAGGCCTTGGCACTATGAAAAGGAATTTCACGGGCCTAGCGGACCTCATTTCCAACAAACCTCCAAATTTCGCCTAATTTCTTGGTGGGAGCAAAAAAAGGGAAAATTGTTATAGGGGCCGCCTAGGAGCTTGCTTGACCCAAACTTGTGTTAGACAATCGGACTTAGGTGCAACCAAGCATACCCCAATGGTAAGGTACCCTTTAGTAATGCTGAATCCTAAAATAAACACTAAGTTTTCATGTGGAAAGTGTGAAAAACTTATGGTGGTACAACGCAGCACCATTCAGCACCGTACGGCAGAGCACAGCACAATCTCAGCACCGCACGGCACAGCACAGCACAACTCAGCACCCCACTAATCTTCAACCTGCAGCGACACGCTGAAGCAAATGATGGAGCAGTTTGAGAACACACAAACACAACTGGTTGATCAAGTCCAGGTAATTCACTTTGCCAAAGTGCACTGCTTTTTCAGTTTGCCGCTTCCTCTCTTTCAAACAATGAACCACTATCTCAGACTATTATGAACAGTCTGTTGACGCAGTTTGACAATCTGAAGACTTTAACGGTTGATGCTGTCGACGCTGCTTGCGCAGAACTGAATGTATGTCGCAGAGGGTAGTAGCGTCGAGGGCTTACACGTGCTTCGCACTTGTGCATTTTCAAACAATGCAAATGATTGGACCATCGATCTGCGATTTGCATCATTGCTTTGCACGCCTTTGGGGAGGTTTTCTAAGGCGAGATCTGACAATTTGGCATGAACAAAGAACATTTTTGTTATTATCGAAGTGCCTGTTTGAGGTGTTTGTGGCTTTCCATTGATAGGGTAACACATTGGGCGACAGGGAGGCGACAGGGAGGCGACAGGGAGGCGACAGGAAGGCGACAGGCAAGCGACAGGCAAGCACCAGCCTAGCGATAGGACAGCGACAGGTTACCACGTTGGGCGACAGGGAGGCGACAGGGAGGCGACAGGGAGGCGACAGGGAGGCGGCAGGAAGACGACAGGCAAGCGACAGGGAAGCGACAAGCAAGCAACAGGAGAGCGACAGGTTACCACATTGGGTGAAAGGGAGGCAACAGGGAGGCGAGAGGGAGGCAACAAGGAGGCGGCAGGAAGACGACAGAGAAGCGACAAGAGGGCGACAGGGAGGCAACAGGAAATAGCGACACGAGAGCGACAGGAGGGAACGACAGGAGAGCGACAGGAGAGCGACAAGAAGGCGCCAGGCAAAAATTAGCATGGCGACAGGAAACAACAGGAAGCGACAAGAAGCGACAAGATAGCGACAGGAGGGCGGCAGGAAAGCGACAGGGAAGCAACAGGGGAGCGACAGGGGAGCGACAGGGGAGCGACAGGGAGGCGACAGGATGGCGACAGGAGAGCGAGGTGGCCCGAATCTAATAAACACTACGTTTTCATGTGGAAAGTTTGAAAAACTCATGGTGGTACAACAACTAGTGCCTGGTACAAAAACCGGCTCCTTTACCTTACACCAAATGGGCGGTAGTGATGTCATTGCGTGATGCATGACCTTCCGTGAACCAATGGGTCTTCTTAAGGAGTTGTATCCGGATTGTGCTTGCATGGCGTCATACGTCCATAAGCGAACGCATAGTTCGAGTGTGCATGGTATTTAAATCGATTCTTGGAGTTCGGATGCAATGTCCCCTTCGATACTCGCATAATTTCTTCCAAGGCTTCACTTCTACTTCCCTTCCTTTTTCCTTTGCCCAACATTGTCATTATTTGTTCACCTCTCCATGATTTCCATATATTGATGCACTCAAGCCCATTTGAATTGGTGGCTCACGTAATTGGATTTTGTTGCCAAAGGTTGCCAACGCATGTGCTTGCGGGATTTTTTTTTAATTTCGAAATTAGAAATTGGAAAGCATGGAGCCTTTGGTGAGATCAAGGACAGTGGGGGTAGGGTTTGGAACCGGTTTTACCAATTCATCGGCAAAACTGGTAATCACAATAATTAGAGCTTATTTTCACAACAATTGCCACAACCGTTGATTTTCAAAACTGATTGAAATTAATTGATCGGACTGGTTCCAAATTTTCGCTTTCTTTTGGGCGGTATATTTTGTCCAATTCTTGCACTAAGCAGAGACTTTGGTAGCAATAAAGGATGGCCGATGCTGAGTTACAACTTCGGACGTAGTTTGGATCACTATGGTCCAACTTGTATAGGCTCTCTTCTGCCGACGGCAAGATTTTGGTGAGTAAAGGGCAATGAATCGGAAAAACCGGTAATGTTGAAAACTATTAATCGGCAAAACCGGTTATTTTTGGGGCAAAAAATAATTGTTTAAAACCTGGTACTGTCAAAACTACCAAGTTTCAAACCTTAAATGAAAATCACGGGAAAGGAGGTAGAAAAATCGGGAATAGGCGGTGGAGCCCGCACAGTGGGAGGGGCCCGGTCTACGGACCATCTTTAAATGTTCGTGGTGTAGCGTCCTGTGTCATGTTTTGCGGCGTATTGTTGTGTTTCCTGTGTGGTGTGTTGCCGCGTTGTGATGTTTGTGTGTCGTGCGGCGCTGTTTTTTCTCCTTTGGCTGCGCTCTTCTGTGTGTTGCGCCGTGTTTTGTAACATTGTGCGGTGTTGTTGTCTGCCGCGTCGCTCGCTACAGTACTGTGTCTTGTTCCTCTATGCTGTCTGTGCTATGTTGTGCTTTCTTGCCTTATGCTGTTGTGGGCTCCTATGTGCCGTATGGTGTCCTCTTGCACTTTCTGGTGCTCTCGTGTGTCGTGTTGTGTGGTGAGGCAGTGTGTTGTTTGTTGTATGTTGTGCTATGTTGTGCTGTGCTGTTGGGCGCTGATGTGTCTTCTGCTGCGCCTTTGGGCGTGGTGTCTTGTTGTGGCTTGCTGTTTTGTCTTGACTTTCGTTGATGTGTGCCGTGTTGTGTCTCCTGGTGCTATGCTGCGCCACATTGCTTCGTGTTCTTCTATGTGCTGCACTGCCATCGTGGGGTGTGCCGTTTGCGTGGTGTTGTGTTGTTTTGTCTCGCGCTGTTTGGTGCCGCTGTGTGTTGTCCCATGCCCCGGGCGCTGTGCGGTGCCGTGTGTTGTCGTGGTTTTTCGTGCGGCACAGTGTTGTGTTGCCATGTGCTGTGTAGCCCTCCTATGTGTGTTGTTTTGTGGCGTTTTGGTTTGTGTTCGTTTTTTTGTTGCCGTGCATTCTGCTGTCTATGTCTCGTGGTGTCGCATTGCGTGCTCCTTTTCTTGCCTACATGCAACAATACAACACGCAGAAAAAAATAGTGTGCTTTACTTAATTAATCTCTCGACGTGGGCAGGTATGCATTCTACTGCTTGTTCTTGAGCTTTTTGCGATCTCTATGGAATTGCAGCCTGTAGCGAAAAGGGGCCGACACCACGAGGGTGGGGCGGAAACGAAAGGGACACGTACATGGGCAATAGAGGAAAACGAGACGGAGCGAGTGCAGGGGCGTGGCGCCTAAGAAAGGTTTTGAGGTAAAGTAGCCAATTACTGTACCAAATCAATGCTACTAAAATTATAGGCCGCAATGAAAGCTGGCAGCTATAAATTGACAATGTTTTAGGTCAAATCCTGAAGTTTTAAAATGTTTTTGGTTCAACATGCAAAATCTAACCGGTACTGGAGAAATCAGTGCCAAACGGGGCCGCGCAGAGATCACGGGATCGCGGTCGCGCCTGATTCTGCTCGAATAAAGAAAAGAGAAGATCTCAGGTATTTTACGACAAAATTCATAACAAATTAGACAGAAGTATTCAAAATTAATTTTTCTCTTGATGCATGTGTTCAGATGCGTGACAGCAAAAGAAGGGCGCGCCATTGAATTGCGGAGGTAACAAAAACGAAAACACGAAGCACAGGAAGCACGCGCCACAAGACCGCGGTCCCGAAGCCTCCCTCCCAGGTCCTATACATCCTTCCAGTACAAGAAAAGCCGTCAAACATGGAATGCGTCGCCGTCGACTGCCTTATCAAAGCCATGAGCGTGCGCAAGGGTGCGACTGAGTTGGGAGTCCGGCGCCAAACCCTAACTGACGCCATGGGGCGAATGAGGTGTGCTGCGTTACCTGTAATGCAGTGTGAAAGGGCGCCACGCAACCAACAGGATGCGACGCGCAAGAGAAAACAAGCTGGCGCGCGTCGCGCTTTTTACTTTGTCCTCTTTGCTGCGGTCGCTACGAGCTGTGTGAGGTGAAGAGGGGCCCAAAGACCTGTCTGGTGGAGTTGCCCTTGACAATCTGGATGGATGAGTATGCGGATCAAATGGTGTGCCCTACACTGACTGAGATCAAAGATGAGGCGATAGCCATGGCAGAAAAGGAGACGAGTGTGCGCAACCGAGCTCTTCCTTGTAAGTTTGGTAAGTTTGGTTAAGCGTTGCAACAGTGACTTTGTTTCAAGACTTGTTCCAAATGTTGAATCGCAGCGTGCCTCTGCCCGCTTGAGCCCCCAGCATTGGACAGAGTTTTTTAATAATCATTGAAAGCCTAGTTTCGAAAAAGTCACCTATAACCCTTGCCATATCTGGAACGAGGATGAGTCAGGGTTTTTTCGACAGTTCACCACCGTGGGACAGCGTGTGTGGGTGAGGAAGGGCACAAAGACTGTGGCGCGACGCCGCGGCTGGCAGCGGCAGCACATCACGGCCATAGTTGCTGGCAATGCACAGGGCCAGGCCACAAAACCAGCACTCTTATGCAACACAAAAAAAATAAGAGGCGACATGTTCCTCCGTGCAAATTGCCCAGTGACACTGAAAGGAACGCCTGATGGGTGGTCCTCTCAAGAGGTCTTCCTGGGGGGGGTGGAAACAGCACTCGTGAAAGAAACACAACCACTTAGCAACCGTCAGAAATGCATTTTGTTACTCGTGGATGGCAGCAAAACGCACCTCAAACTGCAGGGTCTGCAAAAAATGAAGTCCTGGGGTGTAGAGGTGGTTGTGTTCCCCCCCCATCTGACACATGTCATCCCGCCACTCGACAAAGCCGTTTTCAGGGCACTGAAGGCCTCGTTTCGCAAAAAGGAAGAACACTGGAAAAGGAAAAACCATCACAGAGCCCCGTCCCCTGCAGACTTTGTGCAACTGTGGACAGATGCATATGTTGATGCAGTCACACCACGAAATATTCTGTCAGGCTTTAGGTCCTGTGGCATCACTGCGTTTGATCCCCAATATTTTCCGGAACATTGTCCCCGTGAGCGCATCCAGCACCAGGACCTCCCTGCATGCCCTGCCAGCCCTACCCACAGCCCTGTTGCATTGCAAGATCCTCCAGAAAACTATTCGCAAGGCTCTTTGCAAAACTCTTCAGCAGCCTCCTCTCAGGTGTCATCAAAAAGCGATGCTTCAACACAGTGCAGTGGCAGGGCAATCAGTGCGGCCACGCGGGACGATCCTTGGTCGCTGCGCCTCGGGAGCTTTGTGACAGCCCAAGATTTTTTAGATAAGGTCAGTGAAAAAGAGATTGGTGCTGCCGCAAAACCAGCACCCAAACGGAGGGCACGGCGGGTGGGAGAGCCTCTGAGACGGGTTGACAGGCCTGCAGCAAAACGTCCTGCCAAACCAGCCCCAAAACCGAGAGCTGAGAAACGCCGAAGGGTTGATGACCCTGCTCCAGCAGCAGCCCCTGGTCCTGACGAAGCACAGTCTTTCTCCGACGAAGGGGATGGTGCACGAGATCCGTTTGATTTGTATGTCAGCTACGAAAGTAGTTGTTAGTGTCTTCGGGGTGGAAAGTGTTTGTCAATGCGGACTACCGAAACAAAATGAACCTGGATCGGCAATGGTGCAACAACAGTGCATTGGCAGTGCTGTGAAAGTGATTGACAGCGCAAAGGAAAAGGTCCCACCTTGCCCAACGGCAGTAAGGCTACCACAACTTTTAACAAAAAAAAGTTTTAGAAAAAAAAATATTTTTGAAAAAAAATATTTTTTTCCGATATTTTGTGCATGAAAAACGGGATCCATACGCAGAAAAACACATTGCTAGGCAAAGAAACATGGTTTTCCTTTGGGCATGGGATACAAATAGGTGATGCAAGGGCGTTGGCACTATGAAAAAGAGTTTCACGGGCCTAGCGGACCTCATTTCCAACAAACATCCAAATTTCGCCTAATTTCTTGATGGGAGCAAAAAAAGGGAAAATTGTTATAGGGGCCCCCTAGGAGCTTGCTTGACCCAAACTTGTGTTACACAATTGGATTTAGGTGCAACCAAGCATACCCCAATGGTAAGGTACCCTTTAGTATTGCTAAATCCTACAATAAACACTAAGTTTTCATGTGGAAAGTGTGAAAAACTTATGGTGGTACAACAACTAGTGCCTGGTACAAAAACCGGCTCCTTTACCTTACGCGCGGCCCGCGACGAGGTTTTCTCTACTTATACGGCGCATGGAACGATGAGATGAACATGGTTACGTTCCTAGTGTTGTTACGGTGCGTACGGCGTTGTTCGTTTAGCTATTTGAACTACAAAATTTTTCCGCCCGTTTTAGCGCGTTTCGCCGCACGCTTTTGTGCCTACCCGTTTTGCATGCTAATTTGCTGTAAGTCAAGCTATTTAGAAAATTGTTTAATCGTGTTGTACTTATCTTTTTTCTTCATTCCGGCGCCAGGCAACCGCCCGCGCGACAACAAGATGACGAATGAACTAACCATGTATGCAAACAGAAAGTAACCTTAGCGTCCAAGTAATAGGCGGGAACCTGAGGGGGGGGGGGGGGGGGGCATTGGGGGGGAATCTTGGTGGATGGTACGGGGCTGCGGGCGTATGACAACGGTGTGGATGACACACCCCCTCCAAGGGTGATAGTCGCATGCATTACATGGTGCGAGAGTGCCACGTTGCACACCTGCACTTTGTAGTATCAGTTTTGGGGGAGGTACAGCAGAATATTGGCCACCAAAGTGGCTGCTCGGTAGGGGTGGTGCACAATTAGGGCGGCGATACAATTCGGGCACTTTACCTTGTTTTTACAAACAATGTTAGTTTCACAAAGACGCATAAAACTTAAAACACGACAGTGAGTAGTGAAACCCTTTTGCAAAACAGCTGAAAGATGTCATTGAAACACCTCTCGTTTTACAAAAAAGCATGATACGTGTTGCTGAAACAATAATAGTTTTGTGAAACAGCCCGATATTTTGAAGTAAAACAATTGTTCCTTTCCACAAAAAGATAAGAGGTGGTAGTGAAACAATTTGTATTCTACAAAACAGTATAATGTTTGGGAGTGAAAACCTTTTAGTTTTTCAAATCGGCATGAGTGAATGTAGACGTACTTTGAGAGAACAACTACGTTTGGTCCATGTAGGGGTTGCATACCATATGTATCCGCAAAATTAAACACAATTTGGGTATGCAAACAAAATGTAGCCCCAACATCCCAGTAATACGAAAGAACCGAGGGGGGGGGGACTTGGGGGATGGTATGGGGGGGCGGTCGAATGACATCGGTGTGGATGACCAACCATCTCCAAAAAGAACATACATGCTGCACATGGTGGGAGAGTGCCATACAACAGTGCACACGTACAGTTTGTAAGATTATGCTAAAAGCTGCTGATTTTCGGTTTTGGAAAATGGGGGGGGGGGCTGCAACACAATTAGGGCCACCAAAGTGGTTGCCCGGCTCGGGTGCTGCACCATAAGGGCTCCAATTACAATTTGGGCACTTTATCTTTGCAACCGGCATCAACCACCTTCATGTCGACAATCTTGTCTACTTCCAAATTTTTGCACCATGTTGTGTTCGATGCAGAGAAAAGTTATCTACAAAAGCCATTCCACTCGAATCTGCTATGACGTGATGTGTCGGCCTCGTCATAGTCCACTAAGTGGGGCAGCATCGAAGACAAATAGGAAATTTGTCATTGCCGGATTTATAATTAACTCCAATGCATTCGACAGTCCTTTCGGATACAGCCCCCTTTGGCGAATTGGTCCCCTTGCTATTATTACACACCAACCTACTCTCAGCGTACATGAATTTCAACCGCGGACGAGTATGATGTCGCTAAAACTGCGGACCATAATAGTGTCTAAAATTAAACTTCCACATATAAAACAGCGAAACCAGGAGACAAGGTAACACATGTCAAGCAGCGTGGTGCATTTGTAATGCTGGATCAGCACCTCCTAGCCTGTCAAATGTTATCCAAATTGCTCACAAATAATGGCATGAACCTACATTGCACCACAAACATGTTGACGTTGTAAAAAATAGATGCCTTTCCTTCACAATAATATGGAAGAGCAACATTCTGATCATGGACTCCAATGTACGAAACGACGTGCCAATTCATTCCACGATGGTAAATGCACCGCGTAACTTGTGTCTGCTTTGAGGTAACAACCCACAAAACACTTGGTTTGTCACACAATTGAAAATGCCATTCGCAAAAAAAAGAGAAAAAAAAAGAGTGAAATACCCCACATACCCAATGGAAATGGAAAGGCCCATTGCCAACCTAAACATTTCTCAACAACAGACAATCAACGTTCCAGCCACAGGCGTGCCACACCAGAAAATTTTAAATGTGGCTCAAATGGCTGCCAACTGTTGGCAAAACCCTTTTTCACACTTTGGATGAACACCCAATCAACTCACCTTACAAAAGCGGTTTCACAGCTTTTCAATCAAAAAAATTGTACTCCTACCACAGACACAGCAACACTTTGTTGTTTGTTGCAAACAAGAGCAGCAATGAAGCAAAAACTGCCAGCAAAATTGATGATGGAACACTGAATTGCTCATAGCATAGCAGCTGCACACTATTCATTTTCTTCCACCAATATGTAACCTAACATTGTTGTCAAACATATCCTAGTACAGGGGCCTGACCTATTGCTGCTGAGGACATGCCGAGGACAAACCGAACACTTCTGCCCCTTCTGGCATACAACAAGACGTTTGAATCCATTTCGCTGGCAACCAGTGAACCATCCAATACCCCCGATGACCCAGTTTCTGTCATTTACTTCCAGAATTTTGTCTTGATGCAAACGTATTTCCGCAATGTGCAGCCCCCCAATTCTCTGTTTGTGCAAATGGCTGGCTGCGCGTGGTGTTGCGTGGTGTTCTGCGTGTTCTTAAAATTGGAGACATACATTTTTCTGTGGCTGCAAGGTGTGGCCGTTTTTGCTCATTGAACAACGATTGATTGATGAGGTAGGAGAAACTGCAACTTGCTATACTTCGCTAGCAGAGAAATGTTGCAAACTCTTGTCAGGTGCCATACGTCACACCACCAACCGCCAACATGTCTCCCCTTCTTTTTTTGTGTATGCAGACCTGTCCAGCAGCCGAACAACCAACCAGCAACGTGTCGTCACATTTCTTTCGTCCCTTTGCCTCAATTGCTCAGATGGTCGAAACTGGAACGCCAATCTGCGTCCAACTCCCCTCAGGAAACCCAGGGTCACAGAACGCGACACAAACACACACACAGCGTCGTTTGCACAGGGTTGCACAGGGTTGCCAAACAATGCAACATTGCAACTACTCCGCACAGCAGCCACAACTGCAGAAGACAACCAGCAACAGTCATTTTAACAGTTCTCGGTTATAAACTGGAAGCAAAGTCCAGATTTCGTGGCGGTTGGGCAGAGTTAGGTTGGCTCGCAATACTTGTACCTGACGGCGGTCTCGCCTTTTGCAGAACGCGACAAACAGACGCAGCGAGGCTTTCAGTCGACTAAATCGAAGGGTGGGCTGCACAGCTGAGAGAACGGCGTGTCGTTTACTCCCTCCATTCCCTGCCTTCCGCCGTCGTCGCCGGCAGCAAACGGAAACTCCTGGGCACCAGTCCAGGGTAGCTGGACCTGGAGTTTGTCGTGTCGTTTACGCCTCGCCATCCTCTTCGCCGATCACACGACGAGCAGCGATCTGGCGACTGTATTCCAAATCGAACTCGTCGTTGTCGTCGTCAGCCGCTGCCGGTGCGGCCTTAGGTCTGTTGAAAAGCAACAGTTGCTTTGCAATGCGCTCAGCCTTTAGGTGCCGCACGGACTCCTGGCGCAGTGGCAACTCACACGCGCCAGCACACGACATACGCAGGCTCCTCTGCAGCTTCTGGAATCTCAGCAATCTCAACGGCGGGGCTTGCTTCAGCAGCAGCAGGGGCGACAGGAAGGGTAGTGGTTGCGGGAGCAGTGTAAATGCTCGACACTGGAGCAGAGGCAGTTGCCGCACTGAACATGCTGGATACAGGAGGAGGGGGCAAAGCTAATACGGCCCCTTGAGGTAGTCCCTTCTCAAGTGAGGCGTATGCGCTGTAAGACATGCTGCTTGCGCCACCGTATGGGGAATACGGTGTGTAAGCCTGTGGACAAGAAGCAGAGACAACAACCGATGGCACTGAAGCTGGAAGCCAAGAAGGACGCACAAAGGAACGTGGGAACGTCGGTGGCTTGGAGACAGACCAAGCCTGCATTTCTGACAGACAACCCGTCGTGCAACAGCATACTCCGTACTGCCTGGCGCCGTAGTCGAAGGAGCTCGACAGAGCGGATGCGGAGGTCGAGTACGCTGAAAAAGGTGCTGCAGCGGGAGTGTAGCTGGGAGTGTAGCTGGGAGTGTAGCTGTAGGGCGTTGCGAGGCTTGGTGTCATGAAGTTCCGAGCTGGGGGAACATAGCTGGACATGGGGGCAGTGTAGGCTGAGGCGAGGGGGACGGCAACGGGAGCAACCGGTGCACTGACCACAGGGGCACTGAATCCAGAATAGGCAGGGACACCAAAGGATGGAGCCGGACGCGAAAACGATGGCATGGGTGCCACCGAAGTGAAAGGGGCACGATATCCGGCAAGCGAAGAGGAGTAAGCGCCACCGAAGGGATTCATTGGGCTGCTGTAAGAACCATACGTCGTCCCTGCGAAAAGGCAGATGCCGCAATTGACCTAATCTTGTGATTTCACTTTGACAAGGCTTTCCTTGCCGTGCCCTAGGGAAAGGCAGATGTTTCAGCCGTCATGCTGAAGCCTCGCTTCAGCGCACAATAATCTTCAACTGTGGTCGGTGACGCTGCGCAAACATTCGACACAAGTGGAAACTGTGAAGAACTATACGTGCAGGCTCCAGTATACTAGACCCACACACACCATTCTATTTGGCGAAAACTGCATACCGAGGCTGGAAGGCATGAAGGACGCGCCGTACGACCCTCCGTAGCTTGACAGGCCAGAGTACAGTCCTCCTCCATAGGATCCTCCATAGGATCCATATCCTCCATAGGATCCTCCATAGGGTCCTCCATAGGTTGGTGCGTAAGGAGGGAAACCCGAGGAATACATGCTTCGGGAACAAAAAAGCTGCACGATGCGATGACCGGTGCACAAAGTATTCAAGGGTGGGAAAGCAAAAGGGTCTAAAATTACAAGGAAGCAGGCACAATAACTTAGCAACAAGTAGCTTTATGCCAATACAATAATTGCAACCAAAGGGCTGAACACATCAAAGGAGAATAAGTTTCCCTGTGCTGGTAAACCTGTCACTATGTACAACCCCACCGGTCAGGTGTTTCCGGGATAAAAAACTCTTCATGCGGGGATTGTTGACAAATCTCTTCATTGACCCCCAGGGAGGGTTAAAATGACAAATCCCCGCTAAGCCTCGTAAAGCACTTGATATTTCTAAAAATGGTTTTCACAGGCCCATGTTCAACAAAGGCAACCCACCCTCTTCTTTTGGCATAGGGAAGCTAACATTCCTTTACCACGCTGCCCACCAGAGTGCTGTTTTCTGCACCAGAGTGCTGTTTTCTGCTACGCATTGGCGTAGGCATGGTGTGGCCCACCCAGTACTTGGCCTACACAGCATTATCGAGCGCTGAATTGCCCAGCACACGCTGCAATTGGTAACCAACACAAAGCAAACAGGACACATGGCAAACATGTTGCATGGTGTTGCCGTGAACAACTGGCTGTCCTGCAATGTGGGCAATGATGCAGGGCCGCATGGCACATTTGCATAGCTCTAAAGCTCTAAAAATTGTATATGTGCACACATCTATGCAGGACGCAGGCGTAAAGCAGGATGTCAATGGCGGACAGAACTTGACAGCACACTTGCACAGCTCCACACCTCTGGAGAAAGATGCATATATGGGTTGACAAAAAGGCCCGCAGCGGGACGTCACTGCCGGATAGAGCTGCACAGCACACTTGCAAACCTCCACGGCTCTGTCTTAATGGTCGGCATCAAATTTAATTTGTCCTGCATGACATGACAGGCAGACCTTGAACACCCTCTTCTTCTTCTTGCATGTTGTAACACCTTCTCCTCGTCATCCAAGGGCCGGAAGTGCACAAACCGGCTGTGTTCGCCACAATGCAGGCATTCGGCCTCACATCTTTGGAACATGGCGGCATAATCCAACCATGGCTCACAGAAACAAATGTGACAAACGGGTGGACGAATACATACGGTAAAATCCTAAGTTATTGTAACAGCCACCAAATGTTTTACCACGAAGCGGTGATAAGAAAAGTTGCATAGTAAGATGCTTAATTTTATGGGCTCTGGGTCTTTAACGTAATTAATTTTAACGTTAATGTTATTTAATGTATATTCATATACACATTGTTACATTCATGATTGACCCAAGTTGGGTATTTCGCGCTCTATTTACCTGTATTTTGTCCTATGCTAAGCCCACTTGTCGCTTCAGTCCCTTGGACCTAGTACTTGAAATGGATAATTTACCGTTTTGTGACTTGGTTTGGTTTTAAACTTCTCCCCGCCCGTAGGTGTGACTATTCATGGCTTTTTTGGTCATTATCTCTTTTAGAACAAGTCAATATGGAGCGAAACAATTTTTTTTCTTCTAAAAAGTTCCTTTGTTTAGCAAACTAGCAAATTTTCAGACATTCATGCAGTTTCTTTGGTGGTTGCAGATTTCTGAAATTACCACCATATTGTTTCTTAACTCTACTAGGCACAAAAACTGGACACTATAACATACAAATCAAAGCCATGAGTGGACTCCGCCTCGTCAAAGGATGATTCGTTCTTCAGATGGGGCACTCTAGGTTTTAGCACACCATTGGTGACCTTCTTCTCTTTGGTATAGATGCTGCAGCAAAGTTTGGAGCTTGTTTAGGATGTGCTTTTGGCGCAGCTCCGTGCTTGGCCCTTTGTCTACCCTGCATTGGCGCACCGTCGTTTTGGGTTGCATCGTCCTGCTTTTTGGCTTGGCGAATACCTCCTTTAGCCACTAATGGCACTTCTTTATGGAGTCACGCATCGCTCACATAGAAAAATTAAAGTATGGAATTTTCAAGCATTTGGCCGTTTTACATTTGAAATTCGTGCAAATTTATGTGTTCTTTTCCCCCAATGCGTTGCTACACTTTCTGGTGCGACCCAGACATGCGCTACCGCCACGCGGCCTGTTCAAATTTCAAATAAAAAGCAATATACCAGATTAAGATCAACATTATACCTAACTGTATGCCCTTGTATAGCTTCTGGCAATAATTGCAGCAATATGTACAATGGCGCCAAATTTGGTACAGAAACTGGGGATTTTACCTTAACTTAGGCCCATTTTAGGTTTTTTCGGTCTATTTAGGGATGTGCTATCAAAGTTGCCTTTTAATGAAATCCAAAAACTCCGAAATCCAGCCCCAACACTGAACTCAGCCTCAGCACAAGCAGAATTGATATCCTCTACACACATCGTTAGAATCTTCCATAGTTCTAAAATACCCTCAATTTCAAACAGAATTTTCAATGACTCTTCTTGAATGGAAAATACTTTGTTTTTGCACGCGCGCGACGCATCCTAAGCTACAGGCATCGCGATATGGCTACGGACAGCCCCTTGCTGGGCATAACCCGTCACATGCCCCGCCAAGCCCTTGCCGCAGCCACTAGGCCACCTGCCAGGGCCGACGCAAACCTATGGGGCATGCACAGCCACTAATGTACAGACAAAAGTTGCAAAATGGACCAAGATAAGTAAGAAAAAGTCACTGCCATGTCTTTCTTGGAGGGCTTGATCCAGGCTAAGCCCCCCTTAAAACCCTTTGTTGATGCTAAGACAAACTTAAGTGTTTTTATCACTCTTTTGTTGCCTAAAGTACACTTTCTCAAAGTAACTAGGGTTGTGACCCTAGCCCCCACATGAAGTTCACCCCTACCACTCAACTGAGCGGAGGTACCTTCCTTCATGGAGGACATACCAAAATAAAACAGGCATTTCATGCTTGTTGGCCTTGGAGGTTAAGCCTAGTGGTCTCCCACCCCAAGATCCCTATACTCAATTGTTTCAACCACTTATTGTGGTCCTACTTTGTAACTGTTTCTGAATTCAGTTGCTTGGCCAAGTCATTTTCTGTGTGGTCATGACATCCATGCCCCTCAGTCCTAACCCGCACCATTTCACTCAAAAGAGTGCACATGAAGTGCCTATTGCAACCTCTGAGGCAAGAGTCAGACCAATTTTCATATAAAACCTTTTGTATTATCCATTTGTGATTGAATCTTTGTGTATAAACCTGCTTTGTCTATCTGCAGCCCTTCTGTGTTACACTGGATTCCAAAACCAATCATTGATTCGATCCACATCCTGTCCTTGCTCTACTTGCTGCTTTGGTTGGGGTTTTCAACTACAAAACCTGCAGGACTACATCAAAATATCTAGGGCATAATTCAAGGACATCTTTCCGGTAGCAGAGACAGTCCCTTGTGACCTTTTGAACCGACCTTGAGAAGAAGTGCAGCACAAAAGCTCAACAAAAAGTTCATCATGTCCACGCCAAGCGTCAGGACCTGGCCCATCCGAACTGTCCAAGTACAAATGGGCAGCATGGCCCACCCAATGAGTGAACCACCGTACCGAGCTCCACATCATCTGAGTGGCGCATCTGGGTCCCAAGGAGATCCAGAACGCAGAAGGGCAGAAGAGAATAAAGGCCTTACCACCGAGGCCTTAGCAACACACGGTGGAGACAGCTTCAGTCACCTCCACAGACGTGTGGCTGCTTCAGTATCAAGATCCAATTGTCCAGCTTCATCCTCAACTGCCATTGAAGGACTTGAGGAGTATGAGGAGCTGAGGAAGAAGATGGATGAGTACATCCTACATGAGGAGTACTACAAATCCATCCGTGGGGAAGATGGAGAGGAGCCATTGGCTGTACATGGATCCAGACCACGTACAGAACCTAGGGTCCTACGCACACTCTGGTCCTCCGTCCACTGCATCCCTGCCAAGACGAATAAGACCTGAGTATCCAAGACCATGTTGTCCAACCCCAAGGGCCCCCGAAGTGGGCCCGACACGAGTCGAAGAACAACACCATCCAAGGCAAACCTACGGTGCCCTGGATCATACGGCCGAGCTGTTGGCCAAACTCCTGTCTGGATCAGAAGATCCAGATGTGACGGCCCTATCGGAGGCCATTAAGGCTAAACTGGGTATTGCTGAACCCTTACCCAAGCCAGAGTTGCCCTCTCTCTCTCCAGGGCTGAGTACCCTGGCCGAAGATCTCAAGAGATCAAGGGTCTCAAGGCTGTTGCCTAAGGTCACATGCCCCAGCCCCTTTCACCCCCGTGCAAGGACAGTGCCTATGGCTCATTTACAGGACGTGCCTGTCACAGAGAGTGAGAGAAGAGGGCTGTCAGCCCTGGCCCCTCTTGCCGGCGTGTCGCCTTCAGGCCTAACTCCGGGGGGTGGGAAGACGGGCAGACCAATTGCCCAGGCGAACATCCAGCTGGAACTGCCGGAGTTCGACCCCAAAAATCTGCGTGAATGGGCAGAAGAATTTGCAGAGTTCCTTTTGTTGACTGGCCAATCCCATGTGGATGTGGCCACCAAATGTTCACTGCTAAAACGCTCATGCAAAAAGAAATTTTTGCAAAAACAGGTCAAACAGATTGTGAAAACCTGTTCTACCCGGGCAGAGGTACTCCTGAGGTTAGAGAAAACATTCCCAGTCTATGAGACTGACCTCAGCGTACGCACACAGATCGAGGAGCTACCTATGCTCCCGGAGTTTCCATCCGCTGCGCGAATTTCTGAGTATGTGTTCGACTTGGAGTACTTATTTTCGAGGATGAACGTGGGCTCCTACGGAGCCACTGAGCCCCTATGTGGCTCATGAGTAAGATCCCCCAGCGTACGTGGGATGATTGCCGCTCCAGCTCTGAGAGGAAGAGCAGAACCCACTCGTACGATGAACTGGTGGATCTCTTGATTGAGCTAGCTCTTGAGAGAGAGAATGACTCCCACATGGAGAAATTCCTCAAGAAGCATTTGGGACGAGGTGGTACCCCTACCCCCGAACGTGGCGAAGGGAAGGGGCATAAAAATCCCACTAACACCAACCAGGGAGGTGGTAAAGGGAGGGGCAACCTACGTGCCATGAACGAGGTTCAACCTGATGCAGGCACACCCCCCCTGTTCTACTGCCGACCTGTCAATGACAAGGGGGGACCTTGTCATGCCTCTGACTGCGATCTCCGCAGTGGCTGTATGCTGCAGATGAAACGTCAGCAGCACACCAAAAATGGGAAACAGGTGACCCGTCAGGACCATTTCAGGTGTACCATCACCTGTGGTTACTGTGGCAAACGTCGTCACTACGAGGACGAATGCCACATCAAGAAACGCGAGAGTGACAAACTCAAGCGTCAGGAGGCGGAGCGCCAGAAGACCCAGACGCCCGCCAGAAATCCCCCAAACGGGGATAAAGGTGGTAAAGGAGGTGGCAAAGGGGGTGGCAAAACGGGACCCCCTAACCCCCAGAGGCGCTCATCGGCGCCCGTTGCAACACCCACTCCTGCTGCTACACCCGCTCCCGCAGGGGACCCCAAGAAACGCCCCCAAGGGGATAACGCTACCCCTGAGGGGAATAATTCCAAGAAGAGGCGCTTGGCCTGGATGGCCAAGTCCCTCATGGCTGCAGGGGTGGATGTGAAATTCCCTAATGAGGAATAGGGGGGCGGCTCCGAAGAGGATGACTTGGTTTTCTGGATTCTCGTGAAAATCGGGGATCAGGTTTTTCGAGCGGTGCTTGATACCGGTGCAACACTTTCCATAGTGGCCCGGCGCCTGCTTAAAACTTTCGAGAAAACTAAGACCGTGGCCATAAGAGTAGGGGATGGGCGAACCATCCATTCCTTGGGGGGGGTCGATGTGACTATATGTCCGGGCGACGAAACAGTGACCCAACACTGCAGAGTGTTGGACACTGACGCCTTTGACATCGTCATTGGCACCGACTTTCTACGAAGAAACCCCCAGGTAAAAATGCTGTCCCTACAACGTCCCTACTCCTTGCACTGCGACTTTGGCAGTGGGCTATTCTCCGTTCCTTTGGAGCTGTCAAGACGAAAAGAGTCTGGGCCGCGCTACGCAGCCAAGACGAACTATCGTACTGAAAACTACCAACTGGCCCGTCACGTTCTTGAAAATGGACTGGCGGCCCTTCAGGTAAACCTGGATGAGATCCAGGTGGAATTGTTTGCGAGCCAACAACAGCACATCATGCAGTTGTACTGCTCGAAACAAATGAACAATGCTTTCCGTTTCTTCTGGAAAGCAATGGGCCTAGCGTATGCTAACCCTCCCTTCTCCCTGCTCGCGAAGGTTCTAACCAAGATCGCTTATGAGGGAGGAAGGGTTGTTATGTGCACCCCTGACTGGGGTTGCTCTGGTGAACATGCTTACTGGCGCCGTATGCTAGACCGAATGACCGTGGGAAGAGTGCAACTCCCCGACGGCCCCATCTATGTGCCTGAGGACTCAGACACAGCTATGCAGGCCGCTGAGTGGGCCAGTTTCCTGTCCATCATCGATGGATCTCTCAATCCTGTACCCCTGTGTGACCTAGACCAGGTGCTACTAAAAGAGGTCATGGCCGAAAATCGTGGCCTGACCCTTTATGATCTCAAAAATTGATCTCCTGAGCACCTAACTGCCACACTCACAGGGTGTGAGTCTCCTGATGACTATCTGGAACCTGCAGCTATGAAAGAGGATGCTGACGACCAACTGTCTGAGATCGCCAGCACTATACCCTCTGTTGATCCCAGCTGTGTTGACCTAAAACATAGTGCTTTCCTAGCCCAACTGTTGCTAGAGGAGGTAGATCTAGAGTCAACCTCTGAACCCGCTTCCCGTGTTGGGAAGCCAGTGCTACACATGCAGCCTATGCACACAGGTGAACCCGTGGCCCGGAGTGCTGATGCTCTGGCGCGGCCTGCTGCTAATAACATGCCATTGTCTGAGCATGACACACAAGAACTCCGGCGGCTGTTGTACCTGAAGGCCGAAGGTATTGAACGCCAAGAGCGGCTGCAATACCTCAGACAGACCTGGAAATACTCCATCTGGTCTGAGGAGGACGATGAGTCCTATACGCTGCCTGATCCTGAGATACCTCTAGTGTATATTCTCTACACTATGGGCAGCAATGTCCCCCTGAGTGGGACGATGGTACTGTGCCTGCCGAAACTGCTGATCGGCATAAAAAGAAAGAACATGGAAAAAGCAACCTCCATGCTGAGGAGGACTTCCTTCAGAAACTCGAGAGCCTTAACCTTGACCCCCGCCTGAAGAAACTGCTGATAACCTATGAGGAGGTGTTCGGCGCCTTGCCGCCTCCCCTTTCTTGTAAAAAACTGGTCCAGATGGACCTGAAATTGAAACCAGAATTTGAAAAGACGCGAGTGAGGCGTCGTCCCTATCCCGCTCCACAGGAACAGGTTGAAGAAATCGAGCGCCAGATCCAAGAATGCATTGATGCTGGCCTCGTTGAAGAGTATAAACATGGGGACTATCCCCATCACTGCCGCCCCTGTTTCCTTGTTGCTAAACCGGGGTCGACTGCTCTACGTCTTGTTGTAGACTATGGTGAGGTCAACAAGAAAACCCAGAACCACTCAGGGAGTATTCCTAACATGGAAAACACCCTGGAGCGTATTGCCAAATGCAGGTATAAGACCAAAATGGACAAACGCTCTGGTTTCTGGCAGGTGGACCTAACCGCCGCAGCTCAGGAGCTGTTGGCCTTTATAACCCCTAAGAATCGTGTCTTCAAGTGGAAGGTTATGCCTTTCGGGGTGGCTAATGCCCCAGCGCTCTTCCAGGAGCTTATGAACAAAATTTTGTACATACCGAGGCGCAGGCCTCTAGTACAAGAGTTGATTTCTCGGGGTGCAGAAATGGAGGCTCACATCGACGACGTGAGTTTGGGTACTAATACCAAAGAGGACCATGTCCTTCTCCTCCGTGAATTTTTCATTGTCTGTCAAGAAAACCATCTCCGAATCAAACTCGAAAAATCTGAGTTTATGAAAGAAGAGATGGAGTATTTGGGTTTCGACGTGGGGTATGGCTGGTGGAAACCAGCCGCGTCTAAGATGCAGCCCCTACAGGATATGCAGATTCGCGATGACCCTAAGAAGGGTCTACACGATGTGAGGAGTTTTGTGGGCGCCTGTAATTTCTATCGGCGTCACATCCACAATTTTACTTACTCCTCTGCACCCCTCACTGACCTGATCAAGAAAACTACTCCCTGGAGGTGGACCTCCAGAGAGGAAGAGTGTTTCCAGGAGTTGAAGAAGAAGATTGCCTCCTCCAACTGCCTGGGAGTGCCCCGCCCTGAGGGCGAGATAGTCCTGATTCCTGATGCCAGTGATGTAGGGGGGGGTGGTACGATCTACCAATGGCAGGAGCTTAACCCCGCTGAACTAACCCACTGCCATTATCGTACTACTGGACTGAACCGTGATGGTTCGTTGAAACATGACTATCCTACCAGTGAGTGGCGACTGGTACCACTGGGACACTGGAATTGGAAATGGAACCAAGCGCGTTCCAACTACAGCACCTATGACCAGGAACTCCTGGCCGGTATGTTGGTGCTATCGTCACAATCCCGACTTCTGGGATCTAACCCTATTGTCTGGCTGTGTGACCAGGAGCCTGTGAAGTCTTTTCAGAAGGGCCCACCACCAGAAAAAGCAAAGCTAAAACGGTGGTGGACTTACCTGAGCCAGTTCAGGCTGACAGTGCATCACATCCCCGGGATTAAGAATGAACTGTCTGACAATATATCGCGCAACAACTTCGATGCGCTTATTGGCGAGAGCTCTGAGGCTCTCGCCAAAGAGGCTTTCCAGCGTATGGATGTCCAGCTTGACCTGTCCATGCGCACTGCTGGAATCCTGGAGGGTTGGAGTCTAACCGACTATCAGTCAGAGTATGAAGAAATTCTCCAAACCCTCAGCACTGGTCTCGAACCCCGTGTCATTGACGGGCACCAGTGGTATAAAAACAATCAGTACCTCTTCTACGAGGACCGAATTGTTGTGCCTGAGGCACGACTGGATGGGTGCCTACAGTGGTCCCATCTCAGTTCTGGTCACACTGGCGCTAATCGCTCAGTGGACTTCTTCCGTGAGTGTTTTTACTCTAGTCTAACCCTGACTGAACTGAGGTCGCGTATGCAGACCATTGTGGATGCTTGTGGCTGTCATGCTAGCAAGCAGAGCGACAGTAGGGATAGGGGCCTGATCTCCAGCTTACCCATACCATATTGTGCTAACTCTCTTCTCTACGTTGATTTCATCCACGTCCTACCACGCTTTGGCGGCTATGATAGTTGCCTCGTGGTCACCTGTGGTCTATCTTGCTTCACCCGTGTGTTCCCTTGCAATGAGAAAATCACAGGTGAGCAGACTGTGAAAATGTTGGTCGAACAATGGTTCAAACCCTATGGAGCACCTAAGCAGGTGCACTCTGATGAAGATGTACGCATCCGCAGTGACACTGGATGTTACAAACGAGTGCTAAATGCCCTCAACGTGGAGGTAACCACAGGTGTGCCCTATACCCACACGTCTAACTCTCTCTGTGAGAGACAGAACCGTGTGGTGGAGCAAAACTTAAGAATCCTGATGAAACAGGAGCGCACCAAGGACTGGGTACGCCTAGTGCCCTGGGCAGTGCTGTCCATGAACTCACAGCGGAGCTCCTCTACGGGTTTCACCCCCCACGAACTGTTCCATGGAGGACGACCTGCTTGGTTCTTCAAAACCCCCTTTCCTGAGGACTTCAAGAGCCCTGTGGGAGATTGGCTGGAACACAAGCAGTCTCTGGCTAACCAGGCTGGTACTAACCTGAGGCACATTCGTGACCGTGAACAGAGCCGACGGAACCGCCTACGGCGACCTGCCAGCTTCAAGGTTGGTGACCTTGTTTTGGTACACCATTCACGCCTACCCTCCTGGCCACGTAACTGCCTACAGGACCCTTACTTTGGACCCTATCGTATCATCAGGATAGATGAGTCCAGGATCCATGTCAGGTGCAGTCCACGTCTAGGTGGTGAACTGCTGTGTGCACCTAAGCAGTTGAGGCACTATCAGTCCCCTGACGACTTGTCTTGGGATGAGTGGCGCCTCAGCGACAGTGAGGTCGAGTGCATAGACCTAGATGACTGCCGATGAGATGGCAGTCGATGGTTACTACGTGGTTGCAGGTATTGCTTGCCACGAGTATAAACAGGGCTGGAAATTCCATACCCTGTGGGATGGCTATGGGTTGTCTGAGGCGACCTGGGAACCTATGTCAGCCTTCATACAACCAGATGGGAGTATCAACCCCATCTTCCGCACTTACCTCGTTGAGAACAACGAGGGGCAGCTCCTAACCCGTGCTGAGACTATGTCCCAGCGTAAGAAGCAAAACTAATCTCGCTGTGTCAGTCTGTGCCCTGCAGACCCATGCCTATGGTTTTCAGCGTGAGCCAGGTGGCAGCCACCCAGCGAGTGTGTGCCTTGTTGACCATGTGTTGCATGGGTACTGCCCTAATGTAATGACCTTGGTGAGCCAACGAAGAACGGTGGCTTACTACACCAGGGGGGAAGGACAAGCAAGGTGTTATGAGGCAAGGTGTGTCTTCCCTCCTTGGGGACAAGCGAGCCCACAGTTGGGACCCCTGACTGGTCCAGACCCGTGGGGTTCTACCCTTCCTTACAGGGTTTACCATACCCCTAAGTGTGCTACGTATGTCTGTATGTGTCTCACTTCTCTCCCCAGCGTAGCTCCCGGAGACCGGGCTTCGCTGACGTCGGACCGAAGGTCCTAATCAGGTACTATTACCACTCCTATGGCGCCCAATTTCTGTGCTGGCGCCTATCCTTGGGGTAAGACGGCAAAAGCCCTACCTACTAAGAGGGGAGGGGTGGCCAAGTGTGCTAAGGGCATACAAAACGCCCATTTTTGCTGCAGGCCAAAAGCTAACGCACTCCCCTGCCCACGAGGAAAAGCACGCGGGACAGGAGACACCACTACACTACACTCGCTAACGCCAGCACCGGCCTTCGAAGGCAGGGTGAGCACTCATCACTTGCACTCACCTCCTGCCAGGCCTGCTGACCCTAACCCCTACACACGCTACTGGGTGCTGCTGTCGAAGTTCACTCAGGCCCTAATGGCCCTCCTGTGAAGAAGACAAGAGAACACAGCGCTCCTAAGCAGCTGTGGCCTAACAGGGGACGCCACAACGCGTTTCCCCTGCTAGGGCTTGGAGGGAAGGGGTGCTCTCGTTGCGGGCACAGCGCAGATGTCGTTGAGGTCGAACTGCCCTCGCCAGTACTGGCTGAGGCACAGTGATTTGATTTGTGATCAGCGCCCCTGTTTTGCTGGGGCAGAAAAATGGTAGCCGCCGAAGGCAGCTGCTGCGTGCACCAATCACCCTTAACCTCTCCCACCTGTACAACAGAGGCAAATGAAGGGGTGTTTGCGGCGGAGGAACCAAGCCACACTCCAGGTATTATACCCTTCTCAGTGTGACCTATAATACACTGTCCGCAAACACGCTGACGGATCAGCTCCCCTGTCAAGCAAGCAAGCTCTAAGAGACTCCTCAGGTTCTCTTAAAGAACGTACCGAGGAGCCTCTGGGTAACCTAAACAAGGTTTACCGTGCGCAATTCGCGTGGCCTACCCTTTAATGCATCATCTGCACGCAGGGAAGGGAGGCTGAACCTCTGACTCAACCAGGAAGTGAGCTCCTCCTGGGCTAACCTACCTTACTCACCATGCATCGTGTGAATGCCGAATTGAAACGAACACAAAACAAGCCTAAGCGTTTTAAGCAACCCTACTTTAACGCCACGGCCGCACACGAACAAACGCTTTCTTTACTTACCTGTGACGAAGAAAACAAGGGTGAATTTGGGATACAGGTAAAGCGTCACAGCGTGTGAATGCCTCGATTAGGCACATGCATCGCGAGCACAGCGCATATTCTAACCCTACGTGCGCGCTGCGCGCTCCATTCGCATCACATACCTTTCATTCCTGTTTTTACCTGTGCAGAGCACGAGAGAAGAACACCCGACCCCCCAACGAGCACAGCGTTGACAACCCTAAGGTTTTGATGAAACAACCAACACGAACGCAATGCGTGAGTGTGAGGTGACACTGACATACCTGAGAGATGGGTTGTTGACCTGCTCTGTGGTGTGGGCTGAATTTGAATACTTGACTCTGAAGTTTATAAAAATTTTGATGCAACTGTGCAAAAATTTCCTTTAAAACTTTAAAAACTACGGCTCATACCTTCTTTTCCAAAAGCCGTTTACGCTTGCGCAACCCTTTTCTTGGAGTCCGCTTCCTTTGCGCTTGTCTGCGACTTTGAGTTATGTGTAAAAACGACGATTTCCCGCGTGGTTTCGTCGATTTTTAGCGATTTCACTTGCTAAATCGCAACCCCTTCCGCTAAACCGCAGGAATCACTCCCTGCTGGTTACATTTTCTATTTTTTCCAGCTCCTGGGGGTTTGTGTCCTCCATTGGGAGTATTGCTCCGCCCTGGCCCTTGGTCAGGACGTATACTAAAACGCTGTTTATACAGCGATAGCCGTCCGCATTAGAGCGTTCGACTGTACCCTAGTGGGCAGACACATGTGCTCTAGAGAGGGAGTCCTGGGTTCCATTCCCACTACCCCCATACTTTTTCCAAAAGTTTTCGTCGCACGCCGGCGACTTTTGAGGAATGCCCCATCGAAGGGACATCATTCACGGTACATTACACTGTTTTTCAAGGGTACCTACAGTGTGATAGGCTTCTATGAAGTGATGAGGATGTTTTTGGTAAGTTTAATGCATTTTCTGAGGTAATTTTGGGAATATTTGAGCCTTTTTCCTTGGTCCTACTAGCTTGATCAACTAGTACTCCAGGGGGGAGTAAGAAAAAGTCACTGCCATGTCTTTCTTGGAGGGCTTGATCCAGGCTAAGCCCCCCTTAAAACCCTTTGTTGATGCTAAGACAAACTTAAGTGTTTTTATCACTCTTTTGTTGCCTAAAGTACACTTTCTCAAAGTAACTAGGGTTGTGACCCTAGCCCCCCCATGAAGTTCACCCCTACCACTCAACTGAGCGGAGGTACCTTCCTTCATGGAGGACATACCAAAAAAAGTCAGGCATTTCATGCTTGTTGGCCTTGGAGGTTAAGCCTAGTGGTCTCCCACCCCAAGATCCCTATACTCAATTGTTTCTACGACTTATTGTGGTCCTACTTTGTAACTGTTTCTGAATTCAGTTGCTTGGCCAAGTCATTTTCTGTGTGGTCCTGACATCCATGCCCCTCAGTCCTAACCAGCACCATTTCACCCAAAAGAGTGCACATGAAGTGCCTATTGCAACCTCTGAGGCAAGAGTCAGACCAATTTTCATATAAAACCTTTTGTATTATCCATTTGTGATGGAATCTTTGTGTATAAACCTGCTTTGTCTATCTGCAGCCCTTCTGTGTTACACTGGATTCCAAAACCAATCATTGATTCGATCCACATCCTGTCCTTGCTCTACTTGCTGCTTTGGTTGGGGTTTTCAACTACAAAACCTGCAGGACTACATCAAAATATCTAGGGCATAATTCAAGGACATCTTTCTAGATATGATACACTGTCCTAGCTCCCTAGACCGGAAATCCTGATCTAAGATCCCTCTACTTTCCTTTGGGTATCCTGCACACAATTATGAGTGGGAAGTTTCACTGCCTCTTAAAAAATGCAGCTGACTATGGGAAAAAATTGCTCAAAAGGCACAAACCAACACAGGAAGCATCCGATGCCACAGGTTCGCTAACCGGATATGCCATTGGTGGCTCAGCAGCGACGGGATCCACTTCATGGGTGGCCCAAGGCGTACCTATAGAGCCTGTATCCTTAGCTACGGGTGGAGTGGTTGTAGGACAGGATGTTGTTGGGTATGTAGTTGGGAGTGTAGTGGCCGTAGGAGCAAGAAAAAAGTCTGCTCTAAAGTCCCGGCCTAAAACTCAGATGGGGAGAAAACCATTCCTCTTATTGTGTTCTGCTTATTGCCCATGCCAAAAACTCTGTTTTGCTTGCAACAAAAAGCACTTCTCAGAATTTTTCGAAAACATGAGCAAACACACAAGCACCACAGGCAGAGCAAGCAGCACACAAAAAATCCATGAGTCATTGTGAACGGACCCACTGTAATGATGACCTTTAAACTAATGTACGGTCTGCTCTTATATTTGCTTCATTGACTTAAATGACTTCTGAGCATCGTCGATATTCGGGACCCCAACTCTGCAATCGTGAACGACAGCAGAGCACAAAAGCAAGAGTCCTGATATGACGGACGGGGGGGGGGGGGTGCAATACTGGCGTATACAAAAACCGACCTGGCTTCAATGCGCGTCTAAAAAAACTTTGATCTTTCAAATTTTGAGTTGACTTCATTTGATTGTACCTGAAAATAGAGCAGGAAGAAAAAAAAGGATAAGGGTTGATAAAATCAGCGGGTCGGGGTAAACAAAATTGCATGCATAAAAAATGCAGAGGCACGTGGACGGTGTGTACTAAGGTCTGCAACCGGTTGTTCAGGTGACCGGTAGTACCGGTATACACCCGATCACCTCTTGGAAAAGCGAAATTACCTCCAATTACCGGTTATTGTACTAAAATCCCGATTTCGTGATGTTTTTGCCTTTGCGATGCCTCGCTGACGCTTTTTTGGGCCTGTGAAATCCTGTGCCTAAATCAAGGATTCCTTTCTTAAACTGGCAGCTAACTAGCATTTTTGCTGCAGTTGTACCTTGCAACCGTGTCTCTCTCCCTGAATAAGGGTTCAGCAGTGGTGCGGGGTCACGTTTTGTAGTTGCTGTGTTGGGTTCTTGTCAGTTTTTTGTGAGATTGCAGTTTTCGGTAACCTTTCTCAAAAAGTTGCACAGAAAGACACCTTTTGGACAGAAGATGCTAGACACAAATCCAAGACAATCCCAGAGTTCAAGTGGTAGAGTAGTTCTCTTCTCTCACCTTGTTCTTTCAAGAATGGTGGCAACCATGGCCATCTCAATGTACCAACAGTGGCCATCGCAATGTATCAACATTCGATATCGCAACGTAAAGACAGTGGACATCTTAGCGTAAAGGCAGTGCCTTTCCTAAACTCCTTCTACGTACAACGCTGGCGAATAGTTACACATAGCGAAAAGTCTTTGAGCCAATGTGTCCTTAGTCATTGCACCAAGAAGGTCACCGTAAGTAAGACCTGCCGCGCTAACCAATCGTTCTACACCTGCTGAACTAGCAGGCGTTGCCAAAAGTTGACGTGCCATTTCAGCTAGTCTAGGAGCAGAGAGCCGAAGGTTACGCCACCAAGCTAAGACACAAATGGTCTTTGCTCTGGAGCCAAACTTAAGTAGAGGTCCAACTCGTCCGTTGTTGCTGATGCCTGCTCGTGGTCATCATCAGAGTCATCAAGGAAGTCACGTGGCCTCTTTGTTTGGTTGCCTTGGTTCAACACGTTTGTGCTCTGGTTTTGTGCTACTTTCCAGTGCTGTCACACGTTGCGCAGTGCCGTTTCTGCCCACCAGCGCTCTCCTTCACTACGGAAAGCGTAATGCTTGTAGCCTGGATTCAAGAGAGTTGCAATCACAAGGAACCGCTTGGTGTCCGTGGACAGCTCGGTTACCCAGCGGCGTGTGAGGACTGCTAGGTATTTCTTTCGTGTCACGTTCACGTTGTGTCCAATGCTTGGAACTGGTACTGTGGTGTCATCCCAATGCTGCCGTATGTAGTCTTTCTCAAGATTGCCCAACAGCTTGTAAATGGCGGGCAAAACAAGTGTTATGGATATTGACTTCTGTCCCCTTATACTTAGATCGGAATCCCTCAAAATGCACTGGAGTACGACACCAAGTCCAAATCAATCTGATAATGATCCAAAATGTCTAAGATCCTTGTACTCCATAAAAATACCCTGTATCAAACCGAAATTTCAATATAAAACAGAACTTTTCATCAGCGTAAAATCCTTTATTTCTGCACGCGCGCGACGCATCCTAAGCTACAGGATCGCGATGTGGCTGCACGCAGCGCCTTGCTGGGGATAACCCGTCACACCCCCCGCCAAGCCCTTGCCGCAGCCACTAGGCCACCTGCAAGGGATGACAGAAACCCAGGGGTATGCACAGGCACATATTTGCGGAAACAAATTGCTGAAATGGAATGAGATAATGTACAATATCCTACCCCCAGGACCTGAAGTCCTGAACTAAGGTCCCTCTACTTTCCTTCGGGTATCCTACACACTATCCTGAGTGGGGGTGTCACTGTCAACTAAAAACCCAGCTGACTATGGGAAAGAATTCTTGAGAAAGCACTAAAAGTTTTCAAACAGAAATTCACCTAAGCAAAATCCTGCTCTAAACTCCTGGCCGAAAACTCAGGGGGGCAGTTTTCCAAAAACTGAAATCAAAAACAGTTCCACTTGATTCTACTTACTGCCCATGCCATCTGGTCTAAAAAAATTTCTGCACCGAAAAACCCTGCTCAGAACTATTGGAAAAATACAAACAACCAAGCACACGTGCAGCTGAAAATTCAGTGACTGCTGATTGGAGTTCACTGCATCCAGAGTTCAAAGAAACCCTTAAATAATGTACAAAGCTGCAGGCCCTTCATCTTCTAATTAGATTACTTCTGAGCATTGTTGAAAACCCTTCATCGTCGGCGCTTCCATCACCTCGCACTGCAGTGGCACAGGAAAGCAGAAGAAAAGGGAGCGCTGACATGCAACCGAAGGGAGGGGAGGGGCGGGTGCAAATTGATCGAAAAAAACAGACCTGAATTGGCTGGGCTCATCCAAAAGTATTTTTGATATGTCGTCATCTGACTGAAAATTGATCCCCATCGTACCTCACTGACCTGGAAACAAGGAAGCAAGGAAGAAAGGGTAAGAAAATCAGAAGGTTAGGGCAAATTTGGTTGAATGCAAATATGATGCAGAGGCATGTGCACAAGCGTGTACACATGCATACATGCAAAAAATCGCTGAGGGTCCCCAGAAAAAATTATGCAAACAGACAGTACACGGGCCTGCAGCACATATGATGCTGAGGCCTCGCCCCCCTCCCACTGTGGGTGTGCTGCCCTCACGCAAAAAATGCACCCCCAAAATTCTCTTGTAAAAAAAAACCAAAGCAGAAATTTCCCACACACTCTGGCCTAAAGTGTATGTGACCACCGGGGCAACCTCGCCCACAGTGGTTGAGACAAAGAGTCACTGCAGTAGCAGTGGCTCTGCAATGGACATGACTCTGCAGTGGCAGAGCCAGTGAAGTCCCAAAAGGGGACAGTTAGTGGGGAGGGTACAAAAATATGATAAATTTACCCATAGATTAAATGTGTAAGTGGAGCACCAGCAGATGCACCGACGTGCCCCAGCTCCCAAACAGGAGCAAACAGTTGAAAACCGAAGAGCCACACTGTGACGCTGAAAAATTTTCAGAAGTCTTTTGAAAAATATTCCTCTTGTCAGCAAAACAAGCCTAAATTGGGTTGACATCTCATGAGCCAAATGCTCAAAATCAGGCTAGTGTAAAACTGGGCCTGAAGCCTTAGTTTCAAAAAACTGAAGCAAGGCTGCACTTCACTGTGAGCCACTGAGCACAACAACAGTGCTTTTTGAGCGCCGAAGGCGCTTGGTGTCGAACCCGTTTTTCTCATCCAGCTCATTTGAGCTAGGATCTACCATAAAAAACTGACAAAGACTGAAAAAAACTCAAAGACAAGCCGAATGCACAAAGTGCCTTACTGCCCAAGCACAAGGCCGAGGGTAGGCGCGCGGGTGGGGGTGGGACAGTGTACAGTATTCAATTGTCTGTGTCAATTTCAGTGCATCTCAGTCTGTTTCTGCTTTTCAGCTCAGTTGGGCATTTCTGTTGTGAGTGCTAACCTTTTTATATTACTATTTTACATTACATGTACATTGTGGCTGTGCATGCCTCCAGGTGTGTGGCAGCCTTTGCATGTGGGATAGTGGCTGCGGCAAGGGCTTGGCGGGCGGTGTGACGGGTTCATGCCCAGTTGAGGCTGACCAAAGCCAAAAAGAGCGCATGTGCGATCACGGTATTAAATACATAGTTGTACAGTACAGAGAAACGACGAGAAATGCAGGAGATTTTGTGCATTGCATTGTTCGATACAAGGTATTTTCATGGAGTAAAAGGAGCTTACACATTCTTGTTATCGATATTGAGATCTGTCCCCTTATACTTAGATCCGAATCCCTCAAAAAGCACTGGAGTACGACACCAAGTCCAAATCAATCTGATAATTATCTAGAATATCTAAGATCCTTGTACTCCATAAAAATACCCTGTATCAAACAGAAATTTCCATATAAAACAGCACTTTTCATCAGCGTAAAATCCTTTATTTCTGCATGCGCGCGCGCATCCTAAGCTACAGGATCGCGATCTGGCTGCGGGCAGGCCCCTGCTGGGCATAACCCGTCACAACAAGGGAAATTGTTATGGCTTCGAACAGCAGGAGCACAGCGAGCGCCCAAGTTGCAGTCGCAATCGCACTGCAGCCTGTGAATACTTAAGAAGCATCGAATGCCAGTTGTGTGAATGAAGTGCTGTAAGATACTTCGATCTCTGGACAGGGTTTTTGTCTTCAAATTTGTGAAGTGTCTATGTATTGGTGCCCCGTCTAAAGATCCTGCGAGGTTTATCGATTTGGTATTTTGAATTTTCAAGAAACAAGAGGCACAGGAGTAAAAGAGAGTTCCCAAGAAACAAACCACAACAAGTGGTAGCCACCTAGGTGGCGGGGAGATCAATATTCGAGATCAATGTTCGACGCCGTCAACTTGATTTGGATTTGGATTTACAATGGAGCGGCCCTTCGACGATGCAGCTATGCTGCACTTTATGAGAGACAGTCTGTTTCGAACCGATTCACCCTTGCATCACGGATTTTCGATTTCGTTAGAAAAGTTCATCGCAGAGCGCATCGCAAGTCGAGAAAGCGAATGGTTTCCATGTCTCTCTCGTGATCTTGCAGATACTCAAGCCAAGGTCATCGCATTGGAACAGCGCATCGATGCGTTGCAGACAACAGCAGCAAGTGCTACTGCGGCAACTGATCACCGAGTCGACACTTTGCAGTCTCGACGGAGGATGCAACTCGAGCTGCTGTAAGCGAACTTCGACGCGTAGAGCATGAATTGTCGCAATGTTATGCCCTTCTCAACGAATTTGTACGAGTTTCAAGCCAACACCCTTCGAACATCTTCCAGTTTCCACAACCACAACCACAGGTACAACCAGAACCACAGGCAAAGCCGTCTTCTTCGAGCCATCCGCCGTACGCACCGCCGAGCAGTTCACCTCACCCTCCACAACAACCACCTCCACAACCACCTGTCTTCGACCCACACCCAGCGCACCAATTCGCAGTCCAGCGTGCTTCAACACAAGAGATTGTAGGACGTTGTGTTGAACGCTTGAATAAGCTGGTTAAAAGATTCTTTGGGAGACCTGGAACTGGAGAGTTTCGCACATGGAAGGAGGACTTGTTACGAGCTTTCACCCTGTCGGATATCACTTCACCCGTCGATCAGGTAACAACCATATCGTTCCTCCTTGAAGGTGATCCTAAGGCCAGCGCTGCTCTGGGACTCGAGGCGGAGCGTGCGACACCCAAGCGCCTCGGAACCCAAGTACCAAGAACATGCATGCATGCCTCCGGAACGGGATACGCCAGGAAGTCCGGTGAACCTCTAGGGTTCCGCCCAAAGGAGGGGACGTGCGCAAGCACGGGGGCACACCCTCCCGGCGAGACAAGCATGTCACGCCGGCGGCGATCAGCGCTCCCGGCGTTGCCCGGGGCCGCTTTGCTGGGGGCCAACAGTCAGGTCTAGCGGGATGTAAGCCGCCTCCCCTCTTCACGCGCGGAGCCTCTTCCTGTTCGTCACAGGGGCGACGCCAGGGGGAACCAAGGGGCGCCTCTCCACGACCGAGTGCACCTACCTACCTACCTCCTTGAAGGTGATGCTGCCGAGTATTATCATAGTTTGACGAAAGCTGTACAGGATGACTGGTTCGAGCTCATGCGTGTGTCGAGCCAACGTTTAGATGGCATATCCCATGAGCCAGTGTACCTGTCAAGAATGTTGAGCTTGAAAGAAAGTGAGTTTCCTCGACATGCGGACTATGTCATGGAATTCCGAACTTGCGTTATCGAGTCAAAGGTTAACACCAGCGACCTCCACATGGGTTATCTCGCCAACTCTCGATTTGTTGAAGGGTTGTCGAATGACGCTGTTGGTCGGCAGTACATCGTTGAAGTCCGTTCGAGATGGCGTTCTGGTAGACCATTTGGGTTCGATACCTTGGTAGAGACCATCGCAGAAGCCTACATTGCGGCCGGATATCAGCTCGAAGAGGTGCAGAACGTATTGAGAACGACATCAGATACCAGGGGTCCTGCGGTCTCAAGACCCCTACCTATGATGGTTCCACCAACCTCGACTCCAACGTTCCCATCCAACCCTGTGCCAACACCGCACGTCAATCCCATGCCGTCACCAGCTGCAGCCCCCATGGCTTCGACTGTGCCCGAGCTGATGAACCTCGATGCAATTTCCAAGCTCCGAGAAGAACTACATGCCTACATTGGTGAACGTCGTAATGAACTGTTCGGACGCCAAGATGGTGGACGCCAAGATGGTGGAGAAAGTAGGCGTTGCTACAATTGTGGTGAACAAGGCCACTTGGCCCGTGACTGTCCAAAGCATCGACCGCCGTCCCGAGGACGAGAGCGTCGGGAATCAAGGTCGAACACGCCGAGACGGGATCAAAGTGCAGACAGCAAGGGACGGTTTCAATCTTGCTCCAAAAGCAGAGAAAGGCCCACAACGGCCTAGAAGACATTTCTGAAGACCTGGTGGTGGACGTCCCCAAGAAGAGCTGAACACCACCGCCAGCACCAATAAACCCGGAAAGAATTCGACACTTGGAGGTGTCAACGTCGAAGGAACCGAACCTGAGCATGCGTCTCTGTTCACCGTTTGAGGGCGCATTTGCGCATGTCGTGAAGACTCCTTTGACTCCAGCGTAGAATTGTTGGTCGACTGTGGGGCGACCAGTGACGTCATGTCAATGCAGACTGCAAAGAGGGCGCGACTTCCCCTCTATAAACTGAGAAACCCTAGACACGTCTTAACAGCCGGAGGTGTCCAAGTCGAAGTACGGTACTACACGAGAGCCTATTTTCGAGTTGGAGAACTTGTATTTCGACATCACTTCAAGATCTTGGAGATTCTGCCGGATGTGGTACTTGGACTACCATGGCTTGGAAGCTATAATCCAACTGTCAGCTAGAGGGAACGGTACGCAGACATCCAACATGGTTCGAATTCGTTTCGGTTGTTTTTTGGCGAATCAAGGCATTCTACCCAGCTACAGTTTCAAGCCGCTTCGAAGCTGGACCTTCTTTCGATACTTTCATCCAGTGCCTTGGAAGCGAGTCCGGTTGGAAATCCTACCCCACATGCCAAGGAATGCCCCAACCTACGCTCGTCGACACACGTCCAGCACGGTGCTGACATGTACGATGAGTCCGAAACGGAAGATGGTATCACCGATGAGGAGTGCAGCGATATGGAGATTGAGTACATTTCGTTGCCGAAAATCAAAAGAGAGATCCGTCGAGCTGATCTCACGGGGGATCAAATATTTCTGTGCTGCATGCCTCGACCCGCAGTGCTGGTCGATCAAATGTACAGGATGCAAGCCAGTGATGACAGGGACGGGCTTGACCCCGTTCGACGCAAACTGCCGATTCGATTACACAAGTGGGCGGACCTCTACGACCGGGAGAATGCGGAGTACGGACACCTACCTCCGTATCGACCTGGTAGAGATCATCGAATACGCCTTGATTCGGAAGACAATCCACCGTGGATACAGCCTTACAAAATGGACCCGAGTCAACTAGATGAACTTCCACGACAATTAGACAAGTTGCATCGATCTGGTTGGATCAGACCATCCTCGAGTCCATACGGAGCAGGTTGCCTGCTGGTGAAGAAAGCGAATGGTAACTGGCGTATGTGCGTCGATTACCGAGCGTTGAATACGCGAACTGTTCAAGATCGGTATCCTTTACCATCCATCCAATCCATCTTGAGTGCCATGGGGGGTTCCACTGTATTTTTGTAGATCGACCTTGTTAGTGGGTTCCACCGAATCCGAATCCACGACGAAGATTTCGAGAAAACCGCCTTCAACACGCAATTTGGCGTCTTCGAATGGGTTGTTATGCCCTTTGGCCTCTGCTATGCGCCATCGACGTTCCAACGCATCGTGAATGATGTCTTTCGAGACCACTTGGGGATCTTTGTATGGGTGTACATCGACGACATCCTCGTCTTTTTGAAGGTTGCGGATGAACACCAACGAAATCTTGATTTGGTACATGAACTACTGCGTCAACACCAGCTCTTTCCCTGCATCGATAAATCCACGTTCTTCCAGAGTCGAGTACCTTTCTGTGGATACATCATCGACAAAGATGGAGTACACATGGACCCCGAAAAGATGAAAGTCATTCGAGGTTGTCCTCCGCCGACTAGGGTTCATGAAGTTCGACAATTCATCGGATTGTTTGGATTTTACCAGCTGTTTGTCTAAGGGTTCCAAGCTTTCGCAGCCCCTGTGACCGCAATGTTTAAGGCAGACTTCGAGTGGGAGTGGACAGCCGTACATCAAGCTTCCTTTGACAAGCTGAAGCAGGCAATGATCAATGCGTCACATCTCAGTGCTATGGACCCCTGACAACCGTATCACTTGTACACGGATGCTTTGAAAGACTGCGTGGGTGCTGCGCTAGCACAGCGATGTGCGCATGGGAAGTACAAGGGACATCTTCGACCTATTGCCTTCATGTCGCGGAAAATGCGACCTGCCGAAACTGGATACCCGATTCCAGAACAGGAGCTGTTGGCCATCGTGTTAGCCTGGAAGCAGCGGTTTCATCTACTTCGAGGTCCACAGCACGTGCACGTGCACACTGACCACGAAAGTCTTCGTTATCTCAAGACATGCCCTCGACCGCTGACACCACGACAAGCACGTTGGTCCCAGTTCCTCGAAGAATACAACCTTACGTTATGGTATGTACCGGGCCTCGAGAATCCAGCAGCGGACGCCTATTCCCCCCTGACTTCACCACAGTTGATGGACATCGAAAATGCTACACGTACACGGGCCTTTGTAATCCCCTTGGTCGAGCATCGGGCTTCACCGGAAGGAGAACCTGTCGATGAGTTCCTCCATGTACTCGAGGACTCGTTCTCACACGACGAGGTGTGGCCCCAGCTGTACGACCACCTGTACGTTTCGCTTCGAAGCGGACGCTCAGTGGGGAAGGAGCCTGATGCTGATGAACATGCGGAACCAGCCCCCCAATTTGACACCGAGCCCGCTGTTGAGCCAGAGGACCTGGAGCCGCTGCCATCAAACGCAACAACCGTCGAGCAGGAGGACCTGGAGCCAGTACCATCAGACGAGACCCCGGCTGAGCATTCATACCAACCAGAAATGCATCTCGATGATGCTGGCAAAGAGCCGGACAGGCCTGCCGACACCGACGACCTTCCCGATGTAAGCATGCACCGCTCTCTTCGAGTCACTTTTGGCAAAGAACTTTGATATGCTCCGACCATGGCGGAACTGATTCGCTGTCGACGCCACCGAGTTGGCACATTACAATCAGTTCCCTTGCCTAAAGTTGGGACAGACACGCCATACCCGTCGAGTCTTAAAGGTACACAACGCCCAGTGCATCGAAACTATCAGTGCAAGGACTTGTCTTCAACAGCTGTGTGGGCAGCAGCCTATCGAGAAGACCCAAGTACGAAGCACATCTACGAAGTCGCGGTTCGAAGCCCTGCGGCACTACACCAACTCCGCGATGCCAAGTTGTCCTTCGATGATGGCAAATTTTTCCATTTGTCGACGATGGGCAAACGTGTGCTTGTCTCTCAAACACTCGTGACCTCGATTGTGGCTATCTACCACGAGTCGGACTTCTATGGCCATTCGGGCGTACTTCGAACCATGGCACTGATCAAGCGTGACTACGTTTATTCGCATCTCCGACATTAGGTCGAGCGATACATCCTAAGTCGCGATGTGTGTCATGCGGCGAAGTCAAGGCGAGTCGACACCGCCAGAGTGCCCAGACCATTACCAGTGCCCGACACCAAATGGCACAGTGTGTCCATCAATAGGGTTTCAGGATTGCCGCCGACCACAAGAGGCCACGATGCCATCATGACCGTGGTGGACCGATTCTCCAAGCGTGGAATGTTCATCCCTTGTCGCAAAGATATGACAGCGGACGACCTTATCTATATCTTCCTGCGTGAAGTAATTCGCTTGAAATGATGCCCTCGACAAATTGTTCCCGATCGAGACAAGCTGTTCGAGTCCCAAGCGTGGAAGGAGTTGGCTCAGCGTTTCCAGATTGAGATGCACCAAAAGGTAGCCAACCGTCCTCGAGGCAATGGCCTAGCGGAGCGCAGCAATTAGTCGATCCTCCAGCGCCTGCGTACACCAGGCATCTTTGGTAACAACGAGTGGGATGGCGACCTAATGTTCGCCGAGATGCAGTTTAACAACCTGACGTTCAATAGCATTCGGCTAACCCCGTTCGAGATAGATGAGGGACGAACACCTTATTTTTAATTGGATTTTCCCCGAATGACTTCTCATTCACATGAGCCATCGACCGTGAATGATTACATGCAACGAGCGGAACGTACCTTCGATTCTGTGCGTGCAACACTTGCCGAGGAACGTGGATGCCAGATGCATGTGGTCCTACAAATGGACTGACACGTTTGACTGCCTGAAGTGGGTGAACGATGGTGGGTGTTGGTACCGGAATATCAACATAAAGGGAAACTCGATGTTGTCTGGTGCGGCCTTTACAAAGTTCTCGAGGTACTGAACAAGGGCGAGAATGTTAAACTTGACATCCCTCCCCCCTTCGATGGGTTGGGAGTTTTCAATCGAGACAGCATAAAGCCCTACATCCATCGAGAGGGACAGCCAGTGTGGGAATTCCCGATGCCACCTGTCAAAACCCGGGAATCTCCTCGACTTGTCAAGATCCTGGCTAGACGTTGAATGGGATCTGAAAAGCGCCACACGTTCCTGTACCGTTGTGAATGGGATGACGACACATGGTCGAGGGAGTCGAGCAAAGCGCTAGAGCAGGATCCTGTGTACCTTGAGTTCCTTGGACTCCACCCTGAGTAACCTCAGTCATCTCTGCAGCGTGGTTTTTCGAAAAACTCATGCGAGGTTCCGGGTCGACCGCCGGAGCTTCCGCCTACGGTACTACATCCCGGACGCCCCGAGCTTCCTCTCAACCTCCACCTTCTTGAGCATCACCGTGGAATGTCATCGATGTTGACAAGATCAATGACACTACCGGTGAAGATGGCGATGGTGCCGAAGCCCCAGCAACATCGACTTCAGCTCGCCGCTGTTGATCGGTAGCGCCAGCGCCAGCTGGACTGAGTCGACCGCTGGATCTGTTGGCCGCGCCAAACTACAGTCAGTCGGCATATCCTGGGAGCTCGAAAGGAAAAGGAGGCCCCTCGTCGAAAGGAGGCAAGACAGGTGTCTCGTTTCATGAGGAATTTGCAGGAATAGCACCGAGTGGGCGAGTCGTCATATCAGGAGCCACCACAGGCTTGGAAGTGCTCGAGTGGGCCCTGGCCGGCTGGCCTCCTCCGGAATCGATCAAGGGAGGGGGGACCCCACCCCGCATGCACCCGTAACTTTGCAAGCTGTATGGGCCCCCGCCCCCGGTCGATGCAGAATACTATCGAGGACAGTGTTCGAGCCTCGCAGAGTCTGGTACCCACTCCAATTCTTCGAATGAATGGGTTCATGAGGAATGGTTCGATTCTGATGAAGATCTCGCTTGCTACACGGGATACAACGACTGATCCCCCTTCCTCTGTTCAGCGCCCGGAGGGGTCGACAGTTCTTTGATATCGAGGCTGAACACGTGGACATCAAGGCCATCCACGGACGGACCGTCTTTGGGACCGAATACCGGAGAGCCCAATACCTCCAGCTATAACAACAACGACGACGCTGCCCCCAACGACTGGGTGGACCAATCCTGGCATTGGAATGCCCCGATGACGCAAGCTATCACTCAAACGAACCAGTCCGACTCCTACTACTACAATGACGACGATGAAGACTACAGACACCTACCCGATGCCTGGTTCCACGACGAGGAGGATTATGCGTACGCCACACAGAGTTGGTCCACACCACCGCCCAGTTACGATACTGTGCCGAAACCAGAACCGCTGTGGCAGCAATATAGCATGCCGCAATACAACCATGAAATCGAGACCATCGATCAACTCCGACACTTGTGTACGTTAGAAATGAAACCACCCTATTGATTTGGGACGCACGAGGACGATCCACTTGCGACGGAATATATCAAGCTGGAACCATTGGTACTCACTATTGCGTCAAGCGCCATGGCTGGTCCATGAGCACACCATGTATTCCTGAGCGAAAGCCATGCTGCAGTTGTGACGAAAACGAATGCCGCTATCACCGAATTGAGCAAAACCATCAGCATCGACAGTTGGAGTCGAACCGCGCCGTTTTCCTACGAGATGATGCGAAGCACGCCTGACACATCTTTCGATGAGCGCAGGAATGCCGGTGCCAAGCCGAGTTACCAGTGGTATACAAAGATCGAGGTGGCTTGCCAGAACTTTCGAAAGACCCTCGTCGACTGGCGGCAATGCAATGAAGAGCTCGACGCGGGATTCCGACAAAATCTCTCTGAATATGATCTGCCGAATCAAATTGCTCGACTCAACCGCATGCATCGAGAGATCTCAGGAATCGACGACGTGATGCACGTCGCTGATGGAATTGACCTAATTTTCAGGTACCGACGCCTCTGGACCGAGGACAAGATGAAACGAGTAGCACCCGTTGCCGTTTCGATCCTTGGAGTTATTTGAGACCCCCAGAAGGTTTGTCAGACGAACAACTGGCCCTTCGAGGCTCGAGCCCCCTTTCTCGCGTATAAAGTCGATTTGCTTCTTCGCCGACACCAACTGCGAAGTCTACGAGGTACCTCTCGACTTGGGTACAAACGATATGGGTGCGCTCCACATCGAACACAGGAGCTTGTAGCCCAACTCCAGGAGTACTATCGACTCGGAGAGCAGACCGAACCCTATGCGTACAACGCCGTCGCACCAGGTGCCCCCATCGACCTTGTCCAGCCGGGGACGATTTACCAGACTGGACCTGGACGACTCTAATACCACGACTTCGATAAGGAAATCCGACGAGTTGCTCGCCCTCACTCGACCAGTGAGGAGTACGTCAACCTCTTTCCATTTCTGGACGCCGCCGATTTGGTTCGACGCATGCGTACCTCGAAATACCTCATGTCCCCCTTAGAAGCCGGATACGAAGATGGACGACGTGTGTCGAGCGGTCAAGTTCCGAAGGGATGTCTACAATATGAACGGGAGGGGATCGAGTCCAACGACTCGCCTGCGAGTGACCCGTTCCACTCGGACCATGTCGACTACCGGTTTTTGCCGGCAGAGTCGAACGTCTACCAGCACCACTTTGACATCCCGTTCCTCAAGTACCTCACGCCGATCCACGATGACTTCAAGGCTACCCATCGACGCAAGGTCAGCTGCCGAGACCAGGTCCTTGAAGCGGTCATTGTGGACACGGCTTTGAGCCTTGTGACTGCAAAAGCGTTTCGATTCGCTTTGCAGAGTGCCCTCGCTGATGGCCAATATATGCATCAACACCTTGGTTGACTCCAAGAAGAAGGTTCTCGAACCAACATGCTTCAGGTCATTGACCGATGTGCCCTCGGCCCTGAAGTTGATGACGTCAGTGCCATCATCCTTGTTCGACGAGTTTTGATTGCTGACACGCTATGTTGGCGAGTCGATACGCAAACTGGACAATTCTACCACAGCATGGCCGCTGGTACTGGTTTGAAGGAAACCTATTGATGGTCAACCGGTCGACATGACGCGTTCTCCTTCGACCTCACCAATCGGACGGATTTGTGGAGCGAGGACGTTTGGAAACCGTCGAACCATTGGGATTTCTATTCGACCAAGGCACAAACATTGGGACCGGGACAATTTCGAGCGCTTGCCCGTGAACATGTCTTCGTATTCCAGTACAAGTGCCCCGTCGACAACTGGCCTGGTGATCCCAACCTTCGGTTGCTCAACCATCTATCTGGTATCCTGATTCAGAAGCGTGCCCTCGAAAGTGACACTCGTCGACATTACACGGGTCATGACACCTTCAAGTTCATGGCTGGCGTCGAGACGCTGAAGGAAGTGCACGAAGTATGTTCGACTCCAGGTGGATCGCTCATCCACGTTCGAGTGGGGCGCGGACTGCTGATTCGACAGTGTGGATGCCAAGTAATGGCTGATTCGACAGTCTGGATGCCAAGTAATGGCTGATTCGACAGTCTGGATGCCATTAATGGTGTCGACTGCCTTAATATGTCCTGTCGCATTGACAGATGTATAGGCCTGTTGGGTGTTTGTCTGCTGGACACCCAGCTTGGATAGCTGTGCCCAATGTTATGGTATGTTATGGTTCAACGTGCCCACAGCCTTGCTGTGGCTACAGCGCCCGTGCAGTGTGCCTGGCGAAGTTTTCTTCTGCAGCTTGCGCCAAGACACGGCCGTGGCAGAGGCAAATACGGCGTATGAATGAGGCGCTGACGACAGGTATACCATGAAGTGCACCTCAGTGTGTGAGTTTGGACAACTATACTGCTTCTGTAGCCAGCACATGTCGATGTCCAAAAAATTATTTTTGCCCCTGCCCTTCGCATTCGACCATGTGGCGCCGTCCCAGAGGAATGAGACCTCTTCAAGGTCTCAAGGGGGGGGTAGTGCTATGGCTTCGAACAGCAGCAGCGCAGCGAGCGCGCAAGTTGCAGTCGCAATCGCACTGCAGCCTGTGAATACTTAAGAAGCATCGCATGCCAGTTGCGTGAATGAAGTGCTGTAAGATACTTCGATCTCTGGACAGCGTTTTCGTCTTTGAATTTGTGAAGTGTCTATGTATGGTGCCCCGTCTAAAGACCCTGCGAGGTTTGTCGATTTGGGATTTTGGTTTTTCGAGAAACAAGAGGCACAGGAGTACAAGGGAGTCTCAAGAAACAAACCACAACTAAACGGTCACATACTTAGTTCCTCCCAAGCGGCGGACAGCTTCTGCAGCAGGTTGAGTGACACACACTGACTGCGTGTTCCACTTCCACTCGTTGTGGTGTTGCTTTTTGTCAGAGTAGGCCCCTTCATTGTGTCCTTCCTCATGGTCGTTTGTGACATCATACATCAAAATGGCCGGTTGTGATTTGCGAAACTATTCTTGACTTTGGTGCGTGTAGCTCCAACGAATGGAGTTGCCAGTTTTTGGTGGACGTGTTTCTTCTAGATCAAGCCGCTTTGGAATGCCCTGCAGATTTGTAAGCCGATGGCCAGAACGGTGCAAAAAGGTGGTGATTCCCTTGAGCTTTTGAACCACATCGCACACACCAGGGTTGGAAAAGACGGCGTATATATACGCGTAACGTATATATACGCGTACGGTATCGCGAGAATACAATACAGTACGCGTCTGCTGGGGGGGCCACCGACTGGCGCCAGACGCGCGTGCTGCCGCAGAGAATGAGGTTAAAAACTAACAAAACGCGAGATTTTCATGTTTCTGCAGGCTGCCGACATTTTGGATGCACCAAAATTTTAACTGTTGATCCCCGACATATTGCTTTAAAGTAGTTGCGACATAAAAACCGAGTTCCAATTTAAGCCGTGCTTTTCCGAACCAATAGCACCGCTGTGTCCCCACTGCCATTGCGCATCGTGCGGTATGCTTGTCGTCGTTTGAAAACACTTGCGCGCCGAGAAACAGCCGTCGCGAACTTTGCGTGCAGAGATGTAGATTGCCACAAACAACATCTGCGTGCAGTGAAGGAAACGCTACGAGCAGCATACAAGAGTCAGAAGGTATGCAAGCAAACGACACGAAAGCCAACTGCCTCGCTCAGAACGCCGACGCAGATGAGACAGGTTTTGATGAGTTCGATGAATGGGATGAATGGGACCACGTGTTTGCAGAGCAATGGCAGAGACACCAGTACGAGTCGTATTGTTGGAGACAACAAAGAGAGAGCCAGCAGCCCATGTCCTACGCTGACTGGTCGCGACTGAAGATGCTCTGGGATAGCGAGCAGGAGCTGAAGAACTGGTGGATCACAGAGCAAGAGAAACAGTGCGCCTGAACAGGTTTGAGTCCCTATTCCTCCTCCTCCTCATCTTCCTCAAACATATGGTCAGGCAACACACAGGGCTCTCTGAAAGCTGGGTCCCTAATCTTTCGCAGTAGCCTCATGTTCTGATAAATATAAACAAGCTTCTCCACCTTGTGGCCATACAAACGGTTCCTACTTTTTGAGTGCACAAAACCAAACACACTCCAGTTGCGCTCTGCAGCAGAGGCCACTGTAGGGGTTGAATGTACGCGCAGCGCAATGTCCCTCAGCGCTGAATTTTCATAGCAGAAAGCTTGCAACCAATTGAGGCCGCTAAGGGCAAGACTTTCTTTGGTCCAAAGGCGTTCATCTGCAAACTCTCCACACCTCGTAAGGAACTGTTGCAGTTGCAGTTTGGCTGTTTGAGCATGCTCCTTGCCACCAAAGGATTCAAAAACCTGAGCAACATCATTCCTGATCTCACTGTCCTTCAGTGGGTCTTCCTCACGAGTCATCAAAGCAGGATTAAGCACCTAGCTGGCTGAATGCACAGAGTGGTGCAAAAACTTCCACCTTTCGAGTACAAGACTCTGTGCCTGTTTGTGTTCAGGTTTGGGAAGTTCCTGATGCTCAGCAACGTGCTGTTGGAACAAAAGCATGTCGTAGTACACCAGACTATTATAAGTGGACCCTTCTGTGTCAGCTTTCCTGATCATACGCGCCAGTGGCTGCAGCAATGTTCGACAACTCAACAACAGCTTCCAGAAGGTTGTGGAAAGGACGATCTCAGCGATGACTTCGGCTTTGGTGCTGTCGCTGGTGGGGTACGACCACTTGGTGTTGGACCAGTCCGGTGAGACAACCGAACTCTGAAGTGGCCCCTTGTTCTTCACCATGAACTTAAGACATGGGTAATTGGTTGCGAACCGTGTGTCGCCAGGCAGTGGAGGCTCCGCCATATCCTGCTGTGCATCTTTTTCCTTGTGTTTCTTCTGCTCGTCCTTCAGAATCCCAGAGGCTCTGAATCTGTTTCGGAAAAAACTGAGAACAGTCCGGCACTTGGTGATGACATCTTTAACAGTGGGGAGTGCACAGAGATCCTTGAACAGCAGATTGTAGCCATGAATGGTACATCCAATCTTTGTCAAAAAATGATCAACCTCAAATTTCTCAGACTGATCCAACACGTTCAGGGCAGCCTGCATCACAGCTGCATTATCTGCCACCACTGTTGAGGTGGGGCAGGGCAGCTGCAACTGACGAACCACCTCCAAAGCATCGTGAATGCCCTGTGCGATGTGGTCTGCAGTTTTCACTTGTTTGCCAGGGTAGTCTGCCTTCACAAAAACTGAGCCACGGCGCCCAATCAGATTGTAATTGATGACAGATTGCCTGCGGATATTCGAGTACCCATCTGTTGCCAACCCTGTGTGATGATCTGCAGCAAACAAAGGGCAAATCTCTTTTGAAATGTTGTCGTAAACTGTGTCCAGCAAACCATCAGCAAGCTTGTGCCTGTTGGGAGGATACAACTGAGAACCTGGTAGACCAGCCTTCACACATTTGATCAGTTTGTCAATGTAGCGACGCAGCATCACATCTTCAGAGATATGAAATGGTATACCAGCGTGGTACATGAACTCAGCAAAGGAAACATCAAGTTCTGTCTTCAGAATTTCCTGCAAGTTGTCTAGTGTTGCCTGCTTCTTTGGAGATGGTTCTGCAGCGGCATCAGGATTTTGTTGGCTCAAGAAATTCCTCTTTTTGTTTTGTTGATGTTCTTTTTGCTTCAGCTTTTCCTCAGCCTCCTTCAACAGTTTCTCTTTGACATCCTTCGGCACATTGGGGCAGGCAGCAACACCATGTCCCTTTTCCCCAGACAAATGGGCACGAGCTCTTGCAGGTCCTTGCCAGCCCTTGCCCAAAAAACCACAATAATTGCAGTTGTAGTCATGCCCAGTTTTACTCGTTTTTGTAGCAAGGTTAAGTGTGAAATGCTGCTCAAGCAGGCCAGTGCCACGTGGTGCCATTTTTGAAATCTGCAAAAGTTCAGGAGGAGAATAACATCTGAGGGGTGTCTAGAAAACCCGACCGGACCTCCCCTGGTGGCAGGCCACCTACAGGTGAGTTTGCTAAGCCACGGAGTGTGGACAGCAGTCTGGATCTGGGTGGCCTGGCCCTGAGGATGTGGATGAGAAATGTTTGTTTTTGGTGCTGTGTGATGGGACACATCACTGATGACGTCATGCATGATGACATCATCAGTGATGTCACTGATGACATCATCATTGACATCACTGCTGATGTCATCAACCAGGTTAAACAAATATAGAACACAAGGTATCCAAAAAAAAAAATTAAGACAAATTTTTTTTTTTGAAAACAATTGCAGGTTGTACACTAAAACAGAATAGCTGCAAGTTCTAGGAACATAACTTCTGTGACCAAACAGTACTTTGTCAGGAAACGATACGATACGTTACATTACAGTACTGTATCGGAACGATACGATACATTACACGTACTGTATTGTACCAACCCTGGCACACACCTGGTGACTTCAAGTTGACCTTCACAGAGGGTTCCAACGTGTGACGAGCACAGTAGCCTCCTGGAAGACCTCCCCATGCCTTTTTGATGTTAGACCCTTGATCACTTACCTTTGCATGGATATAGTTGAATGTAAGTCCTACACGGTCCAAGTCTTCAACAGTTTGCTGCCGTATTGCCTCACCAGTGTGCCTGTCCCCTGTGAAGCCTGTGCAGTTGAGTAGGACTTCATGAATTTGTGTCCAATCTTCATCAATGAAATAGGGCATTGAGGGCATTAGACTAATGGCGGAATCAGACCAAATATCGGCAGCCATTGATGGTTTGACCTTTGCTTTCACCAATAGAGCAGCGCGTCCTCTAATCTCATGCAGACCAATGGCAGACATTTCGAGGATATGCCTGGTGATGATGAGGAGGTAGACGTGTAGGTCCCTGTGGTTTGGCACTCTTTGGCTGTCGACCACGCTTTCCCATTAGAAATGCTAAGAATAAACACACGGGCATACGAGTAGAATTGAAAAACAAAGGCACAGCAAAGCATTGTCAAAAATTTTAAAATTTTCGCATGGTCAAAAATTTCAAAATCTGTCCAAACTATTTGGAAATTGGACTGATTTTGATGATGTGGCAAGTGACATTACGATGACTATGCATGACGCAGCATGATGACATCATCAAGGAAAATCTTACTCAGATATGAATAGGTACATTTGCGTTTTGTGTGTAGTAGAAGTCATGGTTCACAACACCTTATGCAAGGAAAAAACGGGTGCATCAATCTAATGTTAGGTCCATTGCATACCGGTACCTACGGATGTTAAAAAACTTACCACCTCCACCTACTGGTGAAAATTTGAAAAAACAAGCTCCCACACCCGTCTGTTTTCAAAACTAGCAGGTTGCAGCCCTTAGTGTGTACACACACGTACATCAAGAAAAACATTTTTGGGCGTCACCAAACAGAAATGCACGCGGCACGATACACAAATCCGTAGCACATATAGTGCTGAGACTACTCCCCCCTCCCTAGCTGGTGTGCTACCCGCAAGAAACAACTGCACCACAAAATTCTCTTGAAAAAAGTATCAAAGCACATTTTTTCCGCACACAGTGGCCTGGTAGAGGTGTTCATGACACTCGCATTTTTTGAAATTTATGAAACGAAAAACAGTCGAGTTTCATTTTCATTGAAACGAAAATCAAAATTCTGTCATTTTCGAAATTGTGCTCACTTTTTCGAAAATGAATGAAACTCTGGATTGTCCGCTTGATTTTCCATTGCTGTTTGCTGTACACAGTTGAAATGGTTGTAACTGCCAGTTTGTAACTACGAAGTAAAGGCCCAAATTGTTTCTCAGGCAAAAACTAGGTAACATCCAGGTAAAATGGGTGTAAGAGTTAATAACTTGCCTTGTGCGTGATTGCTCGCCTTGCCCTCCCTCATGATGTGTAACGGACACATTTGCATGCAAATAGACTGAAATACGGGTGTAAATGAAGGTGTTTTGCCACTTTTACGACTCCGGCACCACAACACCACCATGTACGTGCATTTGTTGCGCTTTGTTGCCTTTTTGCGCGCGCAAAAGGGTGTATTTGCGTGGTTACCATAAGTGTAACTCGGAGGCAAAAAGCCTAATTTACGCACGTAAAAGGGTTTATTTACTTGTCTCTCGAAATCTGTTCTGGACGCAAATTAGGCCTGTTGCGCACGCAAAATCCATGTAGTTGCCTCTTTCAATCTTAAGGGCTTCTCTTTTATGGGACATGGCCGGCAAGAAGTCCAGAGCCAAGGCCACTGTCCAAGCCCCCGGGGACCTGCAGTCACCTCCCAAGCCCGCAATTCCTCCCCGCAGCACCCATGAGCCCACCCAGCAGGTTGTTGATGAGTATGTGAAGGTGGTGGGTGTGGACAATGTGGCGGGACCTGGGATCCAAGTGTTGGATTGTGCAGTCTTGGCGAACGAGGTCAAGGGGTTGCCGTCTATCTCCGAGGATGTTTGGTCGGTGAGAGAGCGGCTGCAAAAATTGCAGCAGGAAAAAGGTGAACCCTTGGAATATATGTTGAGGGTGAATCCGCAAGCCGGTCCAGCTGCTTTCACCAAGGGCGTTTTGAGCAAATTTCCTCTCGGCCTATACCACTGGTTGAGCCCTGCCCTAATGGAGATAATCCTGCATTTTAGCGCAGAGACGTTAACAGCATTGTTTGCCATGATGCAACGTGTCCAAGGCCCCCAACGGCAATATGTGTTAGTGTACAATGTGGCGGATGCGGATCAGAAAAGAGGACCCCGGCCACCGACAGATGTGGTCAAACCCCCTCAAGCTGAAACCTTGAGAATCGCGCCTCGATACGGTCACACACATTTTCTTTCGGGAGTCCAAATTTCAGGATTCATCGGCCTACGCGGGGGCTCAGTCCGTTGGTCGGCGCGAGACCTTGAAAGGACCAGCCATCCGTAATTGTTGTAACGCAGGACGCATTTTTTGCGCTTGGCATGGGTTGTCCGTCACCAGACATCGCAGTGAAATACCCCGTGTCTCGGCATCCGTTGCCGGATGCGCCCTCTAGGACCCCCGAGGACTATGAGGCGAGGGGCTACCGTTGGGTGGAGGACATTCTGCCAGGGGACTTGTTGGATCAGTTATGTGCCAAACATTGGGAAGGAGATGAGAATTGGGAAGACATTCTCCTTCAGGGCCAGAACCCAGGGGGTGGGCGCCGGCAGACCGCCCCGGGAACGGTGAACAAGTGGCTTCCCTCGGAAATCCATTGGCGTTTGCTGCGCATTTTGGCAGACCTTTTCCCGGTGCTGGATGACCTCCAGGACCCGGAGGCCCGGTTGGTGGAACGGATGGACGCCCTCCCTTGGCGGGGCTATGAAAGGCCGCTGGGCGATTTGATGCTTACGTTGCGGAGTGTCCCGGACACAAGGGTGGTTTTCAGATCCCTGCAGGATGATCCCGTAAAAAAATCCCTGCAAATTGCACCGGGAACGAGGCATGGCTACCCGAGCTCCAACATGTGGCAGGTGGTCCAGCAAAAGCGGGGCAGTGTTTTGCTGATTGATGAAACGTTGATCCATCGTGGAGCTGGCGGTCCGGGGAGGACAATTTTTTTCCCCTGGGTGCCGGAAAGATTCCGCACTCCCCCAAATGTGTTGGAACCAGAGAATGTCACGGACGTAATGTTTGTTGAGCCGGAGGAACCAGAGGAGGCAGAGGCGGAGGAAGTCCCCCCGGCAGCCTCTTCAAACAGTGATGTGCAGCCCCCTGCCCCACCTGCCCCAAGGTTGAATTGGTCGGTGCCCCTGAAACCCCCCCGGAGTTGCAGAGGAAAAACTCTCAGATGGGTGGGGTGTGGGTCATTGGCACTGGCAAGAGGACTCTTGCCATGAGCCTGTGCCCATTCACCACGGAGAGACTGGGGGCGGAGGACGACAATGCCAAGCGGTTCTCGATGCCCTGGTACCACCGCTGGTGGATCCCCCCTGCCATGGCGGGGAACATGGTGCGGGTCCCCTTCGCCTCCGGCTGCGTCTACTTTGGGTTCTGTCCCAGCAGTCTCGTCCTGACCCGCGCCCCCAGCGCCGGTGCGATTCAGTGGGCTTCAATGGCGATGCACTATACCGCCTCAATGCCCAGCATGCAAGCCAAGTCCAACGGCAAAGTGTAGTGGAACGGGAAACAAGAAGGAATACATTTGCCCACGTAACCAGAAGGTGTGTAATTACCCCGTTTTGCGCGCGTAAAATGCATCGTTTGCGCATCGGCTATACGCATGACCCGGACGCAAAATGGGTCATTTACGCACGCAAAATAAGGTATTTACATTGTTGCCTAATTTCGACCAGTGAGGCAAAATGGGTCATTCACGCACGCAAAATGGGGTATTTACTTCGTGGTTTGATTTCAACCCGCGACACAAAACATGTCATTTGCGCACGCAAATCAAAGTAAATTCATGCGTTTCCTCTGCATCTTTTAGATTATCGTCAACTTCTTGCCCTTCGCGTTGGCCAGCCTGCCGACAGCAGTCCCGGGTTCGGCGCCGGAGCAGCTGCTGGAGCCCAATCCGGGGACAGTGGTGGGGCTGGTGAAGGCGTTGATTTAGTGACGTTTCTGGACGTCGGTGATTTCGACGTCCGGTACATGCATGGGTATGGCAAGGTTGCAAATCCGGAGGCAGGAATGGCTTTTTGGGAGGATCGCTGTGGGATCCTCCACCGGAGGATCTTCCGGGGCATTTCGGTGTGGCCCTTGGCTGCCAAGACCGCGGCTGAACGGGAGGCGGGAGGCGATGGGGTGATGTTGGTTTGCCCGTTTTGGGTGAAACACAGGAAAAGGCAAGAGGACAAAGTGTTCCTCGCTCCCCTCGTGTACATGCGGCCACCCAGCTTTCACACGTGGGCCCTCCTTTTGCACCCAGGATGAGCTGCACAGTCAGAGAAAATGCGTGGGGTGCCACTGATTGAAATTGGAGGTGTCGTGCCAGGGATACTTGACGTTGGTGGTGTAGACCAAACGGCGGAACTCACTGCGAGCTTACAATACTTTTCGCTGCGGTGGGGGAAGGAAGCGCGCAGCGATATGCTGCGCAAGGTGGAGGCGGAGGCAAGCAAGATGGCAGAGGCCCAGGGCGAGGATGTGGCTTCGGAATCCTCTGCCGGAGGAAAATCCTCCGTGGTCCCTGGGAAGAGGGCCAGCAGCAGCCCCCCCAATGGTATTTGGGAAGGTGCCAGGAGTCTCTCCGGCTGGGCAAACCTCCAAGCTGGTGGGGGTGCGGTCGGAGAATGAGTTGCTGAAGGGGAAGGTTGCGCTGCTGCAGGACTAGGTGGCGGAGCGCGACACACAGCTGGCTGCTTTGCGTGGCGGAAGGCAGCGCGCTGATGCGCTGCTGAAGAAGCGGGACAGCGAGCTGCTGGCGGAGCGCAGCGGGGCCACCAAGGCAGAGTCGGCGTGGCAAAATTAGAAGAAGAAGCTCCTGGACGAGTTGGAGGCTGCGCGTGTTGCCCTGTATGGTGTGGTGATGGCGCACTTGCACGCTGGCGGGAACGCCGTTCTGCATGATGTTGTCATGGCGTACTTTGACGGTGGTGGGGCTGCGCTCTTCAATGCTCAGGCCAGCGTGTAGTTCAGTGCTTTGGGGGATGCGCCGTTATGTAGCGTTTGACAGGTGGATTGTGTATTTTTCATGTGCTGTTGCACACGTTTGCGTAAACTGCGCAGCAATAGTTGGCGTGTAACGCTGTGCAGCGGCGTAAATCGACAGTGCTGTGGATCCAACATATATGCTGGACTGGCGCAAATGGGCATCGAAAAGCAAAGGAAATAAAAAAGCGGTACACTCATTTCGGCGTACACATTTACCACATCGCAAGGTATCTGACCAACAAGCAGTCTTTGGAAGCCACGGTATTAATCTTCATTTGAAAGTATACATAACCATCCGTCTAGTCGAGTTCGGCCTATTGATCGAGAAACTAGGCGAAAAACTATGAATCCACAATAAGATACTAGCAGCAATGTTTGAAAACATGAATGGTAAAACTGCGATGCATGACTGAAAGTGCTGCCCTGGGTCGATGTGGGTGCCGGAGGGCTCGGAGCCGGCAAGACCAGTGGGGCAGGCACGCGAGGAGTCTCCCTGGATGTTGTTATTGGGGTTGGAACCGGATACACGAACACCAACGGAGGCGAGAGCAGCGACAACAGAAGCAAGGTCCATGCTGATTGTGGTCCGGCAGAAAATCCCAGTCTATGAAGAAAATTGAGGGGAATTATTCTAAATACATCTGAGTGTCCAAAACTGTCCGTATGAATTTAAATAATCCATTTATGTAAAATTGTATGGCCGATCTGGGCCGCGAGCGCGCGTCAACGGCAAATGGCGATTCCAGCTAAAATAGCGGAATGCGGCGGATCTACGGGAAATGGACCGCGGAATCAAATCCGGCATATCAGAAATATATAGGAAATATCCTGTGACTGAGCTGCGAGGCGGCAATTCCGCCGAAGCAAAGAAAATGACCAAAATGTAGCCAATCTGGGCAGAATGTCTGAAAATCTGAGCAGATGGGGCTAGCCGCACTTACACTCCCCCTCCAAAAACACACTGGGGTGTGTCGCTACGTCAACGAAGAACGTAGTGCGGGTAAGTCCCAGAAAAACATAGAAATGTAGCCTCGATGAGGCGAAATCTGCTTGATCTGACCTGAATTGGGCTGAATTGGCACTGAATCAGGGTGGATGAACCTGAAATGAGACAGAATGAGAAGTGACGAACAGTCCTCCGTGCAGTAAAACAGTAGGTCATGGGCTAAAAAGCATGTAAACGTATCGAGAATCGATACCAAACCATGCATTGGTTGAGAATGAGGTAGATTATTGATGGATTGAGTGGGGGATCAAGAATTGGAGTGACATCTCAGCGCTCTGGCACAGTTTCGCTGTCGCGGGCACGCTACGGTGTCCTCGCCGAACTCTACATCGTGTTATCCCGCTTTTCTCGTTCTGAAAAGTACAGCATGTGGCTCAGATTTGGCGCATCAGGCGGATGATCACAAGATTCAGCAAAATGAGAATGAATTTGGGCAGAGATGAAGGGGATTAAGCAATCACAGAGAGGTTAAACAAATACACATGTAGTCTACAGACCCTAAGTGCACCGAAGATCATAAGCGTCAACGAAGTTAGGCAAAGCCGTCGACAGATCTTCGAGGAATGATGGGAGATGACAAGGAAATCAATCTAAATTGTCCTAACATGAGTACATTCCCTGAGATGAAGGTGAAATGAAGCGGAATGTGTACAACTGAAACTACCAACACTTTCGTTTAGACTAAGGTAAATATATATTGTCATTTATTCAGCTCAATTGTGCTTTCCGGCACGTTGGTTCGCGAGCATCTAACAGATTCTATCAACATGTGGATCATGTGATGATGCATCATGATGGGACATGCTGGCCCTGGATCCTTGGCATGTAACGCGCCGAAGGTTCGCTGAAGGCACTTTACTGACAGTATATAACTGAGAGACACCGAATTTACAGTGGCGGTGGTGTCAATCGACTTGGACAAGGCCAATCTTTCGATGAAGTCCCACAAGACACTTGGATTCACCATTCTCGACAGTTTCCGGTCGAATTGAGCTCACATTGGCGTGTGCCAAAAATACAACGAAGCTTACGGACTTCAGAGGTTGCTGTTAGAAGTCCCTAGAGCTCCTAGATGAAGATTGTCTGAACAATTGACGTCTGGGTTTCGTACAACAGTGGCAGAATGATGGACAAACCTGAGAAATTCAAGGTAAATTTGAGGATCCTGGATCTGAATCTGGACTTTGGCGTCAGCATCACAGCAAATGAAGGTGAGATCTGAGTTCCTGGCGTCGCCTCTAGGGCAGCCAGTACTACAGGGGTTGCCTGTAGGGGTGAATGTCGCTGCGCAGCGTTTTGATTATGTACAGTTGCTTCCATCTGCACGAGTAGCCAAATTCCAAAGATGCACAGACCAACAGAGACAAGATTACCCCGAATCTGCCTGAATTAAGCCTGAGTTTGGTTTTTTCTGAACACGGCAGCACACTCCGTCAGCGTATCTACGCCCTGTCTGCCTAACGGAGACCAAAGAAAAGTTGATTGACGTCAAATTATCAAACATTCGCAGTTCTCCACATCATGACATAAACAGAAAGAATGAACAGTGGATTGAGCAGAATGCGGTAGGATGGCTTCCTCAATTCGGCCAAGCACGAATGCATGTGACCACCAACCTGTCTGGCCTGGCCCTCGTACGACTTGGGCGCTGCAAATCTGCGGCCGAACTTGAAGCTTGGTCCTCATTTGACTCCTGGGCTGGCCTGACCGCAGGAGGGGGGATCGACGGATCAGCCCTGGAATGTGGCTGCTGAGGGCCGTAAAAGGCTGGATCTCGATTCACCACAGGTCGTTTTCCGTCGCTCTCCACTTGTCTGTCTGGTTTCGACAAACAATCTGTCAGGAGTACACCGATTTCGGGGTGCTTCTTCAGGAAGTCAATGAACCCCTTGGTGTATCCATGGACAAAAGATTGGGCTGGTTCCCAGTTGTTGTGACTGGGATCAAAGCCCCTCCACTCACACAAAAATTCCCATTCGCCCTTGGCGTCACGTCTTGCTTCAACAATCCTCTTGAGTTCGTACTTTCCCCCTTCGATTACCCGATCGGACAAGTGTTTTGCAGTCCAAAAAAGGGGTTTAACTCGATCCTTGGGGGAGGGGATCTCTCTCTTGAGGCGATCGCCCGAAACGTCAATTTCCCTGCTGACATCCACACGAATCCTCCACCTGTTCTCCCCAAGACGCGCTGTAACAGCGAATGGCCCCTCCCACAAGGGAAGAAGCTTGTCATCTCCGTCCAGGGTGGTTTCGGATTTTCGAAGCCAAACTCGATCATCGACTTCAAAATTGTGGGGGTTTTTTCGACCTTGATTTTGAACCCAAAGCCAGTCAGCTTGATGCTTTTCGATTAATTTCGACACAGATTTGTCTGCTCGTTGGACTTCGTCCAAAAACAGCGAAGCATCCTTACAGGGGCGAGGATTATTCAACGGCATGTTCCACCAACACTTCTTTCGTCCAAAGACAATTTCATTTGGAGAAAGGCCATGATACAAAGGCGTGTTGTGGTAACGGCGAAGCAATGCGAAGAGAACTTCAAGCCAGTGGAAATCCTTCTCGCTCGCGAGCTCCTTACGAAGCATATTTATAACAGAGCGGCCGGCTCTTTCGCCAGGCAGCGCTCGATGCGAGTGGATTTCACACCTGAGGTGGTGGATTCCAAGGCGAGCACACAATTCTCTCCACCATTCGGAGGTGTACTCTTTGCCTGAGTCCGTGACCACCTCGGATGGGACGTCCCAGCCTCCCATCCAGGTCTGCGCGCACCATTTGGCGGCAGCCTTGCCAGTCATCGACTCAATGTTGCAAGGCAACACTTGAATGTAGCCGGAATGACGGCACTGAATAAGGAGCACACCATTGACTTTTTTGTTAGTCCAATGGCACTCTTCGTCATCGAGTTCACCGAGATAGAAGAAATCACTGGTGACTCTGTTGAAAAGACGCTCCGGAATAGGATGAGGCCTCAGATGGCCGTGCTTCTTCGCGCTGGGAGGCGTCGAGACAGCACATTGGGCACATCCGGCAGCTACTTTCATGCAATGAGTGTAGAGCCTCGATCCAAACAGCCTATGCTTAATCATCGACCACAGTCGACGGCCATGTGCGTGGGGGGACTCCCATTTGTGCCACCAGTTTAACACTCGGGGGGCTAGGGCGTCTGGCACACACAATTTACCCTCCATCCACAGCTTCCCCCCATCCAACGAGTACTCAGGAAAAATCCCATCCCTGTGAGCATCTTTGGATTTGAGATTTCCAAAGACCTCTTTAAACATGGGATCCTGCAGGTAATCGGACGTCCAGTCTCGGATGATAAGGGAATCCTTAGGCAGGGGTGGAGTTTTGGCCGGATCTCGGCGCTTAATGCCCTCGATCAACCGAAATCGATTTACTCGTCGGGTGTAGTCAAACCGTTTCACACTCCCTGTGGAGGGATCGGTGACATTTTCCACGACTTTCATCGTTTTGGTGCAGATCTCGTGAGCATGCGCCGGATCTGTGATGGCCGTGATGTCGTGACACGGCAATGCGTGCTGTTTGACAGCGCACTGCATGCATGCACGTCGAATGAGTTTCTTTTCTTCCTGATCCCATTCGATGATGACATGGCGGTCCTGCTCCGTACCATGGATGTTGGTACTTTGCAGCCCCTCTGAGGCGGGGTAAGCCCATCGGCTCAGAGCATCCGCTACCGTGTTGTGTTTTCCAGGCAGATACGACACATGGAGGTCAAACAGAGAGAGAAATTCGTGCCATCTGGCCCGTCGACCAGCTGGGCTCGCGACAGTATCAATGTGTTCAGTGGCCCAATACTCCAGAGATCGATGATCCGTCAGGACCTCGACTCGATTGGTGCCAACCCACGATTGGTACTTTTTTAGAGCGCAAATTATGGCATACGTTTCTTGCTCACGCGGCGACCATTGCATTTGGCGTGGGGCTAGCTTCCGTGACCAAAATGCAAGAGGGTAGTGATCGCCGGTGGCTTCATCAACCTGTTCAAGGACAGCTCCGATCGCGTACCTAGATGCGTCGGTTCTAATGTAGAAGGGTCGGTCAAATTGGGGCACATGCAACGTGGCGACTTCGCAGAGGGCTGCCTTCAAGTGATGGAAGGCCTCCTCGCACTCGTCAGTCCACTTGACACGAACCTTTGAACCTGCCTTGCCTGCATCTCTCCCTACCTTCAGTAATTCAGTGAGGGGGGCAGCAAATTTGGCATAATTCGGCACAAAAGTGTGGTAAAAATTGCAACAACCTAGGAATCCTCGCAACTCCGTGATCGTCTCAGGGCGCTTCCACTTCTGAATAGCGACGAGCTTCCCTGGACTGGGTCGTCGAGTGCCATTCTCTAGGAGAGAACCACAAAATTCGACTGATTTTAAAAACAATTTTCCCTTCTTTGGCCCACAAATCAGCTGATTGGCGTCAAGAATATCCAAAACTTGGTTCAGCTGCTTCTCATGTAGGGCCACCAGCTCGGCTTCGGTCAGTCCCTCCCCCTCCGTCGCGATGATTATGTCATCTATGTACACACTCACGAAGGCACGAAGCTCAGGATGGGTTGTGAACAGCACATCCTCCATCATTCTTTGAAAAAATGAGGGGGCGTTCTTCAATCCCATGGGCATGACGGTCCACTGGACTGGGCCACATGGCGTGCACATACAAGTGAGAGGTCTGCTGTCCTTCCTCAACGGCATTTGGTGAAAGCCGTGACGGAGATCCAGCACAGAGAACAAACGACCTCTTGCCCTCTTGGCGATTTCCTCCTCAATGAGGGGCAGGGGGTGTGAATCCGCCTTTGTTTCGGCGTTCAGATTGCGAAAATCAACCACCATTCGCCAACCATCAATGGTGTTCTGGTCTGCAGGCGGTGGCTTCGGGACTGTGAAGGGTGAACAGCACCATTCGCTGGTCATACAACCCTCAAGCCAACCAAATTCCCTGAGATTTCTCTCGATGATTTTTCTGAGAATCTCATGTTTGTGTCCATGATTTTCATAAGGGCGCTGTTTTTTTGCCTTATACCCTTCACGAAGCTCGATGAAGGCTTCACCGAACTGTCCACGGACAGGGGGGTCCTTGATCAACTTTCCTGAAAGGGTTGTATCCTTCCGTTCCTCAAAAATCTTTTCTCTTGACCTCGAACACAATTCAGTGTCCACCTGGTCGCCAGGAATTACTGTCGAAAAAACTTTGGCGACTTCTTCGGCTTTGGCAGGCAGAATCTTCTTACGGATGTCCCTAAACAGGTCCGTATCAACTGCCTCCTGAAGATAGGTGGGTCTTGCGTCGAAATCCCAGAGATTTTCTTCGCGATCCAGCTCCTCGAAAGGATCCATGAAAGCTTCCACAGGGGGTTTTTCATAAAAAACTCTGAATTTGCGGCGCGATTGGAGATTTTTCCTCGCCCGTGCACTGAAGATTCTTTTCGATGTCGACCGTATGGGTGAAGAGGGAGCTGAGGCGGATCCATTGGTCGTTGAATCATCCTGGGTATCTGACGAACAAAAATCAGAAAAAATAGATTCATCATCAGTACCACGCTCAACCTCAGATTCAGACCCAACACAGGAATCTGTACTAGAATCAGCAGAATTAGAGTCAGAAAGCTTTCCATCCACCAGGAATGCAAGCGAACTCCAGGAGCGCTGTGGCAGGGGACCTGTGTCGTCCCTGGCATACAGCTTAATCTTCCTGGGAAGTTCGATGTAATCAACACAAATGTCCTGTAATTCCTGAAACCAAGGCTTGTCGTCCCACAAGGGCACAACCAAAATTGCCTGGGTTTTATCTTGCTTGATTTTGTGGATGACCTGCTGGATTAAGTGAAACGGAGGATTAATCCACAACTTCTTGTCCCATTTGTGGGTCCAAGCGTCGCTGAAGTGCTTGTCAAAGCGCTTGTTCGTGCGGTTAGCAAATGCATCATACTGGGGCCAAAAGGAATGGTGTTCATGAAAGTATTCACAAATTGCATCGCGCCATTTGTCGACAACTCTGTAGGATGAAGAGTGCCAGCGCGAAGGGCGTCGTGGCTGGGAGTCCCTACGAAGACATTCTAACTCTTGGGAGTAATCGGCACTCCCATTCACCTCTGCAATGGTGACATCTTCACCAAATTTTGGTGTCACTTTTTGCTTCAAAAATTCTTCTGCACTTTTAAACCCTGCGTGCAAAAAACGAAATTCAGGACGCTCCAAGGGACCTGACTCCAGCAAAAAACAACGACGATGACCTACAGGCGCTACCCTGTTCTTACGAAGCCAAGGATGGCCTAAGTAAAGGTCATACTTTATGTCAGCTCGGTAGAAGTAGTCATCCTTAAGGACAACTTCTTCCACATTTTGCTCTTCCCAAAGGTCTTGAGCGACCAAATGGGTGGATATATAACAACCGCGTTGCCCACCTGCGAGAGAGTGTCCAGAAACTCCCTCGAGGGTAACAGGATGAGGCGATTCGAACACGCAGTCGTCGGGTAAGAATGCATTGGATTGGAGATTTACCTCCGATCCATTATCACACAAACAGGTGGCGAGGTGGAAATTTCCCTTGCAATCAGAGACCCACAGCTTTGTGACAAACTGTCGAGCCCTGTGCTTGGACTGTACACCAACCTCGTCCACTACAGCAGAAGGATCCGTTGCCGGATCCAGGGGAGAGGAGACAAGCGACCCTACATCAAGTAATGGTCGATCAGGAACTTGGGGATCATGCCTGAAATCGCCTGGGGAGGGGCGATTTTCGTGGCTCCCCTAGGCGTTCTGACCTCCAGCGGCTGCGTTAACATTGTGAACGCAGCCTGTTTCATCGATCCATTCATCCTGGAACGGATCATCCGCTGGATTCAGAGCATTTTCGGCGTAATCTCGATCCGCATCAGACACCTGGTCTGCACCTGAGACCTGATCCACACGATGGTTTCCCTTTCCTCGTCCACGGCCACGGCCGCCGGATGATGGGCCACCACCGTCGCCACGCCCTCTGCCCTTACCAGAGAAGGGGGTTCCCGAAGGATTTCCCTTACCCTTACCCTGTGATCCTGGAGCATTTCCTTTATTTGTACCGGATTGAGGGGTTTGGCCTGGATTTCGATTTCCGCCTCCGGCGTTGAAATTTGGACCTGTCTGACCATTCGGCTGCCCACCGGAACCGGATGGAGTCCGATTCCCTTTGCCTTGGGATCCGCCAGGGCCTCCGGTAGTTTTGTTCCCACCGGAGGGAGTCGAATTACCCTTTCCCCCCTTGGCACCATGCACCTGTCTGTCATTCCTGTCTGAATTCTGAGGATTACTGACATTTTCGCCAATCACCTTGTGATCGTAAGCAGACCATCGGTGATTAGCAGTGGAATGCGTCTTAGCTCGGTTCGTAGAACCTAGAAGCAGACAGATGCTACAATGATCCTGAACATTCCGGGTGTCATTCACCTTTTTGTTGCCCTTTTGGGCCCCATTTTGGGTGTTTTGCTGGGTATTTCTGTTTCCCCCAAGACCTTCGTGGAAATTTTGATTGGCGGCGTCAGCGAGCCTCTCAACCTCTTCCCACAGTTCCTGCGGAGTAAACGAAAACACCCAGTTCCTGGCCTTCAGGCGATTGCCGTGGAAACTTACTCCCCTGTTGAGAACTTGGACAAACAAGTCCCGATCCTCGTGTTCATTGAACTTGATTTTCCACGTTTTTTCAGTGAATTTCACCTTGGTAAACGACGTGGGGGAGCACTTTTGAAGTGCCTCCCTGACGGTAAACCGGTTCGCCGAGGCGTCAAAGCCATCGATCTCCGCCCACCAGGTCTTGACCTTTTCTTCGGACTGTCGATTCCGAAGGGTGGCGGCGGTTTCAGAGGGGATCTTGTCAAAAATCAGATTTTTCAGCTCGGCACTGGAAAATTTCTCGCCTGAATGTTCGGATTCTTCTACGAGATTCCAGAAGCGCTGTCTCTTGTCCTGCACCTCGTGCAAGATTAATCGAGAAAATGAGGGAAAATTCTTCAACATCTGGTGGTAATGGTCCTCAGGCAGTCGGGATCCACGTACCTCCAACTGTTCCCACACCTCATCAAAGGTAAGGGGGGAACTTGAATCCTCACGATCACTCCAGGTCCTGAGCCAAGTGTTGGCCGGCGCCCCCTCAAGGCAGTCCAGGAGGGCCATCAGGAACTGATCATCCTGGAGCTTTTGAGTCTTAACCCACAGTTTAAATTCCCGTTGGAACTGAGGCCAACGTCTGGGGTTCCCATTATACTTTGGTTGCTTGGCAACCTGACGAAGTCGCAATGAAGTGGGATTTAGGAGTGAATCCAGCCCAACACCGGCCGTAATGGCAGACACCTTGGCGGCATCATTAGCCACACCAGCTCCGGCGAGGGTCTGGGCGAGCAACATCTGGGCAATTGCATTGGAATCAACAGCAGGAAGGGTAGTACGTGAGGCAGTTCTTTTGGCATTCTGAACCTCAGTCCTAGCCTTCGCCGATCTACTCTGTGATCGAGAGATTGTAACCCTTTCCTTTAGCTTAGTCCTGCTGATCCGTGCATCGGTGGTCTTAGAGTCCACCGAAGGAGCAATCGAAAAAATTTCTGTCGCCTCCTCCGACGGATCTGTTGCCTGATCCACCGATGATGCGCCCTCAGACCTCATGTGGGTCTTGAAAAGATCTTTAATTCCCAAAGTCTGAATGATGAGTTGCATTTGATCTTTGAGCAATTGGAGCTCAGAATCTCGCTGAGATCTGCAAGAGCAGTCGGCAGGGCAGTACATACCGTGTCCTGAAGGACCTGAGCAGGCTGTCGGACCGCTAATCTCAGTGGTTCGCAGCCAGGAGTCCACTTGGGGAGCTCCTTCAGTCCTAATTTCCAGGCTTGCCTGCCTAGCTGCCTCTAAGATTCCTTCCTCAACCGCGGCGGCTAGATCGTCGCGGATGGAAACAGAGGGATGGGGGACGGAGGGCCCGGCAACCGGTGCCTTGGTCTTCTCCTTCGGGAAGGGGCTTGCCTCCCAGATTTGCAAGAAAATGGAAAAAGATTCATCCTCTTGAGAACACCACCACATCCTGGTATTAATTTCTTCTTGAAGAAGGAAAAAATATTCAAATAAAAATTCGGAGGCGATTCTTTCTTGTCCTATCAGCCTAGACGTGGCTAATAGACACAGGGCCTCAAGCGCCTCGAGGTTACGGGTCACTTCCGGCGACAAATGGTTGTCCCATTGTGCCCATGAGGCTGGTCGATTGTAGGTTGGTACCTCACCTGGACCACCCATCTCAATGTCGTCAATGTCGGCATCGATGGTCACGAAATGTGAACCTTGGTGGGGCGTATTGATACCTGCCAGGTCCGTAAGCTCCACCGGAGCGTTGCCATTAGCGTAAGCTGGGAGATTCCAGCTGCATCCTGGCCAATTTCGACTGGGATCTTGATTGTAATCTGGGCCTCCACAGCTGCTGATTTGGGTCCTTCTTGGGCAATTTGGGCTAGCGCAAGGCATTCCTCTCAAGGCCTCGTTCGCACAGCACCACGGGAGCGTGATGGTTACGTCTCCGGAGGTTGCGGAGTCGTACTGAGGGGCTAGCTGTGGTTGGGACACCATAGGAACAACATTCAGGTAGCCTCTGCTACCATGAAAGTGCTGCCCTGGGTCGATGTGGGTGCCGGAGGGCTCGGAGCCGGCAAGACCAGTGGGGCAGGCACGCGAGGAGTCTCCCTGGATGTTGTTATTGGGGTTGGAACCGGATACACGAACACCAACGGAGGCGAGAGCAGCGACAACAGAAGCAAGGTCCATGCTGATTGTGGTCCGGCAGAAAATCCCAGTCTATGAAGAAAATTGAGGGGAATTATTCTAAATACATCTGAGTGTCCAAAACTGTCCGTATGAATTTAAATAATCCATTTATGTAAAATTGTATGGCCGATCTGGGCCGCGAGCGCGCGTCAACGGCAAATGGCGATTCCAGCTAAAATAGCGGAATGCGGCGGATCTACGGGAAATGGACCGCGGAATCAAATCCGGCATATCAGAAATATATAGGAAATATCCTGTGACTGAGCTGCGAGGCGGCAATTCCGCCGAAGCAAAGAAAATGACCAAAATGTAGCCAATCTGGGCAGAATGTCTGAAAATCTGAGCAGATGGGGCTAGCCGCACTTACAATGACTTGGAAAACAATTGTCACCTGACATAAGAGTGCCCCATAAAACGCGGCTGTAGGTGTAGTTCCACATATGATCACTGTTCAGTTTCCACAGTGATGAATAGTTCAATCATTCATGGACATTCGACATTAAGCGCGAAAATTAATTTAATTTGTTATAACAACATTACCTGCCCCCCATCAAGCAACGTTGGCCATTCTGGTAACCGGACTAGTCCCATCTCATTAGATGTGGTAAAAAGCGCCCCGGACCACGATTACATCACCCAACATGGACATTTGCCCTCCCCCGCAGCCGCTGGTCGCTCGTTGATTCCAGTTAGGTAGGTAGGTCATCTCGGGACTGGGGTTGCCCCTGGAGGGGACTTACCAAGGGGCTTTTGCTCACCCACCCAAGGTCGTACTTCACGTGCCCCCACAAAGCAGCTCCCCCATGTGGGGCAGGGGCGCGGTCGCCGCGAGCAACCCATGTTTGACCGAAGTCTCCCATTTCTCTCCTTCCGGCGTACAATAAGTGGGGGAGGGTCGCATCGCACCTCCTCATCAACCTCTGGATTCCAGGGCCCAGGGGCCGGGGGCTTGTGTCCTGGCGAGCCCCACCTGGATTGTTTTTAAGTAGGCGCAAGACGACTTGAAGAAGCACGTGCTACTGAACACGCATGCAGTGACGCGTGCTCACGCCTCCGCCTCGTCGAGCTTGCACCCTCCCTGGGGGCTGGGGGGTTCCGTTTAGTTTGTTCATGTTGGTTGAGCGGTTGTGTAGTTGTAATGTTTAGTGTCCTGTCGTGTTTGTGGGTGTGGTCGTCAGCGGGTGTGGTGCACCATGGTGTCGCCTACCCGTTGCGCGGCGTTCCTGTTTCAACCGGTGCATGCCTGGCTGCTTTGTTGTTGGCCGGCCTGCGTCTGGTCTGTTTATGGTCGGGTTGTGGCTTCTGCAGCCGTTTTGTTGGTGCACGGTTGTGTTAGCCGCCTCATGGTTGATTTGCTCGCCGTTGGTTGCTTTGTGCTGCCGGTGCTTGCGCAGCCGGATGTTGTTCCTGCAGTTGTCTGGTGGGTTTAGGTGTTGGTTGTTCCTGAGGTGGCAGGCCTATGTTGGGCACATCGTGTTGGGCCGCCCGTTGCCCTGGGCTGCTGTGGAGACGACGGGGTCTGAGTGGTCTTTACGGTACTAAGCCCTGCGTATTCGTAGCCGGTTTTATTGAGTGGTTGCTTTCTGTGAGTTGTTGTGGCCGGCCTGTTGGGCGTTGAGTCCGTTGTGCTGCGATCAGGGTGCACCCGGCCCTTGGTGTTGGTTTGCTGTCTGCCCAAGCAAAAAAGGCTTCCGGACTCCCTGTCCTTGGGCTTCCGCTACATGCACAATCCGTCACCTTGTATTGCACGGAGCCTTGCAGCCTCGTTGTTTGTTCCCTCTTGCTTGGTCTTACGGTATGTAAAGCGCCGTCTGTGGCAAGGCCCCTCCGGTGGGTCACCTGCTACGGTGCACACCCCCACTTCCCACGGGAGCGTTGAGGTGCTGTGCATGCACGGTAGTGCCGCTTCCCTGCCTGTGCCCCGTGCTTAGCCTCACCGGTCCAGCTCTTTGAGGGCTTGGATATTTCACCCCGTAATGTGTCGTGCTTCCCGTTGCTCATGTCGGTATGTCCTGCAGTCCAGGTCAGGTGCGCCGGTGTGCGCGTCGTTGCCTTAGGGCGGTTAGGGTATTGCAGTGCGCGGACGCTAGGTGCCATCTGTGCGGTCCCGGGGCCATGTGTCGCTTTGGTCAGTGGCTCGGTTTTGTGGTTTTTAGGGCCCCCTTTGTCCCTATGTAACTTTTTCTGGACAGCGTGTCCTTGTAAATGTTATTCTGCGAGGTTATGTGCGCTGACGGTGGTGGCTGCCCGCGGCGCGGCCTGCTTAGCCCAGCGGGTGTTGGGATCGCCTCCATGGTCGGGCGTGCTGTGCTGGTGCGTGGCCTGCCACCATGGTCGCGCGTTTTGTGCTCGTGCGTGGCCTGCCATCAGGGCCGGACGTGCTGTGCTGGTGCGCGGCCCACCTCCAAGATTTGACGTGCTGTACTGGCACGTGCTGCACCTCCGTGGTTGGGAGTGCCGTGCTGGTGCCGGGCCCGCCGCCCTGGTTGGGCGTGTTCTGCTGGTGCGTGGCCAGCTTCCCTGGTTGGGCGTGCTGTACTGGTGCGCCGCCCGCCGCCATGGTCGGGTGTGCTGTCCTCGTGCGTGGATGGCCTCTTTTGTTGGGCGTGCTGTGCAGGTGCTGGGCCTGCCACCATGGTCGGGCGTGCTGTGTGGGCGTGGGGCCCGCCTCCACGGTCGGGTGTGTGTGCTTGTGCTTTGCCAACCACCATGGTCGGGTGTGCTGCTCTGGTGCTGGGCCTGCCTCTAAGGTTGGGTGTGCTCTGCCGGTGCTTGGCTCGCCTCAATGCCTGGTGTGTCACCTGCAGTCCTGTCTGGGTGATGCTGATGCTGTTACCACTAGCATTCTCGTTGTCGCCGGGCTTGGAGCCAGCGGGCCGCTGGGCCTTCTGGATGTCCTGTTGGTTTGGTTAGCAGGGCGCCTTTCGTCCCCCCGGAAAGTGATGCACCCGACCCTGGAAAAAACCGCTCCCCAGGCTAGGTGTGTGGACGTCGGTGTGTGCCCGTGGCGTAGTGTGCTTGCCTGATTCGGTGTTGTACCAGGCATAAACCTGTGCTGCACAGTCCTGGGAATCTGCCAGTGACGGCCCCCCCCGGCCGTGGTCCTGCTTGGTTTAGGCGGCGGGGGTCCGCCGGACGCTGTGCACTGCAGAGGACGTTGAGGACGCCGCTCACGTGGCTTGCGCTGGTTGATTGTGCCGGGGAGCCGGTGTAGACGCTGAGCGGTGACCTGTGGTATTACGTGTCGTACCCTGGTTTGCCCTGTAGTTACGCACTGGCTCGTCGCACGTCGCTTTGCAGTGGCGGTAAAATTTGTGTCTATGGAAGGGTGGACCCATCTCTGAAGCATGTGCGTGCAACTCGAATGAGTGGTGTTGTGGTTAGCGGGGTGCCCTTTGTCCCCCGGGTCCCCGATAATTCTTTGGTCTGGCAGTCGGTTCCTTGAGTCTTGTCTGGAACTGTGAGCGGCTGTGGCTAGCGTGCTCAGCCTGCCTTAGCATTCACGGTTTTGTCGGGTCAAAAGCCTTCCGGCTGGTGTGTGTAGCTGGACATGCCATGCCCTTGTGTGGCCGACGTTGCGGCTCCCGTTTTGGCCCGTGCTTCGAAATTCCGTCCATGAGCGTTGGCGCGGCCGGCCTGTTCGGAGGTTGGTGGGAGTCTTTGTTGGTGTCCCGCGGTGGGGTTCCTCACGGGCATGTGCCCGTGCCTGTAGGCTCATGCGTTTTGAAACCTGTAACTTTCATCGCCCTGCCACACGGCGGGCTGGGAGGAGCGAGTGTGGGTTGGGTTGCAGCGGCCCTGATGGTGCCGTGTCGCCGCCCCACCACAGTGGACGGATGGTGGTGGTGATGGTTATTTTACTGTTGTGTCGCCCCGTACCAGTGGCGTGTTGTGTGGGGGTTCCATCGTGGGTAGTCATCTGTTGCATCACAGCATTCACTATGATCTGTTGTCAGGGCGTGGCGGTCCCTTGGTCGTGGCCCTTTGTTGGTTAAGGCATCAGGGGCTTTGCCGGATGCCGGAGGAGTGCGCTGCGGAGGGTGCCGAAAATCTTGCTCACGAGGGCCGCATATGCAGCTCGTGCTTCTGACTCCGTGTGGATGGTCGGCGGCACCGGTCCCTACGTCCCCTGCGCTTTGATCTGGAACATCGCGAGGATGGGGCACGGGTTCATCGCTGTCGGGGAGTTTCCCCACTCCTGGGGCGGGATGGCCTTTGCTTGCTGCTAGCCGTCCATGTGGAACCTCCATTTGACAGATCACTCCCTGGTGTGCGGCCAGCGCTGCTGGGGCTACCGCCAGAGGCAGTAGCAGGTGTGCCCCAGGTGCATGCTGCCGGTTATGCCTGACACAATGGCTGTCAGAGGGTCTTGGGGCTGGTCTGGAGGCAGGCTGGTGGGGCCGTCCGGCAGGGGGGCGTCCCTGGGGAGCATGGAGTTGACGGCGTTCAGGTCTCAACGCCACTCCTGCGGCAGCGGGCTGATCATCACATGGTAATAGTTGCTGTTCTCCAATACAACCAGGACGACGGTACTAGGGGCGTCGCGTCCTGGCGGTCTTGCGTGCGACGTTTCCGGTCCTTCCGCATACCTTTCCACAATGTCCCGGAAGTTTCGCCCCCTTTCTGGGGTCCTTCTGCTTTCCCATGCCGCCAGGTCATTGTAGGGCGGGATGCTGAGGGCGTTTGCCCTCAGCAGGGGCATGGCCCGTTTTCGGCCCCCAGCGCTTGGCACGGGTTGTCGTTCCGTTGGTGTGGCAATGACCCTGTGTGTCCAGCTGAGGTGCGGGACCCACATCCCCTCCTGGTCCGGTCTCGGGAGGTTGAACCACCACATCCACACGTTGACGAAGTCCTCTGGGACACGTTCCTCCGGGCTGAGGAGCGTCTGGAGCTGCCTTACGTAGACGTTGGTGGCACCATGCGGCATGAGGGTCACAGCGAAGGGCCTGTTAGGCCGGAGGCCTGGAAGTGCCTTCAAAGGGTGTCTGCGAGGGAGTGCCATGATGTGTTCTGATAGACGTCATAGGCCTCTCGCAGTTCTGCTTGGACGAGCCAGCCCTTGTCCCTCGGTTGTGGCGGTCTGCGGGGTTGGGGGGGGCAGGGTTTCCCTGTGGCGGGCCCCGATGGTGCCAGGCGGGGAGGTCCTCTCCAGGGTGCTGTCCTTTTGTCCCATGGACCTGTCCCACTCGGAGGGGCCCGCCGGGGGCAATGCGTAACTGGGTTGTGCGGTAGGAGGTGGGTCTTACCCGGTTTCTGTGTCACAGAGTCCTCACCCATCGTTTCATCCGCCTCTTGCCCTGCACCTTTTGTTTCCCCTCTGTTGACCCTGTGGCAATACGCCTGTGGACTGGTGGCGTTCCCGCATCGGAGCCACGGTGGGGAACTCTCAGGCGTGTCAATTGGCTTGCTCCGGTGGCTCATTCAAGTGCCCAGGGCCTTGCGCATCAGGCAGGCCATGCGCAGGGTGGGTTGGCGGGGTTGCAGCCTCGCTGGCTGTCACGGCAACCATGCCGTAGCTCCTTGTCCCCTGTGCTGCTTGTCTTGGCATCCCCTGCCGTGTGTGCTCCTCAAGCCAGGGCTGTTGGCCTGCGATGGAGTTTGTGTCACGCGCCTTGGTCTGGCACGCTGGCTGTACGTTTGCCAGGGCCGCGCCCTCGTGTCCATGTCGCATTCCGGAAACGTCCCTTTACCCCGGCGTAGCGCCCTCTGGTGGCGCACGGTACGGGGCAGTGGACGAGCTGGACGCAACGTCGGCCGCGGGGCGGGGGGGCGTGTTGAGCGCCGCCAGACGCGCCCGTTCGGTCGGCGGGAGAATGGTGTAAAATCTGCGGGTGCTCCGTCCTGAGCCTTTTGGGCCGGCGCTGGGGGTCAGCTGTGGGCAACCTCGGGCGGCGTCGTCGCCTGCTGGCCCTGCCGTGGTCCCCCTCCGCGTGGTCGTGGAATATAACTCGTCGCGCCACAGTGGGTGGCGTACAACTCCGGCGCCTGGTTCATGCAGACCCTCCTGCCTGCTGGCATTTTTCTGATCTACGAGAGGTTTGCCATCCATCCCATACTCCGAGGGTGCGCGGTCTGCCGCGATCCGGCCGCCGTTGGGCGAACGGCCGGAGGGGGCTTCTTTGTGTGCTGTGGTGGGAGCCCACGTTGCATGGTAGCCCCTGTCGGTGTCGCGAGGGGCTAGGGCGTGCCACTTGCCTCGGGGGCTGCTGGGCTGTTTGGGACGGTGGGCACTTCTGCCCTGTGGCCCTGCCTAGGGGGCCCTGCCTTGGGGATTGGCGGTCTGGATCGCCCAGATGCCGTGCCTGCGCATGGGATCCCGGATGCGGAGGGCCGCTCTGCACTGACGATGGCACCACGTGGTGCCATCGTCAGTGCAGCGGGTTTGAGTCCTCCGGGCTGTAGGCTCCCAACTGCGCCATAAGGCGGATGGTCACATAGCACCACTGACTGGGCTGTTTCATTGTGGGGGTGTGTGTGCCGTGCCTCACGGTGGCCAAAGATGACGTCCGCCATGGTGCGGGTACCGTTCTCAATGTGGTCTTGTTGTTGGAGCAGCCACCGGGTCCTGACTGCAAATGTTAACTGCTCCCTATCAGTGGTCGGGGTAATTCATGGATTGAGGTTGCGCGCCGCCGTGTGTTCTGTCTCTGCGCTGGGGTGCCAGGTCTCCCCTTTCGACTGCGTGTAGTCCAGGTTTTCCTGCCCCAAGGGCAGGGCCGTCCGTGGGGGAGGCAGCCCAGCAGGCCCGTTGGGTGCGGTTGTGTCCGCTGACGTAATGGCCCCTGGGCCCTGTGTGCTGGGCAGGAGGGGCATGTCTGGGGCCCGGTTCATTGCCTCCGTACGCTGCTCGCTCGTGTGGTTATCATCCGTTGTGGCAACGTGGCTGGTGGCTGCCGTCCCCAGGGTGGCATAGTTGCGCTGGTGGTGCGCCTGGCAGGATGCTTAGGCGGGGTCCTCCGGGGAGCCTCTTGTAGGGTCGATAGGCTCTCTGTGCGGCGTTGCGTGGATGCGTGCCGAAGGCGGTGGTGGGCCCGCCGTGAGGACTCCATGCCGGGAGGACGGCATGAAGGTGTTGAAGGACTCATCGTCGCCACCCTCCGGTCCCCTTGTTGTCCCTGGCCAACAGCCGCTGAGGGCTCGTTGAAGATCGATGCCCGGTTGTTTGCCGCCTCCTGAGCTTGGGGGGAGCAGTTGGTGCGTGCTTCCTTGGGCGGCGTCCCCGCGGTAGCCCCTGGGGTGACGTGCCCGGCCACAGTTGTGGGCTGCAGCCAACCGGTGTTGCCGGTAGGCTGTCTGACCAGTTTCCCCAGGGTTGGTGCCGGGAGGGCGTTGGCAACTTGCTCCACCCCTTCTCCCCCGGTTCCCGTGCTTGGTTGGTCGGTCTCCGCCTCTTCATGGCCTACAGGTGCAGCTCCTTCCGGGTGGTGGCTGGGCGGCGGACAGGGTGTCGTGCTGGCGCTGTCTGCCGCTGGCAGGGAGGCTGCAGGCAACTCCTGGGCATCAAGAGCCGCTGCCGGCACGGGTGCCTCCTCCACATCCTCCCTCCTCTGTGGTACTGCGATGGTCACCGGCCCGGCCTGTTGTTGGCGGCCTAGTCCTCCTTGGTCCTCGCCTCTTTCCTCTCCAGTGGCTCCGGCTCCGGTGTCCGCTGGGGGTTCCCTCCATTGCAGGCCGGCTGGCGGCATGGTTGGCGCGCCCGCGCCGTCCCTGACCCGCGTCTCCTGGCTGGCTCTTTGCTGGAATTCTAGTCGGACACGGAGGGACAATTGAGACGGCACCACCTGACGTGAGCAACCATCTTCACGGCGTCCTCCCACAATGAACTGCAGACACTGACAATCACTATAGACGCCATCCACGACGCCCACGGACAACAATAGCACCACACACATCATGTGTCGGTTGTGGTCGATGAAGCGGTGGACTTCCAGATCATACAGCGACTGGCCCAACAACTGCTACACAAAGCGACTGACTCCAGCCTGGGTACACAGGCACTGCACCTATGGTGGGAACCGCGTAACCTCACGGCAGACGTCCTATTACACCTGGTGAAGCAAGAGTGGCAGCGCTAGAGCCAGAACAACGGGCACGTAGACCTACGTGCCCACAACCAGCTCGCAGAGCACATGCCGGACCATGACGCACCTCCGTTGCGTGACCACATGCACACACACCTCCAGCACCTGCCACGGATCCTGCATCCCGGGAAGCCGCCGGCCTGGGTGCCAGACGACATGATATGCCATGACACAGGAGAGGCGTACCACTACACACAGCCTCTCAGAACTATGGCCCACCTCTGGGGGGGCCTCGCCATTAGCACCCGCATGAATCGCCTCCAACCCGAACTACACACTCCGCTGTACTTTTCGGCTCTCGACCCATCTCTACTACCGGTACACCTGCAAAAATGAAGGGCTCAACTCTTGCCTCAACAACTACCCCTTTTCAACAGAGTTGCACGCTGGTACGACAGAACAGTCATCAACATACCCCCTGAATACACCATATGCTCGTGCCACCTACAACAGCCGGAAACATGAAAAGATTCAAACAGTGCCCGCTGGCTCACGATGACATCCACCTAGCCACGTGGAAAACGGATGACACAATCCCAAAACACACCGGTTGGGGCCAAGCAACGCCACTAGCCAACGAGGTACGCTGCCTGATGCAACCACTGGAGATTAAGGAAGCGGTGTTCAGAGGAGCGCTGCCGCTCAAACTGTACCGGGTCATCAGCGACCACGCACCACAACCAAAAGCCACAGTGAGCCACATGCAGCTCAGAGCTGTCAAATGCGCAGAAACACAACTGCAACATCGCGTCCAGTTGTACATACTAGAGGCACAGCGGGCCCCGGACAGCAAGCGCAAATACTACAACCTACTCAAACATTACCAAGCGGTTCAGCCCAGGGACTGGCCACACACACCACTACACAGCCTCCAGGGGACTTTGTCCACACCGCGCGTCGCACCACCCTACACACCACACTACACAGACCGGCGGCATGCACGCCGCGGGCATACGTCCCACGGTTCGCCATCACCGTGCTTCTCCTCAGGATGCCCAACGGCGAGTCCCCCCATCCATAGCAGCTACCATGCAACATTTGCCTCCAGTCCGAGCGCCGCGGCCATGACCTCCGCTGCAGCAGCAGCCAGGCAAAGCATTGGTTCTGCAGCCTGTGCCTCACCAAGATGCACGCCTGCCTCCTTTTTAGACGGTTCCAACCCCTCTGCCAGCCTTCCAGGGAGTCCAAGGAGGATGACGTCTTGGTGCACATGGTCTGGAGGTTGGCCGCCCAGGATACTGGCCCCCCTACGATCACACGGGCAGAAGCTGCAGCCCGGATGTGGAGTGGCTGGAGTTGCTGGAGGATGAGACAGAGCCGCCGGTCAGCCCCCCCGGGCGTGCACCACATTGATGGTTGCCGCCGGGGCAGCACGACCCCAAAAACTGGGTGCCGGACTGCGAACCCTACGACACTGTACCGCAGGGCAGCTTGTCCCGATAGTATGCACGAAGTCGCCCCCCCCTAACTCCCCCCCCTACCTACCCCCCCCTACCCCCCCTACCCCCCCTACCCCCCCCTACCCCCCCCCCTTCCCTGCCCCAACCCCCCCGTATCCCCCCCTACCCCCTCCCCTACCCCCCTACTAGCCCCCCCTACCTCCCCCCTCTACCTCCCCCCCCTACCTCCCCCCCCTACCTCCCCCCCCCTACGTCCCCCCCCTACCTTCCCCCCCCCTACCTCCCCCCGCTTACCTCTTCCCCTCCCTACCTCCCCCCCCCACCTCGTCTCCCCCCCCCTACCCCCCCCCCCTACGTTGCTACTCCTACCTGCCCCCCCCCCCCCACCACCAACCCCCCATCCTCCCGCCCTTCCCGAGCAACCCCCGCCCCCCACCCCACCCGGACCCTTGCATTAGTAGACCGGCTTTTGGCTGCACAGCCTTGTGTGTGCACCGCCTTGCCTGTGGCCCCTTAAATAACAAGACTCCTGCGGTGGCCACAGACCGCCTTTTGTGTGTTCTGCCTTGTGTGTGCACCGCCTTGTGTGTGCACCGCCTTGCCTGTGGCCCCTTAAATAACAAGACTCCTGCGGTGGCCACAGGCCGCCTTTTGTGTGGTCCGCCTTGTGTGTGCACCGCCTTGCCTGTGGCCCCTTAAGTAACAAGACTCCTGCGGTGGCCACAGACCGCCTTTTGTTTGTTCCGCCTTGTCTGTGCACCGCCTTGTGTGTGCACTGCCTTGCCTGTGGCCCCTTAAATAACAAGACTCCTGCGGTGGCCGCAGGCCGCTCTTTGTGTGTTCCGCCTTGTGTGTGCACCGCCTTGCCTGTGGCCCCTCAACTAACATGACTCCTGCGGTGGCCACAGAACGCCTTTTGTGTTTACCGCGTTGTGTGTGCACCGCCTTGTGTGTGCACCGCCTTGCCTGTGGCCCCTTAAATAACAAGACTCCTGCGGTGGCCACAGACCGCCTTTTGTGTGTTCCGCTATGTGTGTGCACCGCCTTGCCTGTGGCCCCTTAAATAACAAGACTCCTGCGGTGGCCACAGACCACCTTTTGTGTTTACCGCATTGTGTGTGCACCGCCTTGTGTGTGCACCGCCTTGCCTGTGGCCCCTTAAATAACAAGACTCCTGCGGTGGCTACAGACCGCCTTTTGTGTGCACCGCCTTGCTTGAGGCCCCTTAACTAACATGACTCCTGCGGTGGCCACAGAACGCCTTTTCTGTTTACCGCATTGTGTGTGCAACGCCTTGCCTGTGGCCCCTTAAATAACAAGACTCCTGCAGTGGCCACAGACCGCCTTTTGTGTGATCCGCCTTGGGTTCGCCCCGCCTTCTGTGCGTACCGCCTTGCCTGTGGCCCTTCAAAGAACTTCACTCCTACGCACCACCTAACTGTTCTTTTCTACGGCTCCCTTCTAGCCCAAACACCTCCACCCCATCTGCAAAGAGGAGACCAATGCAAGCACAACAGCCACAAAATCAAAACACGAACTGCGACCCATCGTGAGTGATTGCTACCACTCGAGTCCGATGTGTTGCTGCACCGTGTGCAGCGCCAAAGTCAACACGTGACTATGAACAGAAGAACTAGTATGGACGCAGGGTGCAAAGCATGGCGGCACACCAAAGAATGCAGAAGACAAGCGACAAGCCACCGCAGTAGGAACACAATACCACGGCATAGCGGCCCACGCAAAAGGTGCCATATATGATGGACTCAAACAACGGAGGACACAGGTGAAAACTTAAATACAGTGTGTAACCAATGGGCACCATGTGGCAATGGCACCATGGGAGTGATGAATGCAAGTAGACGGTGATGTAGACAGCACGTACTTACACCGCTCACGGACTACTCCGGAACACCAACCTTCGGCTGCTGTTTCTCCACGGTCTTGTTCGGCAGCAAGAAACCTTTTGGCGGCACCAGCTGCACGCGCTTATTCCAGTTGACTTGCTTCACACCATACTGCTGCATAATGGGGGTTGGGCCACGCACAGGCAACAACACGATCCACAGCGAAGGCAGCGGTGCCATGGGGGACTTCTTCGTCAGCAGCAGCAACATCCCCTCATACTGAAAGCGCAGTAGCACGGCTTTACCTGTTGCAAGGACAAACGGACGAAAGTAAAGAAGAGATGTATTGGGACCAACAAAAGGCCCGTTGGCAACGCATGTACAGTTGTACACACCCACTGTACTTGGGCACTTCACTTGCCCCTTGCCGAAGATGCGCTTCATCACCGGGGGGACCGCGATGGGTTCGTTGCCACGCAAGCGCAACAAGAAGAAGGTCACAATTTTGTCGTAGTTCGCCACAGACAAACCGGAGGGTGGCTCCCGCAACTTTTGGAAGTCCTGCGCCTCTTTGTCCGCATCCCACTCCTTGAAACCCCCAACTTCAATACTAAGGGTCCTCAGTTGATTGCTGACGCCCTCCGACATTACCACTTCATGGTGCCTCAACTTGTCGGGGACTAGAAAGACGAAACATACCCATGTGACGGAAGAAAACGTGATATGCGTAAAGTGTCAGCGAACCTACGGAGCAGGAACACGACAACGCAGGAACCTTCGCTATCCTTCTTCTGTGCCACGGCCTTAGGGGCACGGCCCAGAAGAAGGGGTGCAGGAGCTGCTGCCTCATCTGGCATCGCGTCATCACCGTGCAAATCAGCTTCGTCAACAGTGGCCTCTTTTTCCGCGGCTGGATCACCTACAATGATAAGAGTAACATGATGGCAACATGGAACGGAGAAGTGCTTCCAAGGCGTTAGGTTACCGCCACACACCTGCAGCACCAACAGGAGCACCACAGGAAGACGTAGATTCGGCACTGGATGGGGACAAAGGATCGTCCTTCCCCTTCAATTCGCTGGCAAACAGCTGCTTCGCGATACCGTCCACGTCGGGCTGATCAAGGGCCACTCGCTTTAGGGCCGGTGAGGATGTTGCTGACGCTCGACTTGGGGGCTGCGCGCGCTTGGACCCAATGCGCCGCAAGACGGAGCCCATGGCCACGTAACCAGACGAACCCGATGCCGTTGACGTAACCGGGCGTGCCAAGTGTGCGATGCGGTTGTTAGCCGGGAGCGTGTTGGGGGAAGACGACGCATACGTCATTGCCCGATGCAAGGCCGCCGATTGCCGCAGAAGGAAGTTTGACAAGCTAACGGCAACTGTTGGCTCAACGATCAAAAAAATCCAAGTAACGGGATCCTCCAGCTACTCCTCACGTGCCAAAGTTGGTGCAGAAGGCTTCAAGATGCCAGCCGGGTCGCCCCCTGCCCCCAGGTAGCGATTGTGGGCCTCACAAACGTTCCAAAGCAGGAGGAAGAACCGGACATCATTCATGGTAGGTGCAATGTACTTGAAGCGTGACAACCATACGAAGAGCTGCTCGCACGCCTCACTGTTGACGCCTTCCAAGGCAGGGATGTCGTCTGCATTGTACTTCGTACACTTGTGGTTCACCTCGTGGAACCCCTGAGCAACGGAAGTAGAAGCTTCATCCATGCATTGCATGTATCCTTGTTAAGGCAAGGTATCAGGATTGCAAGTATACCTGTCCACAAACCAAGTCACGTCCTCCAAAGTCGAAACCTTGTGCTTGCGAACGGATTGGTTGCAGTGACAACCGTTGTCATACCCTGCGTAATGAATGACGACACCATCCTCCCGCAGAGCGTGGACACAGTTGAGGACATTGTTCGTAGACTCCGGCTGTATCAATTCCGACAACTCAATAATGCAGTTGCAAGGCCGAGCAGTTGCTAGCAGACCCGACGACTTGCCCGGGTGCACAACGAAGGGCTTCCTGCAACCCTCGTCGCTCACTGTGCTTGTAGTCTTGGGCTTGGTCGGCTGTTGTTGTTGCTTGGCCCGCGTACGGAGGGCAATCACCTCATCTTCTTCATCATTGCTCTCATCCAAAAGTTTGGGAACGACCGGTTGATCCACATGTTTATGCTCACGGCAGTAGGCTGAACCAGTAGTCTTGTCAGGCCATTGGGAGCATTGCAAAGGGATGTTCAAACCTGTTGCTGGATGTAGTCCCCGCTCACCACGTTGATGGGGACACACACGGCGGCAAACCTTCTCGTGCCCGTCCAGAATCACCACCTCCTCAAACCTCTGGAGAGCTGCAGTAAGGTATGCCACTTTGTCGTCCCCAGCCTTCTTGAAACTCATGTGCCTCACATGCTGGGGCCCCGCTGTTGTGCACCTACACATGACGCAAACAAGAGATGGTAGTTGTCCACTCACCAAACCGAAGGGTAACACCACTGTAGTAAACACACACCTATGGTGCCGCGAAGGCATTCCATTGTTACGGATGCGGGTGTTCAACATCTCAAAGAGTGTGTCATCCCGGAGATCCGTATCGGGCATTACGTCCTGCACCATCTGCTCTCGGTGATAGCGCATGGCCCAACGCAAGAACAAACCCTTCTTCAAAATCTTTGGTGGTATCCCCAACACAACACCTTGTGTGTGGAAGCTAGCATGTTGCAGCGTCAACCTCACTTCCGTGTCATCGATGTCGCGTTTGCGCAAGAAGGACCCAAATATTGCACAGATGTCGTGCACTGTAGGCACACATCTTGGACATGGACACAAAAACAGACGTTGCACACACCTATTCGTGACCATCATGTATGGCCGTTCCTCGGTGAATCGATAGGATTTACCACCAATGGTGAAACCATCGTAGGTATAGTGTATGTCGCACGAAGTACAGGTGCCCTTCACAAGTTGAATATCCTTCGGTCTGCCCTAAGGAAGAACGGGAACGCAATATGGTACTTACAACATTGGCAGAGCGGATTACATCGTACGCGGAATGAGCACCTCAGCATTCCCCAATACTTCCAGAGTGGTAACATGGGCTGCTTCCAGATTCCCACCGCACGCGTGGCAGGCATCACAGAACGGCAACAAATACATCAGCGGCTGGTATGTCAATTCCAAAGCGCCACATTGACGCAAGCGATTGAGGGCGCGGAACACATGCATCGAAGTTGCCTTGATTTCCATGGTCTGCAAGTCTACCAACAGTGCGTTGATGGGCCTTGTGGGCCAAGGATGCGACCAGAATTGCCTATAGTGCTTGCATAGCGAGCAACATATATTGCAACCACGTCCTCGACTGAATCGTAATTCATGGTGATGCACAATATCCTGTAGAATGGGTGATGGAAAAGCCGTGGTCACAAATGCACAGGCTGCATGATGCCCTTGCCTTGTAACTTGCACTTGTAACCCTGTAAACCAGTCTCACTTGTAACCCCGCGGAAAACGCGGAAAATCGCGACGCAACAGACGCAACAATCAGAATTGGCCCACTTGTGGGCAAGGTGGCTACGTCACCCCTGCCTACGCCTACGCCTATGAGAAAGGAAAGGAAGAAAGAAAGCCTCTGAATGCCTCCTTCTCGAGTCGGGGAAAAGCTCGAGGCAGGGATATTCAAGCCCCTGATTGCCTCCTTCTCGAGCCGGGGTATGAAAGCTCGAGGCAGGGATATTCAGGTGCCGGTCTCGGCGAATTGGCTACATCTCACCATGATGGTTGGGGTCCAAAAGAGGGCGGAAATGCTACATCACCCCTGCATTCTCGGAGGTCCCCAACAAAGGGAACAAAATGAGAAGTCAAAACCTACGCTGGGGGTCACCCTGATGCACCACGCAACAAAGTGTGGATTCAAATATTGTCCGGGTTTCCTCAATAGCACCGGACGGTTGGGGCCCAAAAGAGAACGGAAATGCTACATCACCCCTGCATTCTCGGGGGTCCCCAACAGAGGGACCAAAATCAGAAGTCAAAACCTACGCTGGGGGTCACCCTGATGCACCACGCAACAAAGTGTGGATTCAAATATTGTCCGGGTTTCCTCAATAGCACCGGACGGTTGGGGCCCAAAAGAGAACGGAAATGCTACATCACCCCTGCATTCTCGGGGGTCCCCAACAGAGGGAACAAAATCATAAGTCAAAACCTACGCCGGGGTAACCCTGATGCACCACGCAACAAAGCGTGGATTCAAAGATTGTCCCGGTTTCCTCAATAGCACCGGACGGTTGGGCCCCAAAAGAGGGCGGAAATGCTACATCACCCCTGCATTCTCGGGGGTCCCCAACAAAGGGAACAAAATCAGAAGGCAAAACCTACGCCGGGGGTCACCATGACGCCCCTAGGGGCCCCTAGTATACCAAAGTATGGGTCTCTAGTACGGCCAGACGCCCAAATAGCCACCGCCATGGAGCGGGGAGGCAGTATCAGAATTGGCCCACTTGTGGGCAAGGATGGGGCAAGGTGGTTATATAGCCCCTGCCGCCTAAGGGATCCCCACTGCCTCAGAGCGGGGGGCAGAATCAGAAAAGAGCCCACAAGTGGGCAAGGTGGCTACATAACCCCATTGGGCGCCTTCGGCGCCCGTTGGCTCCTTGGGCCCATACCTTTGACAACTAACTGTCGGCCAGAGGCCCCTGGGGGGGGGGTTAGTTGGCGTCCTAGGACCCGCGGAGTCGCCCCCCCCCTAGCCCCCCCCTACCTCCCCCCCCTACCTTCCCCCCCCTACCTTATCCCCCCTACCTCCCCCCCCTACCCCCCCCTACCCCCCCTACCTCCCCCCCCTACCTCCCCCCCTACCCCCCCCTACCCCCCCTACCCCCCCCCTACCCCCGCTACCCCCCCCTACCCCCCCTACCCCCCCCCCACCCCCCCTACCCCCCCCTAACCCCCCCTACCCCCCCCCTACCTCCAAGGTAGGGGGGGGCGACTTCGTGCAATATATGTCGTCCCGCCTCAACCAGCTGCTGGCAAACTGGGATGTAAGTCCGATGAACCTCAAGAACTACAGGACAGTCACCCTTGCCCTCAAAGCCCGCCTCCCTACTTCTGTGGCTGGTAGATGGGGGATGCCGATTGGACCATGGGGATCGTCTGGAATGCCCAACGCCACGGGTGGGGAGCGTTCCTCTGGCGCAGCGGGGGCCTGCTCTCCGGGGTACGCGAGAGACTCGTGGCAGCCCCGCTGTCATGGAGGGAGCTCCACATCCCCTGCGATCTGTGGCCTGTGGTCCACCGAAGGAACCGGCCGCTCAACCCCAGCCACGACCCGGTACATATGACAATGCGGCGGCAGCCAGCAGCGGGACCGAGGTGGAACGGTGCACCGCACCTTTCTCAGCATCCTCCAGGTCGTCAAGGTCCAGCCCCCGAACGGCGATCCGCACCCAGCCCAGACCATGGGCTGCCCCTTCCCACGCAACGAGGGCTACAAGGGCGTCGGCACCATTGCGGACTGACAAACCACAGAGCCCCCGACAAGACTGTGCGGCCAAACGGGCAGCACAACACTACCCACAGACCCCACAACGACGCACCGACACCACCAGCGCAGCCGGACAGGGTGTAAACAACACGGGCAGTGGACAGCAAACACTTTGCACAGCAAGCGAGAGCGTGCCAAGCTAGACGGAAACGAGAACCACCCCCACCACAGATGCCAAGCCTGAGAAACACCTCGGCACCATGCTTCCCCCACCGACAACAACCCAGGGACTCACTTGGAGCCCGGACTCACAGGCTCAAGCACTGCCCATTGGGTCGGCTGCTGGCGTCATCCCCCAACCCTGACACAGGTCGAGCCAGCACCCGATCCACACCGCAACCCGGCAGCTTGTCCGACGGCACACGCCACTGTGCTGTGTGCACAACCCTGCGCGCCCTGAACCCCTGCCGAGGCCCCGGCCCTGGCCCCGGCACACGCTGCTGTCCCAGGCAACGCCACACAGGCGGATGCGTCACGCCAACAGTCCCCGACGAGAGCGATGCACTAGCAGGGACCAACGCTGGCCTAAACGCTGGCTGGCACACGTACCCAGCGCCAGGCACCCACGGTGCAGTGGGCTGCTGCAATAGGATGTGGCCCGGCGCGGGCAACAGCTGGCCCTGCGGATCACGCGCCAACAGTTCCGGGGAGTAGCTGCTCCGCCGTATCCGGTGTGGGGCCTGCAGAGCGGAGGCATTCGCGAAACTGATGATATTTTAGTTGTCTGGCCAGGGTAGACGGCATGGTGTTGTTGGTTGATAGGCCCGGATATGTGCTCCTCTCGATGTGGTGGCCCATGGCCCGGTGGTGGCTCGTTTGAGTTTCGGGGCGGCGTAGACGTCTATGCCTTGGTAGATGACCTCGGTCGCTGCTGCGTTCATCTGCACACAGTCGCTGTTCCCTTGGTGCCCTTGCGCAAGGTATTTGTGTAGGTGCTGGAGCAGGTACCCCCTTTTTGGGTGGTACATAGTTCATTTGATGGTTGGCCTTTCCAAGACCGCGTGCGAGCTCTGGTGTTTCACGTGGTACGCAGGGGCTTCTGGTGTGGGGCTGCGGTGTTTGGCCATCATCGGCAACGTAATAGCCGCGTGTTCGGTATCCAGCACTCCTTGGTGGATTCGCCACTTCGGTTTGGCGTCGGGCCCCCACACTACAGTGGCAAGTACATCTACCAGGGCTGGTTCGAAGTGTGTGTGCAGCCATGGGTGTTGCTCCGGGCTTGCGTGGGCCGTCGGTGTGTGGTGATAGCACGCTTACAGCTGGAGAATTGGCCATGGTGTTGCTACCGCCTTGAGTCCGCACCGGCAGCATGTGGTTCGTGTGCCTGTAGGCGGGTCCTGCGGCAGCGGCGGCGAGCAGAACCTGCCTGCCGTGGGTGGGGGTAGCATCGACAGGTTGCCATGCGCCCTGTCGGGTCGTTGGGTGACTTTGAGTCCGTTGGGCGCCAGGAGGGGGACCACCGGCACCGTGGCCTCCGGGACGTGTTCCCCCTGTTCTGCTGGTTGGCTGTGGGCTTGTTTACCGTCCGGGGCTCCGTGGTAGGGGTTGCTTGTGCGCGTCCCAGAACAGATCGCATGCGTCATGAATTTCCTCATCGGTTGGTTGTGGTTGACTGGCCGTGAAAGCTGCGGAGCGACTTGTTGGAACAGTCTGGGTGTTGTAGGAAGGGGACGTGGTGGGCCCCCACTCGTTGGAGGGCCCCCATTTTGCGGGCTGCTACTCTCACCAGGTGCAGGGTGCTGCCCACCTTGCTGAGAGTGGTGGTGCCTCCCGTTGGTCCTCCACGTACATCCGTCTACAGGATGGCCATGGCACCCTCCTTCTGGCAGCTTTGGTTTGTCTGAATGACGTGCCGGTGGTGGGGCACCAGAAGCTGCAGATAGTTACACACGCGAGTTCCTACCGTAGGAGGGAGGCACTGTTTTTTGGAGTATGTATTGCACACATCTGTTGCGACGTGGCCGGGTCTCCCATAGTGTCCACGTGAACACCTCTCTCACCTCCTGCTCGTGGTTTTGCATGAGGTAGTGTAGGTGCGCCGCCGTGTGTGCTGTGTACGCATTATGGACCAAGTGGTCGGTGTCGTCCCAAGAGTATGGTGCCAATACCTCACGCACCACGGCGCGGAGTGATGTGGGTCAGTGACCATGGATGGCTCATGCTCCTCTCACGGTGGCAGCGGCTTCCCCTAGCATTCGTCTGAGGTGTGTCACGTGCAGGGCCCTTGAATCTTATGGCCGTGTTGAGTATGGCCTGGAGGAAATATGCCACCCCTTGGGTGGATAGCGCGGTGATATGCACAATGACGACTGTACATGTCAGTTGTTGCATCACGTTCGGCGGTAGGGTGACCTCACCTGTTGAGGCCTCCTGTTGCATCACTAGGTAGGTGGCAGTGCTCACCGGGTTCATGGGCGGGTCCCCGGGGCGGGGAAGTGGAGTTGGTGCGTTGTGCACACTAGCTGCGGAATGGACGTTGTCCACCAGCAGTCCGTTGCTCTTCAGGGAGCTGGTAACATCCCGGAGCACGTTGGTGGGCCTGGTCTTGTTGGGGGTGGCTGGCAGGGGTTGACGGGTTGTGGCAGTCGCCTGAGCCATGTGATCTGCGAATGCCAGGAATGTGATCCGTTGTGGATATGGTGCCACGTCGGGGTAGGTGCGTAGTATGTAGGTGGCCAGCGGGATGGTGACGAGCAAGAAGATAAATGGGCCTCCTGCGCCCCCTTGTGGGACTCCACTGGTGCGACAGGTCCACGGGGTGGTACCCTTATTAGTTTGTATCGCATACAGGGAGGTGGCGAGGTAGGCGTGGAGGAACGTCTGGAATGGGAGCGAAAATGTGTTACGAGATGGCCTGTAAAACCGGTGTGGGGAATTCAGGAAGGCCCCCTTGACGTCCAGGGTTGTGATGATGAGGCTTATTTGATGCATGTCCACCACGGCGTCTTGCATAGGGATAGCCTCCAGCGGTGACGTTCCTGGTATGTTTCCCCCCTTGTGGGTATTACAGCCCGATACACAGCTGGGGCTATGCGCTTTAGGATGAGCATCCAGATGAGCGTGGCTTCTGTTTTGGCACACACTATGGGTCTCCAGCTGTGAAGGTTTGCCCAGTCGCCTTTCTTGTATAGTGGGTATACCAGATTAACCCAGGCCGGTGGTATGTCTGTCCTCCGGAGGGCAATGTCCCACAGACGTGCCGCTGAGTGCCTCTTCAGGTTTAGTGGGAGTCTGCGGTATAGTTCGGCAGCTAAGCCGTCTAGTCTAGGGGTTTTCCGCAGTTTCAGTTTTTGCAGGATCTCTTCCAGTTCCCGTATGGTGAACGGCTTGCGGTCCAGGTCTCATTGTTGTGTGCAGTTGTAACCCTTTGGTAGGTGTGATATCAGTTCCTTGGTGTAGGCGGACAGTTCCCCGTCCTCCGTGTTACGCTGGCGCTTCAAACTGTTGAGTACCTCTTCTATGACCACACTAGGGTGGTTGGTCACAGTGCCATCTCGGAGGTTTACCGCCTTGATGCCTCGGTGGCCTGTAGCTTCCAGGATCTTGGTCAGGTGTTTTAAGGATTTGTAAGGTTTGAGGTTTTTGGGGTACCTTTGCTGCTCTTGCGCCAGCTTCTTCCCTCTGCGTTCGTGCCACGCCCTGAGCGGTCGGGGTGTGGTCTTGCCGCAATACTCTGGGCACCTTGCTGGTCAGTGGATTGTGGAAGTGGATCCCTGTATGTAGGTCCCATTTGTCACGCCATATGGCGCTGACCAGGGATGGCAGGTCTTGATGTGGGGTTGTGGCTGCCTGTTCGTGTCGGTGTCCTCCCTGGACGCCGCATGCCATTGCGGCCTGTTGCATGGCGACGTTTAGGTCCGGTTAGGTTTGCTGGCTGAGGATGCCGTCCACCGTGCGGTAGTATGCCATGCATTTGTGTGTGTCGTGCCTATCCGTCAGCGTAATGGAGGGTTGCTCTTCCTGGTCTGTGTCTTCCGAGACGGTCTGCGGTACTTGCAGCAATCTGAACTGCATTTCCAGCAGGCGATGCACGGTGGCTTTAGGTGGCAGGTTGTGGTATCGTGTCTGTGTCACGTCCACATGTGCACGGTCCAATTAGCACAGTTCAATGCGTGAGTCCGTGGAGCCTGGTTGTGGGGTTTGGTGTTAGGGTTGGCCCCGTAGGGAGGCTGTGAGGTCTTGCAGGCCCATGTTCTGCATGGCCACTTTCACAGCTGTGTCCTGAGGTGTGGCTCGCCGCCCGCAGTCATCCGTTGTTGGGTGGGCGTTGAAGTATCCGAAGCTGACGGTTGGTCCCATCATGGCTAGTTGCCAGTAGGCCTCCATGAGGTGTTTGAGGAACCTGTCCGGGGCGTCTCCGAACGGGACATGCACGTTGATAATGTTCAGCTGCCAGGCCGGCCCCGCAAGCTTGCATACCGGTAAGCGGCCCTTGATGCCCAGGTGATGGTGGAAATGGAATTGGATCTCACTTTTGTGGGATATGGGCACGCCTTTGACCCAGGTAGTGCGGTACTGGTACCCTGTTCTTGTGAGAACGGGGCTGAGATCAGGGGTGGCTGTGTGAATTTGGAGAGCTTAGTCCTGCCATAGCATGGCGCCCGGGTCCCACCCTGCCATGACAGGAATCTCTTGTAGGTCAGGGACCGTCGGCTGTGTCGTACATGAAGCAGGTTCGCTTAGGGGCATCATGGTGATCAGTGCATTGCTGAGGTCCTCGGCGTGCGCCCTGTTGCTCAGTTGTCCCCGTCATGCCTGGCAGGGTAGGAGTCTTTGCTGCAAGCGCAGTTTGTGGGTCACTGCAGCCGCGACCTGTCGTTTGTCGGGGATGTTGGGTTCCTGCAACCATGCTGGCACGCCTCCTGTCCAGATGGTACCTGGTGCCACCTGATTCTCTGGTGTACGGAGCTGTAGCAGGCAGTCCAGGTGACTGTTTTCCCACAGCGCAACGCTCGCTGCCTCCGCTTTATCAACCCATTGCGGCAGGGCTTGCCACGTGATCTTCAGGTGCAGGGCGCCGTGTCTGCCTGGTGTGGCCAGTCTGTATCTCACAGTGTCTCGGAACCAACCTCCCCTTGGTAAGACCTTCTTCCTGCAATGTCAAAGGAGGCATCCTGAGCTCCCGAAGATACCTACCTACCTACCTGTTCCGGAACCAAATCCACCGTTTGGGTTGCCCTTTCAGGATTGCGCCAAATACCCCTTGCACTTCCGCGCCGTCAGGGTACTCGAGGTGCATGGCGTTGCGTACCTCAGGTCTGAGTAAACGGGCACCTCTTGGGCTTTCACTTGGGTTCGCGTGGGGGCGGTGCTGCTTTCGGTGCTGGCTTAGGCCTCTTGACCAGACTGGCTGGTGCTCCAGCCCCCTCAGGCCGAGGTCGTGGTTAGGAACGCGCTTGTTCCGGTGCTGGCTTAGGGGCTGGTCTAGCGGTGTTTCGGTTTTGAAAAAAGCTATACGTCGGTCCGTGGCCCGCCCTCTGCCGGTGCATGCCCCAAAGCCTGTTTCACTGGGCTTGCAGGCTTGTGGTACAGTGCTTGAGGTTTTGCTCTGTGTCTGTGGGCCAGGACATCCAGTGCTCTGCTTGTGATATGCCGTGCCTGCGTACGTACACCGCCAAGTTGCGGGTTGAGGGTGAGCCTCGCTGCGGGTAGCGTGGCATAGGTTGTAGGGACATCCACTGTCCAGTGCATAGCAGTTTTGAGTGCCAGTCAGTGCGCCAGGTGGTGGTCGGTGTGCTTGGTACAGTGCCTAAATTGGACTCCGAGTGCCAGCGGGGTCGCCATTCCCGGCTCTGGTGTGAATGTCTGCACCCTTTCTGCTGCGCCCGTTCCATCCCATTGTGCGACCTACCAGGTGTGTTGGTAGTACATCACGGTCACCGTAGGGGTGCCCTGGGATCGGCCGAGTACAGTCCAGTCAGTGACCTTCATTATAGTGTTTTGATTGTGCTGGTCAGGTTGACTGGTGAGTTGCACCACGTGGTCCACAAGGTCTGGCGTCAGATTGTCTTCTTTTTCCTGCACCCTGTGTCCTGCGGCGACATCCCACGTATCCGTGACAGCTGCCAGGGTGTTGGCGGCCAGGGTGATGACGTTATCTGTAAGCCCCTCCATAATGAAGTGTTTCTCACCCGCCAGGGTGGTCGGGAGCTGGGCCGTGGGATTCATTTTGGGGTGTAGTAGTGCCCTGTTGGGTTCCGGGGCGTTTGCACTTGCAGGTCAGGGGCCATGCGCACCTTGTTTCGCCAATGGATGTCGTGGCCTGTTGGTGTCGGGCAGTCTTGGTCGCATTGCCATGTGATGGACCTGGCTGAGGGGGATGGCTTGGTTCAACGTGTCCCCCGTCGTAAGGTACCCCCTTGTCTCCCTATACCCTGTTGAAGTAGATACCCGGGAGTGCGGTGGGCTGCGAGGGTAGCAGTCGGAACAAGGCTTCGGGGCAGGGGTGCCCACAGGGGGCCTTCCCAGGCTCCAATCCCGGGCAGAGGTCATTGATGCCGTGAGGCACCGGGTATAGGATGTAGTGTCCCGCCATCTTGCGGAGTTTCTGGGCGTTCCAGCTGTTGAGCCATCGGCCTGCCCTGATGGTAACGGAGCAGTGGTTGAGCCAGGTGGCTTGGTCCGGTCTATGTCATGGGGCAGGGCTGGTCTGATGGTGCCCCATGTTCTGCGGTGGGTCGTGTGGTGGGGGGTTCGGCATCCGGTGTGGATGAGGAGCATCCTGGCGTTCCCGAGGCCAGGGTTTATGACGTTTGAAGGCAGAGCACCATCCAGAGTGTCGCCTCCTGTCGGTTGTGCCCCACCTTTTGGGCGTACGTGTCTCCCGTGGAGGGATGGGTGCCAGCTGGCTCCGGATGCCACGTTGTGCCAGGCAGATTGTCGTACTGTGCCAACGTGTACACCGTGTACGCCTTGCCCTCGGCGTTGGGTTGCAGTCTGTATGTGGATTTCTGCGCTGCGCCATAGGCGACAACCACTTTGGAGGTGGGGACGGTGCACTGGAGGTGTGTCTGTGCTAGGGTGTCGGTGACCTGTACTTCCGTGCGTTTCTGGTTGTCGCCGTGGTCTTCCAGAATGAAATGTACCATCAATGGGCTGTGCAGCTGAAGATTGCCTTCTTTGTCCCGTAGCGGTGGATGTATCTGGCGCCCTGTCTTGTGTGCCTTGCTGGTGTTCTGGTAGGCGCGTTGCCCCACGAGGGGGTTGGGTCTCCAGTCCGGCGGGGCCCCTTACCTGCGTGCCGTGGCTTGCGCTACTCTGGCGAGCGCTGTAACGGTGGGTTGTAGGGCGGGCACGGCTACCTGGGGTACCATGCTTGTGTCCGTTGGGAAGTTCCAGTATGCGGTGAACGCCCCCGGTTGGTGGGCTTTGTGGGTGTCCCGAAAGTCCACGGTGAGCACCTCTTTGATGTGTGCTACTGCCCCTGAGTTTAATGTGGTAGGGCGGTGCCAGACATTGCGTTTGGCGGTGCGGTGGTGTGCCTGGGTGGCTCGCTTCGCGGCTTCCATAGTCTGTGGGGTGAGAGTGTTGTCCAGGGTGACGTCGTGGAGGCGGTCAATTGCTACGGCGCATCGCGTCTGCCAGTACCTTTTTATGGGGTCGCTGTTGGTACAGCCCAGGGTATAATGGAAGGCTGCCCACGCCGAGTCTGGGTCGACGGTAATGTAGCTGTCCTTTGTTGCGGTCATCGGGACCGCTTGTGTGGACCGTGCCTGGGGTTGCTGGCTGTCCTCCGACCAGGCCGTGCCCTTTATGATGCTCGTGAACTTGGTGATGATGAAAAGATGCAGGTGGATTCCAACCTGCAAGGCACAACGTGCCAATAGATATGCGCAACAAGTTCCTGTGCTTGAAAACGTAGGGTCTTCGTTTCCCCGTCTTTGTGCCGCCAGAGCCAATACATCTGTGTGTGAGGGCACAATTGGCCTGAGAAATCAGTACCCTGTCGGGGAAAATTGTGGTGCACATACCCCTTACCAACCAGCACCGTTTCCGGTGCGCCAAAAACGGCGTACCGCAGAAGTGCACCGGATGAATGCAGAAAGTGGTTATGGTTCATCCGGAGTAGGGACTAAGCGCACTAGCCATCTCAGTGAGTGGCTGCAGCATCAGCAATCAGAATATCCACATCCGAGGCCTCTATGGTGTCCTCTGAAAAGCCTCTCTCGTTTCTGAATGGGTGGTTGCAGACGGCAGATGCACTTCAGCATTGCCCTCTTGGAAATGGGGGTGCAGGATGGTCACAATTGGTGGGTGAGGGCAAGTGCTGGAGCGCTAACTGCCGTAGGGAGATCCTTGCATCCGACCAAGGTCGCTGGTGAAAGCACCAACCCTTGCACCTCGTCATCCTTGGCCACCAAGAATGTATTTGACGTCCTCCAGGATCTGTTTGACGAAATCATAGGATCACCAAGACCGCAGCTGGACGCCGCAGATGCGCTGTCAGAGCCCATTACCCACAGCCTGCACCAGTCGCTGGCCGAGGCTCTGGAAGGGCTGGAGATCCTGAGCCTGCACGCCGTGCTCCCAGTCAGCTGCAAGCGGCAGCTACAACTCAAAGTTGGTGCCCTATGCAGCGAAGTGGAGAAGTTCTCCGACATGTTACTCGACACAGGCACCCAGATCAGTCTAGTTAAGGCCTGCCTACTACCACCGAAGTGGCTGACCACAGTCAGAGGCCCATGGTGGGAGGAACGAAGGAAGCTGAGATGGCGCTGCAGTTCGTGAACCACGGTGAGCTGAGCTGCCCTGACATGGGCAAGGAAATTCTTCTCAAGAGAAACTTCTATGAGGCCTAAATGGACTGGGACATGATCGTCGGGTACGACTTCATGATGAAGACGTACTCAGGTGTGCTCCCAGCTCAGGGCTTCATGACCTTGTACCAGGATGACCAGCTACCATGGCTATTGTCACCTGAGCACCACGTGGAATGCCAATGGATCCACCTGCAACCCCATAAGCTTGAAGTAGCTTCACTGGTGGTGGAGTCCGCAGGGCGGACGAACAGGTTTGAGGTTTGAGGTTTGAGGTTTCGGGTACTAGACACCTTTTGTTCCCGGGTGGCCATCTGGTCGCCCCAGCAAGAAGTACGGCGTCAAGCCAGAACTGGCAGACTGAGTAGTCGCTGATCCAGGAAATTCTGATCTGGCCCCGGATACGTTCTCCTAAGGAACCTCCGCGGTTCAGCGGGTGTTTGAGAAGTACTGGAGCGCCCAGGACTATGACTGGAAGGAGCACTGCGGTCGGCATCAAGGTCTGATGTGGATCCATTGTTCCAGAGTGGATATGCCAAGGACGGTTGTGAAGATCTGCCAAGACCCTTCCAAGGCAGTGCTGGTGGTCCTGATGGGGTGTACGGAGGAGGGAGGTACTGCAGATTGGGTGGTCTGGCTGACGAATCTGACCTTGAACATGGTCCTCCTGCCGGCTGGACAGAGTGTCTATCAGGACGCTAAGTGACAGGCCATACCGGCGCAGAGATGGCAACCGGAATTCCACTATGTTGATGGGAGCCTGGGATGGGCTGACACCACGGACTTCATGTGTGTCATTCGCATGATATCGGAGCCCTAGCAGCAATGCTTCGTGGTGTCCGCCATTGTCATCGGCAAATCGGAGGACCTTCTCTCTGATTCGGAGCTGGATCTGGTGCAGGGGTATTTGGATCGACCCTTTCACAACTGGGAAAGCCAGAGAGGGAAAAGAGCAGGACAACGCGTTGTGGGCATTGGACGGCATCGTCCCTGGCTCCTATGTCAGGAATGCCTTCTTAAGGAGGGTGTTTGAGCACATGTCCAGGCAGGACCAGCCGGTCGGTGGTAAACCACCGACGTTCGGCAACTTGTTCCAGGGGAAGGCCAGAGATAGGCCGATTGGCCACTTAGGAAGACCCCCAGAGCTGAAGCAACGTGGGAATGTTTACCCACTAGTAAGCTCCGTGGTTCAAGGGCCCAGGAAAGCCAAAGCGGACTCCCATGAGTGCTTCAACATCCGGACATTGAGGCCCAGGCTGAATAAGAAGTACCGAAGTACCTTCTTCAGTGGAAAGCCTGTGTTTTCCCCGTCAGTCCCTGAAAAGTACGGGGAGGCCAAGATACGATTGACGCCAGACCCCTCTGTGTACTGACACCAGGAGTGCGCCCTCAGGGGCGATAGGAAAGAGGCCATCGAGAAGATCCTACAAGAGTTCATTGACAGATGCCGTTTGCGCCCTGTCACTCCGAGTGGGCGTCCCGCTGCTTTGCTTTCCTCAACAACGTGGCCGCAGAGTGGCCGCTCGCTGGAGGAGTCCAAGTGGGGTGCTCATGGCTGTGCAGGCACGGGACTCATCGGCGAGAGTAAGAAAAAGTCACTGCCATGTCTTTTTTGGAGGTCTTGATCCAGGCCAGGCCCCCCCCTAAAACCCTTTTGTTGATGCCGAGACTTACATAAGCAATTTTATCTCTCTTTTAAAGTTTAAAGTACACGTTCTCGAAGTAACTAGGGTTGTAACCCTAGCCCCCCATGAAGTTCACCCCTACCACTCAACGTGAGGGCAGATATCTTCCTTCTTGGAGGTTATACCAAAATAAAGTAGGCATTTCATGCCTAAGGCCTTGTAGCTTAAGCCTAGTGGTCCCCCACCTCAAGAGACCTATTGACGCGTTCCCGTGGGGGGCCGGCCACGGGACGCTGCGGGACACGCGCAAGTGAGCAGGCAGGCAAGGCACTACGCTCACAGGGGCATCAATGCGCTCATGTCATGTGACAAAGCGTTTCAGAATCCTTGCCACTCTGCAAAGAGGGAACAAAAGTATGTACAACAACACATCAGGATATGTACACATGGGGTGTAGACTGGACTGGGGTAAGGGCATCACAGGACAATAGACACTCTATCCCAACTTGTATCCCATTCCCAGGTCCGACCCTCCCAGTGGCTGGTGGGGGCGGGGGCTCAAACACAACCCATGCCCTGCTCAGTCCGGACCCTGAAACCCTGCCAATGGGAGAGGTGTCCCGCCCAGCCACAGGCGAGTTCCTGGGAACCCAGGCGCTCCAAGGCCAACCGACAGTGGCTCCCTATGCTCCCTTAACGGCAGGTCCCAACTCCCTTCTGAGCCAGAGATATGGCCCCGCCATTATCACCCAGGAGTTGGTAGCTGAAAATGGGCTGTTTCAGCCCAAACTGAAATTAACTCAAAAATCCCCAAAATTGACCCCTCGTCCGGACCCGCCAGAGGTAGGGACGAGGCAACTGACCCTATGCTTTTCGAGTACGAACTCTCTGGAGCCGTCATCCAACCTGGTTCCCTCTGAGGTCCCGGCATCAGGGCAACACGGATGAGTCAAGTGGGGTCATGATGCCAAAATCACCAAAATTGGCGTCATTCCCACGCGTGGCTCGCTCGGCCAAGGTAAGGCCAATGGCTCACAGGGTAGGAGGCGGGACCTAGGACTTATATCTGAGTGTACAACTTCGATTTAGGTCCGGGCTCCCTATGGGCTTAGAGGAATGGGGCCGCCAATTGACCACACGGAAGGGGGAAATTGGGGTCCCAAAATTGGGTCATTTTGGCTGCTTGAAATGAGCCAAAATTTGGTGTGCTCCCAATAGTATATCTCCACGCCGGCTTGGAGATTGGATCCGCCATTCCATACGCGATCCACCCGGAGTCTAACAGAGACTCCCATGCCCTTGGCTCACAAAGATCTCCATGCTACGTGGCGTGGTGACGATCCCAATTGGGTCCACAAATGTCAAAATTGCAAAATTGCCCATACTCACTTTGGGCTAGCACCTTAACGAAGGTGGCTCCGCTTCGCCCACGTGGTGTGTGGACCATGGGGACCATTACCCATAACACCCATGTCATATATGGTCCATTGGTCCATGCGTCCGGCGTGGACGAGGGTTAGAACATAGTGCACGGCGGGCAGCAAAAGTGGAAAATTGCTCAAAATGGCCAAAAATGCGCACACTCATGGTTGGGGCAAATGAGGCACATGCCCGACTCGGACCGGAGTGTGCCATAGGATTGGTATCAAGTCATGTGTGTCCAACATATCTTTTGGGCGTCGCCCAACTCCTCCGGTATTGGGAATGGCAGGGTCGCCAAGTGAGCCCATGATTTGGGATAGTCCCAAATCGCCAACATGGCGGCCACGGTATGCCAAGCTCAAGAGGAGTTATTCGCCGGGTCCAAGATATGTTGGGGACCGAAGTATGTACCCTCATAACATACTTGGGTCATGATGTCAATTGAGCGCAACGTTGAGATACACAGTCGCCACTTGACATCATGACGGGCCAAAAACGGCAAAATTGGCACAAAGACACACAAAAGTGCACTAAAAGGTGCACAATTATATTATAATATCTTCGGCTTGGATCGTGCAATCAACTAATCCTTCTAAACACATTGACTTGACACCAATGACCTTCGATCCCACTTATGTGCTCCACTTGGGGCGCCTTGAAAGGTCACGAGCGCTACTTCCCAAGTGGGCACATGAAAATATGGAAAATTGCAAAACACACACCTTGCTCCCAACGCATCGCTTCGGGATCACCACACAAGCTTCCCTTCACGAAGGTTGCAATTGACCGTAGGGAGTATGGATAAGGGGCTTGCACAATATGTGGTCCATTGGCGGGCTTGGCTTGGAGTAATGGACCCGCCAAATGGGCACGCAACACAACACATGGCACATACCACATATTGCCCAAAAAGGTAGCTCCCACCACGATATGTCATGCCCCTCCAAGGGCATAACTTTGTGTCAATCGCTCATAGGAACTCAAGGAGAGTTCCTATGCAACACCAACACTTGCGCGCTACACTCGAAAGTTATCTTAACGCACGCAATATCATGGCCATAGAGTTATAACGCAAACTCTACCCTCTTGACCATGATCCATTACACTAGCGCGCACGTGTGGAGACGCAAGGCATATGATGCTTCCTAAATTACGTCGGGAGTATTGTGAATACATCCCACGTTTCCTTATCGTAAATCCTCGCAAGCAACACGAGATATGACCTTCACAAGTGGCCTCACGAATCAACTTTGTTTTGCCTATATCTTTAAGACAAATGGGGGGCAAGAGAAAAGGAAAGTTGATTCGTGCATAGGGAAGCACGTAGGTCCACTCGAAAGAGGTCAAATCAAGTGCGGGGATGTCGAAGTCGAAAGTCCGATTTCGACATCCTGAAAAATTCGGATTAAGGTTGCGAGTATTAATTATGAAAATTGCGGAAGCATCCATGCAGTTCCTGGCGACCTTGGAGCCTTCGTGACGGATAGCGTTAAAATTTCCATTAATTACAGTTAAACTGGCGGTTACGGTAAAGTCGCGATCCAACCGCCAGCAGTCAAAACAGTGAGCATCAGAACGGAAGCGTAAAAATTGACGGAAACAATATGAAAATAAAACCCTGTTGATTCCTGATATTCTGATACACAAATCTCCGCTGGCGGTGCATCGGTTGCCGATGCGGGGCTTCACGGCACGGAACACGCCGTACATGGGGTTAGTGGACCGGAGACCGGTTGTATGCCGTAACCTGGCCATGGGGTTCTGGGTACCGCTTCACCCCCCTCCTTAGAGCAAACCCTGGGGGGGGCTCGATAACACCCACGCATGGCAGCGGGTACCCAGGACCACTTCCTGAAAGGGGGGGGGGTGTCACATCCTCACTCCAGTGAGTCACAGTAAGATAGGTATGATGCTGTATAAGCTCGTGGCACATGTATAGTATCAAGTATCAAGTCCCGGGTCCTGGCGGCGATTGTTCGGCATCCAAAGGACCCGTTAACCCATACCAGGCGCACCGGGTGCCGGCTGCTACGGTCACCACCACAGTGGCAGTGGCATACACGGCCAACATAGGCGACACACGACGACCGAGGTGGTCCCACAGGTCGAGAGCGACCACAAAGATCCATCAGGCTACCCCAAGCTTCCCAAGGCCCGCCGACTGGGGAGAGTCCCCACGGGTCCTTCCTCGGGCGCACCATGTCCATATCCATACGACGCGAGTCCAGAGTGCCATAGTCGAACTCCTTAAGAACCCCAAATCTTAAGGGAACTCCTCCTGAAGGGATCGGGCATCAAGGCCGTCTTTTCCCTCGCCCTACTGCCACGAAGGCCATACATGAGGGAGTCCTCATGTAGTGTGGGCGGAGGCGTCGACTCCTCAAACCACCAGTTTCCCAGGCAGACTGACTGAGGTCAGGAGCACCGGAGGCCGCCATCCGAATGCAAGTGCGTCTGCGAATCGGTAGGCTCACACTGGGACTGACAGTGGCGGACCGCTGGGAGTGTAGTCAGGCAACTGGGCTTCCCGCCTGGCGCCATCCGGATCTCCACACATCACAGCGAATAGGGCAACACGGTATCACGGGCACTCAAACAGTAGAATCTGTATTCGGGTACTGGTCCAGGCTGGACCAGGCTGTATGAACATGTACACGGCGACTCAAGGCGCCTCTGTATCCCGATTCGTGGTGAAAAACAGTCCACCCCTCAGCGATGGGCTGATGACACTTAACATACAGATGCACATATCCTGGAGGGCAGAAAAGCAAAACAAGCGGGGTAAATAGGCGTGTAAACACACTCCGGACAGAGTGCCAAACCACGCCACGGTCAGGATAAGGCAAATGCAGGAGGGTGGACAGGAGGACGCCTGAGTCCAGGCCATATATAGTCTGCAGACACACGTCGACTGGTCTGGATCCCGCAAATGCCATGGGACCAGACCACACACCAAAAATTGCAATGCCGATGACAGCGGCATCCGTTGCGCAACGTCGTATGGGCTTCAAGGCCCCAAGAGCTCAGAAAAATGAAGGTCAGTCGCCCTACCTGGTTTCCCAAGGATTCAGCAGGGGGGGGAGTGACGAATAGAAGAAGAGAGGGGCCATCCTCCTCTGGATTCAGCAGGGGGGGGTATATGGCCACTCTAATGACAGGTCACCGAAAGATGGAAGAGAGCAAGCAAGTAAGGGACTATCCGTCGGCCTCACCAGCGCTCATAATGCATCAGGGGAGAGCTCAGGGCGCTGATCAGGCACCCCTGGCTGCAATCGCCCGGGTGAGTGCTGCCAAGTCCGAAACGTGGATCTTGGTCTTGTGCTTGCGGATGTACTCCATGAAGGGAGTATTGACCCGCGGCACGAACGAGGAGACGGGTTCCCAGGTGTCGTGGGACGGCCCATAGCCTCGCCAACGAACCTTGAACTCCAGACCTCCGGGTGCCGAGGCTTTCGGACGCTGAGCCAGGATCTTCTCGACTGTATAGTCGTCCTGCTCAGCATAGTCGTCGTCCGAGTCGGCCTCATGTGCGGCGTAGCTCAGGGACACATGTCGGCCACGGAGGTCGGGTTCACGCACACGGAGTTGACTCTCATGGCGCTCCCGGAACTGTCCGTGACCCACCTTGATGCGGTAGGTGTCCTCACCAATCCTGCGGACCACCTCGCCGGGTGTGAACCAGGTCTTGGTGCGGTGGGTGCCCATGGGGCGGGGTCTGATCACCCACACCGGGTCTCCCACCCTGAACTTCTGCGCTGTCGAGCTCGGGGCGGACTTCTGACGCTCAGCATGCTCCTTGTCAAGCTGCTGGCGGATGTCCCGCGCCGTTTGCTCTTGCCGCGCGAAGAACTCCTTGGCGTCCATAGCCATGCCATCACCAGACAAGGGAAGTCCCCTACCCAGGGGGTCCCTGCCGAACAGAATCTGGTGAGGGGACAAACCGCCCGGAGTGGGGGTGTCATGATGGGCCTTCAGAGCAGGCCTCATCTCCTCAAACCAGTTCCGCCGTGGGTTGGTGATGTGGATCTTGCGCAGCTTCTCGAACAGCTGCCGTCCAGCCACTTCAGCACGGCCGTTAGACCGGCTGAGATAGGCGACGCTCTTGGCATGACGTATCCCCATGAGGGAACACATAGCCTTGAACCAGCCACCAGTAAACTGGGGCCCTCGGTCACTGAAAATGGTGCGGGGGATGTCAAAGACGGTCAGCCAATGACGAATCATCATGACTGCCACTTCCTTGGCAAGCAACCCCTTTTTGCGTGCCGGAACGGCTACAACGTAGCCGCTGTGGCGGTCCACACAGAGAACCACACAGTCAAAGGTCTCCTTGCCAATGTGCACCTCGGGCATGGAGAAGACGTCCATGGCCACGCTCTCCATGGGCTGGTCAGGAACCAGGGTCCATTGGGGTTCCCCCTTGACGTTCCGGTTATCGGGATTGCAGGCCTGACAGACCGAGCAACCCTTCCTGACCTTCTTGATGGCGGTGTAGAGAACGATATGGTTGATCTCGAACCGACGCTGCATGTCAAGAGCTTGCTTCTTGACCCCTGGGTGCAGCATGTGGTGGTGCCAAGCTTCACACAGCTCGAGCACCCGGGACTCTGGTACTAGCAGCGTACCATTCCGGTAGAGCTTGCCATCTTCCTCAGTCAGCCCCTTTGGCCACTTCTGCCCGTCGTCAGGGTCGGTCACAGCCCTATACTCGGCCGCAAAGGCCTCAGACTAGGCGTAATCGTCGGTCCAGTCGTCCTGGAGGCAAGACTCAGGGAAGAGGTGCTTGTCGGACTCAGTCCCCACAGGGGGTGCCGGCCTGGGCCTTCCGCCCGCAGCACCCACAGGGGCGAGTACACTGACTGTTCTGCTCACCCTCGAAGCGAGGGGGGCATCTGCAGCCATGACGATGAAGCATTTAGCACCCTCCTCCTCCATCAGGCGCTCCATTTCGATGATCCTCTTGGCTTCAGCGGTCTCAGCCTCATTGCCATGGGCAGAGATGTCCTGCATGCCCTTGCTGGCAGGATAGGCCCACCTACTGAGACAGTCCGCCACGGTGTTATCCTTTCCAGGAATATACACAACCGTGAGGTCGAACTTGGCCAAGGTCTCATGCCATCTTGCCCGTCGGGAGGCGGGACCTGAGGGGGTGTCCACGTGCTCCTTGTGCCACGACTGCAGACTCTGATGGTCGGTGCAGACGGTGACGGGATGGAGGGCTATGTACCCAGCCCATTTCCTGAGAGCCATGACGATGGCATACGCCTCCTTTTCACGGGGCGTCCACGTCCGTCTCTGGCCTTCCGCCAGGACTCGGCTCCAGAAGGCCACGGGCACGTGCCTCTTGTCGTCAAGCACTTGCTCCAACACAGCGCCAATGGCGTAGTCGGAAGCGTCGGTGCGCAGGACGAACCCTCGGTCGGGATCCACGAGGTGCAGACCCACTGCGGATAGCAGCGCCTGCTCCATCCCCTCAAAGGCACGGTCGGACTCTTCAGTCCAGACCAGAGCCTTCTTGGACCCCTTCTTGGTCTCCTCTCGGTTGCCCTTGAGCATGGTCGTCATGGGGGCTGCATACTCGGCATACATTTTGATATACCCCGAGTAGTAGTTGCAGAACCCCAGATACGCCCGTAGCTCAGAGACCGTTTTGGGCTTTTCCCAGTGCTCAATCGCAGCCACCTTGCCAGGTATGGGCTTTCGCTGCCCGTTCCCGACTACGTGGCCAGCGAAGACCACCTCGCTTACCGCAATGGTGGCCTTGTCACTGCTGCCCGTGAGTTTGTGCCGAACCAGAAGGTCCAGCACTCGAGTGACGTCCCTCTCGTGTGCCTCCAGGAGCTCCTCGTAGCTCATGCTGGGGTCCCCGGACGCGATGATCACGTCGTCCACGAAGGGGTCCGCACAGTCACGCACCGGCTCAAGCAGGTTCTCCAGCATCCGCTGAAAAGCCGCATTGCCGTTGGTAACGCCCATGGGCATCACCTTCCACTGGAGAGGTCCAAGTGGGGTGCTCATGGCTGTGCAGGCACGGGACTCCTCGGCGAGAGGCATCTGATGATAACCATGTTTCAGGTCAATCACCGTGAAGATCCTCCGCCGGTGTTGCTTTTGCAGCATGTCCTCAATGAGGGGCAGCGTATAGCTGTCGTGCTGCGTTTGGGCGTTCAGGCCGCGGTAGTCGACCACGAGCCGCCACTCACCGGCAACCTTCTTGGGGACGACGAAGCAGGGAGAGGCCCACTCGGAGTGGCACGGCTCAAGCCAGCCTCTCTGGATGAAGTCGCGGAGGATCTTCTCCATGGCCTCTTTCCTCTCGCCCCTCAGGGCAAACTCCCGGTGTCGATACACACGGGGGTCCTGCTTCAGTCGTATCTTGGCCTCGCCATACGGTCCACGTACCGGTGGAGGAAACACAGGCTTACCGCTGAAGAAGGTCTCGCCATACTTCTGCTTCAGCCTGGCCCTCAGCGCCTGGATCTTGGGGCAGTCATCGGACTCTGCCTTGGCTTTTCCGGGCACTTGAACCACGGAGCTTACTTGAGGGGTAGCTACTCCGCTCGCTTTCGGCTCAGGTGGTCTTCCCAGGTGGCCCAAAGGGCCATCTCTGGTCTTGCCTCGAAACAGATCGCCGTAGGTGGGTGGGTTACCGTCAGGCGGCTCGTCTTGGCTGGACATGTGATCCAGCACCCTCTGTACGAAGGTATTCCCGTCATAGGAACCGGAGACGATTGAGTCCACTTCCCACCAGGCTTTGTCCTGGCCTTTGCCCTCACGCTGGTTTCCCCAGTCGTGAAAGGGCTGATCCATATACCCCTGAACCAGATCCCACTCCTCTTCAGTGAGGGGGTCTTCCGAATCCGATTCTTCGATGTCAACAGGGGGAACCGCAAAGCATTGCCGCCAGGGCTCTGCTATGATGCGGTTGACACACACGAAGTCCGTGGTGTCGGCCTGATCAAGGCCCCCATCCACATAGTGGAATTCTGTTGGCCATCTCTAGGGTGGCATGGGCTGTCCCTTAGCGTCCTGATAGACACTCTCTCCAGCCGGTAGGACGACCTTGTTTAAGGTCATGTTGGTCAATGAGGCTACCCAATGTCGGGTACTTTCCTCCTCGGTGCATCCCATAGGAACAACCAGCACTGCCTTGGAGCGGTCCTTGCGAATCTTCGCTATCGCTCTTGGAATGTCCCAACGGGGGCAATGGATCCACATCAATCCTTGATGCGGACCCCAGTGCTTCTTCCACGCGGAATCCTGGGCGCTCCAGTACTTCTCACAAACCCGAAGATGGGCGGAGGTTCCTGAAGAGAACGCATCCAGGGCCAGATCCGACGCTCCCAGGTCCGCGACCACTCGGTTCGCCACTTCCGGCCTTACGCCGTACTCCTGGTTCGCTGGCCCAGTGGGCTCAGTGTCCAGTGCGGCCACTTCGAGCTGACTGCGTTCGGGGTGGATCCATTGGCATTCCACATGGTGCTCAGGTGACGAAAGCCACGAGAGCTGGTCGTCCTGGTACAGGGTCATGGAAGCCTGGGCCGGGAGGACGCCGGAGTCCGTCTCCATCATGAAGTCGTACCCGACGATCATGTCCCAGTCCATCTCGGCCTCGTAGAAGCTACCGTGCAGGAGGATTTCCTTGCCGAGGTCTGGGCGGCTCAGCTCACGATGGTTCACGAACTGCAGCCCAATGGCCGCTTCCTTCGTGCCTCCCACCATGTACTGGCCGTTCGCCACCTTCAGCCTGACAGGCTTCCGACTGTCGGTCAGACACTCTGGTGGAAGTAGGCCAGCCTTGACCAAGCTGACTTGAGCTCCCGTGTCGACCAACACGTCAAAAACCTTTTCCACTTCCCCGCATAGGGCACGGACCTTAAGATGCAACTGCCGCTCGCGACCGACACGGCGCACGGCGTGCAAACTCAGGATCTCCGGCCGTTCCAGAAGCTCAACAAGCGACTGGTGCAGGTCGTGGACAATGGGCTCAGGCTGCCCATCTGCAGCATCCAGCTGCGGTCCGGGTGATCCTCCGATACTCTCCGAAATATCTTGTAGTACATCAAACACATTCTTGGTCGCGAAGGACGGACGGGTGCAAGGGTTCGTGCCTTCACTTGCCCTCAGCCCGCCTCCGCGACTGGGTGCCTGACCGGGCCTTCCGCCCGCGGCATTCCCGTTGTGCTTATCGACTCCCGAGCGGGATGGTTCGGCGCTTCCCACGTCACCATCTCGCGACCGCCCTAGCTGGGGCCCTTGGCTGCAGGGGCTCCGCTAGGGGGCGTCGGTTGTGGAAGAGGGGGTGTTCTCCTCGGCCTCAACGTCGTTGACGCCCTTCTTCCTTCCCCCTTTACCTCCTCCTTTACCCTTCTTGTCCTTGTCCTTGTTCTGGTCATTCTGGTTGTTCTCCTTGTTCTTGTTGTCCGACCTGGGGACCCAGTTCCTCTTGATCTCCTGGATCTCCTTGGCCAACTCGGTCCCCACCGACGACATCAGCTTGGCCAGCTCGTCCTTGTCGACCTCCATTTTGGCTTCCCGGATACCCGCGGGCGCACGCTTCTTCGACCCGTGCGCCTTCTTGTAAGCCTCCGTGTAGGCCTTGTGGACGGGGCATGTTCGGTGGTCATGGTTGAAGCCTTTCTTCCTCCCATAACACACGAAACAGCCCTGAGGGTGAGCTCGTATGAACTCCCCAAAGGACAGCGGAGGGTCGCCAATGCGGCGAGGCTCCCTCTTCTCCTGCTTCCTCCAACCCTGCTGCAGGGGCTTCGAGTTTCCCGGCTTGCCCCCCGCGTTCAGGTTCTTGGCCACGAAGGCACAAACGGCCACTTCGGCGGGCTCATCGTCGTCGTCATCGTCGACGAGGGTCTCATCGCCGCCGGCTCCCGCTGGGTCCATGGCAGATTCCCCGCCAGGTCCCTCGCCAACGTAGTTGACGTCGCAGTCGCCGGGCCTCAACCCGCGGGTGTGGTGGAGGTTTCGGTACTCCTTGAGTACTTCCTCGCCAACCCACTCCAGGATCTCGTCGCAGCTCATCCGCGCCGGGATGGGCTGCAGACGGATGGTCTGGCCGCTCAACTCACAATCATCAAGGCGCCACATCGCGGTCTTCTCGCAATCGCCCGAGACGGTGATGAGAAGAGCGTTCTGCAGGGAGTGCCGTTTGACATCCCGGGCCACGTCCTTCTTCGCCCAAGCCACCACGTTCGTATGATACTCCTTGGGGAGCATCATCTTGACCGTGTGGTTGGACTTGGCCCTCTTGGATTCCTCCTTGGTGACCCTCTGGATCCATGCTTCCGGTAGCATGGAGAGCAGGCGAGCCTGCTCGTCACCCTCGTTCCAATCCTCCACGTTGCGGCGGAAGAGGGTGTATTTCCCTCGGAAGTCACGCCATTCCCGTAGGCGGATCTCCCGTCCATCATGCTCAAGCTTGATGGACTTCCAGCGCTTGGCAGCCACCTGCGGAGCGTCCACCCGCTCCTGCTCGTTGAGCCACTTCTTGGCCTTCTTGAGGGTCTTGATTTTCCCCTCCTTGGTCGCCATGAAGTATAGCTCTCCGAGCACTTCCGGCAGGCGGTACCTGAACCGTTTGAAGACATACTTCTCCGCATCAGCGGGAGGCAGGTCTTCAGTGACGGTCAGCCCCCAATCGTCCAGCTTCTCCAAGAAGCGGTCGAGGTTGAGGGGGTTGCCGTCGTACATGGTGGGCTTGATGTCCTTCAAGTCTTCCCACACGGCAACATCCGCGGCCTTAGAGACCATGAACGCCGGCCGCGAGGTCGACCGAGGTTCCCAGCGGCCTCTCCCACGGACTCCGACGGCCGCCACGTCCATCTCCTCCATGGAATCCCTGTGGCTACGCCGCGGTTCCTCCACGTACGCTGAACCGAAATGTTCACGCCGTACTGCATCCATGTACGCATCCTCATCACGGCGCCGGCGGCTGCGTTCAGCGGCCTCCCGTCGTACACCACGCGGCGGGCTGATGTCGAACTCCTCCAGGTCCAGGTCCAGGTCCTCACCTTCGCCGACATCCAACTCCACGTCTCCTCTGGGGACCTCATCCCTGAGTCCACCATAACGTCCTCCAGCCCTGGGGATTGGCGCCGGGGCTGGTGCCGGGCGTCGGGGGCGTACAGGCGTCCGCGGTGGGGCACGGCGGTTGTGGTAGTCCGCGCTGAGCCACTCATCGCGCCATTCCTCACTGCCACTGCCGGGCGGCACGCGCTCGTTGCGGCGGCCCGCGCTGTGGTGAGAGGGGGCGGTGAGAGAGGGGGCACTGGCGCTGGGGCGACTCCTGGGGGCTCCGCCGGGGGCGTGGGGTCTGCCTGGACCTGGTCCGGGTCCCCAGCCGTCGTCCGACGAGCCAGACTCCAGGTGTGGGTGGTCGCTGCCGACGCTCCCACGGGCTTCCAGCGCGTCCAGCCTCTCCTGCAGGCCGCTGACGACGTTGGTCAGCGACTTGGTCTCGGCCCTGGCGATGTCCAGCTCCTTCTGCGCGCGCGCGGCGACCCCGGAGATGCGAGCCATCTCGACCTTGCCCGTGTCTACCTCGCACTCGAGGGAAAAGACCCTCCTGCGGAGGTAGACAATCCACCGCCAGGTGGTATCCGGGTCGCCGTTCCCTGGTGGGTCGTCGGGGTCCCCAGGGGGTCCTCCAGGAGGGCCTCTGCCGGGTCCGCCCGGTCCAGGGGGTCCTCCCCCGCCCGGTGGTCCGCCTCCAGGGGGTCCACTCGGTGGGCGTCCTCCAGGGAGTCCTGATGGTCCTCCGCCAGGGGGTCCCGGTGGGTCTCCGCCGGGTCGCCTCGGTGGGTCCGAGGATGGGTGCGTGATGCCGAAGTCCATGTCGTCATCCTCGTCCATGTTGCCCCACCTGGGCGTCTCGGTCTCGGAAGACTCCGAGCTCCGGTAGGGAGGAGGGGGATCCTCATCCTCACCTTCCATGGGGACGTCTCCGCCTCCTCCGCCCGTCAAAGCCACCACTTGGCGATGTCGGCGGCCTCGTTCATCCCCGTCACTGGCGGTGAAGAAGGGGTCACTGTCGTGGGGGTGTCCACCCGCTGGCCTCCGCGGCCTCTCGGGGGTCTTCCCCTTGCCCTTCCTCCGTCGATGGGCGGTGGTGCCACTGCTCCCACTGCTGCCCGTGTCCGCCTCATCCAGCGTCATCCTGGAGGAGGCGTCCCCTTCGAAAAGCTTTCGAAGGGTCTCCACACGTGATCCTCCCGGGGGAGTCTCGCGGTGGAGTTTGGCCTCTGCCTCCTCCATTGCGGCGGCGGTGGCTGCGGCAGCTCGCACTTCGGCTTCCTCCCGAGCACGAGCCGCCTCGGCTTCCCGGGCCTGCTGCAGCTGCGCCTTCTGCGCTTCCAACGCTGCCAGCTCCGCCTCCGTCTTGGCCTTCTCCTCAGCGACCTTCCGTCGCGCGGCCTCGATGGCTTCCTTCTTGGCGGCTTCCTCCTGGGCCTTAGCCGTTGCTTCGGCGTGGGCCCTTTCCTCCGCCTCCTTCTTTGCCCTCTCTTGGGCAAGCGCCTCTTCCAGCGCCTTCACCTCGGCCTCCTTGCAGGCGATGGCCTCCTGCGTCCGGCGGGCTTCCTCGTCGTTGCCCTGATCCGGGCAGCCACTGCCTCATGGGCGGCCGCAGCCGTGAGACCGGCCGCGATGGCTGCCACTTTCGAGGCGTGGTAGTCCATGCCTCTGCCCCACTCGGTGTCCTCCTCATGGGCGATGCCAATGGCGCCCTCCACGGCAGCGTTCTGCTGCGTGGCCCGTTGCCGGACAACCCGAAGGTTGCAGGGCGCCCCACAGACGCGCTCACAGGCGCGCGCCACGTCCCTTTGGGCGGGAGCGGCGCTGCTGCTGGAGCTGGCCTGGTCGGCGGGCATCCTCCCGCAGTGGGCCAACTCCACGTCGCTGCTGGGGCCTGCTCAGGCCTGCTGGGGCTTCAGGAGTAGCTGACGGGGCTTGGCCTTGGACTGCCTGGCGACTTTGATGTAGTCGCCAAGGGTGGTGGAGCCGGGGTGATGACCACCATTGGCCCGTTGGGGACTGGGGGCTGGGGTTCCGCCCCTGGCGCCTTGGGCGGCTTCGGCGGCCAGGGACTCCTGGTACTCCCGCCACCTCCGGTCCCGCTTCCTGTCCCCGGCGGACCGCTTCTCCGTCGCCGGAGACGCGCTGCTGCTGCCCTGCAGCCTGCGCTCGTTCCCCAGCTCCGGGAACTTCTTCTCGATCACGTCCCACATGGAGACGTTGATCGAGGCCCCCGACGGGTACTCGTTGGGGGTCTCGTCCTCCTCGATCCCGTCGGGGCGCAACCCTTCGCCGGGCCTGTCCGGCCGGGTCCAGGTCCGCCAGCGCTTGCGGCGGAAGCGCCACTCGTAGCCTTCCGCGCACAGCCACTCCTCCACTGCCCGCAGGCGGTCCTCCCCCATGTCCTCGCGGAGCTCGAAGCTCCCGGGCATGCCGCCTTCACACTGGGGGTGGCTGTGGCGGTAGTGCTGGTCCCAGACCAACCCACGCAGCAGGCGTGCCGCATGGGGGTGGGGCCGCGGCCACAGCCTGCCCGCTTCCTGCCAATACACCATGGCAGCGGGGGGCGTACCTGGTCTTGAGGTCCTTGGTGTGCACTCGTTCTACTCAACGAACTTGTGGTGGTTGTTGAGGCGGGTGCTGCAGCACTGGGCTGGGTGTGCGGCTGGTGCTGGTCAGCCGGTGGTTGTGGAGGTGGTTGACGCGGCCTTGCTGGTCGGCCGATGGGACTCCGGGTCAGCCAATGGGGCTGATGCAGGAGTCCTGGTCTGTGCACCTCTTTCACGGTCGCTGCGCGGTCAGGGCGATGCTCTGGACGGCGCTGCTGGCTCCGTGACGAACTCAGCGCTGTCGCTGGGTGGCGCTGCGAGCCGCTGCGCTGCGCTGCGAGCCGCTGCGCTGCGCTGCGAGCTGCGAGCTGCGCCGCGCTGCTGCGACGCGCTGCTCGGGGTTGGTGGCCCCGAGTGGCACGCGAGGGTTGGGTAACCCCGCGGCGGTGAAACGCTTTTGACGCGTTCCCGTGGGGGGCCGGCCACGGGACGCTGCGGGACACGCGCAAGTGAGCAGGCAGGCATGGCACTACGCTCACAGGGGCATCAATGCGCTCATGTCATGTGACAAAGCGTTTCAGAATCCTTGCCACTCTGCAAAGAGGGAACAAAAGTATGTACAACAACACATCAGGATATGTACACATGGGGTGTAGACTGGACTGGGGTAAGGGCATCACAGGACAATAGACACTCTATCCCAACTTGTATCCCATTCCCAGGTCCGACCCTCTCAGTGGCTGGTGGGGGCGGGGGCTCAAACACAACCCATGCCCTGCTCAGTCCGGACCCTGAAACCCTGCCAATGGGAGAGGTGTCCCGCCCAGCCACAGGCGAGTTCCTGGGAACCCAGGCGCCCCAAGGCCAACCGACAGTGGCTCCCTATGCTCCCTTAACGGCAGGTCCCAACTCCTCTCTGAGCCAGAGATATGGCCCCGCCACTATCACCCAGGAGTTGGTTGCTGAAAATGGGCTGTTTCAGCCCAAACTGAAATTAACTCAAAAATCCCCAAAATTGACCCCTTGTCCGGACCCGCCAGAGGTAGGGACGAGGCAACTGACCCTATGCTCTTCGAGTACGAACTCCCTGGAGCCCTCACCCAACCTGGTTCCCTCTGAGGTCCCGGCATCAGGGCAACACGGATGAGTCAAGTGGGGTCATGATGCCAAAATCACCAAAATTGGCGTCATTCCCACGCGTGGCTCGCTCGGCCAAGGTAAGGCCAATAACTCAAAGGGTAGGAGGCAGGACCTAGGACTTATATCTGAGTGTACAACTTCGATTTAGGTCCGGGCTCCCTATGGGCTTAGAGAAATGGGGCCGCCAATTGACCACACGGAAGGGGGAAATTGGGGTCCCAAAATTGGGTCATTTTGGCTGCTTGAAATGAGCCAAAATTTGGTGTGCTCCCAATAGTATATCTCCACGCCGGCTTGGAGATGGGGTCCGCCATTCCATACGCGATCCACCAGGAGTCTAACAGAGACTCCCATGCCCTTGACTCACAAAGATCTCCATGCTACTCGGCGTGGTGACGATCCCAATTGGGTCCACAAATGTCAAAATTGCAAAATTGCCCATACTCACTTTGGGCTAGCACCTTAACGAAGGTGGCTCCGCTTCGCCCACGTGGTGTGTGGACCATGAGGACCATTACCCATAACACCCATGTCATATATGGTTCATTGGTCCATGCGTCCGGCGTGGACGAGGGTTAGAACATAGTGCACGGCGGGCAGCAAAAGTGGAAAATTGCTCAAAATGGCCAAAAATGCGCACACTCATGGTTGGGGCAAATGAGGCACATGCCCGACTTGGACCGGAGTGTGCCATAGGATTGGTATCAAGTCATGTGTGTCCAACATATCTTTTGGGCGTCGCCCAACTCCTCCAGTATTGGGAATGGCAGGGTCGCCAAGTGAGCCCATGATTTGGGATAGTCCCAAATCGCCAACATGGCGGCCACGGTATGCCAAGCTCAAGAGGAGTTATTCGCCGGGTCCAAGATATGTTGGGGACCGAAGTATGTACCCCCATAACATACTTGGGTCATGATGTCAATTGAGCGCAACGTTGAGATACACAGTCGCCACTTGACATCATGACGGGCCAAAAACGGCAAAATTGGCACAAAGACACACAAAAGTGCACTAAAAGGTGCACAATTATATTATAATATCTTCGGCTTGGATCGTGCAATCAACTAATCCTTCTAAACACATTGACCTGACACCAATGACCTTCGATCCCACTTATGTGCTCCACTTGGGGCGCCTTGAAAGGTCACGAGCGCTACTTCCCAAGTGGGCACATGAAAATATGGAAAATTGCAAAACACACACCTTGCTCCCAACGCATCGCTTCGGGATTGCCACACAAGCTTCCCTCCACGAAGGTTAGGCTTGCAATTGACCGTAGGGAGTATGGAGAAGGGGCTTGCACAATATGTGGTCCATTGGCGGGCTTGGCTTGGAGTAATGGACCCGCCAAATGGGCACGCAACACAACACATGGCACATACCACATATTGCCCAAAAAGGTAGCTCCCACCACGATATGTCATGCCCCTCCAAGGGCATAACTTTGTGTCAATCGCTCATAGGAACTCAAGGAGAGTTCCTATGCAACACCAACACTTGCGCGCTACACTCGAAAGTTATCTTAACGCACGCAATATCATGGCCATAGAGTTATAACGCAAACTCTACCCTCTTGACCATGATCCATTACACTAGCGCGCACGTGTGGAGACGCAAGGCATATGATGCTTCCTAAATTACGTCGGGAGTATTGTGAATACATCCCACGTTTCCTTATCGTAAATCCTCGCAAGCAACACGAGATATGACCTTCACAAGTGGCCTCACGAATCAACTTTGTTTTGCCTATATCTTTAAGACAAATGGGGGGCAAGAGAAAAGGAAAGTTGATTCGTGCATAGGGAAGCACGTAGGTCCACTCGAAAGAGGTCAAATCAAGTGCGGGGATGTCGAAGTCGAAAGTCCGATTTCGACATCCTGAAAAATTCGGATTAAGGTTGCGAGTATTAATTATGAAAATTGCGGAAGCATCCATGCAGTTCCTGGCGACCTTGGAGCCTTCGTGACGGATAGCGTTAAAATTTCCATTAATTACAGTTAAACTGGCGGTTACGGTAAAGTCGCGATCCAACCGCCAGCAGTCAAAACAGTGAGCATCAGAACGGAAGCATAAAAATTGACGGAAACAATATGAAAATAAAACCCTGTTGATTCCTGATATTCTGATACACAAATCTCCGCTGGCGGTGCATCGGTTGCCGATGCGGGGCTTCACGGCACGGAACACGCCGTACATGGGGTTAGTGGACCGGAGACCGGTTGTATGCCGTAACCTGGCCATGGGGTTCTGGGTACCGCTTCACTATACTCAACTGATTCTACCACTTATTGTGGTTCTACCTTTTAACTGTTTCTGAATTCAGTTGCTTGGCCAAGTCATATTCTGTGTCTGGCCTAACCCCTTTGCCCCACATTCCTAAGCAACTCAATTTCATCAAGGAGAGTGCACATGAAGTGCTTGATGCTAACTTGGAGGCTACAGTCATGCCAGCTATTACTGAAAATCATTTGTTTTACGGGGTTGTGATTGAAGCTTTGTACTTAAGCCTGCTTTGTCCATCTGCAGCCCTTCTGTGATACACTGGATTTCAAAAACTATTCATTGATTTGATCCACAGCCTGTTCCTGCTCTATTTGCTGCTTTGGTTCTGTTTTCCAACACCAAAACCTGCAAAATTTCATCAAAACCATTAGGGCACTAATCAAGGACATCTTTCCGGAAGCAGAGGCAACCCTTGAGAACCTTTCGAACCGACTCTGAGAAGTACACAAGCCAAACCCAGCAAATTATATGCCCAGACCATCAATACAACTGTCCGCCAGGATGTGGCGAATTCGCAGTGTACAAGTACAACTGGGCAGCAGTAGGCCCATCTCAATGAGTGAGCCCAAGCTCAGAGTTCCATCTGGGTCTCAAGAAGATCAAGAACAAGAAGCGCCCAGAGAAATACCAATACCCTTAACCACTGAGGCCTTAGCGGCCCGTGATGACAGCCTGCAGCACCTTCGACGAAGCGCTGCTGTCTCCATCTCCCGTTCAGCCTGCCCTGCACCTTGGTCTGCGGCAGTTAGAGGCTCTGAGGAACAAGACGAACTGAGAAGGAGAATGGACGAGTACCTGCTCCACGAAGAGTACTACAAGCCTGTTCGAGGGGACGATGGAGAGGAAGCACTCGAAGCCTCCGGATCCCCACCACATACGGACAAGGGTTCCTACCTTTACTCCGGCCCACCTACGGACCTGGCCGACACTGTGCCTCTACCCAGGCGACCGAGAGGGCCAGCAAGATGTCCAGAGCTGCCATCCACAAGCAGGAATCCTGAAGTGTGTCCAGCTTATGTGAAAGGTTTCCATCTCCCAGAGCCAACTTATGGTGCCCTGGACCGCACGGCCGAACTTCTGGCCAAACTACTGTCTGCGTTCGAAGATCCAGCTGTGACAGCACTGTCTGAGGCTGTCAAGGCAAAATTGGGTGTCACTGAACCCTTACCGAAACCAGCGCCGGCCTCACCCTCTCCCGGATTCAGCACGCTTGCTGAAGATCTCAAAAGATCAAGGGTGTCCAGGTTGCTACCCGAGGTAACTTGCCCCAGCCCTTTTCATCCCCGTGCCAGGACAGTCCCCATCGCTGAGCTACAGGACGTGCCCGTGACAGAGACTGAGAAAAAAGGGCTGACAGCTCTGACACCCCGCGCCGGTGTACTTCCCCTTCCTTCAGGCCTAGCCCCAGGGGGTGGGAAGAATGGCAGACCAATTGCCCAGGCGATCATCCACGTGGAATTGCCGGAGTTCGACCCCAAAAAAATGCCCGAATGGGCAGACGAATTTGCCGAGTGTCTTTTGCTTACCGGCCGATCCCATGTGGATGTGGCCACTAAAAGCGCTCTTTTGAAATACTCATGCAAAAAGAAATTTTTGCAAAAACAGGTGAAGCAGATTGTCAAAACCTGTTCAACATGGGCCGAGGTTCTCCAAAGACTGGGGAAACCTTTCCCGGTCTAGGAAACTGACCTCAGTGTACTAACAGAGATTGAGGAGCTCCCTATGCTCCCTGAATTTACTTCTGCTGCGCAAGTCTCTGAGTATTTTTGCGACCTCGGGTCTCTGTTCTCACAAAGGAACGTGGGTTCCTATGGAGCCACAGAACCCCACCTGTGGCTCATGAGTAAAATCCCTACAGGTACGTGGGACGATTGCTGCACCACCTAAGCGAGGAAGAGTCGGACCCACACGTACGATGACCTCGTGGACCTGCTGATCGAGCTGGCCCTTGAGAGGGGGAATGACTCCCATATGGAGAAATACCTCAAGAGACACCTGGGTCAAGGTGGCGCCCCTACCCCTGAACTTGGCGAAGGGAAAGGACCTAAGAATCCCACTAACAGCAACAAGGGTGGTGGTAAAGGGGGGAGTAACCTGCGTGCCATGAATGAGGTTAAACATGAAACAGGTACATCCCCTCTCCTCCACTTTAAGCCTGTCAATGACAAGCGAGCACTCTGTCATGCCCCTGGCTGCGACCACCGCAGTGGTTGTATGCTGCAACTGAAGCGACAGCAGCACACTAAAGATGCGAAAACAGTTACCCATCGGGACCATTTCAGGTGTACCATCACCTGTGGTTACTGTGGCAAACGTCGTCACTAGGAGGATGAATGTCACATAAAAAAAGTCAGAGTGACAAACACAAACGGCAGGAGGCTGAACGCGAGAAAGCCCAAACACCCTCCAGAACTCCCCAGAATGGGGATAAGGGTGGTAAAGGAGGAGGCAAGGGAGGTGGCAAGGGTGGAAACACCAACCCTCAGAGGCGCTCATCGGCGCCTGCTATTTCTCCCTCTCCTGCCGATGGTGACCCCAAGAAGCGCCCACAGGGGGATAACGCCTCCACTGAGGGGTGTGACTCCAAGAAGAGGCGACTGGCCTGGATGGCCAAGTCCTCCATGGCTGCAGGGGTTGATGTGAAATTCCCTGCTGAGGAGTAGGGGGGCGGCTTGGTTTTCTGGATCCTCGTGAAAATCCGGGATCAATTTTCTCGAGCAGTGCTTGATACCGGCGCAACACTCTCTATAGTGGCCCGGCGCCTGCTAAAGACTTTCAAGATAACTCAGACAGTGGCCATAAGAGTAGGGGATGGGCATACCATCCATTCCTCGGGGGTGTCGATGTGACTATGTGTCTTGGCCACGAAACTGTGAGCCAACACTGCAGAGTGTTGGACACTGACGCCTTTGACATCGTCATTGGCACCGACTTCCTACAAAGAAACCTCCATGTAAAATGTTGTCTATCCTAGCCTCTATTCTCTACACTGCAAATTTGGCAGTGGGATCTTCTCCGTACCTTTGGAGCTGTCAGGCCAAAAGGAGTCTGGGCTGCGCCACGCAGCGGAGACTAGCTATCGTACTCAAAACTACCCATTGGCCCGTCGCGTTCTTGAAAATGGACTGGCGGCCCTTCAGGTATCCCTTGATGAGATCCAGGTGGAATTGTTCCCGAGCCAACAACAGCACATAATGCAGTTGTATTGCTCGAAATATTTGAATAACGCTTTCCGTTTCTTCTGGAAAGCAATGGGCCTAGCGTATGCTAACCCTCCCTTCTCCCTGCTCGCGAAGTTTCTAACCAAAATCGCTTGTGAGTGAGGAAGCATTGTCATGTGCACCCCTGACTGGGGTCGTTCAGGTGAACACGCTTATTGGCGCTGACTGCTGGACTGAATGACTGTGGAAAGAGTGCAACTCCCTGACGGTCCCATTTATGTGCCTGAGGACTCAGACACAGCTATGCAGGCCTCTGAATAGGCCAGTTGCTTATCCATTGTCGATGGATCCCTCAATCCGGTGCCCCTGTCTGATGTGGATCAGGAGCTACTGAAGGAGGTCATGGCCTAAAATCGTGGCTTGACCCTTTCTGATCTCAAAAAACGATCTCCTGAGCACCTTTCTGCCACACTTACAGGTTGTGAATCCCCTGATGGCGATCTCAACCTGCTGCTGTGAAGGAGGATGCTGTCGACCAAATGTCATAAATCGCCAGCTCTATCCCTTCTGTTGATCCCAGCTGTGTTGAACTCAAACACAGTGCCTTCCTGGCCCAGCTGCTGCTGGAGGAAGTAGACCTAGGGTCAACCTTAGAACCAACGTCCCCTGTTGGGAGACCTGTGCTGCACATGCAGCATACTTCCTCGGGTGAACCCGTGACTCAGAGTCCTGATGCTCTAGCGCGGCCTGCTTCTAACAACATGCCACTGCCTGAGTATGACACTCAGGAACTCCGACGGCTGTTGTACCTGAGGGCTAAAGGTATTGAGCGCCAAGAACGGCTGCAATACCTCAGACAGACCTGGAATTCCTCAATCTGGTCTGAGGAGGCTGATGATTCCTACACGCTACCTGACCCTGAGATACCCCTAGTGTATTCGCTGCACTATCGGCAACAATGTTTTCCTAAGTGGGATAACGTCTCAGTACCTGCCGGAACGGCTGATCGGCAGAAAATAAAAGAGCATGGTAAGAGCAATCTCCATGCTGAGGAGGATTTCCTGCAGAAAATCGAGAGTCTGAACCTTGACCCCCGACTGAAGAAACTGCTCCTAACCTATGAGGAGGTGTTCGGTGCCCTGCCGCCTCCCCTGTCCTGTAAAAAACTGGTCCAGATGGACCTGAAACTGGAACCTGAATTTGAGAAGACGCGAGTGAGATGTCGTCCCTACCCCGCTCCTCAGCAACAGGTTGAAGAAATCGAGCGCAAGATTCAGGAATGTAGTCATGCTGGCCTCGTGGAAGAGTATAAGAAAGGAGACTACCCCCACCCCTGCAGTCCCTGCTTCCTGGTCGCTAAACCAGGATTGACTGCCCTGCATCTGGTCGTTGACTATGGTGGGGTCAATAAGAAAACTGAAAACCACTCAGGGAGTATTCCCAACATGGAAATAACCCTGGAGCGTATTGCTGAATGCCGGTACAAAACCAAAATGGACAAATGCAGTGGTTTCTGGCACGTTGACCTAACAGCCGCAGCTCAGGAACTGCTGGCCTTTATAATCATTAAGGATCGGATGTTTAAGTGGAACGTCATGCCTTTTGGGTTGGCTAATGCTCAGGCACTCCTCCAAGAACTGGTGAACAAAATTTTGTACATACTGAGGCACAGACCTCTAGTACAGGAGTTGTTTTCCCGAGGAGCAAAAATGGAGGCCCACATCGATGCCGTGAGTTTGGGTACCAATACCCAAGAGGACCATTTCCTTCTCCTCCGTGAGCATTTTATTGTTTGTCAGGAAAACCATCTCCGAATCAAGCTTTAAAAATGCGAGTTCATGAAAAAGGAGATGGAGTATTTGGGTTTCGATGTCGGGTATGGCTGGTGGAAACCAGCCGCGTCTAAAATGCAGCCCCTACAGGACATGCAGATTCGCGATGACCCTAAGAAGGGTTTACACGACGTGAGGAGTTTTGTGGGCGCCTGTAACTTCCATAGGCAACAGATCCACAATTTTACCTACTCCTCTGCCCCTCTTACCGACCTAATCAAGAAACCTACTCCCTGGAAGTGGACCGCCAGAGAGGAGGAGTGTTTCCAGGAGTTGAAGAAGAAAATTGCCTCCTCCAACTGCCTGGGCGTGTCCCGCCCTAAGGGCGAGATAGTCCTGATCACCGATGCCAGTGATGCAGGGGGGGGGGGAACGATATACCAATGGCACGAGCTGAACCCAGCTGAACTAACGCACTGCCATTATCGTACCAGTGGACTGAACAGTGATGGTTCCCTGAAGCACGTCTATCCTTCCAGTGAGTGGCGACTTGTACCACTGGGACACTGGAACTGGAAATGGAACCAGGCACGTTCCAATCATAGCACCTACGACCAGAAGCTCCTGGCCGGTATGTTGGTGCTCTCATCACTGTCTCGACTATTGGGATCTAACCCTATTGTCTGGCTCTGTGACCAGGAACCAGTGAAGTCCTTTCAGAAGGGCCCACCACCGGGGAAAGCGAACCTAAAACTGTCGTGGACTTACCTGAGCCAGTTCAGGTTGACAAGCCATGATATCCCTGGTATAAAAAACAACTGTCTGACTACATATCGCGCAACAACTTCGATGCGCTTATTGGTGCGAGCTCTGAGGCGGTCGCCAAAGAGGCTTTCCAGCGTATGGATATCCAGCTTGACCTGTGTAACGGCATCAGTGTGACAGCACTCAATTTATACATCAGTGGGATCAGAATTTCAATGATTCTCAGATGTACATTAGTGCAGTAAATTTTCGGCTTGTTGTAATGTTTTCAGTTTGCCGCCAGATGTTGCCTGTGAGCGCGCGTCGAGTCGCATTTGTCTTTTGTGATTTCCCAATCGGAATTATTTGAATTATTTCGAATGATTTTGCAATGAGTCATTATGTTCGATGAATGCACAATGAAGTTTCATGTCTGCTCCATTTTTGTAGACCGGGTTTTCTGACTATTCATATTCCAACATGGAGTCCAATGACCTTCAAAGTGCTTTGTATATGTCGCTCCTAGAGGCTGGATATGGGTTTGGAGATGGTCAGTCGGGTTTGGAGATATCAGGGGCAGTGTCGGGCGTTAGGACCCCTGGGGCATCAAGGCTACAGGCTTCACAGTTACAAGAAAGATCCGCCACTACACAGCCGTTACATGGTAGCAGAGAAAATCATGACTCTGCTTCTGGAATCTCCACGCACACCCTTTGATCATTGGGCTTTAGCGGGGCTATCACTCGTTCTCAGTCTCTTCGTGTTCCCCCGGAGGTTACATTCGTGGCATCTCCTGAGCGGACCAAAGATCGTCCTTCTGAGTGTCCTTACTGTGGTCATAGACAGTGGCCTGGAGTTCATACTTGTGCTGATTGTTGTATGAACGCCCCACCTAACCTTAAACCCGGTCGAGAATCTTCCTCGACAGGTGAATCTGGTTCCAACCCTCACTCTTTGCCTGATCATGAAGACAGCAGTAGCGAAGGAGAGCCGTTGAATACTGGAATTAGTCAGATTTCTTGTGGATTTTGGGAAAATCACTTCCACGAAATCTGGAATCAGGAGTTCCTGAACCGCCAGAATTGGCTACTGGCGGAGGCGGGCTATCCAGGCTGCCTGAGGGACTGGTTCAGGGCGTCGTGCTAGTTCATCAGGGAGAGGGGCCGCCTGAGATTTGACGCCTCATTGCAGGAACAAGATGACTGGAAAGAGTTTACGGACCAGTTCCAGCACCAGGCTGCCGTGATGGTGCAAATGGCCATCATGCCGAGGAAAGTCGCCAGAATGTGCATCAGCACGCTGGCCCGTCGAGCGTCTGGGGTCCGAACCACGAAGAGGTCGATAAAATGAGGTGTGATTGGACACTTTCTCACCTCTCTCCCGAGAGCAATTGTCCAAACTCCCCAACTCTAACTCCAGTGTTGACACTTGGGCTGATTAGGTAAGAAGTAAAGGAAAGAGCACTCGATGCCCTTCATGTGCTGAGTGCGCCAAGGATTGCTCCTGTCGGCGCCACATTTCTCCGCTGGAAGACAAGGTGAAGGAGCTGAAGAAGGCCGCCAAGGAAAAAAGGCGGGATGATGACAGCAAGTGGCAGGGGATGGAGCAAAAGCTGGAAACGTTGACCAATTTGGTACAAAACCTGAGCACTACTGGGGTCACTGGTTCAGCACCGACAATGGCAAGTCACCCAGCACCTACCTTCTCAGCTGCACCTGCATCCACGCCCTACGGCGTTCCTCACGCTCCGAAACCCCCAGCTTTTACTGGTTCACTCCCAGCTTTTACCGGAAATCCTGGCACCCCTCCTAGTGGAATTACAAGTCCTATTGGTTTTAATCTGAAGGAGGAGAATCTTCGTCAGACAGGTCTATACTCTCAGGCGGCCGAGACAGGTACGATTTTGTACCGCTCGTTTTAAAGAAAAACACCGAGAAATGATGTGGGCTTCTTCAGTGAATTACCCTGTTTTTTTGACCCAGATTTTTCGTGCCCGTTTTTTCAGTAAAAAAAGGTACCCTTTTCCTGTGGTTGCAACAAACGAGGCTCCTTTGTACTGGTGCACACAATAGTATCTCAATAAGGAAGGACAACCCACTGTGTGTCGCACCTGGTGTCGGTTATAACGCCCTTTTTTCTGCAACACATTGCAAGGCCTCGCAATGCAAGGATTCGATTTCATTTGTTTTACCAGAAGCTAATGCACGGAAATTTTGCATAAGGGTAACTACGACAAATAACATTCATTCTTGAATGCCAGGCCTCACATTCCATTTGGAAATATGCCCAAAAGGTATAGTTTCAGGAATCGAAATGCGAGGCCTCGCAACAATGGAACAGAAAACAATAAAATGGACAGATCCACCAACTACACAGCATGTGCTTTTCCTTGACGCCGCGCTGCTGCATGGGCGCCCATACAGGGCCCGCCGGCATCTCCAGTTTTCATACTGTGGTCACCGCTGGCTTCACCGCCCAACAGCGATGGTTGCGGTTTGCAACTGGGTACCGCAGATGTGATAAACAAGAGAAATGTGGGACCAGCTGACCGTTACCAGCAACAAAAAATGCGCACTCGCGGCGGATTTGCGCGCAAAGATTGATATGCGCGTGTCGCGTGTGCAGCGCTGTGCTGGCAAGAAATGTTTTTTAACTGTACCTTTAAAGGAGCCTGTTTTTCGTGGAATTGCCCCCCCCGCCCAGTGGCCTGCAAACGCCCCCCGCGCACACCCCAGAAAACCCAGGCTCACCCCCCCGACCCCCGAATGCAGCCCGCGCATACTGTTCCCCCCCGCGGACGCCAACCCACACAGCCTCACACAATGCAGGACCCCGGCCCACCCATGCCCAGAAGGAGAAGGCCACAGCCCCGCGCCTCCCTCCCCCACCGCTGCCAACCAGATCGGCCCGCCGGGCCGTCAGGTCACGGCGGGCCCCCCCAGCCACCCATCCCCAAACTACAGCCTGAGGACATGCCCTGCATCCTCCCCGCAGTAGAAGCAGCAGAAGCCGCCGCCCACAAACCCGCGACCGCCCGCCTCACAGCGCAACCCGCGTCCCCCAAAACACCACTTCCTCCTCGTCCTCAGCCTCATGACCGTCCTCCACCTCATCCTCCGACCGCCCCCTCCCTGCCGACCTCATCCACAAGGCCAGGGCAAATGCCAAAGCTGCGGCCGCACGCCAGACTACCGATACCCCCTGACCCCCACACAGGCAACCCAGGCACCCCAGCAGCACGCTGGGAAAACCCCCCACCCGGCACCGGCGCCCACGCACCTCCGGACCGAGGTCCTCCTCAACCTCCAACCGGACCCCAAACCAAAACACGACCCGAAACCCAAGCCGGCGCCCAAATGAGCGCACCACCAGCAACAGCACCACCACCAACACCACCCCACGCAGCCCACAACACCACAAACGTAACCACACAAACCGAAGCGACACTGCCCTAACCCAAACCCTCACCCAAGCCAGGACCCCCCATCCACCACAACCCACGCCCATCTCCCACCAGCGGCCGCCGCCACCACAGAGGCGGCCACCCAACACGACCCCGTCGAAACCCTCGTCAACATCCCCATCTCCAAGCGCCCCGTCATCCATCCCCCACAAACCACCACCGCTGCCGGCCAAATCGACCCAGGGACGTGGGGCCCCTCAACCAGAATACTGTCAAGCCCGGCCGCCGACCCGCCCTCGCCGCCCACCAAGCAGTACGGCCCCAGGCACTACACACGATGCCCGACCCCGCACCCCCGACAGGGGAACCGCAATATCCACATGGGGTCCTAGGGTCATACCCGCAGCACCATCCCCACCACTACCAGCGCCCCCACCACCAGCGGCCCCACCACCACCACCACCAACACGGCCCCCACCACTACCACTGCCCACCACCCTACCCCACCGGGCCACAACCCCCCGTGCACGAACAGCACCAGCGTATGGGATGGCAGCCACCGGGCGCTCCACCCCCATACCCCACCTACCACCAGGGGCCAGCGCCCCCGTACCAGGCACTCTATCCCCCCGGCCACCACATCCACGCCGAAGGGGCCCCCCGGGCCCAGCCCCACCAGGGACAGTCACTCGACCCGTACCACCAGCCGCTGTCGCCGCCGCACCCGTACGTGGCGGATCCAGGGAGGGCGGGGGACTTCCCCCTCCCCCCCAGTACCATGCAGCGCCGCGCGAGGCCCCCCAGGAACCGCCAACACCTTCTGACTGGCCCGACTCGAGCGACAAGGCCCGGTCCCGCAACAGGCGGCACTTCCGCTCCCCCCCCGCACGGTGCACCCGCCCCCGGCGCTAACGCCCCCAGCACCGCCACCGCCCCTCAACCACTCACTCGCGCCGCTCCCGCTCCCCAAGGCGCCACCACGACCCCCCAGGCCCTGCTCCCGCCGCTCCTGCTCCCCCAGGCGCCGTCACCCGCGCCACCGCCGCCCCATGTCCACCACCCACTCCCCCCACAGGCCCCACCGGGCTTCCCATTCCCCCCTCCGCCCGTACCCGACCCCCACCCACAGTCCCCGCCACCGCCGCTCCCGCTCCCCCAGGCGCCGGCAAGCACACCAGCGCCGTCCCATGTCCATCACCCCCTCCCCCGACAGGTCCCACCAGGCCTCCCGCTCCCCCTGTGGCCGGTACCCGTCCTGCACCCCCAGCCCCCCGCCACCGCCGCTCCCGCTCCCCCAGGTGTCTCCACGCCCGCGACCTCCGCAGGTCCACGTCGTCCTCCCACCACTCCAGGACCTGGAGCTCGGACCCCTCCCCCCCCCAGGCCCCCGCCCACCTCGCCTGGTGGTCTGCCCCCGCTTTGCAGGAGCTCCGCCGTTGGCCGAAGTGGGCCGGGGGAGCGGGAAGGCGAGAAGGGGTGCACATGGTGCACCTTTTCGAGGAGATCTGCACCCGCAACCCCGCCGACCCCAACGAGGCCGCCCCAGAGGCCATCATGCCGCAGGCGGCATAGGAGGCCCTCCTCCGGGACGCAATCCAGGGCCTCCGCCCCCCCTACACCCCCCAAACCCTCCGCCAATGGCTCCAGGCCACCCACCCCCATGCCTGGGCCAGCGGCGCCCCCCCCCCCCCACCACCACCACACCGGGAAGGGAAAGGGCACGGGCAGGGGGAGGGCGAGGGGCAGAGAGGGACACTCCGGCAATGGGGCACGGAAGCGCCCAAGGTGACAGGCAGGCGCCTATAGGGACAGGGCACCGGGAGCCACACAATGTGGGAGCAGGAAACCACCCAGGGGCCAGGAAGGGGAGGGAACAGGGACCGGGGTGCAGGGAAAGAGGACATCGCGGCGGGCACCAGGACCCGGACCGCAAGAAGGGCATACCACGACGGAGGGACCAGCGCCCCCCAACCCCCGCGGACGCTGCACGACCCCGGGGGGCGCACACCCCCAGCACACGCCGCCGAAGCGCGAATCGGACGCCATACAGATCAGACCGGCACACGGCCACCAGCCACTGGACACCACACAGGGGAGGGAGGGCACACCTGCACGGGGGAAGCGAGCTACACCCACAGAGGAACCCACTGGGAACACCGACGCGCACCCCACCACCACGCCCTCACCTCCAGGCGGCGACCCTGGCCACCACAAGGGCCACCTCACACGCACCGGAAGAGGACAAAGGCACGGCCACAGCGCCGAGGGCTAGGAACCCGGACCCCCAGAGGACACGGGACCACGGCACAGGCCCCCTGGGAGGGCAACCCCAAGGACATCTACCCGACCCACCGGCCCGAGCGGCAGACCCAGACCCCCACAGCACGGACCCAGCGAACCACCAACCTGACCGCAGCCCCCAGCCACCAACCAGCCACGCTCTGACCCGCACTCTGCACCACGACACGGACAAGCCTGACCTTCACCGACCAACCACGGCACAACACGAGGCAGCACGGCACACCACACCGCAGCGCACCACAGTGCAACGCAACACGACAAGGCACCCCAAAGCACAACACGCCACAGCACGACGCGACGCGACGCGGCACAGAGCGGCACACCATGGCGCGACACGGCGCAACACGGCCGGGCCCAGCAGGGCGCAACACAACGAGGCACGGACCAACACGACGCAGCACGCAAAGCACGACCTGACGCAGCACGGCGCACCACAACACACCACAGCACCAAGCAAGGGACGCTAACCGAGGGCCTAACCGAATCAAGCCACTGCACACCCCGGAAGGAACTGCACCGGCCCGCCACACACTGGCAAAGGGCCACCGCACGCCCGGCAACAACGGTGGCGGTTCATCCACACAAGCCGCCGCTGAAAAGTTAAAGCCGGCACCGCATAGACGAAGGGACCCGGCAAACCCGGGGCCACACGAAGCCCCCTGGCACAACCGCCCACCCGGCAGAGCCACAACCTAACCTGGCAGGAAGGGGCGCCGAGCCCAACGTGTACATAACCCACCCGACCCATGGGGCCGGGGCGCGGCCTGGCAAAACCCGACCACCAACAGCAAACTGGAAAACCACACAGAATGCCGACCAGTGCGTGCGCCAGCCCAGGGAAGGCAGAGGGAGGAACAAGCAGACCGTCCCCCCGAAAAAAAAAACAACAGGGGGGGGGGGCGCGAGAACGGCCCACAGCCACCACACCGCCCACCAACACCACAAGAGGCGGCCAAACCCCCCACCCAGACGGCACCGAAGACAGGACCCCCAAAAGGGGCGCCGGGGGACCTACCAGCCAAAACCCACAACACCAAGCCAAGGGCAGCGGTCCACTGAGAGAAGGGACACCCAAAACATGCGGACACACACCACGCAAAAAAAAAAACCCACAAACACCAAACAACGCGGCCCAGAAGAGAAGGGATGGGGTGACAGAGACTACAAGACCCAAGACCGGGACAACCAGCGACCGACACCAAAAAAAACAAAACCAAAGGGGATGGGGGGGGGCACACTGCTCCAACGGCAACACCCAGACACCCCCGCATCACGGGCGGCCCCCCAGGAAGGGCAGGGGCAAGCGGGGCACACGCATGACCGCACACACACCCCAGCAACACCTCCCCAAGGAGAGGCGGGGCGCAGCCGAAACCCGGACCCCTACACACACGCCCACACCGCACACCAGAACCGGGAACGGTGAGGAGCAGGAGGAGCACGCACACAGCCAGGCACGTCCCAAAACCCTACCCAGGACAGGAGCGGTGCAGGCCGAAACCCAACCCCAACCGCAAACACCGCGAACCCCAGCGGGGAAAGGAGGGGCGAAACCACAAACCGTACCCAAACACACCCACCCAAGACCCCAGCCAGGGCTGGCGGGGTTACCGAAACCCAAACCCAAGCACAACCTGGACCCAAGCACAAACACCACACAGCAGTAGGAAACCCAGTGTCCATAGCCCGGGCACTGAGGCAGCCCGTGCCATGCAGGTGACGCGACCAAACGAGATCCAGAGCCCGGGGGTAAGGCTGCATCCTAAGGCCTGCGCCGCTTTGGGACTCGAGGCGGAGCGTGCGACATCCAAGCGCCTGGGAACCCCAGTACCAAGAACATGCATGCATGCCTTGGGAACGGGATACCCCAGGAAGTCCAGTGAACTTCTAGGGTTCCGCCCAAAGGAGGGGACGTAGGCAAACACGGGGGCACACCCTCCCGGCGAGACAAGCATGTCACGCTGGCGGCGATCAGTCCTCCCGGTGATGCCCGAGGCCGCTTTGTTGGGGGCCACCAGTCAGGTCTAGCGGAATGTAAGCCGCCTCCCCTCTTCAAGCGCGGAGCCTCCTCCTGTTCGTCACAGCGGCAACGCCAGCAGGAACCATGGGGCGCCTCTCCACGACCGAGTGCACCTACCTACCTACCTACCTGTAGCATTAAAAGAGCCTGTTTTTCGTGGAATTGTATAATAAAATGCGCATGGAGCGAAGAGGGAGCTGGAACGGAGTGTCAGGCGATTCTGAGCTTTCTGTGCAACGGAACACGGGTATACCACTGCTGAATCACTATGGGCTGCCGTTGAAAAGGACAAGAGTGGAGCTGTTTTCCTTTTTGATTTTGCGCGCCTGTTGCGACTGAACCAGAAAACGCGGCACTCACCACTGCGGTTGAAAAGCAGACCAGAGAGCCGAGCCGCCAATCACTTCAAGGAGGAGTTCTTCAACTTATACAAAATTTTGCGCTTGCTATGCACACCCCAGCACCAGGACAAGGGTGGCCCGGGTTTTGCCTCTATCGGTTGGCAGAACAGGCGTTGGTTGCGCAGAACAGGACTGCTGCGGCTCTGCGAGGAAACCATGAAGGAACGGTCTGCTGGAAAGATGCTTGAGACATGGCGATAGATGGAGAACCGGCAGGTTTGCGTCTGGATCGACAATTGTTACAGTAAGCAGTATGGAACGCATCCAACAATCCATGATCAGTCGCAAAATTGCACAGCCCTTTGCGTCGTTGAGATTCTGTGCAGGTTGCCGTATTTCAGACGACACCTAACCATAGATGTGCTCATCGGCAGCATGGGCAGTGTGGTTGCAGCGCTTGTCAGAATGAAACGGAGCTTTCATGGGATCTTGACAGACCTGGGCCTGCTTGCGGACAGACCTCCAGCAATACCGAGCATCAGAGCGCCGCTTGACATCTTGCAGGATCCACTACCAAATCCTGGTTGGTAACCGCTGCTGCTGAGTACGCATCAGGTATCCTTGTACAAGGGCCTGGTTGAGGTCTTGGACTACATTGCATCGCTGTCAAACCACAGGCACCCCATTGTGCCCGACCTCGCTGACGAGAACATACACAAAAGATGCCTGAAGTTGCTGTACTCTGACAGAACGCAGCGGTGGAACTGGCACAAAAAACTGAAAAGGACTCCTGTCTTGTACGGCTGCTGGCATCCCTACAAATACCTTGTGACCAACGCATGGCGCTGCTTCCATTCGCTTCTTGTGTACCTCCCCCTTGGCCGCTCAAGAGTGGAAAAAACAGTAGGGTCGTACCCGAAGTTCAGAGTCATGGAGAGAACTATTGCCGGCATCCTCAAGTGTGCGCCGCATTTCTTGCGGCAGTTGCACAGGAAAGCGAACAGGTTAGGGGCTGTTGCCGATCATGGTGGCACGGCGATCTATCGACTGAAGAGTGAAGTATGTAAAGCAATGGTGAACCTTCTGCAGAACTGGTGTCTGCTTGTCCTCTACTGTGGATTTCTCGTGGGACAATGCAACTGGTCTGGACGGCGACCTGGAACCGCCATCGACGCCCAAACGTTTTTGCGACTCGTGTTCCTGCTTTTGATTGAGCTCCGGAGGGCTGCAGCTGATCCTATTTGTGTATGTGAGGACCATCGGTGTTGCGTTGCTGCATTGGCAGGCCTTCAACAGCGCCCTGCCAGAATTGAGCTATGGTGAGGAGTTTGGCGAAGTCATGCTCAGTTGTGTGGGGTCCATGAAGGATCAACACACTTGGGCTGTCAAACCCAGCGACGTCGAAGATTTGTTTGTCCAGATCTGCCCTGCAAGAATTAACAGACGCCTGCTGGTTAGTGGTTTGTCCTCCGACATCAAAACATAGATCCGACAGCGCTTGCACTCGTATGTTCTTGATGACCGCCGATTTCAGTACTGTCCTTGGAAGTCGGATACCTCGACCATGGAGACACACTGGGAGGCTGATCCAGATTTTCCGTCCGACCGTTACAGCGAGCCGGACGTGGACACGTACAGAACTGTGTTACCTGATGTTTTGCGTACATTTCTGAGGCAGCCGCGGAATTTCTCACCTTCCGTAATACGATTGCTGGACAACAAGGTTCCCCTGCGGCCTGATGCGCAGCGCACGAACATTCTGGACACAATCTGGGCCTTTACAGATGCATAACATCGGTTTTTAGGTTGATTCCCAACTTTGTTGTTGTTGTTGCGCGCACACCGGTGCTTTTGCTCACTAGTGCGTGTTTGCAATGCGAGCCCTCGCAATCGTCTTTTCAAAAAGTGCTTTTTTGACTGTACGTTGTTACCTTAATGCGATGCCTCGCAATACGAAGTAGGTGATTGCAGACAAATACCCATAATATCGATTGCGAGCCCTCGCAATCAAAGAATAAACATGTACATTTCTCTCCCTTTTTACAGGCCTATTTCAACATGGCAGAGAGTTTGACGCCAACAAAAGCGGGTAGAGCATCACCAGACACGTCACAAGTACCACTCACGCAGGAAACGGTGCCTGAGGAGTTTTTGAGTTTCTACAAGAAGCCTTTGCAGGTGGACGTTGACGTTGGGAACCTTTACATCCACAAGAAGGGGAAGTACGGCCCGATCCGGAAGTATCAACAGACGCGAGTGGACGAGGTATTGAGAAGTCTTATCGGAGGACCTTCTCTCTGATTCAGAGCTGAATCTGGTTCAGGGGTATTTGGATGGACCCTTTCACAACTGGGAAAGCCAGAGAGAGGGAAAAGGCCAGGACAAAGCGTTGTGGGAATTGGACGGCATCGTCCCTGGCTACTATGACAAGAATGCCTTCTTAAAAAGGGTGTTTGAGCACATGTCCAGGCAGGACCAGCCGGTTGGTGGTAACCCACCAACGTACGGCAATTTGTTCCAGGGGAAGGCCAGAGATGGGCCCATCGGGCACTTAGGGAGACGCCCAGAGCTGAAGCAACGTGGGAATGTTTTCCCACTAGTAAGCTCCGTGGTTCAAGGGCCCAGGAAAGCCAAGGAGGACTACCATGAGTGCTTCAACATCCAGACATTGAGGCCCAGGCTGAAGAAGAAGTACGGAAGTACCTTCCTCAGTGGAAAGCCTGTGTTTTCCCCGTCAGTCCCTGAAAGGTACGGGGAGGCCAAGATACGATTGAAGCCAGACCCCTGTGTGAACTGACACCAGGAGTGCGCCCTCCGAGGCGAGAGGAAAGAGGCCCTGGAGAAGATCCTACAAGCGTTCATTGACAGATGCCGTTTAGAGCCCTGTCACTCCGAGTGGGCGTCCCGCTGCTTCGCTTTCTTCAACAACGTGGCCGCAGAGTGGCGGCTGGCTTTAGGAGTCCAAGTGGGGCGCTCCTGGCTGTGCAGGCACAGGACTTGTCGGCGAGAGTAAGAAAAGATCACTGCATTTTCTTTTTGGAGGTCTTGATCCAGGCCAAGCCCCCCCTAAAACCCTTTTGTTGATGCTGAGACTTACATAAGCATTTTCATCTCTCTTTTAGAGCTTAAAGTACACGTCCTCAAAGTAACTAGGGTTATAACCCTAGCCCCCCATGAAGTTCACCCCTACCACTCAAACTGAGCGCAGATATCTTCCTTCATGGAGGTTATACCGAAATACAGTAGGCATTTCATGCCTAAGGCCTTGTAGGTTACGCCTAGTGGTCCCCCACCTCAAGACCCCTATACTCAACTGATTCTACCACTTATTGTAGTTCTACGTTTTAACTGTTTCTGAATTTAGTTGCTTGGCCAAGTCATATTCTGTGTCTGGCCTAACTCCTTTGCCCCACATTCCTAACCAACTCGATTTCATCAAAGAGAGTGCCCATGAAGTGCTTGATGCTAACCTGGAGGCGAGAGTCATGCCAGTTATTATTTAAAATCCTTTGTTTTATGGATTGGTCATTGAAGCTTTGTACTTAAGCCTGCTTTGTCTATCTGCAGCCCTTCTGTGAGACACTGGATTTCAAAAACTATTCATTGATTCGATCCACAGCCTGTTCCTGCTCTATTTGCTGCTTTGGTTCTGTTTTCCAACACCAAAACCTGCAGGATTTCATCAAAACTATTAGGGCACTAATCAAGGACATCTTTCCGGTAGCAGAGGCAACCCTTGAGAACCTTTGGAACCGACTATGAGAAGTACACAAGCAAAACCCAGCAAACAATATGTCCACACCATCAGTACAACTGTCCGCCAGGACTTGGCCAACTCGGAGTGTACAAGTACAACTGGGCAGCAGTAGGCCCTTCTCAATGAGTGAGCCCAAGCTCAGAGTTGCATCTGGGTCTCAAGAAGATCAAGTACACAGAAGGGCGGAACAAGAAGCGCCCAGAGAAATAGCAATACCCTTAACCACTGAGGCCTTGGCGTCCCGTGATGACAGCCTGCAGCACCTTCGCCGAAGAGCTGCTGTCGCCATCTCCCGTTCAGCCTGCCCTGCACCTTGGTCTGCGGCAGCTAGAGGCCCTGAGGAACAAGAAGAACTGAGAAGGAGAATGGACGAGTACCTGCTCCACGAAGAGTACTACAAGTCCGGCCGAGGGGAAGATGGAGAGGAAGCACTCAAAGCTTCCGGATCCCCACCACATACGGACAAGGGTTCCTACCTTTACTCCGGCCCACTTACGGACCTGGCCGACACTGTGTCTCTACCCAGGCGACCGAGAGGGCCAGCAAGGCGTCCAGAGCTGCCAAACACAAGCAGGAACCATGAAGTGTGTCCAGCTTATGTGAAGGGTTCCCATCTCCCAGAGCCAACTTATGGTGCCCTGGACCGTACGGCCGAACTACTGACCAAACTACTGTCTGGGTTCGAAGATCCAGATCTGACAGCCCTATCTGAGGCTGTCAAGGGGAAATTGGGTGTCACTGAACCCTTTGTAAAGGTGAGGACAAGCCTGAATGCCCGTGTCTTCTCTTGGTTTACAATTTATTATCTTTTTTGCTATTTTGTTCACTTTGTATAGTGTTCAGTACTTGGTTGTACTGACATTTGTATATTACATAAACCCATATATTATGCTGTTGGCGTTGCGGTGCAGATGCCGCTTTTTGGGCACTGCAGGGCACGCGTGCGCACTGATTTGTGCATTGTTTTCTTTCGGAGAAGCACTGTTTTTTATTATCAAAAGATCCGATTTTATAGGATTTAGCGTGTGTTAATGTATGTAATGCATTGCTGAATGTCTATTGTTTGCATAGTGTGCAATGGGATTGTTTGATCTCAGTATGGACACATTGACGGACCTGTGAATACAGTGAAAGAGTTCAAGATTTCAATCAGTCTTGGGTTTGTATTGTATCCGTTCGTTGCCGTGTCCCCTTGGGTTTTCAGTGACAAGATTTTGAAAAGAAAAGAACACGAGTTCAAAATTGGATGATTTTGAAAAGTAGATCAAATGTCCAAAAGGATCGTCACGACCGCCAAACCCAAGGTTCCTGCAGATCACACCCCATGGCTATAAAGGCGCTGTCAAGACCAGCCCTTCACCGCCGCCAAGACCATCGCAGGCACTGCCGTCTCTTTCGTTGCAAGAGTTCGAAAAAGCGGAAATTCGGTTGAGAAATGATCTCAGGTACACTGCCGACTTCTTCCGCGCACGACTCTTTGCAAACTGGGGACATAAATTTCAAAAACTCTTCCGTCAACTGTTTTCCAACCAGCCCCCTTGCGAAGTGAAGGAATTCAAGGACGACGACGCGCAGTCCACTGAGGAAGTGCGCAGGTCCACGATCGAGATACGAAGAATGCTGAGTGACTTCGGAAAAAGGGTATGTGCCTTCGAGCAAGAACTGAGCCGTCATCAGTCACAAGCCAGCGGCATGGAACAAATGGGGCATAGAAGACAGCGCAAGTTTGAGAACGCAAGTTTCTCCCATTATTTTGTAGCTCCCGAAAAAGTGAAGTGGGCACCAAGGCAGAACGAAGTCAAGGTGGAGAATGCAAAGAGAACCGAAGTCTCAGAGAAACAAGCTTTGCGAGGCCAAAGGGAGGAGTTGCAACGTGGGAGTTCCAAGAACGCGTGGAGTCGAAGACATCAAGAACGAGACCAACCAAATGAACGTAAGCTACAAGGAACCGCGAATCAAACAAGCAGGTACCCGAACACAGAAAGTGAGAGTAAAAGGTGGCGCGGCCAAAGAGCAGGATGTGCTGTGCAGCGGCGCCATGCAGCCGTCAACCTGCCTGAGCTATTTGAGACAATGGTGGGACCTAAAAGGTGGACTTGGCGGTATCAGAGCAAGAGATCCAGTTCACAAGTGGCAGCGTGCCCACCACGCGAGACGTGGGGCCTGGCTGTACAACCACGAAGATGCGAGGACGCGAATAATCCTTTCTCGTAAGGAGTTGGCGCTGACAGCGCTGTGTTCTGGTTCTTTGGGGCCTTGGACACTTTTAAAAGCGCGCTATTTTGAGCAAGTGTGGCGCCTGCTGCGAGCCCTTTGTGGCTCTTTGTGTATCAGGAGCGCTAACAGCGCTCACCTTTGACAGCTTTTGGCGCTGCGAGCGCCTTGTTATGTTTTGTGTGAACAACTGTGCTTTGCACAGTGTTCGGCCTTTTGGGCTGCATATATGCAGGGATCTGATTTAGATTCGCTGGCATGTACTTTTTCAGTATGTCAACGAGGTCTTTTTTGACCTCTTCGTGGGCGCCGAGCGCCTTGTTTGCTGACACTGACATGTTCCTTTGCTTTCTTTTTCGTTGTAGATGCTATTTTGAATCTGCAATGAGCAGTGATGGGGTACAGCCTGCTTGACACTTTGAGTGAACTCTGGTTTACTCAGTTTTTCAATTCTGTTTTGCTTTGCACCTGCCTGCTTGTGGGCAGAGTGTCTTTTTTGTTTTTCACCTGCTTTTGGCTTCAAAGAAAAGCACAGGACTTTGTTTTTGTTTTAGTATTTTAATACTAATTTTTTGGGCAGTAGCCATGGCATTGCTAGTCTTGTGCCATGGCACTTGACAGTTGAATACCCCAGTTCAGGATATGGGTATAGGTATAAAGGACTTGATGACTACCGTTCCAATGCTGATTGTAGGGGCACGTTTTGCGGTGACAGAAAACCATTTGTAGGGGTTTAACCATCCATGGCAGCATGGTATTCCACTGGTTAGATAGTAGCCTTTTTACCTGGAATGGGTAGAAAGAGCCAGAGCACAACGCATCTACATGTGTATACTATTGTAGGTTTATAGCCTGCAGGTTTCATTATTTCTGTGCGGTCAGAGCCACCCTTGGGAGGGTAGTTCCGAGCCTGGGGGGGGGAGTGTAAAACCCTGCAGGCTCATTTTGGAGGCAAAACAGTTTTTCACCCACCCAAAGCAGTGCTCTTTGACCCACCCAAACCGTCTTGCCTCACCTTTGGGTTGTTTTGGTTCAGCCACTCTTGGGCAGGCCCTGTGTGGGCTTTGGGGGGGGAGTGTAAAGGTGAGGACAAGCCTGAATGCCCGTGTCTTCTCTTGGTTTACAATTTATTATTTTTATTGCTATTTTTTTCACTTTGTATAGTGTTCAGTACTTGGTTGTACTGACATTTGTATGTTACATAAACCCATATATTATGCTGTTGGCGTTGCGGTGCAGATGCCGCTATTTGGGCACTGCAGGGCACGCGTGCGCACTGATTTGTGCATTGTTTTCTTTCTGAGAAGCACCGACTTTCATTAGAAAAAGATCTGATTTTGTAGGATTTAGCGTGTGTTAATGTATGTAATGCATTGCTGAATGTCTTTTTTTTGTATAGTTTGCAATGGGATTGTTTGATCTCAGTATGGACACACTGACGGATCTGCGAATACAGTGAAAGAGTTCAAGATTTCAATCAGTCTTGGGTTTGTATTGTATCCGTTCATTGCCGTGTCCGCTTGGGTCTTCAGTGACGAGATTTTGGAGAGGAAAGCACACGATATCAAAATCGGAGGATTTTGAAAAGTTTTAAAACCTTGCAGGCTCATTTCGGAGGCAAAACGGTTTTACACCCTTACCGAAGCCAGCGCCAGCCTCACCCTCTTCCGAACTGAGCACGCTTGCTGAAGATCTCAAACGATCAAGGGTGTCCAGGTTGCTACCCAAGGTCACTTGCCCCAGCCCTTTTCATCCCCGTCCCAGGACAGTCCCCATCGCTGAGCTATAGGACGTGCCCGTGACAGAGACTGAGAAAAAACTGCTAACAGCTCTGGCACCCCTCGCCGGTGTACCTCCCCTTCCTTCAGGCCTGACCTCAGGGGCTGGGAAGAGTGGCAGACCAATTGCCCAGGCGAACATCCAGCTGGAATTGCCGGAGTTCCACCCTAAAAAAATGCCTGAATGGGCACACGAATTTCCTCAGTTTCTTTTAGCTTACCGGCCAATCCCATGTGGATGTGGCCACTAAATGCTCTCTTTTGAAACGCTCATGCAAAAAGAAATTTTTGCAAAAACAGGTGAAGCAGATTGTGAAAACCTGTTCAACATGGGCCGAGGTTCTCCAAAGACTGGAGAAAACTTTCCCGGTCTATGAAACTGACCTCAGTGTGCGCACAGAGATTGAGGAGCTCCCTATGCTCCCTGAATTTCCTTCCGCTGCGCGAGTCTATAAATATGTTTGCGACCTGGAGTATCTGTTCTCATAAAGGAGCGTGGGTTCCCATGGAGCCACAGATCCCCACCTGTGGCTCATGAGTAAAATCCCTACACGTACGTGGGACGATTGCTGCACCACCTCAGAGAGGAAGAGTCGGACCCACACGTACGATGACTTTGTGGACCTGCTGATGGAGCTGGCCCTTGAGAGGGACAATAACTCCCATATGGAGAAATACCTCAAGAGACCCCTGGGTCGAGGTGGCGCCCCTGGCCCTGAATGTGGCGAAGGGAAAGGACCTAAGAATCCCACTAACACCAACAAGGGTGGTGGTAGAGGGGTGAGTAAACTGAGTGCCATGAATGCGGTTAAACCTGAAACAGGTACATCCCCTCTCTTCTACTCTAAGCCTGTCAATGACAAGGGAGGGCTCTGTCATGCCCCTGACTGCGACCACCGCAGTGGTTGTATGCCGCAACTGAAACAACGGCAGCACACTAAAGATGCGAAAACAGTGACCCATCAGGACCATTTCAGGTGTACCATCACCTGTGGTTACTGTGGCAAACGTCGTCATTAGGAGGACGAATGTCACATAAAAAAATGTGAGACCGACAAACACAAACGGCAGGAGGCTGAACGCCAGCAAGCCCAAACACCCTCCAGAACTCCCCAGAATGGGGATAAGGGTGGTAAAGGAGGAGGCAAGGGAGGTGGCAAGGGTGGAAACACCAACCTTCAGAGGCGCTCATCGGCGCCCGCTATTTCTCGCTCTCCTGCCGATGGTGACCCAAAGAAGCGCCCACAGGGGGATAACGCCTCCCCTGAGGGGTCTGACTCCGAGAAGAGGCGACTGGCCTGGATGGCCAAGTCCCTCATGGCTGCAGGGGTTGATGTGAAATTCTCTGCTGAGGAGTAGGGGGGCGGCTTGGCTTTCTGGATCCTCGTGAAAATCCAGGATCAATTTTTTCAAGCAGTGCTTGACACCGGCGCAACACTCTCTATACTGGCCCTGCGCCTGCTAAAGACTTTCAAGAAAACTCAGACAGTGGCCATAAGAGTAGGGGATGGGCGTACCATCCATTCCTTGGGGAGTGTCGATGTGACTATTTGTCTTGGCGACGAAACTGTGAGCGAACACTGCAGAGTGTTGGACACTGACGTCTTTGACATCGTCATTGGCACCGACTTCCTACAAAAAAACCCCCAGGTAAAATGTTGTCTATCCTACCCCCTATTCTCTAGCCTGGAACTTTGGCAGTGGGCTCTTCTCGGTACCTTTGGAGCTGTCAGGCCAAAAAGAGTCTGGGCTGCGCTACGCAGCCAAGACTAACTATCGTACTCAAAACTACCCATTGGCCCGTCACGTTCTTGAAAATGGACTTGCGGCCCTTCAGGTATCCCTGGATGAGATCCAGGTGGAATCGTTCGCGAGCCAAAAACAGCACATCATGCAGTTGTATTGCTCAAAATATTTGAATAACGTTTTCCGTTTCTTCTGGAAAGCAATTGGCCTAGCGTATGCTAACCCTCCCTTCTCCCTCCTCGCGAAGGTTCTAACCAAAATCGCTTATGAGTGAGGAAGGGTTGTCATGTGCACCCCTGACTGGGGTCATTCAGGTGAACACATTTATTGGCGCCGACTGCTGGACCAAATGACTATGGGAAGAGTGCAACTCCCTGACGGTCCCATTTATGTGCCTGAGGAGTCAGACACAGCTATGCAGGCCCCTGAATGGGCCAGTTGCTTGTCCATTGTTGATGCATCCCTCAATCCTGTACCCCTGTGTGATCTGGATCAGGTGCTACTGAAAGAGGTCATGGCCAAAAAACGTGGCTTGACCTTTTCTGATCTCAAAAAACCATCTCCCGAGCACCTATCTGCCACACTTACTGGGTGTGAATCCCCTGATGGCGATCTGAACCTGCTGCTGTGAAGGAGGATGCTGACGGCCAAATGTCATAAATCGCCAGCTCTATCCCTTCTGTTGATCCCAGCTGTGTTGAACTCAAACACAGTCCCTTCCTGGCCCAGCTGCTGCTGGAGGAAGTAGACCTAGGGTCAACCTCAGAACCAGCTTCCCCTGTTGGGAGACCTGTGCTGCACATGCAGCATACTTGCTCAGGTTGACCCGTGACTCAGAATCCTGATGCTCTACCGCGGCCTGCTTCTAACAACATGCCACTGCCTGAGTATGACACTCAGGAACTCTGACGGCTGTTGTACCTGAGGGCTGAAGGTATTGAGCGCCAAGAACGGCTGCAATACCTCAGACAGACCTGGAAATCCTCAATCTGGTCTGAGGAGGACGATGACTCCTACACGCTACCTGACCCTGAGATACCCCTAGTGTATTCTCTGCACTATCGGCAACAATGTTTTCCTAAGTGGGATAACGTCTCAGTACCTGCCGAAAGGGCTGATCGGCAGAAAAAGAAAGAGCCTGGTAAGAGCAATCTCCATGCTGAGGAGGATTTCCTGCAGAAAATGGAGAGTCTGAACCTTGACCCCCGACTGAAGAAACTGCTCCTAACCTATGAGGAGGTGTTCGACGCCCTGCTGCCTCCCCTGTCCTGTAAAAAAACTGGTCCAGATGGACCTGAAACTGAAACCTGAATTTGAGAAGACGCGAGTGAGATGTCGTCTCTACCCCGCTCCTCAGGAGCAGGTTGAAGAAATCGAGCGACAGATTCAGGAATGCATTGATGCTGGCCTCGTAGAGGAATATAAGAAGGGGGACTACCCCCACCACTGCAGTCCCTGCTACCTGGTTGCTAAACCAGGATTCACTGCCCTGCATCTGGTTGTTGACTATGGTGAGGTCAATAAGAAAACCCAAAACCACTCAGGAAGTATTCCAAAGATGGAAAAAAATTCTGGAGCGTATTGCTAAATGCCGGTACAAAACCCAAATGGAAAAACACACCGGTTTCTGGCAGGTTGACCTAAAAGCCGCAGCTCAGGAACTGCTGGCCTTTATAACAACTCAGGATCGGGTGTTTAAGTGGAACGTCATGCCTTTTGGGCTGGCTAATGCCCTGGCACTCTTCCAAGATCTGGTGAACAAAATTTTGTACATACTGAGGCACAGACCTCTAGTACAGGAGTTGATTTGCTGAGGGGCAGAAATGGAGGCCTGCATCGATGACGTGAGTTTGGGCACCAATACCCAAGAGGACCATGTCCTTCTCCTCCGTGAGATTTTCAGTGTTTCTCAGGAAAAGCATCTCCGAATCAAACTCAAAAATGCGAGTTCATGAAAGAGGAGATGGAGTATTTGGGTTTGGATGTGGGGTATGGCTGGTGGAGACCAGCCGCGTCTAAGATGCAGCCCCCACAGGACATGCAGATTCGCGATGACCCTAAGAAGGGTCTACAGGACGTGAGGAGTTTTGTGGGCGCCTGTAACTTCTATAGGCGACACATCCACAATTGTACCTACTCCTCTGGCCCTTTTACCCACCTAATCAAGAAACCTACTCCCTGGAAGTGGACCGCCAGAGAGGAGGAGTGTTTCCAGGAGTTGGAGAAGAAAATTGCCTCCTCCAACTGCCTGGGCGTGTCCCGCTCTAAGGGCGAGATAGTCCTGATCACTGATGCCAGTGATGTAGGGGGGGGTGGAACGATATACCAATGGCAGGAGCTGAACCTAGCTGAACTAACCCACTGCCATTATCGTACCAGTGGACTGAGCCGTGATGGTTCCCTGAAGTACAACTATCCTTCAAATGAGTGGCGACTTGTACCACTGGGACACAGGAACTGGAAATGGAACCAGGCACGTTCCAATCATAGCACCTATGACCAGAAGCTCCTGGCCGGTATGTTGGTGCTCTCATCACAGTCCCGACTATTGGGATCTAACCTTATTGTCTGGCTCTGTGACCAGGAACCGGTCAAGTCCTTTCAGAAGGGCCCACCATCGGAGAAAGCGAAACTAAAACTGTGCCGGACTTACCTGAGCCAGTTCAGGTTTACAGTCCATGATATCCCTGGTATAAAAAATGAACTGTCTGACTACATATCGCGCAACAACTTCGATGCGCTTATTGGTGAGAGCTCTGAGGTACTCGCCAAAGAGGCTTTCCAGCGTATGGATTTCCAGCTTGACCTGTGTAACGGCATCAGTGTGACAGCACCCAATTTATACATCAGTGTGATCAGAATTTCTATGATTCTCAGATGTACATTAGTGGAGTAAATTTTCCGCTTGTTTTCATGTTTTCTGTTCGCCGCCAGATGTCGCCCTTTGAGCGCTCGTCGAGTTGCATTTGTTCTTCGTGATTTCCCGATCCGAATTATTTAAATTATTTCGAATGATTTTGCAATGAGTCATTGCTTTCGATGAATGCACAAATTGCAATTCTATGTCTGCTCCACTTTTGTAGACCAGGTTTTCTGACTATTCATATTCCAACATGGAGTCCAATGACCTTCAAAGTGCTTTGCATATGTCGCACTCAGAGGCTGGATATGGGTTGGGAGATGGTCAGTGGGGTCGGAGATATCAGGGGCACTGTCGGGCGTTAGGTCCCCTGGGGCATCAAGGCTACAGGCTTTGCAGTTACAAGAAAGATGCGCCACTACACAGCCGTTACATGGTAGCAGAGGAAATCATGACTCTGCTTCTGGGGTCTCCACTGATACCCTGTGATCATCGGGCTTTAGCGGGGCTATCACTCTTTCTGAGTCACTTCGTGTTCCCCCCGAGGTTACATTCGTGGCATCTCCCCAGCGGACCGAAGATGGTCCTTCTGATTCTCCTTACTGTGGTCATAGACATTGGCCTGGAGTTCATACTTGTGCTGATTGTTGTATGAACGCCCCACGTAACCTTATACCCGGTCGAGAATCTTCCTCGTCAAGTGAATCTGCTTCGAATTCTCACTCTTTGCCTGATCTTGAAGACAGCAGCAGCGAAGGAGAGCCGTTGAATACTTGAATTAGTGAGATTTCTGATGGATATTGGGAAAATCACTTCCACGAAATCTGGAATCAGGAGTTCCTGAACCGCCAGAATTGGCTACTGGCGGAGGCGGGCTATCCAGGCTGCCTGAGGGACTGGTTCAGGGCGTCGTGCTAATTCATTCGAGAGAGCGGCCGCCTGAGATCTGACGCCACATAAAGAAGGTCCCTACCAGGACCGGCCCCTGCTGTACCCCTTCCACCATTTCCTGTCACTCCTATGGTCTTGCTTCTCACCAGGTTCTGCATGATCTTGCCCTATCCTGCACAATGTCCCACAAAAAATAGTAAAATATGGCTCCTTCACACAAATCCTGATCCCTTGCAAGAACCAAATCCCAAGTACAATAGCTCAAATCCAAATCAACACTGAGTGCTTCCAAGGCTGTTTGAGGTCCCGCGTTGACACTCAACTACTCCTTTCAACACGCCGGTCGTCTCACGGTGCACACAGAGACACGGGCGTTGGGCATGTACATAGAATTGCACCAATAGAGCAATGGAAAAAGAAGCCCTGAAATTGACATATGAAAACAAATCAAGCAAAATTGGGGAAAGGTGGAAACATACACAATCACAGCCATACACCCCTCATTCCCTGGACTCAGGACCTTCCCTTGACTCGCCAACATGATGCCCTGAACCAAGTCAAATAAGATGGCTAAATGCCATGTGTCAAAAGTCACTACACAAACCCCAAAAATGTGTCCACTCCCAAGCCTCTAAATCCTAGCCGAAAAGGGGAGGTGGCGTGTCATGGCCTAGAGTGGCACTCAGGATCATGCCCTACCCTGACATAAACTTGGTTGGACTTGGAGTCGATTGGGCTTGGAGAATTGCCCCATGAAGATGACCTCACAAAATAGCAAAATCCGGCAAATCACACCATAGTGCCCAAAATTCAATTATATACTCAAAAATGCATACGGCAAATATTCATATGCTCCATGCATGTGTCAAGCCGAAAAGTTTGTAACAAGGGTGATATAGACCAAAGATCCATGCCCAAGAATATCCCAACATTGGCTCCCAAACCCCTCCAGATATATACATGCCATGCTTCACAAGTCAACACACAAATTTGAGACCTAATATTGTGAGGCCTTGTGTGCCACGCCAAAGTGACCCCGTGCCCCAGCATATGGTGAGGTGCAACACCAAAGCATATGCCAGCATATAAGCAACATACCATAGTTCACTGATCTCTAGGCACTTTACTGTTAGCCGACCAGTTGAGCACATCAAATACAAAAATGAGCATAAAATGAGGTTAAAAACATGCAAATGTTGCCCATCTCAAAGTAATCACAATAGTATATAACTTCGCTCACCCATGGTATCAACATATGGTTCAAAACAAAATTGCTTGTGACCATTTACAAACAATCCCCCCACTTGGATCCCCACATGGACGCATAGGGACACCTTAGAACCTCCTCACGAAACGCACCATGAAAATGGGAAAATTGTTAGTGGTGCTTGTGGGTTGCTCCGTAAGCCTTCCCACATGCACCATATGTGCGGTAGACTTAGTCTAGCGCTACGGAGCTCATTATTGGGACATGGGCAAAGCCCTTGCCACGTATGACTCCACATATCTTCCTACAAACGGAGATATATAACATGGGCGTGAGCATAGCCAAGCACATACCATGCATATATCACATACCCTTAAAAGTGGCTCCCACCATGGTATGCCATGCCCCTTCATGGACATAACTTCACGTTAAAAATACGTAGGAACCCAAGGAAAGTTTCTATGCAACACCAACACTCGTGCGGTACACTCGAAACCCATATTCAAATATTTGATATCATGGTCCAAGAGTTCCAAAGCTCTTTCTACCCTCTTGACCATGATCCTTTGATACCACGGGCAGGTGTGCATACCAAGGGCGTTTGATGCGTCTTGAATTGAGTTGAGACCAAGGCGATTCTAGCCCAAGTCTCAATATTGACATTCCTCGCGATGAGCCAGAGATATGATGTTTCAAAGTGGCCTCATGAATCAGTTTTGTGTCGCCTATATCTCCAAGAAAAATGAAGGGAACAACAAAAAAAAGGTTGATTCGTGATCGGGGAAAAATGTAGGACCACTCGAAATTCATCATATCCAGTGCGGCGACCTCGAAGTCGAATAACCGATTCTGAATGTCTGAAAAATCGGATTAATTTTGCGAGTGTATAACATGAAAATTGCGAAAGCAACGAACCCTTTACTGATGAAATCTGACCCTTCATCGCGGTTTCTGCTAAAATATCTGGAAATAACAGTTAACCAATCGGTTACCGCAAAATTGCGAGCCAACTGACAGTCACCAATACATTGACAATCAGAACGGATGGCTGAAAAATTACAGAAAAATTTTGATAAAAAAAACCCTGTTGATTCCTGATACTTTGATATATAAATCTCAGCCGGCGGCGCCTCGGTATTGAATATGGCCGCTCATAGCTGGAATGGCCAAACCTATCACACTATCACATCAGGGTGGGTCAGGTGGATGGGAGAGTATGATATCAGCCAATGGCGGCTTGCCGGCACAAAGATAGACACCCCAAGTGACCCAAAGATGGCCACGGGGGTCCGAACGGGCTTCACCCCCCTTCTCAGAGCGTTGTATCCGCTCGGAAGTCATTACAGAGAGGACAGGAGGACCCCAATGGGCTCCAACCCCCCCCCCCCATGTCCCAAGGACACATGGAGGCCCCACATACGGCGTAGGCGTCCCCCATGCCCCAAGGGATGGTTGAGGACACTCATAATCCGTCCCCTCCGCCATATCCGGTCTCCTCCTGATCTACAACATGGACCAAGGGGATCAAAGATAGAGAAACGTCGTCGGTCGACCCAAATACGTATACCACAATGAAATATATCTGTGGAGATCGAGTGAAGGGGGTATACGGCTAATCAAGACCCAAAAGTCCCCGGATGAACGCCCTCAGCCATCTCCCAACCACAAAAACAAACAAAGGTGCCAAGGTGGATCCATCACGGTGCTGCTGCAGCCACCAAATGGACCAACACGTCCTTGACATCCAAGGAAATGTTCCTCATCCTTAGATAATCCATCCAGACCGTGGTATACCTCGGCACAAAACTGCTCGAAGGCTCCCACGAATCCCTGGATGCGGCGAATCCCTTCCAACGGACTTTATATAGCCTCCCCCCAGGCGTCCCCGGGTCCGGCTTGTCCATCAGGATCCTCTCGGCGGTGAAGTCGTCGTCCTCGCCCTCGTCATCCGAGTCCACATCGCCGGCTGTGAACTCGAAGATGACGGGACGTCCGCTGGGGTCTGGTGCTCGGGGACAAAGCTGGGTATGATTGCGGTCCAAGATCTTGTTATCCCCCACACGAACCGCATACACATCCTGCCCGACCTTCCGAACGATTACCCCCAGCACATACCAAGACGCCTGCCGATGCCTGGACAGGACATCCTTGTGGTACCGCTCCACCCATACGGTGTCTCTGAGAGCATATTTCTGGACTTTTCCTTCCTTGAAGTACTTGGCCCTCTTTTCATGCTCGTCCTGAAGTGCTTTGCACACCTTGGCTGCTTTGTCGTCCGCCTCAGCCATCATAGCACTCGCATCCCGGGCCACTTTGCCATGGTTCAACCACGGGAGAGTGCGTGACACTCGATCCCATAGGAACAGGATACGATGGGGCGACAGTCCAGTGGGCCCCGGAAGGTCGTGGTACGCCTGGAGTACTCTCCACAGCAAATTGTACCAATTCCAGCCCGGTACGTCAATGTGCAACTGGAGGAGCTTTTCGAACATCTGCCGGCCGGCCACCTCAGCCTGGCCATTCGACCGGCTGTGGTACGCCACGGTCTTGGCGTGCCGAATCCCCATGTGCTTGCACATCGTCTTGAACCACGTCCCCACAAATTGACTGCCCCGATCGGTGCAGATGACAGCTGGGACATCAAAAATTGTCAGCCAATGCCTGATCACGGCGTTGGAGACGATCTTGGCCTGCAGACCCACTCAATGCTTGTTCTTCTTGTCCTTCTTCTCGGACTTCTTGCCAGGGACCGCCACGATATACCCGCTGTGCCTATCCACCGCCAAGATGACACAGTCGTAGGTCTCCCCTTCCACGGTGACCTCAGGCATGGCGAATACATCCATGGCCACGGACGGCATAGGGGCCTCCAGTATAGCCGTATACACCGGGTTGCCAGCCGTGGAGTGGTTGGGGCTCTTCGTGGCCCGACACACGGCGCAGTCGCTGCAGTACTTGTCCAGGATGGCGTAGTACCCCGGTGAGAACTTGAAGCGCCACTCCAGGTCCTGCTGCATCTTGTCCCGACCAGGATGCAAGAGCTGGGCGTTATGCCAGTGGTCAATGAGCTCCTCCATTCGGTTCTCAGGGACCAATAGTTTGTCCTTGAGGAATAATTTATCCCCATCCTCGGTCAAGCCCTCCGGCCATTCGTCGCCCGACGGGGCGCTCACGGCATTCCAGTACCTGCTCCAGTGGTCGGATGCCGCATAGTCATCCGACCAGTCCTCTGTCAGCACCGACCTGACTAGCTCTACGGGGGCCACCATCCATTGCTCGAGGGTTTCCTCTCGAATAGCTTGGACTCGGACGCCCCGGAACTTGACCAGGTCTGTACGGTTTGCCATCACCACAAAGCACTTGACCCCCTCTTGCTCCATGCCCTTCTCCATCTCGATGATGCGCTTGGCCTCCTGGGTCTCCTCGGCATCCCCATGGCTGGATATGTCCATCCATGCCATGCCCGCGGGGTAGGCCCATCGACTGAGGTAATCTGCCACAGTGTTGTCCTTCCCCGGGACATATACGACGCTGAGGTCGAACTTTGCGAACGTCTCATGCCACCGGGCCCTCCATGCTGCCGGTCCCGAGGGGTGTTGACGTGCTCCTTGTGCCAGCTCTGTAGGGACTAATGGTCCGTGCAAACCATCACCGGTTGTAATCCGATGTGGCCAGACCACTTCCTGAGCGCACAAACAATGGCGTACGTCTCCTTCTCCCTCGCGGTCCAGGTTCGACGTTGGCCCTCGGCCAGGATCCTGCTTGAAAACGCCACGGGTACGTGCGACCCGTCATCCCGGACTTGCTCGAGAACTGACCCTACAGCATAGTCCGAGGCGTCCGTTCGTAGCACGAATTCCTGTGCTCGCTCGGTGTGGTGTGTTGTGTGTGCGGTGTCCTGGGCCACTTGGCTCCTGTTCACCGGTGCGCCCGCTCGGTGTGTTGTGTTGCGTGTGCGGCGTCCTGGGCCTCGTGGCTCCTGTTCACCGGTGTGACCGCTCGGTGTGTTGTATTGCGTGTGCGGTGTCCTGGGCCACTTGGCTCCTGTTCACCGGTGCGCCCTCTGGGTGTGTTGTGTTGCGTGGGCGGTGTCCTGGGCCACTTGGCTCCTGTTCACCGGTGTGCTCGCTCGGTGTGTTGTGTTGCGTGTGCGGTGTCCTGGGTTTGAAGGAGTGGGGGCCCATGTATTGGCATGGCTCTCTGGAAAATACCAGACGTACGGTGGAGAAGATCGTCGCAGATAGGGCGAAGGGAATCCTGGTCATAACCGGCATAGGATCCACCCCATGTCCGCTGGAAGGTCTCAAGTCGATGCTGGATTCCATCACCCTGAACGAGATGTCATTCGGGCCAGAGAAGAAGTTGTTCATCCACGCCAAGGGTTTATCAATGCCCTCTCTGGTTCAAGCGTGGGGCACCAAGGCTTTCCTGGTGGATGGGGCGCAAGCCCAGCCCACGGGTGATGAAGCATTCATCCGTAGGGTTGAGGCGGTGCCCATGCGGGTCATGTTTGAGCTGAAGGAAGGGACGGATCAGCCAATGGATGGCATTGACGTCCTGTCCCACGCCAAGATCGACCACGTCGTCAACTACATGCGGATGGGGATGCACGAACGTGTGGCAGCCAAGAAGGGGCGAGCCATGGTCACATCTGCGCATTGGTGGGATGACAGGATGTCTGTCACCGGCAAGTAGGAGAAGGATGAGTTTGTGGCGAGGGTCATGGATCACATCGCGGACCAATATGATGGTCCGGTTGGGTCGGACCTGCCGACGTGGGATTTTCCAGGAATGGGGGGATGGTAGCGACAAGAACTCAACCGACGCCGCAAATTTCCGAAGATTATCGGTGGGAAGCATGCCCCACGACGATGAAGACGGCATATCGGACGAGGAGAAGTCGGACTCGGACCCGGAGGAGGCCCATACCGCAGTGCGGTTGGTTGTATTGATACCGAAGAGAGCGGCTGAAGACGCCCAGGAGAATCCGAAGGTCGCCAAGCTGAAGGAGAGGCTGATAAATGCCTATCCGCGGCTATTCAGTGGCTTCGCCAACAAGAACCCTCCAGATCGTGGAGGTTTGGCACAGCGAGGATCAAGCTGAAGCCGAACCCGGAGAGCTATCGTCATCGGGAGTACCAACTTCAGGGCGATCGGGCCGAGGCCACGAAGAAGTTGTTCGCCGAGTTTATTGAGCGGGGCTGGATCGAACCCTCCGACAGTTAGTGGGCCAGCCCAGCCTTTATCGTGCCCAAGAAAGAGAAGGGCAAGTGGAGGTTGGTGGTTGATTACAGGAGTTTGAACGAGCAAACCGAGCACGACTCGTACTCGCTTCCTCTGAACGACACCATCCTTCAAAAACAAAAAAAAAAGCGGATCTTCACAGTGTTAGACCTGAAACAGGGCTATCACCAGATGCCGCTACACCGGACTCCAGGCCCTGCACAGCGATGTCAACGCCGCTGGGGCCCATGCAGGGGAAAGTGGTGCCTATGGGCGCCAAGAATGGCAACGCCGCTTTCCAGCGCATGATGGAGAACCTACTCGGTCCTGTCCGGGACTGTGCCGACCCCTTTGTTGATGACATCATCATCGGGTGTGGCACGGAAGACATGACTGAGGACGAGCTCATCGAAGCGCATGAGAAGGATCTGCGCCGAGTGCTCAGCGAGCTGGACAAGCACAACATGGTGTGCAAGCCCACCAAAGCCTCACTCTTCGTGAAGGAAGTGGAGTTTGCGGGTCACGTGGTTGGTCACGGGCAACGCCGTCCCATGCCTAGGAAGGTGGCGTCCCTGCACCACTGGGAGAAGCCCCAGACCATCAGCGAAATCCGATCTCTCATGGGGTTCTGCAATTACTATTCGGGCTATGTCCGGATGTATGCAGAACTATCGGGCCCGCTGCACATGATGCTGCAGGTGGGCAAGTTCGATGGTTGGAAGGGGAGCAAGAAGAAGCTTGCCTGGACTCCTGATGCGGAAGATGCGTTCAGCCGCCTGAAAGAGCAACTCCTGGGGCAGCTGGAGCTATTCCTGGTGGATCCGGACACCGGTGAACAGGAGCCAAGAGGCCCAGGACACCACACATGCAAAGCAACACACCGAGCAGGCGCACCGTTGAACAGGAGCCAAGTGGCCCACGACACCGCACACACAACACAACAAACCACGCGGGCACACCGGTGAACAGGAGCCAAGTAACCCAGGACACTGCACACAGGTAGGGCGGCTGAGGGACAGGAAAGAACCAACACCCCATGGGTCGGACACACTGGGGCGACCCAGCCGACCCACCGGGCCAGTGGCAGGAGCGGTACTCCAAGGCCACTGGTCCGAGCCCGACCAGGCTGCACCGGGGACCATGGCAAATGTCACCCGGAGCCATGGAAGCAACCGGTGACAGGCGAGCCGGTACACAGTCCAGGAGGGGGTGGCCTGCCAAGCAGAGAGGCCCCGCAACTCAAACCACAAGGGTGAGGCGGTCGTACCGTAGACTAGCGGGAGCAATACCCCTTGTGGTGAGAGATACTCCACACGGCTGGGCAGCCCCCAGAGCTGCCGCCCAAAGGAGGGGGCATGTGGCCCTACCCATGGACACATGTGGGGACACCCTCCCACCTGGGACACATGGACCGGGTGGCCGCGACAATGCCTTCCCAAGCACATGCGGGAGAGGCTCAAGAGGCACCTGACATAGGGCAGTGGGAGGGACAGGACGTCCCCTTGGTAAGACCTTCTTCCTGCACCGTCAAAGGAGGCGTCCCGGGCTCCCAAAGATACCTACCTACGTACCTGAGACCTTCCAGCGGACATGGGGTGGATCCTATGCCGGTTATGACCAGGATCCCCTTCGCCCTATCTGCAACGATCTTCTCCACCGGACGTCTGGTATTTTGCAGGGAGCCATGCCAATACATGGGCCCCCACTCCTTCAAACCCCAATGCCTGTGCTAGGCTGAGTCTCCCCGATGCCAATGCCTCCTACACTTCCTCAAAAGTTGGACAGCCCGGGAAGCGAAGACGTCCGTCTCCGCTGCTTCGGCTCCCAGCGTCTGAATCATCCTGGCATACACCTGCGGCGCCATTCCATACTCCGTGAGCTGAACTCCGCGGTCTCCTCTGGACTTGGCACCCACAGCTTGCACCGCTTGGACGATCCGATCCTCTTCCTCAGCATTTCATTGGGATGCTCCGCATGCATAGTCCGTGGACAGCCATGTAAGGCAGTCATTATCCTCCCGGACCAGCGTTGCACGATGGGGAAGGGCTCCAATGGCGTTTCCCACCATGAGGTCATACCCCATGATCATATCCCAATCTGTAATGTCGGCCACATAGACAGTCCTGGATAAAACGCTTCTCTTCGCCAAATCAGGGCGGTTCAAGCGCTCATGCTCCCAGAATTCCATACTGGTGGTGGCCTCATGGGTGCCACAACCCATAATCTCTCCATTGGCCACCTTCAGGCGTACCGGTCTACGGCTGGGCTGCAGGGATTCCTCCTTGAACAACCCTCTCCGGACCAGGCTCACCTGGGAACCCGTATCCACCAAAACATCCACCACCAACTCCTCTTGTCCGCTCCGTACACGCACCTTCAAGTGCAACTGCCGCTCGTCACCCTGCGGTGTATGGACAACTTCCACGGCATGCAACTCTAGCACATCCGGGTGCATCAGGACTTCGAGGGTATCGTCACGGATGGTGTAGATCCTGGGCTGGTTCTGCCCGTCCACGGGGCTCTCCGTGGTCGCTCCTTCTTTCTTGCCACTTCCCCTGCCCACATACACTTGCCTTGGTAGGGCGCTCCAGGGGTTGGGAGTGGCGAAACTCAGTGGTTTTGGCTCTTCTGGAGCCTTCTTCGGCATCCGACGTGCCTTCGCTTTCTCTAAGATTCCACTGATTTTCGGAGGAGAGACCTCCGGGTTCCCACTCCTGTGGGGGCTCCTCTAGACGTGGTCTTCCGCAGCTCCCTCCTGCTGCGATCCGCCCAGACTTTGTCCACCACGTTGCTGGGCTTTGAGTTCCTCCAACGTCCTCAAAATGTCCTCAGCAACCTCCTCCATCGACCTCACGCGTCGATCTGGGCCGGGTCCTCCACCATAGCCTTTTCCTCCACCTTTCCCTTGGCCCTTTCCTTGGCCTCTTCCACCGTCTCCGCCCTTTGCCTTCCAATCGGCATTTCGTTGCTCCTTGGGCTTCTTGTCGGGATGGGCGGCGAAGTAGGTCTTCTTGTCATCCTCATATACCTTGCAATGCCGGTGGTCATGTGCATGGTTTTCCCCCTGCTGTAGCAGACCCAGCTACCCTCGTGCTGTGATCTGTACTCGCCGAACAAGAGCGGCGGGTTCCCGATCCTCCGCGGTTCCTTGCGGTTCTTGGTCCTTGGGTGCAGGCGGTTCCACCTGGACCTGTCCTGCCCTTGCTCCTTCATATTGCCCGCTACGAACGCGAAGAAGTGGGCTTCTTCATGATTCTCTCGGCTGGTCGCCGTCCAGATATCTTGGCCGCTTCCAATCCCTTCCTCCGCGGTGCCGACCGTGTCCTCCTTGACCTCTCGGTGTGGGCGATCTTCCCGATGCCCTCCATGTCCATGGCCCTGTCGATCCTGCATGTGGGCCTCGTTCTTGGCGTTGAGCTTCAGCTCCACCGTGATTTACTTCACGATCTCGTCGAGGCTCATGCGGGCGAAGATGACCTGCATCCTCAGCGGCTCTCCGCGCCTCCATTCTGCGTTTTTGAGGCACATCAGCCTTTGCCCCATGGTGTCGCCAAATACCTTCACATGGACGGCGTTCTTCAGCCCCAACATTCGGCTGGTCTCTCTGAGGTTTCTCCGGAAAAACCTTGTTATTCCGGCGTGGGTGTCCTCCGATGCCATGATCCGTACGGACACGCGCTTCTTTGCTCTCTTCGTCTCCGTGTCCTCCACCCTCCTCTTCCAGTGGCCGGGGAGGATGTCCTTCAGCAAGTGTCGGATCTCGCTGGACCCGTTCGAGTCCTCCATCAGCTTGAGGCTTCTTCGGTACTTGCGGATGTACCGATTCCATTCCCACACCCGCAGCTCTCCGCGGTCCAGCGGCAGCAGAATGGACCACAAATCCTCCAACTTCTGGTTTGGGGCGTCCACTCGCTCTTCGTCCTCCAGCCACTGTCGGCAAGCCTGCTCCGTCTGGAGCGATCCCTTGCGGATCTGATCCCTGAGCTCCTCCTTCAGGTCCTGCGCCAGCCTGTGTGGGAATGTCCGACATACCCATTCGTCCCTTGGCGCTCCCTTCATCTCGCCGACGACCTCCCTGGCGAAGTACTTCCAATCTGGGATGAAGTCATCCAGGTTGGAGGGGTTGCGATCGTAGTAGGGGATTTTGATTCCCCTGAGGTCGTCAATCCTGATGGCCTCTCCGACGTCCGCAGCCACCACCCCACCGAGACGGATACCACCTGTGGCCGGGGGGTGTGAGTACACTCCTCGTACATCCCTCTCCTCCATGGAGTGCGGTCCAGTTGGGCCTGAACCCATGGGGTTTGGGATGCGGGAAGGACCTGCTCCACCGGCTGTCCTCATCCCCGTAGTGGGGTCCTTCACCCACAGGTTTCCGCCTGGATGGCCTCGACCATGTCCGTCGGCCCTTCCCATGGTTCGCCTCTGCATGGTCTGGATCTCCTCTTCCGCAAAAACTGCATGGGCAGTCATAGCGGTTGGTTGATCTTGGGCGGCATGGGACATCTGTACCGTCAGGCTCCACAGGTCCGTGGTTGCGTGCTCTTCCCGCATGGACCCAGCTCGTGCCGTATGCTCCCCGAGCATTATGGATGCGCTGAACATGGGAACAAACGGCAGCGCACCCGGGTCAACACGCGGAGGCGCGTAAGGTGCCTCTGCAGGGCCGCCCATGGGTTTATCCATGGTGCTCCTGAGGGTCTTAACTCGCTCCACCAGCTCTGCCATTGCCGGCCTTGCCGGGAGCTCCGGACCCGAGGCGAGAAGTTGTAACTCCTCTAGCCTTTTCAGGCGTCCCGACATGTCCTCCACCAGGTGAAGGAGGCTGTCCACCACTCGCTGCTGCTTCTGCAGGGCCATCTCCAGCTTCTCCCAGTACCGGTCCTGCTCTGGTCGCAGCTCCGCCATGTCTCTCTCCGCTTCCGACTGGTCATCCAGGATGCCCGCGATGTGCTCCTCTAGGCCGTCCTTCTGGTTGTCCAGGCGGTCGAGGTGCTGCACGATGGCGTCCATCCCCATCTTTGGGTACTTGCCGATGAGGAAGGATACGTGCTCGCAGTGGCACTCAACGTGCCTTCCACCTGATCCGGCGCATCCCACGGTTCCCGGCGCCTGGGACTCCTCCGCCATGGGTGTGTTGCCCATGTTATCCCGCTTTGGCTCCGTGTGCCGGGCCACAGGCACCGTTCTGGCTCTGGCAGGCCTCTCCAATGCCTCGGCGTCATGCTCCAGGCTGAGTTTGGGGGCCGTGTGCGCCCTTAGGGGCGATCTGGCCATCTCCTCTGACTCCGAAGGGAAGACGGTCCGATAACCATCGGAATGCCCCTCGGAATCTGCAGCTGACAACAGCCTGACCGGGCTGGGATCCGTCTCCATCGCCCTGGCTTCTGCCGCGGGTTTCGTGGACCCGCACTTCCGGTAACGCCGGGCCCTGCCGTTGCTGCCAGTCTCCTCCCACTCCTCCGCAGCGGAGCGGAGATTGCAAGCCTTGCGGCATTGCCTTTCACACATGGAGGCCAGGACCTCCATGTCTGGCCCACGTCCTACAAGGGCTCTCCGTCCTGAGCATCTCCGCTCTTCTCGGGCTTCCAAGTCCGGCGTCGACTCCACGGACTCCACGATCTGCACCCGGGGCGTCATTCGGCAGGACTCATGAGGGCCCAAGTCCCCGGTGCGGCGGTAGGGGGCAGGTACTCCTCTGCTACCATTAAGAAGGTCCCTACCAGGACCGGCTTCTGCTGTACCCCTTCCACCATTTCCTGTCACTCCTATGGTCTTGCTTCTCACCAGGTTCTGCATGATCTTGCCCTATCCTGCACAATTTCCCACAAAAAATCGTAACATATGGCTCCTTCACATAAATCCTGATCCCTTGCAATAACCAACTCCAAAGTACAATAGCTCAAATCCAAATCAACACTGAGGGCTTCCAAGGGTGTTTGAGGTCCCGCGTTGACACTCAACAACTCCTTTCAACACGCCGGTCGTCTCACGATGCACACGGAGACACGGGCGTTGGGCATGTACATAGAATTGCACCAATAGAATAATGGAAAAAGAGGCCCTGAAATTGACATATGAACACAAATCAAGCAAAATTGGGGAAAGATGGAAACATACACAATCACAGCCATAGACCCCTCATTCCCTGGACTCAGAACCATCCCTTGACTCGCCAACATGATGCCCTGAACCAAGTCAAATAAGATGGCTAAATGCCATGTGTCAAAAGTCACTACACAAACCCCAAAAATGTGTCCACTCCCAAGCCTCTAAATCCTAGCCCAATAGGGAAGGTGGCGTGTCATGGCCTAGAGTGGCACTCGGGACCATGCCCTACCCTGACATAACTTCGGTTGCACTTGGAGTCGATTGGGCTTGGAGAATTGCCCCATGAAGATGACCTCACAACATAGCAAAATTAGGCAAATCACACCATAGTGCCCAAAATTCAATTATATACTCAAAACTGCATACGGCAAGTATTCATATGCTCCTCGCATGTATCAAACCGGAAAGTATTATACAAGGGTAATATAAACCAAAGGTCCATGCCCAAGAAAATCCCAACATTGGCTCCCAAACCCCTCCGGATATATACATGCCATGCTTCACAAGTCAACTCACGAATTTGAGACCTAATTTTGTGAGGCCTTGTGTGCCACGCCAAAGTGACCACGTGATCCGGCATATGGTGAGGTGCAACACCGAAGCATATGCCAACATATAAGCAACATACCATATTTCACGGATCTCTAAGCACTTTACTGTTAGCCGACCAGTTGAGCACATAAAATACAAAAATGAGCATAAAAAGAGGTCAAAAACATGCAAATGTTGCCAAATTCAAAGTAATCACAATGGTATATAACTTCGCTCACGCATGGTATCAATATATGGTTCAAGGCACAATTGCTTAAGACCATTTGCAAACAATCTCCCCACTTGGATCCCCACATGGACGCATTGGGACACCTTCGAACCTCCTCACGACACGCCCAATGAAAATGGGAAAATTGATAGTGGCGCTTGTGGGTCGCTCTGTAAGCCTTCCCACATGCACTATATGTGCGGTAGACTTAGTCTAGCTTTATGGAGCTCACTATTGGGACATGGGCGAAGCCCTTGCCACAGATGACTCCACATGTCTTCCTACAAACGGAGATGTATAACATGGGCGTGAGCATAGCGAAGCACATAACACCCATATAACACATACCCTTAAAAGTGGATCCCACCATGGTATGCCATGCTCCTTCATGGACATAATTTCACGTTAAAAATACGTAGGAACCCAAAGAAAGTTTCTATGCAACACCAACACTCGTGCAGTACACTCGAAACCCATATTAAAATATTCGGTATCATGGTCCAAGAGGTAGAAAGCTCTTTCTACCCTCTTGACCATGATCCTTTGGTACCACGGGCAGGTGTGCATAACAAGAGCATTTGACGCATCCTAAATTAAGGTGAGACCAAGGCTGTTCCAACTGTAGGCTCAATATTGGCATTCCTCGCAGTGAGTCCGAGATATGATGTTTCAAAGTGGCCTCATGAATCAGTTTTGTTTCGCCTATATCTCCAAGAAAAACGAAGGAGAAAACAAAAGAAAGGTTGATTCGTGATTGGGGAAATATGTAGGACCACTTGAAATTCATCATATCCAGTGCGGCGACCTCGAAGTCCAATAACCGAACGAAACCTTTACTGATGAAATCTGACCCTTCATCGGGGTTTCCGCTAAAATATCTGGAAATAACAGTTAACCAATCGGTTACCGCAAAATCGCAAGCCAACTGACAGTCGCCGATACATTGACAATCAGAACGGATGGCTGAAAAATTACAGAAACATTATGATAAAAAAACCCTGTTGATTCCTGATACTTTGATATATATATCTCCGCCGGCGGCGCCTTGGTATTGAATATGGCCGCTCATAGCTGGAATGGCGAAACCTATCACACTATCACATCAGGTTAGGTCAGGTGGATGGGAGAGTATGATATCAGCCAATGGCAGCTTGCCGGCACATAGATACAGACCCCAAGTGACCCAAGGATGGCGAAGGGGGTGCGAACCGGCTTCACACATTGCAGGAACAAGAGGACTGGGAAGAGCTTATGGAGGGGTTCCAGCACCAGGCTGCCGTGATGGTGCAAATGGCCATCATTGCCGAGGAAAGGCGCCAGAATGTGCATCAGCAAGCTGGTCCGTCGAGCCCCTGGGGTCCGAACCACGAAAAGGTCGATGAAATGAGGTGTGATTGGACACATTCTCACCTCTCCAGAGAGCAATTGTCCACACTCCCCAACTCTAAATCCAGTGTTGACACTTGGGCTGATGTGGTAAGAAGTAAAGGAAAGAGCACTGGATGCCCTTCATGTGGTGAGTGCGCCAAGGATTGCTGCTGTCGGCGCCACATTTCGTCGCTGGAAGACAAGGTGAAGGAGCTGAAGAAGGCCGCCAAGGAAAAAAGGCGGGATGATGACAGCAAGTGGCAGAAGATGGAGCAAAAGCTGGAAAAGCTGACCAATTTGGTACAAAATCTGAGCACCACTGGGCTCACTGGTCCAGCGCCAACAATGGCGAGTCACCCAGCACCTACCTCCTCAGCTGCACCTGCACCGGGCCCTACGGCGTTCCTCACACTCCGGCACCCCCAGCTTTTACTGTTTCACTCCCAGCTTTTACTGGAACTCCTGGCATTCCCCCTAGTGGAATTACAAGTCCTATTGGGTTGAATCTGGGTACTGAAGGAGGAGAATCTTCGTCAGACAGGTCTATACTCTAAGGCGGCCAAAACAGGTACGCTTTTGTACCGCTCTTTTTGAAAAAATAACCGAGAAATGATGTGGGCTTTTTCAGTGAATTCCCCTGTTTTTTTGACCCTGATTTTTCATGCCTGCTTTTTCAGTTAAAAAAGGTACCTCTTTCCTGTCGTTGCAACAAACGAGGCTCCTTTGTACTGGTGCGTACCATGGTATCTCAAAAAAGAAGGACAACCCACTGCGTATTGCTCCTGTTGTCGGTTATTACGCTCTTTTTTCTGCAACAGATTGCGAGGCCTCGCAATGTAAGGATTCGATTTCATTTGTTTTACCAGAAGCTAATACAGGGACAATTTGCATAAGGGTAATTACGACAAATAACATTCATTTTTGAATGCGAGGCCTCGCATTCCATTCAAAAATATGCTCAAAAGGTATAGTTTCAGAAATCGAAATGTGAGGCCTCGCAATGATGCAACAAAAAACAATAAAATGGACGGATCCACCAACTACACAGCATGTGCATTCCCTTGATGCGGGGCTGCTGCATGGGCGCCCATGCAGGTCCCGCCGGCATCTCCATTTATCATACTGTGGTCAACGCTGGCTTCACTGCCCGATAGTGATGGTTGTGGTTTGCAACTGGGTACCGCAGATGTGATGAACAAGAGAAATGTGGGACCAGTTTACCGATTTGCGCGCAAAAACTGATATGTGCGTGTCGCGTGTGCAGCGCTGTGCTAGCAAGAAATCTATTTAACTGTAGCATTAAAGGAGCCTGTTTTTCGTCCAATTGTATAATAAAATGCACATTTTTGATTCTTTGAGATCATTGTTCATGCCACGCAACATTGCGCATCGAGCGAAGAGGGAGCTGGAACGGACTGTCAGGCAATTGCGAGCTTTCTTTGCAACGGAACACGGGTTTACCACTGCTGAATCACTATGGGCTGCTGTTGAAAAGGACAAGAGTGGAGCTGGTTTCTTTTTTGATTTTGCGTGCCTGTTGCGACTGAGGCGGAAAACACGGCACTCACTAATGAGGTTGAAAAGCAGACCAGAGAACCGGGCCGCCAATCACTTCAAGGAGGAGTTCTTCAACTTATACGAAACTTTGCGCTTGCGATGCACACCCCAGCACCAGGACGAGGACGCCCCGGGTTTTGCCTCTATCGGTTGGCAGAACAGGCGTTGGTTGCGCAGAACAGGACTGCTGCGGCTCCGCGAGGAAACCATGAAGGAACGGTCTGCGGGAAAGATGCTTGAGCCATGGCGATGGATGGAGAACTGGCAGGTTTGCGTCTGGATCGCCAGTTGTTACAGTAAGCAGTATGGAACGCATCCAACGATCCAGGATCAGTCGCAAAATTGCACAGCCCTTTGCGTTGTTGAGATTCCGCGCATGTTGCCGTATTTCAGACGACACCCAACCATAGATGTGCTCATCGGCAGCATGGGCAGTGTGGCTGCAGCGCTTGTCAGAATGAAACGGAGCTTTCATGGGATCATGACAGACCTGGGCCTGCTTGCGGACAGACATCCAGCAATACCGAGCATCAGAGCGCCGATTGACATCGTGCAAGATCCACTACCAAATCCTGGTTGGAAACCGCTGCTACTGCGTATGCATCAGGTCCCCTTGTACAAGGGCCTGGTTGAGGTCTTGGACTACATTGCATCGCTGTCAAACCACACGCACCCCATTATACCCATCCTCGTTGATGAGAACATACACAAGAGATGCCTGAAGCTGCTGTACACCGACAGAACGCAGCAGTGGAACTGGCACGAAAAGGGACTCCTGTCTTGTACGGCTGCTGGCATCCCTACAAATACCTTGTGACCAACAAATGGCGCCGCTTCCATTTGCTCTTTCTGTACTTCTCTTTTGGCCGCTGAGGAGCGGAAAAAACAGTAGGGTCGTACCCGAAGCTCAGAGTCATGGAGAGAACTATTGCCGGCATCCTAAAGTGTGCGCCGCATTTTTTGCCGCAGTTGCGCAGGAAAGCGAACAGGTTACAGGCTGTTGCCCATCACTGTGGGACGGCAATCGATGGACTGAAGAGTGAAGTACATAAAGCAATGGTGAACCTTCTGCAGAACTGGTGTCCACTTGTCCTCTACTGTGGATTTCTCGTCAGACAATGCAACTGGTCTGGACGGCAACCTGGAACCGCCATCGACGCCCAAAATGTTTTGCGACTCGTGTTCGTGCTTTTGATTGAGCTCTGGAGGGCTGCAGCTGATCCTGTTGTGTATGTGAGGACCATCGGTGTTGCGTTGCTGCATTGGGAGACCTTCAACAGCGGCCTGCGAGGATTGTACTATGGTGAGGAGTTTGGTGAAGTCATGCTCAGTCGATTGGGGTCCATGAAGGATCGACACACTTGGGCTGTCACATACAGCGACGTGGAAGATTTGTTTGTCCAGATCTGCCCTGCACAATTAACAGACGCCTGCTAGTTAGTGGTTTGTCCTCCGACATCGAAACCGAAATCCGACAGCGCTTGCACCCGTATGTTCTCGATGACCGCCAGACTTGGTACTGTCCTTGGAAGTCGGGTACCTCGAATATGGAGAGACACTAGGAGGCTGATCCAGTTTTTCGGTCCGACCCTTACAGCGAGCCGGACGTGGACACGTACAGGACTGTGTTAACCGATGTTTTGCGTACATTTCTGAGGCAGCCCCGGGATTTCTCACCTTTCGTAATACGATTGCTGGACAACAAGGTTCCTATGCGGTCTGATACGCAACGCACGAACATTCTGGACACAATCTTGGCCTTTACAGATGCATAACATCGGTTTTAGGTTGATTCCCAACTCTGTTGTTGTTGTTGCGCGCACACCGGTGTTTTTGCTCACTACTGCGTGTTCGGAATGCGAGCCCTCACAATCGTCTCTTTAAAAAGTGCGTTTTGGACTCTACGTTGTTACCTTAATGCGAGGCCTCGCAATACAAAGTAGGTAATTGCAGACAAATACCTATAATGTCGATTGCGAGCCCTCGCAATCAAAGAATAAATATGTACATTTGTCTCCCTTTTTACAGGCCTATTTCAAAATGCCAGCGAGTTTGTTGCCAGCAAAAGCGGGTAGAGCATCACCAGATACGTAACAAGTGCCATCCACACAGGAAAAAGTGCCAGAGGAGTTCTTGAGGTTCTACAAGAAACCTTTGCAGGTGGAGGTTGACGTTGGGAGCCTTTTCATCGACAAGAAGAAGAAGTACGGCCTGATCCGGAAGTATCAACAGACGCGAGTGGACGAGGTTATGAGAAGTCTTACGGCAAACCCCCCAGAGGAGCCCCTGACCGTGACTGCATGGCAATCACCAGGTACAAAACGCGGTCGCACCGTTGCTTTTTCATGTTCATGCTCTGAAACCCATGTTTTCATCTCCAGCTGACGATCGCATCGTCATTGCAAAGCAGCACTGCGTCTGTGCCCTTAAAGCACTCCGAGACCAACCTCTTGAGAAGGGCCTCGACCCACCGCAATGGATGCAAGTGGTGAAGGTCAACCTGTTGAGAACGGAGACCAGTAGGGCTAGATGAGTAGCAATCGCCGGTCGGAAGCAGGCGACCGATCTGGACATCTCCTCCGTGCCACCGTCGGAAGCAGCTGACAACTTCCTTATGCATTTGCGACATTCCCCGACTGGGCCTGACAAGACTGCAAGGGAACACATTCACTGAACCATCCCGAAAGCGGCGGGCGGAAGTGCTAGGGTTCTACCACAAGCTTCTGACGATGAACCCCAAGTATGTTCCATTGTTGAATGCGAGGCCTTGCAATCGGAATATGGCTACTCATCCTCCTCATGTACAGAATTATTCAGTCAAGGCTTTTGGACCGTTCTTCACTTGGGTGTACCATGCGGGGGACGCAGCGGTGACGTCGCTGGATAATTTCGAGAAGATGGACATGCCGGTGACGATGAACCAGGTGAAGTTCTTGCAGGGTCTGTACGAGCTATCGCTCCTACAATAGGTCGCCGCTGACATGTCGAGACGAAAAACGAACACCAAGGAAATCCAAGACCGGGCCTCTGCCTACCAGAAGCGGGAGTGGATCAATTGGCATTGGGGAGCCGCGCCAGAAAGCGTTATCCATCCGACCCGCAGTATGTTCCGCTCACAAGCAGGTAGGCAAACACGCAAACAAGGTAAACGCAACCTTTCCTACGTTTACAGAGGCGAGTCCGGCAGAGAAGGTACTGTTGCACGACTTGGATGTCCTTTGGTTTCGGATCCCTTTGGGGGCTTGGCAGTTGAAACCTGAGGCTCTGTCGCCAAAATAAGAAACGCTCAACAAGGCGCGATTCTGGACGGCGATGGTAAATACTCATTCAAAGCATGGGTCATCAATGGACCTTGGTCGCCTGCGTGCACGACTGGCATCGTCGTCGACCGAAGTCAAGTCCACGGAGTCCGGAAAGGTGGACGTGGTGAACATTCACGTCACTGGAAAGGAGGTCAAAATGCTGTGCGCCCCCTACAAAGATCCGCAAGATCCCCTGAAGTTTTTGGAGGCTCTGGACACCGACAAGATCATTCTGAATGCAAATCTGGCGGACAGTGCAGATCCTGTGAGTCCTGTTGTGATGGCCAAGTTGACTGACAACACTGAAACTGTGCTTGTGATCTACACCGAGGTGGAGACTGTTTGGGACGCCCTGCAAACAGTTTTGGAGACGCCTGGAATTGTGGAGAACGATTACTGGTATGAAAAGTGCAAGTGTGTTACTGGCTACCTGGTGCAGGCAAGACATGAAAAGGCAGAATTCAAGTGGAAGCACTTGTTCTGCCTGCCGGTGTAAAGATCAAGAAAAAGGTATGTACAACGCTTTCGGATTGCGAGGCCTTGCAATGCATTTGCCATCTTGCTATTCCACACTACAGATCCCACCATACATCGGTTTGGGTCGCCGCGAGCGTTATGATCCAGGGTTCATGCCCCTTGTGCTTTTTACGTGGATGGCAACGCTGATGCGGACCAAAGACTGCATAGAGAGCGTCATGATCTTGGATCGCGATGCGCACATGGCGGCGAAAGTGGCAGCGTTCGATGATCCTCCGCAAGTTTGTTCTCTGCAATTGACCAAACAGAAGCGGTCGGATTGGGCACGGAGCTACCATCACGAGCTGACCCAGCGCGTGCAGGTGGGAATTGACCAGACCAGGTTGGAGCAGTGTGAGCTCTGGATCCAGTTCGGCATTGCAATGTGGGTTGAGGACAAGCACGTGGGGTATACGCGTTCAGAGGTGTCTGCGGCAGAGGAACCAAGTCAGCATGCCCATGCAGAAGGTGGAGATGAAGACGTGGATGAGCCTGGGGACGATGACGATGAATCGCTGCTGAGATGATCTGATTAGCGATCTCCTCGGAAGTCCACGCAGGTTCGGGCGTTCCAAGCTGGCGAGGCAGATGAGGAGGAACCGAGGGTGAGCCAGGCGCCGAAGCCGAAAAGAGCCAGGTGCCTAACACCCAGGCGGCAGCTGAGCCGAAGCAGACTACACTGACGCAGCCCCAGGGAGTGAAGAGGACGCTGAGCCTTCCAGATCCGGAAACAGCAGTGGGCTCGGCAGCGCGGAGCAAGATGTTGGCAGTGGGATTGAAGAAGAAGAAGAAGCCCCAAAGTGCGTTGCAGTCCTATTTTGCGTGATATGTTGTCTCGCATTGCGAGGCCTGGCATTCCAGAATAAGCAATTTGCCATTTCAGCTCTGTTCTCAGAAGCGTAACCTGGGGATGACGTTTATACTGACCCAAGGCAACAGTCAGTATTGCGAGGCCTCGCATTCCGAAAGCCTCACGTCTTGACGCGCAGAATGTACTGATACTCTGCATTCTGTTTTTGCTTGTTTCTGAGTGCTCTGAAGCTGTGTGTAATTGCAGTGAATCACGTTGTTGCATGTCTCGTATTGCGAGGCCTCGCAATACGAATAGAAAAATGGTGTCATTTTGCAGCAATTCGGAAACCGGAGTCGTAAAAAGTGAATTTTTAAGGTAGGAGAAAAATGCATGCAGAGGAGAACAACAAAAAAGCGGTTTTCTAGTTCGCGAACCCCCAAAATGTGGTGCATTTCAGAGAAAAGTGGGTAAAATGGCGAAAATTGTGAGAGCTTTTTTGGAGAAAATTATGCATTTTTTTGTGGGTAATGGGGCCAAAAACTGAGTAGTCAAATTTTGTGGAAGAAAAAAGTAGGTAAATTGGGCAAATTACCCATATCAAATTTGCAGAGACCCCGGTACAAAAGCATACCTGTTTCGGCCGACTAAGATACTGTCTGTTGGTACCGTTGACGATACTGATAGAGGAGCAAGAACCACCGTGAAGGAGAGACCAATAGCTTTGAAGAAGAGAGGCAAGGAGAAGAAGGAAAATGAAGCCAAAATGAAGGAGAAACAGAAGAAATTGAAGGATATGAGGTATCATCAAGTACAATCAACACCGCTTGCGCAGCCTACTGTGGACCAGACATTGTTGGCGGCTGCAATTGCACAAGCGATGGGAGGCGCCGCCGTGAACCCGGTTTTGGTCAATCCTGTTGGCACATCCGCAGGTTCGAACCTGAATCATCTGCTCAATCCGCTTCACATGAGGCTTAGAGTTTCAGTGATGAAGCAGCCTAAGTTCTCAGGGCACCCAAATTTTTTGGCGTCCTTCGACAGACAATTCATGGTTCGGCTGCAGACGGAGAGACTTGACGAGGAATTCTGGATTCTTGGTTTAACGGACTGTTTGACTGGCAAACTCAGGGAAAGTACATATAATCTCTATGTGGAAAGTCAGAATCAAGGAGATCCCCTGACCTATGAACAGCTGTGGCAAACGCTCGAAAAGGAAGGCTCTCGACTCCCTGAGGATCATCACAGGAACCGCCTTGAGAACTTCAGGGCGATCAACAAACTGTTTCTTGATGAGATCCAAATTGCAAGGCAGGATTGGGACGTTTTGGTGCAGGAAGCGGGGAGCGCTGGATAAGGCCTTTCTGAAGGCGAAATGAAGAAGATTCTGTTGAGCAAGCTGAAGCCGGAGACCAAGCAGGAGATCAAGGATTCGCAAGCGGACAAAGAAGTCCTGGGCAACTGGATTGAAGTCCGAAGATTGCCAGAGACGATGGGCAAAATGGCAGTCCCTGAGGTGCTGAACTCCGTCAGTGCTATTGTTATGAAAGACATCACCCTTCGTGAGGGCAGATGGAGAGTCGAATACCATGATTCTGAACAGTGGGAGTTTTTCTGTAGCATGGTGGATGGCAAGTTGAAGTTTAAGGGGACACTTTTGAAGGTGCGGCCGTGGATCTTTCCATACGGGGTCGAACAGATCTGGGACCAACCTGAAGAGTACGCAAACTTAGAGCGCCAGAAGTCCCAGATTGCGCAAGGATTCGGCGGCAATATCAGTGCTGTTTCTGAGAAGAATGCGCCATGTGCCTTTCCCTTGGAAAAGAAGATCGGACATCGACGCATTCGACCGCAGACCACAGATGGGCGCCCTCAGATCTCAAAACCATTCAGTCGAAAATGGACGGAAAGGGAAATCCCCTCAATAATTCCCAGCAGGATGGACCACGAGATGCTGACCAACATGGACGGGGGAAGGGTAATGGGCAGTCCAAAGGAAAGAACAGAGATGGGACTCCCAAAGATTACTCGCATCAAGGCGGAGATCCAAGCGGCTCAAGATGGACCGAAATTGGTGGAAAATCTGGTGGAAAATCTGGTGAAAACGGTGGAAAGGAACATAGAAAATCCCGAAATCAAGATGATTCCAAGGTGAATGGCAACCCCCTGTACACGGAGACGCCAGCTAGCAAGACCTTCGGCAGCAACGAGGACTCTGGAGGTGGTGGCAAGGGCAAATTCAACGAATTCAACCGCAATTCCAACACCTCCAGCAACAAAGGCCAAGGTGGTAAGAAAGGTGGTGCTGGAAAGTCATTTGGTGGTCCTGGACGTTAAAAAGGAATCCATGCCGTTGAGACAGGAGAAGAATGGGTTGACGAAGGACAGGTACAAGACGTACAGCCGAACAGCGAAGAAGAATGGCAGTAGTGAGGCCAACTTGACCCAACCCCCAACATTGGTGTTGAGTGGCAAGAACCAAAACCCATCAGGGTAGTTGGGCTGATGGATGGACGCTGCTGGGATCGTCTGGCGCGTTCCTGCAGCCTCCTCTACCCTGCCTGGGTCCTCAGCGCTGTCCGTCAAACAAGCAGCGACAGTTTGTCTGCTGCATCCAGGTCAGGACGGCAGATGGCAAGGTTAAAATTGCCAAATGTCTGATTGACAATGCATCAGAGGTCAGTCTGGTGAGGACAGGCTTTCTGCAGGAGGATGAAGCGAGGATATCCTCGACGCCTGTCCAGCTGGAAGGAGTGAGCGGACATCGCCTTGAAGGTGGCAAAATGGAGGGAGATTTGGCGGTCAGACTGGTGAAGCAGTCTGTTTGGAGTGTGGAGAAAGTGAAGGAGGAGTGGTTCTCTGGAAACCTCTATGAAGCCACCATTAAGTATGATTTCTTCTGGCGTCAACCTTGGCTTCACACATATCGTGTGTCGCCCATGGGACACAGGACATGCTTCCTCCAAAATCCGTCAGCCAGCGTCCCGTCCGAACTTTATTATCTGCACCCATACACTAAGAGTGTTCAACACTTCAAAGAGCGAAATAAGCTTCAGATTCAAGAAGATGGGCAGGAATGGACTAGGAATCAAGAGCAATTCGGCGAGGGAAAGGTGGAATCAGTGAACTGCAAGAATTGGAAGTCATTTTGCTACCGTGTTGTCGACAAATGGCGGGACATTCTGGTGGATTATTTCGAAAAGAACCACAATTTTCGTCCTCAAGTTGATGCTTTTGCACACAAAAAGAATAAAAGATTTCCGAAGTTCTACGACGATGCCTGGAGTGAGGTCTGGTTTGAACCCCTTCGGATCAATCCGCCCTACGACGTTTCTCCTCGTGTGGTGCAGAAGCTGAAGCAATCTGGGGCAAAGGCGATTTTAATTGTCCCCAATAGGCCAAAACAAAGTTGGTTCAAGGACATTATGGACATTTCCATCAACATTGTCGAGTTACCTCACAAAGAAGTGAAGCTGTATTGCAAAAACAATGTCAAACCTTTGCCACAGTGTTCGTGGAGCAGGTTGGCGTGCTTAGTTGACGGGAGTCTGGGACATCATTGGCAAGATGCAAGTGAGATGGGAACAGAAGAGGTCATTTCAAATTTCTCAAGAATCGACGAAATTCAGGTGGATCTAGACGATCGAGAAGAGACTCCCGACGTATAGTCGCGGAAGGAGGGAAGGAAAACCGGCGTCCCTCAAGAGAACACCTCCATCCATTTCAATTTGTCCCCATCAGACAAGAAGGAAGTCAAAAGTGTCAAGATTTCAAGCAAGAATGATGACAAATCTCCAAGAATCTCAGCTGAATTGACAGCAATGCAGCTGAATTCGTCCGACCATCCCTTCGAGACATTCGTGGACCCCTATCATTGGTGAGATCCCACGGAGGTGTGAGCTCAGGTGAGCTTCATCCGCCAACAATGAGACGAGGAAGTTTGGAATGAAGTGGCCAGGAACATGAGACCACGACCAACAATTCGCAAATTGGTGGACATAATGTTGGTGATTAAATGTGGGAATCAGGTCGACGGAGACAAGATATCTGCAAGAAGGGACACAGTGTTCGAAGATTATAAAGATGACGTGCTGAGTGGGAAGTTGTGGAAAAATCCCCCGAGTCGATGTGACAATGGGAAAGCCAAGATTGAGATAATCCAAGGCTCAAACATGCACAAGCAACGTCCATTCTATCTTCACGGCACCAAAGCAGATGCCCTGCGAAAGATTATTGAGCGCAATCTCCATGAGTTCGGTCGGTTGGAGGGCTGCATGAGTTCTGAGTTGTGTTCAGCACCAGTTACTGTGCCAAAGCCCCAACCGGCTGACCAATCCAGCATAGATGCTTGGCGTCTAGTGGTGGATTACAGAGCTGTTCGGACCCCCGTGGCCATCTTTGAGTCACTTGGGGTCTGTATCTATGTGCCGGCAAGCCGCCATTGGCTGATATCATACTCTCCCATCCACCTGACCCACCCTGATGTGATAGTGTGATAGGCTTGGCCAATCCAGCTATGAGCGGCCATATTCAATACCGAGTCGCCGCCGGCTGAGATTTATATATCAGAATATCAGGAATCAACAGGGTTTTTGTATCACAATGTTTCCGTAATTTTTCAGCCTTTCGTTCTGATTGTCAATGTATCGGCGACTGTCAGTTGGCTCGCGATTTTGCGGTAACCGATTGGTTAACTGTTATTTCCAGATATTTTAGCGGAAACCCTGATGAAGGGTTAAATTTCATCAGAAAAGGGTTCGTTGCTTCCGCATTTTTCATGTTACACACTCGCAAAATTAATCCGATTTTTCAGACATTCAGAATCGTATTTTCGATTTCGAGGTACCCGCACTTGATATGATGAATTTCGAGTGGTTCTACATTTTTTCCCGATCACGAATCAACCTTCCTTTTGTGGTCTCCTTCATTTTTCGTGGAGATATAGGCGAAACAAAATGGATTCCTGAGGCCACTTTGAAAGGTCATATCTCCGGCTCACGGCAAGAAGTTACAACTTTGAGATATGGGCTATAATTGCCTTGATCTCAACTTAATTTGGAAAGCGTCAAACGCCTTTGATGTGTACACATGCCCGGTGTAGCAAGGGATAAGGGTCAAGAGGGTAGAAAGTGATATATAACTCTTTGACCATGCAACCGAACATTTTAATGCGACTTTCGAGTGTACCGCATGAGTGTTGGTGTTGCATAAAAAAATTTCTTGGGTTCCTACGTATTTTTAACATGAAGTTATGTCCATGGAGGGGCATGGCATACCATGGTGGGAGCCACCTTTTGAGGGTATGTGTTATATGCATGGTATGTGCTTCGCTATGCTCAGGCCCATGTTATATATCTCCGTTTGTAGGAAGATATGTGGAGTCATAACAGGCAAGGGCTTTGCCCCTGTCCTAATGGTGTGCTTCATAGCGCTAGACTAAGTCTACCGCACATATAGTGCATGTGGGAAGGCTTACAGAGCGACCCACAAGCGCCACTATCAATTTTCCCATTTTCATGGTGCGTGTCGGGAGGAGGTTCGAAGGCATCCCAATGCGTCCATGTGGGGATCCAAGTGGGGGGATCGTTTGCGAATGGTCCCAAGCAATTGTGTTTTGAACCATATGTTGATACCATGGGTGAGCGAAGTTATATACTATTGTAATTATCATGAATTTAGCAACATTTACATGTTTTTGACCTCATTTTATGCTCATTTTTCTATTTTATTTGCTTAACTGGTCGGCTAACAGTAAAGTGCCCGGAGATCAGTGAACTATGGTATGTTGCTTATATGTTAGCATATGCTTCGGTGTTGCACCTCACCATATGCCGGATCACGTGGTCACTTTGGCGTGGCACACGAGGCCTCACAAGATTAGGTCTCAAATTCGTGAGTTGACTTGTGAAGCATGGCATGTGTATATCTGGAGGGGCTTTGGAGCCAATGTTGGGATATTCTTGGGCATCGATATTCAATCTATATCACCCTTGTATTTTACTCTCCGGTTTGACACATGCATGGAGCATTTGAATACTTGCCGTATGCATTTTTGAGTATATAATTGAATTTTGGGCACTATGGTGTGATTTGCCTGATTTTGCTATGTTGTGAGGTCATCTTCATGTGTCGATTCTCCAAGCCCAATGGACTCCAAGTCCAACCAAAGTTATGTCAGGGTAGGGCATGGTCCTGAGTGCCACTCTAGGCCATGACACGCCACCTCCCCGTTTGGGCTAGGATTTAGAGGCTTGGGAGAGAACACATTTTCGGGGTTTGTGTAGTGACTTTTGACACATGGCATTTAGCCATCTTATTTGACATTGTTAAGGGCATCATGTGGGCGAGTCAAGGGAAGGTCCTGAGTCCAGGGAATGAGGGGTCTCTGGCTGTGATTGTGTATGTTTCCATCTTTCCCCAATCTTGCCTTATTTCTGTTCATATGCCAATATCAGGGCTTCTTTTTCCATTATTCTATTGGAGCAATTCTATGTACATGCCCAACGCCCGTGTCTCCGTGTGCACCGTGAGACGACCGGCGTGTTGAAAGGAGTTGTTGAGTGTCAACGCGGGACCTCAGACATTCTTGGAAGCCCTCAGTGTGGATCATTTGGATTGGAGCTATTGTACTTGGGATTTGGTTATTGCAAGGGATCAGGATTCGTGTGAAGGAGCCATATTTTACTATTTTTCTGGGAAATTCTGCAGGATAGGGCAAGATCATGCAGAACCTGGTGGGAAGCAAGACCATAGAAGTGACAGGAAATGGTGGAAGGGGTACAGCAGGGGCCGGTCCTGGTAGGGACCTTCTTTATGGTAGCAAAGGAGTACCTGCCCCCTACGGCTGCACCGGGGACTTGGGCCCTCATGAGCTCTGCCCAAGGACGCCCCGGGTGCAGATCGTTGAGTCCGTGGAGTCGACGCCGGACTTGGAAGCCCGAGAAGAGCGAGGATGCTCAGAACGGAGAGCCCTTATAGGACATGGGCTAGACATGGAGGACCTGGCCTCCATGTGTGAAAGGCAATGCCGCAAGGCTTGCAATCTCCGCTCCGCTGCGGAGGAGTTGGAGGAGACTGGCAGCAACGGCAGGGCCCAGCGTTACCGGAAGCGCGGGTCCCCAAAACCCGCGGGGGAAGCCAGAGCGATGGAGACGGATCCCACCTCGGTCAGGCTGTGGTAAGCTGCAGATTCCGAGGGGCATTCAGATGGCTATTGGACCGCTTTCCCTTCGGAGTCGGAGGAGATGGCCAGACCGCCCACAAGGGCGCACACGGCCCCCGAACCCAGCCTGGAGCATGACGCCGAGGCGTTGGAGAGGCCTACCAGAGCCAGAACGGCGCCTGTGGCCTGGCACACGGAGCCAACGCGGGATAACATGGGCGACACACCCATGGCAGAGGGGTCCAAGGCGCCAGGAACCGTGGGATGCGCCGAATCAGGTGGAAGTCACGTTGAGTGCCACTGCGAGCAGGTATCCTTCCTCATCGGCAAGTACCCAAAGATGGGGATGGACGCCATCGTGCAGCACCTCGACCGCCTGGACAACGCGAAGAAAGGCTTAGAGGAGGACATAGCCGGGATCCTGGATGACCAGTCGGCAGCGGAGAGAGACTTAGCGGAGCTGCGAGCGGAGCAGGACCGGTACCGGGAGAAGCTGGAGATGGCCCTGCAGAAGCAGCCGCCAGTGGTGGACAGCCTCCTCCACCTGGTGGAGGACATGTCGGGACGCCTGAAAAGGCTAGAGGAGTTACAACCCCTCGCCTCGGGTCCGGAGCTCCCAGCAAGGCCGGCAACGGCAGAGCTGGTGGAGCGGGTTAAGACCCTCAGGAGCGCCATGGATAAACCCATGGGCGGCCCTGCAGAGGCACCTTACGCGCCTCCGCGTGTTGACCCGGGTGCGCTGCCGTTTGTTCCCATGTTCAGCGAATCCATAATGCTCGGGGAGCACACGGCACCGGCTGGGTCCATGCGGGAAGAGCACGCAACCACGGACCTGAGGAGCCTGACGGTACAGATGTCCCATGCCGCCCAGGATCCACCGACCACTACAACTGCCCATGCAGTTTATGCGGAAGAGGAGATCCAACACCAGACCATGCAGGGGCGAACCATGGAAAGGGCCGACGGACATGGTCGAGGCCATCCAGGCCGAAACCTGTGGGTGAAGGACCCCACTACGGGGATATGGACAGCGGGTGGAGCAAGTCCTTCCCGCATCCCAAACCCCATGGGTTCAGGCCCAACTGGACCGCACTCCATGGAGGAGAGGGATGTACGGGGAGTGTACTCACACCCCCCGGCCACAGGTGGTATCCGTCTCGGTGGAGTGGTGGCTGCGGACGTCGGAGACGCCATCAGGATTGACGACCTCAGGAGAATCAAAATCCCCTACTACGATGGCAACCCCTCCAACCTGGATGACTTCATCCTGGATTGGGAGGACTTCGCCGAGGAGGTTGTCAGCGAGATGAAGGGAGCGCCAAGGGACAAGTTGGTATGTGGAACATTCCCACACAGGCTGGCGCAACCGGAACCGGAACCGGAACATTGGTGCACCACTCCAGCCACGGTCACCCCAACCCCCCTACGCATCCCGCAGGGCGAAGCTCCGTGCGCATCAGGCTCGTCAAGGGAATCCGGCGGGCCGGCGCCTGGACACCAAGTCGACACCTCTCTCCCCCCCCGCAAGAACAGAGCGTGGCCCCCACAACCGCACGCCCGCGCCCACAACGCAGACCCCGACAGCCCACCCAGTGGACGGGCAGTCGGGGGAAGAGGAGCACAAGACCCAGAACGCCCCACGCAACGGTCAAAGGCACCCCCCCGGGGACGCCCTGCCGCCGCCCCCACAACCCCAAGCCAAGTAGGGGGGAACCGGGACCGGACCGCCCCCCCCCAAGCACACCAGACGGAGCACGGGACCGGGGCAGGACACGCGGAGGGGCACGGACCACATGGAACGGCCCTACCAGCGCCCAGTGCCGGGACCACGCGAGATGCGCGCGCCACACCACCCAGCGGGGAGCGGACACCGCGAGAGCGCGAGCGCACACACACGAAAAGGACACGCGGGGACCACCAGAAGGGCAACCGGACCGAGCGCGCGGAACGCACAGACCGCATGGAATGGCGTACCAGCGAGCGAGAATAAGGGACACCCGGACAGAACGGCCCGCCACACGCAGCGCGGAACACACGGGGCGGGAAGGGGGAAGAAGGGGAGACACAACACCAGGTACCGGCCCGAACCCCCCCGAACCGGCCGCGAGCGCCGCGCACACACAGACGGGACACTGCACCCGCCAAGGCAGTAGTGGCGCACCGCGCCACGCCCCAGCCCCTAGGCTAGGCAGCCTCCGCGCCAGCCCAAGGGGGTCCCACTGGCGACAAGCCAGTAGCACGGCCCCGGCGGCGCCGGTGCCCCGGGCGACCACGCATTAGGGGGGCGACGCAGTGGGTAAGCGCCCGCGGCCACGGCTGCGAATTGATGCACTGACCGGGGAGTGGCGAAACGGGGACGCCGGGGAAGGACGGGGCTCCGAGCTCTGTGAACCCGGGGGACTCCGCCACCAGGCAGGAGGTGCGTCTTGGAGGGCCCCCCACTGGGGCCCGGTGGGGAGGATATCACCTGGCCCGACCAGGTGGCCCCCCGGGGCCGAAAGGCGTCTAGTACCCGCAAAATCAAACCTCAAACCTCAAACCACACAGGCTGGCGCAGGACCTGAAGGAGGAGCTCAGGGATCAGATCCGCGAGGGATTGATCCAGACGGAGCAGGCCTGCCTCCAGTGGCTGGAGGACGAGGAGCGAGTGGACGCCCCAAACCAGAAGTTGGAGGATTTGTGGTCCATTCCGCTGCCGCTGGAGCGCGGTGAGCTGCGGGTCCGGGAATGGAATTGGTACATCCGCAAGTATTGAAGAAGCCTCAAGCTGGTGGAGGACTGGAATGAGGCCAGCGAGATCAGACACCTGCTGAAGGACGTCCTCCCCGGCCACTGGAAGAGGAGAGTGGAGGACGAGGAAAAGGAGAGAGCAAAGAAGCGCGTGGTCGTACGGATCATGGCATCGGAGGATACCCACGCCGGAATAATGGAGTTTTTCCGGCGAAACCTCGGCAAGCCCAGCCGAATGTTGGGGTTGAAGAACGCCGTCTACGTGGAGGTATTCGGCGACACCATGCGGCAAAGGCTGATGCGCCTCAACAACGTGGATTGGCGGCGCGGAGAGCCGCTGAGGATGCAAGTCATCTTCGCCCGCATGAGCCTGGACGAGATCGTGAAGTACATCACGGTGGAGCTGAAGCTCAACGCCAAGAACGAGGCCCACGTGCAGGATCGACAGGGCCATGGACATGGAGGTCATCAGGAGAATCGCCAACACCGAGAGGTCCAGGGGGACACGGTCGTCACCGCGGAGGAAGGGAGTGGAAGCGGCCAAGATCTCTGGACCGCGACCACCCGAGAGGATCATGAAGAAGCCCACTTCTTCGCGTTCGTAGCGCACAATATGAAGGAGCATGGGCAGAACAGGTCCAGGTGGAACCGCCTGGACCCAAGGACCAAGAACAGCGAGGAATCGCGGAGGATCGGGAACCCGCCGCTCTCGTTCCGTGAGTACAGATCACAGCACGACGGTTGCTGGGTCTGCTACGGCAAGGGGAACAACCATGCACATGACCACCGGCATTGCAAGGTATATGAGGATGACAAGAAGACCTACTTCGCCGCCCATCCCGACAAGAAGCCCAAGGAGCAACGAATTGCCGATTGGAAGGCAAAGGGCGGAGACGGTGGAAAAGGCCAAGGAAAGGGCCAAGGGAAAGGCGGAGGAAAATGCTCTGGTGGACGACCCGGCCCAGACGGACGCGTGAGGTCGATCGAGGAGGTTGCTGAGGACATGTTGAGGACGTTGGAGGAACTCAAAGCCCAGCAACGTGGTAAACAACGTCTGAGCGGATCGCAGCAGGAGGGAGCTGCGGCAGGCCATGTCTAGAGGAGCCCCCACGGGAGTGGGACCTCGGAGGTCTCTCCTCCGAAAATCAGTGGAATCATAGAGAAAGCGAAGGCACATCGGATGCCAAAGAAGGCTCCAGAAGAGCGAAAACCACTGAGTTTCGCCACTCCCAACCCCTGGAGCGCCCTGCCAAGGGAAGTGTATGTGGGCAAGGGACGTGGCAAGAAAGAAGGAGCGACCACGGAGAGCCCCGTGGACGGGCAGGACCAGCCCAAGATCTACACCATCCGTGACCATACCCTCGAAGTCCTGATGCACCCGGATGTGCTAGAGTTGCATGCCGTGAGAGTCGTCCATACACCGCAGGGTGACGAGCGGCAGTTGCACTTGAAGGTGCGTGTACGGTGCGGACAAGAGGAGTTGGTGGTGGATGCTTTGGTGGATACGGGTTCCCAGGTGAGCCTGGTCCGGAGAGGGTTCTTCAAGGAGGAATCCCTGCAGCCCAGCCGTAGACCGGTACGCCTGAACGTGGCCAATGGAGAGATTATGGGTGGTGGCACCCATGAGGCCAATATCAGTATGGAATTCTGGGAGCATGAGCGCTTGAACCGCCCTGATTTGACGAGGAGACATTGTAGGAGGCATTGGCAACGAGGAGACTCAGCCTGGCACAGGCATTGGAATTTGAAGGAGTGGGGGCCCATGTATTGGCATGGCTCCCTGGAAAATACCAGACGTACGGTGGAGAAGATCGTCGCGGATAGGGCGAAGGGGATCCTGGTCATAACCGGCATAGGATCCACCCCATGTCCGCTGGGAGGTCTCAAGTCTACGCTGGACACCATCACCCTGAACGAGATGTCATTTGGGCCAGAGGAGGAGTTGTTCATCGACGCCAAGTGTTTATCAATGCCCTCCCCGGGTCAAGCGTGGGGTACCAAGGCTTTCCTGGTGGATGGGGCGCAAGCCCAGCCCACGGGTGATGAAGCATTCATCCGTAGGGTTGAGGCGGTGCCCGTGCGGGTCATGTTTGAGCCCAAGGAGGGGACGAATCATCCAATTGATGGCATTGATGTCCTGTCCCACGCCGAGATTGACCACGTCATCAACTACATGCGGATGGGGATGCACGACTGGGTGGCAGCCAAGAAGGGGCGGGCCATGGTCACATCTCCGCATTGCTGGGATGACAAGATGTTGGTCACCGTCAAGTACGAGAAGGATGAGTTCGTGCCGAGGGTTATGGATCACATCGCGGACAAATATGATGGTCTGGTTGGGTTGGACCCGCCGACGTGGGATTTTCCAAGAATGGGGACCGGTAGCGACAAGAACCCGGCTGATGCCGCAAATTTCCGAAGATTATCGCTGAGAATTGCACCCCACAACGATGAAGACGGCATATTGGACGAGGAGAAGTCGGACTTGGACCCGGCAGAGGCCTATACCGCAGTGCGGTCCGTTGTATTGATACCGAAGCAAGCGGCTGAGGCGGCCCAGGAGAACCTGAAGGTCGCCGAGCTGAATGAGAGGCTGATAAATGCCTGTCCGCGGCTATTCAGTGGCGTGGCCAACAAGAACCCTCCAGATCGTGGGAGGTTTGGCACAGCGAGGATCAAGCTGGAGCCGAACCCCAAGATCTATCGTCATCGGGAGTACCAACTTCAGGGCGATCAGGCCGAGGCCATGAAGAAGTTGTTGGCCGAGTTTATTGAGCGGGGCTGGATCGAACCCTCCGACAGTGAGTGGGCCAGCCCAGCCTTTATCATGCCGAAGAGAGAGAAGGGCGAGTGGAGGTTGGTGGTTGATTACAGGGGTTTGAACGAGCAAACCGAGCCCGACTCGTACTCGCTTCCCCTGATCGACACCATCCTCCAAAGACAACAAAAAAAGCGGATCTTCACGGTGTTAGACCCCGAAACATGGCTATCACCAGATGCCGCTGCAGCCGGACTCCAGGCCCTGCACAGCGATGTCGACGCCGCTGGGGCCCATGCAGGGGAAGGTGGTGCCTATGGGCGCCAAGAATGGCAACGCCGCTTTCCAGCGCATGATGGAGGACCTACTCGATCCTGTCCGGGACTGTGCCGACCCCTTTGTGGATGACATCATCATCAGGTCCGGCGCTGAGAACATGACTGAGGACGAGCTCATCGAAGCGCATGAGAAGGATCTGCGCCGAGTGCTCAGCGAGCCGGACAAGCACAACATGGTGTGCAAGCCCACCAAAGCGTCACTCTTCGTGAAGGAAGTGGAGTTCGCGGGTCACGTGGTTGGTCACGGGCAACGCCGTCCCATGCCTGGGAAGCTGGCCTCCCTGCACCACTGGGAGAAGCCCCAGACCATCAGCGAACTCCGATCCTTCATGGGGTTCTGCAATTACTATTCGGGCTATGTCCGAATGTATGCAGAACTATCGGGCCCGCTGCACAAGATGCTGCAGGTGGGCAAGTTCGATGGCCGGAAGGGGAGCAAGAAGAAGCTTGCCTGGACCCCTGCGGCCGAAGAAGCGTTCAGCCGCCTGAAGGAGCGACTTCTGGGGCAGCTGGGGCTATTCCTGGTGGACCCGGACAAGGGATTCGTGCTACGGACGGACGCCTCGGACTATGCTGTAGGGGCAGTCCTCGAGCAGGTCTGAGACGACGGGTCGCACGTACCCGTGGCGTTTTCAAGCCGGATCCTGGCCGAGGGCCAACGTCGAACCTGGACCGCGAGGGAGAAGGAGACGTACGCCATTTTGTGCGCTCAGGAAGTGGTCTGGCCACATCGGATTGCAACCGGTGGTGGTGTGCACGGACCATCAGTCCTTACAGAGCTGGCACAAGGAGCACGTCGACACCCCCTCGGGACCGGCGGCAAAGAGGGCCCGGTGGCACGAGACGTTCGCCAAAGTTCGATCTCAGCGTCGTATACGTCCCGGGGAAGGACAACACTGTGGCAGATTGCCTCAGTCGATGGGCCTACCCCGCGGGCAAGGCATGGATGGACATATCCAGCCATGGGGACGCCGAGGAGACCCAGGAGGCCAAGCGCATCATCGAGATGGAGAAGGCCATGGAGCAAGAGGGGGTCAAGTGCTTTGTGGTGATGGCAAACCGTACAGACGTGGCCAAGCTCGGGGCGCCCAAGTCCAAGCTATTCGAGAGAAAACCCTCGAGCAACCGATGGTGGCCCCCGTAGACCTAGTCAGGTCGGTGCTGACAGAGGACTGGTCGGATGACTATGCGGCATCCGACCACTGGAGCAGGTACTGGAATGCCGTGAGCGCCCTGTTGGACGACGAGTGGCCTGAGGGCTTGACCGAGGATGGGGATAAATTATTCCTCAAGGACAAGCTATTGGTCCCTGAGAACCGAATGGAAGCGCTCATTGACCACTGGCATAACGCCAAGCTCTTGCATCCTGGTTGGGACAAGATGCAGCAGGACCTAGAGTGGCGTTTCGATTTCCCATCGGGGTACTACGCCATCCTGGACACGTACTGCAGCAACTGCGCCGTGTGTCGGGCCACGAAGAGCCCCAACCACACCACGGCTGGCAACCCGGTGTATACGGCTATACCGGAGGCCCATATGCGGTCCGTGGCCATGGATGTATTCCCCATGCCCGAGGTCACCGTGGAAGGAGAGACCTACGACTGTGTCATCCTGGCGGTGGATAGGCACAGCGGGTATATCGTGGCGGTCCCTGGCAAGAAGTCCAAGAAGAAGGACCAGAAGGACAAGCATGGAGTGGGTCTGCAGGCCAAGACCGTCGCTAATGCCATGATCAGGCATTGGCTGACGATTTTTGATGTCCCAGCTGTCATCTGCAGCGACTGGGGCAGTCAATTTGTGGGGACGTAGTTCAAGACGATGTGCAAGCACATGGGGATTCGGCACGCCAAGACCGTGGCGTACCACAGCCGGTCAAATGGCCGGGCTGAGGTGGCCGGGCGGCAGATGTTCGAAAGGTTCCGCCAGCTGCACATTGACGAACCGGGCTGGAATTGGTACAATTCGCTGTGGAGAGTGCTCCAGGCGTACCACGACCTTCCGGGGCCCACTGGACTGTCGCCCCATCGAATCCTGTTCCTACGGGATCAAGTGTCACGCACTCTCCCGTGGTTGAACCATGGCAAGGTGGCCCGGGATGCGAGTGCTATGATGGCTGAGGTGGACGACACGGCGGCCAAGGTGTGCAAAGCACTTCAGGACAAGCATGAGAAGAGGGCCAAGTATTTCAAGCAGGGAAAAGTCCAGAAGTATGCCCTCAGAGATACCGTGTCGGTGGAGCGGAACCACAAGGATCTCCTGTCCAGGCATCGGCAGGCGTCTTGGTATGTGCCGGGGGTAATCGTTCGGAAGGTCGGGCAGGATGTGTATGCGGTTCGTGTGGGGGAAAACAAGATCCTTGACCGCGACCACACCCAGCTTCGTCCCTGAGAACCAGACCCCAGCGGACGTCCCGTGACCTTCGAGTTCACAGCCGGCGATGTGGACTCGGACGACGAGGGTGAGGACGACGACTTCACCGCGGACAAGATCCTGACGGACAAGCCAGACCCGGGGACGTCTGGGGGGAGGCTGTATAAGGTCCGTTGGAAGATATTTGTCGCCTCCAGAGATTCGTGGGAGCCTTCAGCCAGTTTCGTGCCGAGGTATACCACGGTCAGGATGGAGTATCTGAGGAAAAAGAATATTTCCTTGGATGCCAAGGACGTGTTGGTCCATTTGGTGGCTACAGCAGCACCGTGATGAATCCACCTTGGCATTTTTGTTTGTTTTTGTGCTTGGGAGACGGGTGAGGGCGTTCATCCGGGGTTAGGGGCTTGATTGGCCACATAACCCCTTCACTCGATCTCCACATATATTTTTCATTGTGGTATACTTATTTAGGTGGACCGACGACGTTTCTCTGTCTTTGATCCCCTTGGTCCATGTTGTAGATCAAGAGGAGACCGGATATGGCGGAGGGCACCGATTATGAGTGTTCTCACCCCTCTCTCGGGGCATGGGGGATGCCTACGCCGTATGTGGGGCCTCCATGTGTCCTTGGGACATGGAAGGGGGGAGTTTGAGGCCATTGGGGTCCTCCCATCCTCTCTGTAATGACTTCCGAGCGGATACAACGCTCTGAGAAGGGGGGTAAAGCCGGTTCGGACCCCCGTGGCCATCTTTGGGTCACTTGGGGTGTGTATCTTTGTGCCGGCAAGCCGCCATTGGCTGATATCATACTCTCCCATCCACCTGACCCACCCTGATGTGATAGTGTGATAGGCTTGGCCAATCCAGCTATGAGCAGCCATATTCAATACCGAGGCGCCGCCGGCTGAGATTTATATATCAGAATATGAGGAATCAACAGGGTTTTTTATCATAATGTTTCCGTAATTTTTCAGCCTTTCGTTCTGATTGTCAATGTATCGGCGACTGTCAGTTGGCTCGCGATTTTGCGGTAACCGATTGGTTAACTGTTTTTTCCAAATATTTTAGCGGAAACCCTGATGAAGGGTTAAATTTCATCAGAAAAGGGTTCTTTGCTTCCGCAATTTTCATGTTATACACTCGCAAAATTAATCCGATTTTTTCAGACATTCAGAATCGTATTTTCGATTTTGAGGTCGCCGCACTTGATATGATGAATTTCGAGTGGTCCTACTTTTTTCCCCGATCACGAATCAACCTTCTTTTTGTTGTCTCCTTCATTTTTCTTGGACATATAGGCGAAACATAATGGAGTCGTGAGGCCACTTTGAAAGGTCACCTCTCCAGCTCACGGCGAGGAGTTACAATTTTGAGATATGGGCTAGAATCGCCTTGATCTCAACTTAATTTGGAAAGCGTCAAACGCCTTTGATGTGTACACATGCCTGGTGTAGCAAGGAATAAGGGTCAAGAGGGTAGAAAGAGATATATAACTCTTTGACCATGCAACCGAACATTTTAATGCGACTTTCGAGTGTACTGTATGAGTGTTGTTGTTGCATAGAACCTTTTTTTGGGTTCCTACGTATTTTTGACATGAATTTATGTCCATTGAGGGGCATGGCATACCATGGTGGGAGCCACCTTCTGAGGGTATGTGTTATATGCATGGTATGTGCTTCGCTATGCGCACGCCCATGTTATATATCTCCGTTTGTAGGAAGATATGTGGAGTCATACGTGGCAAGGGCTTTGCCCATGTCTTAATCGTGTGCTTCATAGCGCTAGTCTAAGTCTACCGCACATATAGTGCATGTGGGAAGGCTTACAGAGCGACCCACAAGCGCCACTATCAATTTTCCCATTTTCATGGTGCGTGTCGGGAGGAGGTTTGAAGGTGGCCCAATGCGTCCATGTGGGGATCCAAGTGGGGGGATCGTTTGCAAATGGTCCCCAGCAATTGTGGTTTCAGCCATATGTTGATACCATGGGTGAGCGAAGTTATTTACTATTGTAATTATCATGAATTTAGCAACATTTACATGTTTTTGACCTCATTTTATGCTCATTTTTCTATTTTATGTGCTCAACTGGTCAGCTAACAGTAAAGTGCCTGGAGATCAGTGAACTATGGTATGTTGCTTAAATGTTAGCATATGCTTCGGTGTTGCACCTCAACATATGCCAGATCACGTGGTCACTTTGGCGTGGCACACAAGGCCTCACAAAATTAGGTCTCAAATTCGTGAGTTGACTTGTGAAGCATGGCATGTGTATATCCGGAGGGGCGTTGGGACCAATGTTGGGATATTCTTGGGCATGGACCTTTGGTTTATATTACCCTTGTATATTACTTTCCGGTTTGACACATGCATGGAGCATTTGAATACTTGCCGTATGCATTTTTGAGTATATAATTGAATTTCGGGCACTATGGTGTGATTTGCCGGATTTTGCTATGTTGTGAGGTCATCTTCATGTGGCAATTTCCCAAGCCCAATCGACTCCAAGTCCAACCAAATTTATGTCAGGGTAGGGCATGGTCCTGATAGCCACTCTAGGCCATGACACACCACCTCCCCTATTGGGCTTGGATTTAGAGGCTTGGGAGGGAACACATTTTTGGGGTTTGTGTAGTGACTTTTGACACATGGCATTTAGCCATCTTATTTGACTTGGTTCAGGGCATCATGTGGGCAAGTCAAGGGAAGGTCCTGAGTCCAGGGAATGAGGGGTCTATGGCTGTGATTGTGTATGTTTCCATCTTTCCCCAATCGTGCCTTATTTGTGTTCATATGTCAATTTCAGGGCTTCTTTTTCCATTATTCTATTGGTGCAATTCTATGTACATGCCCAACGCCCGTGTCTCCGTGTGCACCGTGAGACGACCGGCGTGTTGAAAGGAGTTGTTGAGTGTCAACGCGGGACCTCAGACACCCTTGGAAGCCCTCAGTGTGGATCATTTGGATTGGAGCCATTTTACTTGGGATTTGGTTATTGCAAGGGATCAGGATTCGTGTGAAGGAACCATATTTTACTATTTTTGTGGGAAATTGTGCAGGATAGGGCAAGATCATGCAGAACCTGGTGAGAAGCAAGACCATAGGAGTGGCAGGAAATGGTGGAAGGGTTACAGCAGGGGCTGGTCCTGGTAGGGACCTTCTTTAACTGAATGCCTCCACAGTTCCTAACGCGCATCCCCTTCCCTTAATCGAGGAGCAGATTGCCAAGAGGCCAAAAAGCAAACTCTTTACTGTGTTGGATCTGCGCCATGGCTTTCATCAGATGCCGCTTCGAAAGGAGGATAGGCTTTTGACGGCAATGTGCAAGCCCTGTGGCACTGTCCAGTGGACTGTAATGCCGATGGGTCTCAAGAATGCGCCGTCGATGTTCCAGAAGATGATGGAGACTGTTTTATTTCAGAAGCACAAGGCTCTGGGTTTACAAGAATTGTGCAGCATCTACATCGACGACCTTCTGATTGCCACGCCGTTGGAAAAAAAATTTGATGAGTGCCTGAAGTTGCACGAAGAACAAGTCCGCAACGTTCTCGAAGTCCTTCGACTAGAGAAGCTCGTGTGTGGACCCAAGAAGGGCATAATGTTCCTTCAGAGTGTGGAATTCTGTGGCTCTGTCTTAGAGGATGGGACAAGAAGATCTGCCCGAGGAAAAATGGCTGCCCTGCAGCTCTTGAAAAGGCCTAAAACCATCACGCAGCTTCGTGCCTTTTTAAGCTGCTGCAATTACTACCACGAGTTCCTTCCCCTCTACGCCAAGTACTCTGGTCCCTTGACAGAGTTACTCAAGGTTGGCAAAGTAGAAGGAAAGAAGGGATCTCATTTCAAGCTCAAGTGGTCGCCAGAATGTGAAGAGGCTTTCACTGGTCTCAAGGAAGCACTGCCAAATGTGGTCACATTAAAGACTCCGCGGTTGGATGGAAGATCTTTTTATATTCGTGCAGACGCCAGTCATTACGCAATTGCTGCTACGATCGAACAAGTCGACGATGAAGGTCACCATCATCCTCTGGCTTTCTGGTCTGGCAAGCTTACAACAAGACAGCAAAACTGGAGTCCAAGGGAACAAGAAGCCTACACGATTCTCTGTGCCCTACGGCGCTATGAGGGTTGGATCCTCGGTTATCGCGTTGAGGTAGTGACTGACCACAAGTCACTGGAAAGCTGGAGGACAGAGCATGTGGATATCCCTTGTGGACCGGCTGGGAGAAGAGGCCTTTGGCATGAAACTCTCAGCAGATTTGACCTCCATGTGACTTACATTCCGGGGCGCTACAATACAGCGGCGGACGCCTTGAGTCGCTGGGCCTACCCAGCCTCAGAGGCCTATTCCAAAGTGAGTTTTCATGGGACATCGACGGACAAAGCCGAAGTGATCGAGTTCGACAAGGAGGAACAAGCACTGATCAAGACACATTGCCTCCAATATTCGATTAAAAATCGGATGAAGGTGGAATTGGTCAGATGCAAGGAGATTACCAAGGCAGATCAGACTGAAAGGGTTCATTCTGACTCTGAGTTGTCGCTGCCAGTCCTGAATGTGTTTCCTCTGACGATATCCAAGGCGAAATCTAAGCTCCCCCCACAACAGAATGACAAGGAAACTTCCTTTCTCTATGTGGATTGGACAAAGATGTACAAGGATGACAGGTTCTTTGGGTCTGTATACCGCAACCCTACGTGCTCATTTGGGTCAGGTACTTCACACAGTGGTTTTACCCGGTTTAACCCGGTTGAACTCGGAAGGGGCGCGGTTGAACCGCTGAACCGCAGTTGAACAGCGGTTGAACCACCGCCAGCGCTGGCGGGGGCGGCTGCGCCAGCGGCGCGCGCTTTTCTGAACAAAATATTTGCATAACCACCTGAAACTGACGCGTGACAAACCTTTTTTCAAAAATGTCCCACCACTGGCTGCAAGTGGTGAACGACCACTACACCGGGTGGGGGGACCAACAGCTGGTGGACGACTTGTTCACCTTTTTTTGCACAAACGGCACGACAAAACGCCTATGGAAACAACTTGCTGACCGAATTGGTAACACACAGAGGGCTTCCAAACAGACAAAAAGGGGTACAAAAAAAGCGTGCACGGGATCTGACGCTGTGCGCCTCATTTTGGACCTTGGGATGCCGAAGCGAACGTATGTGGCACAATGCACACATGCCTACAAGTGGTTCAACGTGGTTCAACGGTGCGGTTGAACCCTTAGCACAAATGAACAATTGTGATTGTGCTTCATGACAACGTTTGCACGGCAAAATCATCCCTTAATGTTGCCCAAAGCATGAACATATGAGTTGCACCGTGTTGCCCGCGTCACAAATGTGAATACTTTGTGGTTTGTATCATTGGACGCCTTTTGGTGCCATGACGGCAACCCATTCAACCGCAGGTTCAACCGCGCACTTTATCCCAATTTCTCGGTTCAACCGTCCCTAGGTACAAGAAGCTTATTTTGTTGGCCGATGCAAAAGAGAAGAAAACCCGTGCAAGCACCGTCCCATGGACACACTGCTTTCCGTCGTATGCAACGATGGATAAAGCTTGGTCCACGTTAAGTGAGAGACAAGTACTAAAAACGACCATAAAGGATGGAAGAGTTGGGGTTCGTTGGGATGTGGATGATTGGATACAATACATAGGTGATCAAAGGGATGTGCTAAAAGAAATGCACTTCCCAAGATTTAGGGATGATCACCCCTATGTACTTATAGTGCGTGGTGATGGGTTTCCATGTGGAGCAAGGTCATGGTGCCAAATTGCATGTGGTTTTGCAAAACACATGCAAAAAGCACGAACCTTGCTCTACAATTGGACCCTTGGCCTTGCTCTCGTAAGTGAGCATGAAACAGATCTTGTGCGTGTCCTCTTTGGAGAGACACTAAAAAAAATACAACAAATTATTGACCGTGGCTACATGTTGCTCCGAGGGTTTTGGGTGCGAACGGTTGTCATTATTGGAGGCGATAGCCCTTGGCTTCGCCATATACTTGGTCTATCAACATTTTATGAAATTGGTTCGATTTATTCTTTTGCGACATGGTCCAGGGAGAAAGAAAGATGGGTAGGGTGTGAATGGCGACGAAGTACAAGACTTGAAGCAACATTCCTAAAGTATAGGAAACAGGGAGTTAGTTGTGTTGGTGCAAAAGGCTGCATCGAAAGTCCACTATTGAAAGTGGATGACCGTCTAGGGTGTGTCATCATGTGTGTTCTTCATCTTGTGATACGATGTGGTGAATACTTAACAAAGTTTGTGCGCACACCAGCCACAATGTTGACGGTACCACAACATTCGAAGGTTCAAAGCCTCCTAAAGGACGCTAGGACCAATGTTTCTTTGAAAGGCCGGTCCTTCCCCGATCGGGAAGAGACATGGCACTTGTTTGCCAATTGGTTGCCCATTGCAAAGAGTTTGCGTCTAACACCACATGTCACCACTACCGTTGAGGACATGGGGAAATTGCTAACCGCTATCTATCGGTGGACATATGATCCATTCGTCCAAGGGTCTGCAGAAATTGCAAAGAGGTTTCAAAACACTATATGTCCCCATAAACGATCACCCTACTTGCTTTCGCTCCGCAACAAGGGGGCCATCGTATTGGGTAATTTGCAACCTTGGGGGGGGCCATGTTTTGTGGCGACATTGTTGAGTCGCTTAACTATGTCTTTAGAGACAACTTTCTAACCAGAAGTGCCCGGGGTGGTAGTCGTAAGGCTACCAAGGAGGAAAAGGATCAGGCAATGCTCCGACATGCGCACGAGCGCACCTTCCTCTACAAGGAGATGCCTTGATCGGACGGGCGGCGGGGACGGGAAGATGAACACGTAGTGCACGCTCAGATGGAAGTTGGCAACTAGGAGGTGTGTGTGTGGTTCAACCGTGGTTCAGGAGGTTCACCCGTGCGGTTGAACCGGCTTCCCCACGGTTTCACCCCTGCTTCTCTCAGCTGCCTTTGCGCCATGGACCCCGAGTCTTTGGGGAAGGCCCTGCAGGACTGCCTGCGCGCACTGGGTACGGGACAAGGCGCCGATCCACCGGCCGCGTCAGCGCCACACGCAGCGGCAGCGCCTCCAGCTCCCCACCTGACCGACAAGTTCCCGCTGAAGGAAGAAGTGGTGGTCCACAACACCTGCAACCCCGACACCACCCTGGCGCCCGAGACGCCTGAGTGGCGGTGGCTGGCTGACGTGATGGCGAAGTACGTGTTCCGCCCTGCCGTGACGCTCTGGATGAGGAAGCACCACCAAGAAGACAAGGATGGGGTCCAGTCCTACCCCTGGGAGACGAAGTGCCTGAGCGCCTGGGAGCTTTTGGAATGGAAGGTCTGTGTGTGAGTGTGTACTGGGGTCGTTGTGTTGTTTTGCTGTTGTCTTGTTGTTTGCTAGTTGATTGTGCTGGTGTTTTTTGGTCTTTTGGTAGATGTTGTGATATGACGCATGCTGCGTTTCGTTGCTGTGTGTTTTTGTGTCTATGAATGTTCTGATGTGCATTTGTGTGGTGCGTTTTCTGATTGTAGGTGCTGCGTGTGGGCCTGTCGTGCGACCCCCAAGGCCACATGTCCCTGGATGAACCAGGTCTGGATGCCCTGTTCAGGATATGGGCCACTGCGGGGTGCGGTGTTGCCAGGAGCGCGTCCTGGTTTGGCGCGCATTCCGTCAGCCAGGGCGGTGGTCACAGCGCAGGACACGGTCGGCGCTTCTTCTTCAAGGCCCCGGTCGAGTTGCCACCAGGTTGGCTCGACGAATCAGAGGTCCAGCGGTACACGGCGACTCCGAGCAGCATGCTGGCTATGAGCACCACCATCTCAGGTGGGGGAAAGCACAAGAAGGCCAAGGCAAGCGCCGCGACGGCAGCAGCGGTGCCAACGGCAATGGCACCATCGCCATTCGTGCTGCCAAGTGTGGTTCAAGCAATCCTAGGGGTGCAACAGGTGTGCAGTAGTTCAACCGTGCGGCTGAACCGCCTTCACCGTCTTCAACCGTGCACAGTTGAGCGTCACCTTCCTACACACTGAATCGCGTTCCCCCACTTCTGCGGTTCACCTGCCTCCTTGCTTTCTCTGCAGTTGACCTCCAGTGATGTGCCTGAGCACATGTTCGTGGTGGATCGGCGTGGCCCTGACATTGTTGTCCGCGGGCGATGGCCACCCATGCCCATCGTGGAGTGGTGGGACGTGTGGTATCGGCAGATCCCTGGCGCCGCTCAAGTGGTGGACCGCATGACTCGGTTGAACCACGCTTTCACTTGGGTAATTCAAGGGTACCTGATCCAAATAAGCACGTAGGGAAGTTAAAAAGGGGACAAGCCTTACGACTCGGAGGAGACGGCTATTTTCAAGATCAAAGGCGTCAAGTTCTTTTGGCAAGGACGGATTTGTATTCCTGACTGTCTAATTGACAAATATGTCAAACACTGGTATCGGAATGAGACATCCGACGGACATTCTTGTGTTCTGGAGCAGGAGCTTCGACACAAAGTGTACACTCGGGACCTCAAGGGGGCCTGTGAACGGGTTGCCAAAGGATGCAAGCAATGTCAGGCGAACATCCCCAAGAATCAAAAGGCAGAAGGACTACTGAAAGGATTACCAATTCCTGAGAGGTTGTTCCACAAGGTGACGGCGGATGTCTTTGAGTTGGGACAAATCCAGGAGGAATGTCTCTACAGGAGGAAGTCAATCGATGGGGTTTTGTTGATTCAGGACCGCCACAGTGGCTACATCCAGATCCTCCCTTGCAACACGAAGCATCTTACCTCTGAAGTCGTGGCGTGCAGCGGGGCTTGCGGGAATTGAGCAATGCCAAGCAAGGCAGTCCTGCGCCAGAACGGCAGAGGTCAACGCCCCTGGAGTCCAGTCCAGCCGTCACCACCGCGCTCCAACCAAGTCCTGTGGGAGAGAGCTGTGAGGAGTTCTACAAGAGTGTGTGGGACCGCCCACTTGGAGCAGGTGCAGCATCCGAGAGCAGTGCAAAGGCCCCCAAGCCTCCACGTCTTCCAGCACCACCGCCACCAGAAGAGACGAGCACCCCCGGCAGCAAAGTGGTTCCGAAGTCCCTGTTTCAGTCTGCCCGGAAGGAGCTCCGGAAGGAGAAGCGGACAAGTGCAAAGGCTGAAGCACCGCCCGCGAAGGCCCAAGTCTCTGGCAACAAGAAGCCGAAAAAGAAAGCCAAAACTGGCAGCTCTGCTTCCTCGAAAAAGCGGAAAATCGCCCCGGACAACAGTGAGACGGACAAGTCAGACCCCCCTTTTGAAGAGCACGAATGGGTCCCAGCCGCAAAGCATATCACAAAAAAGAAGAAGAAGAAGGTAGTTCCGGCCCCCAGTTCTGGGAGTGACTCCGGCAAGCTCCCCAGCGACACGGTGCAGGATGTGAAGGCCCTGGCAACTGAGTTGGCTGCGGGATCAAAGGATGGCGACGAGGAGAAAGCGATCAGGGCAGAATCGGCGCATGCGTCAGCTCTGGAGTTGTGCACGGTTGAACTGGTGAAGTTTAGTACAGCCGCACGCTTGAACCGCCTGAACCACGGTTTCACTATTTCTTCCTTTTTGCAGAGCCTGGATCAAGCCCAACAACGACGACTGGCGGTTGAGGACATACGCAAACAGCTGCGACAGCGGTTTGGATGGGCGGCCAACACGGCAATTCAATGGGTCATTGTGGACGGTCCTGATGGCGAACCACGTCTGGCCGTGGGTACCCCAGGGAAAGCCACGAAGGGGACCCCCCAGGCCAAAAAGGGGGAAGAATTGGTCTTCCTTCCCCCGCAGTGGGAGGAGGAGGGCAATGCAGCTGGGACAACGTGGCCAGTCATTGCAGTCAAGGACAGCACAAGCTTCAGTAACCCCCACGCTGCCGAGGAGGCGTTGAAAGAGCGCCGCGCCCAGAAACAGAAAGCGATCGATGAGAAGGGCAAGAAGACAATGGAGGACTCCCCCTCGTACAGTCCACTCGAGGAGAAGGAGGTCACTCCCGCGCCGGAAGCTGAAGCGGAAAAGGACAGTGACAATGGGGTTCCTGTGCCGACGCCGCCCGTGATTCCAGAGCCAAAGGACACTGAGAAGCACATTCCTGTGCCTAGTCCGCCGGAGGTGCCAGAGCCAAAGGAGAGTGAAGAACAGGTTGTCAAAGAGGAAAAGGTGGAGTCTGCTGGTCCAGGGGTGCAGGAGCACCAGGACAGTGGGGAGGACTCGCCTGCAGCCCCGGTTGGTCAAAAGGAGATTGAGGAGGTTGGCTGAGCGCCGAGGGACGAGGAAATGCCTGCATGTAAGCAGGAAGATAACGAAGAAGCAGCCCTGGTGGTTGGTGCACCAGTGCCTCACGTGAAGGAAGAGCCACTCCCAAACGACTGACTTTTCACGTGCCTCAAGGGAATGAGGGGGTGGCAGTGGCGGGAGCGACATGGAGCACGGTACCGTAGGCAGTTGTGGGGGGCCGTAATGGTGCAGGGGCATCACTTTGTGCAAGTTGCAGTGCAAACGAGGAGAGATCCAAACCTGGTCCGGCGCGTGAACGCACACATCCGAAGTGTACTCCCCCAACTAACCTACACTGCGCTTGCACTGGTCCATGGGGTGGGCGATCATCCCATGCTTGTACATACGCATCCAAAGGATGACAGTCCCCTTACGGGGGAAATAGCCCTGGGTGATTTTGTGGGGGGAGAACTGTTTACCAGTGCCCTACCTCGTGCAAATGGGCCTTCTCATCCTCCATGGATACGTTGGGGGCGTGGTTTATTATGGGGACACATTGTGGATCCTCGATATGGGGTCATGTTTAACGCTCTTAGGCCCCACATGCCTCTGGCGTTGTCTGGACAGCGCATTGTGCTCGTACCGTACACAGGGATTGCATGGGGACCTCTGCCTGTGGCGATGCAGAATGAACTGGTCACGTTTGGCTTCCCAAGGTGAAGATGTGTTTTTTGTGTAGCGCTTCGTGCAACAGCGGTTGAACCGGTGAAGCCGGTGCAACCGCGCGCTTGTCCAGCGGTTGAACCACCTCGAAAGCCGGTTACATTTTAGTGCAATCCATGAGGAAACAAGCTTCTGACAATCAAGTGTAGGCTTGCATGTAATTGTTGTTCACTAAAAAGGGTCCAAAGTCCTAAAGGGAATCCAAACAAGGCGCAGGGGTGTATGTCACTACGCCTAACGAAAAGTTGATGGTGAAGCTGTGCGGTTTCACCAATACAGCCGCCGCCACTGGCACCTACACCACCACCGCCGTGAAATATGATCCAAGAGAAAGAGGTCTCCAGTGTTTTGCACCAATGAGGTAAGAGGGCTTTCAAAAACATTCTTCTTAGGGGTGTGGCACCTCTTGCAGGGCTGAGAAATAGCGGTTTTCAGGTTGCTACTTAGCAATCTTTTGCTGTACCACAATAGGGGTTCAACCGTGGGGAAGCCGTAATGAAAGTGCGCGGTTGAACTTAATCTCGGCCCGAGTCCCGCACCACGAAATGGGCCAGTCTATCGAGCGCCAACCCCAGCCCACCCCGGAACGGCAGTGAATAAGGCCCACCACACACCACGGCACAGCGATACACGGCATAACACGAGGCAACACCGCACACCGCACCGCAACGCACTGCCGTGCAACGCACCATGACAAGGCACCCCACGACACGACACACCACAACTTGACACGGCGCGGGAGGGTCGGCTACAGCACAGCACAATCCCCATACTGAGCACTACTCAAAACTACCGGTTTACTTCACAAGTGTACTCTACATTCCTCTTTTCTGGTACACTTGTCCCCTGATTTTGTTTTGCCCATAACTACAGAGGGACGAGCACCGTCCCATCCCCAGCCGACAACGCGCGACCCCCAGAGGCGCACGCCCGCCAAGACGCGCCCCAGACGCACGGACCTGACGCACAGGCCCCCAAGAAGGGCAACCCCTCAGGCACCCGCCTGACCCACCAACCTCAACGGCACACCCGGACCCCCGCAGCACGGATCCAACGAGCCACAGAACACCTAACCGCGCCCCCCAGCCACAACCCAGCCTCATAATCTACACTGAGGCCACTAGCAGGAAAACATCCTTCACCAATGGATCCGGCATCCACAAATTTTGGGGGTATAGCCCCTTATAAAAATACTTCCAAACTCATCAATTTTGGGGTTTGAACCCGGGAACCCCATTTGCAATGCCATGCCTTTAGTCCCTAAGGCAACCAGCCTGCCAGCTTAACTGCCTGTCACCTGTGTATATAAAACAAATCAAAATCAGTTCTCACTCACTTAATGGCTGCCAAGTGGACTACAAGTCAGTGGATGAGTAACTGGGATGTCCCCAGTGAAATTCTGACGGACAGTGGGAAGGAGCTCATTGGGACCTGGTGGGAGAACATGTGTGCTCTATTTGGAGTGCATCATCTCCGTGCCCGAGTCTATAACCCCCGAGCCCTCCCTACTGAACAAGCTGGAAGAATTCGTATCAACATTCTGAGAAAAGTCCTGGCCACTGAAAAAGACTACAATCAGTTGGAGACAATTTACTGTGTCTTGAGGAGATACCATGGGACCAAGAATTATACTGGATTCAGCCCGAATGAGCTTGTTTTGGATGGTGGGAAGATGGGTCCTGGACCAGTGATGTATCATCCAAGGCAGTGTTACGACGCATCACAATGGATTGAGAAGATCAAGGAGTTAGATTCCAAGTGGATCCAAGCCAAAGTGGAGGGTCAAGCAGATTGGCTGAAATTCAAAAATCAGGCAAGATTGCGAGGAAAACCCTTCGAAAAATGCCAGCAAGTTTGGCTTCGTAGGTCAGATGAGACCCTGAAGGACGACAACAAATTGTTGCCTCTGTGGGAAGGCCCTTTCCAAGTCAAGAGTCAACTAAGTGAGACTATATTCAACATTGAAATTGAGCCAGGTAGGCATCAAGAAGTACATCGTGACCGTTTGGAGGCCGAAGTACCCTGACCCAAGGACAAGTACAAGCCACTCTACTGGACCTGGAAGTTCCTGAGCGACAGGAAGATGGCCACAAGCAGTTCTGAGTTGGAGAAGATCCTTGATTATAAGAAGAATGCTCGAAATAAGTGGTACGTTCTGTGCAGATGGAAATGATTCGGTCCAGAAGAGGACAAATGGGAGCTAGCTTCGAGCTTCATTCATGCGTACACGGACACTTTCATCAAGCTCCTGAAAAGGCACCCTGAAGTTGACCGGGAGCTTTCGCTGATCAAGGATTGTGTCACCAAGGAAGACTTACAAGCACAAGAAGAAGCTCCAATTGTGGCACAACCCATTCGAGACAAGATCTGATCAGAATTCACATCCCCGAAAATTCCCAAATTGTTTACGGCCTACATATACCCTTGGCTTTGAGAGGAGACAGTCCTGGCGCAGTGTCTATGTGGTTCCATGAACAGATGATGGGACATTCTGAGGTCATCTTGGTCATCATGTCCATCATTCCCATCATGGTCATCATGTGAATCATGTCCTTCATTGTGGATGATTCTCGTCGCAAACTCTGAGAGGCCTTTACCTTGAACCAGGAGGACACCCTCGTGTTTTGCTGCCGGCCGGACCCCTCCACTCACCTTGGGAAGGACTCGTTTGAGTTCGTCCTCATTTCAGAGATTCTGGCACATGACCAGGTCTGATTCAGTTCATGTTTTGGACGGATCTCCTCTTACATTGAGACCGTTGGTTTGTTTTCCAATGAACCACTGTCAAAGGGCTTATAAGGACCATTTGACGACGATAGTGTTCTTAGTTGTGTCGACTCGCTGCTCATTTGTGGATTGTGTTGGAATCCCCCTCAGAATCAGCTCAAATTTGGCAAATTCCTGGTATCAACCATTGGATGCTTATACATTCTGGGACTATAATGAGTCAATTACCCCTTGTGGCTCATACTGGATTCAACATGAAGCCCGGGAGACAACACTGACAGTGTGGTGATCACTCACTGGGTTTTCTTGGCTATCATTACTTTTACATGATTGGATTTCCATCATGGGGATCATCATCTTCATGAGGATTAGACCTCGATTGGCTATGAATGAGAACTGGATTTCCGTTCAACACGATACACATTATCTATCGACATTGGATGGGACCTATTATGGCTTGTTGCAGACTTCGCCGTCTTCAATCTGTGTGCAATTCACTGATTTTGTTCTCAATTCAGTCAAATTTTGTACCATAATCTTGGATTTGGTCTCATGCCTGGAGATGACGCCGACCAATTTCATATATCTTTGATCCCATGGAGGGATACCCTTTTTTTTGAACGCTCGACAGGATGGCGATGCTCGTCTTGTGTTTTCTGATGATGGGATGTCAGATCCTGATCTCATCATGAATCATTGATCTTGATCATGAATGTACATTGTTCACTCAGTTTTGGGATTTTCCAGTTTTTGAGCTTCAAGGACGCTGTTTGTGTGTGCCCTAAGGTACCTATTGGTTTCATTCAAGTTGATGGCCATCGCAGAGCACAAGTCACAGCACAATTTTGCTCAGTTCAGCTCAAGTTCTCACATTTTGGCATGGATAAGTTGGCCTTCGACCACATTTGCCGTTTCTTTCACTACACTTGACACAGCCTGACATACAGACGTATGTTTTCAGGAGGGGAATGTAACGGCATCAGTGTGACAGCACTCAATTTATACATCAATGTGATCAGAATTTCAATGATTCTCAGATGTACATTAGTGGAGTAAATGTTCGGCTTGTTTTAATGTTTTCCGTTCGCCGCCAGATGTTGCCTGTGAGCGCGCGTCTAATCGCATTTGTCTTTTGTGATTTCCCAATCCGAATTATTTAAATTATTTCGAATGACTTTGGGATGAGTCATTATGTTCGTTGAATGCACAATGAAATTCTATGTCTGCTCCATTTTTGTAGACCGGGTTTTCTGACTATTCATATTCCAACATGGAGTCCAATGACCTTCATAGTGCCTTGTATATGTCGTTCCTAGAGGCTGGATATGGGTCGAGAGATGGTCAGTTGGGTTTGCAGATATCGGGGGCAGTGTGGGGCGTTACGACCCCTGGGGCATCAAAGCTACAGGTTTTGCAGTTACAGGAAAGATCCGCCACTACACAGCGGTTACAATCTGTCTATGCGGACTGCTGGAATGCTCGAGGGTTGGAGCCTAACTGACTATCAGTCAGAATATGAAGAAATTCTCCAGACCCTCAGCACTGGTCTCGTACCCCCTGTCATTGACGGGCACCAGTGGTATAAGAATAACCAGTACCTCTTCTACGAGAAACATATAGTCGTGCATGAGGCACAACTTGATGGGTGTCCACAATGGTCCCATCTCAGCTCAGGTCACACTGGCGCCAATTGCTCAGTGAGCTTCTTTCGCGACTGTTTCTACTCTAGTCTAACCCTGACAGAACTGAGGTCCTGAATGCAGACCATTGTTGATGCTTGTGGCTGTCATACCAGCAAGCAGAGCGATGTTAGGGATAGGGGACTGATTTGCAGCGTACCCATACCCTATTGTACTAGCTCTCTTCTCCACGTGGATTTCATCCACAGCCTACCTCGCTTCGGCGGCTATGATAGTTGCCTAGTGGTCAGCTTTGACCTGTGCCGCTTCACCCGTGTGTTCCCTTGCAATAAGAAAATTACAGGTGCGCAGACTGTGAAAATGTTGGTCGAACATTGCTTCGAACCATATGCAGCACCTGAGCAGGTGCACTCTGATGAGGATGTACGCATCCGCAGTGACACAGGATGGTACAAACGAGTGCTGAATGCCCTCAACGTTCGGGTAACCACAGATGTGCCCTATACCCACATGTCTAATCCTCTTTTCCAGAGATAAAACCGTGTGGTGGAACAGACCCTGAGAATCCTGATGAAACAGGAACGTACCAAACATTGGGTACGCCTAGTGCCCTGGGCAGTGCTGACCATGAACTCTCAGAGCAGCTCTTCTACGGGTTTGACCCTCACAAGCTGTTTCATGGAGGACGACCTGCTTTGTTCTTCAAAACCCACTTTCGCGAGGACTTCAAGAGCCCTGTTGGGGATCGGCTGGAACACAAGCAGTCTATGGCTAACCAGGCTGGGACTAACCTGAGACATATCCCTGACCGTGAACTGAGACGACGGAATCATCTACGGTGATCTGTCAGTTTCAACGTTGGTGACCTTGTTTTGGTTCACCATTCACGCCTATCCTCCTGGCCATGTAACTGCCTACAGGACCCGTATTTTGGGCCCTATCGTATCATCAGGGTAGATGGATCCAGGATCCATGACAGGTGCAGTCCACGTCTAGGTGGTGAACTGCTTTGTGCGCCTAAGCAGTTGAGGCACTATCACTCCCCTGACAATTTGTCCTGGGATGAAAGGCGCCTCAGCGACAGTGAGGTCGAGCGTATCAACCTAGACAAGGCTGGCAGCCCGGAGGAGGCAGACGAATTCGAAGACATGACTGCCGATGAGATGGCAGTCGATGGCTACTACGTGGTTGCAGGTATTGCCCGCCACGAGTATAGACAGGGCTGGAAATTCCTAACCCTGTGGGATATGGGCTATATGAGGCGGCCCTGGAACCCATGTCGGCCTTTATACAGCCAGATGGGAGTATCAATCCCATCTTTCGCTCCTACCTCGTTGAGAACAACGAGGGACAGCTACCGACCCGTGCTGAGACTCTATCCCAGCGTAAAAAGAAAACCTCATCTCCTGGTGTCTACCTATTAACTGTTTTCTAACCTTCTAGGTTGACTAACCTCCCAGGGGTGGTGAGCACTCTTGTATAGATATGTCTGCATAGGTGTGTGAGAGCAGTTGTCACAGTGGCCCCGCATTGCATCGCAGGACAGGACCGGTAGCCCCCTGTGACAACCACTCCCTGGCCGAAGGCCACCTGTTTTGCCCCGATGACTGCCTTCTGAGCGCTGCACCAGCCCTAGCTGTGCCGTGCAGTCCCATGCGTATGGTTACCAGCGTCAGCCAAGTGGTTGCTTATCAGGTTTGCAGCCACCCAGCGAGTGTGTGCCTTGTTGATCATGTGTTGCATGGGAACTGCCCTGATGTAATGACCCTGGGGAGCCAATGAAGAGCGGTGGCTTTCTACTCCAGGGGGGAGCGACAAGCAAGGTGTTATGATGCAAGGTGTGTCCACCCTCCTTGGGGACAAGCGTGCCCACAGTTAGGACCCCTGACTGGTCCACACCCATGGCGTTCTACCCTTCCTTACCGGGATACCTTACCCCTAACTGTGCTACGTATGTCTGTATGTGTCTCACTTCACTCCCCGGTGTGGCTCCCGGAGACCGGGCTTCGCTAACGTCGGACCAAAGGTCTTAATCAGGTACTATTACTACTCCTATGGTGCCCAATTTCTGTGCTGGCGCCTATCCTCTGGGAAAGACGGCAAAAGCCCTACCTACTAGAGCAGAGGGGTGGGTAATTGTGCTGAGGGCATACAAAACGCCCATTTTTGTTAAGAACCAAAAGCTAACACACTCCCCTGCCCGCGAGGAGAAGCACGCGGGACAGGAGACACCCCTACACTACACTCACTAACGCCAGCACCAGCCTTCGAAGGCAGGGTGAGCACAACCGCACTCAGTCCCTACCAGGCTTGCTGACCCTAACCCCTACACACACCACTGGGTGTTCATGACGAAGGAGGTAGGTAGGTAGGTAGGTGCACTCGGTCGTGGAGAGGCGCCCCATGGTTTCCGCTGGCGTTGCCACTGTGACGAACAGAAAGAGGCTCCGCGCATGAAGAGGGGCGGCGGCTTACATCCCGCTAGACCTGACTGGTGGCTGCCAACAAAGCAGCCCCGGGCAACACCGGGATGGCTGATTGCCGCCAGCGTGACGTGCTTGTCTCGCCGGGAGGGTGTGCCCCCGTCCTTGCGCACCTCTCCTCCTTTGGGTGGAACCCTAAAGGTTCACCAGACTTCCTGGCGTGACCCGCTCCCAAGGCATGAATTCATGTTCTTGGTACTGGGGTTCCGAGGCGCTTGGGTGTCGCACGCTCCGCCTCGAGTTGTTAAGCAGCGCAGCCATTAGGATGCAGCCTTACGCCTGGGCTCCGGATCTCGTTTGGCCGGGTCACCTGCATGGCACGGGCTGCCTCATTGCCAGGGCTATGGACACTGGGTTTCCCACTGTTGTGTGGCGCTTGTGTTTGGGTCTGGGTTGTGCTTGGGCTCGGTTTTCGGCTGCGCCCCGCCACTCCTGGCTGGCGTGATGGGGTGTGTGTGTGTTTGCGTGCGCGCTCCGCTTGTACCCCGCCACTCCTGGCTGAGGTGTGCGGTGTGGTTGTGTGTGCATGGGCTCGGGTTTTGGCGACGCCCCGCCGCTCCTGGCCGGGTTGTTGGGGCCCGTGTGTGTTTGTGTGCGCGCTCCGCTTGTCCCCCGCCACTCCTGGCTAGGTAGTGCGGTGTGGGTGTGTGTGCTTGGGCTGGGGTTTTGGCTGCGCCCCGCCACTCCTGGCTGGGTTGTGTGTGTGCTTGTGTGCGCGCTCCGCTTCTATCCCGCCACTCCTGACTTGGGTGTGCAGTGTGGGCGTGTATGTTTGGGCTCGGGTTGTGGCTGCGCCCCGCCTTTCCTGGCTGGGGTGTTCGGGTGTGCTTGTCTGTGTGCGCGCTCCGCTTCTACCCCGCCACTCCTGGCCGGGGTGTGCGGTGTGGGTGTGTGTGTATGGGCTTGGGTTTCGGCTGCACCCCGCCACTCCTGGCTGGGGTGTTGGGGTGTGTGTCTGCTTGTGTGCGAACCCCCGTTTGGGAAAGAAAAAGTCACTGCCATGTCTTTCTTGGAGGGCTTGATCCAGGCCAAGCCCCCCTTAAAACCCTTTTGTTGATGCTAAGACTAACTTAAGTATTTTTATCACTCCTTTGAAGCTTTTAGTACACCTTCTCAAAGTAACTACGGTTGTAACCCTGGCCCCCCATGAAGTTCACCGCTACCACTCAACTGAGCGGAGGTATCTTCCTTCATGGAGGATATACCGAAGAAAAATAGGCATTCCATGCTTTAGGCCTTGGAGGTTAAGCCTAGTGGTCTCCCACCCGAAGACCCCTATACTCAATTGTCTCTACCACTTATTGTGGTTCTACCTTTTAACTGTTTCTGAATCCAGTTGCTTTGCCAAGTCATAATCTGTGTCTGGCCTAACTCCTACGCCCCACACTCCTAACCAGGTCCATTTCATCCAAAAGAGTGCACATGAAGTGCTTGATGCTAACTTGGAGGCTAGAGTCAGGCCAGGTTTCACATAAAATCTTTTGTACTAACCATTTGTGATTGAACCCTTGTATTGAAAGCCTGCTTTGTCTATCTGCAGCCTTTCTTTGTTACACTGGATTTCAAACTATTCATTGATTCGATCCATATCCTGTTCTTGTTCTAGTTGCTCCTTTTGTTTTGGGATTTCACCATCAAGAACCTGCAGGATTTCATCAAAATCTATAGGGCACTAATCAAGGACATCTTTCGGTAGCAGAGGCAAACCCTGAGAACCTTTTGAACCAACTCTGAGCAGAAGCACAAGAAAAGCACACTGAAAAGCACATTGAACATGTCCAGTCAACTGTCCTCCAGAACCTGGCCAATCAGAAGTGTACAAGTACAACTTGGCAGTGTAGCCCATCCAACGAATGAACCTACTCAGAGCAGCATCTGGGTCTCAGGAAGATCCAGAGCACGGAAGGGTGAAACTAAATCCGCCCAGAAGAACCCCATGAACCATGGAAACCTTAGCGGCCCATGGTGAAGACAGCCTGCAAAGGCTCTGCAGGCGTATTGAAGCCTCCATCGCCCGGTCGGCCTGTCCAGCCTCGTCTTCTACCGTACTTGGAGTTGGTCCTGAAGAACAAGAGGACCTACGAAGGAGGATGGACGAGTTCATGCTCCAAGAAGAGTACCACAAGTCCGCCGTAGGAGAAGATGAAGAAATATCTCTTGATGCCCTCGGTACGCCGCCCAAAACTGAGATGGGCTGCTTCCCTTATTCTGGGCCATCTACAGACATGGCGGACACAGTATCACTACCGAGACGACCAAGAGTACAGGAGCACCCGGGAGCGTGGCATCCAGACCTGCTGATAACTTCAATGGCTCCTGAAAAGAGTCTGGATCCTCTTCGCCCAGAGCCCACCCATGGGGCTCTGGATCGTACGGCCGAACTTTTGGCCAAACTTCTATCCGGATCAGAAGACCCGGATGTGACAGCTCTGTCAGAGGCTGTCAAGGCTAAATTGGGTATCACTGAACCCTTACCCAAGCCAGCGCTACTCTCACGTACACCCGGATTGAGCACGTTGGCTGATGATCTCAAAAGATCAAGGGTGTCCAGGTTGCTACCCAAGGTCACTTGCCCCAACCCTTTTCATCCTCGCGCCAGGACAGTCCCAACTGCTGAACTACAGGACGTGCCGGTGACGGAGACTGAGAAAAGAGGGCTGTCAGCCCTGGCACCTCTTGCCGGCGTATCTCCTTCTCCTTCTCGCCTAACCCCAGGGGGTGGAAAGATGGGCAGACCTATTGCCCAGGCGAACATGCAGCTAGAACTGCCGGAGTTCGACCCGAAAAATCTGCCCGAATGGGCAGGAGAATTTGCGGAGTTTCTTTTGCTGACTGGCCAATCCCATGTGGATGTGGCCACCAAATGCTCACTGCTGAAACGTTCATGCAAAAGGAAATTTTTGCAAAAACAGGTGAAGCAGATTGTGAAAACTTGTTCCACCTGGGCAGATGTACTCCAAAGACTGGAGAAAACACTCCCAGTCCATGAGACTGACCTCAGTGTGCGCACACAGATAGAGGAGCTACCTATGCTCCCGGAGTTTCCTTCCGCTGCGCGAGTCTCTGAATAGGTGTGCGACCTAGAGTATCTGTTTTCACGGATGAACGTGGGCTCCTATGGAGCCACCGAGCCCCACCTGTGGCTCATGAGTAAGATCCCCCAACGAACGTGCGATGACTGCCGCGCTACCTCTGAGAGGAAAAGCCGCACCCACTCGTACGATGAACTGGTGGACCTGCTGATTGAGCTAGCTCTTGAGAGGGAGAATGACTCCCACATGGAGAAATTCCTCAAGAAGCAATTAGGTCGAGGTGGTACCCCTACCCCCGAACGTGGCGAAGGGAAAGGGCCTGAAAATCCCACTAACGATAACCAGGGAGGTGGTAAAGGAAGGGGTAACCTACGTGCCATGAATGAGGATAAACCTGATGCAGGTACACCCCCTCTGTTTTACCGTAAGCCTGTCAATGACAAGGGGGGACCTTGTCATGCGCCTGACTGCGACCACCGCAGTAGCTGTATGCTTCAGATGAAACGACAGCAGTAATCCAAAGATGGGATAACTGTGACCCATCAGGATCATTTCAGGTGTACCACTACCTGTGGCTATTGTGGCAAACGTCATCACTACGCAGACGAATGTCACATAAAGAAACGCGAGAGTGATAAACTCAGGCGGCAGGGGGCTGAACGCCAGAAGGCCCAAACACCCACCAGAAACCCCCGGAATGGGGATAAAGATGGTAAAGGAGGTGGCAAGGGGGTGGGCAAAGGTGGACCCCCTGACCCCCAGAGGCGCTCATCAGCGCCCGCTGCTACTCCCCCTCCTGCCGCAGGTGACCCGAAGAAGCGCCCACAGGGGGATAACCCTTCCCCTGAGGGGAAAAACTCCAAGAGGAGGCGACTGGCCTGGATGGCCAAGTCCCTCATGGCTGCAGGGGTGGATGTCAACTTCCCTGATGCCAAGTAGGGGGGCGGCTCCGAAGAGGAGGAGTTGGTTTTTTGGATTCTCGTGAAAATCGGGGACAAAGCTTTTCGAGCGGTGCTTGACACCGGTGCAACACTTTCCATAGTGGCCCGGCGCCTGCTAAAAAGATTCAGGAAAACTAAGACCGTGGCCATAAGAGTAGGGGATTGGCGTACCATCAATTCCTTGGGGGGGGTCGATGTGACTATATGCCTGGGCGACGAAACTGTGACCCAACTTGCAGAGTGCTGGACACCAATACATCGTCATTGGTACCGACTTCCTACAAAGAAACCCCCAGGTAAAAATGCTGTCTCTCTAGCGCCCCTATTCTTTGCACTGCGACTTTGGCAGTGGGCTCTTTTCCGTACCTTTGGAGCTGTCAGGACAAAAATAGTCTGGGCTGCGTTACACATCCAAGGCTAACTATCGTACTGAAAACTACCAATTGGCCCGTCACGTTCTTGAAAATGGCCTGGCGGCCCTTCAGGTAAACCTCCATGAGATCCAGGTGGAATTGTTTGCGAGCCAACAACAGCACATCATGCAATTGTACTGCTCCAAACAATTAAACAACCCTTTACGTTTCTTCTGGAAGGCAATGGGCCTAGCGTATGCTAACCATCCCTTCTCCCTGCTGGCGAAGGTTCTAACCAAAATGGCTTATGAGGGAGGAAGGGTTGTCATGTGCACCCCTGACTGGGGCTGCTCTCGTGAACACGCTTACGGGCGCCATATGCTAGATCGAATGACCGTGGGAAGAGTGCAACTCCCCGACGGTCTCATCTATGTGCCTGAGGACTCAGACACAGCTATGCAGGCCCCTGAGTGGGCCAGCTTCTTATCCATCGTTGATGGATCTCTCAATCCTGTACCCCTGTGTGACTTAGACCAGGTGCTACTGAAAGAGGTCATGGCCGAAAATCGTGGCCTGACCCTTTCTGATCTCAAAATTTGATCTCCTGAGCACCCATCTGCCACACCTACAGGGTCCGAATCTCCCGATTGCTATCTGGAACCTGCAGCTGTTCAGGAGGCTGCTGAGGACCAACTGTCTGAGACTGCCAGCACTATCCCTCCTGTTGATTGCAGCTGTGTTGACCTAAAACACAGTGCCTTCCCAGCCCAGTGGTTGCTGGAGCAGGTAGATCCAGAATCGACCTCAGAACCCGCCTCCCCTGTTGGGAAGCCAGTGCTACACATGCAGCCTATGCACACAGGTGAACCTGCGGCCCGGAGTCCTGATGCTCTGGCGCGGCCTGCTTCTAATAATATGCCACTGTCTCAGCATGACACTCAGGAACTCTGACGGCTGTTGTACCTGAAGACCGAAGGTATTGAGCGCCAAGAGCGGCTGCAATACCTCAGACAGACCTGGAAATCCTCCATATGGCTGAGGAGGACGATGATTCCTATACGCTGCCTGATCCTGAGGTACCGCCCTACGTGCTCATTTGGATCAGGTACCCTTGACTTACCCAAGTGAAACCGTGGTTCAACCGAGTTCAACCGCGCACTTTCATTACGGCTTCCCCACGGTTGAACCCCTATCGAGGTACAGCAACAAATTGCTAAGTAGCAACCTGAAAACTGCAATTTTTCAGCCCTGCAAGAGATGCCACACCCCCTAAAAAGAATGTCTTTGAAAACCTTCTTACCTCATTGCTGCAAAACACTGGAGACATATTTCTCTTGGATCACATTTCACGGCGGTGGTGTTGTAGGTGCCAGTGGTGGCGGCTGTATTGGTGAAACCGCACGGCTTCACCATCAACTTTTCGTTAGGCGTGGTGACATACACCCCTGCGCCTTGTTTGGATTCCCCTTAGGACTTTGGACCCTTTTTAGTGAACAACAATTACATGCAAGCCTACACTTGATTGTCAGAAGCTTGTTTCCTCCCTTTTGCACCAACACAACTAACTCCTTGTTTTCTATACTTTAGGAATTTTGCTTCAAGTCTTGTACTTCGTCGCCATTCACACCCTACCCATCTTTCTTTCTCCCTAGACCATGTCGCAAATGAATAAATGGAACCAATTTCATAAAATGTTGATAGACCAAGTATATGACGAAGCCAAGGGCTATCGCCTCCAATAATGACAACCGTTCGCACCCAAAACCCTCGGAGCAACATGTAGCCACGGTCAATAATTTGTTGTATTTTTTTTAGTGTCTCTCCAAAGAGAACACGCACAAGATCCGTTTCATGCTCACTTACGAGAGCAAGGTCAAGGGTCCAATTGTAGAGCAAAGTTCGTGCTTTTGGCATGTGGTTTGCAAAACCACATGCAATTTGGCACCATGACCTTGCTCCACATGCAAACCCATCACCACGCACTATAAGTACATAGGGGTGATCATCCCTAAATCTTGGGAAGTGCATTTCTTCTAGCACATCCCTTTGATCACCTATATATTGTATCCAATCATCCACATCCCAACGAACCCCAACTCTTCCATCCTTTATGGTCGTTTTTAGTACTTGTCTCTTACTTAACGTGGACCAAGCTTTATCCATCGTTGCATACGACGGAAAGCAATGTGTCCATGGGACGGTGCTTGCACGGGTTTTCTTCTCTTTGGCATCTGCCCACGAAATGAGCTTCTTGTACCTAGGGACGGTTGAACCGAGAAATTGGGATAAAGTGCGCGGTTGAACCGGCGGTTGAATGGGTTGCGTGCAAAAAAAAAAAAGCGTGCAATGGTACAAACCACAAAGTATGCACATTTGTGACGCGGGGAACACGTTGCAACTCATATGTTCATGCTTTCGGCAACATCAAGCGATTTTTTTGGCGTGCAAACGTTGACACGAAGCGCAATCACAATTGTTCATTTTTGATAAGGGTTCAACCGCACCGTTGAACACCGTTGAACCCCGTTGAACCACTTGTAGGCATGTGCGCATTGTGCCACATACCTTCGCTTCGGCATCCCAAGGTCCAAAATGAGGCGCACGGCGTCGGATCCTGTGAAAGCTTTTTTTGTAGCCCTTTTTGTCTGTTTGGAAGCCCTCTGTGTGTTACCCACCCGGTCAGCAAGCTGTGTCCATAGGCGTTTTGTCGTGCCGTTTGTGCAAAAAAAGGTGAACAAGTCGTCCACCAGCTGTTGGTCCCCCCACCCGCTGTAGTGGTCGTTCACCACTTGCAGCCAGTGGTGGGACATTTTTTAATTTTTTTTAAAAAAGCTTTGTCACGCGTCAGTTTCAGGCGGTTATGCAAATATTTTGTTCAGAAACGCGCGCGCCGCTGGCGCAGCCGCCACCGCCAGCGCTGGCGGTGGTTCAACCGCGGTTCAACCGCGGTTCAGCGGTTCAACCGCGCCCCTTCCGAGTTCAACCGGGTTAAACCGGGTACAACCACTGTGTGAAGTACCTGATCCAAATGAGCACGCAGGGCGCTGGTGTATTCTTTGCACCATGGGCAGCAATGCTCCCCTGAGTGCGACGATGGTTCTGTGCCTGCCGAAACTGCTGATCGGCAGAAAAGGAAAGAACATGGAAAGAGCAACCTCCATGCTGAGGAGGATTTCCAGCAGAAACTCGAGAGTCTGAACCTTGACCTGCAACTGAAGAAACTGCTGATAGCCTATGAGGAGGTGTTTGGCGCCTTGCCGCCCCCCCTCTCTTGTAAAAAACTGGTCAGAATGGACCTGAAACTGAAACCTGAATTTGAAAAGACATGACTGAGGCGTCGTCCCTATCCCGCTCCACAGGAACAGGTGGAAGAAATCGAGCGCCAGATCCAGGAATGTATTGATGCTGGCCTCGTAGAGGAATATAAGAAGGGGGACTACCCCCATCACTGCAGTCCCTGTTTTTTGGTTGCTAAAGCAGGGTCCACTGCCCTACGACTGGTTTTTGACTATGGTGAGGTCAACAAGAAAACCCAGAACCACTCAGGGAGTATTCCTAACATGGAAAATACCCTGGAGCGTATTGCCAAATGCAGGTACAAGACCAAAATGGACAAACGCTCTGGTTTCTGGCAGGTGGACCTAACCGCCGCAGCTCAGGAGCTGCTAGCTTTTATAAACCCCTAAGGGTTGTGTCTTTAAGTGGAAGGTCATGCCTTTCGGGGTGGATAATGCCCCAGCGCTCTTCCAGGAGCTAATGAACAAAATTTTGTACATACTGAGGCGCAAGCCTCTAGTACAGGAGTTGATTTCCTGAGGGGCAGAAATGGAGGCCCACATTGACAACGTGAGTTTGGGTACTAATACCCAAGAGGACCATGTCTTTCTCCTCCGTGAATGTTTCATTGTCTGTCAAGAAAACCATCTCCGAATCAAACTCGAAAAATGTGAGTTTATGAAAGAGGAGATGGAATACTTGGGTTTCGACGTGGGGTATGGCTGGTGGAACCCAGCCGCGTCTGAGATGCAGCCCCTACAGGACATGCAGATTCGTGATGACCCTAAGAGGGGTCTACACGACGTGAGGAGTTTTGTGGGCGCCTGTAACTTCTATAGGCGACACGTCCACAATTTTACCTACTCCTCTGCCCCTCTCACTGACCTAATCAAGAAAACTACTCCCTGGAGGTGGACCACCGGAGAGGAGGAATGTTTCCAGGAGTTAAAGAAGGAAATTGCCTCCTCCAACTGCCTGGGAGTGCCCCGCCATAAGGGCGAGATAGTCCTGATCACTGATGCCAGTGATGTAGAGGGGGGTGGAACGATCTACCAATGGCAGGAGCTTAACCCAGCTGAACTAACCCACTGCCATTACCGTACTAGTTGACTGAACCGTGATGGCTCGTTGAAACATGACTATCCTACCAGTGAGTGACGGCTGGTGCCACTGGGACACTGGAATTGGAAATGGAACCAAGCGCGTTCCAATTACAGCACCTATGACCAGGAAATCCTGGCCGGTATGTTGGTGCTTTTGTCACAATCCCGACTCCTGGGATCTAGCCCTATTGTCTGGCTATGTGACCAGGAACCTGTGAAGTCTTTCCAGAAGGGTCCACCACCAGAGAAAGCAAAACTAAAGCGGCTGTGGACTTACCTGAGCCAGTTCAGGCTGACAGTTCATCATATTCTCGGTATAAAAAAGAACTGTCTGACTATATATCGCGCAAAGACTTCGATACGCTTATAGGTGAGAGCTCTGAGGCGCTCGCCAAAGAGGCTTTGCAGCGTATGGATGTCCAACTTGACCTGTCCATGCGCACTGCTGGAATCCTGGAGGGTTGGAGTCTAAGGGACTATCAGTCAGAGTATAAAGAAATTCTCCAAACCCTCAGCACTGGTCTCAAACCCCCTCTCATTGACGGGCACCAGTGGTAGAAACAAAATCAGTACCTCTTCTACCAGGACCGTATTGCTGTGCCTGAGGCACGGCTGGAGGGGTGCCTACAGTGGTCCCATCTCAGTTCTGGTCACACTGGCGCCAATCGCTCAGTGGACGTCTTCCGTGAATGTTTCTACTCTAGTCTAACCCTGAGTGAACTGAGGTCCCGTATGCAGACCATTGTGGATGCTTGTGGCTGTCATGCCAGCAAGCAGAGCGACAGTAGGGATAGGGGCCTGATTTCCAGCTTACCCATACCCTATTGTGCTAACTCTCTTCTCTATGTGGATTTCATCCACGGCCTACCATGCTTCGGCGGCTATGATAGTTGCCTAGTGGTCACCTGTGGCCTATCTCGCTTCACCCGTGTGTTCCCTTGCAATAAGAAAATCACAGGTGAGCAGACTGTGAAAATATGGGTCGAACAATGGTTCGAACCCTATGGAGCACCTAAGCAGGTGCACTCTGATGAGGATGTACGCATCCGCAGTGACACTGGGTGGTACAAACGAGTGCTAAATGCCCTCAACGTGGAGGTAATCACAGGTGTGCCCTATACCCACACGTCCAACCCTCTCTGTGAGAGACAGAACCGTGTGGTGGAGCAAAACCTAAGAATCCTGATGAAACAGGAGGGTACCAAGGACTGGGTACGCCTAGTGCCCTGGGCAGTGCTGACCATGAACTCACAGCGGAGCTCTTCTACGGGTTTCACACCCCACGAACTGTTCCATGGAGGACGACCTGCTTTGTTCTTCAAAGTCCCCTTTCCTGAGGACTTCAAGAGCCCTGTGGGAGATTGGCTGGAACACAAGCAGTCTCTGGCTAACCAGGCTGGGACTAACCTGAGACATATTTGTGACGGTGAACTGAGCCGACGAAACCGCCTACGGCAACCTGCCAGCTTCAAGGTTGGTGACCTTGTTTTGGTTCACCATTCACGCCTACCCTCCTGGCCACGTAACTGCCTACAGGACCCTTTTTTTGGACCCTTTCATATCATCAGGATAGATGGATCCAGGATCCATGTCAGGTGCAGTCCACGTCTAAGTGGTGAACTGCTGTGTGCACCTAAACAGTTGAGCCACTATGACTCCCCTGACGATTTGTCCTGAGATGAGTGGCGCCTCAGCAACAGTGAGGTCGAGCGTATAGACCTAGAGAACGCTGCCAGTCCAGAGGAGGCAGACGAACTCGAAGAAATGACTGCTGATGAGATGGCAGTCGATGATTACTACGTGGTTGCAGGTATTGCTCGCCACGAGTATAAACAGGGCTGGAAATTCCTAACCCTGTGGGATGCTTATGGCTTATCTGAGGCGACCTGGGAATCTATGTCAGCCTTCATACAACCAACCCTTGGATGATACATCACTGGTCAAGGACCCATCTTCTCACTATCGAAAACAAGCTCATTCGGCCTTAATCCAGTATAATTCTTGGTCCCATGGTATCTCCTCAAGACACAGTAAATTGTCTCCAACCAATTGTAGTCTTTTTCAGTCGCCAGGACTTTTCTCAGAATGTTGATAAGAATTCTTCCAGCTTGTTCAGCGGGGAGGGCTTGATGGTTATAGACTCGGGCACGGAGATGATGAACTCCCAATAGAGCACACATGTTCTCCCACCAGGTCCCAATGAAATCCTTCCCACTGTCCGTCAGAATTTCACTGGGGATATCCCAGTTACTCATCCACTGACTTGCAGTCCACTTGGCAGCCATTTCAGAGGTAAGATGCTTCGTGTTGCAGGGGAGGACCTGGATGTAGCCACTGTGGCGGCCTTGAATTAACCAATCCCCGTTGATTGGCTTCCTCCTGTAGAGACATTCGTCCTGGATTTGTCCCAACTCAAAGACATCTGCCATCACCTTGTGGAACAACCTCTCAGGAATTGGTAATCCTTTCAGTAGTCCTTCTGCCTTTTGATTCTTGGGGATGTTCGCCTGACATTGCTTGCATCCTTTGGCAACTCGTTCACAGGCTTCCTTGGGGTCCGGAGTGTACACTTTGTGTCGAAGCTCCTGCTCCAGAACACGAGAATGTCCTCGGGATGTCTCATTCCGATACCAGTGTTTGACATATTTGCCAATTAGACAGTCAGGAATACAAATCCGTCCTTGCCAAAATAACTTGTCGCCTTGGATCTTGAAATCAGCCGTCTCCTCTGAGTTGTAAGGCTTGTCCCCTTTTTAACTTGCGGTATACAGACCCAAAGAACCTGTCATCCTTGTACATGTTTGTCCAATCCACATAGAGAAAGGAAGTTTCCTTGTCATTCTGTGTGGGGGGAGCTTAGATTTCGCCTTGGATATCGTCAGAGGAAACACATTCAGGAGCGGCAGCGACGACTCAGAGTCAGAATGAACCCTTTCAGTCTGATCTGCCTTGGTAATCTCCTTGCATCTGACCAATTCCACCTTCATCCGATTTCTAATCGAACATTGGAGGCAATGTGTCTTGATCAGTGCTTGTTCCTCCTTGTCGAACTCGATCACTTCGTCTTTGTCCGTCAATGTCCCGTTAAAACTCACTTTCGAATAGGCCTCTGAGGCTGGGTAGGCCCAGCGACTCAAGGCGTCCGCCACTGTATTGTAGCGCCCCGGAATGTAAGTCACATGGAGGCCAAAAAGGGCCCAAAATACGGGTCCTGTAGGTAGTTACGGGGGCAGGAGGGTAGGCGTCAATGGTGAACCAAGACATGGTCACCAACGTTGAAACTGGCAGGTCCCCGTAGGTGATTCCGTCGGCTCAGTTCACGGTCAGGGATATGTCTCAGGTTAGTCCCAGCCTGGTTAGCCATAGACTGCTTGTGTTCCAGCCAATCCCCAACAGGGCTCTTGAAGTCCTCGCGAAAGGGGGTTTTGAAGAACAAAGCAGGTCGTCCTCCATGAAACAGCTTGTGGGGCTCAAACCCGTAGAAGAGCTGCTCTGAGGGTTCATGGTCAGCACTGCCCAGGGCACTAGGCGTACCCAATGTTTGGTACGTTCCTGTTTCATCAGGATTCTCAGGGTCTGTTCCACCACACGGTTTTGTCTCTGAAAAAGAGGATTAGACATGCGGGTATAGGGCACACCTGTGGTTACCCGACCATTGAGGGCATTCAGCACTCGTTTGTACCATCCTGTGTCACTGCGGATGCGTACATCCTCATCAGGGTGCACCTGCCTAGGTGCTGCATATGGTTCGAACCATTGTTTGACCAACATTTTCACAGTCTGCGCACCTGTAATCTTCTTATTGCAAGGGAACACACGGGTGAAGCGGCACAGGCCAAAGCTGACCACTAGGCAACTATCATAGCCGCCGAAGCGAGGTAGGCCGTGGATGAAATCCACGTAGAGAAGAGAGTTAGCACAATAGGGAATGGGTACGCTGCAAATCAGTCCCCCATCCCTAACATCGCTCTGCTTGCTGGTATGACAGCCACAAGCATCAACAATGGTCTGCATTCAGGACCTCAGTTCTGTCAGGGTTAGACTAGAGTAGAAACACTCGCCAAAGAAGTCCACTGAGCGATTGGCGCCAGTGTGACCTGAGCTGAGATGGGACCATTGTGGACACCCATCAAGCTGTGCCTCACGCACGACTATATGGTTCTCGTAGAAGAGGTACTGGTTTTTCTTATACCACTGGTGCCCGCCAATGACAGGGGGTACGAGACCAGTGCTGAGGGTCTGGAGAATTTCTTCATATTCTGACTGATAGTCAGTTAAGCTCCAACCCTCGAGGATTCCAGCAGTCTGCATAGACAGGTTGTAACCGCTGTGTAGTGGCGGATCTTTCTTGTAACTGCGAAGCCTGTAGCTTTGATGCCCCAGGGGTCGTAACGCCCCACACTGCCCCTGATATCTGCAAACCCGATTGACCATCTCTCGACCCATATCCAGCCTCTAGGAGCGACATATGCAAAGCACTTTGAAGGTCATTGGACTCCATGATGGAATATGAATAGTCAGAAAACCCGGTCTACAAAAATGGAGCAGACGTAGAATTTCATTGTGCATTCATCGAACATAATGACTCATCCCAAAATCATTCGAAATAATTTAAATAATTGGGATTGGGAAATCACAAAAGACAAATGCGACTCGACGCGCGCTCACAGGCAACATCTGGCGGCGAACGGAAAACATTAAAACAAGCGGAATGTTTACTCCACTAATGTACATCTGAGAATCATTGAAATTCTGATCACATTGATGTATAAATTGAGTGCTGTCACACTGATGCCGTTACATTCCCCTCCTGAGAACATACGTCTGTATGTCAGGCTGTGTCAAGTGTATGAAAGTGCTGCCCTGGGTCGTTGAGGGTGCCGGAGGGCTCGGGGCCGGCAAGACCAGTGGGGCAGGCACGCGAGGAGTCTCCCTGGATGTTGTTATTGGGGGTAGAACCGGATACTCGAACACCAACGGAGGCGAGAGCAGCAACAACTGAAGCAAGGTCCATGCTGATTGTGGTCCGGCAGAAAATCCCAGTCTATGAAGAAAATTGATGCGAATTATTCTAAATACATCTGAGTGTCCAAAACTGTGTGAAAAGTTTTTAATAATCCAATTATGTAAAAATGTTTGGCCGATCTGGCCCGCGAGCGCGCGTCAGCGGCAAATGGCGATTCCAGCTAAAATAGCGGAACGCGGCGGATTTACGGGAAATGGACCGCGGAATCAAATCCGGCATATCAGAAATATATAGGAAATATCCTGAGACTGAGCTGCGAGGCGGCGATTCCGCCGAAGCAAAGAAAATGACCAAAATGTAGCCAATCTGGGCAGAATGTCTGAAAATCTGAGCAGATGGGGCTAGCCGCACTTACACTCCCCCTCCAAAAACACACTGGGGTGTGTCGCTACGTCAACGAAGAACGTAGTGCGGGTAAGTCCCAGAAAAAAAATAGAAATGTAGCCTCGATGGGGCGAAATCTGCTTGATTTGACCTGATTTGGGCTGAATTGGCACTGAATCAGGATGGATGAACCTGAAATGAGACAGAATGAGAAGTGACGAACAGTCCTCCGTGCAGTAAAACATTAGGTTAAGGAGTAAAAAGCATGTAAACGTATCGAGAATTGATACCAAACCATGCATTGGTTGAGAATGAGGTAGATTATTGGTGAATTGAGTGGGGGAAACAAGAAATGTAGTGACATCTCAGCGCTCTGGCACAGTTTCGCTGTCGCGGGCACGCTACGGTGTCCTCGCCGAACTCTACATCTTGTTAATCCCGCTTTTCCCGTTCTGAAAAGTGCAGCATGTGGCTCAGAATTGACGCATTTGGTGGATGATCACAAAATTCAATAAGATTGAGATTCAATTGGAGCAGAGATTAAGGAGATGAAGCAATCACAGAGAGGGAAAACAAATACAAATGTAGTCTGCATGCCCTAAGTGAACCACCGAAGGTAGAGATGTTCTTCTGTTCACTTAGATCTAAACAGATCTTCAAGGCATGAGAGGAGATGACAAGGAAATCAATCTAAATTGTCCTAAAATGAGGAAATTCCCTAAGATGAAAGTGCAATGTAGCGGAATGTCTAGAACTGAAACTACTAACACTTTCGTTTAGACTAAAGTTAATATATATTGTCGTTTATTCAGCTCAATTGTGCTTTCCGGCACGTTGGTTCGCGAGCATCTAACAGATTCTATGAAAATGTGGATCATGTGATGATGCATCATGATGGGACATGCTGGCCCTGGATCCTTGGCATGTAACGCGCCGAAGGTTCGCTGAAGGCGCTTTACTGACAGTATATAACTGAGAGACACCGAATTTACAGTGGCGGCGGTGTCAATCGACTTGGACAAGGCCAATCTTTCGAATGAGTCCCACAAGACACTTGGATTCACCATTTTCGACAGTTTCAGGTCGGATTGAGCTCACATTGGCGTGTGCCAAAAATACAACGAAGCTTACGGACTTCAGAGGTTGCTGTTAGAAGTCCCTAGAGCTCCTAGATGAAGATTGTCTGAACAATTGACGTCTGGGTTTCGTACAACAGTGGCAGAATGATGGACAAACCTGAGAAATTCAAGGCAAATTTGAGGATCCTGGATCTGAATCTGGACTTTGGCGTTAGCATCACAGCAAATGAAGGTAAGATCTGAGTTCCTGGCGTCGCATCTGGTGCATCCAGTACTACAGGGGGTGCCTGTAGGGGTGAATGCCGCTGAAAGGGGCGACTGTCGCTGGCCAGCGTTTTGATTATGTACATTTGCTTCCATCTGCACGAGTAGCCAAGTTCCAAAGATGCACAGACCAACAGAGACAAGATTACCCCGAATCTGCCTGAATTAAGCCTGAGTTTGGTTTTTTCTGAACACGGCAGCACACTCCGTGGCTTTCGGCTTTCGACTTTCGATACGTTACCGAACGGAGACCAAAGAAAAATTGGTTGATTGACGTCAAATTATCAAACATTCGCAGTGCTGCACATCATGACATAAACAGAAAGAATGAACAGTGGATTGAGCAGAATGTGGTAGGATGGCTTCCTCAATTCGGCCAAGCACGAATACATGTGACCACCAACCTGTCTGGCCTGGCCCTCGTACGGCTTGGGCGCTGCAAATCAGCGGCCGAACTCGAAGCTTGGTCCTCATTTGGCTCCTGGGCTGGCCTGACCGCAGGAGGGGGGATCGACGGATCAGCCCTGGAATGTGGCTGCTGAGGGCCATAAAAGGCTGGATCTCGATTCACCACAGGTCTTTTTCTGTCGCTCTCCACTTGTCTGTCTGGTTTCGACAAACAATCTGTCAGGAGTACGCCAATCTCAGGCTGCTTCTTCAGGAAGTCGATGAACCCCTTGGTGTATCCATGGACAAAAGATTGGGCTGGTTCCCAGTTGTTGTGACTGGAATCAAAGCCCCTCCACTCACACAGAAATTCCCATTCGCCCTTGGCGTCACGTCTTGCTTCAACAATCCTCTTGAGTTCGTACTTCCCCCCTTCGATGACCCGATCAGACAAATGTTTCGCAGTCCAAAAAAGGGGTTTGACCCGATCCTTGGGGGAGGGGATCTCTCTCTTGAGGCGATCGCCCGAAACGTCAATTTCCCTGCTGACATCCACACGAATCCTCCACCTGTTCTCACCAAGACGCGCTGTAACAGCGAATGGCCCCTCCCACAAGGGAAGAAGCTTGTCATCTCCGTCCAGGGTGGTTTCGGATTTTCGAAGCCAAACTCGATCATCGACTTCAAAATTGTGAGGGTTTTTTCGGCCTTGATTCTGGACCCAAAGCCAGTCAGCTTGATGCTTCTCGATTAATTTCGACACAGTTTTATCTGCTCGTTGGACTTCGTCCAAAAACAGCGAAGCATCTTTACAGGGGCGAGGATTATTCAACGGCATGTTCCACCAACACTTCTTTCGTCCAAAGACAATTTCATTTGGAGAAAGGCCATGATACAAAGGCGTGTTGTGGTAACAGCGAAGCAATGCGAACAGAACTTCAAGCCAGTGGAAATCCTTCTCACTCGCGAGCTCCTTACGAAGCATATTTATAATTGAGCGGCCGGCTCTTTCGCCAGGCAGCGCTCGATGCGAGTGGATTTCACACCTGAGGTGGTGGATTCCAAGGCGAGCACATAATTCTCTCCACCATTCGGAGGTGTACTCTTTGCCTGAGTCCGGAACCACCTCGGATGGGACGTCCCAACCTCCCATCCAGGTCTGCGCGCACCATTTGGCGGCAGCCTTGCCAGTCATCGACTCGATGTTGCAAGGCAACACCTGCATGTAGCCGGAATGACGGCACTGAATAAGGAGCACACCATTGACTTTTTTATTAGTCCAATGGCACTCTTCGTCATCGAGTTCACCGAGATAGAAGAAATCACTGGTGACTCTGTTAAAGAGGCGCTCCGGAATAGGATGAGGCCTCAGATGTCCGTGCTTCTTCGCGCTGGGGGGCGTCGAGACAGCACATTGGGCACATCCGGCGGCTACTTTCATGCAGTGAGTATATAGCCGTGAGCCAAACAACCTATGTTTAATCATCGACCACAGTCGACGGCCATGTGCATGGGGGGACTCCCATTTGTGCCACCAGTTTAACACTCGGGGGGCTAGGGCGTCTGGCACACACAATTTACTCTCCATCCACAGCTTCCCCCCATCCAACGAGTACTCAGAAAAAATCCCATCCCTGTGAGCATCTTTGGATTTGAGATTTCCAAAGACCTCTTTAAACATGGGATCCTGCAGGTAATCGGATGTCCAGTCACGGATGATCAGGGAATCTTCCGGCAGGGGTGGAGTGTTGACCGGATCTCGACGCTTAATGCCTTGGATCAACCGAAATCGACTTACTCGTCGGGTATAGTCAAACCGTTTCACACTCCCTGAGGAGGGATCGGTGACTTTCTCCACGACTTTCAGTGTTTTGGTGCAGATCTCATGGGCATGCGCCGGATCTTTGATGGCCGTGATGTCGTGACACGGTAATGCATGTTGTTTAACAGCGCATTGCATGCATGCACGTCGAATGAGCTTTTTTTCTTCCTGATCCCATTCGATGATTACATGGCGGTCCTGCTCCGTACCATGGATGTTGGTACTTTGCAGCCCCTCTGAAGCGGGGTAAGCCCATCGGCTCAGAGCATCCGCTACCGTGTTGTGTTTTCCAGGCAAATACGACACATGGAGGTCAAACAGACTGAGAAATTCGTGCCATCTGGCCCGTCGACCAGCTGGGCTCGCGACAGTATCAATGTGTTCAGTGGCCCAATACTCCAGAGATCGATGATCCGTCAGGACCTCGACTCGATTGGTGCCAACCCACGATTGGTACTTTTTTAAAGCACAGATTATGGCGTAGGTTTCTTGCTCACGCGGCGACCATTGCATTTGGCGTGGGGCTAGCTTCCGAGACCAAAATGCAAGAGGGTAATGATCGCCGGTGGCTTCATCAACCTGTTCAAGAACAGCTCCGATCGCGTACCTAGAAGCGTCGGTTCTAATGTAGAAGGGTCGGTCAAATTGGGGCACATGCAACGTGGCAACTTCACAGAGGGCCGCCTTCAAGTGATGGAAGGCCTCCTCGCACTCGTCAGTCCACTTGACACGAACCTTTGAACCTGCCTTGCCCGCATCTCTCCCTACCTTCAATAATTCAGTAAGGGGGGCAGCAAATTTGGCATAATTCGGCACAAAAGTGTGGTAAAAATTGCAACAACCCAGGAATCCTCTCAACTCCGTGATCGTCTCAGGGCGCTTCCACTTCTGAATAGCGACGAGCTTCCCTGGACTGGGTCGTCGGGTGCCATTCTCTAGGAGAGAACCACAAAATTCGACTGATTTTAAAAATAATTTTCCCTTCTTTGGCCCACAAATCAGCTGATTGGCGTCAAGAATATGCAAAACTTGGTTCAGCTGCTTCTCATGTAGGGCCACCAGCTCGGCTTCGGTCAGTCCCTCCCCCTCCGTCGCGATGATTATGTCATCTATGTACACACTCACGAAGGCACGAAGCTCAGGATGAGCTGAAAAAAGCACATCCTCCATCATTCTTTGAAAAAATGAGGGGGCGTTCTTCAGGCCCATGGGCATGACGGTCCACTGGACTGGGCCACATGGCGTGCACATACAGGTGAGAGGTCGGCTGTCCTTCCTCAACGGCATTTGGTGAAAGCCGTGACGGAGATCCAGCACAGAAAACAAACGACCTCTTGCCCTCTTGGCGATTTCCTCCTCAATGAGGGGCAGGGGGTGCGAATCCGCCTTGGTTTCGGCGTTGAGGTTGCGAAAATCAACCACCATTCGCCAACCATCTATAGTGTTCTGGTCTGCAGGCGGTGGCTTCGGGACTGTGAAGGGTGCACAGCACCATTCGCTGGTCATACAACCCTCAAGCCAACCAAATTCCCTGAGATTTCTCTCGATGATTTTTCTGAGTATCTCATGTTTGTGTCCATGATTTTCATAAGGGCGCTGTTTTTTTGCCTTGTACCCTTCACGAAGCTCGATGAAGGCTTCACCGAACTGTCCACGGACAGGGGGGTCTTTGATCAACTTCCCTGAAAGGGTTGTGTCCTTCCGTTCCTCAAAAATCTTTTCTCTTGACTTGGAACACAACTCAGTGTCCACCTGATCGCCAGGAATTACTGTCGAAAAAACTTTGGCGACTTCTTCGGCCTTGGCAGGAAGAATCTTCTTACGGATGTCCCTAAACAGGTCCGTATCAACTGCCTCTTGAAGATAGGTGGGTCGTGTGTTGAAATCCCAGAGATTCTCTTCGTGATCCAGCTCCTCGAAAGGATCCATGAAAGCTTCCACAGGGGGTTTTTCATAAAAAACTCTGAATTTGCGGCGCGATTTGGAATTTTTCTTCGCCCGTGCACTGAAGATTCTTTTCGATGTCGATCGTATTGGGGAAGAGGGAGACGAGGCGGATCCATTGGACGTTGAATCACCTTGGGTATCTGACGGACAAAACTCAGAAAAAATAGATTCATCATCAGTACCACGCTCAACCTCAGATTCAGACCCAACACAAGAATCAGTACCAGAATCAGCAGAATTAGAGTCAGAAAGCTTTCCATCCACCAGGAATGCAAGCGAACTCCAGGACCGCTGTGGCAGGGGACCTGTGTCGTCCCTGGCATACAGCTGATTCTTCCTGGGAAGTTCGATGTAATCTACACAAATGTCCTGTAATTCCTGAAACCAAGGCTTGTCGTCCCACAAGGGCACAACTAAAATTGCCTGGGTTTTATCTTGCTTGATTTTGTGGATGACCTGCTGGATTAAGTGAAACGGAGGGTTAATCCACAACTTCTTGTCCCATTTATGGGTCCAAGCGTCGCTAAAGTGCTTGTCAAAGCGCTTGTTCATACGGTTAGCAAAGGCATCATACTGGGGCCAAAAGGAATGGTGTTCATGAAAATATTCACAAATTGCATCGCGCCATTTGTCGACAACTCTGTAGGATGAAGAGTGCCAGCGCGAAGGGCGTCGTGACTGGGAGTCCCTACGAAGACATTCTAACTCTTGGGAGTAATCGGCACTCCCATTCACCTCTGCAATGGTGACATCTTCACCAAATTTTGGTGTCACCCTTTGCTTCAAAAATTCTTCTGCACTTTTAAACCCTGCGTGCAAAAAACGAAATTCAGGACGCTCCAAGGGACCTGACTCCAGCAAAAAACAACGACGATGACCTACGGGCGCTACCCTGTTCTTGCGAAGCCAAGGATGGCCCAAATAAAGGTCATACTTTATGTCGGCACGATAGAAGTAGTCATCCTTAAGGACAACTTCTTCCACATTTTGCTCTTCCCAAAGGTCTTGAGCGACCAAATGAGTTGATATATAACAACCGCGTTGCCCACCTGCGAGAGAATGTCCAGAAACTCCCTCGAGGGTAACAGGATGAGGCGATTCAAACACGCAGTCGTCGGGTAAGAATGAATTGGATTGGAGATTTACCTCTGATCCATTGTCACACAAACAAGTGGCGAGATGGAAATTTCCCTTGCAATCAGAGACCCACAGCTTTGTGACAAACTGACGGGCCCTGTGCTTGGACTGTACACCAACCTCGTCCACTACAACAGAAGGATCCGCTGCCGGATCCAGGGGAGAGGAGACAAGCGACCCTACATCAAGTAATGGTCGATCAGGAATCTGGGGATCATGCCTGAAATCGCCTGGGGAGGGGCGATTTTCGTGGCTCCCCTAGGCGTTCTGACCTCCAGTGGCTGCGTTAACATTATGAACACAGCCTGATTCATCGATCCACTCATCTTGGAACGGATCATCTGCTGGATTCAGGGCATTTTCGACATAATCTCGATCCGCATCGGACACCTGATCTGCACCTGAGACCTGATCCATACGATGATTGCCCTTTCCGCGTCCACGGCCACGGCCGCCGGATGATGGGCCACCACCCTCGCCACGCCCTCTGCCCTTACCAGAGAAAGGGGTTCCTGAAGGATTTCCCTTACCTTTACCCTGTGATCCTGGAGCATTTCCTTTGTTTGTACCGGATTGAGGGGTTTGGCCTGGATTTCGATTTCCGCCTCCGGCGTTGCCATTGGGACTTGTCTGGCCGTTTGGCTGCCCACCGGAACCGGATGGAGTCCGATTTCCTTTACCTTGGGACCCGCCAGGGCCTCCAGTATTTTTGTTTCCACCGGAGGGGGTCGGATTACCCTTTCCCCCCTTTGCACCATGCACCTGTCTGTCATTCCTGTCTGAATTCTGCGAATTACTGACATTTTCACCAATCACCTTGTGATCGTAAGCAGACCATCGGTGATTACCAGTAGAATGCGTCTTAGCTCGGTTCGTAGAACCTAAAAGAAGGCAGATGCTACAATGATCCTGAACATTCCGGGTGTCATTCACCTTTTTGTTGCCCTTTTGGGCCCCATTTTGGGTGTTTTGCTGGGTATTCTTGTTTCCCCCAAGACCCTCATGGAAATTTTGATTGGCGGCGTCAGCGAGCCGCTCAACCTCTTCCCACAGTTCCTGCGGGGTGAACGAAAACACCCAGTTCCTGGCCTTCAGGCGATGGCCGTGGAAACTTACTCCCTTGTTGAGGACTTGGACAAACAAGTCCCGATCCTCGTGTTCATTAAATTTGATTTTCCACGTGTTTTCAGTGAATTTCACCTTGGTAAACGACGTGGGGGAACACTTTTGAAGTGATTCCCTGACGGTGAACCTGTTGGCCGAGGCATCGAAGCCATCGACCTCCGCCCACCAGGTCTTGACCTTTTCTTCGGACTGTCTGTTCCGAAGGGTGGCGGCAGTTTCTGAGGGGATCTTGTCAAAAACCAGATTTTTCAGCTCGGCACTAGAAAATTTTTCGCCTGAATGTTCAGATTCTTCTACGAGATTCCAGAAGCGCTGTCTCTTGTCTTGCACTTCGTGCAAGATTAATCGCGAGAATGAAGGAAAATTCTTCAACATCTGGTGGTAATGGTCCTCTGGCAGCCGGGATCCACGTACCTCCAACTGTTCCCACACCTCATCAAAGGTAAGGGGGGAACTTGAATCCTCACGATCACTCCAGGTCCTGAGCCAAGTGTTGGCCGGCGCTCCCTCAAGGCAGTCCACGAGGGCCATCAGGAACTGATCATCTTGAAGTTTTTGAGTCTTAACCCACAATTTAAATTCCCGTTGGAACTGAGGCCAACGTTCGGGGTTTCCATTATACTTCGGTTGCTTGGCAACCTGACGAAGTCGCAATGAGGTAGGATTAAGGAGAGAATCCAGCCCAACACCGGCCGTAATGGCAGACACCTTGGCGGCATCATTAGCCACACCAGCTCCGGCGAGGGTCTGGGCGAGCAACATCTGGGCTATTGCATTGGAATCAACAGCAGGAAGGGCAGTACGGGAGGCAGTTCGCTTGGCATTCTGAGCCTCAGTCCTAGCCTTCGCCGACCTACTCTGAGATCGAGAGATTGTAACCCTTTCCTTTAGCTTAGTCCTGCTGATCCTGGCATCGGTGGTCTTAGAGTCCATCGAAGGAGCAATCGAAAAAATTTCTGTCGCCTCCTCCGACGGTTCTGTTGTTTGTTCCACCGATGATGCGCCCTCAGACCGCATGTGTGTCTTGAAAAGATCTTTAATTCCCAGCGTCTGAATGATGAGTTGCATTTGATCTTTGAGCAATTGGAGCTCAGTATCTCGCTGTAATCTGCAAGAGCAGTCGGCAGGACAGTACATACCGTGTCCTGAAGGGCCTGAGCAGGCTGTCGGACCGCTAATCTCAGTGGTTCGCAGCCAGGAGTCCACTTGGGGAGCTCCTTCAGTCCTAATTTCCAGGCTTGCCTGCCTGGCTGCCTCTAAAATTCCTTCCTCAACCGCGGCAGCTAGATCGTCGCGGATTGAAACAGAGGGATGAGGGGCGGAGGGCCCGGCAACAGGTGCCTTGGTCTTCTCCTTCGAGAAGGGGCTTGCCTCCCAGATCTGCAAAAAAATGGCAAAAGAGTCATCTTCCTGAGAACACCACCACATCCTGGTATTAATTTCTTCTTGAAGAAGGAAAAAATATTCGAATAAAAAATCAGAGGCGATTCTTTCTTGTCCTATCAGCTTAGACGTGGCTAATAGACAAAGGGTCTCAAGCGCCTCAAGGTTACGGGTCACTTCTGAAGACAAATGGTTGTCCCATTGTGCCCATGAGGCTGGTCGATTATAGGTAGGTACCTCACCTGGACCACCCATCTCAATGTCGTCAATGTCGGCGTCGATGGTCTCAAAATGTGGACATTGGTAAGGAGTATTAGTACCTGCCAGGTCCGTAAGCTCCACCGGAGCGTTGCCATCGGGGTAGGCTGGGAGATTCCAGCTGCTTGATGGCCAATTTCGACTGGGATCTTGATTGTAATCTGGGCCTCCACAGCTGCTGATTTGTGCCCTTCTTGGGCAATTTGGGCTTGCGCAAGGCATTCCTCTCAAGGCCTCGTTCGCACAGCACCACGGCAGCGTAATCGTTACGTCTCCGGAGGTGGCGGGGTCTACGGGGCCGTACTGGGGAGCTAACTGTGGTTGGGACACCAAAGGAACAACATTCAGGTAGCCTCTGCTACCATGAAAGTGCTGCCCTGGGTCGTTGAGGGTGCCTGAGGGCTCGGGGCCGGCAAGACCAGTGGGGCAGGCACGCGAGGAGTCTCCCTGGATGTTGTTATTGGGGGTAGAACCGGATACTCGAACACCAACGGAGGCGAGAGCAGCAACAACTGAAGCAAGGTCCATGCTGATTGTGGTACGGCAGAAAATCCCAGTCTATGAAGAAAATTGATGCGAATTATTCTAAATACATCTGAGTGTCCAAAACTGTCTGAAAAGTTTTTAATAATCCAATTATGTAAAAATGTTTGGCCGATCTGGCCCGCGAGCGCGCGTCAGCGGCAAATGGCGATTCCAGCTAAAATAGCGGAACGCGGCGGATTTACGGGAAAAGGACCGCGGAATCAGATCCGGCATATCAGAAATATATAGGAAATATCCTGAGACTGAGCTGCGAGGCGGCGATTCCGCCGAAGCAAAGAAAATGACCAAAATGTAGCCAATCTGGGCAGAATGTCTGAAAATCTGAGCAGATGGGGCTAGCCGCACTTACAGTGTAGTGAAAGAAACGGCAAAAGTGGTCGAAGGCCAACTTATCTATCCCAAAATGTGAGAACTTGAGCTGAACTGAGCAAAATTGTGCTGAGACTTGTGCTTTGCGATGGCCATCAACTTGAATGAAACCAATAGGTACCTTAGGGCACACACAAACAGCGTCCTTGAAGCTCAAAAACTGGAAAATCCCAGAACTGAGTGAACAATGTACATTCATGATCAAGATCCATGATTCATGATGAGATCAGGATCTGACATCCCATCGTCAGAAAACACAAAACGAGCATCGCCATGTTGTCAAGCGTCCGAAAAATAGGGTATCCCTCCATGGGATCAAAGATATATGAAATTGGTCGGCGTCATCTCCAGGCATGAGACCAAATCCCAGATTATGGTACAAAATTTGACTGAATTGAGAACAAAATCAGTGAATTGCACACCGATTGAAGACGGCAAAGTCTGCAACAAGCCATAATAGGTCCCATCCAATGTCGATAGATAATGTGTATCGTGTTGAACGGAAATCCAGTTCTCATTCATAGCCAATCGAGGTCTAATCCTCATGATGATGATGATCCCCATGATGGAAATCCAATCATGTAAAAGTAATGATAGCCAAGAAAACCCAGTGAGTGATCAACACACTGTCAGTATTGTCTCCAGGGCTTCATGTTGAATCCAGTACGAGCCACAAGGGGTAATTGACTGATTATAGTCCCAGAATGTATAAGCATCCAATGCTTGATACCAGGAATTTGCCAACCTTGAGCTGATTCTGAGGGGGATTCCAACACAATCCACAAATGAGCAGCGAGTCGACACAAGTAAGAACACTATCGTCATCACTTGGTCCTTATAAGCCCTTTGACAGTGGTTGATTGAAAAAAAAGCAACGGTCTCAATGTAAGAGCTGATTGAAATAACATTCTCAGCAGATCAGTGAAACACATGAAACGAATCAGACCTGGTCATGTGCCAGAATCTCTGAAATGAGCACGAACTCAAACGAGTCCTTCCAAAGGCGAGTGGAGGGGTCCAGCCGGCAGCACAACACGAGGGTGTCGTCCTGGTTGAAGGTAAAGGCCTCTCGGAGTTTGCGACGAGAATCATCTACAATGAAGGACATGATTCACATGATGACCATGATTGGAATGATGGACATGATGACCAAGATGACCTCAGAATGTCCCATCATCTGTTCATCTTCTTGTGCTTGTAAGTCTTCCTTGGTAACACAATCCTCCATCAGCGAAAGCTCACGGTCAACTTCAGGGTGCCTTTTCAGGAACTTAATTAAAGTGTCCGTGTACCCATGAATGAAGCTGAAGCTGGCTCCCATTTGTCCTCTTCTGGACCGAATCATTTCCATCTGCACAGAACGTACCACTTACTTCGAGCATTCTTCTTATAATCAAGGATCTTCTCCAACTCAAAACTGCTTGTGGTCATATTCCTGTCGCTCAGGAACTTCCACGTCCAGTAGAGTGGCTTGTAATTGTCCTTGCGTCACGGTACTTCGGCCTTCAAACGGTCATGATGTACTTTGTGATGCCTACCTGGCTCAATTTCAATGTTGAATATAGTCTCACTTAGTTGACTCTTGACTTGGAAAGGGCCTTCCCACAGAGGCAACAATTTGTTGTCGTCCTTCAGGGTCTCATCTGACCTACGAAGCCAAACTTGCTGGCCTTTTTCGAAGGGTTCTCCTTGCATTCTTGCCTGATTTTTGAATTTCAGCCAATCTGCTTGACCCTCCACTTTGGCTTGGATCCACTTGGAATCTAACTCCTTGATCCTCTCAATCCATTGTGATGGGTCGTAACACTGCCTTGGATGATACATCACTGGTCCAGGACCCATCTTCTCACCATTGAAAACAAGCTCATTCGGGCTTAATCGAGTATAATTCTTGGTCCCATGGTATCTTCTCAAGACACAGTAAATTGTCTCCAACCAATTGTAGTCTTTTTCAGTCGCCAGGAAGTTTCTCAGAATGTTGATAAGAATTCTTCAAGCTTGTTCAGCAGGGAGGGCTCCATGGTTATAGGCTCGGGCACGGAGATGATGAACTCCCAATAGAGCACACATGTTCTCCCACCAGGTCCAAATGAAATCCTTCCCACTGTCCGTCAGAATTTCACTGGGGACATCCCAGTAACCCATCCACCGACTTGCAGTCCACTTGGCAGCCATTTCAGAGGTAAGATGCTTCGTGTTGCAAGGGAGGACCTGGATGTAGCCACTGTGGTGGTCTTGAATTAACAAAACCCGATCGATTGGCTTCCTCCTGTAGAGACATTCCTCCTGGATTTGTCCCAATGGCAGGAGCTTAACCCAGCTGAACTAACCCACTGCCATTACCGTACTAGTGGACTGAACCGTGATGGCTTGTTGAAACATGACTATCCTACCAGTGAGTGGCGGCTGGTGCCACTGGGACACTGAAATTGGAAATGGAACCAAGCGCGTTCCAATTACAGCACCTATGACCAGGAACTCCTGGCCGGTATGTTGGTGCCTTTGTCACAATCCCGACTCCTGGGATCTAGCCCTATTGTCTGGCTATGTGACCAGGAACCTGTGAAGTCTTTCCAGAAGGGTCAACCACCAGAGAAAGCAAAACTAAAGCGGTTGTGGACTTACCTGAGCCAGTTCAGGCTGACAGTTCATCATATCCTCGGTAGGAAAATGAACTGTCTGACTATATATCGCGCAAAAACTTCGATACGCTTATAGGTGAGAGCTCTGAGGCGCTCGCCAAAGAGGCTTTTCAGCGTACGGATGTCCAACTTGACCTGTCCATGCGCACTGCTGGAATCCTGGAGGGTTGGAGTCTAACCCACTATCAGTCAGAGTATAAGGAAATTCTCCAAACCCACAGCACTGGTCTCAAACCCCCTCTCATTGACGGGCACCAGTGGTAGAAACAAAATCAGTACCTCTTCTACCAGGACTGTATTGCTGTGCCTGAGGCACGGCTGGATGGGTACCTACAGTGGTCCCTTCTCAGTTCTGGTCACACTGGCGCCAATCGCTCAGTGGACGTCTTCCGTGAGTGTTTCTACTCTAGTCTAACCCTGACTGAACTGAGGTCCCGTATGCAGACCATTGTGGATGCTTGTGGCTGTCATGCCAGCAAGCAGAGCGACAGTAGGGATAGGGGCCTGATTTCCAGCTTACCCATACCCTATTGTGCTAACTCTCTTCTCTATGTGGATTTCATCCACAGCCTACCATGCTTCGGCGGCTATGATAGTTGCCTAGTGGTCACCTGTGGCCTATCTCGCTTCACCCGTGTGTTCCCTTGCAATAAGAAAATCACAGGTGAGCAGACTGTGAAAATATTGGTCGAACAATGGTTCGAACCCTATGGAGCACCTAAGCAGGTGCACTCTGATGAGGATGTACGCATCCGCAGTGACACTGGGTGGTACAAACGAGCGCTAAATGCCCTCAACATGGAGGTAACCACAGGTGTGCCCTATACCCACACGTCCAACCCTCTCTGTGAGAGACGGAACTGTGTGGTGGAGCAAAACCTAAGAATCCTGATGAAACAGGAGGGTACCAAGGACTGGGTACGCCTAGTGCCCTGGGCAGTGCTGACCATGAACTCACAGCGGAGCTCTTCTACGGGTGTCACACCCCACGAACTGTTCCATTGAAGCCGTTTCGGACCCCCGTGGCCATCTTTGGGTCACTTGGGGTGTGTATCAATGTGCCGGCAAGCCGCCATTGGCTGATATCATACTCTCCCATCCACCTGACCTAACCTGATGTGATAGTGTGATAGGTTTGGCCATTCCAGCTATGAGCGGCCATATTCAGTACCGAGGCGCCGCCAGCTGAGATTTATATATCAGAATATCAGGAATCAACGGGGTTTTTTTCTCATACTGTTTCCGTAATTTTTCAGCCTTTCGTTCTGATTGTCAATGTATCGGCAACTGTCAGTTGGCTCGCGATTTTGCGGTAACCGATTGGTTAACTGTTATTTACAGATATTTTGGCGGAAACCACGATGGAGGGTCAGATTTCATCAGTAAAGGGTTCGTTGCTTCCGCAATTTTCATATTATAAACTCGCAAAATTAATCCGATTTTTTCAGACATTCAGAATCGGATTTTGGACTGTGACATCGCCGCACTTGATATGATGAATCTCGAGTGGTCATACATTTTTCCTCGATCACGAATCAACCTTCCTTTTGTTGCGCCCTTCATTTGGCTTGGAGATATAGTCGAAACAAAAGTGATTCGTGAGGCCACTTTGAAGAATCATATCTCCAGCTCACGGCGAGGAATATCAATTTCCAGAATCGGGTTGGAACCGCCCTGGTCTCAACTTAATTTAGGAAGCATCAAACGCCTTTGGTGTGTACACATGCCCGGTATAGCAAGGGATAATGGTCAAGAGGGTAGAAAGTGATATAAAACTCTTGGACCGTGCAACCGAATATTTTAATGCGACTTTCGAGTGTACCGCATGAGTGTTCGGGTTGCATAGATACTTTCCTTGGGTTCCTACGTATTTTTAACGTGACGTTATGTCCATGGAGGGGCATGGCATATCATGGTGGGAGCCACTTTATGAGGGTATGTGTTATATGCATGGTATGTGCTATGATATGCTCACGCCCATGTTATATATCTCCGTTTGTAGGAAGATATATGGAGTCATACGTGGCAAGGGCTTTGCCCATGTCACAATGGTGAACTCCATAGCGCCAGACTAAGTCTAGCGCTCATATAGTGCATGTGGGAGGGCTTACGGAGCGACCCACAAGCGCCACTATCAATTTTCCCATTTTCATGGTGCGTGTTGGGAGGAGGTTCGAAGGTGTCCCCATGCGTCCATGTGGGGATCCAAGTGGGGGGATTGTTTGCAACTGGTCCCAAGCAATTGTGTTTTGAGTCATATGTTGATACCATGGGTGAGCGAAGTTATGTACTATTGTAAATATCTTGAATTTGGCATTATTTACATGTTTTTGACCTCATTTTATGCTCATTTTTGTATTTTATGTGCTCAACTGGTCGGCTAACAGTAAAGTGCCTAGAGATCCGCGAACTATGGTATGCTGCTTATATGTTGGCAAATGCTTTGGTGTTGTACCTCACAATACGCCAGATCACGTGGTCACTTTGGCTTGGCACATGAGGCCTCACAAAATTAGATCTCAAATTCATGAGTTCACTTGTGAAGCATGTCATGTACATAACCGGAGGGGTTTCGGAGCGAATGATGGAATATTCTTGTGCATGGACCTTTGGTCTATATCACCCTTGTATATTCTTTCCGGTTTGACACATGCTTGGAGCATTTGAATATTTGCCATATGCATTTTTGAGTATATAATTTATTTTGGGCATAATGGTGTGATTTGCCTGATTGTGCCATGTTGCGAGGTCATCTTCATGGGGCAGTTCTCCAAGCCCATTCGACGCCAAGTCCAATCAAGATTATGTCAGGGTAGGGTATGGTCCTGAATGCCACTGTAGGCCATGACACGCCACCTCCCCCATTGGGCTAGGATTTAGAGGTTTGGGAGTGAACACATTTTTGGGGTTTATGTAGTGACTTTTGACACATGGCATTTAGCCATCCTATTTGACTGGGTTCGGGGCATCATGTTGGTGAGTCAATGGAAGGTCTTGAGTCGAGGGAATGAGGGGTCTATGGCTGTGATTGTGTAAGGTTCCATCTTTCCCCAACTTTGCTTTCTTTCTGTTCATATGCCAATTTCAGGGCTTTCCTTTTTGGTGCAATTCTTGTACATGCCAGCCACTGTGACACAACCGGTGTGTTGAACGGAAGCCGGCAGTTTGGATTTGGATTTGGATTGTGCTTGGCGCTGCTAGGGATCTGTGTGAAGGAGTTATTTTTCTATTTTTTTGGTGATGCAGAGCCTGGTGAGGAGCAGGACCATGGGAGTGTCGGGTGGAAGGGGTATAGCAGGGACCGGTCCTGGTAGGGACCTTCTTTATGGTAGCAGAGGAGTACCTGCCCCCTACCGCCGCACCGGGGACTTGGGCCCTCATGAGCCCTGCCCAAGGACGCCCCGGGTGCAGATCATCGAGTCCGTGGAGTCGACGCCGGACTGGGAAGCCCGAGAAAAGCGAAGATGCTCAGAACGGAGAGCCCTTGCAGGACATGGGCTAGACATGGAGGACCTGGCCTCCATGTGTGAAAGGCAATGCCGCAAGGCTTGCAATCTCCGCTCCGCTGCGGAGGAACTGGAGGAAACTGGCAGCAACGGCAGAGCCCGGCGTTACCGAAAGCGCGGGTTCCCAAAACCCGCAGCGGAAGCCAGGGCGATGGAGACTGATCCCAGCCTGGTCAGGTTGTGGTCAACTGCAGATTCCGAGGGGCACTCTGAGGGCTATCGGACAGCCTATGAGCAACCTTCTGAGTCGGAGGAGACGGCCAGACCGCCCACAAGGGCGAACACGGCCCCAGAACCCAGCCTGGAGCATGACGCCAAGGCGCTGGAGAGGCCTGCCAGAGCCAGAACGGCGCCTGTGGCCCGGCACACGGAGCCAACGCGGGATAGCATGGGCGACACACCCATGGCGGAGCAGTCCGAGGCGCCAGGAACCGTGGGATGCGCCAGGTCATGTGGAAAGCAGGTTGAGTGCCACTGCGAGCACGTGTCCTTCCTCATCGGCAAGTACCCAAAGATGGGGATGGACGCCATCGTGCAGCACGTCGACCGCCTGGACAACGCGAAGGACGCCCCAGAGGAGGACGTTGCGGGGATCCTGGATGACCAGTCGGCAGCGGAGAGGGACATGGCGCAGCTGCGAGCGGAACAGGACCGGTACCGGGAGAATCTGCAGCTTGCCCTGCAGAAGCAGCAGCGAGTGGTGGACAGCCTCCTCAACCTGGTGGAGGACATGTCGGGACGCCTCAAAAGGCTAGAGGAGTCACAACCCCTCGCCTCGGGTCCGGAGCTTCCGGCAAAGCCGGCCGCGGCAGAGCTGGTGGAGCGGATTAAGACCCTCAGGAGCGCCATGGAGAAACCCATGGGCGGCCCTGCAGAGGCACCTTACGCGCCTCCGCGTGTTGACCCGGGTGAGCTGCCGTTTGTTCCCATGTTCAGCGAATCCATACTGCTCGGGGAGCAAACGGCACCGGCTGTGTCCATGCCGGAAGGGCGCGCAACCACGGACCTGAGGAGCCTGACGGTACAGATGTGCCATGCCGCCCAGGATCCACCGACCACTACGACGGCCCATGCAGTTTATGCGGAAGAGGAGATCCAGAGCCAGACCATGCAGGGGCGAACCATGGGAAGCGCCGACGGACATGGTCGAGGCCATCCAGGCGGAAACCTGTGGGTGAAGGACTCCAATACGGGGATATGGACAGCCGGTGGAGCAAGTCCTTCCCGCATTCCAAACCCCATGGGTTCAGGCCAAACTGGACCGCACTCCATGGAGGAGAGGGATGTACGGGGAGTGTACTCACACCCCCCGGCCACAGGTGGTATCCGTCTCGGTGGAGTGGTGGCTGCGGATGTCGGAGACGCCATCAGGATTGACGACCTCAGGGGAATCAAAATCCCCTACTACGATGGCAACCCCTCCAACCTGGATGACTTCATCCTGGATTGGGAGGACTTCGCCGAGGAGGTCGTCGGTGAGATGAAGGGAGCGCCAAGGGACAAGTGGGTATGCCGGACATTCCCACACAGGCTGGCGCAGGACCTGAAGGAGGAGCTCAGGGATCAGATCCGTGAGGGAGTGATCCAGATGGAGCAGGCCTGCCTCCAGTGGCTGGAGGACAAGGAGCGGGTGGACGCCCCCAACCAGAAGTTGGAGGACTTGTGGTCCATTCCGATGCCGCTGGAGCGCGGGGAACTGAGGGTCCGGGAATGGAATCGGTACATCCGCAAGTACCGAAGAAGCCTCAAGCTGGTGGAGGACTGGAATGAGGCCAGCGAGATCCGCCACCTGCTGAAGGACGTCCTCCCCGGGCACTGGAAGAGAAGAGTGGAGGATGAGGAGAAGAACAGAGCAAAGAAGCGCGTGGCCGTACGGATCATGGCGTTGGAGGACACCCACGCCGGAATAAAGGAGTTTTTCTGGCGATACCTCGATGAGCCCAGCCGAATGTTTGGGTCGAAGAACGCCGTCTACGTGGAGGTATTCGGCGACACCATGGGGCAAAGGCTGATGCGCCTCAACAACGTGGAGTAGAGGCGCGGAGAGCCGCTGAGGATGCAGGTCATCTTCGCCCGCATGAGCCTGCATGAGATCGTGAAGTACATCACGCTGGAGCTGAAGCTCACCGCCAAGAACGAGGCCCACGTGCAGGATCGACAAGGCCGAGGACATTGAGGTCATCAAGAAGATCGCCACCAGCGAGAGGTCAAGGGGGACACGGTCGGCACCGCGGAGGAAGGGAGTGGAAGCGGCCAAGATCTCTGGACCCCGACCACCACAGAGGATCATGAAGAAGCCCACTTCTTCGCGTTCGTAGCGCACAACATGAAGGAGAATGGGCAGGACAGGTCCAGGTGGAACCGCCTGGACCCCAGGACCAAGAACCGCAAAGAACCGCGGAGGATCGGGAACCCGCCGCTCTCGTTCCGCGAGTACAGATCGCAGCACACCGGTTGCTGGGTCTGTTGCGGCAAGGGGAACAACCATGCACATGACCACCGGCATTGCAAGGTATATGAGGAGGACAAGAAGACCTACTTCGCCGCCCATCCAGACAGGAAGCCCAAGGAGCAACGCATTGCCGATTGGAAGGCAAAGGGCGGAGACGGCTGAAAAGGTCAAGGAAAAGGCCAAGGGAAAGGCGGACGAAAAGGCTATGGTGGGGGACCCGGCCCAGACCGACGCGTGAGGTCGATCGAGGAGGTTGCTGAGGACATGTTGAGGACGTTGGAGGAACTCAAAGCCCAGCAACGTGGTGGACAAAGTCTGAGCAGATCGCAGCAGGAGGGTGCTGCGGGAGGCCATGTCTAGACAAGCGCCCACGGGAGTGGGACCTCGGAGGTCTCTGCCCCGAAAATCAGTGGACTCCCAGAGAAAGCGAAGGCACATCGGGTGCCAAAGAAGGCTGCAGAAGAGCCAAAACCACTGAGTTTCGCCACTCCCAACCCCTGGAGCGCCCTGCCAAGGGACGTTTATGTGGGCAATGGACGTGGCAAGAGGGAAAGAGCGACCACAGAGAGCCCCGTGGACGGGCAGGACCAGCCCAAGATCTACACCATCCGTGACCATACCCTCGAAGTCCTGATGCACCCGGATGTGCTAGAGTTGCATGCCGTGAGAGTCGTCCATACACCGCATGGCGACGAGCGGCAGTTGCACTTGACGCTGCGTGTACGGTGCGGACAAGAAGAGTTGGTGGTGGATGTTCTGGTGGATACGGGTGCCCAGGTGAGCCTGGTCCGGAGAGGGTTGTTCAAGGAGGAATCCCTGCAGCCCAGCCGTAGACCGGTACGCCTGAAGGTGGCCAATGGAGAGATTATGGGTGGTGGCACCCATGAGGCCACTATCAGTATGGAATTCTGGGAGCATGAGCGCTTGAACCGCCCTGACATGGCTGTCCACGGATTATGCATGCGGATCATCCCAATGGAATGCTGAGGAAGAGGATCCGATCGTCCGAGCGGTGCGAGCTGTGGGTGCCAAGTCCAGAGGAGACCGGGGAATTCAGCTCACGGAGTATGGAATGGCGCCGCAGATGTATGACAGGATGATCCAGACGCTGGGAGCCGAAGCGCCCGAGACGGACGTCTTCGCTTCCCGGGATGCCCCACTTTTGCGGAAGTGTAGAGGGCATTTGCATCGAGGAGACTCAGCCTGGCACAGGCATTGGGGTTTGAAGGAGTGGGGGCCTATGTATTGGCATGGTTCCCTGGACAATACCAGACCGACGGTGGAGAAGAAATTGTCGCGGATAGGGCGAAGGGGATCCTGGTCATAACCGGCATAGGATCCACCCCATGTCCGCTGGAAGGTCTCAAGTCGACGCTGGACTCCATCACCCTGAACGAGATGTCATTCGGGCCAGAGGAGGAGCTGTTCATCGACGCCAAGGGTGTATCAATGCCCTCCCCGGGTCAAGCGTGGGGTACCAAGGCTTTCCTGGTGGATGGGGCGCAAGCCCAGCCCACGGGTGCTGAAGCATTCATCGGTAGGGTGGACGCGGTGCCCATGAAGGTCATGTTTGAGCCCAAGGGGGGGACGGATCAGCCAATTGATGGCATTGACGTCCTGTCCCACGCCGAGATCGACCACGTCGTCAACTACATGCGGATGGGGATGCACGTCTGTGTGGCAGCCAAGAAGGGGCGGGCCATGGTAACATCTCCGCATTGGTGGGATGACAATATGTTGGTTACCGGCAAGTACGAGAAGGATGAGTTCGTGGCGAGGGTCATGGATCACATCGCGGACCAATACGATGGTCCGGTTGGGTCGGACCCGCCGACGTGGGATTTTCCAAGAATGGGGGACGATAGCGACAAGAACCAGCCCAACGCCGCAAATTTCCGAAGATTATCGGTTGGAAGTGCACCCCACGACGATGAAGACGGCATATCGGACGAGGAGAAGTCGGATTCGGACCCGGAAGAGGCCTATACCGCAATGCGGTCGGTTGTATCGATACCGAAGCAAGCGGCTGAAGAGGCCCAGGAGAACCCAAAGGTCGCCGAGCTGAAGGAGAGGCTGATCAATGCCTATCCGCGGCTATTCAGTGGCGTCGCCAACAAGAACCCTCCAGATCGTGGGAGGTTTGGCACAGCGAGGATCAAGCTGAAGCCGAACCCCAAGATCTATCATCATCGGGAGTACCAACTTCAGGGCGATCGGGCCGAGGCCATGAAGAAGTTGTTGGCCGAGTTCATTGAGCGAGGATGGATCGAACCCTCCGACAGTGAGTGGGCCAGCCCAGCCTTTATCGTGCGCAGGAAGGAGAAGGGCGAGTGGAGGTTGGTCGTGGATTACAGGGGTCTGAACGCGCAAACCGAGCACGACTCGTACTCGCTTCCTCTGATCGATACCATCCTCCAAAAACAACAGAAAAAGCGGATCTTCACGGTGTTAGACCTGAAACACGGCTATCACCAGATGCCGCTACACCCGGACTCCAGGCCCTGCACAGCGATGTCGACGCCGCTGGGGCCCATGCAGTGGAAAGTGGTGCCTATGGGCGCCAAGAATAACAACGCTGCTTTCCAGCGCATGATGGAGGACCTACTCGGTCCTGTCCGGGACTGTGCTGACCCCTTCGTGGATGACATCATCATCGGGTCCGGTACGGAGAACATGACTGAGGACGAGCTCATCGAAGCGCATGAGAAGGATCTGCGCCGAGTGCTCAGCGAGCTGGACAAGCACAACATGGTGTGCAAGCCCACCAAAGCCTCACTCTTCGTGAAGGAAGTCGAGTTCGCGGGTCACGTGGTTGGTCACGGGCAACGCCGTCCAATGCTTTGGAAGCTGGCGTCCCTGCACCACTGGGAAAAGCCTCAGACCATCAGCGAGCTCCGGTCCTTCATGGGGTTCTGCAACTACTATTCGGGCTATGTCCGGATGTATGCAGAACTGTCTGGGCCGCTGCACAAGATGCTGCAGGTGGGCAAGTTCGATGGCCGGAAGAGGAGCAAGAAGAAGCTTGCCTGGACCCCTGAGGCAGAAGATGCGTTCAGCCGCCTGAAGGGGCGACTCCTGGGGCAGCTGGGGCTATTCCTGGTGGACCCGGACAAGGGATTCGTGCTACTGACGCGTTCCCGTGGGGGGCCGGCCACGGGACGCTGCGGTGACACGCACAGGTGAGCAGGCAGGCAAAGCACTACGCTCACAAGGGCATCAATACCCTTGTGTCATGTGACAAAGCGTTTCAGAATCCTTGCCACTCTGCAAAGAGGGAACGAAAGTATGTACAACAACACATCAGGATATGTACACATGGGGTTAAGACTGGACTGGGGTAAGGGCATCACAGGACAATAGACACTCTATCCCTACTTGTGTCCCAATCCCAGGTCCGACCCTCTCAGTGGCTGGTGGGGGCGGGGGCTCAAACACAACCCATGCCCTGCTCAGTCCGGACCCTGAAACCCTGCAAATAGGTGGGGTGTTCCGCCCAACCACAGGCGAGTTCCTGGAAACCAAGTAGCTCCAAGGCCAACAGACAGTAGCTCCCCATGCTCCCTCAACAGCAGGTCCCAACTCCACTCTGAGCCAGAGATATGGCCCCGCCACTATCCCTCAGGAGTTGGTAGCTGAAAATGGGCTGTTTCAGCCCAAACTGATATTAGCTTGAAAAACTCCAAATTTGACCCCTCGTCTGGACCCGCCAGAGGTAGGGAGGAGGCAACTGACCCTATGCCCTTCGAGTACGACCTCCCTGGAGCCCTCACCCAACCTGGTTCCCTCTGAGGTCTTGGCATCAGGGCGCCACGGGCTCGTCACGTGGGGTCATGATTGCCAAAATGACAAAATCGGCCGTCTCGGGCGACCGTCCAGGGTAGGTAATCTTGGCGATGTTGACGCGCCAAGCCTCGATTCACAACCCTTGATATCCCCTTTGGTCCCATGCCCTGGGTTATCGCTTGCTGTCACGCTGGCTGCTTACTGTTCACCGAGGGGATGACCACACGAACGGGGCAGAAAGCAACATGCGGTGCAAAGGTGGGGATCGTGGATCGCACCAAAAATTGAATAACTCCGGATGAGCCAGAGGAGCAAATACGGAACTCAAGGGCGTTCAACCCTTGGTCAAATGCTACAATATGCGCCCCTCCTCCCTGGCTAGATTCCGTGCCCCATGGAGATATGGTAATTCCAATATGGCATACAATGGCAAAAACAGCGAAATTTGGCCAGAACGGCCCGCACTCATGATTCCATATCTCCATGGCCACGGCGAGGATCCTTTCAACCAAAGATGCGATGGACACATGGGACTTAGGTCCCAATATATGCCACTTGCCATCCCTCATGGTCGCCTCTAGCAATTTTTCTCATTGGAGGGAAAGTGACACACGTATGGGGCAGAATGGCAACATACCCCAAATTGGGTGACTCGCAACTCTCCCATCAAGAGGAGAGGCCACATGGGGAAACACCCCATTCGATGTGGGCTGATGTGCCCTCTCCGAATTGCCCTTACCCTTGGTCAAGTGGCGCACGCAACCTCGGGGGTGAAATCAGGGGGAGAAGGAGTTTGTGGCCATTTTGGGCAAAACGGCCAAAATTCACCCAAAAGCGGTCCCTCCAAATATCGTATCTCCGTATCGCAAGAGAAAGGAGCCTCGGGCTTTTGCATGGATGTAAACCGAAGCTTGGCTTCCCTTTTGCGACAAGGGTTGAGGTTCAAAGCACAATGAAAGCATTTTTAACACCTCAATCCTTGAAGCACACTATTTATGGGAAAAAGTGCATATATCGGCGATATTGGCATGAACATATCCTTGGGACCTTGAGGAGCAAAAATATGAGTAAACACTTCACGAGTAGGCCCATAGTAGGTGCTTTCAAATATGCACCCTATGGTTAGATTGGATCCGCCCACTCGTGTTATTAGTGCTTGCATATGAGCGCGTGTGCAAAGAGGCAATGTGGCACGCGTGCTCACAAGGCGAAATTAGATAAAATGGAAGACAAGGTTGTAAAAATCAACCAAGCCATCCACGATGTCCTTCGTAGTCTCTACCTTACATATTGCCTTGGTTCGAGGCTCAACTCCTGATAGGCTTCGAGTACGAGCCTCGGGGGTTTGGCCATTTTGGCCTAATTTTCGACCAAAACTTGCCCTCTTTTGAAAATAGTGTTTTGGTACGCATTGAATTGCGTGGAGCCATCGTTGAGTTGGCTCGTAAAACGAAAATGGCCTCGGGCTCTTGGTCTTGTGAGCATTGTGTTCGGTCATTAACGTTCATGCTCACAAGGCCACAAAGTTAGCGTTTGCGCACGCAAACGACTATGGTTTGCGAGACCCATAGGCTGCCTAAAACACCGCCATTGCCCGCTTCGCTAAGCAAGATGATATGCCCGCGTGAGAGGGGCATGGATGAAAGACATAGGGGGGAGACGTAGGGTTCCGTGCGAACTCTTGGTCCTTGAGAAGCATGAGTTCGCACGATCGACGGAAAGCCTTGCGCGCTGATTTTCTCGAAAACGCAACAGCGAAAAATTCTGGTGAACACACCAGATGAAAGTACATTAAATACCCTCTAGATTCAGCCCTTAAGTTCTCTTAGAACCTCACAGGTACTCGAGAAAAGTCAATCACAAAACTCGCCACGGAGAAGCGACGAAGGCGCGAGAACAGGCGACATCAGGCGGCGATTTCACGACAATTAGAAATCGCGGTAGAAATCGGGTATTTCACCGATTTCTGCTCGAAAATCGATCGAGACAATAAAATCACGGTAACTCTACATCGATTTATTGGTTAGAAATCGGATTCCAGATTTCACGGGTTAGAGAACAGGGATAGCCGGTATTAACGGCTCCCGCACGGGTGTGACGGCTCGCAGGCCTCCGGGCCATGGGCCATAACGGGTGTGACGGCTCACAGGCCTCCGGGCCATGAGCCATAGGTTCTGGGTACCGCTTCACCCCCCTCCTTAGAGCAAACCCTGGGGGGGCTCGATAACACCCAAGCATGGCAGCGGGTACCCAGGACCATCCCCTGAAGGGGGGGGGTGTCACACCTCACTTCAGGCTGATTTACGGGTTAGGTTGTTCATCGCGATCCCACGGTAAAACAGGTATGATGCTGTAACTGTAAGTAATAAGAGGTATAGTATCAAGTATCAAGTCCCGGGTCCTGGCGGCGATTGTTCGGCATCCAAAGGACCCGTTAACCCATACCAGGCGCACCGGGTGCCGGCTGCTACGGTCACCACCACGGTGGCAGTGGCATACACGGCCAACATAGGCGACACACGACGACCGAGGTGGTCCCACAGGTCGAGAGCGACCACAAGGATCCATCAGGCTACCCAAAGCTTCCCAAGGCCCGCCGACTGGGGAGAGTCCCCACGGGTCCTTCCTCGGGCGCACCATGTCCATATCCATACGACGCGAGTCCAGAGTGTCACAGCCGAACTCCTTAAGGGATCTTAAGGGATCTCCTCCTGAAGGGATCGGGCATCAAGGCCGTCTTTTCCCTCGCCCTATTACCACGAAGGCCATACATGAGGGAGTCCTCATGCAGTGTGGGCGGAGGCGTCGACTCCTCAAACCACCAGTTTCCCAGGCAGACTGACCGAGGTCAGGAGCACCGGAGGCCGCCATCCGACTGCAAGTGCGTCTGCGAATCGGTAGGCTCACACTGGGACTGACAGTGGCGGACCGCTGGGAGTGTAGTCAGGCAACTGGGCTTCCCGCCTGGCGCCATCAGGATCTCCACACACAGCGAATAGGGCAACACGGTATCACGGGCACTCAAACAGAAGAATATGTAATTTGGTACTGGTCCAGGCTGGACCCTGTGTATAAACATGTACGCGGCGACTCAGGGCGCCTCTGTATTGCGATTCGAATCCCCTCGGGGGGGAGAAAACAGTCCATCTGTTGGTGATGGGCTGACAATCGTAACATACAAATGCACATATCCTGGGGAGCAGGAAAGCAAAACAAGCGGGGTAAATAGGCGTGTAAACACACTCTGGACAGAGTGCCAAACCACGCCACGGTTAGGATAGGGCAAATGCAGGAGGGCGGACAGTAAAACGCCTGAGTTCAGGCCATATATAGTCTCGAGAAACACGTCGACTGGTCTGGATTCCGCAGGTGCCATGGAACCAGACCACACACCAAAAATCGCAATGCCGATGACAGCGGCATCCGTTGCGCAACGTCGTATGGGCTTCAAGGCCCCAAGAGCTCAGAAAATGTGAAGGTCAGTCGCCCTACCTGGTTTCCCAAGGATTCAGCAGGGGGGTGAGTGACGAATAGAAAAAGAGAGGGGCCATCCTCCCCTGGATTCAGCAGGGGGGGGTATATGGCCACTCCGATGGCAGGTCACCGGAAGATGAGAGAGAGCAAGCAAGTGAGGGACGATCCGTCGGCCTCACAAGCGCCTCAAAGCACATCAGGGGAGAGCTCAGGGCGCTGATCAGGCACCCCTGGCTGCAATCGCCCGGGTGAGTGCTGCCAAGTCCGAAACGTGGATCTTGGTCTTGTGCCTGCGGATGTACTCCATGAAGGGAGTATTGACCCGCGGCACGAACGAGGAGACGGGTTCCCAGGTGTCGTGGGACGGCCCATAGCCTCGCCAACAAACCTTGAACTCCAGACCTCCTGGTGCCGAGGCTTTCGGACGCTGAGCCAGGATCTTCTCGACGGTGTAGTCGTCCTGTTGAGCATAATCGTCGTCCGAATCAGCCTCACGTGCGGCATAGTTCAGGGACACATGTTGGCCACGGAGGTCGGGTTCCCGCACACGGAGTTGACTCTCGTGGCGCTCCCGGAACTGTCCGTGACCCACCTTGATGCGGTAGGTGTCCTCACCAATTCTGCGGACCACCTCGCCGGGTGTGAACCAGGTCTTGGTGCGGTGGGTGCCCATGGGGCGGGGTCTGATCACCCACACCGGGTCTCCCACCCTGAAATTCTGCGCTGTCGAGCTCGGGGCGGACTTCTGACGCTCAGCATGCTCCTTCTCGAGCTGCTGGCGGATGTCCCGCGCCGTTTGCTCTTGCCGCGCGAAGAATTCCTTGGCATCCATAGCCATGCCATCACCAGACAAGGGAAGTCCCCTACCCAGGGGGTCCCTGCCGAACAGAATCTGGTGAGGGGACAAACCGCCCGGAGGGGGGGTGTCATGATGGGCCTTCAGAGCAGGCCACATCTCCTCAAACCAGTTCCGACGTGGATTGGTGATGTGGATCTTGCGCAGCTTCTCGAACAGCTGCCGTCCAGCCACTTCAGCACGGCCGTTAGACCGGCTGAGATAGGCGACGCTCTTGGCATGACGTATCCCCATGAGGGAACACATAGCCCTGAACCAGCCACCAGTAAACTGGGGCCCTCGGTCACTGCAAATGGTGCGGGGGATGTCAAAGACGGTCAGCCAATGACGAATCATCATGACTGCCACTTCCTTGACAAGCAACCCCTTTTTTGCGTGCCGGAACGGCTACAACGTAGCCGCTGTGGCGGTCCACACAGAGAACCACACAGTCAAAGGTCTCCTTGCCAATGTGCACTTCGGGCATGGAGAAGATGTCCATGGCCACGCTCTCCATGGGCTGGTCAGGAACCGGGGTCCATTGGGGTTCCCCCTTGACGTTCCGGTTGTCGGGATTGCAGGCCTGACAGACCGAGCAACCCTTCCTGACCTTCTTGATGGCGGTGTACAGAACGATATGGTCGATCTCGAACCGACGCTGCATGTCAAGAGCCTGCTTCTTGACCCCTGGGTGCAGCATGTGGTGGTGCCAAGCTTCGCAAAGCTCGAGCACCCGGGACTCCGGTACTAGCAGCTTACCATTCCGGTAGAGCTTGCCATCTTCCTCGGTCAGCCCCTTTGACCACTTCTGCCCGTCGTCAGGGTCGGTCACAGCCCTATACTCGGCCGCAAAGGCCTCAGACGTGGCGTAATCGTCGGTCCAGTCGTCCTGGAGGCAAGACTCCGGGAAGAGATGCTTGTCGGACTCAGCTCCCTCAGGGGCGAGTACTCTGACCGCTCTGCTCACCCTCGTTGCGAGGAGGGCATCCGCAGCCATGACGACGAAGCATTTTGCACCCTCCTCCTCCATCAGGCGCTCCATTTCAATGATCCTCTTGGCTTCAGCGGTCTCAGCCTCATCGCCATGGGCAGAGATATCCTGCATGCCCTTGCTGGCGGGATAGGCCCACCTACTGAGACAGTCCGCCACGGTGTTATCCTTTCCAGGAATATACACAAGCGTAAGGTCGAACTTGGCCAAGGTCTCATGCCATCTTGCCCGTCGGGAGGCGGGACCTGAGGGGGTGTCCACGTGCTCCTTGTGCCACGACTGCAGACTCTGATGGTCGGTGCAGACGGTGACGGGATGGAGGGCTGTGTACCCAGCCCATTTCCTGAGAGCCATGACGATGGCATACGCCTCCTTTTCACGGGGCGTCCACGTCCGTCTCTGGCCTTCCGCCAGGACTCGGCTCCAGAAGGCCACGGGCACGTGCCTCCCGTCGTCAAGCACTTGCTCCAACACAGCGCCAATGGCGTAGTCGGAAGCATCGGTGCGCAGGACGAACCCTCGGTCGGGATCCACGAGGTGCAGACCCACTGCGGATAGCAGCGCCTGCTTCATCCCCTCAAAGGCACGGTCGGACTCAGCTGTCCAGACCAGAGCCTTCTTGGACCCCTTCTTGGTCTCCTCTCGGTTGCCCTTGAGCATGGTCGTCATGGGGGCTGCATACTCGGCATACATTTTGATATACCCCGAGTAGTAGTTGCAGAACCCCAGATACGCCCGTGGCTCAGAGACCGTCTTGGGCTTTTCCCAGTGCTCAATCGCAGCCACCTTGCCAGGTATGGGCTTTCGCTGCCCGTTCCCGACTACGTGGCCAGCGAAGACCACCTCGCTTACCGCAATGGTGGCCTTGTCACTGCTGCCCGTGAGTTTGTGCCGAACCAGAAGGTCCAGCATCCGAGTGACGTCCCTCTCATGTGCCTCCAGGAGCTCCTCGTAGCTCATACTGGGGTCCCCGGACGCGATGATCACGTCGTCCACGAAGGGGTCCGCACAGTCGCGCACCGGCTCAAGCAGGTTCTCCAGCATCCGCTGAAAAGCCGCATTGCCGCTGGTAACGCCCATGGGCATCACCTTCCACTGCAGAGGTCCAAGTGGGGTGCTCATGGCTGTGCAGGCACGGGACTCCTCGGCGAGAGGCATCTGATGATAACCATGTTTCAGGTCAATCACCGTGAAGATCCTCCGCCGGTGTTGCTTTTGCAGCATGTCCTCAATGAGGGGCAGCGTATAGCTGTCGTGCTCCGTTTGGGCGTTTAGGCCGCGGTAGTCGACCACGAGCCGCCACTCACCGGCAACCTTCTTGGGGACGACGAAGCAGGGAGAGGCCCACTCGGAGTGGCACGGCTCAAGCCAGCCTCTCTGGATGAAGTCCCGGAGGATCTTCTCCATGGCCTCTTTCCTCTCGCCCCTCAGGGCAAACTCCCGGTGCCGATACACACGGGGGTCCTGCTTCAGTCGTATCTTGGCCTCGCCATACGGTCCACGTACCGGTGGGGGAAACACAGGCTTTCCGCTGAAGAAGGTATCCCCATACTTCTGCTTCAGCCTGGCCCTCAATGCCTGAATCTTGGGGCAATCGTCGGACTCCGCCTTGGCTTTTCCGGGCACTTGAACCACGGAGCTTACTTGAGGGGTAGCTACTCCGCTCGCTTTCGGCTCAGGTGGTCTTCTCAGGTGGCCCAAAGGGCCATCTCTGGTCTTGCCTCGGAATAGATCGCCGTAGGTGGGTGGGTTACCCCCGATTGGCTCGTCCTGGCTGGACAGGTGGTCCAGTACCCTCCTTACGAAGGTATCTCCATCATAGGAACCAGAGACGATCGAGTCCACTTCCCACCAGGCTTTGTCCTGGCCTTTGCCCTCACGCTGGTTTCCCCAGTCGTGAAAGGGCTGATCCATATACCCCTGAACCAGATCCCACTCCTCTTCAGTGAGGGGCTCCTCCGATTCCGATTCCTCGATGTCAACAGGGGGAACCGCAAAGCATTGCCTCCAAGGCTCCGCTATGATGCGGTTGACACACACGAAGTCCGTGGTGTCGGCCTGATCAAGGCCCCCATCCACATAGTGGAATTCCGTTGGCCATCTCTGGGGTGGCATGGGCTGTCCCTTAGCGTCCTGATAGACACTCTCTCCAGCCGGTAGGACGACCTTGTTTAAGGTCATGCTGGTCAATGAGGCTACCCAATGTCGGGTACTTTCCTCCTCGGTGCATCCCATAGGAACAACCAGCACTGCCTTGGAGCGGTCCTTGCGAATCTTCGCTATCGCTCTTGGAATGTCCCAACGGGGGCAATGGATCCACATCAATCCCTGATGCGGAGCCCAGTGCTTCTTCCACGCAGAGTCCTGTGCGCTCCAGTACTTCTCACACACCCGAAGATGGGCGGAGGTTCCTGAAGAGAACGCATCCAGGGCCAGATCCGAAGCTCCCAAGTCCGCGACAACTCGGCTCGCCACTTCCGGCCTTACGCCGTACTCCTGGTTTGCAGGACCAGTTGGCTCAGTGTCCAGCGCGGCCACTTCGAGCTGATTGCGTTCGGGGTGGATCCATTGGCATTTCACATGGTGCTCAGGTGACGAAAGCCACGAGAGTTGGTCGTCCTGGTACAGGGTCATGGAGGCCTGGGCCGGGAGAACGTCGGAGTCCGTCTCCATCATGAAGTCGTACCCGACGATCATGTCCCAGTCCATCTCGGCCTCGTAGAAGCGACCGTGCAGGAGGATTTCCTTGCCGAGGTCTGGGCGGCTCAGCTCACGATGGTTCACGAACTGCAGCCCAGAGGCCGCTTCCTTCGTGCCTCCCACCATGTACTGGCCGTTCGCCACCTTCAGCCTGACAGGTTTCCGACTGTCGGTAAGACACTCTGGCGGAAGTAGGCCAGCCTTTACCAGGCTGACTTGAGCTCCCGTGTCAACCAACACGTCGAAAACCTTTTCCACTTCCCCGCATAAGGCACGGACCTTAAGATGCAACTGCCGCTCACGACCGACACGGCGCACGGCGTGCAAACTCAGGACCTCCGGCCGTTCCAGAAGCTCAACAAGCAACTGGTGCAGGTCGTGGACAATGGGCTCAGGCTGCCCATCTGCAGCATCCAGCTGCGGTCCGGGTGATCCTCCGATACTCTCGGAAAGATCTTGTAGTACATCAAACACATTCTTGGTCGCGAAGGACGGACGGGTGCAAGGGTTCGTGCCTTCACTTGCCCTCACTCCGCCTCCGCGACTGGGTGCCGGACCGGGCCTTCCGCCCGCGGCAGTCCCCTTGTGTTTATCGACTCCCGACTGGGATGGTTCGGCGCTTCCCACGTCACCATCCTGCGACCGCCCTAGCTGGGGCCCTTGGCTGCAGGGGCTCCGCTAGGGGGCCTCGGTTGTGGAAGAAGGGGTGTTCTCCTCCGCATCAACCTCGTTGATGCCCTTCTTCCTTCTTTCGCTGCGAGTAGGCTTCTTGTCCTTGTCCTTGTTCTGGTTGTTCTGGTTGTTCTCCTTGTTCTTGTTTTCCGACCTGGGGACCCAGTTCCGCTTGATCTCCTGGATCTCCTTGGCCAACTCGGTCCCCTGCGACACCAGCTTGGAGAGCTCGTCCCTGTCCACCTCCACCTTGGCTTCCCTGATACCCGCGGGCGCACGCTTCTTCGACCCGTGCGCCTTCTTGTAAGCCTCCGTGTCGGCCTTGTGGACGGGGCATGTTCGGTGGTCATGGTTGAAGCCTCGCTTCCTCCCATAACACACGAAACAGCCCTGAGGGTGAGCTCGTATGAACTCCCCAAAGGACAGCGGAGGGTCGCCAATGCGGCGAGGGTCCCTCTTCTCCTGCTTCCTCGAACCCTGCTGCAGGGGCTTCCAGTGTCCCGGCTTGCTCCCCGCGCTCAGGTTTTTGGCCACGAATGCACACACGGCCGCTTCGGCGGGCTTATCGTCGTCGTCATCGTCGACGAGAGTCTCATCGCCGCCGGCTCCCGCTGGGTCCATGGCAGCTTCCCCGCCAGGTCCCTCGCCAACGTAGTTGACGTCGCGGTCGCCGGGCCTCAACCCGCGGGTGTGGTGGAGGTTTCGGTACTCCTTGAGTACTTCCTCGCCAACCCACTCCAGGATCTCGTCGCAGCTTATCCGCGCCGGAATGGCCTGCAGACGGATGGTCTGGCCGCTCAACTCACACTCGTCAAGGCGCCACATCGCGGTCTTCTCGCGATCGCCCGAGACGGTGATGAGGAGAGCGTTCCGCAGGGAGTGCCGTTTGACATCCCGGGCCACGTTATTCTTCGCCCAAGCCACCACGTTCGTATGATACTCCTTGGGGAGCATCATCTTGACCGTGGGGTTGGACTTGGCCCGCTTGGATTCCTCCTTGGTGACCCTCTTGATCCATGCTTCCGGCAGCATGGAGAGCAGGCGAGCCTGCTCGTCACCCTCGTTCCAATCCTCCACGTTGCGGCGATGGAGGGTGTATTTCCCTCGGAAGTCCCGCCAATCCCGCAGGCGGATCTCCCGTCCATCATGCTCAAGCGTGATGGACTTCCACCGCTTGGCAGCCACCTGCGGAGCGTCCACCCGCTCTTGCTCGTTGAGCCACTTCTTGGCTTCCTTGAGGGTCTTGATTTTCCCCTCCTTGGTCGCCATGAAGTATAGCTCTCCGAGCACTTCCGGCAGGCGGTACCTGAACCGTCTGAAGACATATCCCTCCGCATTAGCGTGAGGCATGTCTTCAGTGACGGTCAGCCCCCAATCGTCCAGCTTCTCCAAGAAGCGGTCGAGGTTGAGGGGGTTGCCGTCGTACATGGGGGGCTTGATGTCCTTCAAGTCTTCCCACACGGCGGCGTCCGCGGCCTTAGAGACCATGAACGCCGGCCGCGAGGTCGACCGAGGTTCCCATCGGCCTCGCCCACGGACTCCCACGGCCGCCACGTCCATCTCCTCCATGGAATCCCTGTGGCTACGCCGTGGTTCCTCAATGTACGCTGAACCAAAATGTTCACGCCGTACTCTTTCCATGTACGCATCCTCATCACGGCGCCGGCGGCCGAGTTCAGCGGCCTCTCGTCGTACACCACACGGCGGGCCGATGTCGAACTCCTCCAGGTCCAGATCCAGGTCCTCACCTTCACCGACATCCCACTCCACGTCTCCTCTGGGGACCTCATCCCTGAGTCCACCATAACATCCACCAGCGATGGGGATTGGCTCCGGGGCTGGTGCGGGGCGTCGGGGGCATACCGGTGTCCGCGGTGGAGCGGTGAAACGCTTTTGACGCGTTCCCGTGGGGGGCCGGCCACGGGACGCTGCGGTGACACGCACAGGTGAGCAGGCAGGCAAAGCACTACGCTCACAAGGGCATCAATACGCTCGTGTCATGTGACAAAGCGTTTCAGAATCCTTGCCACTCTGCAAAGAGGGAACGAAAGTATGTACAACAACACATCAGGATATGTACACATGGGGTTAAGACTGGACTGGGGTAAGGGCATCACAGGACAATAGACACTCTATCCCGACTTGTGTCCCAATCCCAGGTCCGACCCTCTCAGTGGCTGGTGGGGGCGGGGGCTCAAACACAACCCATGCCCTGCTCAGTCCGGACCCTGAAACCCTGCCAATAGGGGGGGTGTCCCGCCCAGCCACAGGCGAGTTCCTGGGAACCAAGTGGCTCCAAGGCCAACCGACAGTGGCTTTCAATGCTCCCTTAACGGCAGGTCCCAACTCCACTCTGAGCCACTCATCACGCCAATCCTCACTGCCACTGCCGGGCGGCACGCGCTCGTTGCGGCGGCCCGCGCTGTGGTGAGAGGGGGCGGTGAGAGAGGGGGCACTGGCGCTGGGGCGACTCCTGGGGGCTCCGCAGGGGGCGTGGGGTCTGCCTGGACCTGGTCCAGGTCCCCAGCCGTCGTCCGACGAGCCACACTCCAGGGGTGGGTGGTCGCTGCCGACGCTCCCACGGGCTTCCAGCACGTCCAGCCTCTGCTGCAGGCCGCTGACAACGTTGGTCAGCGACTTGGTCTCGGCCCTGGCGATGTCCAGCTCCTTCTGCGCGCGCGCGGCGACCCTGGAGATGCGAGCCATCTCGCCTTTGCCCGTGTCTACCTCCAGCTCGAGCAACTGGACTCTCCTGCGGAGGTAGACAATCCACCGCCAGGTGGTATCCGGGTCGCCGTTCCCTGGTGGGTCGTCGGGGTCCCCAGGGGGTCCTCCAGGAGGGCCTCTGCCGGGTCCGCCCGGTCCAGGGGGTCCTCCCCTGCCCGGTGGTCCGCCTCCAGGGGGTCCACTCGGTGGGCGTCCTCCAGGGGGTCCTGATGGTCCTCCGCCAGGGGGTCCCGGTGGGTCTCCGCCGGGTCGCCTCGGTGGGTCCGAGGATGGGCGCCTTTTCGTGATGCCGAAGTCCATGTCGTCATCCTCGTCCATGTCGCCCCACCTGGGCGTCTCGGTCTCGGAAGACTCCGAGCTCCGGTAGGGAGGAGGGAGATCCTCACCCTCACCTTCCGGTTCCATGGGGACGTCTCCGCCGCCTCCGCCCGTCCAAGCCACCACTTGGCGATGTCGGCGGCCTCGTTCATCCCCGTCACTGGCGGTGAAGAAGGGGTCACTGTCGTGGGGGTGTCCACCCGCTGGCCTCCGCGGCCTCTCGGGGGTCTTCCCCTTGCCCTTCCTCCGTCGATGGGCGGTGGGGCCACTGCTCCCACTGCTGCCCGTCTCCGCCTCATCCAGCGTCATCTTGGAGGAGGCGTCCCCTTCGAAAAGCTTTCGAAGGGTCTCCACTCGTGATCCTCCCAGGGGAGGCTCGCGGCGCAGTTTGGCCTCTGCCTCCTCCATTGCGGCGGCGGTGGCTGTGGCAGCCCGCACTTCGGCTTCTTCCCGAGCACGAGCCGCCTCGGCTTCCCGGGCCTGCTGCAGCCGCGCCTTCTGCGCCTCCAACGCCGCCAGCTCCGCCTCCGTCTTGGCCTTCTCCTCAGCGACCTTCCGTCGCGCGGCCTCGATGGCGTCCTTCTTGGCGGCGTCCGCCTGGGCCTTAGCCGTCGCTTCGGCGTGGGCCCTTTCCTCCGCCTCCTTCTTTGCCCTCTCTTGGGCAAGCGCCTCTTCCAGCGCTCTCACCTCGGCCTCCCTGCAGGCAATGGCCTCTCGCGTCAGGCGGGCTTCCTCGTCGGCTGCCGCCAACTCACCGTTGACCTGGGCAGTCGCTGCCCCATGGGCGGCTACGGCCGTGAGTCCGGCCGCAATGGCCGCCACGGTCCGGGCGTGGATGGCCATGCCATGCGCCCACTCCGCAGCCTCCTCCTGGGCGATGCCGACGGCGCCCTCCACGGCAGCGCTGTGCTGCCTGGCCCGTTGCCGGACAACCCGAAGGTTGCAGGGCACCCCACAGACGCGCTCACAGGCGCGCCCCACGTCCCTGTCGGGAGCGACGCTGCTGCTGGAGCTGGCCTGGTCAGCCGGCATCCTCCCGCGGTGGGCCGACTCCACGTCGCTGCTGGGGCCTGCTGGGGCCTGCTGGGGCCTCAGGAGCAGCGGACGGGGCCTTGGCCTTGGTCTGCCTGGCGACTTTGATGTAGTCGCCAAGGGTGGTGGAGCCGGGGTGATGACCACCATTGGCCCGTTGGGGACTGGGGGCTGGGGTTCCGCCCCTGGCGCCTTGGGCGGCTTCGGCGGCCAGGGACTCCTGGTACTCCCGCCACTTCTGCTCCCGCTCCCTCCCCCCGGCGGACCGCCTCTCCTTCCCCGGAGACGCGCTGCTGCTGCCCTGCAGCCTGCGCTCGCTCCCCGGTTCCGGGAAGCTCTTCTCGATCATGTCCCACATGACGACATTGATCGAGGCGCCCGACGGGTACACGTTGGGCTCCTCGTCCTCCTCAATCCCGTCGGGACGCAGGCCTTCGCCGGGCCTGTCCGGCCGGGTCCACGTCCTCCAGGGCTTGCGGCGGAAGCGGTACTCGTACCCTTCCGCCCGCAGCCACTCCTCCACTGCCCGCAGGCGGTCCTCCCCCATGTCCTCGCGGAGCTCGAAGCTCCAGGGCATGCCGCCTTCGCACTGGGGGTGGCTGTGGCGGTAGTGCTGGTCCCAAACCAACCCACGCAGCAGGCGTGCCGCATGGAGGTGGGGCCGCGGCCACATCCTACCCGCTTCCTGCCAGTTTACCATGGCAGCGGGGGCGTAGTTGGTCTTGAGGTCCTTGGTATGCACTCGTTCAACTCAACGAACTGGTGGTGGTTGTTGAGGCGGGTGCTGCAGCACTGGACTGGGCGTGCGGCTGGTGCTGGTCAGCCGGTGGTTGTGGAAGTGGTTGACGCGGCCTTGCTGGTCGGCCGATGGGTCTGGTCTGTCCACTTCCTTCACGGTCGCGGCGCGGTCAGAGCGATGCTCTGGACGGCGCTGCTGGCTCCGTGACTAACTTGGCGCTGTCGCTGGGTGGCGCTGCGAGCCGCTGAGCTGCGCTGCGAGCCGCTGCGCTGCGCTGCGAGCTGCGAGCTGCGCCGCGCTGCTCGGGGTTGGTGGCCCCGAGTGGCACGCGAGGGTTGGGTAACCCCGCGGCGGTGAAACGCGTTTGACGCGTTCCCGTGGGGGGCCGGCCACGGGACGCTGCGGTGACACGCACAGGTGAGCAGGCAGGCAAAGCACTACGCTCACAAGGGCATCAATACGCTCGTGTCATGTGACAAAGCGTTTCAGAATCCTTGCCACTCTGCAAAGAGGGAACGAAAGTATGTACAACAACACATCAGGATATGTACACATGGGGTTAAGACTGGACTGGGATAAGGGCATCACAGGACAATAGACACTCTATCCCTACTTGTGTCCCAATCCCAGGTCCGACCCTCTCAGTGGCTGGTGGGGGCGGGGGCTCAAACACAACCCATGCCCTGCTCAGTCCGGACCCTGAAACCCTGCCAATAGGGGGGGTGTCCCGCCCAGCCACAGGCGAGTTCCTGGAAACCAAGTGGCTCCAAGGCGAACCGACGATGACTCCTCATGCTCCCTTAACCGCAAGGCTCAACTCCACCCTGAGCCAGAGATATGGCCCCGCCATTATCTCTCAGGAGTTGGTAGCTGAAAATGGGCTGTTTCAGCCCAAACTGATATTAGCTTGAAAAACTCCAAATTTGACCCCTCGTTCGGACCCGCCAGAGGTAGGGACGAGGCAACTGACCCTATGCCCTTCGAGTACGACCTCCCTGGAGCCCTCACCCAACCTGGTTCCCTCTGAGGTCCCGGCATCAGGGCGCCACGGGCTCGTCACGTGGGGTCGTGATTGCCAAAATGACTAAATCGGCCGTCTCGGGCGACCGTCCAGGGTAGGTAATCTTGGCGATGTTGACGCGCCAAGCCTTGATTCACAACCCTTGATATCCCCTTTGGTCCCATGCCCTTGGTTATCGCTTGCTGTCACGCTGGCTGCTTACTGTTCACCGAGGGGATGACCACACGAACGGGGCAGAAAGCAACATGCGGTGCAAAGGTGGGGATCGTGGATCGCACCAAAAGTTGAATAACTCCGGATGAGCCTGAGGAGCAAATACGGAACTCAAGGGCGTTCAACCCTTGGTCAAATGCTACAATATGCGCACTTCCTTCCTGGCTAGATTCCGTGCCCCATGGAGATATGGTAATTCCAATATGGCATACAATGGCAAAAACAGCGAAATTTGGCCAGAACGGCCCGCACTCATGATTCCATATCTCCATGGCCACGGCGAGGATCCTTTCAACCAAAGATGCGATAGACACATGGGACTTAGGTCCCAATATATGCCACTTGCCATCCCTCATGGTCGCTTCTAGCCATTTACCCCATTGGGGGGAAAGTGACACACGTATGGGGCAGAATGGCAACATACCCCAAATTGGGTGACTCGCAACTCTCCCATCAAGAGGAGAGGCCACATGGGGAAACACCCCATTCGATGTGGGCTTATGTGCCCTCTCCGAATTGCCCTTACCCTTGGTCAAGTGGCGCACGCAACCTCGGGGGTGAAATCAGGGGGAGAAGGAGTTTGTGGCCATTTTGGGCAAAACGGCCAAAATTCACCCAAAAGCGGTCCCTCCAAATATCGTATCTCCGTATCGCAAAAGAAAGGAGCCTCGGGCTTTTGCATGGATGTAAACCGAAGGTTGGCTTCCCTTTTGCGACAAGGGTTGAGGTTCAAAGTACAATGAAAGCATTTTTAACACCTCAATCCTTGAAGCACACTATTTATGGGAAAAAGTGCATATATCGGCGATATTGGCATGAACATATCCTTGGGACCTTGAGGAGCAAAAATATGAGTAAACACTTTTGGAGTAGGCCCATAGTAGGTGCTTTCAAATATGCACCCTATGGTTAGATTGTCTCCGCCCACTCGTGTCATTAGTGCTTGCATATGAGCGCGTGTGCAAAGAGGCAATGTGGCACGCGTGCTCACAAGGCGAAATTATATAAAATAGAAGACAAGGTTGTAAAAATCTACCAAGCCATCCACGATGTCCTTCGTGGTATCTACCTTACATATTGCCTTGATTCGAGGCTCAACTCCCCATAGGCTTCGAGTACGAGCCTCGGGGGTTTGGCCATTTTGGCCTAATTTTCGACCAAAACTTGCCCTCTTTTGAAAAAAGAGTTTTGGTACGCATTGAGTTGCGTGGAGCCATCGTTGAGTTGGCTCGTAAAACGAAGATGGCCTCGGGCTCTTGGTCTTGTGAGCATTGTGTTCGGTCATTAACGTTCATGCTCACAAGGCCACAAAGTTAGCGTTTGCGCACGCAAACGACTTGGGTTTGCGAGACCCATAGGCTGCCTAAAACACCGCCATTGCCCGCTTCCCTAAGCAAGATGATATGCCCGCGTGAAAGGGGCATGGATGAAAGACATAGAGGGGAGACGTAGGGTTCCGTGCGAACTCTTGGTCCTTGAGAAGCATGAGTTCGCACGATCGACGGAAAGCCTTGCGTGCTGATTTTCTCGAAAACGCAACGGCGAAAAATTCTGGTGAACACACCAGATGAAAGTACATTAAATACCCTCTAGATTCAGCCCTTAAGTTCTCTTAGAACCTCACAGGTACTCGAGAAAAGTCAATCACAAAACTCGCCACGGAGAAGCGACGAAGGCGCGAGAACAGGCGACATCAGGCGGCGATTTCACGACAATTAGAAATCGCGGTAGAAATCGGGTATTTCACCGATTTCTGCTCGAAAATCGATCGAGACAATAAAATCACGGTAATTCTACATCAATTTATTGGTTAGAAATCGGATTCCAGATTTCACGGGTTAGAGAACAGGGATGGCCGGTATTAACGGCTCCCGCACGGGTGTGACGGCTCGCAGGCCTCCGGGCCATGGGCCATAACCGGTGTGACGGCTCACAGGCCTCCGGGCCATGAGCCATAGGTTCTGGGTACCGCTTCACTACGGACGGACGCCTCGGACTATGCTGTAGGGGCAGTCCTCGAGCAGATCCGGGACGACAGGTCGCACGTACCCGTGGCGTTTTGGAGTCGGATCCTGGGCGAGGGCCAACGCCGAACCTGGACCGCGAGGGAGAAGGAGACATACGCCATTGTTTGTGCGCTCAGGAAGTGGTCTGGCCACATCGGACTGCAACTGGTGGTGGTATGTACGGACCATCAGTCCTTGCAGAGCTGGCACAAGGAGCACGTCGACATCCCCTCGGGACCGGCGGCAAGGAGGGCCCCATGGCATGAGACGTTCGCCAAGTTCGACTTCAGCGTTGTGTACGTCCCGGGGAAGGACAACACTGTGGCGGATTGCCTCAGTTGATGGGCCTACCCCGCGAGCAAGGCATGGATGGACATATCCAGCCACGGGGACGCCGAGGAGACCGAGGAGGCCAAACGCATCATCGAGATGGAGAAGGCCATGGAGCAAGAGGGGGTCAAGTGCTTTGTGGTGATGGCAAACCGTACGGACCTGGCCAAGTTCCGGGGCGCCCGAGTCCAGGCTATTCGAGAGGAAACCCTCGAGCAATGGATGGTGGCCCCTGTAGAGCTAGTCAGGTCGGTGCTCACAGAGGACTGGTCGGATGACTATGCGGCATCCGAGCACTGGAGCAAGTACTGGAATGCCGTGAGCGCCCCGTCGGACGACGAATGGCCTGGGGGCTTGACCGAGGATGGGGACAAACTGTTCCTCAAGGACAAGCTATTGGGCCCAGAGAACCGAATGGAGAGGCTCATTGACCACTGGCATAACGCCCAGCTCATGCATCCTGGACGGGACAAGATGCAGCAGGACCTGGAGTGGCGCTTCAAGTTCCCACCGGGGTACTACGCCCTCCCCGACAAGCACTGCAGCGACTGCGCCGTGTGTCGGGCCACGAAGAGCCCCAACCACTCCACGGCTGGCAACCCAGTGTACACGGCTATACCGGAAGCCCCTATGCGGTCCGTGGCCATGGATGTATTCGCCATGCCGGAGGTCAGTGTAGAAAGAGAAACCTACGACTGTGTCATCCTGGCGGTGGATAGGCACAGCGGGTATATCCCGGCGGTCCCTGGCAAGAAGTTCAAGAAGAAGGACAAGAAGGACAAGCACGGACTGGGTCTGCAGGCCAAGACCGTCGCTAATGCCATGGTCAGGCATTGGCTGACGTTTTTTGATGTCCCGGCTGTCATCTGCAGCGATCAGGGCAGTCAATTCGTGGGGACGTGGTTCAAGACGATGTGCAAGCACATGGGGATTCGGCATGCCAAGACCGTGGCGTACCACAGCCGGTCAAATGGCCGGGCTGAGGTGTCCGGGCGGCAGATGTTCGAGAAGTTCCGCCAGCTGCACATTGATGAACCGGGACGGAATAGGTATCATTCGCTGTGGAGAGTGCTCCAGGCGTACCACGGCCTTCTGGGACCCACTGGACTGTCGCCCCATCGCATCCTGTTCCTACGGGATCGAGTGTCACGCACTCTCCCGTGGTTGAACCATGGCAAAGTGGCCCGGGATGCGAACGCTATGATGGCTGAGGCGGATGACACGGCGGCCAAGGTGTGCAAGGCACTTCAGGACGAGCATGACAAGAGGGCCAAGTACTTCAAGTGGGGAAAAGTCCAGAAGTATGCTCTCCAAGACACCATATCGGTGGAGCGGCACCACAAGGATGTCCTGTCCAGGCATTGGCAGGCATCTTGGTATGTGCCGGGGGTCATCGTGCGGAAGGTCAGGCAGGATGTGTATGCGGTTCGTGTGGGGGATAACAAGATCCTGGACCACGACCATACCCAGCTTCGTCCCCGAGCACCAGACCCCAGCGGACGTCCCGTCACCTTCGAGTTCACGGCCGGCGATGTGTATTCGGACGACGAGGGTGAGGATGACGACTTCACCGCGGAGAAGATCCTGGCGGACAAGCCGGACCCGGGGACGCCTGGGGGGAGGCTTTATAAAGTCCGCTGGAAGGGATTTGCCGCCTACACAGATTCGTGGGAACCTCCGAGCAGTTTTGTGCCGAGGTATACCACGACCTGGATGGAGTATCTGAAGAAAAAGAACATTTCTTTGGATGTCAAGGACGTGTTGGTCCATCTGGTGGCTGCTGTAGCACCATGATCGATCCCCCTTGGTATTTTTGTTTGTTCTTGTGCTTCGGAGACGGGTGAGGGCGTTCATCCGGGGATTTTCGGGCCTTGATTGGCCATATACCCCCTTCACTCAATCTCCACATATATATTTCACTGTGGTATACTTATTTAGGTCGACCAACGACGTTTCTCTATCTTTGATCCCCTTGGTCCATGTTGCAGATCAAGAGGAGACCGGATATGGCGTAGGGCACTGATTATGAGTGTCCTCACCCCTCCCTTGGGGCATGGGGGACGCCTACGATGTGTGTGGGGCCTCCATGTGTCCTTGGGACATGGGGAGGGGGGCTGTGGAGCCCATTGGGGTCCTCCCGTCCTCTCTTCAATGACTTCCGAGCGGATACTACGCTCTGAAAAGGGGGGTGAAGCCGGTTCGTACCCCCGTGGCCATCTTCGGGTCACTTGGGTCGTGTATCTATGTGCCGGCAAGCCGCCATTGACTGATATCATACTCCCTCATCCACCTGACCTAACCTGATGTGATAGTGTGATAGGTTTGGCCATTTCAGCTATGAGCGGCCATATTCAGTACCGAGGCGCCGCCAGCTGAGATTTATATATCAGAATATCAGGAATCAACAGGGTTTTTGTATCATAATGTTTCCGTAGTTTTTCAGCCTTCCGTTCTGATTGTCAATGTATCGGCGACTGTCAGTTGCCTCGCGATTTTGCGGTAACCGATTGGTTAACTGTTATTTCCAGATATTTTAGCGGAAACCCCGATGAAGGGTCAGATTTCATCAGTAAAGGGTTCCGCAATTTTCATATTAAACACTCGCAAAATTAATCCGATTTTTTCAGACTTTCAGAATCGGATTTTCGACTTCGACATCGCCGCACTTGATATGATGAATCTCGAGTGGTCATACATTTTTCCTCGATCACGAATCAACCTTCCTTTTGTTGTGCCCTTCATTTTGCTTGGAGATATAGTCGAAACAAAAGGGATTCGTGAGGCCACTTTGAAGAGTCATATCTCCAGCTCACGGCGAGGAATATCAATTTCGAGAATTGGGTTGGAACCGCCTTGGTCTCAACTTAATTTAGGAAGCATCAAACGCCTTTGGTGTGTACACATGCGGGGTATAGCAAGGGATAATGGTCAAGAGCGTAGAAAGTGATATAAAACTCTTGGACCGTGCAACCGAAAATTTTGATGCGACTTTCAAGTGTACCGCATGAGTGTTGGGGTTGCATAGATACTTTCCTTGGGTTCCTACGTATTTTTAACGTGAAGTTGTGTCCATGAAGGGGCATGGCATATCATGGTGGGAGCCATTTTATGAGGGTATGTGTTATATGCATGGTATGTGCTTCGATATGCTCACGCCCATGTTATATATCTCCGTCTGTAGGAAGATAGATGGAGTCATACGTGGCAAGGGCCTCGCCCATGTCCCAATGGTGAACTCCATAGCGCTAGACTAAGTCTACCGCTCATATAGTGCATGTGGGAGGGCTTACAGAGTGACCCACAAGCGCCACTATCAACTTTCCCATTTTCATGCTGCGTGTTGAGAGGAGGTTCGAAGGTGTCCCTATGCGTCCATGTGGGGATCCAAGTGGGGGGATTGTTTGCAACTGGTCCCAAGCAATTGTGTTTTGAATCATATGTTGATACCATGGGTGAGCGAAGTTATATACTATTGTAAATATCTTGAATTTGGCATTGTTTGCATGTTTTTGACCTCATTTTATGCTCATCTTTGTGTTTTATGTGCTCAACTGGTCGGCTAACAGTAAAGTGCCTAGAGATCCGTGAACTATGGTATGTTGCTTATATGTTGGCATATGCTTCGGTGTTGTACCTCACCATATGCTGGATCACATGGTCACTTTGGCTTGGCACACGAGGCCTCACAAAATTAGATCTCAAATTCATGAGTTGACTTGTGAAGCATGTCATATACATAATTGGAGGGGTTTCGGAGCCAATGATGGCATACTCTTGGGCATGGACCTTCGGTCTATATCACCCTTGTATATTACTTTCCGGTTTGACACATGTATGGAGCATTTGAATATTTGCCATATGCATTTTTGAGTATATAATTGATTTTGGGCATAATGGTGTGATTTGCCTAATTTTGCCATGTTGTGAGGTCATCTTCATGGGGCAGTTCTCCAAGCCCAATCGACGCCAAGTCCAATCAAGGTTATGTCAGGGTAGGGCATGGTCCTGAGTGCCACTCTAGGCCATGACACGCCACCTTCCCGATTGGGCTAGAATTTAGAGGTTTGGGAGTGAACACATTTTTGGGGTTTATGTAGTGACCTTTGACACATGGCATTTAGCCATCCTATTTGACTGGGTTCAGGGCATCATGTTGGTGAGTCAATGGAAGGTCTTGAGTCCAGGGAATGAGGGGTCTATGGCTGTGATTGTGTAAGGTTCCATCTTTGCCAAACTTTGCTTTCTTTGTGTTCATATGCCAATTTCAGGGCTTTCCTTTTTGGTGCAATTCTTGTACATGCCCGCCACCGTGAGACAACCGGTGTGTTGAACGGAAGCCGGCAGTTTGGATTTGGATTTGGATTGTGCTTGGCGCGGCTAGGGATCTGTGTGAGTGAGTTATTTTTCTATTTTTTTGGTGATGCAGAGCCTGGTGAGGAGCAGGACCATGGGAGTGTCGGGTGGAAGGGGTATAGCAGGGGCCGGTCCTGATAGGGACATTCTTTACCATGGAGGACGACCTGCTTGGTTCTTCAAAGTCCCCTTTCCTGAGGACTTCAAGAGCCCTGTGGGAGATTGGCTCGAACACAAGCAGTCTCTGGCTAACCAGGCTGGGACTAACCTGAGACATATTTGTGACCGTGAACTGAGCCGACGGAACCGCCTACAGCGACCTGCCAGCTTCAAGGTTGGTGACCTTGTTTTGGTTCACCTTTCACGCCTACCCTCCTGGCCACGTAACTGCCTACAGGACCCTTATTTTCGACCCTATCGTATCATCAGGATAGATGGATCCAGGATCCATGTCAGGTGCAGTCCACGTCTAAGTGCCGAACTGCTGTGTGCACCTAAACATTTGAGGCACTATCACTCCCCTGACGATTTGTCCTGGGATAAGTGGCGCCTCAGCGACAGTGAGGTCGGACGTATAGACCTAGAGAACGCTGCCAGTCCAGAGGAGGCAGACGAACTGGAAGAAATGACTGCCGATGAGATGGCAGTCGATGATTACTACGTGGTTGCAGGTATTGCTCGCCACGAGTATAAACAGGGCTGGAAATTGCTAACCCTGTGGGATGGCTTTGGGTTATCTGAGGCGACCTGGGGACCTCTGTCAGCCTTCATAGAACCAGATGGGAGTATCGACCCCATCCTCCGCTCCTACCTCGTTGAGAACAACGAGGGGCAGCTACTAACCCGTGCTGAGACTCTATCCCAGCGTAAAAAGAAAAACTAATTTCCGTGTGTCAGTCTACTGACTGTGTTCTAACCTTACAGGTGCAGTGAGCACTCTTGTGCAGACCTGCCTGTGTATATGGGTGTAAGAGCGGTCGTCACAGCTGCCACGCATTGCAACGCAGGACAGGACTGTTAGCCCCCCGTGACAACCACTCTCTGGCCGAAGGCCATTGGTTTTTCACAGACCACTGCTTACTGAGCACTGCACTGACCCTGTCTGTGCCCTGCAGTCCCATGCTTACGGTTTCCAGCGTGTACCAGGTGGCCGCTTATCAGGTTTGCAGCCACCCAGCTAGTGTATGCCTTGTTGACCACGTGTTGCATGGGGACTGCCCTCATGTAATGACCTTGGGGAGCCAACGAAGAACGGTGGCTTACTACACCAGGGGGGAGTGACAAGCAAGGTGTTATGGGGCAAGGTGTGCCTTCCCTCCTTGGCAACAAGTGAGCCCACAGTTAGGACCTCTGATTGGTCCAGACCCATGGGGTTCTACCCTTCCTTACAGGGTATACCTTACCCCTAAGTGTGCTACGTATGTCTGTGTGTGTCTCACTTCTCTTCCAGGCGTGGCTCCCGAATGAACGGGCTTCGCTGATGTCGGACCGAAGGTCCTAGTCAGTTACTACTACCACTCCTATAGCGGCCAATTTCGGTGCTGGCGCCTATCCTTGGTGGAACACGGCAAAAGCCCTACCTACTAAAGGGGAGGGGTGGACAAATGTGCTAATGGCATACAAAACGCCCATTTTTGCTAAAGGCCAAAAGCTAACGCACTCCCCTGCCCACGTGGAAAAGCACGCGGGACAGGAGACACCACTACACTACACTCACTAACGCCAGCACCGGCCTTCGAAGGCAGGGTGAGCACTCATCACTTGCACTCAACTCCTGCCAGGCCCTAACACCTACACACGCTACTTGCTGTTGCTGTTGAAGGAGTGACGGGTCCTACTGACCCTCCTGTGAGACAGCAAGAGAACACAGCGCTACTAAGCGGCTTTGGCCTAACAGGGACGCCGCTACGCGTTTCCCTGTCAGGGCTTGGAGGGAGGGAGTGCTCAGCCTGCGTGCACAGCGTGGATGGCGATGAAGTTGGACTGCACCCACCACTCCTGGTTGAGTTGCAGTTATTTGTTTTTGTGATCCGCGCAGCATATTTTAGCGCTGCCAAAGTGGGACTGCACCAATCACCCTGACCTTCCCACCTGAAGAACAAAGGCGGATGCAGGAGCGTTTGCGGCGGAGGAACCAAGACGGACCGCACGTGTTATACGCTTCTCAGTCTGCCCTATAATACGCTGTCCACAAACGCCACTATCAAGTAAGCAAGCTTAACAAGCTCCACCCGCTCTCTTATCGAACGTAGGGTGGAGCCCCTGGGTAACCTAAACAAGGGTTATACCGTGCGCACTTCGCGTGGCCTACCCTTTGATGCGTCATATGCATGCACAGGTATGCACAATTTCTCCATTTCCTGCTGTTCTCACCTAATTGAACCCAACATAACCAATCACAAGCGTGACTCAACCAGGAGGTGAGCTCCTCCTCGGCTTACCTACCTCACTCACCACGCATCCTGTGAATGCCGAGGCAAACACGAGCACAAAACAACCCTACGCGCTTAAGCAACCCTACAACGAATTATAAACCACCCTAAACGATTAATGCACTGTGTGTCATGCATGCTTCCCTTGTCTTGTTTCCTGCAGAAAGAGGAGAGAGAGTGGCGCACTGCACAGCGCAAAACAAGCCTAAGCGTTTTAAGCAACCCTACTTTAGCGCTACGGCAACACACAAACACGAGCAAGCACTTTCTTTTCTTACCTGTGAAGAGAGAACAAGGGTGAATTGGGGTACAGGGAAAGCGCCACAGCGTGTGAATGCCTGAATTAGGCACATGCATTGCGAGCACAGCGCATATTCTAACCCTACGTGCGCGCTGCGCGCTCCATTTGCATGGCATACTTTTCATTCCTGTTTTGACCTGTGCAGAGCAAGAGAGAGGAGCACCCGAACCCCCAGCGAACAAAGCGTTGACAACCTTAACGTTTCAACGAAGCAACCAACACGAACACAATGCATGGAAGTGAAATGACACTGGCATACCTGAGAGATGGGTTGTCCACCTGCTCTGTCGTGTGGGTTGATTTTGGATACTTTTCCCTAAAGTGTACAAAAACTTTGATGCAACTGTGGAAAAACTTCCTTTGGAAATGTAAAAACTACGGCTCATACCTTCTTTTGCAAGACCTGTTTACGCTTGCGCAACCCTGTTTTTGAAGTCGGCTTCTGTTGCGCTTGTCTGCGACTTTGAGTTTTGGTGTAAAAATGACGATTTCTCGCGTGATTTCGTCAATTTTTAAGGATTTGACTTCTTAAATCACTGCACCTTTCGCTAAACCACAGGATTCACGCCCTGTTGGTTTCATTTACTATTTTTTTCAGCTCCTGGAGATTTGTGTCCTCCATCTGGAGTATTGCTCCGCCCTGGCCCTTGGTCAGGACGTTTACTAAAGTGCTGTTTATACAGCGACAGCCGACCGCATTAGAGCGTTCTACTGTACCCTGGTGGGCAAGCATATGTGCTCTAGGGGGGGAGTCGTGGGTTCCAAACCCACTACCCCCAAACTTTTACGAAAAGCTTTCGTCGCACGCTGGCGACTTTTGAGGAATCCCCCATCGAAGGGACATCATTCACGGTACATTACACTGTTTTTCAAGGGTACCTACAGTGTGATAAGGTTCTATGAACCAATGAGAATGTTTTTGATAGGTTCAATGCATTTTCTGAGGTAATTTTGGGAGTATTTGAGCCTTTTTTTCTTGGTCCTACTAGCTTAGCTAACTAGTACCCCTGGGGGGAGTAAGAAAAGGTCACTGCCATGTCTTTCTTGGAGGGCTTGACCCAGGCCAAGCCCCCCTTAAAACCCTTTTGTTGATGCTAAGACTAACGTAAGTATTTTTATCACTCTTTAAGCTTTTAGTACACCTTCTCAAAGTAACGAGGGTTATAACCCTAGCCCCCCATGAAGTTCACCCCTACCACTCAACTGAGCGGAGGTATCTTCCTTCATGGAGGATATACCTAAAGAAAATAGGCATTTCATGCTTTAGGCCTTGGAGGTTAACCCTAGTGGTCTCCCACCCGAAGACCCCTATACTCAATTGTCTCTACCACTTATAGTGGTTCTACGTTTTAACTGTTTCTGAATTCACTTGCTTGGAGATGTCATAATCTGTGTCTGGCCTAACTCCTATGCCCCACATTCCTAACCAGCTCCATTTCATCCAAAAGTGCACATGAAGTGCTTGATGCTGACTTGGAGGCTAGAGTCAGGCCAGTTTTCACATGAAATCTTTTGTACTATCCATTTGTGATTGAATCCTTGTATTCAAAGCCTGCTTTGTCTATCTGCTGCCCTTCTGTGTTACACTGGATTTCAAACTATTCATTGATTCGATCCATATCCTGTTCTTGCTCTACTTGCTCCTTTGGTTTTGAGATTTCACCATCAAAAACCTGCAGGATTTCATCAAAATCTATAGGGCACTAATCAAGGACATCTTTTCGGTAGCAGAGGCAAACACTGAGAACCTTTCAAGCCGACTCTGAGCAGAAGCACAAGAAAAGCACACTGAAAAGCACATCGAACATGTCCACTCAACTGTCCTCCCGAACCTGGCCGATCAGAAGTGTACAAGTACAATTTGGCAGTGTAGCCCGGCCAAAGAGTGAACCGCCACTCAGAGCAGCATCTGGGTCTCAGGAAGATCCAGAGCACGGAAGGGTGAAACTAAATCCGCCCAGAACAACCCGATTAACCACGGAAACCTTAGCGGCCCATGGTGAAGACAGCCTGCAAAGGCTCCGCAGGCGTATCGAAGCCTCCGTCGCCCGGTCAGCCTGTCCGGCCTCGTCTTCTACCGTACTTGGAGTTGGTCCTGAAGAACAAGAGGACCTACGAAGGAGGACGGACGAGTTCATGCTCAACGAAGAGTACCACAAGTCCAGCGTAGGAGAAGATGGAGAAATACCTCTTGATGCCCTCGGGTCGCCGCCCCAAACTGGGATGGGCTCCTTCCTTTATTCTGGGCCATTTACAGACATGGCGGACACAGTATCACTACCGAGACAACCAAGAGTATACGCGCACCCGAGAGCATGGCATCCAGACCTGCCGATAACTTCAATGGCTCCTGAAAAGAGTCTGGATCCTCTTCGCCCAGAGCCCACCCATGGGGCTCTGGATCGTACGGCCGAATGTTTGGCCAAACTTCGATCAGGATCGGAAGACCCGGATGTGACAGCTCTGTCAGAGGCTGTCAAGACTAAATTGGGTATCACTGAACGCTTACCCAAGCCAGCGCTACCTAACCCTAACCCTAACCTGGGTTTGTGTGTTTGGGCTCGGATTTCGGCTGCCACTGGGGGGTCCCGGTACGCGACCCCCCCCCCCCCCCCTCTGGGCCCTCTGGGCCCACTTGGTTACCAAGGGTCAATGGCTACTAGCCATACATAGGTTGGCGCCAAAGGCGCCTGAAAATGTTTTTTCATTCCCCTTGCCCACGTAGCATCCCTCCCCGCCCAGGCGGTGGAGCATCCCAACGCTATACTTGAACCCAACCTTGACTCTAACGCCCACCCCAACCCTCAGCCTGCTCCTAACCCTAAACCTAACCCTAACCCTAACCCTATCCCTAACCCTAACCCTAACCCTAACCCTAGCCCTAACTCAACCCTAACCCTAACCCTAACCCTAACCCTAACCCTAAGCCTAACCCCAACCGTAACCCTAACACTAGCCCTAACCCTAACCCTAACCCTAAGCCTAACCCTAGCCCTAACCCTAGCCCTAGCCCTAGCTCTCACCCCAGAGGGAGGGCAAGGGGAGGTAGCGGGAGCCTGCCCCTCCCCCCACCATCCCCAATCGCCCCACCTGGACCCCCCCCCTCATATGCCCCCCCCCCCCCCTAGGGGCCTTCAGCCCACTTCTACTGGGGGGGGGAGTCGCGTCTAAAAGCGAGGGGACGGCGCCCCCCGTGTCGACTGCGCCCCGCCACTCCTGGCTGGGTGTTGGGTCGTGTGTGTGCTTGTGTGCACACCCCGCTTGTACCCCGCCATTCCTGGCTGGGGTGTGCGGTGTGGGTGTGTGTGCTTGGGCTCGGGTTTTGGCTGCGCCCCGCCTCTCCTGGCTGGGGTGTTGGGGTGTGTGTGTGCTTGTGTGCGCGCTCCGCTTGTACCCCGCCACTCCTGGCTGGAGTGTGCGGTGTGGGTGTGTGTGCTTCGGCTCGGGTTTTGGCTGCGCCCCGCCACTCCTGGCCGGCTGTTGGGGTGTGTGGGTGCTTGTGTGCGCACCCCGCTTGTACCCCGCCATTTCTGGCTGGCGTGTGCGGTGTGGGTGTGTGTGCTTGGGCTTGGGATTCGGCTGCGCCCCGCCTCTCCTGGCTGGGGTTTTGGGGTGTGTGTGTGCTTATGTGCGCGCTCCGCTTGTACCTCACCACTCCTGGCTGGGGTGTGCGGTGTGGTTGTCTTTGCTTGGACCCGGGTTTCGGCTGCGCCCCGCCACTTTTGGCTGGGTTGTTGGGGTGTGTGTGTGCCTGCTTGCGCGCTCCGCTTGTACCCCGCCACTCCTGGCTGGGGTGTGCGGTGTGGGCATGTGTGTTTGGGCTCAGGTTTCGGCTGCGCCCCGCCTTTACTGGCTGGGTTGTTGGGGTGTGCTTGTTTGTGTGCGCGCTCCGCTTGTACCCCGCCACTCCTGGCTGGGGTGTGCCGTGTGTGTGTGTGTGCTTGGGCTCGGGTTTCGGCTGCCCCCGCCACTCCTGGCTTGGGTGTTGGGGTGTGTGTGTGTTTGTGTGCGCGCTCCGCTTGTACCCCGCCACTCCTGGCTGGGGTGTGCGGTGTGGGTGTGTGTGCTTGGGCTCGGGCTTTGGCTGCCCCCCGCCACTCCTGGCTGGGGTGTTGGGGTGTGTGTGCGTTTGCGTGCGCCGTCCTCTTGTACGCCGCCACTCCTGGCTGGGGTGTTTGGCCTGGGTGTGTGTGCTTGGGCTCGGGTTTCGGCTGCGCCCCGCCACTCCTGGCTGGGGTGTCGGGCTGTGTGTGCCTCTGTGTGCGCACTCCACTTGTACCCCGCCATTCTTGGCTGGGGTTTGTGGTCTGTGGGTTTGGTGTTGCCTGGCACCTGGTCTTGTGCCGTGGTTTGTTGCGTGTTGTCCGCGCTGCCCGGGTTTGCGGCAGCCGGTGGCCTTTGTTGCTTGGCACCTGTCCATGTGCCTTGGTTGTGGCCGGCGGCGTGCCTCTCTGGCGTGCCTGGTGGCCCCGCGTGGTGCGCCGCGCCTCGTCCGGTCCGGTCGTTCTCGGTGGTCCGGTCGGCTTTTCCTGACGCCGTGGTGTCTTTCCCCACCCCAAGGGCTTGCGCCCCCGGCTTTACTGGGTGGCAGCGCGGGGCACGCGGAGGCCGGCCGAGAACCGGGCTCATTGTGCCTGCCGCTGGCCCCTGCCGAGGCAGTGGCACTGGGCTCACTCCGCGTCGTACCCGTTCGGTGCCCCGGGATGGGGTTGTCCCTGGCAGGTCCCTCCGGCGTCGGCCTTGGGCTGCGTGCGCTGCGGTGGTTGGCGTGTGTGGACCCGGTCACTGACGCGTCCGGTTTCCCGTACCGCTCATCTTCCGACAGGGGACTCGGCCGGTGCACCAGGGCTGTTTTGTCTGGACGCCGACACCGCCCCTCTTGGGTCGGAGGACGCCACGCCCGGGTCACGCGCGTGTATGCGTGTGCTTGCCCTGCTTGGCCGGGTCGGGCGGGCCGGCCTCCCGGGCGCGTTGTGGTGCGCCTCACCTTTTCCTGTGGCCGGTCTTGCTGCGCTCTTTGTTTGCTCGGCCCCGTCCGGGCCCGGGTTGCCCTTTTTTCCTTTTGTGCGCCTCGGTTGTTCCTGGCGTTTCTTGTTTTCGTGCCCAAGCTGCCATGGGTCTTGGCGTCTTGCTGCCCCGCCCATCCCCCCCCTTTTCCCTTTTTTTCATCTCTTCTTTTCCTGCCCCCCGCCCTTCCTTTTTTTGTCTTTCCGCTGTGTGCGCCCCCGTTGTCTCTGGTGTTCTGTGTTTTCCGGCCCGAGTGCCTTGGGCCTTGGCGTCTTCTTGTACCCCCCTCCCCCCTCTTTTTCCATTTTTTTTCCCGTGCTTTTTTGCTTTTTTTTTCGCCTGCTTTTCCCTGGGCCTTTGTTTTTTTTGTTTTTTCCTCCCCCGCCTTTTTCTGTTCTTTTTTTTTTCCTCCTTTGTGCGCCCCCGTTGTTTCTGGGCTTCCCTGTGTTCCGTCCCGGGCTGCCTTGGGCCGTGGCGTCTTGTTGTCTACCCCCGCCCCCCCCCTTTTTTTTTTCCTCCTTTCTGTTTTTTTTTCTTTCTTGTCCGTGCCTTGCCGCTGTTGCGGTGCGGGGCTGGTTTGTGTGTCCTGGGCTGTGGGGTGTGCTGGTGTGTGCTTCGCTGGTGATGTCGCTGTCGTTGCTCTTTGTGCGGTGTTCTCTCGCCCCTCCGGGGCTGACCGGTGTTGTGTGGTGCTGCCTGTCGTGTTTGGGTGTTTGCTGTTGGGCCTGGCTGTCCTCTGCTGCATCCTGGTGGGTCTTGGTGTCGTGTTTTGGTGGTGCTGTCCCTGTCTGGCCGCGTGGCTCGCCGTCCTGTGGTTTGGTGTGGTGTGTATTGATGCTCCGCTGCCCTCTGTTGTGTTCTGTGGCGCTTTGCTGTCGTGTGGTGGTGTGCTGTTGTGCTCTGCTGTTTGCTTGCGTGGTTGCCTGTGCCTGTTGTTTGTTTCCTGCCGCTGCGCGTCTATTGTGTGTGCTCTTGGGTGTCGTGCCGTGCGTTCCCTGTCCTCTGCGCCCTGTGCCGTGCTGTGCTGCGCTCTGTTGGTGCCCTTGCGTTGTGCTGTCTGCATGGTCTGCGCTGTTTCTGGTGCCTGGAGCTGTTGGTTCCTGGTGTTGCGGCGTGTTTTTGGGGGTCCGCTGGTGGCTGTGGTTGCCTGGCGCTGTCGTTTGGTGGTGTGTATGGGCCTTGGTGTCCGTGTCTGGCCGCTTCTCCTGTTGCTCGGTGTCTTCCCTGTGGTGTCCTGCTCCCCTTTGCTGTGTCCTGTGGCGCTGCGCCGCCGTGTGGTGCTGTGCTGTGGTGCCCTGTCGTCTTTTTTGTTTTTGTTTTGCCTTGCTCGTGGCGCTGATTGTCTGTTTCCCCTAAACCATTTCGTGTAAAACCAGTATAAATGGTTTTCCGTTTTTGAAAATAAATTGAAATTATACTCTACGCGGCCCACACGCGTGCTACAAGACCACATTGTTCTCTCTGACTTACGTGTTACCCGTCGGTCTCCGTGGCGTCGTTGATGAAAGTACTCCCACCTCTTTTTCCCATACTTGATGTTGTATTTCAAATTGGTGGTCGTGGTCTTGACGGCGCGTATTTTCCTGCCTGCAGCAAAGAGGAGGCAAAGGCGCTGAGGGGGGATCACGAGCGGGAGGGAGAGGTACATGGTGAATAAAAGAAGGCGTAAGGTAGCGAGTGCAGGGGTGCGGCGCGTTACGAATAAAGATTTTTCGAGTTTTACGCGTTGCTCGCGACACAGTTTTCTTTGCGTAGACGGCGTATTAGGCAACGATGGGCACAGCGTTGTGTTCCTATGAACGTTACGGCGCTTACGGCGCTATTTAATTGTCTATTTAAGTTCAAAATTTTAGACGTCGTGTTTCAATGCGTTTCACTGCGCGCTTTTTGTCCTAGCCGTTTTTTATGGTATTTAGCTTTATTTCCAGCTATTTAGAATATTTTTTCATCGTGTTCTTCTTATCTTTTTATTTCATTCTCAGTTCTGGCGCCAGCGCGTGCAACACCGGGTAAGTCAATATGCTGTTCATGACAAAGGAGTCACAGGCCCTACTGGGCCCCCTGTGAAATCACAAGAGAACACAGCGCTACTAAGCGACTGTGGCCTAACAGGGACGTCACAACACGTTTCCCTATCAGGGCTTGGAGGGAAGGAGTGCTCTGTTTGCGTGCACAGCGTGTATGTTGAAGAGGTAGGACTGTCCTCACCACTCACAGCTGAGGTACGGTTTGTTGAATGTGTGATCAGCGCCCTTTTGAGCGTGGGCAGAAACATTCAAAGTCGCCGAAGGCAACTGCAGCTGCAACAATCACCCTACCTTCTCCCACCTGTAAAGAAAGAGCAGATGAGACCTGGTTAGCGGCTGAGGAACCAAGCCAGCCTCCGCGTATTATACGCTTCTCAGGCTGACCTATAATAAGCTGTCCTCTAACCAGGCCGCTAGCAAGCAAGCTTAAGGACTCCGCCCGTTCTCTTATAGAATGTAGGGCGGAGCTCTGGGTAGCCTAAGCAAGAGTTATACCGTGTGCACTGCCCGTGGCCTATATCCCTTTAATGCATCGTGTGTATGAAGGGAGGGAGGCGATTAACTAAACTTTTTGCTACCATGTTCCATTAACAACCACTCAGCGCGTGACGCAACCAGGAGGTGAGCTCCCCCTGTGCTTACCTACCTTACTCACCACGCACCATGTGAATGCCGAAGGGAACACAAACGCAAAACGACCCTAAGCGTTTAAACAACCCTACGGCGAGTTATAAACAACCCTAATCGATTAATGCATTGTGTGTCATGTGTTGTGGTTTGTTTCTTGGGAACTCGACTGCACTCCTGTGCCTCTTTGTTTCGCAAAATCCGAAATCCAAAATCCCAATCGACAAACCTCGCAGGATCTTTAGACGGGGCACCAATAATAACACAATCTCGAAGACATAAACCCTGTTCAAAGATCGAAGTATCTTACAGCGCTCATTCACAGTTGGCATTCGATGCTTCTTTATTATTCACAGACTGTCAGCGCGATTGCGACTGCGACTTGCGATTTGCGCGCTGCTGCGCTCCTGCTGTTCGAAGCCATAACACTACCCCCCCGTTGAGACCTCGAAGAGGTCTCACTCACCTGGGCGGGCGTCACAATGTCGAATACAGAGCAGGCCCAGAAAGAAAAAAAATTTTTGGGCCTCGACATGCGTTGGCTACAGAAGCATAACAGTGGACCAATCCTGGTCGAAACAGTGGACCAATTCTGGTCGAAACTCACACACCGAGGTGCAGTCACGGGACACCTGTCGTCCGCGCCTCATTCACACGCCGTGTTCGACTCTGCCACGGCTGCGGATCTCGGCGGAAGCTGCAGAAGACAACCTTGCCCGGCACACCGCACGGGCGCTGTACCCGCAGCAAGGCTGTGGGCACGTCGAACCATAACATACCATAACATCGAAGCTGGATGCTCAGCAGACCAACAGGCCTACACATCTGTCAGCTCGACAGGACATATGAAGGCAGTCGATACCATTAATGGCATCCAGACTGTCGAATAAGCCATTATTTGGCATCCAGCCTGTCGAATAGCCATTACTTGGCATCCAGACATGTCGAATCAGCACAGACATGTTGAATCAGCAGTCCGTGCCCCACGTGAACGTGTACGAACGATCCACCGGAAGTCGACATACTTCATGCACTTCCTTCAGTGTCTCGACGCCAGCCATGAACTTGAAGGTGTCATGACCCGTATAGTGTCGACGGATATCACTGTCGAGGGCACGCTTCTGAATCAGGATACCAGATCGATGGTTCAGCAATCGAAGGTTGGGATCACCAGGTGGGTCGTCGACGGCGCACTTGTACTGGAATACGAAGACATGTTCACGGGCAAGCGCTCGAAATTGTCCAGGTCCCAGTGTTTGTGCCCTGGTCGAATAGAAGTCCCAGAGGCTCGACGATTTCCAAACGTCCTCACGCCACAGATCGGCCCGATTGGTGACCTCGAACGAGCATCCGTCATGTCGACCAGTAGTCCATCGATAGGTTTCCTTCGATCCAGTACCAGCGGCCATGCTGTGGTAGAACTGACCAGTTCGCCTATCGACTCGCCACCACGGCGTGTCGGCAATCGAAAGTCGTCGTACGACAATGGCGGCGCTGATGTCGTCCTCTTCAGGGCCGAGGGCATATCGGTCGACGATCTCAAGCGTGTCGGTTCGAGAACCTTCTTCTTGGAGTCGACCGAGGTGTTGATGGACATAGTGGCCATCAGCGAGGGAACTCTGCAGAGCGAATCGAACCGCTTCTGCAGTCACAAGGCTCGAAGCCGTGTCAACAATGACCGCTTCGAGGACTTGGTCTCGGCAGCTGACCTTGCGTCGATGTGCAGCCTTAAAGTCTTCGTGGATCGGTGTGAGGTACTTGAAGAACGGAATGTCGAAGTGGTGCTGATAGGCATTCGACTCCATCGACAAGAACCGGTGATCGAGGGGGTCCGGGTGGAACGGGTCGCTCGCAGGCGAGTCGGTTTTCTCGATCTCCTCCCGTTCGCCAGTATAGACGTCCCTTCGAAACTTGACCGCTCGACGCCAACGTTGTCCATCTTGGTATCCGGCCTCGAAGGGGGACATGAGGTATGTCGAGGTACCCAGTGACCAGGCGTCGAACCAATTCGGGGGCATCCACGAAAGGGAAAAGATTGGCATACTCTTCATTCGATGAGTGAAGGGCAGCAACTCGTCGGATCGCCCCATCAAAGTCGTGGTACCCGAGCCGTCTGGGTCCAGTCTGGTAGATCGTCGCCAACTGGACAAGGTCGATGGGGGCGCCTGGTGCGACGGCGTTGTACGCATAGGGTTCAATCTGTTCTCCGAGTCGAAAGTACTCCTGGAGCTGGACCGCAAGGTCCTGTGTTTCGATGTGGAGCGCACCCATATCGCTTATACCCAAGTCGAGAGGTGCCTCGAAGGCCGCGCAGTTGGTGTCGGCGAAGAAGCAAATCAGCTTTGTACGCAAGGAAGGGGGCTCGATCTTCGAAGAGCCAGTCGTTCGCCTGGCAAACCTTCTGAAGATCCCGGATAACTCCCATGACCGAAACGGCAACGGGAGCTTCTCGTCTCATCCTTTCGTGGGTCCAGAAGCGTCGATACTTGAAGATCAGGTCGATTCCATCGGCAACGTTTATCAGGTCGTCGATACCCGAGATCTCTCGATGCATGCGGTTGAGTCGAGCAATTTGACTCGGCAGGGTATGTTCGGTGAGGTCTTGTCGGATGCCCCAATCGAGCTCTTCATCGTAATGTCGCCATTTCATGAGGGCCGCTCGAAAGTTTTGACAAGCCACTTCGATTTTGGTATACCACTCGTATCCCGGCTTACCACCAAGATTTCCACGCTCATCGAAAGACGTGTCAGGAGCGCTTCGAGCCAATTCGTAAGGGAATGGTGCGGTTCGTCCCCAACTGTCGATGCAGATGGTCTTGCCCAACTCGACAATGGCGGCATTTGCCTTCGACACGACTTCATAATGTTTCTCGCTCAGGAACGTGTGCGGCTTTCGAAGACCAGCCATGGTACTCGACGCAATAGTGAGTACTGATGGTTCGAGCTTAGTGTACTCCGTCTTGATCGGATCATCCTCATGTGTCCGAAATCGATAGGGTGGCTTCAATCCGAACGTTCCCAAGTGTCGAAGTTCGTCGATGGTCTCGATTTCATGATTGTACTGCGGCATGTTGTAGGGCTGCCACTTCGACTCCGGCACCGGCACAGAATCGTAGCTGGGTGGTGCTGTCGACCGCGCGGGCTCGTAAGGATATTCTTCTTCGTCGTCGGACTCGAGTGGCCAGGGTTCAGCGTCGTAGTTGTGGTCATCGTCGTGGTAATAGGAGTCGGCGTCGTGGTAGTAGGAGTCGGATTGGTTCGTTCGAGTAGAAGCTTGTGTTTTCGGGGCATTCGAATGCCAGGATTGGTGGACCCAGTCGTCTTCGACTTTCGGCTCTCCGGTACCCGGATCCTCTCTGGATGACCTTGATGTCCAGGTGTTCGGCCTCGATGTCCAAGAACTGTCGACCCATCCGGGCGCTGAACAGAAGAAGGAAGATCAGTCGTCGTACCCCGTGTAGCAAGCAAGATCTTCATCATCAGAATCGAAACAGTCAGGGCTTGAGCACCGCTCTCGAAAGTATTCTGCATCGACCGGGGGAGGGGGCCCGTACAGCTTACAGAGTTCTGGCGGCATGTCGGGTGGGGTCCCTCCCTTCGTCGGTTCCAGAACAGGCAAGCTGGCCAAGGCTATCTCGAGCACTTCCAAGCCTTCGGCGCCTCCTGTTATGATGGTTCGTCCACTTGGTGCTATTCCTGCAAATTTCCCGCGAGGGAACACACCTCACTTGCCTCCTTTCGACGGGCCTCCTTTTCCTTTTGAGCTCCCAGCATATGCCGACTGGCTGTAGTGCGGCGGTTCGAATGGATCGAGAGGTCGACTCGGACAAGTTGGCGCTGATGCTACCGACAGGCAGCGGCCAGTTGAAGTCGTCCTCGCTGGGGGTTCGATCGCGTCAACATCGATGACGTTCGACGGTGTCGCTCGAGAAGGCGGAGGTCGAGAGGAAGTTCGGAGCGTCCGGGATGTAGTACCATAGGCGGAGGCTCCGGTGTTCGACCCGGAACCTCGCATGAGTTTTTCGAAAAACCACGCTGCAGAGAAGAGTAAGGGTGTTACTCAGTTACTCAGGGTGGAGTCGAAGGAACTCAAGGTACACAGGATCCTCCTCTAGAGCCTTGCTCGACTCCCAAGACCACGTGTCGTCATCCCATTCACAACGGTACAGGAATGTGCGGCGCTTTTTAGATCCCACTCGACGTCTAGCCACAATCTTGATAAGTCGAGGAGATTCTCCAGTTTTGACAGGGGGCATCGGAAACTCCCACACCGGCTGTCCCTCTCGATGGACGTAGGGTTTTATGCTGTCTCGATTGAAAACTCGCAACCCATCGAAGGGGCCAGGGATGTCCAGTTTGACATTCTCGCCCTTGTTCAGTACCTCGAGTATTTTGTAAGGGCCGCACCAGACAACATCGAGTTTCCCTTTATGTCGATATTCAGGCACCAACACCCACCATCGTTCACCGACTTCAGGCACTCGAACGTGTCGGTCCATTTGCAGGACCACATGCATCTGGCGTCGATGTTCCTCGGCAAGCATTGTACGCACAGAATCGAAGGTACGTTCCGCTCGTTGCATGTAATCATTCACGGTCGATGGTTCATGTGCATGAGAAGTCATTCGGGGAAAATCCAATGGAAAATGGGGTGTTCGTCCTTCATCTATCTCGAACGGGGATAGTCGAAGACTATTGGATGTCAGGTTGTTGAACTGGATTTCGGCGAACAGGAGGTCGACATCCCACTCGTTGTTGCCGAAGATGCCGTGTGTACGCAGGCGCTGGAGGATGGACTGATTGCTGCGCTCTGCCAGGTCATTGCCTCGAGGGCGGTTGGCCACTGTTTGATGCATCTCAATCTTGAAGCGCTGGGCCAACTCCTTCCATGCCTGAGATTCGAACAGCTTGTCTCGGTCAGAAACAATTTGTCGAGGGCATCCTTTTAAGCGAATAACCTCACGCAGGAACACATAGATAAGATCGTCGGCTGTCATATCCTTGCGACAAGGGATGAACATTCCACGCTTGGAGAATCGGTCGACTACAGTCATGATGGCGTCATGGCCCCTTGTGGTCGGCGGCAATCCCGAAACCCAATCGATGGACACACTGTGCCATTTGGTGTCGGGCACCGGCAATGGTCTTGGCACTCTGGCGGTGTCGACTCGTCTTGGTTTCGCCGCTTGACAGACATCGCAACTTAGTATGTATCGCTCGACATAGTGTCGAAGGTGTGAGCATACGTAGTCGCGCTTAATCAGGGCCATGGTTCGAAGGACTCCTGAGTGGCCATAGAGTTCCGACTCGTGATACATAGCCACAATCGACGTAACCACCGTTCGGGGGACAAGCACACATTTGCCCATCGTCGACAAATGGAAGAATTTGCCATCATCGAAGGACAACTTGGCGTCTCGAAGCTGGTGTCGTGCCGCAGGGCTTCGAATCGCGACTTTGTAGATGTGTTTCGTCCGGGGGTCCTCCCGATAGGCTGCCGCCCACACAGCTGTCGAAGTCAAGTCTTTGCACTGATAATGTCGATGTACTCGGCGGTGTGTACCTTTAAGACTCGAAGGGTACGGCGTGTTCGACCCAACCTTCGGCAAGGGAACCGATTGCAACGTGCCGTCACGGTGACGTCGACAGCGAATCAGTTCCGCCATGGTCGGTGCGTATCGAAGTTCATTGCCAAAGGTGACTCGAAGGGGACGATCAATGCTTACATCGGGGAGGTCGTCGGTGTCGGTAGACGTGTCTGGTTCATTGCCAGCCTCATCGAGATGCATGTCTGGTTGGTGTGAATTCTCAGCCATGATCTCGTCCGATGGTGCTGGTTCCAGTCCCAGGTCTTCCGGCTCAGCAGTTGTCGCGCTCGACGGTAGCGGCTCCAGGTCCTCCGGCTCGACGGCGGGTTCGGTGTCGAATTGGAGGGCTGGTTCCGCAAGCTCATCTGCGTCAAGTTCCTTCCCCACGGAGCGTCCGCTTCGTAGTGAAACGTACAGGTGGTCGTACGGCTGGGGCCACACCTCGTCATGAGAGAATAAGTCTTCGAGTACATGTAGGAACTCATCGACAGGTTCTCCTTCCGGTGAAGCCCAATTTTCGACCAGGGGAATTGCGAAAGCCCGTGTACGTGTGGCATTTTCGATATCCATCAACTGCCGCGAAGTTAGACGGGAGCAGGCGTCTGCCGCAGGGTTCTCGAGGCCGGGCACGTACCACAACGTCAGGTTGCATTCCTCGAGGAATTGGGACCATCGTGCTTGCCGTGGTGTCAGCGGTCGAGGACAGGTCTTGAGATATCGAAGACTTTCGTGGTCAGTGTGCACGTGCACCTGCTGCGGTCCTCGAAGTAGGTGAAACCATTGTTTCAAGGCTAATACGATGGCCAACAACTCTTGTTCTCGAATCGGGTATCGAGTTTCGGCAGGCTGCATTTTCCGCGACATGAAGGCAATAGGTCGAAGATGTCCCTTGTACTTCCCATGCGCACATCGTTGCGCCAGCGTAGCACCCACGCAGTCTTTCGAGGCGTCTGTGTACAGGTGATACGGCTGTCGGGGGTCGATAGCACTGAGATGTGTCGCACTGATCATCGCCTGCTTCAGCTTGTCGAGGGAAGCCTGGTGGACGGCTGCCCATTCCCACTCGAAGTCTGCTTTAAACATTGCAGTCAGAGTAGCTGCGACAGCTTGGAACCCTTCGACAAACTGCTGTTAAAATCCACACAATCCAATGAACTGTCGAACTTCATGGACCGTAGTTGGTGGAGGCCAACTTCGAATGACCTTGATCTTTTCGGGGTCCATGTGTACTCCATCTTGGTCGATGATGTATCCGCAGAAGGGCACTCGACTCTGAAAGAATGTGGATTTATCGATGCAGGGGAAGAGCTGGTGCTTACGGAGTAGTTCATGTACCAGGTCGAGGTGTCGTTGGTGCTCGTCCGCATCCTTCGAGAAGACGAGGATGTCGTCAATGTACACCCATACAAAGATCCCCAAGTGATCTCGAAGGACGTCGTTCACGACGCGTTGGATTGTCGATGGCGCATTACAGAGGCCAAAGGGCATAACAACCCACTCGAAGGCGCCAAATTGTGTGTTGAAGGCGGTTTTCTCGATATCTTCTTCTTGAATTTGCTGGTGGAACCCACTAACAAGGTCAATCTTTGAGAATACGGTGGAACCCCCCAGTGTACTCAAGATGGATTGGATCGATGGCAAGGGATATCGATCTCGTACAGTTCGTGTATTCAACGCTCGGTAGTCGACGCACATACGCCATTTACCATTCGCTTTCTTCACCAGTAGGCAACCCGCTCCGTATGGACTGGAGGATGGTCTGATGCGACCAGATCGATGCAACTTGTCCAATTGTCGTCGAAGTTCATCTAGTTGGCTCGGATCCATTTTGTAAGGGTGTACCCACGGTGGATTGTCTTCCGAATCGAGGCGTATTCGATGATCTCTTCCAGGTCGATGCGGAGGTAGGTCTCCATACTCCGCTTTCTCCCAGTCGTAGAGGTCCGCCCACTTGTGTAATCGACTCGGCAGTTTGCGTCGAACAGGGTCAAGCCCGTCATCATTCCCATCACTGGCTTGCATCTTATACATTTGATCGACCGGCACTGCTGGTCGAGGCATGCAACACAGAAATACTTGATCTCCCGTGAGATCAGATCGACGGATCTCTCTTTTGAGTTTCGGCAACGAAATGTAGTCAATCTCCATATCGCTGCACTCCTCATCGGTGATACCATCTTCCGTTTCGGACTCATCGTACGTGTCAGTACCGCGCTGAACGTGTGTTCACGAGTGTACGTCAGGGTGTTCGTTGGCATGTGGGGTAGGATTCCCAACCGGACTCGCTTTCGAGGAACTGGATGAAAGTATTGAAAGAAGGTCCAGCTTCGAAGCTGCTTGAAACTGCAGCTGGGTGGAGTGTCTTGATTCGCCAAAAGACAACCGGTACGAAATCGAACCATGTTGGATGTCGGCGTATCGCTCCTTCCAGTTGATAGTTGGATTGTAGCTTCGAAGCCATGGTAGTCCAAGCACTACATCCGGCAAAATCTCCAAGACCTTGAAGTGATGACGAGATACAAGCTCTCCAACTCGAACATAAGCTCGCGTGTAGTACCGTACTTCGACTTGGACACCTCCTGCTGTCAAGACATGTCCAGGGTTTCTCAGTTTATAGAGGGGAAGTCGCGCCCTCTTTGCGGTCTGCATCGACATAAAGTCACTCGTCGCTCCACAGTCGACCAACAGTTCCACGCTGGAGTCAAAGGAGTCTTCACGACATGCGCAAATGCGCTTTCGAACCGTGAACAGAGACGCATGTTCAGGTTCGGTTCCTTCGACAGTGACACTTCCAAGCGTCGAATTCTTTTCGGGTTTATTGGTGCTGGTGGTGGTGTTCAGCTCTTCTCGAGGACGTCCGCCACCAGGTCTTCGGAATTGTTTTCTAGGCCGTCGTAGGCCTTTCTCTGCTCTTGGAGCGGGATCGAAACCGTCCCTTGCTGTCTCGACTTTGATCTCGTCTCGGTGTGTTCGACCGTGATTCCCGACGTTCTCGTCCTCGGGATGGCGGTCGACCTTTTGGACAGTCACGGGCCAAGTGTCCTTGTTCGCCACAATTGTAGCAACGTCTGCTTTCTCGACCATCTTGGCGCCCGCCATGATGACGTCCGAACCGTTCACCAATGTAGGCATGTAACTCTTCTCGAAGCTTGGCAATTGCATCGAGATTCATCGGCTCTGTCACGGTCGAAGCCGTGGGCGCCACAGCTGGGGTCGGCATCGAGGTGACTTGTGGCGTTGGCATAGGGTTCGATGGAAACGTGGAGGTCGAAGTAGGTGGGACCATCATAGGCAGCGGCCTCGACACTGCAGGATCCAGGGTGTGATCTGATGTCGTTCTCGATGCGTTCTGTACTTCTTCCAGTTGATACCCAGCCGCAATGTAGGCTTCGACGATGGGCTCTACCAAGGTATCGAATCCAAATGGATTATTAGAACGCCATCTCGAACGGACCTCAACGATGTACTGCCGGCGCACAGCGTCATTCGACAAACCTTCAACAAATCGAGAGCTGACGAGGTAACCCATCTGGAGTTCATTCGTGTTGACCTTCGACTTGATAACGCATGTACGAAATTCTCGAACGTAATCTGCATGTCGGGGGAACTCGCTCTCTTTCAAGCTCAACATTCTCGACCAATACACTGGCTCATGGGATATGCAGTCGAAACGCTGGCCTAACACACGCATGAGCTCGAACCAGTCATCTTGTACAACTTTCGTCAGGCTATGATAGTACTCAGCGGCATCACCATCGAGGAGGAATGACATCGTTGCTGCCTGATCGACGGGTGAGGTGATGTCCGACAAAGTGAAGGCTCGTAGTAAATCTTCTTTCCATGTTCGAAATTCTCCACACCCAGGTTTACCCGTGAACCTCTTGACCAGTTTCTTCAGGCGCTCGACGCGGCGTCCCAAAATCTCCTGCGAAGGAGCACGTTGAACTACGAACTGGGGTAGTGGTTCGAAGGTAGGTCGCTGTGGTTGTTGTGGAGGGTGCGGTTGGTTCGAATTCGAAGAAGACGGTGGTTGCGGAAACTGTTGTTGTTGTTGTGGTTGCGGAAACTGGATGTTGTTCGGAGGTGGTGGACTCGAAGTTCGTACAAATTCGTTGAGAAGAGCGTAACATTGCGTCAACTCATGTTCTACGCGTCGAAGTTCATTTGCAGCAGCTTGAGTTGCATTCTTCGTCGAGGACTGCAAGGTATCGATGCGCTGGCCAGTTGCTGTTGTAGCACTTGCTGCTGTTGCTTGCAATACATCGATGCGTTGTTCAGTTGCTGCTGTAGCACTTGCTGCTGTTGCCTGCAATACATCGATGCGTTGTTCCAATTCGATAACTTTGGCTCGAGTATCTGCAAGCTTATGCGAACAGCTGTGAAGATCACGAGAGAGACATGGAAACCACTCGCTTTCTCGACTAGCGATGCGCTCTGCGATGAACTTCTCTAACGAGGTCGAAAGTTCGTGATGCAAGGGTGAATCACTTCGAAACAAACTGTCTCTGATGAAATGCAGCATAGCTGCGTCGTCGAAGGGCCGCTCCATTGTAGATCGAAGTCCAAATCAAGTTGACGGCGTTGCGGCGTCGAAGATTGATCTCGAAGATTGATCCTCCCCGCCACCTAGCTGGCTACCACTTGTTGTGGTTTGTTTCTTGGGAACTCGACTGCACTCCTGTGCCTCTTTGTTTCTCAAAATCCGAAATCCAAAATCCCAATCGACAAACCTCGCAGGATCTTTAGACGGGGCACCAATAATAACACAATCTCGAAGACATAAACCCTGTTCAAAGATCGAAGTATCTTACAGCGCTCATTCACAGTTGGCATTCGATGCTTCTTTATTATTCACAGACTGTAAGCGCGATTGCGACTGCGACTTGCGATTTGCGCCCTGCTGCGCTGCTGCTGTTCGAAGCCATAACACATGCATGCCCTCCTTACCTTGTTTGGTACAGCAAAAGGAGAGGGAATGGCGCACTGCACAGCGCAAAACAAGCCTAAGCGTTTTAAGCAACCCTGTTTTAACCCTACGGTAACACAAACACGAGCAAGCACTTCCCTTTCTGACCTGTGAAGAGAAGAGAAGGGTGTATTGGGGCACAGGGAAAGCGACACAACGCGTGAAAACCTAGATTAGGCACATGCATCGCGAGCACAGCGCATACACTAACCCTACGTGCGCGCTGCGCGCTCCATTCGTTTCGCATACCTTTCATTTCAGTTTTGACCTATGCAGAGCAAAGGAAGTGACCACCCTAACCCCCAACAAACACAATGGTGACAACCCTAGTGTTTTAACGAAGCGACCACCACAAATGCTATGCATGCGTCTGACATGACACTAACATACCTGAGAGGTGGGCTGTCCACCTGCTCCGTGGTGTCGGTTTCTGTTCGATACCTTTTCGTAACGTTTATAAAATCTTTGATGCAACCGTGCAAAAATTTCTTTTAAAAACTTTACAATATACGGCTAATACCCTTTTTTCTGGAGCCGTTTACGCTTGCGCAACTCTTTTTGGTAGTCTGCTTCTGTTGCCCTTGTCTGCGACTTTAAGTTTTGGTCTTCAAGTGACGATTTCTAACGTCGTTTCGTCATTTTTGAGCGATGTGACTTCTCAAATTGCTACCTCTTTCGCTAAATCACAAGATTCACTCCCTGTTGGTTCCATTTTCTATTTATTCCAGCTCCTGGAGTTTTGTGCCCTCCATCGGGAGTATTGCTCCGCCCTGGCCCTTGGTCAGGACGTTTACTAAAAAGCTGTTTATACAGCGATAGCCGTCAGCATTAGAGCGCTTGACTGTACCCTAGTGGGCAAACATGTGTGCTCTAGGGAGGGACTCCTGGGTTCAAACCCCATTACCCCCAAATTCGTACCAAATGTTTTTGCCTCACGCTGGCCACTTTTGATGAATGCCCCATCGAAGGGACATCCTTCACGGTACATTACACTGTTTTTCAAGGGTACCTACAGTGTGATAGGCTTCTATGAACTGATGGGAATGTCTTTGGCTGGTTTAATGCATATGCTGAGGCGCGGGCCACGTACCCGGGGGGAGTGTCCGAGCTGGATGCGGCGCTCCACCTTCTACACCCGCCGGACGAGGACCTGGAGGTGGGCGAGGTCGCGGTGTTCGTGGAAGGCGCGGACGAGGCGTCCGCCCGCCCCCGGCCGACCAACCCGGTGTATGACGGCACCGGGCCCACCCCCCCGTACGCCGTCGTCCACGAGGCGTTCCCCAGGGAGCCCGCGTGGTGCCCCGCCCTCCCACCGGCGACGCACGCGCCCCGCGGCTGGGCTAACCCAGACCTGTCTCCCCCCCTTTCCAGGACCAGGGGTGCCCACCACAGGGGGCAGGTCCTCTGGCAAGAGTGCCCTGGCACCCCCCTCCTCCTCCCCGTCGTCGCGACCCGCGGGGGCCCGGGGCGGATCCTGGGGATCACCCCCACCCACCTCTATGGGGCCACACCCGTACCCCGCCCCCCCCTCCCGGCGCCCGCGGCGCGGGACGGAGTACACACCTTCCTGCGCACACAGGAGGTCACCGCTGTTACGGGGGTCCACCTGGTGCGGCTGCCCCCGACACCGCTCGACGACCCCCGGGGGCCCAGGGCCCTGGGCCCCGCCCCAGACTGGGAGCTGTGGCGCGACACGTGGGCCGCGTGGCTCCCCCGCCTCCCCTCCCAGTGCCGGTGGATGGCCGCGGGCCCCCAGCCGTGCGGGGCTGACGCCACAGCCGGCCCCCCACCCCCTCCCCCCCTCCCCCCCGCAGAGCACCACACGGCACTGCCCACGGCACGGCACTGATGCACCAGGAGGTAGTGGGAAGGGCGCGCCTGCCACCACGCATGCGTACCAGAGTAACAGTGATGGCAGACTCCGATGGGTCCCTCCAGCGGGACGACCACCACCACAACCGGTCCCGCTCCCGCTCCCCCGTCTCCTCCCCGGAGTGGACGGGGGAGACCCTCGCGGAGCGCGAGGAGCGGAGGCTGGCGGAGGCGGCGGTGGTCGGGCCGCCGCCGCCGGCCCGGGAACCTGGGCCAGCCGAGACGGCCGCCCCCGCCGCCCAAGCGGCCAGCCCCGCCGCCCCGCCCCGCCCAGACGCGCAGGAGGCGGAGACCGCGGCGAGCCACGCCGCGGCCCCGGCCGCGGCCCCCGGCACGCCGCCGACAAGGGGGGCAGCCCCGGCGCAGGAGCCAGACGCATCGCCGAGGGCTGCCGCAGCCGCGCAGGAGAGCAAGAAGGGCGCGCGAGGGGTTGCGACGGACCCCGCACGGGCCCTGGGCGCCTCGCCGGCGGCCGCCGCGGCAGCAGAGGAGAACGAGGAGGGCGTGCGAGGGGTTGCGACCGCGGCCACGGGCGCCTCGTCGGCGGCCGCCACGGCAGCGAAGGAGAGTGAGGAGGGCGCGCGAGGGGCTGCGGCCGCAACCCCGGCGGGCCGCGATGCCGCCTCGGCCGGCCACGCCGCGGCCCCCAGCACGCCGCGCAAGCGGGGGAAGAACCCCGCACGGGCCGCGGACGCCTCGCCGGCGGCCGCCGCAGCAGCAGCAGTGGGCAGGGAGAGCGCGAAGTACCGCGCCCACGCCAACCCCGCCCACACCCACACCAGCCCCCCCAAGCCGTACCCCCCCAAGCCCTTCCCCCCGGGGCGGGAGCGGCACGTCCGCCCCCCGACGCGCGAGCGCTCGCCGCCGGGCGTCACGCTGCCACAACTGCAAAGGCAGCGGGACGCCCGGCGAGTGGTCCAGGAAGGGCGCAGCGGCGGGGGGGAGGGGAGCAGCGGACGGCGCGACAGGCAGGGGGCAGGGGAGGGGTCAGGGCACGGGAAGGGCGCGCAGGGGCGCGGGCAGGGAGCCCAGGTGCAGGGGGCGGGGCGAGGGGAGGTGGGAGAGCGAGCGGGCCAGGGCGTGGTGGACGGGAGGCGGGACCCGCGACACGGGCAGGGGGCCGGGGAGGGGCCAGGGCACCGGAATGGCGCTCAGGGGCGCGGGAAGGGTACCCAGGTGCAGGGGGCAGGGCGAGGGGGGATGGGGGAGCGAGCGGGCCAGGGCGTGGGGGACGAGAGGCGGGACCCGCGACACGGGCATGGGACTGGAAAGGAGCCCAAGGGCAAGGGCAAGGGCGCCGCGGGCCCCAAGGGACAGGCGGGACGGGGCATGGGAGCCCAGGGAGGAGGGCGGGGCGAAGGGAGGGGGGCAGAGAGCGGAGCGCCCCCGGAGCTGGTGAGGTGCATCCCCCCCGGCATCCAACAGATGCCGGCACACCACACCCACCACCACCACCACCACCACCACCACCACCTCTACAACATCGACCCTGACGCCGGCGAGCTCGTCCCCCCCCAACCCCCACGACACCAGCACCAGCAAGCCCCCCCCGCGCCGAGGGCGGAGCCGGCGCGGATGGCCTCGGCGGAGGGGGGACGGGGCGCGGCATTGGCGCCGCAGGCGCAGGGGCAGCGAGGGGGGCCGGCACGGGGGGCGGAGGAGGGCCGGCCATGGGACCGGGACTGGGGCGCGGTCCCGGACCCGCTGGGGGGGGAGACCCTCCCCCTGGTGGGGGAAGTGTACGGGTGGTTGTGCTGGGCCAACCAGGGGACCTCCAGGAGGTCGCGGAACCGGCCCTTCGATGCCGTGCTCCTCCGGAGGGACGGAGGAAACCGAGAGGCACCCCCGGGGGGATGGGCGGCGCCAGAGGACCACGAGAGGGTCCTCAGGTCGGTGATCCGGGCGGCGTGGCCCGACAGGGAGCCGACGTGGCCGGCCTTCCTGGAAGGGGGAGCGGTGCTCCGCATCACGGAGGCGGACGCCAACAACTGGCTCCCCCGGGCTTTGCGTAGCGCCCTCGCCCACTGGCGCTACCGCCGGCACAACCCGCCGCCGCCGCAGCCCCAGCCCCCACACAAGCGGCGGCGCAGGTGAAGGCCCAAACGGCGGGTACGGGAGGGTTGGGGGGGGGGAATGGGCCCCCCGACCCACGCCCCCCCCCACGGTATGGCACGACGTACGAGGGCGCGCCACCTCCCGCGGGAGGGAGTGCGGAGACAACGAGCGCGGGGAGGAACCTGCTGCCCCGCAACCCGCTAACCACTGACCGCTAACCCTCACGGCCACCCCCGGCCGGCCGGCGCCGCGCGACAACGGCCGGGGGATGAGGAGCCCCAGCGAGGGCCTGCGCGAGCATCCGGCTCTCGATAGGGGGGGCGGGAGAAGGGCGCGACCCCCTGGCCGATGGCTGGCCCCCGGGACCAGGACCGCCATGCCGCCCCCGCCCCTCCCCCCCGGCCGACGAGAGGCATCGCCAGGGGGCCAAAGATCCCCCCCCAACCCACCCCCCCCCCCCCCGCACAGACCCGAGGGCGGGCGGGGGGGCGGCCCGCCCACCCCCCCCCCCCCGCACCCACCACAGCAGGGGAGCCACAGGCGCGGCCCTCCGCCCCCCCAGGGCCGGGGGGGCGCCCCCCTCTCAGGAGGAACGGTGGCGCGATAAGGGCAACGGCGGCTGGACCTGCTCCCGCGAACCCACACCGGCGTGCCGGAGCAACGCGCACAACGGAACAGGAAGGAGGCCGCGCCCCACATGACCCTCCCGTAACCACAGCCCACTCCGAGGTGACAGAGGGGGGGTTTCAAGTCAGATGGGGCCCCCAAGGGGGCGGTCCACGGGCCGCCCCTCACCCCCCCCACCCCGGGGCGGCACTTCAGCCCCGACCGCACGCGCGCGCCGGAAGGGAGCGCGCCGGCGACACGGAGAGAGGGTAGGTAGGTAGGTAGGTGCACTCGGTCGTGGAGAGGCGCCCCATGGTTCCCCCTGGCGTCGCCCCTGTGACGAACAGGAAGAGGCTTCGCGCGTGAAGAGGGGAGGCGGCTTACTTCCCGCTAGACCTGACTGTTGGCCCCCAACAAAGCGGCCCCGGGCTACGCCGGGAGGGCTGATCGCCGCCAGCGTGACATGCTTGTCTCGCCGGGAGGGTGTGCCCCCGTGCTTGCGCACGTCCCCTCCTTTGGGCGGAACCCTAGGGGTTCACCGGACTTCCTGGCGTATCCCGTTCCCAAGGCGTGCATGCACGTTCCTGGTACTAGGGTTCCGAGGCGCTTGGGTGTCGCACGCTCCGCCTCGAGTCCCAAAGCAGCGCAGGCCTTAGGATGCAGCCTTACCCCCGGGCTCCGGATCTCGTTTGGCCGGGTCACCTGCATGGCACGGGCTGCCTCAGTGCCCGGGCTGTGGGCACTGGATTTCCTACTGTTGTGTGGTGTTTGTGTTTGGGTCCGGTTGGCGGTTGGGTGCGGGTTTTGTTAACCCCGTCTGTCCTGGCTGGGGTTTAGGGTGGGTGTTTTTGGGCTCGATTTGTGGTGTTGTCCCCCTAGTGTCGGCTATTTGTGGTGTTCGTGGTTGGGCTTCGGTTTCGGTCTGCTTTTGGGACGTGTGTGGTTTCGTGGGCGCCCCGCTTGCCCCCCGCCGTTTCCGGTTCCGGCGCGCGGTGTGGGCGTGTGTGCCGGGCCCGGGTCTCGCCTGTGCCCAGTCCGTCTTGGCTGGGTTGTCGGGGTGTGTTTTTTTTTTTTTTTGCTTTGGTTTTTTCTTTTCTTTTTTTTTTTTTTTCTGGGCTTTGTGGTCCCTGTCCCTCCATCCCCTTTCTTTCGGGCTGGGCTGGTGGCTCTCTTTTTTTTTTTTTTTTTTCCGTCCCTTTTCCCCGTGGTCCGCTGTTACTGGCTTGGTGTTGCCGGTTTTGGGTGGGTGGTTCGCCTGTGCCTCTGCGGGGGTCCCCCTTTTTTTTTTTTTTTTTTCCTGGGGGGGGGGCCTGGCCGCCTGTGGTGGTGTTGGCGGGTGGTTGGGCGGCTGTGGGCTGTTTTCGTGCCTTTTCCCCTTCCCCCCTCCTTTTTTTTTTTTTTTGGGGGGGGGCTTGCCTGTTCCTCCCTCTGCCTTCCCTGGGCTGGGCTCCCGCGAACCCACACCGGCGTGCCGGAGCAACGCGCACAACGGAACAGGAAGGAGGCCGCGCCCCACATGACCCTCCCGTAACCACAGCCCACTCCGAGGTGACAGAGGGGGGGTTTCAAGTCAGATGGGGCCCCCAAGGGGGCGGTCCACGGGCCGCCCCTCACCCCCCCCACCCCGGGGCGGCACTTCAGCCCCGACCGCACGCGCGCGCCGGAAGGGAGCGCGCCGGCGACACGGAGAGAGCCAGAAAGGAGTACCGCAGGCCGCCGCCCGGAACGAGAGCAGGGAGGCCGCGGCGCGACACCCCCCCCCCCCCGCCCCCCCACCGGCCCGCCAGCCGCGGGGGCCCCGGCCCCCAGCCCCCGAGGCAGAGGGGATGAACCCCCCCCGCCCGAGAGGGGATCCGGAATGTGACCCGCCCCCCCGCCCCAGCCGCCGGCTCAAATGGGGGCCGCGGAGAAAAAGTGGGCCCACGCCTGCGCACCGGGACACCGCGCAGATCGTGCCCAGAGAAGCCGGGTGGGCGCGAACCGGAATGGTATGGGGGGCCACGCCCCCCATGGACGGCACGACGCCAGTGACGCCCGCTTTGTTGCCTACCCAGGGAAAGCGGCGCGCCACCTCCCGCGGGAGGGAGTGCGGAGACAACAAGCGCGGGAGGAAACCTGCTGCCCCGCAACCCGCTAACCACTGACCGCTAACCCTCACGGCCACCCCCGGCCGGCCAGCGCCGCGCGACAACGGCCGGGGGATGAGGGGCCCCAGAGAGGGACTGCGTGAGAATCCGGCTCTCGGTAGAGGGGGGCGGGGGAAGGGCGCGACCCCCATGGCCGATGGCTGGCCCCCGGAACCAGGACTGCCAAGCCGCCCCCCCCCCCCTTGGCCGACAGGAGGCATCGCCAGGGGACCGAAGGCCCCCCCCCACTCCCCCCCCCCCCTCCCACACAGGCCCGAGAGCGGGCGGGGGGGCGGCCCCCCCACCCCCCCCCCCCGCAGCCACCCCAGCTGGGGAGCCACAGGCGCGGCCCTCCGCCCCTCCAGGGCCGGGGGGGCGCCCCCACCCACAGGAGGAACGGCGACACGGTAAGGGCAACGGCGGCTGGACCTGCTCCCGCGAACCCACACCGGCGTGCCGGAGCAACGCGCACAACGGAACACGAAGGAGGCCGCGCCCCGCATGGCCCTCCCGTAACCACAGCCCACTCCGAGGGGACAGAGGGGGGGTTTGCAGGTCAGCTGGGGCCCCCAGGGGGGCGGTCCACGGGCCGCCCCTCACCCCCCCCCACCCCGGGGCGGCACTTCAGCCCCGACCGCACGCGCGCGCCGGAAGGGAGCGCGCCAGCGACACGGAGAGAGACAGAAAGGGGTACCGCAGGCCGCCGCCCGGAACGAGAGCAGGGAGGCCGCGGCGCGACACCCCCCCCGAGGCAGGGGGGATGGGCCCCCCCCACCCGAGAGGGGAGCCGGAGCGTGACCCGCCCCCCCGCTCCAGCCGCCGGCTCACATGGGGGCCGCGAAGAACAAGCGGGCGCACGCCTGCGCACCGGGACGCCGCACAGATCGTACCCAGAGAAGCCGGGTGAGCACGAACCGGAGTGGTATGGGGGGCCACGCCCCCCATGGACAGCACAACGCCAGTGACGCCCGCTTTGTTGCCTGCCCAGGGAAGGCAGAGGGACGGAAAGAGGCAGAGCGACCCCCCGCCCTACAGTCAGTCGGCGATCCGGCGGTGCTACTGTCCGCCTCTTACCCCTGTGCACGTCAGTCGGCGATCCGACGGTGCCGCACCCCACCCAGCCCCCTCCCCCCCTGTCCCGACCCCGTGCACGTGGACTGGGGCCTCCCGGCACGCGCAACACGCTTCACAACGCACAGCCCCACCCTCAGGACTGGATTCATAGCCGGCGACACCCCTAAGTCGCGTAAGAGACTCCCGCGGCCCAGTGGTGAGAGCGTCAGTCTTCAATCGTCCAGTGCGGGAGTTCGATCCCAGGCGTTGGTGCTCCTGGGATCCCTGCACGTAGAGCTCTCTAGTTGGCGACGTGGGAACCACCCCCCCCTCCAGCAACTCGCGCCACCACCGATACCGGTGGATCGGGTGGAGGTCTCGTTCGTTTTACCCCCCACCCGAGAAAAACAAAACACATGGGAGCCACCCACCCCTGCAGCAGTGCGCACCGTCACCTGTACTCGAACAGGTCGACGGGAGGCCTCGTCCGGTATTCGAAGGGATCGGTGGGAGACCACCGATTCCGGGGTTCGAACCAGCTCCTTCGCGGCGCGCGCCTGGTGCGCTACCTCCGGGGCGGCTGCCTTCTGAGATACACTGGCACCCGGGTCACAGAACAAACGAGCCCGCAACCCCCTCCCCCTGTGCTAAGAGTAAGCCCGCGGTAGGGGTGCTCTGCTGGGCCATGAACCGGAACATTGGCGCACCACTCCAGCCACGGTCACCCCAACCCCCCCACGCATCCCGCAGGGCGAAGCTCCGTGCGCATCGGGCTCGTCATGGGAATCCTGCGGACCGGCGCCTGGACACCAAGTCGACACCTCTCTCCCCCCCCACAGGAACAGAGCGGGGCCCCCACAACCGCACGCCCGCGCCCACAACGCAACGGTCGAAGGCACCCCCCCGGGGACGCCCTGCCGCCGCCCCCACAACCCCAAGCCAAGTAGGGGGGAACCGGGACCGGACCGCCCCCCCCCAAGCACGCCAGACAGAGCACGGGACCGGGGCAGGACACGCGGAGGGGCACGGACCACATGGAACGGCCCTACCAGCGCCCAGTGCCGGGACCACGCGAGATGCGCGCGCCACACGACCCAGCGGGGAGCAGACACCGCGAGAGCGTGAGCGCACACACACGAAAAGGACACGCGGGGACCACCAGAAGGGCAACCGGACCGAGCGCGCGGAACGCACAGACCGCATGGAATGGCGTACCAGCGAGCGAGGATAAGGGACACCCGGACGGGACGGCCCGCCACACGCAGCGCGGAACACGCGGGGCGGGAAGGGGGAAGAAGGGGAGACACAACACCAGGTACCGGCCCGAACCCCCCCGAACCGGCCGCGAGCGCCGCGCACACACAGACGGGACACTGCACCCGCCAAGGCAGTAGTGGCGCACAGCGCCACGCCCCAACCCCTAGGCTAGGCAGCCTCCGCGCCAGACCAAGGGGGTCCCACTGGCGACAAGCCAGTAGCACGGGCCCGGCGGCGCCGGCGCCCCGGGCGACCACGCATTAGGGGAGCGACGCAGTGGGTAAGCGCCCGCAGCCACGGCTGCGAATTGATGCACTGACCGGGGAGTGGCGAAACGGGGACGCCGGGGAAGGACGGGGCTCCGAGCTCTGTGAACCCGGGGGACTCCGCCACCAGGCAGGAGGTGCGTCTTGGAGGGCTCCCCACTAGGGCCCGGTCGGGAGGATATCACCTGGCCCGACCAGGTGGCCCCCCGGGGCCGAAAGGCGTCTAGTACCCGCAAAATCAAACCTCAAACCTCAAACCGCATATGCTGAGGTAATTTTGGGGAAATATGAGCTTTTTCCCTTGGTCCTACTAGCTTGATTAACTAGTACTCCAGGGGGGAGTAAGAAAAAGTCACTGCCATGTCTTTCTTGGAGGTCTTCATCAAGGCCAAGCCCCCCCTAAAACCCTTATGTTGATGCTGAGACTTACTTAAGCATTTTTATCTCCCTTTTAAAGCTTAAAGTACACTTTCTCAAAGTAACTAGGGTTACAACCCTGGCCCCCCATGAAGGTTACCCCTACCACTCAAACTGAGCGCAGGTATCTTCCTTCATGGAAGTTATACCGAAATAAAGTAGGCATTTCATGCCTAAGGCCTTGTAGGTTAAGCCTAGTGGTCCCCCACCTCAAGACCCCTATACTCAACTGATTCTACCATATATTGTGGTTCTGCGTTTCAACTGTTTCTGAATTCAGTTGCTTGGCCACGTCATATTCTGTGTCTGGCCTACCTCCTTTGCCCCACATTCGGAACCAACTCCATTTCATCCAAAAGAGTGCACATGAAGTGCTTGATGCTAACTTGGAGGCTAGAGTCATGCCAGCTTTTACGTAACATCATTTGTTTTTTCCATTTGTGATTGAATCTTTGTACTTAAGACTGCTTTGTCTATCTGCAGCCCTTCTGTGATACACTGGATTTCAAAAACTGTTCATTGATTCGATGCACTTGCTGCTTTGGTTCTCTTTTCCAACACCAAAACCTGCAGGATTTCATCGAAATTATTAGGGCACTAATCAAGGACATCTTTCTGCGAGAGGCATGTGGTTGTACCCATGGTTCAGGTCGATCACCGTGAATATCCTCTGCCGGAAGTTTTCTGCAGCACGTCCTCAATGTGGGGCAGCGTATAGCCGACGTGCTGCGTTTGGGAGTTTAGGCCGCGGTAGTCAACCGTGGGCGTTACCAATGACAATGCGGCTTTTCAGTGGATGCTGGAGAACATGGTTGAGCCGGTGTGCTACTGTGGGGAAGCCCTTTGTTGACGACCTGATCATTGCATATTCGACCCCAGCATGAGCTACGATGCGCTGCTGGAGGCACACGAGAGGGACGTCACCAGAGTGCCAGATCTCCTCGTTTGGCAAGAACTCACGGGCAGTGGTGAATCCGCCACCATCGCAGTGAGCAAGGTGGTCTTCGCTGGCGAGGTAGCTGGCAATGGGCAGCAAACGCCCATACTCGGCATTGTAGCGGCAATTGAGGACTTAAACAAGTTCAAGACGGTGTCCGAACTACAGGGATATTTGGGCTTCTGCGACTACTACTCGGGTTTCATCAAGATGTATGCACAGTATGCAGCCCCCATGACAGCCATGCTCCAGGACAACCGGGAGGAGACCAAGAAGGGGTCCAAGAGGGCTTTGGTCTGGAATGAAGTGTCGAACCGTGCGTTTGAGGGAATGAAGTAGGCACTGCTATCCGCAGTGCGTCTGCACCTCGTGGATCTTGACCGAGGCTTCGTCCTGCGCACAAGCGCCTCCGACTACGCGATTCGTGCACTGTTGGAGCAAGCGCTTGATAATGGAAGGCATGTGCCCGTGGCCTTCTGCAGCCGAGTCCTGCGGGAAAGCCAGAAACAGTCGTGGACGACTCGTTAGAAGGAGGCGTATGCCATCGTCATGGCTCTCACAAAGTGGGCATGGTACATAGCCCTGCATCCTGTCGCGGCCGGCACAATCCGCAGTTGTGGCACAAGCAGCATGTTGGCAGGGCCTACGGACCAGCCTCCCGAACAGCCAGATGGCAGCAGACCTTGGCCAAGGTTGACCTGACGGTGGTTTGCGTTTCGGGACAGGACAACACCGTGGCGGACTGTCTTAGTAGGTACGCCTATCCTGCCAGCAAGAGCATGACGGATGTGTTTGTGATGGGTGTGAGGCTCCTCTGCCCCTACGCTAGGCATCAGTGAGAATCGGAGCCTCAATGGCTCTGGCACCAGCCATCAGACCGGAAGCGCGCCCCGCATAGCCAAGCGCGCGCACAGGATATTGCGCTGTCTTGAGTAAATTGAAGTTCTGTGAATTTCATGATTTTATAATTAACTTTGCACTTTTTCATGATTTTCATACGTTCTTATGCGATGCGGACACGGTCAGTGGGAGCAGAATATAACGGGGCTTAATAACCGGCCAGCCGGTGGCGGGTCGCCCCAGGCCGGCGCGTCACAGGAGGAGCAAGAAAGGAGGGCCACGCAGCGCTCGGACTGGACCATCCGGGACAGAGGGTGGTCCGAAGCACCGGGCTGGAGTGTCTGAGATGGAGAGAAGCAACAAGGACACAGGTGACAGGAGACACGACTGGAAAATGCAGGGGAGGTGGACCTCCCCTACCCCTCCTCCTCCCCCGAACTGCAACATCCGGGGCAGGCGGAGGAAAAAAGAAAAAGGGCAGCCCCCGGGGCAGGAACGCCCGGTGCAGGCGGGCGCACGGCCCCGGACTGGATCATCCAGGAATGAAGAAAAGGGAGGAGACAACAGCGTACCTGCCAAGGTAGCCAAAGGGGACGGGCTGGATTCTGCAGTGCAAGCAAAGACCCGAACCTGGGGATTCGAGCGTAGAACAGGGAAAAAGGGCCCGACGCCTCACACAGGAGCAGAGAGACAATACGGCGACCTCCATCCAGGGGGCCACAAAGGAGAATGCGGGCCGGTGCCACAGGCTGGTACCTCCGGGGCGAGGCACACGGCAAGAAGGCGGCCCGCAGGGCTGGAATGTCCGTGGGACGCAAGAGAACGACCCTGCACTGGAACCTCCGGGGCAGGAAGAGAAGGAAGAAACTGGTGACACACGCCAGGGCTGGAGAGGCAGGAGTGTGCAGGGCTGCCAGCCCCAGGATACGGGTGAAAAAGAAAGAAGGCAAGCAGCTGAAAGCGTTGGGCCGGGGAATACAGAACGGAGCAGAGCGGCATAAAGGTGGCCCAACAGACTGGAGCATGCACGGGCAGCGGGCGCACAACCCCAGACCCCCCAGGAGGAGCTGACGAGATGCCAGCCCAGAGGGCACAGGTCCCAAGATTGGAACGTCGTGCGGGGAAAGAAGGCAAGAGGCCCCGGACATAACACGGCCGTCAAGTACATGCCCAGGGGCACAGATCAACGCGGCGGAGGGAAGTGGAATGGAGCGAGGCAGCAGTACAGTACGGCGGGTACAGGAAGCGAGGGCAGAGGAGCTGGTCAAGACGGCAGGCGGGGGACGGAAGACTAGGTGGGCACAAAGGGCGCGCGGGCCACAACGCAGCGAAAGCGGCGCACAGGGCACACATAGGGGAGGGGGAGGGCAGCATGGCTAGGGACACGATGCCATGTGCTGCAGTCCAGCTCGTCGTCAACAGCGACCGCCACGCCGCCGCTGCAGGCGTTGAGAGGGTTCGGGGGGCCGGGGTTGGTGGGGGTGCGGGTTGAGGTGGTCCGTATGCAGGCGGCCCCTCCCCCGCCTCCCCCCTCACCGACGTACTCGGTGTCGTCAATGGTGCTGTCGTCGCTCCCGATCGCACAAAGTCCGGCAACGGCGCAGCTGGCGGGCGAGGGAGCCGCAGGGCAGGGGCGGGAGTGCGTTGTCGCGGCAAGGACAGGGGGGGGGGCAGGGGCGGCAAGGAGGAGGCGAGGGTCGGGACAGCGGCAATGGAGGCGGCGGGAGCTGGCGGGAAGGTGGCAAAAGGGGGAAGCCCCAGGCAACGGGTCCGCGGGGGAAACTGTTCAACCTGGCGGAGGTTGATGGGACAGGCGCTTCGGTGGTCGCCAACATCCTCGAGGAGTCGGAGGAGGAAGGGGAGGGGGCGGGGAGGATGGTAGTGGCAGGGGGCCAGAGGCAGTCAACGGCGCCCGATGTGCTGGCGGCTGCCATGAAATCGATCCTCTCGGCGGTGCAGAGGAAAGAGGAAGGCAAAGGTGGGCGAGGGCGGCCAGGGACGGGAGTTACAGGCCACGGGGGCACCCGCCGACACGTAGGGGGAAAGGGGCGCCCGGGCACAGGAGAGAAGGGACAGGCGGGCGCGCCAGGGGCCAGACACCTATGATTTTAGCAGCTTTTTTTCCCCAAAATTCAAAGTCATGCATTTTCAGAACGGCGATATCAAACTGTACACAGTAGTACTGTTGTTTCTCTGTTTTCTCAAAAATTTAACAAAATTATGCTGTCGCTGGAGCTGGAGCCGCAGATCAACTGTCAACAACTGCCGCGTACGTGAGTTTCAGATTCCCGACCGCCGTGCGCAATAGAAAATCGCCAAAAAGTCCACTTTTTTTCGCAGTTGGAAGCAAAGTAAAGGCATGAGCGTGTCCGCGAGATCAATACCTAGCTGCTGACCTAAAAAAATTCAGATTAGCAGGCACAGATTTTGAGAAATTTACACTTTTCTAGCCAAAAACCACTCTTTTTCATGGTTTTAGGGTCTATGGAGGCCATGTAGAGGGCCTTACAGGGCTGGAAGAGGTGGTATAGAGGTGATATATGAACAAATTGTCATCACCATGGGTAGAAGCCTACATGACAAGCGATGTTTTGCCTTTATTCTAGGCTATTCATCCCTTTCTCATGCACCATGGGGCCCAATATCCATATGGTTCATAGGTAGGGTTTTGATCACCTATCACCGTCCACACACATGTTTGGGGCTTGGGTTGGTATTGTATGCATTTGAATGATAAGAACTACATAAAATATGATACTATGTGCATAAGAATGGGATGAACAATGAACATTTGAGGTGTTTTTGGCCCTATTTTGCACCGTTTGTGGTCCATTTCCATATGGTTCATAGGTAGGCTTTTGCGTGCCTATCACCGTACACACACATGTTTGGGGCTTAGGTTGTTATTGTAAGCATTTGTATGATAGGTGCTACATATAATATGATAGTATGTGAATAAGAATGGGATGAACGATGAAGATTTGAGGTGTTTTTGGCCCTATTTTGCACCGTTTGTGGTCCAATATCCATATGGTTCATAGGTAGGGTTTTGATCACCTATCACCGTCCACACACATGTTTGGGGCTTGGGTTGGTATTGTATGCATTTGAATGATAAGAACTACATAAAATATGATAGTATGTGCATAAGAATGGGATGAACGATGAACATTTGAGGTGTTTTTGGCCCTATTTTGCACCGTTTTGTAGTCCATTTCCATATGGTTCATAGGTGGGTTTTTGCGTGCCTATCACCGTACACACACATGTTTGGGGCTTAGGTTGTTATTGTAAGCATTTGTATGATAGGTGCTACATATGATATGATAGTATGTGCATAAGAATGGGATGAACGATGAAGATTTGATGTGTTTTTGGCCCTATTTTGCACCGTTTGTGGTCCAATATCCATATGGTTCATAGGTAGGGTTTTGATCACCTATCACCGTCCACACACATGTTTGCCCTGCGTGCGCGCAATGTCGCATTTTTTCCATAGTGCGCGCAAATTTTCAAAAATACGACCTTTATAGCGCGCCTATTGCGCGCGCTCTACCGCGCTATATTGTCCCGGTTTTCAAATTTTTCAAAGCCGGAAAATGTTTCAAAACCATGCTTTTTCCAGTGTCCTGCGTTTCTCAAAAACCCCTTGCTTTTCAAAAACATTCCCTGTTGCTCATCCAACCCAAGACACATGCAAAAACACTGTCTGAAAGGTCTGAAAAGTGTGCAACAGTACAGGTCCTCACGGACGAAAACAGTGTAGCGCGCGCAACATATTTACAGCGCGCGCTGGCAGCCTTATGGCGCGCGCTATACCAGGTATAGCGCGCGCTGTCATTCAGTGATATCCTCAATGGTTTGGACCACCACTTCGGCCTCCCACTCCTTCTCCCATTCGGGTCTGTGGTCTTCTGCCCCAGTGGCAGCTGGGGCTGCATCCCCTTCTTTGTGGTCTTCTGCCCCAGTGACAGCTGGGGCTGCATCCCCTTCTTCTTGTGGGCTTGGGTCGCCTTCTGGGGTTGCTCCTTGTGGTGCCTCTTCTTCTTTCGGGGCTGCTCCTTCTCCTTCTTGTGGCGTGGCCGCTGGTGCCTCTCCTTCTTGTGGTGGGGCTGGTGCGTCGTCTTCTTGTGCGAACGCCGGCCCTCACTCGGACGGTGCAAGTTTCTTTTGTCTTTTGTCTTTTGTTTTTTAAGTGGAGTGGTCGGGTGAAGCTATGGTACCCGGCGCCTTGGGTTGGCAACACCAATGTGCCACACTCTGCTGAGCGTAAGGGGGAGCTTGCTTGTGTTTCGCGATTCCTGACATATGTTATGGCCTCGTCCCGCATGGGTGACCATGGGAGCACCCATAAAGGGCAGGCGAATGAGATATGTGCCCGTGGGGTGCGGATTTTTTGCCGCTGCATGCGACCCCCAAAGTCGTGATGTTAGCGGGTTGGGCTTTGTCACGGTGGCATCACGAACGGGCTCCCAACCTCTCGCTATACTCTTGGTTGAAAGTAGAGTGCACATAGTGCCGTAAACTAAATTGCGAGATCTGGACGCACAGTCAGTGGCCCAGTAGCTCCGATGTGTGGTGTGTTTCCGACGTGGTGTATTATATTTGGGTTCCGACAAGAAGAACCCCACTTCAGGAGCTCCAAGATACCCGTAAGCTCTCTCTGAGAGCCGGTTGTGAGGTTTCTTGCTTGGTTTGGAATGATGTTATTTGTACGCTAAGAACATGTTCCCTACAGGACAAACACCGTGTGTTCATGCTGTTTCCTGGGAAAGTCTTAGTGGCAAACTAATTTTGTTCATTTCTTGAATTTCATGAATTTTCCGACCCCCGCCCTTGTGGTGGGGGTCTTGCACAGCCCTCATTCGGACCGGCTCGCACAGGTGCGAACGCCGGCCCTCACTCGGACGGTGCAAGTTTCTTTTGTCTTTTGTCTTTTGTTTTTTAAGTGGAGTGGTCGGGTGAAGCTATGGTACCCGGCGCCTTGGGTTGGCAACACCAATGTGCCACACTCTGCTGAGCGTAAGGGGGAGCTTGCTTGTGTTTCGCGATTCCTGACATATGTTATGGCCTCGTCCCGCATGGGTGACCATGGGAGGACCCATAAAGGGCAGGCGAATGAGATATGTGCCCGTGGGGTGCGGATTTTTTGCCGCTGCATGCGACCCCCAAAGTCGTGATGTTAGCGGGTTGGGCTTTGTCACGGTGGCATCACGAACGGGCTCCCAACCTCTCGCTATACTCTTGGTTGAAAGTAGAGTGCACATAGTGCCGTAAACTAAATTGCTGCTGCTGCTGCTGGGGCTGGTGCCTCTTCTTCTTGTGCAGCAGCTGCTGGTGCTTCTGCTGGTGCTGCAGCTTCGGCAGGTCCCTTGTCTCCTTGTGGGGGGGCTGGTGGCTGGGCTGGTGGGTCTCCTTGGGGCTTCTTCTTCTTTGGGGTTGGTGGCTTGGACGGGGACATCCTCATGGTCTTTGGGTCGGGGCAGAGGTCCTCAATGTCATCGGCCTCGTACGTCTCCCACCACGACTGCCACTTGCCCAACTCCTCATACGCTTTGCTTTTGGCGGAGAACACCTGGCAGCAGGGCATGAACTCCGACCAGTCGTCCTCTTCCTCCTCCTCCTCCCCTTGTTGGCTGGGGCTCCACTGATCGTTGGGGATGATGACGGCCACGTGGTCCTGAGGGGCCCTCCTGGCGCCTGCTGGCTTGATTTCGGCTCCCTCCACAATCATCGGCGCGATCGCAGTGGTGCAGTAGATGATCCACCGAGGCTTGTGGCCGTCTTTGTAGGACCAATCTCGGCGCTGCATGAGCTCCTCTCTTGCCTCCTTGTCCGCGTCGGCTCTGCCCTGCTGCTTGGCCTTGGGAGCCGTACTGGGTGGGGTGGAACCGCACGGACCTCCTTGTTCTTGTGGCTGGTCTGGGACTGGGACAAGCTGCTTCGGTGCTGGCTTTGATGCCTGGAAAGAGTAGCGCGGAGGCATAGCACAGGCATAGCACGCGCAATACGGAACATAGCACGCGCGACGAGATGCATAGCACGTGCAATGACGACAATAGCGCGCGCTGCATTACCTTTTCTGCTTTCACCTCCTCTGCTTTCTTCCGTCTCTTCTCCTCCTCTTCCTTCTCCTTCTTCTCCCTCTCCTTCTTCTTCCTCTTTTCCTCCTCATCCTTCTCCTTCTTCCTCCTCTTATCGTCCTCTTCCTTCTTCTTCTTCTTTGCTTCGTCCTCTTTCTTCTTGGCCTGTTCCGCCTGACGTTGGACTCGGTGTGCCGCCTCTGCCATCAGCCGCTGGTCGGGAGTCTTCTGGGCAAGGACCTTTCCAGGCGGGTGGGGGGGCTTAGCGGTGTGGGAGGCGGAGATGGCTGGTGGTAGGTGGCTGGTGGCTGCTGGCTCCTCGGTACGCTTCTTCTTGGGCCTTGGGACTGTCACGGATTCCGTCTCCGGCACGGCAAAGGCGTCGGCCCAGTCCACCTCCAGCTCCTCCAGCTGCCGCTTAGCCCGGGCCAGCACCGGGGAGGGGCCTTGCTCCTTCCGTCCGTCAAGCCAGTCGGCCGCATGCTTGGACTGCCCGGCAATGTCCGCGGGCACGCTGATCATCAACGGCCCTCTGCGGGATCCCAGGCACAGAAGCTGCTCGAACCTGCCCACCTACGAGACAATGGGACAGAAGGTAGGGCCGTAGCGCGCGCAAACAATCAAATCGCGCGTGCTACAACAAATGAAGCGCGCGCAACAATTGGGATGCAGTGTTCTAGGGCGTGGTGCGGAACCCCCCCAATTTTGGGTGTTGTTAATATGGTTGGAACCCGGAATTTCACATGTTACATGGGTGCACTATGATGCAACAATGTGCCTTCCATGTATTGTTTGCTCGATATTGCCCGTTTTGCACTTTTTGCGATTTGATCTTTGTGTGCTCTAACTAGTTATCGCGGGGTTAGAACGGGGTTAGAGCACTAGTTATCGCGTGGGTTATCGTGTGCTCTAACTCTTTGACCCCCCCCCCCAAAAACCACCCCCATGATGCGGGTTATGTGGGGAAAGAAAGGGGATGGGGGGTTTTTGAGGGTGCTGAATCCATTTTTTTAGGTGGTTTGCCCCAAAATTGAGGGTAGGTGGGTGTTCCAGAAATTGCGTTCTAACTAGGGGTTCCGCACCACGCCCTAGAACGCTGCATCCCAATGTCGAAAGCGCGCGCAATGGCAAACATAGCGCGTACCTGTGGCTGTGCCAGTTGTTGTTGTTGTTGCTGCTGTTGCTGGGCCATCTGTTGCTGGGCCCGCTGCTGCTGCTGGAGCAGCTGCAGTGTTGCCTGCTGCATGGCTGCCTGCTGTTGGAGCTGCTGCTGCTGCACTTGCTGCTGCTGCGGCTGCTCCTCGTCCTTGACCGCCGTGGTTTTGACTGGGGCGCCGGTTGCAATTGCCCTTGCGGCACTGGCTCCTCTTTTGGCTGACCCCCGCATCAAACTGGCACCCGCACTTCTCACCGAGGCGCACTCGTTCTTGAAGGCCATTGCCCCCGCGTCGGTCGCGTTGATGAAGCTCGGTGGGTCCTTGTTGAAGTAGAAGTGGTGGACGGTCTTTGCGGTGGCACCCGGAGGCGTGTGGGTCCGAACGTGACCCCACCCATAACTTGTCCAGCACGAGAACAGCAGCTCGTACTCCTCCACCTTGCAGTGTCTACAGGCATCTTGTCCTTCTTGGGTTGGCACGGAGGGGTTCAACAGGTTGTGGAGACTGCACCAGTTGCCAGTAATGCTTTCGTCATACCAGGAGGGTTTCACGGCTCCGTCTGGGATCTTGGCAATGGCCGTGGCCCTTTGGCGCCAGAACTTGTAGAAGGCCACCTCGAAGAGGTAGGCCGGTGTCACGTCCTTCAGCCATGCCCAGCTGGGCCCTTGGGCGCAGATGGTGCTGTTTTGGTTGGGCCAGATTCGGTTCTTGAAGTCGCTGCTGAAGGCGAAGCCCTGACGTGGCCCGGGTGGGGGAGACTGAAACTGTGCTTGCACTTGGGGTTGCTGCTGTCTTGGTTGGACCTGCTGCTGCTGCTGCTGCTGCTGCTGTTCTGGGCTGCCGACTTGCTGGGCCGCAGCCTGCACTTGCTGCTGCTGCATTTGCTGCTGCTGCATTTGCTGCTGCTGCTGCACTGGCAGTGGGAAGAGCACTTGTTGCACTTGGCCCACTGGAAGACTGCCGCGCACTGGGGAGCCCAAGGTGGGCGACCCACCGGGGAACAGCATGGGAGACAGCTGCTGTGAGGCACCTCGTAACGGGGACTGCGGCGCGGGCCACAGAGGCTGCGTTGCGGAGAACTGGGTCAGCTGCTGGGACAGCGTCTGCGGAAAACAGGACAAAGCACGCGCAACCAGGACGTGCGTAGTGCGCACAACGAGACTGCTAGCACGCACAATAAGAGCGTAGCACGCGCAACGAAAACAGTAGTTCGCGCAACGGAAACAGTAGTGCGCACGGCAAGTACCTGTGGCTGCATGCTCCACGGCGTCGTCGACGGCTGCTGCAGTCCCGGTTGTACAGCTGCATGTGGCGGTGGCTGCGGTGTCGCACCTGCTCCTGCGGCCCCTGCAGCAGTTGTTGGCGGTGCTGCAGGAGGCGGATACCCCCAGCCCGCGGGGTGCATGGGCAAGAGGGTTACATTAAAGTACCCCTGTTCCAGCAGTAATACAAAAAGGAAAATGCAGTAACAAAAAAAATCGAAAGCACCAAAACAAACGGACGAAAAGGAACAAATCAATGCATTCCAAATTCCAATCAATGCATTCCAAACGCTTTAAGTGCGTAGTCATAGCACGATACTTCCGGTTATATATCGCGATTTCAAGGGTTCCGGCGCTTGAAAACAGCATAGCGCGCGCGATAGTGGTCATTGCGCGCACTAGATAACATGTAGCGCGCGCTAAAAAAGAAATAGCGCGCGCTACCACAGTTCCTCATCCGCAAAATATGCCCGAACCTCGTCAGCCAATTTTTGTGCATTGCACAGGTTGCTTCTGGAGTTGCCATTCCACCTTGGTACTTCAAAGTACAGGAACAGACGCTCATTAACCTGCCTGAGCATCTTAATGCGGCGTGACACCAGGGTTCCTGCCCCCCCACCTCTATCACAAAAGGAGGACCAGATGTCCTTCAGCACCCTGTTGCTCCCTTCCAAAAGATCACCCGAAAACATTCCTAGGCCATAGGGCCTTATGGCCTGAATAGTAACTGTTGCATCGTGCAACATCCAGTTTATATAAGGTGATCTTATTGCTGGACAAACCCACCTCTGGAAAGCCTGGGCAACCTCTGGAGCCTGCAATGCACCCTCTTCAAACATTGTGCCATACATGTCCCCCAGTAGCATGTGCATGGCAACCACTGCTGTGTGCATTCTCATGTCACCCCCAAGGAGGGGGGCAAGGTCCTCCCAAACCTTTAGAAGGCACCAAGTCTCTTCCCCATCTGGCTCTGCCGTCCCCTGTAGTGCTATGTGACAACCAGACCTGTGAAGAATAGCCTGAACAGAGACCCTAGTACTGGGACGCACAGACTTGGCCAATCTGCGTACCAAGGCAGTAGTGACCTGCCTCCCTACAAAAATCAGAAGGTGCAGAACACATGGTATAAGGTGACGCCGCCTCAGAGGCACCTTCAACAACCTGCTCTGGACAACACCAAATATATCCATGGGCCTGCACTTGGCCCCAGGTGCAATAAGCCCTAGCAACTGCTCATCTCGCTCGGTGGTTCTATCCACATCCTGTTGCAACCACGTTGCACTGGACTTGCACCACGTCATGTAAGTGAACAGACTACCTGCCATCCAATGTGTAGTGACACCCGACAACCGACGCAGCCAAGGGCTATCCCCACCGCAGAAAATCCTACAGCGTCTGGATGCACCCCGGATGGGAAGCACACCAGTGTCAAGGGCACTCTGCAGAAAAGCAAGATTGTTAGCCCAGACGTGGGACAACACAGAGGTGGACTTCTCACCACAAAGGGCGACGTTAACAGTCCAGTGGTAGGACAACGTCCTTGCCAAGTGACCATGGTTGGCAAAGGAAATGGACATCTGGCACCACGATTCCCCCCCACAAGGCAACCCATCCCCCCTCACAACGATCCACAGCTCTCCTTGGCACTCCCTGGGGTATTGGAGGTTAGAAACAATGGAATCAAAGGAAAATATATAGTCAAAAAAGTGCTGCAGGGGCCACTGCGAAAAGACTGTGACCCCATCTGTGTGCACGGCAACCTCTAAATGCTGCCTACTTGCAAGCTGGTTCCATTCTGTGGCGAAACTAGCATAGGAGGGGAGAGAAAAAAGGTGTGTGGGGACCTTACTTCTCGTCCAAGTAATCAAATCTTTGTACCTGAGGAAAATAGCGCGCGCAACATGGGGACGTAGCGCGCGCAGAAGTCAACGAAGCGCGTGCTATGAGCGGAAGTGCGCGCAATGTCACATGCAAAGCGCGCGCAATAATACCTTCTTCTTGGAATCTTCAGGAGCAGGACCAAGTCCACCACCGACAGGGGTGTGACGGCGTTGGCAGCCTCGGTCCTGCGACGCTTCTTCTCTGCTTCAGACACGGGGACCCTTTTTTCCAACCTGGCCCACAAGGACCGTTGGACGGCAGACCCTGAGCAAAAAAACTCAACTAGGTCCGCCAAAAGGTCCTCGTTCTTCCACAGGGACCACCCATAGTGGGGGCCCAAAATGTTTGCAATCTTCCCTGACATTAACAGCGTCAGATGTGGTGCCGGAAGAATCTGAAACGTTAGAAAAATAGGCGTTTTTGCCCTGCTTATTAGGACATGGGGTTACAAACCCAAGACCCCGAGCCATAGCGCGCGCTATGTTGCGCGCTATAGTTTTGTAGTGCGCACTGAGCCATCGCGCGGCAATACCCTGTAGCGCGCACACAGGGTGGGGCTTGGGTTGGTATTGTATGCATTTGAATGATAAGAACTACATAAACTATGATACTACGGGCATAAGAATGGGATGAACAATGTAGTTTTGAGGTGTTTTTGGCCCGTTTTTGCACCATTTGTGCTCCATATCCATATTCCTTTATCTAGGGCGGTAACAGGGTCAAATTTGGGGTAACAGGTCATTTTTTTCAAGTTGGGTTAGATGGGGGTTTTTTGAGGTGCCTGACCTTGGTAACATAGTGTCACCCTCTCATTCAACACATGTGACAGGAAGAATTGCAAAGTTTGCCTTTTTGTGCTTGTTGTTACCGCAAATGTGTTACCTGCCTGTCGTGTGTTCTGCTGCAAGCCTTGAGTTTCGCGGTAACAGGTATACGGGGTAACACCATAGCGGTTACATCAGCGGTAACAACAACCAAATGGGCAGAGGTGCAATAATAATTGAAAATAAAATTCCCTCAAGAAAACGCGACCTTCACGACCCTGTCAGTTTGAGCTTAACACCCTTGCACTCCACAATGAATTTTTTTGTCTTGATTTGACGTGCCTATTTCTTGCAAACCTAAAATTGTGCTCAATAGAGCTGCAGAGGCATCTCTCCCTCTGGGTAACAATTTTCCTGGGTAACAGGTCAGCGGTTACACCTGCGGTAACACTACACATGTGCCCAATAGATCTGCAGAGGTATCTCTCACTCTGGGTAACATTTTTCCTGGGTAACAGGTCAGCGGTTACACATGCGGTAACACTACACATGCCAATCATGTCCCATTAGGGCCCTGTTTTTCCTCATTATGCCCCTTCCATCGGTTCCCAAGAAGTTTCACAAGGAGCTGACTGCCGGATCGACGTTGTACAGTGTCCGCTGGGGTGATGTTGCCCGTGCCGGGGCTCCTGTGGTCCTTCAGGTATCCCCTTTGCACCATTGCTTGGTGTGCCCTGTTTTCAACGGGTTGGGTAACACGTACCTGTTACCGGTTACACACGTGGTAACACCCCCCATTTTTACTGCACTTACTTTCCTTGCAGTTGAAGGCCAAGAAACAAGGCCAGCCCAACTTTGTTTGCGGCTGGGTTTCCAAGGGCAGCCATTCGGCCCTGACCATGAAGACGGCGTTGGCCTACGACGTTGATGAGGGGGAATGTCCGGACATCCAGACCCTCCACGGGCCAGTGACTTTTCAGGCAAAGGAGTGTGGGAACACCTGGGGATTTTACAAAGGGGGGCAGGAGAAGGGCAAGGGCAAGGAGGTGCAGGCAACAGGCAGTGGCAGTCATTCAGCAGCAGCCAGCAAAGCCCCCACCAAATCAGCCTTGAAGCCCCCAAAACAGACCCGAACACTCACCCCAGCTTCAGTTGCAGCCAAGGCAGTCCGGCAGAGGTCCCAAATGGATGTTGACAAGGAGGTGGACAGTGATGATGATGATGATGACCAGGGACCAGGTGAAAATCCTGACGAGGAGGTGGTGGTCCAGGAGGAAGGAACCCCTGAGGAGGACGAACCAGTGCCACAAACCAAGGGGAAAACACAAAAGGCGAAAGGGAAGACGGCACACCCCAGTTTTATGTTTACCGGGCCGGCTTCTGGTGGGGCAAAGTCCATCTCTGCCCGCCCCACAAGGGCAGAAAAAACTCTTACTTCAACAACCTACCTACAACACCTTGAACGGGCGAAGTCCCATGTCAGGGAAGAGTTGGGGTCCAGCCTCAAACAGGTTGCAACCCACTACCAGCTGTGTCTGGGGGTGACAGGTGCGGCCATTGTGGCTGAAGATGGGACCCCCCTCAACGCGGCCGAAGACCCCAGAGCCACAAGTGCAAGAAGAAGAGAAAGCTTTGGATGGGCACTGACTGGAAGGTGTGTGGTTCGTGTTACCCTGGTAACGGGTCAACGGTTACACACGTGGTAACAGCACATTGGTATGTTTAACTGCCATCTCACTGTTCCCCACTGTGTTCCCATGTAGGTTGGGAATCGCCATCCCTGTCATGGTGAACCGAATTGGGGCTCGAGGGGCACACACCGGAGCTTCCCCGACGTGCCTGGATCGGCTGAAGCACAAGTGGCGGGACGAGATGGGGACCGAGGGGTTGCTCAATGATGATGAAGCGCGAACTGAAGCATGTATGTTGTCTTTTCCTGCTGGGTAACGTAAATCGCGGGTAACAGGGCAAGGGTTACATGGGTGGTAACACTGTGTGTCAGGTTTTTGTGTCCGGGTAACACTTTTCCCGGGTAACAGGTCATGGGTTACATGGGTGGTAACACTGTGTGTCAGGTTTTTGTTTCCGGGTAACACTTTTCCCGGGTAACAGGTCATGGGTTACATGGGTGGTAACACTGTGTGTCAGGTTTTTGCTCCCGGGTAACACCGGGTAACACCCATTTTATGTCCCTGGTAACATGCTTTGCACTCTTTGTCACAGTGAATCTGCTGCTGGTGGAGCTCAGCTGCGACGGGTGCTCTGCCCTCAAGGATGTGGAGGATGATGATGCCGAAGCCCCGAAGAGGCAGCCGGAGAGGCTGGGGGAGGGCCCCACAGCAGCGCAGCTCAAGGGAGGCCCCGAGAAAGCCCACAAAACTGAAAGTGCATACTCAGGTATGGTGTTGCAATCTTGGGGTGTTGAACTAACTGACCTACTTACATACAAATGTAATCGTCTGTAATGATATTCTCTGTCTGCAGGTTTGTCCCACCTGGAGAAACTCCGTGCAGGCCTGCAGAGTGGTCCCAGTATCCCCGGGTCACTGCAGCTGAGGACCCAGGACCTGGCGGAACTCAGCCAGGAAGACCCGGATGCCAGGATTGTTCAAACCTGGCGCCACATTGGGGTCATGCTGCATCTGAGGTCCACCCACAAGAGCCCACCCCCACTGGAACTGCCTGGCCAATGGCGTCCATGTCTGGTTGGGACCCTCCAGGAACAGCAGGAGAGGCTGCAGAGGTACAAGCGGAAGTACTACAAGGTCAGGAATATGCACCGAGGTGATGAGTTTGGCAGTGCAACCAGCAGCAGTGACAGCCAGGAGAGTGAGGGGGCCAAGATGCGGAGGAAGCAGCGGAACAAGCACAAGAGGGTGCGGAGGCGGGCCCGTGAGGAGGAGGCGCGGCAGCGGCTGGAGGCAGAGCGGAACGCGCTTCTGGCGAGGTTGCAGGCAATGGAAGTGGAGGCCAGACCACCAAGCCTTGGTATGTTTTTTGTGCTCTGTTGCTGCTGGGTAACAAAAATTCCCAACGGTTACACATGCTGTAACACTTTGCAAAGCCCGGGTAACAACAATTCTGGGTAACACCCCAACTGTTACACACGCGGTAACACTTTCGAAAGCCTGGGTAACAAAAATTCTGGGTAACACCCCATCGGTTACACACGCGGTAACACTTTCGAAAGCCTGGGTAACAAAAATTCTGGGTAACACCCCATCGGTTACACACGCGGTAACACTTTCGAAAGCCCGGGTAACAAAAATTCCGGGTAACGCCCCAAGGGTTACACAGGTGGTAACACGTACTTTGCAGAGCCACTGTGTGTCTCTCTATGTTTTCAGGTGTCTCCGTGGCAAAGGCCTACTCACCCCTGACGGCGAGGGAGTTGAGCAGCGGCCAACGTCAGGCCGAGGGCACCCCAGAAGGCCTCCCAGAAGCAAAGGCCGAGGAGGAACCCAAGGCCGAGGAGGAACGCAAGGCCAAGGAAGACGCCGAGGCCGAGGACGAAGGATCCACCCCATCGGCAACCGTGAACGGCAAAGTGGTGGTGTGCGCAGTGCCTTCCATTGACATGACATGCGCACAATGCGTAGAAAACGTAGCAATCGTGCATCCGCGTTTTGCATCCACACGCCATTCTGCATCCCCGCGACGTGAAACACGTAATGAACGTTCCCGACGTTTTTCACCGTTTTTGACACAGGTCTACTCGCCACCACCGGCCCTGGGGGCACCGCTGCTCACGCAGGATGAGGATGCTGGCGACACCGGTCGGGATCGGGAAATGCCTTCGAGCTCCGGGAGCCTCCCGTATGGGTCCGACCCGTATAGGTACCGGCCCCAGGATCCACCACCCCAGCCACTGCCGCAAGGACCTCCGCCTTCGGAGACACCGGGTGAGGAGCAGCCAGGGGCCGACGATGAGACGCCGATGTGATGATGTGCAAGGGTGTGTTTCTTTATTTGTACCCTTGGTTTTGTGAATGGGGCAGTGTGGTGACACGTTACCGGGGTAACACCCCAGGGGTTACATGGGCGGTAACACACAGGTATTCACCTCTGGGGGGATGGCAACACGTTACCCGGGTAACACCCCAGGGGTTACATGGGCGGTAACACACAGGTATTCACCTCTGGGGGTATGGCAACACGTTACCCGGGTAACACCCCAACGGTTACGTGCGTGGTAACATCGTTCAGCAATGATCCTCTGTTGTTCTCAGGCCCAAAAGTGAGTGGCGGAGACTCTGGATCGTGGACGTGATTGCGAGGAAGGCATGGACTTCACGGACTGATGCATCGGCGACGTCGGATGTAACTACGAAGCCAACCCCAGATACTGTACATTCGCCAACTCCTGTTCAACTCCATGTCGAGAGCATTCAACTAGCTTGTACTTGTGCACTGTGTTGTTGCTACGCCTTGTGCATGAAACGTGAGGAACTATCTATATTTTACAGCTTATGGTTGCGTTGCTTTGTTGTTATGTTGCAATATGTCGGTTTTTTGGGTCGAAGCCAACTTTTTGGAAGCCAAGTCAAAGTTTTTTCACAAGTTGGCGCGCCAAGTCGCAAGTTGGCGCGCCAAAAGTCCGGAGTTGGCGCGCCAAATCCGGACTTTGGGATGCAGCGTTCTAGGGCGTGGTGCGGAACCCCCCCAATTTTGGGTGTTGTTAATATGGTTGGAACCCGGAATTTCACATGTTACATGGGTGCACTATGATGCAACAATGTGCCTTCCATGTATTGTTTGCTCGATATTGCCCGTTTTGCACTTTTTGCGATTTGATCTTTGTGTGCTCTAACTAGTTATCGCGGGGTTAGAACGGGGTTAGAGCACTAGTTATCGCGTGGGTTATCGCGCGATAACCTAGTTATCGCGGGGGTTATCGCGGGGGTTATCGCGCGATAACTAGTTATCGTGTGCCTTATCGCGTGGGTTATCGCGCTTCATTTTATGTTTCCCCTTTTCGCTTTAGCTCTCAAAGCCTTCGTATTCTTTGATAATGGCCCTTGCTGCTGCCCACGCTTGGTGCGAGCACCATCAAAAGCTCCTTGGGGTCCGTCGCCTTGGCGGTCCTAAGGGGTTTACGATGGGTGATGCCAATGTGAGGCGCCCTGTGGCGACCCGCTTTGAACATGGTGTGGACTTTGGACTCCTTGTCCATAAGTCCCCCTTCATGGCGGACGACCGAGACCCCCTGGTTCTCAGCAACTACATCTTCGAGTTGCTAGAGGTAAATCCAGGGGTTGCTGGATTTTTGATCCAGCTTCATCCGGACGATGTGGACGCGGTGGTGGAGTCCGTCACCGCCCATGCCGAGAAGGGTGCGGGGACGAAGACGACCCTCTATGTGGGTCAGGAGGAGGAGGAAGTGGAGGAAGTGGAGGAGGAGGAGGAGGATGCGGGGGGGGTGGGGGCTGGGGGGAGGAAGGAGAAGCCCCACAACCCCCTCATGATTAGTGTCCAGAAGGTAAGGATCCGACAGGGTAAGGGGAAGGGGCAGTCGGATGGTTGGTTCCCCCAACCCCTCACCCACAACACCCGCCGGGTCTGCACTGACGACCCCGAAAACAAGCTCCCCATGCACTCCCTTTGCCCCACAAGGGAGTGGGAGCGTGAGTGGTATGGGGTCACCACTCCCAACATTGTTTCGGGGCAGGGGGTGATTCTTTTTCCATTTGGGGCAACACCCCCCCTTATTGGGGAGGCGGAGGAGGTGGTTGCCGCCGAGCCCTTGGGGGCCTTTAATAGGGACCCCAATGACCTTGTGCGCACGGTGGGGGGGAAGCTGGTGGTCAACCACCTCCTGGAGCACGATTTTTTGAGTGCTGTGCAGCTCCAAAGTCTTTTGGATGATTTGGATAGGGTGCCTCTCTCAGAGAAGGCACCCATTTTCAATGAGAACCCCCCCATTGTCGGCAGGCCCCAAGATTCTGGGACCCGCCGTACATTGTACGGCAACTATGGGGGTGCCAACCACCACAGGCACAACCCCCACAAGCTCCATGATCTGCCAGTCCTCAAAAGGGTGGCAGATCGTGTGCTTGAGACGGCGAAGAAGACTGTGGTGGGGGGGGTTGGATGGAGCTGCACCATCCTTGACATGGCCGAAATTTCGAGCTATGACCACACCCCCCAGCACCTCCATCGCGACGCCCCCCCCTACACCATTCCTGAAGGCACATTGATTGTCAATTGCCTTATTATGCTAACCCATAATCATGAGGAGGAGGATGGGTCACATTTTCTTTTTGTGCCCTCCAGCAGTTCGGGGTTCCCTGACCCTTGGGTGGAGAGGGCTGTGCCATTCAAGAGGGGCACTGCCTTTTTTTTTAATGCCCTTGATGTCCACAGGGGGTCGGGGATTCCCAAGGCCTCCCCCACGGGGGTGTCCCACCCCCGCCTCATGGCATTTTTTGCCATCGAGCTTACCTTCGGGGGGAATCTTCGATTCCCCAACCTGCACGTGACCCAGTCCATTAAGAGGCCCCAGCTGGGGGCACCTGGTGGCCGGGTGGCCAGGACAGTCCAGTGTGATGGGGCGGTTAGGTGTAGGGGGAAGGTGGTAGCCAATTGCTACGGATGCAATCGGCTGATTTTGTGCACCGCCCACAAAGATGGCCTTTGTGTGCCATGCCAGGAGGGGGAGGAGGTGGAGGGGGGGGAGGAGGAGGAGGTGGTGGTGGACCCCAATGGGGTCAGCATTGAGCAATCTGCTCAGTGCTTGCTCCCGGTGGGAACAACCACCGGGCATTTTTTGTTGTCGGGGTGGGGGGTTGGGAGGGAGGTGATTGCCCCCCTCACTAATGAGGAGGCGGGGGCGGTCGCAGGCCACCCCGATCAGTGCCCCTTGGCCAAGGTGTGCCATGGGGAGGCACTGCCCTGGCCCACCCTGCAAGGGCATGTTGGGATGAAGGTGCCGGCGGGCACCATTTTGGTGGTGAGGAGGGGGTTGTATGGGGGAGTGGCAAGGGTGGCCCCTGAGGCGGAGGGGGTGGCCCAGGTGGTGGAGTGGCGGCAGGTGGGGGAGTATGCGGCCGTCACGGACTTCGTGTGGCTGCGGAGGCTGGGCCTGGTGCTGGACGACGCCAAGAAGGAGGGCCAAGGCATGTGTCCATGTCACCAGGTGTGAAAACCTCCCACAACACCCTGCTCTAACCCCTGCTCTAACTAGTTATCGCGCTAGGTTATCGCGTTCTAACTAGGTGCTCTAACTAGTTATCGCGCTAGGTTATCGCGTTCTAACTAGTTATCGCGGGGTTATCGCGGGGGGTTATCGCGGGGGTTATCGCGCGATAACCTAGTTATCGCGGGGGTTATCGCGCGGGTTATCGCGTGTTTTTTTTTTGTTTCTTTTGTTTTTTTCAGGCCACCATCTTGCAGCTGCCCCGCATCTTCGTCAAGGACGACGCCCAGGCAGCCGACGCAGCGGGCGGAGCGGCAGCAGCAGCGGGGGCACGGCCCGCCAAGCCGGTGGCGGCCCGGTTGGAGCTGGAGGGGGAGAAGAGGCTGCCGGAGGGGGCGTCGTGGCGGTTTGGGGAGCCTGGGGATGAGGCCTGCAGGATGGGGGGGACGGGATGGTACCGGCAGGTCACCATCACAGAGAAGGAGGGGGGGGTGGAGAGGAAGACCAACCTCACCCTCCCCTCCTATGTGTGGGTTGGGGGGGAAACGGCCAAGTGGCCGCAAGCCGCAGAGGGGGAAACGGTTGCGGCTTTTTTGTGTTTGTTTGGGATGAGCGACCCCCCCCAAAGGAAATCTTATTTCCTTTTCAGGGTGTGTTTTTTGTGGGAGGGGGAGTATACGGGGAGGGAAGTGTGGCAGAAGCTGCACAGGGGGGGGGACATCCACCAGGTTGGTGGGTATGACCCCCCCCCTTCTGTGGTGGACGCCACTGCCGATTGGGTTCGGCAGTATGCACCCAAGGGGGGAAGGCCGCACAAAGGCCAGACGAAGCGGGGACCAGACGTGGTGGTGGTTGAGCCGGATGCCCCCCCCCCCCCTTAGGGGTAAGGGCCAAACCCCCGCCCCCAAGCCCTCCCCCAAGCCATCGAAGGTGGCAAAGGTGGCGGCAGCCCAGCCCCCCCATGAGGCCCTGGACGTGGAGGCCTTGGGGGCCAGTGTGGCCACCCACGTGACGGACGCTTGCCAGGTTTTGGTGGAGCAGGCGGCCGCCACGGGGGTCGAGGCCGCACTGGCCAAGGGTCGGTCGGCCGACCACAAGTCGGCCTTGGCAAAGGCCGAAAAGGCCCAGGGCAACACCCAGCGTGCCCTGGACCAGGCCCTCAACCTGGCCGCCAAGAGGGGGGAGGAGGTGGAGGCGATGAGGGAGGCCCTGAGGGAGGCCCAGGAGGGGAGGCGGAAGGCGGAGGTGGAGGTGGCCCAGCTTAGGGTGGAGGTGGAGGGGCAGCGGAGGAGGGGGGATGACCTTGGGCAGCGCTTGGGGGTGGCTGAGGCGCAGGTGCGCAGCCTCACCTCCACCCTCTGTGCCTCCTTCGGGGCGCAGCAGGCCCAGCAGGGGCTGGCGCCGCAAGGGTTGCAGAGTCAGGGTAGCGGGAGTAGGAGTGGGAGCCAATGACTAGTGGATTTGCTCAGGGGGTTGCCCAAGGGCATTTTTCGTGGGGAGGAGCGATATGGGGCCCAAGTGGACATGTGCCACTTTGGCCTCGTGGGAAGTGGAAACCCCAACCCCTCTAATTTTAGGGCGACCCACATGGCCGCTGCTACCCTCAGGCCTGCCCTCACCCCCTTGGTAGCAGACCTCAATGGGTATTGCACCTCCAATGCTCCACCATGGTTCACATGGTGTAGCATCCAAATTGTTCGCCCCCAAGGGACGGACACCATGGGCCTCCACTCCCATTTGCGGGATGGGGCGCCCATGGCGCTTATTGTGTGTGTGGGGTCTTTCACGGGGGGTGAGTTTTGGGTGGAGAGTGGTGGCCTGCTGAATCCCTCCTTGAGGGAAAAAAAGCGGCACACCCGTGTGTGCAAGGGTAGGGCGGTGGAGGGTTGGGCATGCACCGCCACCCCCCAAGCCCCGGTGTTGTTCAACACCAGGGCACTACACGCTCCATTGCCATGGGAGGGCGAGCGATGGAGCGTGATTTTTTATAGTGCGGGGGGGGTTCTGCACTGCACGCCTGTGTGGCGGCAGCAGCTGCTGTCCATGGGTTTTAGGGTGCCCAATGCTTCCTCTAACCCCTCCAGCTGATTCGATTATTGTTCACTATTTCTATTACTGTACTCTGTGGACTCTGAGGAGGGGCAACTAGCCCGGAACATGTCCATTTGACTGATTTGAGAGGCACCCTATCCAAATCATCCAAAAGACTGTGTGACTGATTTGAATTTGTGATTGTGGCGCCATGTACCCCGTGCCAGTCGCGCGCGTCCAACAGTTGGATCGGTGGGGGGACACTTGGCGCGCGCCAACTTGACAGTTTTGGCGCGCCAACTTGACAGTTTTGGCGCGCCAAGTCCGGATTTGGCGCGCCAACTCCGGAGTTGGCGCGCGCCAACTTGCGAATTTGGGCCAGCCAAGGCCCGGGAAGCCAACTTTGGGACTTTTTCACCGTGTAGCAGTGTTTTCAGCACGAGAGGGGCATGAAACCCGGGGTTTTTCAGGGTAAAAAGTTTCCATTTACACCAAAAAGGAGGAAAAAATCCCTAGGTAGCCAGTGTAACAACATAATAGACACCCGCCATGATTTGGCTGCATTCCGAAGCAAGTTGGCGAATGTCCCTTGGCTTCGTAGTTACAGATGGGGTCTTTTTATTTTGATCAGGCCTGTTGTGGCCTCTATGTTTGTACAATGGTTGGATTGTCAGTGGTGAATGTTACCACCCTTGTATCCCAGTTGCCAGTTACCCAGTTACCAGGGGCGTTACCTCGACGTCCTCATTCTTTCCTTCTAGCTTTGCCTCAGGGTTCAATGGTAATTTGTGAACGATGTGCACGTGTGCAAGGGGGGGGGTGTTTTCCTGTCCACCCATTTTCACAGCCACCATGCCCATCCGACCCAGCCGGCGTCCATTGCGGAGAGCAATGGTGTTCGAACGAAGGGGACTACCCCCCAAGCATGTGAGAGGGGCCCTATCAGCAGCTACCCTTGGGGGACATCCTAAAAAGAAGTATGCCACCATTACCGAGGCCATGGATGACATGTTCCACCCAATCCTGCGCTGCCTGAGTGAGGCTTTGGAAAAAAATGGAGCCAAGGAATTGATACCCAAGCTCACCAACTACATCCTATTCAGGGTTATGCTGGGGATGTGGCGACCAAGACGAGTCGATGATGTATGGCATCCCACAGCTTTGTGTGCACACAAAGGCTTGGCCTCCCTATTAACCAGGGAGGAGTATTATAAAATACACCGCCTGTCCAATAATGGTACTGCAGAGCTCCTTGAGGCTATCAATGCCCATTGGTCCAGCCTGTGGGTATGGGGGTGGGCTGCCGCAGGGGATGAATCCATTGTCCCCCACAAGGGGAAAAGGGCTGGACCCATGCGGCAGTTCATCCCCAGAAAACCGCATAGCACAGGCATTAAATTGTATGTCCTGGGTGACTCAGTGCACCCTTTTATAACTGATATTTTTTTGTATGCAGGCAAAAGGGTCAGGGTCTTCCGGGATCACCCCCAGGTGGCTCGACCTCGGACTGCCCGGGAGATGGTACACCGATGGGCTGACCTACTCCCTACTCGCACTGCAATTGTGTGCGACTCATACTTTGGAAGCCACCTAGTGGCAAACCAAATGGCACAGCGTCAGCAACCCTTCTTGTTCCTATGCAAAAGGGATCAGGAAGGGGTTTCCCTGGCTGGGGATAGTATGCGACCCTCCATTGCAGCAGAAACGTATGTCAAAGGAGGCAAGTATAGCCTCCATGTCTACAAAAACCCAAAAGTGGGTAGCAAACCACCACGTGTGGTTCCATTTCTGTCAAACTGTGTGTTCGACAATGAGTGGGTGCGCCACAGAGGTGGTTATGAGCTCCCACCTGTTGTGGCTGCATACAGGCAGCTAGCCAACGGTGTTGACAGTGCCAATCAAATGGCACTAGAACACCGTGAGACAGGCAGATTCAAGAGTTGGACCCGTGCCTTGAAGGCTTTCTTGTTTAGGTACGTGATTGTAACTACGAAGCCAACCCCAGATACTGTACATTCGCCAACTCCTGGTCAACTCCATGTCGAGAGCATTCAACTTGCTTGTACTTGTGCACTGTGTTGTTGCTACGCCTTGTGCATGAAACGTGAGGAACTATTGATATTTTACAGCTTTTGGTTGCGTTGCTTTGTTGTTATGATGCAATATGTGGGTTTTTTGGGTCGAAGCCAACTTTTTGGAAGCCAAGTCAAAGTTGGCGCGCGCCAACTCCGGTTTTGGCGCGCGCCAAGTGCCCCATTCTTCCTCTTCTTTTGCACCCTTTATGCATTCCCTTTCCCTTCTAGGCATTTCACGTTATCATGCCTTCACAGCAACCCAAGAAGGGCAAGGGGAAGAAGGTGACAGTCACCGACCCCACGTCTGGCAATGCCCCAGCCCCAGCCCCCGCTGCACCACCTAACCCCGAGGTGCAGCCGGTGGTCGATGCCCACATCGCCAACGTGGGCTCCGAGCACTTCCCCGGGGGCTATTTTCCCATCCCCTACACCCTCACCTCCCCGGACGCCGAATCCTTCCCCCAGCTCCCCCCCCTCCGCGAACCCCTGGAGGCCGCCCTCTTCGGCAAGTGGGACCAGCCGGGCAATCCCCACTTGGTCTGGCGAATTGACGCCACCCGTGTTAACTTCGCCCTGACCAGGGGGGTTCTTAGCAGGTTCTGCTGTGCCGTGATGGGCCGGTACCCCACGACGCTCGCGGTCGAGTTGAAGCTTTCTCAAGTCACCCTTGAGGCCTTCAACAAGACCCTGAAGCTGTGCACTGCTGCAGCGTCAAAAGAGTTCGTTAACGTTCTCGACCTGCAGGAGATGCCGCCTCAGGGTCTCGACCCCGAGGAGCAGTGGCTGTGGGTGGATCCAGTCAAAAAAAGTGGCTGGACGCACCGCACGGCCACTGACGCCGTCGTGCGGTACCAGACGGTGAAGGTGCAGGCGTGGGATGCAGTAGCTCCCACGGAGTTCTCCACCAACCGTCGCCTGCGCACCCACATCCCCGACATCACCCACCCCACCCTCTACAGCACCGACGCCCCCTTCACCATGCTTGGCATGGGTTGCCCCCACCCCTCCTTCCACAACTCCTACCCCGTCGCCAACCACGACATCCCCAACCCCCCCATCGTCACGGAGGAGGGTTTTGCCGCGGCGGGCTACCGCCAGTATGACCGCATCATCCCCGAGGATCTGTGGGCCAGACTGGCGGAGCTCGCCACGGTGGAACTCAACCCGTCGATGCTCGAGGAGGTGGACCTCCAGGCCCCCGGGGAAAGTGGGGGGCGCTATCAGACGACGGTCTCCAGCGTCCCCCACTGGCTCCCGGACGACCTCTGGCAGGCTGTTCTGGCCCTGCTGGGGTTCTCCCTCCCACCGCTGCAGGGACTTGAGGCCTTGTGCCCCAAGATCATCGAGCGGTGGGAGGCAGAACCCTGGAAGGGTTTCCAGATCCCCCACCGCGATTTTGCACTGTTTGTGAAACAGTCAGTGCAGTGCATGGTCGTGTTCATCCCCCTCACCACCTCTCCCCCGTCCAAGTCCCTCCAGGTGTGCCCGGGCACGCAGGGGGGCTATCACGCTGCGCATCGGTGGGATATTGTTATCCAACCGCTTCGCAGCGTGACGCTCCTCCGCGGGATGGTGATCCACCGCGGTGCGGGCGGTCCTGGCCGGGCACTGTTCATCCCGTTTGCACCCGTCGGCTACCGGTCGCGCATGCTGACCGTAGAGCCGGAGAGTGTAACGGATCTGATGAACAGTGTTCCGGTGATGCCCTCCGAGCTTCTGGCCGAGGGGGCTGCAGTCGGGTCCCCTCTGTGCCTCCCGTATGGGTCCGACCCGTACAGGTACCGGCCCCAGGATCCCGTGCCTGCCCCCCACGAGGTGGACATGCCGGAGGCGCCGGCGGATGCGGAGGAGAGGCCGGCCGCGCCGGCTGACGCGGATGCCGCCCCCCCCCCACAGAGTGCGGCACAGGAGGAGGAGGAGATGCCGGCGGCGCCAGCGGATGCGGAGGCGCCGGCGGATGCGGAGGCGCCGGCGGATGCGGAGGCGCCGGCGGAAGCGGAGGAGAGGCCGGCCGCCCCCCCCCCCCGGCAGAGGAGGACTTCCTCACTCCCGACGCGTTCCCCCAGCCAGTATGCTTCGTGTCGCAGGCTGAGCAGCCGTTGGACCCCCCGGTGCCCTACATGGGGGACGTCCTCCTCCTGCAAGAGGGGGTGTCTGCGGGTCTGTTTCTGACCCCCACCGACCACGCGCACGTGGGGCCCACCGCCGAGGCGGCCAGAGCGGATGCCTGCCTCACTCCGCACATCCACCGGTGGTGGCTTCCCCCCCCCGAGGCCACCGACTTCTGCCGCGTGCGCTGCACGGCCGGCACGGTGGTGTACTCGTTCGCCGCACTGGGCGCTGCGTTCGTGCGGGAGCCAGGGGCCGGCCGCATGGCCTGGATGGCCATGGCCCACTTCATCCCGCCCCTGAGCTCCCAGGACGCCGAGATGTTGGACCTCGTCCGCGTGGACAAGGCCCGCCGCACCATCTGCTCCTGCAGCGAGAAGGTGTGCCCGCGCGGTGCCTTGCATGCATGCGATGTTGTCACACGTGACACGAATTTGGCGCGCGCCAAATAGCAGATTGGCGCGCGAACTTCGCAGTTGGCGCGCGCCAACTTCCATCTTGGCGCGCGCCAAGTCACCGGTTGGCGCGCCAAGTGTTCGGTTGGCGTGCGGCAAGTCCAGTTTTGGCGCGCGCCAAGTCAAGTTTTGGCGCGCCAAATAGCTAGTTGGCGCGCGCCAAGTGCCGTTTTGGCGCCTGAATTTAATTCGTTGGGTTTTATCGGAAACGTTGTTCTGTGGCTGGTTTTCGAGTTGTCTTCGCTGTTGCAGTGGTGTCGTTGTGTGCATTGTTTTATGCTTGTGTTGTTGCGCATTTGCAGGTCCCCAGCCACTACGCCAATTTTCAATTGGAAGTGGACCCGCGTCCGGTGCCCGTGCCGGCCGGGGCGGAGGAGGTGGAGGGGCAGCGGCAGGAGCAGCGGCAGGAGCAGCGGCAGGAGCAGCAGGAGGGGTTGGAGGTGGATGTGGACGTTGTGGTGGATTGGGACGTTCCGGCGGTCCCGGAACCGGCGGACTTCGGGGACGCCTTGCACAGCCCCGACAAGTTCCTGAAGGTGACGTCCGCCGAGGCGACGGCGGTGGACGTCGTCGATGGGGGGGGGACGATCATCAGCCGCCTGTTCCAGGCGCAGGTGATTCGGCGGGGTTCGGGACAGAATAGGGTGGTGGAGTGCCCGTTCTGGGCAGTGGTGCAGGGGAAGGGGGGGGTGCAACCATGGGTTGTCTCCGTTGTGCCCTTTGTGCAGGTGCGCCCCCCCTCCACGCACAACCGGCTCCTCCTCTGCAGCATTGACGCTCTGGGACAGCTGCAGAGGTGGAAGCAGTGTGAGTGGAGCGACGTGCGGGCCATTGCCCCCGCCCCCCACTTGAAGGAGGCAACGCAGGCGTTTCTGCTCCGCTTCCAGAAGCAGCTCGTGGGGAAAGGGCCGAAGGGGGAGAAGGGGGGCAGGGCCGCATCTGACGTGTCTGGGGACCCCTCCCTGCAGAGCAAGGGCCGCACGGAGCAGCAAGCTAGGGGCTCCAGGCGCCCTCGCCCCACGACCACCCCCCGGGAGGCAGCACAGGCAGCGCAGGCAGCGGGAGACGGGGGGGGGGCACGGGAGAAGGCGGAGATTCTCCGCCTGGAGGCGGAGAACAAGCTGCTGCGCGAGCAGCTGAAGGCGGCGGAGGCCGCCCGCAAGACGGCACAGGACGCGCTCACCGGTGAGCGCGCCTTGTGGGAGCGGCGGGAGAAGGGGTGGGAAAAGCAGAGGGGGGAGTTGCAGCAGCAGGTGACCGCCACGGCGCAGGTGCGTGCAGTTGGGGGGGGGGGCAGAGGGTAGTGCCGACCCCGACCAAGGGCAGCATGTGCTGTACCTGCAGGCGGCGGCGGTGGAGTTGCACTCTGCACTCAGCGCCCAACGCCATGTGGCCATCAACATGGGGGTCAAAGAGGCCACCCTCACGGAGCTGAAGGGCCTGCTGGACAAGCACCCGGTTGCGCACGTGCTTGACACCAAGCGCAGGCGGGCGGAAGAGAGCGAGGGGAGTCAGAGTCAGGGCAGCAAGCGGTCGAAGAAATGAGCAGGCACTGGCTGGGCATGGTTTTGGCGCGCGCCAAGTGGTAAGTTGGCGCGCCAAATCCTGATTTGGCGTGCGCCAACAGGGGAGTTGGCGCGCGCCAAATGGGAAGTTGGCGCGCCAACTTGCCACTTGGCGCGCGCCAACTCAGGACTTGGCGCGCGCCAACTGACGATTTGGCGCGCGCCAAATCCTGAATTGGCGCGCGCCAACTGCCTGCCAACTGTGTGCCATCTGTGTGCGAACGTGCAACAACGTTCCGTTGCATGATCTAACCCGCCTGCCACGTCCTCACGTGCCGCAGGTCTTTGTTTGTGCACCATGCAGCGGCCCTTTGAGCAGCTGGCGCCCTCAAACTACCGCGACAGGCGCGCGCGGCTGGCACGCCTTCGCGAAGTCGTGGGGGAGATTTTGGGGCCACATTGGGAAGTACACGTCAAACCCGGCCGCCGCCGCATCCACCTCGTTTGCGGGGAGAGCAAACCCCCCACCCCCGATTTGGAGCTGTTGGCCGCGGCCATTCTGTGGGAGAGCCGCAAAAATGGCGACAGCTTCCGCAAACTGCAGTACAGCCGGGCACACAGCCAATGGAAGTGCCCATGGGGAACCCTGATGCAGGTGCGAAAGGCATTGTCCGCCGCCCGTGTCACGGAGGTCCATTTTCAGACGGACGAGGACAATGACATTTTTGGGGCCGCATGCAATCTGTGGCAGAAACTGCAGGTATTTTCACCCTGCACCAAAGCGTTTCCCGGCGACCGTTCACGGTGACCCGTTACACACGGCCTGTTTTCTGGCATGGGTGATGTGGCACCGTGACGGCCCCACGTTCCTGACGGACAACGTGTGGGTGGGCATCTCCTTCGACGGGACAAAGCTCTGGCAGGCCTCCTTCGTGCATTTTGCCGTTGGAGACCTGGGGAGTCATATGCCCTTGGGCTCTTGGATCTTGCTGCGCGGATCCGAGAAGAAGGCCATCATTTCCCAATTGGCCGAGGTCTATGACCTGAACGCGGACCTCACCGAGGTGGCGCAGCAGCAAATCCCCGATAAAGGGGGTTACCTGCGTAAGGTGATTTGTTTTTTTATAGCAGACACCAAGGCGCAGGTCATTTTGGGGGGTTGCTCCTCCTTCACGGCCAAAAACCCCGCAGCCACCGTTTGTTGGCTGTGTGGGAAAAATCGGGCAACCATTCTGCACGAATTTGGTTGCGGGATGGGGGTGATTGTCGAGGAGTGGCTGTGGGCGGGGATGATCTGCCCGATCGTGCGCCCCGCCCTGCGGCCCCCCGACTATGGGCTGCATGGTGTGCACCGGCAAGTGCACAATGGGCTTTCAGCCCTTGTGAACAGCCTCCACACGGTGCATCGGTGGAAAAGGGGAAAGGCCGTGAGGTGGGTGCAATGGTTCCTGGATCCCATTCGGATCCAGGCACGGACCGCCACCGGGGTGGCGTTGGAAGAGGAGAGGAAGGATAAGAAGGAGGTGCCCCTGAAAATCGAGCAGACGGCGGCTGCCGAGTGGGTGAAGAGTGAGGGATGGGACACCATGTGTGACCATCTGGAGGGGGAGGGCCTCCTGCAGCATGTCGTTGACATGGGGGGGGTCCAGGTGTCCTGGACGGACGCCTTCCGGCAATGGGGAAAATCCGTGTTGGCAACAAGCGATGTCGTCTGGAAATCCGGACCATTGCAGTTGCCCGACATGAAAATTCTGCGAACAGAATTGAAAAAAATGGGGGAGGCCCATAAGGCCCGTGAAATGAACGTCACCCTGTGGGCCCATCTGTGGATTGACCACCTGTTGGGATGGGCCCGCAGGTGGGGGCACACTACCATTTTTGCCGCCTTCAAAGGAGAGGGGCGGCACAAAGCCCTGAAATGTGAAATCTCAAAGCGCAGCTTTCGAGGTGGAAGTAAAGGCGGCCGGGTGTCCAGACTGCGGGGGGCCAGAGTGCGGGTGAAGGGGGGCAAGGGGGATCGCACGCGGAAGGGGTGGGGGGAAGTGATCCGCTCAGATAATCTGGACTGGGGGTTATATAATAAAATTTTTTCGGTTTGGGAGTCGTCGTGGACGAAGCAAAGGGGGTACATAGAGAATAAGGGGGTCTTCGTCCAGGCTGAACAAGGCATGTGACCTCTATATATGATTTATATGATTGATTTGACAGCTTCTTGCACATTCGCAGTCTTTTGCACATTAATCCAAAAAAGATGGAACAATGCTTTCTTCGTGCCAAGTGTGCAAGGGCAGGTGAGGGACGGAATTTCCAGTGACAACAATGGTATGCAAGTCGATGGTTTGATCGGTGGGGGGACATTTGGCGCGCGCCAAGTCGCAAGTTGGCGCGCCAACTTGTGAATTTGCGCGAGCCCAGGCCCGGGAAGCCAACTTTGGGACTTTTGTACCGTGTAGGAGTGTTTTCAGCACGAGAGGGGCATGAAACCCGGGTTTTTTCAGGGTAAGAAGTTTCCATTTACACCAAAAGGGAGGAAAAAATCCCTAGGTAGCCAGTGTAACAACACAATAGACACCCGCCATGATTTGGCTGCATTCCGAAGCAAGTTGGCGAATGTCTCTTGGCTTCGTAGTTACAATTGTAAATACCTTTACAGTCTGCCGACTCCAAGGTTTGATACCCAAAAAGAAATCCCTTTGGGACTTCCAATGGGATATTTTGGAAAAGTTTGTCTCCCCTGGGCACGCTGTGCACACGCCGGTGCTTGTAGATACCCGAGGCACTTGCAAAGTATGCAAGGGGCGCACTTGGTTCAAGTGTGCTCATTGCGATGTGCATTTGCACTCCTACAGTGGTTGTTTCCAGAAGTGGCATTCAGAACTGAAAGTTTGAACTCAGAAGAAACAGCAGTCCTACGGCGCAGTGATACTTCTTGCAGGGCAGGGAGGGAAGGGACTATGTGTGCATGACGTTGTGCCCAGCCACCATGGGGTAACTAAAACAAAGTGTGAAGAAGGGGTTACATGAAAGGTAACACAGGGGGTAACTAATAGGGACAAAGTGGGATTGGAAGGGGGCATGGTTACCCGGGTAACACCCCAAGGGTTACAGCGGTGGTAACAAAAACAATTAACAACCAGAGCGCTCGGGTAACACATACATGTTACCGGTAACATAGGAAGTCCCTCGGGTAACACATTGGTAACACCGTCGGTAACATATGTTACCCAGGTAACAAGCATGTTACCCCGTTCGAAAAATAAAAAAGGTCAAATATCTTCACCTGTTTTCTGGGGCAGAAATGGGTTACCCAGACCACATGGATCCCTGAGTACTAACCCTAGATAAAGGAATATGGTTCATAGGTAGGGTTTTGATCACCTATCACCGTCCACACACATGTTTGGGGCTTGGTTTGGTATTGTATGCATTTGAATGATAAGAACTACATAAACTATGATACTACGGGCATAAGAATGTGATGAACGATGTAGATTTGAGGTGTTTTTGGCCCGTTTTTGCACCTTTTGCGCTCCATATCCATATGGTTCATAGGTAGGGTTTTGATCACCTATCACCGTCCACACACATGTTTGGGGCATAGGATGGTATTGTAAGCATTTGAATGCTGGGTAAGAAATTAAATATGATACTACGGGCACTAGCATGGGATGAACAATGTAGTTTTGAGGTGTTTTTGGCCCGTTTTTGCACCATTTGTGCTCCATATCCATATGGTTCATAGGTAGGGTTTTGATCACCTATCACCGTCCACACACATGTTTGGGGCTTGGGTTGGTATTATAAGTATTTGAATGCTAGGTAATAAATGAAATATGATACTATGTGCACAGGAGTGGGTTGAACAATGTAGATTTGAGGTGTTTTCGGCCCATTTTTGCACCTTTTGTGGTCCATATCCACGGTGGACAAGTATTGCAAATTTCTTGTCACACCTGACGTTGTTCCACACCACATATAATCATATACAAAGATTGTCTCACTGCCTTCATGCCATTGTGGCGTGCTTTGTGTGCCAAGAGGAGGTATTTCCTGTGTATTACGCCTTCCGAGGTAGGGTGAGCGAAGGGTGAAAAGACGGTGATCGAACATGACATTGCTCCACACCACATATTCTAATATACAAAGATTGTCTCACTGCCTTCATGCCCTTGTTGCGTGCTTTTTGTGCCAAGAGGAGGCTTGTCCTGTGTATTACGCCTTCCTAGGTAGGGTGAGCAAAGGGTGAAAAGACAGTGAACTAAGGGTGAACGAATGGTCAAAAGACAGTGAGGGAATAGTGAATTGCGAGCATGCATGGCAACCAAATGTGATTTCCCTTTGGTACAACCCACAGGGCTAAGCAATGGCTCCTATGCTGACGTAGATGAGGCAGTTTGAGAACATTGCCTGGCTTTGCGCTGCCATTGCTTCATTGCCCACATCGCACTCATATCATGTTTGTGACCTAACGAGGTATGGGGGAAATTTCATCCGGTTTCAAATTGGATGGTTGCCCATGTCATGTGTCTCGTTATGGGCAGATGAAATATCACACACACAACACACACCACACGCACTCAGTGGAATGTACCAATGTGCATTGCAACGCGCGTTGCATGGCAACCCAAAGAGCCGGCTTAGGCAATGTCCTAGAAACACTTGGTGGCAACAATCTCCCAAACAGCTGTATTTGCACTTTTGAACCCACAATGGTTGATTTCATTGCTGTCGCTGTGCTTTCGTGTGATTTGGCATTGATGAAATTTTTCCCTAGAGCTCGGTTAGGCTTGCCAAGCAACAAATTGTGACCCTACATGCCTTTTACTCAAGATAATCTTCCGGAGGGTGCAAAAAGTGCCCCTGAATAGCCATATTTGCACTTTTGAAGCCACAAATGTGGATTAGAGTGATTTCGTTGTGATTTCGTCGTGATTACCAACCTGAGTGATTTGTGGAACCCAACAAGATAACTCCATGCATGCACACACATTTGCATTTGCATATTGATGGTATGTTGGGTGAATTGTACGGGAATGCTTAAATTCGACCCAGTGGTGGAGGACAGAAGCAACCGTTAGGGAGCTTGTGGGTCCATGCTTGAAATATCATAGTTGAAATATCGCAGAGGAAATATCACAGTTGTGTCGGTCATTTTTTGCCCGCCTGTCCCATCTCTCCATTCAAGTGGTGGTTTGGCTTGCCGTTGTGGTGGTTGATAATTCTGCTGCGGTTGCAATCCATGATGCATGATGCATGATGCTCCACTTCTCTTCTCAAAGCAATGTTGTCTATCCCGCAAATTGGCGGTACTCTTCCAGTGTTGGCAAGGGAGCAACTGTGCATGTGGCTGCTGTCTTGGAGTTCCTGAGCAATGAGATGTTGGAGCTTGCGGCCAACGCATCAAGAGAAAACAAGAAGTAGCAACGTATCACGCCTCGGCTCTTGATGGTATGCACTGTGTGCCCCGTGCACATCCCATGTTGCACGCACGCACCAACTGTGCACACTGCGCGCACGCATTGTGCACACTGCATGCACGCACGCATGCACAATATCAGTGTGTCACAATATTAGTGCCTTCTGTCTGCTAAGAGTTTCAGCGAAAATCTCTGGGTCTGGGTGACAGAACACCTTCGCTTTTTGTCCGTTCCCGACTCAGATTATGTCTTTTTGACACTGTGGAGCTTTTGCTCGTGCCTTTGGCATTGCGTTTTGCACTGTGCACACTGCACGCACACATTGTGCACGCTGCACGCACGCGGCAGAGGTGGGGCATGCATGCGTTGTGCGTGCCCTGTGCATGCTTTGTGCATGTTGGGGGGGCTTCGGGGCACAGGGCGGGTGTGTATCCAAGCATTCCGAAATGATGCCATGAACGACGCCAGCCAAGTGGCCCTGCACGACCTTGAAATGGAGAGAGATGGGAAAGGGTTTTAGGGATGGGTTAAGGAAGCCAAAACTTTCCTCGAGTACACGAAGTATGCACGCACGCACGGTGCACACTGCACGCACGCATTGTGCACACTGCGCGCATCTTATTCTCTTGGCCATCGCCTCTTAACCCATTTTTTTTTGTGGGGTGGACTCGATGCAAGGCATGCTGGAACGGCGCGTTCCGGACTGCAGATGCAGCAAATTCTGCGATCGCTTTGCGATAAATAGGGTGCCACGTGGGGGCGAAGACACTCGTTCAAGTCATCCTCCAAAAACTGACCCACTGTGAGCACTCCTGCCCGAATGAGCGCTGGCGCAAAAGGAAAGTTGAAGTCTGTTCATTGCGAAAGGCGGCATTGTAACAGACACGCTGATGAGCTTTGCATCCCCTTCTGTGCATCACACAGGGCCAGTCGCCGATACATGTTGCCGTCGGTTCATATGCCGCCGTTGAGGCGTTGAGGCCGGATGACGCCTTGGTATTGAGGATGCAAGAGGCCTTGGCGGCGTTCCTCCCCCTCCTGTTCAAGGTGCCGCGTGTCCAAGATACAACATGTGCATGTACCGCATTATTTTGGGACCTGGCTACAAGGGTACTGTTTCATGGGAATCAGTAACATCAAGAATGTGCTGAAGCTGCATTTGACGCTCTCTGGATTGCAATCCTTGGATTCATGACACTGGTGCTGCTGGCAGACACAGAGAGGGAGCCCCTGCTGGAGCACGTTGAGTGGGGCACCCTCTTGTTCTTTGCAGCACTCTTTGTGCTCATGCACGGTCTCGAAAAGCTTGGGCTCATTGAGTGGATTGGAAATGTTGTGGTTACGATCATTGAAGCGGTACGTTGTTGCATTGCGCATTGGTTATCAAGGCAGTAGGAATACGTAATGCCACCGCATGCAGGGATTCCATTTCATGCGAAAAAGTTGCATGGCCGCAACACATGACAGAATACAGTGATCAGTCTGTGGGTCTCACTGTTTTTTGAATTTTGTTTTGTGCAAGCAGGAATCCAGTTTCTGCCACCCTCGGTACCTACCCCCTGTGATGCGCGGTCGCTGGCATGGCGGTAAGTGAGTCCCTCACCGCCTCTCACAACACATTCCAACTTTTCATCCCTAGGAAAAGCGATGGCGGCAGTGGTTGCTATCATGGCAACCATTATGACAGCTTTTTTGATATTTGGGCAAATGGTTACGGCAGCGTCGATTGCAGGGTGGCGTTAACGCAACCAAATGGGGGATGGGGGCTTGATGAAAATGTTTGTAGTGTGCACGCACGCACTGTGCACGCTGCACGCCCGCATTGTGCAAACTGCACGCACGCACTGTGCACACTGCACGCACGCATTGTGCACGCTGCACGCCCGCATTGTGCACGCTGCACGCCCGCATTGTGCACACTGCACGCACGCATTGTGCACACTGCACGCACGCATTGTGCACGCTGCACGCACGCATCGTGCACGCTGCACGCCCGCATTGTGCACGCTGCACGCACGCATTGTGGACACTGCACGCACGCACTGTGCACGCTGCACGCACGCACTGTGCACGCTGCATTTGACGCTCTCTGGATTGCAATCCTTGGATTCATGACACTGGTGCTGCTGGCAGACACAGAGAGGGAGCCCCTGCTGGAGCACGTTGAGTGGGGCACCCTCTTGTTCTTTGCAGCACTCTTCGTGCTCATGCACATCTCATGCACGTCTCGAAAAGCTTGGGCTCATTGAGTGGATTGGAAATGTTGTGGTTACGATCATTGAAGCGGTACATTGTTGCATTGTGCATTGGTTATCAAGGCAGTAGCAATACGTAGTGCCACCGCATGCAGGGATTCCATTTCATGCGAAAAAGTTGCATGGCCGCAACACATGACAGAATACAGTGATCAGTCTGTGGGTCTCACTGTTTTTTGAATTTTGTTTTGTGCAAGCAGGAATCCAGTTTCTGCCACCCTCGGTACCTACCCCCTGTGATGCGCGGTCGCTGGCATGGCGGTAAGTGAGTCCCTCACCGCCTCTCACAACACATTCCAACTTTTCATCCCTAGGAAAAGCGATGGCGGCAGTGGTTGCTATCATGGCAACCATTATGACAGCTTTTTTGATATTTGGGCAAATGGTTACGGCAGCGTCGATTGCAGGGTGGCGTTAACGCAACCAAATGGGGGATGGGGGCTTGATGAAAATGTTTGTAGTGTGCACGCACGCACTGTGCACGCTGCACGCCCGCATTGTGCAAACTGCACGCACGCACTGTGCACGCTGCACGCCCGCATTGTGCAAACTGGACGCACGCACTGTGCACACTGCACGCACGCACTGTGCACACGGCACGCACGCATTGTGCAAACTGCACGCATGCACTGTGCACGCTGCACGCACGCATTGTGCACGCTGCACGCACGCATTGTGCACGCTGCACGCCCGCATTGTGCACGCTGCACGCACGCATTGTGGACACTGCACGCACGCACTGTGCACGCTGCACGCACGCACTGTGCACGCTGCATTTGACGCTCTCTGGATTGCAATCCTTGGATTCATGACACTGGTGCTGCTGGCAGACACAGAGAGGGAGCCCCTGCTGGAGCACGTTGAGTGGGGCACCCTCTTGTTCTTTGCAGCACTCTTCGTGCTCATGCACATCTCATGCACGTCTCGAAAAGCTTGGGCTCATTGAGTGGATTGGAAATGTTGTGGTTACGATCATTGAAGCGGTACGTTGTTGCATTGTGCATTGGTTATCAAGGCAGTAGCAATGCGTAGTGCCACCGCATGCAGGGATTCCATTTCATGCGAAAAAGTTGCATGGCCGCAACACATGACAGAATACAGTGATCAGTCTGTGGGTCTCACTGTTTTTTGAATTTTGTTTTGTGCAAGCAGGAATCCAGTTTCTGCCACCCTCGGTACCTACCCCCTGTGATGCGCGGTCGCTGGCATGGCGGTAAGTGAGTCCCTCAACGCCTCTCACAACACATTCCAACTTTTCATCCCTAGGAAAAGCGATGGCGGCAGTGGTTGCTATCATGGCAACCATTATGACAGCTTTTTTGATATTTGGGCAAATGGTTACGGCAGCGTCGATTGCAGGGTGGCGTTAACGCAACCAAATGGGGGATGGGGGCTTGATGAAAATGTTTGTAGTGTGCACGCACGCACTGTGCACGCTGCACGCCCGCATTGTGCAAACTGCACGCACGCACTGTGCACGCTGCACGCCCGCATTGTGCAAACTGGACGCACGCACTGTGCACACTGCACGCACGCACTGTGCACACGGCACGCACGCATTGTGCAAACTGCACGCATGCACTGTGCACGCTGCACGCACGCACTGTGCACGCTGCACGCACGCATTGTACACACTGCACGCACTCATCGTCGCCCGCATTGTGCACACTGCACGCACACACTGTGAACATTTGCACTGTGCGCATGCACGCATTCCGCACACTTCACACACGCACTGTGAACATGCGCACTGTGCACACCGTACGCATGCACTGTGCACACTGCACTGTCTTTTGGCAGGACCTCTGTATTTACTGATTTTTGTTGGCCATACCTGGGAACATTCTCTATGGGGCATCCGTTCTGGCCTACTCCATGGAGGCCTCCTGGATCTGAAAACAAATCCCACTCCTATTGGGGAGCATGGAGACCGTGGTCTTTAATTTAATTCTGGTGTTTCAGATCATCTTGTTTGGCAAGCCGTCGAGCAAACCTCTGCTAGCCAGTGCATACAGTCCAATGCAGTATGAGTATTGGCCTTGGGTGCAGGAATGCTGTGCTCCTTGGAGGAGGGAGGGACCCCATGGGGCAAATGCATTACTCAGTGCAGGCACTGCTCAGTGCACAATTTGGCCCAGAATTTCATGCTCAAGTTGTTGCTCTTTCCAAATGTCCTCAAATGATCAGTCAACATGTGCGGACCATGGTGCACACAGGGATGGATGCAGGTTCTGTATTTCTCAAGGTGGTCCCCTTCTCCACAAGGAAGACGTCTTGGGCATCATTTGTTGCGTTTGAAAAAAAGATTATCCCAAGCCCCCCTCCCCCATATTTCAGGCTGTACCATGGGTCCAAAATGTTGCCTTTGCCCCCTGAACAACAGGTCAGGGACCCCCCTCCCCTATTTTGAGGGTGCTGGATGCGAAAAAAGAGATTGTAGGGACACACAGATCGTGACTCACACAATTTGCAACATCCGTATGCACCAAAATCTGCCGTTTTTCCATGAATAAACGGCCAAAAACGGCCGTTTTTCGGTCAAAAATTGAGTTTGTTGGCCTCAGACAAGCAGTTGAAGACCCCCCCCCTATTTTGAGGGTGCTGGATGTGAAAAAGCAAGTTGTAGTCACACACAGGTCACGCAAACACAATTTACAGCATCCGTATGCACCAAAATTTGCCATTTTTCATGAAAAAAATGGCTAACAATGGCCATTTTTTGGTCAAAAGTTGGGATTTTTGGGCTCTCCCCTATTTTGAGGGCGCTGGATGCGAAAAAGCAGATTGTAGGGACACACAGATCACGCAAACACAATTTACAGCATCCGTACGCACCAAAATATGCCATTTTTCATGAAAACCGGCCAAAAATGGCGCTTTTTTTGTCAAATATTGATTTTTTGGCTTTGTACAAGCAGTTGAAGGACCCCCCCCCCCTATTTTGAGGGTGCTGGATGCAAAAAAGCAAGTTGTGGTCACACAAAGATCACGAAAACACATTTTGTAGCATCCGTATGCACCACAGTTTGCCGTTTCTCATGGAAAAAACGGCTAAAAATGGCCATTTCTTGGTCAAAAAATGATTTTTTTTGGCCTCAGACAAGCGGTTGAAGACGCCCCCCCTATTTTGAGGGTGCTGGATGTGAAAAAGCAAGTTCTAGTCACACACAGGTCACGCAAACACAATTTACAGCATCCGTATGCACCAAAATTTGCCATTTTTCACGAAAAAACGGCCAACAATGGCCGTTTTTTTGTCAATTATTGATTTTTTGGCTTTGTACAAGCAGTTGAAGGAGCCCCCCCCCCCAATTTGAGGGTGCTGGATGCAAAAAAGCAAGTTGTGGTCACACAAAGATCATGACAACACATTTTGTAGCATCCGTATGCACCACAATTTGCCATTTCTCATGGAAAAAACGGCTAAAAATGGCCATTTTTTGGTCAAAGAATGATTTTTTTTGGCCTCAGACAAGCGGTTGAAGACTGCCCCCCAATTTTGAGGGTGCTGGATACGAAAAAGCAGATTGTAGGGACACACAGATCACGCAAACACAATTTACAGCATCCGTACGCACCAAAATTTGCCGTTTTTCACGAAAAAAACGGCCACAAATGGCCCTTTTCTGGTCACATATTGATTTTTTTTGGCTTCGTACAAGCAGTTGAAGGACCCCCCCCCCCTATTTTGAGGCTGCTGGATGCAAAAAAGCAAGTTTTACGCATGCACGGAATACGAAAGCACAATCTACAGCATCTGTATGCACCAAAATTTGCTATTTTTCATGGAAAAACTGCCAAAAATGGCCGTTTCTTGGTCAAAAATTGAGTATTTTGGCCTCAGACAGGTAGTTGCAGAGCCCCCCCCCCCCCCCATTTTGAGGGTGCTGGATGCAAAAAAGCATGCTGTGTGGACACACCGATTGCCCAAACACAATTTACAGCATTCTTATGCCCCAAAATCTGCAATTTTTCAACAAAATCGGCGTAAAATAGCCATTTTTTTTATCAAAAATTGTTTGTTTTTTTTGGCCTGAAACAAGCAGCTGAACCACCCCCCCTCCCGATTGGAGGGTGCTCGTTGCAAAAAAGCGAAATACGCCAAAGAACTGAATAAAATATGATAGTATGTGCATAAGAATGGGATGAGCGATGAACATTTGAGGTGTTTTTGGCCCTATTTTGCACCGTTTGTGGTCCATTTCCATATGGTTTATAGGTAGGCTTTTGCGTGCCTATCACCGTACACACACATGTTTGAGGCTTAGGTTGTTATTTTTGGGGAACAATGGGGTAGGAGGAACCCCCCCCCCCTGCTATTTAGGGGGTGTCTAATTAAAACAAAAGGTTGCTTTTGGTCTTTTCTGGTACAAAACGTATTTTCATGGTTTTTTTGTGCCTATACTATACTATACAGGTACACTGGTGTGCAGCACTGTTCTGCTGCACCACCCCAGAGCACACAAAAATACTCCAAAACAGGCCGAATTCCAGGGTTTTTGATGGTTTGGGAGAAAGCTCGGGTGGGAGGAAGCCCCCCATCCCTATTTTGGGGCCAGAGAATCCAAAGAAAATTTGAATTTCTGTCGAAAATCCTCTATAGGCAGGTACACTGGTGTGCAGCACTGTTCTGCAGGACCAGCCCAGAGCAGGCAAAAATACCCCAAAATAGGCCAAATTTCAGAGTTTTTGATATTTTTGGACAGAATTCGGGTAGGAGGACCCCCCCCCCCCTATTTTGGGGCCGTAGAAACCAAAAAAATAGGTCATTTCTCGTGAAAAAACCCCTTTTTGTCAACTTTTTGAATTTTGGGGAAAAACAGCTGCTAAAATCACAGGTGATTACATCGGTGTAACCTTCATGCATGGCGGCTCTGGTTGATTTATGTGGTTTCCAGGATGCCAGAATGTGTCGGCGGAGAGCCATGCAAGGCTCCTAAGATGGGTGAAGCGCCAACGCGCTTGATGTGGACTCCAGCACAATGACGGAGACCAAGAAGCAGCTTACTGAAGTGTTCTTTGTGTCACTCATGCCGCACAGGGCAGTCAAGCAGGGAGCAAAAGTTTGAAAAGCAAAATGGAGTTCGCCAGGCGGTGGGCTTTGTATCGGAAGCATGGATTTTATAAATCGTTTGGAGGTTTTCAGAGTACCCAAGGGAGTCAGGATGATTTTCAGACCTCAAAGACCTAAAACAAGACGTGGTTCGGTGACCAAAAGCCCCAGGATAGCGCCATATTCTTCAAAACCATCTTAACACCCTTGCAGGCTAGTGCAGCGGCGCCGCAGCGCCTTTTCGTGAGAGAACCCGCGTGAACGATGCCCAGCTGCTGCTGCATCGCGAACGCAAAGGAAGCAGCCCGGCGCCGGGAGCTGTCTAGTAGGCAAAGGAGCCACGCGCCAAGTCATGTCAACGTTGCGCGCAAGCCCCAAGCGCTGCGCGCAAGACACAGACGACGCCGCGTGCAAGGTCGGCCCCTGCAGTGATGAGCAAGACCAGGACAACATCGTGTGCAAGCCCAGGATGCACTCTAAGTCCCTGAGGACGCTGCCCGCACGCATTTGTGCTGCGTGCAAGCATAATACGCCGCGTGGTCTCTGAGTATGGCGCGTGCAAGCCTCAAGCGCTGCGCGCAAACCCAAGAAGACGCTGCACGTAAGCGGCGCACGCCGCGCGCAAGTGGAACGCGCCAAGTTAATGTGACACTTTCGGAGGGTTGTTCGCCTTTGTCCATACTGTCTTACTGTGTGGTTGTTTTGGGAGAGCAGAATGTAGGGTTGCATGTGCTCATTCCTGTGAATGTAAAAATTGGACTTTAGCCTCTCTGCCACTGTGACCCCTGAAGTTTGGCGTGCATGCGTGTCTGGGTGTACTTATGTGCAGGCTTCCTTTTTTTTTGCGATCTAAGCTGTTTTTGCCCACCTTAGGCCTAGAGGCTGAGGGTGAGGACGATCAAGCCTTGGGCTGCGCGCTGCAGCCCAGGTGAGTCATAGAGACCATCGTTCCAGGCCCCTGCTTTGCGCTGGACCTCAAGTTTGTTTGTGTCGATATTTCTTTTAAACACCACTGATGCCTCACTGCGGAGACTTGTCCTTTTGGCAAGTCTCTTAGGAAGGGGGGTGATGGCTATGAGGCTCCTCTGCCCATACGCTGGGCAGCAGTGAAAATGGGAGCCTCATTGGCTCTGGCACCAGCCATCAGACTGGAAGCGGGCCCCGCATAGCCAAGCCCGTGCACAGGATATCACGCTGTCTTGAGTAGTTTGAAGTTCGTGAATTTCATGATTTCATAATTAATTTTATCCTTTTTCGTGATTTTCATATGGTCTTATTACATCGGTGTAACATTCATGCATGGCGGCTCTGGTTGATTCCTGTGTTTTGCAGGATGCCAGAATGGGTCACCGGAGAGCCATGCAAGGCTCCTAGGATGGTTGAAGCGCCAACGCGCTTGATGTGGACTCCAGCACAATGACGGAGACCAAAAAGCAGCTTAGTGAAGTGTTCTTTGTGTCACTCATGCCGCACAGGGCAGTCAAGCAGGGAGCAAAAGTTTGAAAAGCAAAATGGAGTTCGCCAAGCTGTGGGTTTTGTATCGGAAGCATGGATTTTAAAAATCTTTGGAGACTTTCAGAGTACCTAAGGGAGTCAGGAAGTTTTTCAGACCTCAAAGACCTAAAAAGAGATGTGCTTTGGTGAACAAAAGCCCCAGGGTAGCGCCATATGCTTCATTTGCCCACGGAGACGAGGCTGAACCCGCTGAGGCCAAGAAGATCATCGATATGGAGCGCATGATGGAGGAGGAGGGAGTGAAATGCTTCGTTGTAGTGGCTGCTGAGGCCTGGCTCGGAAGGAGGGTCAGCCGAGCGGTCTGTGCACTGGTCCCAGAGCATGCTGAGTCCAACAAGCACCTCTTCCCAGAGACGTGCCTCCAACATGACTGGACTGACGACTCCGCAAAGTCTGAGGCTTTGGAGTTCGAGTATAGGCCTGTGAGTGATCCGGACGACAAGCATAAGTAGCCAATGGGGCTCATCGAAGAAGATGGCAAGCTCTACTTGAACGTTAAGTTTGTAGTACCAGGGTCCCGAGTGCTGCAGCTCTGCAAGGCTCGGCACCACCACATGGTGCATCCCGGCGCGAAGAAGCAGGCCTTGGATATGCAGCGCTGGTTTGAACACGACATCGGTCTCTACAACGCCATCAAGCAGGTGAAGACAGCGTGTTTGGTCTGTCAGGAGTACCATCCTTACAATTGGAATATTCAGGGGGAGGCCCATTGGGCGCCGATTCCTGACCAGCCCATGCGGAGCATGGCCATGGACGTCTTCTTCATGCCCAAAGGGCGCATCGGAAAGGAGTTTTTCAATTGTGTGGTCCTTTGTGTTGATCGACCCAGCGGTTACATTGTGGCCGTACCGATGCGCAAAAACGGGTTGCTAGCCAAGAAGGTTGCAGTCATGATGGGTCGCCACTGACTGACTGTCTGCGTCGTCCGCTGCACCTATTGCAGCGAGCATGGACGCCAGTTCACTGGCTGCTGGTTCAGGACCATGTGCTCTCTCACGGGAATACGGCATGCCAAGAGCGTCTCCTATCTTGGCAGGTCCAAGGAGCGAGGCTGAAGGGGCTTGAAGGCAGCTGTTTGACAAGTTGCGCACAACTCTCAAGCTCTCAAGGCCCGTAACGACATTCCAACACCTGGTGAATTGTTGCCACACAGGATTCTCTTCAGCAGGGACCCCCTGGGAAGGGGACTTCCCTTGTCAGGTAATTTACAAGGCTATGGACGACAAGGATTTCTTTGCGCAGCAAGAGACAACGGCGCAGGATATCCGTCAGCAGCTTGAAAAGGGGCATGGCGTGCAAATCAAGACCACCCCACCGTCGACAGCAGAGAAGTGCAGGGTGGATGAATCGGTTTTGCTTTTGACACCCTGCCCTATGGATACTCACTGCACCAAGACCTGGTTCACATCCGCAGAGGTAGTCTGCAGGACTGCTGAGGACACCTATTGCGTCAACGCGGGCACTCGACAGTTCAGGGAGTGGCATGAGTGTCAACTCCGTGCGCCTGAGCCCGACATTGATGGGAAGCATATGTTTCTCGACTATACCGCCCATGAGGCCGAGTCAGACCACAACTACGCTGAGCAGGACGACTGCACGGTTGAGAAGATCCCGGCCCATTGTCTGCGCGAGTTAGCCTCTGGAGGCATTGCGTTCAAGGTCGGTTGGCGAGGCTATGGGCCGTCCCACGACGCATGGGAACCCGTCTCATCCTTCGTGCCGCGGAACAACACCCCCTTCATTGATTACCTCCGCAGGCACAGGACCAAGCTCCAGGTCTCTGACTTGGAAGGTCTTATGCAGGCGATTCACCCCTTGGTCAACTGGTCCCCGCCCTTAGCTCTCTCCAGGATGGGGAGATTGAGCGGAAGTCTGTCAAATTGTCAAAATGTCCCTTGCTTGCTTGCTCTCTCCCAGTTCTGGTGCAATGTCTTTGCAGTGGCGTCCTTGAAATGCCGCGCAAGTCGAGCAACCCCCTATTTGGGTGGTTTGATACAGCCGTTGCGTGTCGCTCTGACCTTGGCCTGATGCCAATCTCCGCAAGCCGAGTTCCGCGGACCCAGCTCTGCTCCCACTGTCCCTTTTTTGTGGTCGAGCTGTCATATGTCACTCCGGCCCTGCTGATTCCTTGGCAAACCAGGTGGGGCGACTAACTCCTTCACTGGTTTGAGCTCTTGTGGCCTTGAAGCCCGTACGACATCGTGCAACGGGCGTTGCTGCGATCAACATTACGCATGTGCGTGTAATCTGGTCCTATGGCAACTTCAGGGATCCAGATTGTCCATAAGTTTGTCCGCAGACTGTGTGTTGCTTGCCTTAAGGCATTTCTTGCCCTACTCCCCTTGCTGACGCCTCATCCTGACCAGGGCATGATTTGGTGCTCCATAGGGAGTGTGTTTACATGCCCATTGACCTATATATTTGTGCCATTGCCCTGCTTCTCAGGATGTGCGTCCTCCTTTGTTGTCTCTCCCTGTTTTGCACACCAGAGCAACTGCCCTGTCCTGTTTGGCACCATACCTGAGCAACGTCGGGCGGTATGTGCCATGTCTATCTGCGATTGTTGCCCTCTACACACTTGTACATCTGTGGTCCAGCCTGCACCACTACTGAGGTACTGGTTGTCCCCAATAGGAGACCCGAACGACATACTGGGGCAACCACAGACTCTTGTACCATACACAGAACCGCATTTGTTGTCTACATACCACTACATATGGTGCAGCTTGGACAGGTACCTAAGAACAGATCCTGATGTGCTTGCGGGAGAGATAGCATGTGATACCGTGTGTTACTGTGACTGTGACGGTGACTGAGATGACGAAGGCGCCGGGCTGATCGCCCAATTGCCTGAAGTGAACTCCCCGCGGTTCGCCACTGTCACGCCAAGTGTGCGCCTACTGACTTGCCTCCACGGTTGGCTGGCAACCTTCGGTGTCCTGATCTCTTCTATTGTACCTCGGAAACTGGCAGTTTGGGGAGTCGACACCTCCGCCCAGACTGCATGGGGACTCCTTCATGCATGGCCTCCGTGGTAATGAGGCGAGGGGGAAGACAGCTCTGATGGCCAATCCTTTATCGAGGAGCACATGCGGCTTTACCACTCTGGACTCGCGTTCTGGGTATGCACATGGGCAGATTGGGAACACCCGTGGGGACTCTGCCCCTGTCTGCGGCCTTGAGGAGCCTGGACTTCCTGACAGATCTCAGCCGTTGCTCTCCTCCTGTGGGACCAACTCAGTTGTTGCCTCACACATTTTGCAAAAAGTATATGAACCCTTCCTAAACTTCCATAGATGCTGGTACAGGCATGTACGTGTTGATAATTGCTGGCATTGTATCAAGTATCAGGTTTGGGGTCCTGGCAGCCATTGTTGGGCATCCAAGGGACCCGTTAACCCATACCAGGTGCACCAAATGCCGGCTGCGATGGCGACCACTACAACAGCAGTGGCATCCACGGGCAACATGGGTGTTTCGTTGGGTTATGTGGAGATCCCAACCCAACACTTAGCCTGCCCTGTGTGATACACCCGGCCCGCCCAAAGATTTTCCTGGGTACGAGCTGCCATGCTTGGGTGTTCTCGAGTCCTCCCCATGGTGTGCTCTAAGGAGGCGGGTAAAGCGGTACCCAGGACCCCGTGGCTATCATGGTGAACATCAAACTTTCCCCGTCCCACATAGAAGCTCAATGTCTCACATGAGAGTTCATGTTGTTTGCACTGCCTTGGGAACTGGAATGGGACCGATGTCGTCTGTAACCTTCCCAATCGATGTAATCGATCAGGAATTTCAATACTTTATTCTGAGGCTCCATTCTTGCTGGAAATTGTTTAAAACCGCTTATTCTGAATCGTTTTCCAGTCGCCGTGAGTTCGCCGCTCATCGTGACCTGTGCGCGTTTCTGTGCCAACATCCTGTCGCACGTTTCATTGTGGAGCTTTTTGCCGCTCCTTTAAGGCTAGGAAGGAAGTTAAAGCCTGGATCTGTAGGGGTTTCCATGTCCATGTATCTGGTGTGCTCGCTAGATCTTTACAGTGATGTGTTTGGGAGAAAATCAACGCGCATCCGTTTTCGTGAAGTGACAAAACACATCATTACCGTGGAAAATGAGGTCCCTCTAAAGAAGGTTCCTACCAGGACCGGCCCCAACGTGCCCTCCACCTGATCCGGCACATCCCACGGTTCCCGGCGCCTCGGACTCCTCCGCCATGGGTGTGTCGCCCATGTGATCCCGCTTTGGCTCCGTGTGCCGGGCCACAGGCGCCGCTCTGGCTCTGGTAGGCCTCTCCAGCGCCTCGGCGTCATGCTCCAGGCTGGAATCTGGGGCCGTGCTCGCCCTTGTGGGCGGTCTGGCCATCTCCTCCGACTCCGAAGGGAAAGCGGTCCGATAGCCATCGGAATGCCCCTCGGACTCTGCAGCTGACCACAGCCTGACCGGGCTGGAATCCGTCTCCATTGCCCTGGCTTCGGACGCTGGTTTTGGGGACCCGCGCTTCCGGTAGCGCCGGGCCCTGCCGTTGCTGCCAGTCTTTTCCCACTCCTCTGCAGCGGAGCGGAGATTGCAAGCCTTGCAGCATTGCCTTTCACACATTCAGGCCAGGTCCTCCATGTCTAGCCCATGTCGTACAAGGGCTCTCCGTTCTGAGCATCTTCGCTCTTCTCGGGCTTCCAAGTCCGGCGTCGACTCCACGGACTCCACGATCTGCACCCGGGGTGTCCTTGGGCAGGGCTCATGAGGGCCCAAGTCCCCGTTGCGGCGATAGGGGGCAGGTACTCCTCCGCTACCATAAAGAAGGTCCCTACCAGGCCCGGCCCCTGCTGTACCCCTTCCACCATTTCCTGTCACTCCTATGGTCTTGGTTCTCACCAGGATCTGCATGATCTTGCCCTATCCTGCACCATTTCCCACAAAAAAAATAGTAAAATATGGCTCCTTCACACGAATCCTGATCCCTTGCAATAACCAACTCCCAAGTACAATAGCTCAAATCGGAATACTCCACATTGAGGGCTTCCCAGGGTGTTTGAGGTCCCGTGTTGACGCTCAACAACTCCTTTCAACACGCCGGTCGTCTCACGGTGCACACAGAGACACGGGCGTTTGGCATGTACATAGAATTGCACCAATAGAATAAAGAGGAAGCCCTGAAATTGGCATAGGAACGCAAATCAAGCAAAATTGGGGAAAGATCGAAACATACACAATCACAGCCATAGACCCCTCATTCCCTGGACTCAGGACCTTCCCTTGACTCGCCAACATGATGCCCTGAACCAAGTCAAATAAGATGGCTAAATGCCATGTGTCAAAAGTCACTACACAAACCCCAAAAATGTGTTCACTCCCAAGCCTCTAAATTCTAGCCCAATCGGGGAGGTGGCGTGTCATGGCCTAGAGTGGCACTCACGACCATGCCCTACCCTGACACAACTTTGGTTGGACTTGGCGTCGATTGGGCTTGGAGAATTGCCCCATGAAAATGACCTCACTACATAGCAAAATTAGGCAAATCACGCCATAGTGCCCAAAATTCAATTATATAGTCAAAAATGCATACGGCAAATGTTCAAATGCTCCATGCATGTGTCAAACCAGGAGAAAATATACAAGGGTGATATAGACCAAAGGTCCATGCCCAAGAATATCCCAACATTGGCTCCTAAACCCCTCCAGATATATACATGCCATGCTTCACAAGTCAACTCACGAATTTGAGACCTAATTTTGTGAGGCCTTGTGTGCCACGCCAAAGTGACCACGTGATCCGGCATATGGTGAGGTGCAACACCGAAGCATATGCCAACATATAAGCAACATACCATAGTTCATGGATCTCTAGGCACTTTACTGTTAGCCGACCAATTGAGCACATAAAATACAAAAATGAGCATAAAATGAGGTCAAAAACATGCAAATATTGCCAAATTCAAGATAATCACAATAGTATATAACTTCGCTGACCCATGATATCAACACATGGTTCAAAGCACAATTGCTTGGGACCATTTGCCAACAATCCCCCCACTTGGATCCCCACATGGACGCATAGGGACACCTTCGAACCTCCTCACGATACGCACCATGAAAATGGGAAAATTGATAGTGGCGCTTGTGGGTCGCTCCGTACGCCTTCCCACATGCACTATATGTGCGGTAGACTTAGTCTAGCGCTATGGAGCACACCATTAGGACATGGGCAAAGCCTTTGCCACGTGCGACTCCATGTATCTTCCTACAACCGGAAACATATAACATGGGCGTGAGCATAGCGAAGCACATACCATCCATATAACACATACCCTTAAAAAGTGGCTCCCACCATGGTATGTCATGACCCTCCATGGCCGTAACTTCACGTTAAAAATAAGTAGGAACCCAAAGAAAGTATCTATGCAACACCAACACTTATGCGGTACAATTGAAAGTCGCATTAAAATATTCGGTTGCATGGTCTAGGAGTTATAAATCATTTTCTACCCTCTTGACCCTTGTCCCTTGCTACACCGGGCATGTGTACACATCAAAGGCGTTTGATGCTCCCTCAATTAATTTGACACCAAGGCGATTCCAGCCCATATCTCAAAATTCAAATTCCTCGCAATGAGCTGGAGATATGATTCTTCAAAGTGGCCTCACGAATCAATTTTGTTTCGACTCTATCTCCAAGAAAAATGAAGGAGACAACAAAAGGAAAGTAGATTCGTGATCGGGGAAAAATGTAAGACCACTCAAAATTCTTCATATCCAGTGCGGCGACCTCGAAATCGAAAAATTTGATTCTGAATGTCTGAAAAAATCGGATTAATTTTGTGAGTGTATAACATGAAAATTGCGGAAGCAACGAACCCTTTTCTGATGAAAATTGACCATTCATCGGGGTTTCCGCTAAAATAACTGGAAATAACAGTTAACCAATCGGTTACCGCAAAATCGCGAGCCAACTGACAGTCGCCGATACATTGACAATCAGAACGAAAGGCTGAAAAATTACGGAAACATTATGATGAAAAGACCCTGTTGATTCCTGATATTCTGATATATAAATCTCAGCCGGCGGCGCCTCGGTTGTGAATGTGGCCGCTCATAGCTGGAATGGCAAAGCCTATCACACTATCACATCAGGTTAGGTCAGATGGATAAGAGAGTATGATATCAGCCAATGGCGGCTTGCCGGCACATAGATACACACCCCAAGTGACCGAAAGATGGCCACGGGGGTCCGAAACGGCTTCACCCCCCTTCTCAGAGCGTTGTATCTGCTCGGAAGTCATTGAAGAGAGCACGGGAGGACCCCAATGGGCTCCAAGCCCCCCCCCTCCCATGTCCGTAGGACACATGGAGGCCCCACATACGGCGTAGGCATCCCCCATGCCCCAAGGGAGGGGTGAGGACACTCATAATCGGTGCCCTCCGCCATATCCGGTCTCTTCTTGATCTACAACATGGACCAAGGGGAACGAAGATAGAGAAACGTCGTCGGTCGACCTACATACGTATACCACAATGAAATACATATGCGGAGAACAAGTGAACAGGATATATGGCCAATCAAGGCCCAAAAATCCCCGGAATAACGCCCTCATCCGTCTCCCAAGCACAAAAACAAACAAAAATGCCAAGGTGGATCTATCACGGTGCTGCTGCAGCCACCGAATGGACCAACACGTCCTTGACATCCAAGGAAATGTTCTTTTTCCTTAAATAATCCATCCACACCGTGGTGTACCTCAGCACAAAGCTGCTCGGAGGCTCCCACGAATCTGTGGAGGCGGCAAATCCCTTCCAACGGACTTTATATAGCCTCCGCCCAGGCGTCCCCGGGTCAGGCTTGTCCGTCAGGATCTTCTCGGCGCTGAAATCGTCGTCCTCACCCTCGTCATCCGAGTCCAGATCTCCGGCTGTGAACTCGAAGGTGACGGGACATCCGCTGGGGTCTGGTGCTCGGGGACGAAGCTGGGTATGGTTGCGGTCCAGGATCTTGTTATACCCCACACGAACCGCATACACATCCTGCCCGACCTTCCGAACGATTACCCCCGGCACATACCAAGACGCCTGCCGATGCCTGGACAGGGCATCCTTGTGGTGCCGCTCCACCCATACGGTGTCTCTAAGAGCATATTTCTGGACTTTTCCCTGCTTGAAGTACTTGGCCCTCTTCTCATGCTCGTCCTGAAGTGCTTTGCACACCTTGGCCGCCGTGTCGTCCGCCTCAGCCATCATAGCGCTCGCATCCCGGGCCACTTTGTCATGGTTCAACCACGGGAGAGTGCGTGACACTCGATCCTGTAGGAACAGGATACGATGGGGAGACAGTCCAGTGGGCCCCGGAAGGTCGTGGTACGCCTGGAGTACTCTCCACAGCGAATTGTACCAATTCCGGCCCGGTTCCTCAATGTGCAGCTGGCTGAACCTTTCGAACATCTGCCGCCCGGCCACCTCAGCCCGGCCATTCGACCGGCTGTGGTACGCCACGGTCTTGGCGTGCCGAATCCCCATGTGCTTGCACATCGTCTTGAACCACGTCCCCACAAATTGACTGCCCCGATTGCTGCAGACGACAGCTGGGACAACAAAAATTGTCAGCCAATGCCATATCATGGCATTAGCGACGGTCTTGGCCTGCAGACGCACTCCATGTTTGTCCTTCTTGTCCTTCTTCTTGGACTTCTTGCCAGGGACCGCCACGATATACCCGCTGTGCCTATCCACCGCCAGGATGACACAGTCGTAGGTCTTCCCTTCCACGGTGACCTCAGGCATGGCGAATACATCCATGGCCACAGACCGCATAGGGGCCTCCGGTATAGCCAGATACACCGGGTTGCCAGCTGTGGAGTGGTTGGGGCTCTTCGTGGCCCGACACACTGCGCAGTCGCTGCAGTACTTGTCCAGGATGGCGTAGTACCCCGGTGGGAACTTGAAACACCACTCCAGGTCCTGCTGCATCTTGTCCCGTCCGGGATGCATGAGCTGGGCGTTATGCCAGTGGTCAATGAGCTCCTCCATTCGGTTCTCCGGGACCAATAGCTTGTCCTTGAGGAATAATCTATCCCCATCCTCGGTCAAGCCCTCACGCCATTCGTCGTCCGACGGGGCGCTCACGGCATTCCAGTACCTGCTCCAGTGTTCGGATGCCACATAGTCATTCAACCAGTCTTCTGTCACCACCGACCTGACTAGCTCTACGGGGGCCACCATCCATTGCTCGAGGGTTTCCTCTCGAATAGCTTGGACCCGGGCGCCCCGGAACTTGGCCAGGTCTGTACGGTTTGCCATCACCACAAAGCACTTGACCCCTTCTTGCTCCATGGCTTTCTCCATCTCGATGATGCGCTTGGCCTCCTCGGTCTCCTCGGCGCTCCCATGGCTGGACATGTCCATCCATGCCTTGCCCGCGGGGTAGGCCCATCGACTGAGACAATCTGCCACAGTGCTGTCCTCCCCCGGGACATACACGAAGCTGAGGTCGAACTTGGCGAACGTCTCATGCCATCAGGCCCTACTTGCCGCCGGTCCCGAGGGGGTGTCCACGTGCTCCTTGTGCCAGCTCTGTAAGGACTGATGGTCCGTACAAACCACCACCAGTTGTAATCCGGTGTGGCCAGACCATTTCTTGAGCGCACAAACAATGGCGTACGTCTCCTTCTCCCTCGCAGTCCAGGTTTGACGTTGGCCCTCGGCCAGGATCCGGCTCCAAAACGCCACGGGTACGTGCGACCCGTCATCCTGGACCTGCTCAAGGACTGCCCCTACAGCATAGTCCGAGGCGTCCGTCCGTAGCACGAATCCCTTGTCCGGGTCCACCAGGAATAGCCCAAGGTGCCCTAGGAGCCGCTCCTCCAGGCGGCTGAACGCATCTTCGGCCTCAGGGGTCCAGGCAAGCTTCTTCTTGCTCCCCTTCCGGCCATCGAACTTGCCCACCTGCAGCATCTTGTGCAGCGGGCCCGATAGTTCTGCATACATCCGGACATAGCCCGAATAGTAATTGCAGAACCCCATGAAGGATCGGAGTTCGCTGATGGTCTGGGGCTTCTCCCAGTGGTGCAGGGACGCCAGCTTCCGAGGCATGGGACGGCGTTGCCCGTGACCAACCACGTGACCCGCAAACTCCACTTCCCTCACGAAGAGTGAGGCTTTGGTGGGCTTGCACACCATGTTGTGCTTGTCCAGCTCGCTGAGCACTCCGCGCAGATCCTTCTCATGCGCTTCGATGAGGTGGTCCTCAGTCATGTCTTCCGTGCTGGAGCCGATGATGATGTCATCCACAGAGGGGTCGGCACAGTCCCGGACAGGACCGAGTAGGTCCTCCATCATGCGCTGGAAAGCGGCGTTGCCATTCTTGGCGCCCATAGGCACCACTTTCCACTGCATGGGCCCCAGCGGCGTCGACATCGCTGTGCAGGGCCTGGAGTCCGGATGTAGCGGCATCCGGTGATAGCCGTGTTTCAGGTCTAACACCGTGAAGATCCCCTTTTTTTGTTGTTTTTGGAGGATGGTGTCGATCAGAGGAAGCGAGTACGAGTCGTGCTCGGTTTGCTCGTTCAAACACCTGTAATCAACCACCAACCTCCACTCGCCCTTCTCTTCCTTGGGCACGATAAAGGCTGGGCTGGCCCACTCACTGTCGGAGGGTTCGATCCAGCCCCGCTCAATAAACTTGGCCAACAACTTCTTCATGGCCTCGGCCCGATCGCCCTGAAGTTGGTACTCCCGATGACGATAGATCTTGGGGTTCGGCTTCAGCTTGATCCTCGCTGTGCCAAACCTCCCACGATCTGGAGGGTTCTTGTTGGCGACGCCACTGAATAGCCGCGGATAGGCATGTATAAGCCTCTCCTTCAGCTCGGCGACCTTCAGGTTCTCCTGGGCCTCTTCAGCCGCTTGCTTCGGTATCGATATAGCCGACCGCACTGCGGTATAGGCCTCTTCCGGGTCCGAGTTCGTCTTCATCGTCGTGCAGCATGCTTCTCACTGATAATCCTCGAAAATGTGCGGCATCAGCCGAGTTCTTGTCGCTACCGGCCCCCATTTTTGGAAAGTCCCACGTCGGCGGGTCCGACCCAACCGGACCATCATTTTGGTCCGCGATGTGATCCATGACCCTCGCCACGAACTCATCCTTCTCGTACTTGACGGTGACCAACATCTTGTCATCCCAGCAATGCGGAGATGTGACCATGGCCCGCCCCTTCTTGGCTGCCACACGGTCGTGCATCCCCATCCACATGTAGTTGACGACGTGGTCGATCCCGGCCTGGGACAGGACGTCAATGCCATCCATTGGCGGATCCGCCCCCTCCTTGGGCTCAAACATGACCCGCACGGGCGCCGCCTCAACCCTACGGATGAATGCTTCATCACCCGTGGGCTGGGCTTGCGCCCCATCCACCAAGAAAGCCTTGGTACCCCACGCTTGACCCGGGGAGGGCATTGATAAACCCTTGGCGTCGATGAACAACTCCTCCCCTGGCCCGAATGACATCTCGTTCTGGGTGATGGAATCCAGCGTCGACTTGAGACCTTCCAGCGGACATGGGGTGGATCCTTTGTCGGTTATGACCAGGATCCCCTTCGCCCTATCTGCGACGATCTTCTCCACCGTACGTCTGGTATTTTCCAGGGAGCCATGCCAATACATGGGCCCCCACTCCTTCAAACCCCAATGCCTGTGCCAGGCTGAGTCTCCTCGATGCCAATGCCTCCTACACTTCCTCAAAAGTGGGGCATCCTGGGAAGCGAAGACGTCCGTCTCGGGCGCTTCGGCTCCCAGCGTCTTGATCATCCTGGCATACACCTGCGGCGCCATTCCATACTTCGTGAGCAGAACTCCGCCGTCTCCTCTGGACTTGGCACCCACAGCTTGCACCGCTTGGACGGTCCGATCCTCTTCCTCAGCATTCCATTGGGATGATCCGCATGCGTAGTCTGTGGACAGCCATGTAAGGCATTCATTATCCTCCCGGACCAGCGTTGCACGATGGGGAAGGGCTCCAATGGCGTTTCCCACCATGAAGTCATACCCCATGATCATATCCCGATCTGTAATGTCGGCCAGAAAGAAGTTCCCGGATAGAGTGCTTCTCTTTGCCAAATCAGGGCGGTTCAAGCGCTCATGCTCCCGGAATTCCATACTTATAGTGGCCTCATGGGTGCCACCACCCAAAATCTCTCCATTGGCCACCTTCAGGCGTACCGGTGTACGGCTGGGCTGCAGGGATTCCTCCTTGAACAACCCTCTCCGGACGAGGCTCACCTGGGCACCCGTATCCACCCAAACATCCACCACCGAATCCTCCTGTCTGCACCGTACACGCACCTTCAAGTGCAACTGCCGCTCGTCACCCTGCGGTGTATGGACGACACTCACGGCATGCAACTCTAACACATCCGGGTGCATCAGGACTTCGAGGGTATGGTCACGGATGGTGTAAATCCTGGGCTGGTCCTGCCCGTCCACGGGGCTCTCTGTGGTCGCTCCTTCTTTCTTGCCACGTCCCTTGCCCACATACACTTCCCTTAACAGGGCGCTCCAGGGGTTGGGAGTGACGAAGCTCAGTGGTTTTGGCTCTTCTGGAGCCTTCTTCGGCACCCATTGTGCCTTCGCTTTCTCTAGGATTCCACTGATTTTCGGAGGAGAGGCCTCCGGGGTCCCACTCCCGTGGGGGCTCCTCTAGACGTCGCCTGCCGCAGCTCCCTCCTGCTGCGATCAGCTCGGACTTTGTCCACGACGTTGCTGGGCTTTGAGTTCCTCCAACGTCCTCAACATGTCCTCGGCAACCTCCTCGATCGACCTCACGCGTCGGTCTAGGCCGGGTCCTCCACCATAGCCTTTGCCTCCGCCTTTCCCTTGGTCTTTACCTTGGCCTTTTCCACCGTCTCCGCCCTTTGCCTTCCAATCGGCAATTTGTTGCTCCTTGGGCTTCTTGTCGGGATGGGCGGCGAAGTAGGTCTTCTCGTCATCCTCATATACCTTGCAATGCCGGTGGTCATGTGCATTGTTGTTCCCCTTGCCGTAGCAGACCCAGCAACCGTCGTGCTGTGATCTGTACTCGCGGAACGAGAGCGGCGGGTCCCGATCTTCCGCGGTTCCTTGCGGTTCTTGTTGAACTTTGGGTCCAGGCGGTTCCACCTGGACCTGTCCAGCCCATCCTCCTTCATATTGTGCGCTACGAACGCGAAGAAGTGGGCTTCTTCATGATCCTCTCGGGTCGTCGGGGTCCAGAGATTTTGGCTGCTTCCACTCCCTTCCTCCGCGGTGCCGACCGTGTCCACCTTGACCTCTCGGTGTTGGCGATCTTCCCGATGACCTCGATGTCCATGGCCCTGTCGATCCTGCACGTGGGCCTCGTTCTTGGCGTTGAGCTTCAGCTCCACCGTGATGTACTTCACGATCTCGTCCAGGCTCATGCGGGCAAAGATGACCTGCATACTCAGCAGCTCTCCGCACCTCCACTCCGCGTTGTTGAGGCCTGTCAGCCTTTGCCCCATGGTGTCGCCGAATACCTCCACGTAGACGGCGTTCTTCAACCCCAACATTTGGCTGGGCTCGCCGAGGTTTCGCCGGAAAAACTCCATTATTCTGGCGTGGGTGTCCTCCGATGCCATGATCCGTACGGCCACGCGCTTCTTTGCTCTCTTCCTTTCCTCGTCCTCCACTCTCTTCTTTCAGTGGCCGGGGAGGATGTCCTTCAGCAGGTGTCGGATCTCGCTGGACTCGTTCCAGTCCTCCACCAGCTTGAGGCTTCTTCGGTACTTGCGGATGTACCTATTCCGTTCCCGGACCCTCAACTCCCCGCGCTCCAGCGGCAGCGGACTGGACCGAAAATCCTCCAACTTCTGGTTCGGGGCGTCCACTCGCTCCTCGTCCTCCAGCCACTGGAGGCAGGCCTGCTCCCTCTGGATCAATCCCTCGCGGATCTGATCCCTGAGCTCCTCCTTCAGGTCCTGCGCCAGCCTGTGTGGGAATGTCCGACATACCCACTTGTCCCTTGGCGCTCCCTTCATCTCGCCGACGACCTCCTCGGCGAAGTCCTCCCAATCCAGGATGAAGTCATCCAGGTTGGAGGGGCTGCCATCGTAGTAGGGGATTTTGATTCCCCTGAGGTCGTCAATCCTGATGGCGTCTCCGACGTCCGCAGCAACCACTCCACCGAGACGGATACCACCTGTGGCCAGGGGGTGTGAGTACACTCCCAGTACATCCCTCTCCTCCATGGAGTGCGGTCCAGTTGGGCCTGAACCCATGGGGTTTGGGATGCGGGAAGAACTTGCTCCACCGGCTGTCCATATCCCCGTAGTGGGGTCCTTCACCCACAGGTTTCCGCCTGGATGGCCTCGACCATGTCCGTCGGCCCTTCCCATGGTTCGCCCCTGCATGGTCTGGATCTCCTCTTCCGCATAAACTGCATGGGCAGTCATAGCGGCCGGTGGATCCTGGGCGGCATGGGACATCTGCATTGTCAGGCTCCTCGGGTCCGTGGTTGCGTGCTCTTCCCCCATGGACCCAGCCGGTGCCGTATGCTCCCCGAGCATAATGGATTCGCTGAACATGGGAACAAACGGCAGGGCACCTGGGTCAACACGCGGAGGCGCGTACGGTGCCTCTGCAGGGCCACCCACGGGTTTCTCCATGGTGCTCCTGAGGGTCTTAACCCGCTCCACCAGCTCTGCCGTTGCCGGCCTTGCCGGGAGCTCCGGACCCGAGGCGAGGGGTTGTAACTCCTCTATCCTTTTCAGGCATCCCGACATGTCCTCCACCAGGTGGAGGAGGCTGTCCACCACTCGCTGCTGCTTCTGCAGGGCCATCTCCAGCTTCTCCCGGTACCGGTCCTGCTCTGCTCGCAGCTCCGCCATGTCTCTCTCCGCTTCCGACTGGTCCTCCAGGATCCTGGCGATGTCCTCCTCTAGGCCGTCCTTCTGGTTGTCCAGGCGGTCGAGGTGCTGCACGATGGCGTCCATCCCCATCTTTGGGTACTTGCCGATGAGGAAGGATATGTGCTCGCAGTGGCACTCAACGTGCCCTCCACCTGATCCGGCGCATTCCACGGTTCCTGGCGCCTTGGACTCCTCCGCCATGGCTGTGTCGCCCATATTATCCCGCTTTGGCTCCGTGTGCCGGGCCACAGGCGCCGTTCTGGCTCTGGTAGGCCTCTCCAACGCCTCGCCGTCATGCTCCAGGCTGGGTTCTGGGGCCGTGTTCGCCCTTGTGGGCAGTCTGGCCATCTCCTCCGACACCGAAGGGAAAGCAGTCCGATAGCCATCGGAATGCTCCTCGGACTCTGCAGCTGACCACAGGCTGACCGGGCTGGGATCCGTCTCCATCGCCCTGGTTTCCGACGCGGGTTTTGGGGACCCGCGCTTCCGGTAGCGCCGGGCCCTGCCGTTGCTGCCAGTCTCCTCCAACTCCTCCGCAGCGGAGCGGAGATTGCAAGCCTTGCAGCTTTTTTTTTCACACATGGAGGCCAGGTCCTCCATGTCTAGCCCATGTCCTACAAGGGCTCTCTGTTCTGAGCATTTTCGCTCTTCTCGGGCTTCCAAGTCCGGCGTCGACTCCACGGACTCCACGATCTGCACCCAGGGCGTCCTTTGGCAGGGCTCATGAGGGCCCAAGTCCCCGGTGCGGCGATAGGGGGCAGGTACTCCTCTGCTACCATAAAGAAGGTCCCTACCAGGACCGGCCCCTGCTGTACCCCCTCTGCCATTTTCCTGTCACTCCTATGGTCTTGGTTCTCACCAGGTTCTGCATGATCTTGCCCTATCCTGCACAATTTCCCACAACAAAAATAGTAAAATATGGCTCCTTCACACAAATCCTGATCCCTTGCAATAACCAATTCCCAAGTACAATAGCTCAAATCGGAATACTCCACACTGAGGGCTTCCCAGGGTGTTTGAGGTCTTGCGTTGACACTCAACAACTCCTTTCAACACGCCGGTCGTCTCACGGTGCACACGGAGACACAGGGGTTGGGCATGTACATACAATTGCACCAATAGAATAAAGAGGAAGCCCTGAAATTGGCATATGAACGCAAATCAAGCAAAATTGGGGAAAGATGGAAACATACAAAATCACAGCCATAGACCCCTCATTCCTTGGACTCGGGACCTTCCCTTGACTCGCCAACATGATGCCCTGGACCAAGTCAAATAAGATGGCTAAATGCCATGTGTCAAAAGTCACTACACAAAACCCAAAAATGTGTTCACCCCCAAGCCTCTAAATCCTAGCCCAATAGGGGGGGTGGCGTGTCATGGCCTAGAGTGGCACTCAGGACCATGCCCTACCCTGACACAACTTCGGTTGTACTTGGCGTCGATTAGGCTTGGAGAATTGCCCCATGAAAATGACCTCACTACATAGCAAAATTAGGCAAATCACACCATAGTGCCCAAAATTCAATTATATACTCAAAAATGCATACGGCAAATGTTCAAATGCTCCATGCATGTGTCAAACCGGAGAGTAATATACAAGGGTGATATAGACCGAAGGTCCATGCCCAGAAATATCCCAACATTGGTCCCTAAACCCCTCCGGATATATACATGCCATGCTTCACAAGTCAACTCACAAATTTGAGACCTAATTTTGTGAGGCCTTGTGTGCCACGCCAAGGTGACCACTTGATCCGGCATATGGTGAGGTGCAACACCGAAGCATATGCTGACATATAAGCAACCTACCAATGTTCATGGATCTCTAGGCGCTTTACTGTTAGCCGACCAATTGAGCACATAAAATACAAAAATGAGCATAAAATGAGGTCAAAAACATGCAAATATTGCCAAATTCAAGATAATCACAATAGTATATAACTTCGCTCACCCATGATATCAACACATGGTTCAAAACACAATTGCTTGAGACCATTTGCCAACAATCCCCCACTTGGATCCCCACATGGACGCATAGGGACACCTTCGAACCTCCTCACGATACGCACCATGAAAATGGGAAAATTGATAGTGGCGCTTGTGGGTCGCTCTGTATGCCTTCCCACATGCACTACATGTGCGGTAGACTTAGTCTAGCGCTATGGAGCACACCATTGGGACATGGGCAAAGCCTTTGCCACGTGCGACTCCATGTATCTTCCTACAACCGGAGATATATGACATGGGCGTGAGCATAGCGAAGCACATACCATCCATATAACACATACCCTTAAAAAGTGGCTCCCACCATGGTATGTCATGACCCTCCATGGCCAAAACTTCACGTTACAAACACGTAGGAACCCAAGGAACGTATCTATGCAACACCAACACTCATGCCGTACACCCGAAAGTCGCATTAAAATATTTGGTTGCATGGTCCAAGAGTAATAAATCTTTTTCTACCCTCTTGATCGTTATCCCTTGCTAAACCGGGCATCTGTACACATTGAAGGTGTTTGACGCTTCGCAAATTAATTTGAGACCAAGGCAATTCTAGCCCATGTCTCAAAATTGAAATTCTTCGCAATGAGCTGGAGATATGATTCTTCAAAGTGGCCTCACGAATCAATTTTGTTTCGACTATATCTTCAAGAAAAATGAAGGAGACAACAAAACGAAGGTTGATTCGTGATCGGGGAAAAATGTAAGACCACTCCAAATTCATCATATCCAGTGCGGCGACCTCGAAATCGAAAATCCGATTCTGAATGTCTCAAAAAATCGAATCAATTTTGCGAGTGTATAACATGAAAATTGCGGAAGCAACGAACCCTTTTCTGATGAAAATTGACCCTTCATCGGGGTTTCCGCTAAAATATCTGGAAATAACAGTTAACCAATCGGTTACCGCAAAATCGCGAGCCAACTGACAGTCGCCGATACATTGACAATCAGAACGAAAGGCTGAAAAACTACGGAAACATTATGATAAAAAAACCCTGTTGATTCCTGATATTCTGATAGATAAATCTCAGCCGGCGGCGCCTCGGTTGTGAATGTGGCCGCTCATAGCTGGAATGTCCAAGCCTCTCACACTATCACATCAGGTTAGGTCAGGTGGATGGGAGAGTATGATATCAGCCAATGGCGGCTTGCCGGCACATAGATACACACCCCAAGTGACCCAAAGACGGCCACTTAATAAACCGCTTCCTCCATTCACCGCTGCCGCTGCACTGGCTATGCGCGAAAATATGTTTACTTTATAAAAAAGGCGACCCTTTCTCCCCCTCAAACTACCGTCCTATTGCCTCCTGAAACTGTATTTACAAAGTCTTGGCCACTTTTGCCTGCAAAGACCTGCGCGCCCAGGCTTTTCCACACGACATCCTTTCAGAAATCCAGCACAGTGGCGTTCCCGGCCACCAATGCGCTGATCATCTGTATCATCTCAAAGCCCTTTATGCGAAATCGAAGAAGAGCTACTCGCTGTTCATCGATTTCAATAAAGCCCTTATATTGGTGCCTCATGGCACACTCTGGACCGTCCTCGAACGGGCAAATTTTTCTACTTCCACGATTTCTCTCATAAAACAACTATACTCCTTCCCTCAAGACAGCCCCATCATCAATGGCCGCACTTCCCACGCTTACCTCCAAAGCAGAGGCCTCCAGCAAGGATGTCCCCTCTCACCCCTACTCTTCATTCTCTATCTCAACTCTCTTCTCCACCATTTTTTTTGCCACTGTGCCCCCCCCCCCCCCCCCAGGCAAATGCCCGCACTAGCCACCACGCTTACATCGACGACATTCTGATCAGAAGTGAGGACGTCTTCTACATCGAAAACAGTCTCAACTACTTCGATGGGCCAGCCAGAGACTGGGGTCTGGACATGAATGTGTCTAAAACCGAAGTCCACGCCAATGGCACAGCCCCGCAAAAAGAGTTTCTGACACCCAGGGGCTCCGAATTCCTCATGTACAACAAAAAAACGGGTCTCCCGCACACATGCCATAAATATTTGGGGGTCTATCTTTTTACTTGCCACCAAACAAGGGGCCTGTTTCACATGCTCAAGGCGGAGATCCAAATTTATTTTGCCCGACTCTCTCCCTTGCCTCTTACACTTAGTGAGAAGGTCCGCCTGACGAACTCTCAGCTGGTCCCAGCACTCGCCTACCGCTTGATCACCCACTCTCCTTCCCCCAACCAGCTCGAAAAGCTTCAGTCACTCATCTGGGCGGGAGTTGCGTCTCAAAGCATCACAAGTCTAGTCTCCCGCAAAGACCGTTTTGCGGCTCGCCCAAAGGGAGGGTTGGGAATGAAATTTCTACCGCACAGCGTCCACGTTGCCACCGTGAACTATGGATTATGGGCCCTTTTCGGCCTTGCCCCAAAGTCAGTTGGCCCCCTGTACGTCCAGTCTTTACTCAGCTCGAACCAGAGGGCCTCGGATCCGGTGCAAAACTCTTTTATGGAATCCATCCATGCCCTAGGCATATCTTTGCACGGCACAGGCCCGTGGACACCCACTGCTATTCGTGATCTAACGCCTGGGACCCAGCTAACCGTTAGGTTCAAATCAGGACAGGCCACAGGAAGAGTGACCGAGGCCACCTCCAAATGGGCCAACGTCTCTTTCCACGACGGGGTCTACTCAGTGGATACCCACACGTCCTACACCATGCACATGCCATGCCACGCCGTCATGGATTACTCCCGCCCCTCTCACTTCCAGCTAGTCCCTGAATTTTTGCGCCCTCAGGAGACCATCCCCGATACCCCCAGCGCCACCACACAGCGCACACGCACTGGGAATCAGCCTACACGGCCATCTCTTTGCTCTGCGGGCACAACACTACCCAGAGAAGAAGTCTCTCGACGAGTGGGGATGCCACGATGCCGCGGAGGCACTAACCACGCCGCCGGCCCCCGGCCTACAGCGGGTGTGGCTATATTCGGATGGCTCCTCCGGTGAGTCCGGCCATGCGGCCGCCGTCACAGCCTTTCTACCCGACGGCACAGCCAGAGTCCTGTGCCTATCCTCACCGCATCCCTCTTCTCTGGGTTCGGAGTTCTGGGGGGCGGTAGCAGCCATTCGCTGGATCCACAGGCAACTTTCCCAATACGAAGTATGTTTGTTGATTGACAAAGAACAGGTGGTGTCCACCCTTCAGAAATGCAAAGTCTATAGGCCCAGCCCATTCCAAGACAACACATGGACCGTCGCCGTACACAGCGCCCTACCTCTCATCACCAACCCCCTCCACATCATGTGGATTGAAGGTCATGCCAATTTTATTGGCAACGAAATCTGTGACCATTTCTCTAAATGGGCAGCTCACAGCCTGATTTTTACCCCAGACCCCCCCCCCCCCTGGGTTCAGTGGCGGTACACCACCTGCCTGTCCTCCACAAGTTTAAGGTGCAGCAATTCGGCCACCTATTGCCGCAGCATTCCCATAACAACATAGCGGTCGGCCCCAGCTTCAGCCTGTATAATAAAGCTTCCTGGTTTTTGTCCTTGTTTTTCAAACTGGCGTCCGGGTGCTACAATGTGCACGGGTACCAGTGGAGCAATATGCTTCACGACTACCATTGTTCCAGGTGCGGACAGCACCATCCCTTCGACCCTCTATCCTGCCTGGCCTTCTGCAAAGCGTTAGGCCAGCACGTCCAGGCATACGTCTCTTCCTGGGGGCCCCTTTTCGGCCCCATTGTCCTGCACTGGTGGCTCTCTGGACCCTCAAACGGTGACAGCAGGAACTTCATGAGAACTCTGGTACCTAAGTCCCTATGGTTCTGCCTCTCCCAGCCAATCCCGGGCTCCACTCGCGCCGAGCACAGGGCCATGCTTGGTCTAGCCTTGGAGGAACGCGTAAAGCACCTGGACAAGGCTGTCCACCAAGCACATGACTGGCTGTGTTCGAATCCTCTCCCTTGGGACCCAATACTTTGGGCGCACCCCTTCGACCCTTTCAACCCCTTCTCGGTTTCGCACGGTGCGTTCAGTACCTCCGTCCACATGCCCCCTCGGACCCCCCCCATATACCAGCACCCCCCACCTGTCCCCAAACACGCCTTAAATAAACCGTCCAAGCCAGCGTCAGCCAAAGCACAACCAGCCACTCGTCGCGCGCCAAAAAACTCCAAACGCCCGTCCAGCCGCGCATCCGCACCACGCCCCCCCCCCCCCCTCGGCCATTCCCCGCCCTCCTCAGCACTCACGCCCACGGCCAACACAAAAACGCCATCGATCACCACAAACCCATCAGACCACAATCGTTCGGGCGCCCCCAAAGCGCGTCAAGACCACTCCCCCTCTCCCACCCCCACGCTCCAAGTCACGCTACCGTCAAACACGCCTACCTCTCCCCTCTAGGCCGACTACTACTAGGTGCCCAGGTCCGTCTGCCCCTGCCCCCCCCCACTCCAACGCCTCCCTGGACATCTGAAATTTTTTCCGCCCATCCAGCGACCTTCTGTCTCCTCCTCCTGACCCCTTCAGCCCTCTGCCCCTTCCTGAACACCCCCCCTCCCCCAAGGGGTAAATCAGCGTTCATCTAACCCAACCATCAGAGCAACCGTGTAGATATCATAATATGTTGTTGTACATACTTTCATTCGGGGACGTCAGCCCCAGAACAAATTGATGCGGTTAAGAACATTCAAAAAAAATCAGGTTAGGTCAGGTGGATGGGAGAGTATGATATCAGCCAATGACGGACTGCCGGCACATAGATACACGCCCCAAAATGACCCAAAGATGGCCACGGGGGTCCGAACCGGCTTCACCTCAGAAGTCTACGTTTCCCCGGTTGCGTTTCTTTCATGCCCCTTTCACATGGGCATATCACTTACATTGGGGAAGCGGGTTACAAATGACATGTTGGCCATGAAAGGGTGTGAACAAACCCAATCTTTTTGCGTGCAGAAGCGCTAAGTTTGTGCATTGGTGAGCACGCACGTACCCAATTTGAAAGATAATCCGCAGCCTCATCTGACAACCCCTTGTTTGTTTTATATGGTGGCCGCCTCTGGCGGGAAGGGGAGCTCTCCACCATCAGTTCCCCTGGCGTCTCACCTCACGGCCAAGAACTTGTACCAGGTTCCCTTGGGGCTTGACCAGTGGTGGGTTCCCTTCAGTTGCTGCCCTCACGGGCGCTCCTTCCGGTCCCCCGTCGAAGAATCCTCTGGCCTTCCCCCCCCAGCTCACCCTTAGGGTGCCTGCAGGCGGGATAGCCCTCGCCGACAGCGCAGCACTGCTCTCAACCACATTCTACCACTCCCCATCCCTCACGGGCTGGAGTACCCAATCGGCTCGCGGATGCACTTGATTGTTGTCCATCGGCGGCCGGAGGCCAGGGGGCGACCGTTTCCAAGTTCCCCCCGGGCACGCTCACGCGTGCACCTACGTGTACTCTGGGCTTTGACCCGGGAGCCTCAGCGTCAAGCCTCATCCCTGTGGACACCTCCCGGCCGTCCCGGAGTTCCGGGCATTTTTCGGACTTCCCGTGGCCAGTTTCCCCATGGTTGGCCCATGGTTCCCCACTCCATGGCGACCAGTTTCCCAGTCCCATGGGGCTATTACATGGCGTCTGTTGCCGCCTGTTCTAGTCTGCTCTGCTCCGATCGCTTTGCGACCCCCCGTTCCTGTTCGCCCCATTCCGTCTCTTGCCCTGCCCCCGCTTCCGGTTTCCCACCGTTCTTGTTTCCGTCCCCCATCCCGTGTTTATACCCCACCTGGCCGCCAGCGTCCCTTTGGCGCGGGCCCACTGGATCGTCATCCATTCGGGGACCGTTTTGGGCCCCTGGCACGGTCGCTCCTATCTCCTCCCCTGCGCCCATGCTCTGGCTGTGCTCTCTTGCCCTGTCCTGGGACCGTGATCCTGGGCATCTGGCCCAGCTGTCCCCCGCGTCCCTATGTGCCTTTTTTTTTGCTGTGCCCGGTCCCGCATCCTGTGTTCATACACCATCAGGCCGCCAGCAACCCAGTGGTGCGGGCCCGCAGGACGGTTTTGTGCCCCCTGCACAGGTTGCTCTTTTTTGTACCCCTGCTTTCGCGCTCATATCGCTTTGTGTTATTTGTTATTTGGGTCCTCCCTCCCCTTGTGCGCACCCCATTGGCCGTCCGCCCCCCCCACGCCTCCTCTGTGTTTCCTGTGCTGTGCCGGGTCCTTTGGTCTCTTTTGTCTGGTATGGTTTTTCTTCTTCTCTTTGTTTTTTTTTACCCTCCTCCCTGCAAGCACGCAGGACACTGCTGCACTGGTCGTCTCTTGTGGCGACTCCCCTCTCGTCTCTTCTCTGGTCCTCTCGCCCCCGTGGGGCTTTCCCCTTGGCGGTCCCGGGCCATGCCAGGTGGGCGCCCCTCCCTTGCCTCCCCCCCTCTGTGTTCTCATCCGTCGCGCACCTCTCGCCCTTCCCCCCCTTACCTTTCACTGCTTCCCTCGCGTGCGCCGTGCTGCTCCTATCCCCGCCACGGCTCTTTCTTCCTGGCCCACACGCGCCGCTCCGCCGGCGCCCGTCCTCCTCCGGGTAGGCCAACTTGGGCGGCCTCTGCAGGTAACCCTTGAGGGGAATCCCCCGTCCTTTATCCTCGCCGCCCTCCCTGCCATCAGGTCTCTGATGGTCGGGCGAGCCGGCTGATACGGCTCAATGCGGGTCTTTGGCATGTTGTTGCTCTGTGGCTGACGTGGTGTTCATGCCTGCCGCATTTCGCCCCCTGTCACCTTTGATTTTACCGGGCACAAAGTGGCCAAAACCCGGATTCTATCCAAATGGTTGACAAAATTGACACATCTTTGTTGTGTATTAAGCTTGTTTTGAAAATGTTGTGGTTTTTGCCTATCATTCCACAGGAGATCCCTTTGCAGGGAGAGCCAAGGGTTGCAGAACAGGCTTTGCAACAAATCAGGCAAATAGTAAACTCACAGAGCCAAGACCGGGCAAAGAAGGCACAACAAAAGCAAGTGCACAGCACGTCAACTGTCAACTGTTCCGAAACCTTTACGGGCAACACAAATCAAGTCCCAGGGACCTCAGTTCTCAACAGTTCTCACCAGTTCAACGTTTATGTTTGCAAGCAAGGCAAAACAAAGGCAATTGCAAAGCATTAGTCAGAAATGTTGTGTCAAAATTTAGCAGTCAATAGCCGGAAATGTTGGGAGCGATCTGCACTACAGCTGAGCAGCACAAAAACAGCAGAACAACAATATTAAAACGACTTTTGGCAGGCATCTTTAGATTCAACCACAGCATTGTAATGTTCTGACACATCCACACTTTTGTGCCAAGGAATCAAATGTATTCAAGCAATGGATTTTGCAAAAATTCCTGTTTGAACGACAAATTTTTGGCACCGCGGCCGTTTCAGATCTGTTGGGCCGTTTCGGATCCAGTGCGGTAGCGTAAATGCGGTTTTGGCCGCAGAATGCCGCACAAAATGATAGGTGGTGCCCCGTCCTTTGCGTATTCCTTTGCGCGCCCTGTTTCCTCTCCTGCCCCCGCCACGTCGCACCTCGCGTGCTGTGCTCGCCGCCGCTGAAACGTGCCTCGCGCGTGTTTCCTGCTCCCTGCTACTGTGGCCCTGCCTTGCTGCCCCAACCCCTCTCTCTCTGCCTCTTACTCTCACCCCGTCCCCTGCCCTCACCCCTCTCCCCAATCCTGTGATATGTATCGGCTTATTCGACCTAAGGCATGCAACCCCACCGTCCCCTGCGGCCCTGCGCCATCTCAATCTCCAGTGGTGCTGTCGGAATGACCAGTCTTATTTTCCTGCGTAGTACACTGTTCGGAGTAGACCACACCTGGGTGTCACGGATGGAGCCGACGTCTCAGGTCGGCCACCTCCTCGCCCAAGGGAACTGAGGCCAGGCCGCACTCGACAGCATAGCCTCTCTTCTGTGCAGACAGAAAGCTCCGTGCCTCCATCCAACAGCCGCGGCGGGGTGTGCTTGGCCGTTCCGGGGAACAAGGATCATGCCCGCTGGAGTGGCGGGCTTCGGCTGAGGTGGGGCCCGGACAGGCAGGGCCAGAGGACGGCTGGGGTGCCAGCCCTAAAACAGGACACCCAAGCCAGGGAGGGCTCCGTTTAATGCCAACTGGCAGGCCTGACATCCTGTTCCTTGGAGCCATCGCATCTTCTGAAGCTACACAACAAGTGTGCTGATTTCCCTTAGCTGCATTTGCACTGTTGACCAGGGGTGCTGTGACTCGGTACGGAGCCATTCGAATCCGGTCAGAGCCCTCAGATTGGGGCTTGTCCCAGTTTGGTCACCAAGGGTTCACACTTTGTTGCACATTTTCGCAGGGCGTTTCATTGAGTTGATCGCCACCAAAGGCCTGGCGCATTCCAACTCGGCCGACGCCAAACCCTCAGAGCAGGGCACCCGTAAGTCCAACGGTACCAACGCAGCACCATCTTGCCAAGCAGAGAGCCATGTTGCCAGGCAGCCTGTCAGCGGATAGCCCACAAACTCCAGCTGTCAGATGGAAAACACAACTCTACATGGGCGCCACAGAGGCGTGGCCCCGTAGCACCGGACTTGAGAACACCAGTGTTGCCTCTGGCCTTTCCCTGCAATCTGTCCCACAATGCGTGCTGAGTGTCATCTGCCAAAACCCTGTCGCAGCGTGTCGGAACATTTGATTCGTCTGTCTGTTCGCCACTCACGCATGGCAGAGCCCTGGTTCCGAGCTTCACCCGAAGGGCACAGCACCGCGTACGCCATGGCACCCAGTGGGATTCCTGCGGAAGTCTGCAAACATCGCCTGCTGGTGCACCCCGCAGCCACTATGCGTCACTACCGTTGGGTCTCTGCCATGAGCACGCCCTCAACGGGGGCCCTGGGCGCCACAATGAAGGGCCGTCCCGCTGCTTCATCTGTCCCCGCATCTGCAGCTATTCCCCTCGGGCGCAGATGGACGCCGCTCACATTCTGGCCCTTGCTTCGGACTTCGACGCCCTCCATCGTCTGGTCGTACGCCAAGCATATCCCTCTGAGGCAAGCATGCCGTCCCGCCGGCACCGCAGGCCGTCGTCTTGCTGCCTGGCCGCGCTGCATGCATCAGCCCGCGGTCCTGCATCCCGCCGTTGCGGCCGCTGGGAGCGTTGATCTGGTTCTCGGTCTGGCGTTGGGGGCCCATGTGCTCGAAGTCCGCCCCCCTGTCCTCCCTTTCCTCTTGTCGTCCAGCGCGACCTCCACTATGGGCATCATCCCTCGACGCGTGCTTGCCCCGTGCCTCCAGCATCCCCTTTGTCTGTCCGTGGCCTCAGCCCTCCGGTGTCGATACCCCGAGGCCCTCATATCTCGCGAGCCTCGCAGCAGGCCCACTCAACGCCCTGCTGCGCCTGCCCTCCGGGCCTCCTTTCACTCCTCATGGACCGGGCTCTTCATGTTGTTGCCCTGTACGGGTCCCGTCCCCTCTGCCCCACGCCGCGCCATTGCCTTCTCCCCTGCCCTCTTCAGTACCAGCCCTCCTTCTGCAACAGCTCCCTCAGCTTCTGTACCTTGGGCCTTCTCCCCCATTCCGTAGGACCATCCAGGTGCAGCCCCGCGAGCGCCCCCGCCAGCATCCTCCTCAACCTGTCCTCCGCCATCTCCGGCCCCTTGTCCTGCGGCCCCCCCGCCCTGGGGACCAGGTCGCAGAACGGGTGGGTCCCGCGCCGCTCCTGTCCCACTCTCATCCTCTCTACCCACTTCACATAGCGGACCAAGTCTGCCACCTCCCCCGCCCTCCAGGCCCGGACTGTCCCCTGCTCCCGCCGCGCAGGATGCCGCGCAAAATGCCGCGGCAGCGGGGACGCGGAACCCCAGTCCGTTGGCGTGGGCTGGGGCCTGGGGTGGCAGGCTGCGGCGCCCACGTTGCGCCCCCCGCTCCCTGCTCCTCAAATGGGCGCCGCTTTCCCCGCGCATGCCCACCGTAGTCTTCTTCCCCTCTTGCCATCTTCTCGGACAGCGACTGTCCTTACTTATCCGTTCGGGGGTCCCCCCCCCCGGGTCCGGGATGTCCCGGTGCCCGCCGCAGGCCGCCGCCGCCTCCTCCTCTCTCACCCTGCGCTCCTGCTCCGCCACATCCCTGTCTCTCTCTTCCAGCCTCGCTGCTTTGCCCCTGATCCTCTTCCAGGCCCGCTCCTGCACACCCCTCTTCGCCACCGGCGGGATACCCAGCTGCCTGAACAGCTGCAGGGGGGGGCGACTCTCCGACCCTCACTTCCCTGCGGCCGTTCCTCTTGCTGCTCGCCGTCCCGCTCTGCCCTCTCCACCCTCTGCAGCCTCCTCCGAATATGCGCGCTGCAGCTCTGCAACTGCCTGTGCCTCTCCTCTTCCGGGGGTGCCCTGCGCCTTTGCCTGCACCCCTGTCGTCCCTGCCGCCTCCCCCATCGCCTGTGCCTCCCTCTCCTGCAGCCTCCTCTCCTCCTCCCCTACCCTCTCCCATGCCCTCCTGAGCTCCTCCCCCTTCCCTACCTGCGCTCCTCACGTCTCCCTGACTGCCTGCGGGTACTGCTGCATGGGTGCTGGCGGCAGTGCACTCTTGTACATCCGTGGGGGGGGGTTCACCGGCATGACCCTGGGTACGGTGCTGGAAGAAACGGTGGGATGACACCTCCTTACCAGCTCCCTCCCCCCTTCCCCGGGTACACCACTGCCCCCATATACCCTTCTCCACCCACCTTCCCTTTTGCCTTGCGTCCTGCTCCTGGGTGCCCTGCCTTCATCTGTCTCTTGCCTCTCGCTCCTGGCTGCCCTGCCTTTCCCCGTCCCTTGTGCCCACCCTTCCCCTTCCACCCTCCGTGCGCCTCCCCCGCGCCTTGTGCCCCTTGCTTACCTTGCCATGTCTGTCCGCCGTCCCAACGGTGCCCTGTACCCCTCTCGCCCTCCGTCACTCCCTGCTGCCTCCCACTCCGCTGTCCTCCTTCCCGCTGGCCGTGTCGCTACGCCCGCGCACTGTCCTACTGCCCTTGCCGCCCCTCACCTCCCCCTGTCCCCAGCCCTTCTGGGTGTCCCTTGCTGCCACCTCCGCGCGTCCCCTGTCTGGTCCCTCCTGCCTTTCCTTCCTCCCTCTGTGGTCCTCCACCCGGCTGGCCGCGGCGCCGCTCCCCTGCCCCCTCCTTCTCTCCTTTTTCTCCGCCTCACCCCTCCCCACCTCCATCTCCAGCTGGTAAAAGGTTTTTGGGTCCGGCGAGGGAGCCTGCCGACGACGGCGCCGGTGCTCCAGGTGAGCCAGCGCCTCGTTCTGTCCCGTCTGCTGACCGCGCGCCTGCCTCTCCTCCTCCGCCCTCACCGCTGCGTTAACCTGCGGCGGTGATCCTGGTGGCAGTTGCCTAAATGACTGCTGGGGCCTGGGCCACTGGTGCCCCTGTCCCCCGCCTTTTCCTCGCGCCCCTCCTTAATGCCCTGTGGTCCTTCCCCTGTGATTTTAGCAGCTGTTTTTTCCCGAAATTCAAAAAGTTGACAAGTGGGGTTTTTTGCGTGATATGACCTATTGCTTTGGTTTCTACGGCCCTAAAACAGGGGGGGGGGTCCTCCTACCCGAATTCTGTCCAAAAATATCAAAAGCCCTGAAATTTGGTCTATTTTGGGGTATTTTTGCCTGCTCTGGGCTGGTCCTGCAGAACAGTGCTGCACACCAGTGTACCTGCCTATAGAGGATTTGCGACAGAAATTCAAATTTTCTTTGGATTCTCTGGCCCCAAAATAGGGATGGGGGGCTTCCTCCCACCCGAGCTTTCCCTCAAACAATCAAAAATCCTGGAATTTAACCTATTTTGGAGTATTTTTGTCTGCTCTGGGGTGGTGCAGCAGAATAGTGCTGCACACCAGTGTACCTGTATAGTATAGTATAGGCACGAAAAAACCATGAAAATAGGTTTTGTACCCAAAAAGACCAAACGTAACCTTTTGTTTTCATTAGTCACCCCCCAAATAGCAGGGGGGGGGGCTTCCTCCTACCCCATTGTTCCCAAAGAATAACAACTTAAGCCTCAAACATGTGTGTGTACGGTGATAGGCACGCAAAAGCCTACCTATGAACCATATGGAAATGGACCACAAACGGTGCAAAATAGGGCCAAAAAACACCTCAAATGTTCATCGCTCATCCCATTCTTATGCACATACTATCATATTTTATGTAGTTCCTTGGCGTATTTCCCTTTTTTGCAACGAGCACCCTCCAATCGGGAGGGGGGGTGGTTCAGCTGCTTGTTTCAGGCTAACAAAACAAACAATTTTTGATAAAAAAATGGCTTTTTTTCGCCGATTTTGTTGAAAAATGGCAGATTTTGGGGCATAAGAATGCTGTAAATTGTGTTTGGGCAATCGGTGTGTCCACACAGCATGCTTCTTTGCATCCAGCACCCTCAAAATGGGGGGGGGGGCTCTGCAACTGCCTGTCTTATGCACATAGTATCTTGTTTTATGTAGTTCTTATCATTCAAATGCATACAATACCAACCAAAGCCCCAAACATGTGTGTGGACGGTGATAGGTGATCAAAACCCTACCTATGAACCATATGGATATTGGGCCCCATGGTGCATGAGAAAGGGATGAATGGACTAGAATAAAGGCAAAACATCGCTTGTCATGTAGGCTTCTACCCATGGTGATGACAATTTGTTCATATATCACCTCTATACCACCTCTTCCAGCCCTGTAAGGCCCTCTACATGGCCTCCATAGACCATAAACCCATGAAAAAGAGTGGTTTTTGGCTAGAAAAGTGTGAATTTCTCAAGACCTGTGCCTGCCAATCTGAATTCTTTTAGGTCAGCAGCTAGGTATTGATCTCGGGGACACGCTCATGCCTTTACTTTGCTTCCAACTGCGAAAAAAAGGGGACTTTTTGGCAATTTTCTATTGCGCACGGAGGTCGGGAATCTGAAACTCGCGTACGCGGCAGTTGTTGACAGTTGATCTGCGGCTGCAGCTCCAGCGACAGCAAAATTTTGTTAAAATTTTGAGAAAACACAAAAACAACAGTACTACTGTGTACAGTTTGATATCGCCGTTCTGAAAATGCATGACTTTGAATTTTGGGAAAAAACAGCTGCTAAAATCATAGGTGTCTGGCCCCTGGCGCGCCCGCCTGTCCCTTCTCTCCCGTGCCCGGGCGCCCCTTTCCCCCTACGTGTCGGCGGGTGCCCCCGTGGCCTGTCACTCCCGTCCCTGGCCGCCCTCGCCCACAGTTGCCTTCCTTTTTCCTCTGCACCGCCGAGAGAGTCGATTTCATGGCAGCCACCAGCACATCGGGCGCCGTTGACTGCCTCTGGCCCCCTGCCACTACCATCCTCCCCGCCCCCTCCCCTTCCTCCTCCGACTCCTCGAGGATGTTGGCGACCACCGAAGCGCCTGTCCCATCAACCTCCGCCAGGTTGAACAGTTTCCCCCGCGGACCAGTTGCCTGGGGCTTTCCCCTTTTGCCCCCTTCCCGCCAGCTCCCGCCGCCTCCATTGCCGCTGTCCCGATCCTCGCCTCCTCCTTGCCGCACCTCCCCCCCCTCTGTCCTTGCCGCGACCACGCACTCCCGCTCCTGCCCTGCGGCTTCCTAGCCCGCCGGCTGCGCCGTTGCTGGACTGTGTGTGATCGGGAGCGACGACAGCACCATTGACGACAGTGAGGGGGGAGTACGTCAGTGAGGGGGGAGGCGGGGGAGGGGCCGCCTGCATACGGACCACCTCCACCCGCACCCCCACCAACCCCGGCTCCCCGAGCCCTCTCAACGCCTGCAGCGGCGGCGTGGCGATCGCTGCTGACGACAAGCTGGACTGCAGCACATGGCATTGTGTCCCTAGCCATGCTGCCATCCCCCTCCCCTACGTGTGCCCTGCGCGCTGCTTTCGCTGCGTTGTTGCCCGCGCGCCCTTTGTGCCCACCTAGTCTTCCGTTCCCCGCCTGCCGTGTTGACCAGCTCCTCTGCCGTCGCTTCCTGTACCCGCCGTACTGTACTGCTGCCTCGCCCCATTCTACTTCCCTCTGCCGCGTTGATCTGTGCCCCTGGGCATGTACTTGACGGTCGTGTCCCGTCCGGGGCCTCTTGCCCCTCTGCCCGCACGACGTTCCAATCTTGGGACCTGTGCCCTCTGGGCTGGCATCTCGTCAGCTGCTCCTGGGAGGTCAGGGGTTGTGCGCCCGCTGCCCGTGCATGCTCCAGTCTGTTGGGCCACCTTTATGCCGCTCTGCTCCGTTCTGTATCCCCCAGCCCAACGCTTTCAGCTGCTTGCCTTCTTTCTTATTCACCCGTATCCTGGGGCTGGCAGCCCTGCACACTCCTGCCTCTCCAGCCCTGGCATGTGTCACCAGTTCTTCCTTCTCTTCCTGCCCCGGATGTTCCAGTGCAGGGTTGTTCTCTTGCGTCCCACGGACGTTGCAGCCCTGCGGGCCGCCTTCTTGCCGTTGTGCCTCGCTCCGGAGGTACCAGCCTGTGGCACCGGCCCGCAGTCTCCTGGGTGGCCGCCTGGATGGAGGTCGCCGTATTGTCTCTCTGCTCCTGTGTGAGGCGTCGGGCCCTTTTTCCCTGTTCTACGCTCGAATTCCCAGGTTCGGGTCTTTGCTTGCACTGCAGAATCCAGCCCGTCCCCTTTGGCCACCTTGGCAGGTACGCTGTTGTCTCCTCCTCTTTCTTCATTCCTGGATGATCCAGACCCGGGCCGTGCGCCCGCCTGCACCAAGCTTTCCTGCACCGGGGGCTGCCCTTTTTCTTTTTTTTTCCGCCTGCCCCGGATGTTGCAGTTCGGGGGAGGGGGAGAGGTAGGGGAGGTCCACCTCCCTGCATGTACTAGTTGTGTCTCCTGTCACCTGTGTCCTTGTTGCTTCTCTCCATCTCAGACGCTCCAGCCCGGTGCTTCGGACCACCCTCTATCCCGGATGGTCCAGTCCGAGCGCTGCGTGGCCCTTCTTCCTTGCTCCTCCTGTGATGCGCCGGCCTGGCGCGACCCGCCACCGGCCTGCCGGTTATTAAGCCCTGTTATATTCTGCTCCCACTGACCGTGTCCGCATCGCCTTTTTGTCCCCTGCCCATCACGGTGCTTCCCACTGTTGTACTACTCTGTACGCCCGCGGTTGCCACCCCTGTGCTCGTGCCCACCCTGCTGCTGTCCCCGGGTGTCACTTGTCCCCTCCTGGCAGACGTGTTCAACATCTGTCCCCTTTCTTTGGCTGCTCTGCCGCTGCCTCTGCCTCCACCCTCTGCTTGTCTCCCCCTCGATGGCATCCCCTGCGCTTTCCCCCCCCGCCACTGACCCACCTCTTCCTCGCGAAAGCCCCCCTTCCCCTGACGATCCTTTCCCTGTCACTTTCCGCCCCAGATGATCCAGTCCGCGGCACTTCGTGTCTCTGTCCTGGCCATGCCATGTGCCCTCACGCCGCCCCGCCTGCTTCTCTTGCCGGCCTCTAGCTGTTTTGGATGGACCAGCCCACGTGGTCACCCCGCCGTAGCCCCTCGTCTCCACGTCTCTCATGCTTGGCGTACCCTTTTTGGTCTCCGCGCCATCAGGCGCTCCATTTGTTCATCGACCGCTTGTCCCGCCTCATCTTTTGGGTCCTCTGGCTGCTGCAGTCGCCAGTCTGGCTGGGATCGCATATCCATCGTGGTGACCTGTGGGTTGCACCTGATCAACGCCATGTCAACTCTCTTGGTGATCGGGACCCGCATGTCCTCAGCACACACCTCCACCTGCGTCTCCCTGCACGTCATGCGCTTCTGCAGATGTTCCACCGTACGCCTAAGAAGCGTGTGTGCCATGACTTCCGGGGCGACTGTATGCTCCTGGAGTCCCCGCCACAGCGATTTCACAATCACCAGCTCCCACAATCCCTTGGCATGCCCTTCTTTCGCTAGTTCCCTCTCCATCTCCCTGCTTCCTTTTGCTCCCTTCTTGAGCAGCGTGATGTCCGGATCTCTCACCATCGGCCCGTCTATCTCCCTATACTGTTCAGATTGCATGAAGTGCTCGTACGTCCCCAGCTCCTTACCACAGTGGCACAGCATATACTCTCCTGGCAGAGCCATACCCCTATGCCTGTACAACCTCATGATCCTCTCCCTCACTGGCACTTGACCCCTGATGGCCTGGAGCCGCCTGGCTTGTAGACTTTTGGGTCGTGTTTCGGGCCTCAAAACATGGGGGAAGTGGACTTGGTCTCCCAGCCTGCCCTCCAAATATCTGCTCAGCGCAACCACTTCTGGCCCCCCTCTCACCTGCGCCAGCATGTGCACTTGCTGCGGCCACACTCTCAACTCTCTTCTGCCCCTGTCCTCCCCCACCATCAACCGGGCTCTCTCTTCCTCCGCCACCCTTGGCGTTATGTGCATCATGTGGAGGTGCTCTTTTCTCTCTAGCACCCTCCATTCCGGTTCCTGTTCCTTGGCCACCGCTTGTCTCGCCCCATCTGCCTCATGATTCTCCACACCACCTCAATGTGTCTACTGCTTCACCAGATGTACCACCAGCGGGACGCTCCTCATCTCCAGCCCGTGCCTTATAGTGTACACCTGTGACACCAGTTGGCTGCGCAGGGCTTAATGCAGCGGCTTGGCAGCGAGTCTCCTGAGGGATCCATGTCTGCCTCTGCATCCACCACCATCCACACCTCCGTCACGTCTTCCCCTAACTCTCCAACCACGTCAGCCACTGTTTGGACCTCTCCATGTGACGCGGGCCGGCATACCAGTCTGTCAACGGTGACTTCTGTCTCCTGCCCCACGCCCTTGACCTGTACCGCTGCCGCCCCCGCCTTGGGTGGCTGCCCCTTCACCCCTGACCCGTCTAGAAACATCACCACTCTACCATCTCTGGGCTCCGGTACGCGTACCACCTCCCTCGGGTACAGGGCCACGGCTCCAAGAAGAAAATGATTATCAGAATATGCAGGCAACGAAGCAGTCCCCGTGAGCGACGGCTTCACCATTTAGCTCTCACGTAAGTAGTGCAACGAAGGTACGGGTCTCCTCACCAACACAGCAGTCCCCATGCGCGACGGCCTCACCATTTAGGTCTCATGTGAGTAGCGCGACGACGGAAGACGGCTCCTCAGCAACACAGCAGTGCCCATGAACGATGGCTTCACCATATAGCTCTCACGAGACTAGTGCAACGAAAGAACGCGTCTCCTCATGCACCACAGAATGCCTCGTCTGATGTGCTTGTCCTTGTGCGCAGCTAAGGCAGGCACGTTGCTGAAGGTCTGTGTGCATCCCACGTACGGGAATGCCAAAAGGGCCGCCTCCTTCACTGCCTGCGACTCCTTTACTGCGTATACTGCACCATCTCTCTGACGAACGAAGGTTTGGGTCACCCCAAAAGCAGTGAGGCACTTCTGCTTCTTTACAGCTGGTTCTTGTGGCGGCACTGTTTGTGGCGGCAACTGTTGGCTCTCCTCTGTTGGCGCCTCCTCCACATGAGGCTGTGACGGTGGACCGGATGCTTGCTCTGGCTCCTGTAGCACATATATTGTTCCGCTGAGACCACTGCACCAAGCTGCTCCACCATGCAGGACATGCGAAACAGAATCCCTCGCCCTCCAACGCCGCTGGCAACTTGTGGCCACAAGTGCAGCAGAACTTGTCTCCGTCTGCAGCCTGGGCACCATACTGCCCGCAGAGCCCCATTGACAAGGCCTGCAGGCGGGATCAGGCAACAGATACATTGCTGCACTTAAGCTGCAGAAAGCTTAGTGCCAAATCTGTCGCTTTTGGCCTGTGATATTGGTTTCTTGAGTGTGGGCGTCCTCACCATTGATTTCATCCATTCTGGCATTGATCCGCAGTAGCAAGATCGCGGTGGAAATTACCAGAATATACAGTTGCTGGCGCTACCCTGGCAACATCGTCATATTCAAAAATTTTCGTTGGAATATTAATAGGTTGGCAGTTGGAAAACGGCATTCTTTTTGGCGCGATTGCACTGTAGTGGCAGTAGACGGTGTGCCGGCCGATGTCATACGTCCGCATGCTTGCATGGACGTCAATTTCCTTCACATCCCTGTGCACCGCCCGCTTATTGTCCGTCCTTGCTTTCCAGCCTGTCGTCACCACTACCCCCTGACACCATGCCCTGTCCCCATTCGCCCTGCCCGGCTCCTGGTAGGCCTGTACAAGAACCAGGTACCACACCCTGTCCACCTGTAACCTGTGCACTGTCAGCCTGATTCGCCACGCGCTTTTGCCACACGTGTGGCTCACCGGCACGTGTTCCCCCTTCGGATGCTCACTGCTCCCCCATGATCCTCCTCCTACAACCCTCTCACTGTGTCCCCGCCTATCTCGACCCCTACCGTGTTCCCCTCGTGCTTCTCCCCCGGCCATACCTCCATGTCTCCCTGGGCCTCCTTGTCCTCACCCATCTCCCTGGGCAGTCGTAGCACTGGTCCCCACCACTGTCCCCGGACGTCTGTAGTGCGCATGGTAACCTGCAGTCGGGAACGCCCATGCCGTCATTCTCAGGACCGGCCAGGCTGGCTGCGCCGCCTCCTTTTAGCATCCGCAGCACTGGTCTCCCTGCCCTGACCCCCCAGGGATGTTATCTGTCCGGAACATATTCGCGTGTACATCGTACAAGTGCCCGCTCAGACTTTGTACCCTCCGTCTGGGCCCTTTGAGCCCCAGGGGAGCATACAACAATATGCCTGGCCTTGCGTTCTCCCTTTTTCCCCTGTCCAGCACCTTGTTGTGCAGCCCCCCCTCCCCACCCCCGCGCCCTTTTGCCTTCTGTGTGATTCCCCACTGCGCCATCCAATCTTTCCACATTTGTCGCGTCAGTCTGTCCAACCTGACGCGGGTTTCTTGCCCTCTACCCCGCCGCATCATCCATTTGTACACACCCCATGCCGCGTGCCCCTTTTCTCTATAAGACTCCCACTGTTGCAGCCCTGCTCTCTGGTACTCCTTCATATCTTTCCTGCCCAGGTGCATCACCCCCAAACTCACTCCCTCGTTCATCACCAACCGCACTGTTCCATGTTCCGCTCCTCCGAAGTCTGTACCCAGCACCAGGACGGGTCCACATTTGCCGCACTACCTGTTGGTCGCCACATGCGCTCTCTCTTTCCTGCCGTCCGGCGCAACTTCCGGTATGACACATATTGTGGGCACATGTTCTCTTCCCTCTGTACGTCCGCAACGGCATGGTAGCACAACCGGCGCAACACCTCCTCCTGTGTGTGGCACATCCTGTTTAGCGCCCTCTCCGTACGCGTCCTATACACGTACCCCGCCGTGGCCATTCCCTCCCCACAATACGCCGTTGGCGATGGCAACATGCATCGTGGCACCTCTTTGGGTAGCCCCTCCTACCCCCTGATGAGCCTCCGCACCTCGCTACCCACCTCCTGGAGCTGTCCCCTCCAATACAGGAGGTGCATCCCCTGGTACCCTATCGCCGCATTGAGCACCGCTCGGAGGTAGTACAGAGTTGTCTGTACCGATGGGGGGTGATGGCGGAGGACCACCAACATCACCCGGAACCCCCTGAGCAGCTTGTCGCGCAGCCTGATGCCCTCCACTTCCATGGCCTGGACGTTCCCCAGTACCACCGCTTCCTCTGCCCTCTCTAGCCATGCCAGCCCGTTTTGGACGTCCAGCGCCATACAACCCTGCCCACCCCTCCTCAGGACACCCAACGTCTGCGTTCTCCAGACCAGGTGGTTATCCCGCCCTCACCTCTGCATCACCCCCTGCACCACCTTCTGGGCCCTTACGTCCGGGCGATGGGCACTGCATCATCCACATATTCTTGTGCCGGCGACGTGTGTGGCGTCCTCGCCAGCTGTTGATACTCCTGCGCTATCCATTGCATCAGTTGGAGCATTGCAGGCATGTACAGCAATGGGCCCTCCACTCCGCCCTGTGGCAGCCCGCTACCTGGTGTCACCCAGTCCGTACAGCTCTTGCCCATGGCAACGATGTACCTTCTAGTGGGTAGATACACTCCAACAACGTCGCCGTACGGGCGCCCCAATTGCCACCACACCTACTCTATGAGTCTGTGCGGCGTTTCGGGGAACGCCCGCTTTACGTCCACGGGCGCCATGAACCCCCCCAGGTTCTCACTATCAAGGTACATGTCATACAGGAAGCTTGCTTCCTGTGTTGACGTGCCCAGCACAGACACCCACATGTTGTCTGGTACAACGCCCGCCCCATACAGCCTTCGCTGTATTCTGTCGAAGACCACCATCTACACCAGCTTGGCGTCTGTGACAGCACAGAATATGGGGCTCTTGTTTTCTGTCCTTAGGTGATCCTCCTTCTTGTACAGGGGCCTCACCTTGCCCCCCCACTCGACTGGGGCCTTGCCTGAGCGCAGCACGTCTGTGACCCTCCCCACCAGCCCATCTAGTTGAGGCGCACCGAAGTTCTGTTATGCCTCGGCCACCAGCTGGTCCACCCCCGGGCCCTTTTTCCTCTTAAGAGCGCGCACCGCCTGCGTCATTTTCTCGAGCATCACCCTGCGGCGGTGCATGGCCTCGCTTTGCTCCTCCGTGAACACCTGCGGCAGCGCCCGGACCATCCTCTGTCTGGTTTCGCTGAGTTCCCGCTGCCCTTGGTGTGCCGCCTCTGAAATCTCTCCGCCACCTCCTCCAACACTTCTCGTTTGTTACCCATGACCCTGCCATACTGCAGCCTTACTGCGCTGATCTCTTCTGGCTGCTCAGCTTCTGCGAGCTCCCGGATGTACCGCAGTGCCTTGTACGGTACACCTCTCTCCATATACCGTTCATGCTCCGCCACCCTTTGTTGGTAGATTCTCCCAAGCTCATCCTCCAGTGCCCTCCTCGCCGCTTGCACCCTCCTCTTTGCCTCCGCGACCTCCTCCTTCCGGTCCGCACCCTCTGCCTTTGCTCTCACCTCGACTACCTCCCGCGGTCTCTTCCTCAGCTTGGCCACCAGCTGTTGCAGCTTGGGCTGAGTTCGTGTCTCCCCTACCGGCCTGCTAAACCCACACAGGTTTGCCGCTTTTCTCATGGTCAGATGCGCGTGGCACGACGCCTCATTTGAACATGCACCTGCTGCACCCACTGCTGCCACTTGTCGTCGTCCTCCTCGGGCCACCGCACCGGTAACGGCAGGCTGATCCCATCCTCATCCAACTTCTGTTCCTCGTCTCCTTCTTCTCCCCGTTCCCCGACCTTCACGTTCACAGTCACCATCATGGGGCAATGCCCTTTCCTGTCCCGCATTTCTTCAGGTACCACCATATACCCCGCCGTCACCCCCCGGAACCACTGAGGGTCCACATACATCGCCTGTATCCTTGACGGCTTGCTTCCCTCTGGTGCTGGGTAGTGTGAGGGGCCTGGCGCTCCATTGTAGGACACATCCTGTAGCCTCATTTTCTCCACAAACAGCCTCCGTTTCCGGTCCACCTCCATCTCCGCGCCGCCCCACTGGGGGTCGTAGTTGAAGTCCCCTACCACTACGACCGATGCCCTCTCCAGCGCCCTGACATACCCCATCCTCAGTTGTGCCACATACTCCTTGACCCTGTTTCCTTGCAAGACGTGGCAATTGAGGATGACAACTTGGACATGCTCTGTCGCCACATCATATGCAGCCCTTCTCCCCTTGCTCCCGCCTTCTTGTGGTGTTCCATACTAAGGCCCCTGCACACCAACAACGGCACTCCGTGTGCCCACTCCCGCTGGTACTCCCGTTCTTCCCCGTCGTACATCTGCGTGCACACGACATTGTCCTTCCTCTGCAGTTGTAACTCCTGATACGCCGCGAGATCCGGCTTGGCCTCGTGTAGCCTCATTTGCTGCCACGTTGCCTTGTCCGCCCGATACAGGGCCGCTCGGTCGTGATGGGTGTACAACGTGATGCGTTGCCACCTTCCCTCCCGATCTTTCCGCACTCCTTCTTGATCCTTTGGCTGCCGCCCTTTCCCACCAGCCTTTCCACTGCGCTGAAGCCCCTTGCGTATCCTGGTCACTGCCGCCGCCCGCCGCGTTTGTAATTGTCACTTCTTCCTCTTGCTCTTCCTCCCGGACAACATCTCCTCGCTTTCAGGCTCCTGCACCTCTTGCTCTGGAACCAACTGCCCCTGTATTTCCATCTCCCGCCCCCGCGGACACACCCGCAGTCTTGCCTCCGTGTACGGCAGCCTTTCATTGTCTCCCTCATCCCGATCCTTCATTGTATGACGGCTGCCCTTGTCTAATGCCCCGCGCGATCCTTCTGTATGATCACCTCTTCCACTGTCCCCACATACATCCTCCACTTCCCTAGGACCTTCTGTGGGCCATACACCTTCATCCCTTCCCTTACTTATCCCGGCTCATCGCTACTCTCCTCACCATACCTTACCCCCCTCGCTCTCTTCCTCTTTGGCCTCCCATTGTCCGACCCTCGCTTCATCCCCACTGGTTCCTCTTGCTCTTCCCCCTCTCGTTGTTGCTCTCTCCCGTCCCGAGCCCTGCTGTCTCCGCCCCCTCGCCCGCTGTCCTGTCTCTCCTCCTCTTCCCCTGAGCCACTCCTGCAGTCCCTCTCCGTCGCCGCTCCTTCCCCCTCCCCCACTCCTCCCCCGTTGCCCCGCCCAACCCATCCCACCTCCGCGTCCTCCTCACGTCCTGGCTCCCGACCTTCCGCCTCCTGTGCCTGTCCTTCCTCCCCGTCTCCGCGCCCCTCCCCGTCCTCCATTACGAATCGCATTTGCCCCCCATTTCCTCTCCTCAACCCCCTCCATCTACCCTGCCTCCCCCCCTCAGTAACTTCCTCCATTACGGGGCCCTGCCTTTGCGCATCCTCCATGATTTTTCTGGCCCTTGTCAGCCCCTCCTGCCTTGCCACCTCCTCCGTGCCCGGAGGTACAATCAACCTCAGTTCGTCCCCTTCCTTGCAGCCGTCCACCCATTTGAGTGCCAGCTCATTTGCTCTTTCATGTCCTCTACTTCCTCGTCCTTCGCGTTTCTGCCCATGTGTGAATCCAACGCTCTCAGGATGGCCCCTGTACGCACCTCCTCTGCCCTTTCCACCTGCACCTCCTCCGCCTTCCCGACAAATCTCATGAGCGGCTGTTCCACTCTTTTCAACGGCGTCGCCTTGTACACTATTCCCGCGCGCCTGTCCCCCTTGGGTTACACGACCCACCATGTGAGTCCATCTTGTACCAAGTGGGTGACTTCTTCGTCCCTCAAGCCTGTGGCGCATGCTTGTGGGCACACCACGTGTATAGTGTGTCCCTTAGTCCTCCCTCTTGCTCTTCCGTAGTCCACAATGGCCATAACCTTCCTGACCCTGTGCATTTCCGTGTCAGCGTCCCACTCTCCGGCCGTTCTTCTGCTTCTGCGTACTGTTTCCCCGACATACAGCGCCAGCGCCAGCACCTGCCTCGTGGGCCCCAACACCTCTACCGTTCTGCTTGTGCTGTCCACACACGCTGCGACTTGCGAATCCCGCTGCATTTGCATCCGCAGCACCGCCTGCTTGTGCTCCACCTTCTGTGCTGTAAGCACCTCCGCCCTCGCCCGCCGCTGGTCTGCCTTCGCCCCCTCCTCCAACGTCCCGCTCGGGCCATCCGCATACCCTAGCCACATGTGTTTGACCTGGTGGAAGTTCACCAGCCGTGCGCCTTCTTCTTCCCCCATCTGTAGCCACATTGGCCCTTGTCTCCTGTTCTGCCGCACCTTGATCCAATGTTAACCACCCCTCAGTTGCTGCGGCCCGTCCAGCCTGCCCAGGCACCTGGCTCGTGTGCATTCCGGCCTGCACTCGTCCTCGAAGGACTCTTGCCTGGCTTCAATGTGGTACCTTGCTCTGTAGTTTTGCTCACTGCCTGCCGCACATCTTCACCCCTATGCCCCTGAATGTGCCCCTCCAGACCCAGCTGCGTCTCTCCGTTGTCAATTAAGACATTCTGCCACAGTGACGCCTTCTTCCCCAGCCTCTGGCCCCATTTCCAGAGCATGTCCTTTCTGTCCCTTCCGTTACCCAGTACGTCCAGCTCTTCCGCCGCTGCTTCCTGTTGGTGCTTCTCTTTCTCCTGCTCCGCCCTGCGAAGCTCCGCGGTGTCCTCACCCTCTGCTCTCCCTGGTCCTCTGAGGACCTCTGTGTGTAGTGGTTCCCCCTACGTGGGCTTCGACTTCCACTGGATCTCCGGCTGCCCATCCCAGTGCCCCATGGTGTATAACTGCACCACCTGCCCTTTCCTACTGAGCCCAATGCGGACTTCTATGCCTTCCGCTGCTGCCGCTGTGACCAAGACCTTAGGCACCGGCACATTGTACTGGTACCTGGCCCCTTGTCCATGGCGCACCTCCGATTCCACAGTCCCCCTGTCCCCTAATCTGTCATCAGGGAGGAGTATGTGGACCGCTTGTCCTCTCCATTGCTCTGCTGCCAGGCCCCTTGGGTGCCATGGGGAATATGAACTTTGTGTCCTCCTGTGTCATCTTTTCCCCCTTGCGGTACCTTGCGCGCCTGATGGCCCCCACTGTCCACTCCGTCCCTGTCTCTCCCCCCGGCTCCACATCTCCCATCTCTCGCACCCATTCTTCTGCCACCTTGGCGAGGGCCGATATGTCGTTGCCCTGCCGCACACAGTCCGGCAGGGGCCATATTCCCTCCATGTCGTCTTCCCCTAGGAACGCATAATGCCACGTTTCCCCTGTGTGTGGGTGCACGTGATACGTGCGGTTGGCCATGCGTGCCACCCCCCATCCAGTATTCTCTTGATGGCCTCTGCCGCTTTCAGTGTCATCTCCTCCTGGAACGTGTACACCACCTCCTGCCCCCTATGCCCCTGCGTAGTGGGCGCAGGGGCCAATGTGGCCCCCGTGCAGTGTGCGCGTACTGTGCCTGTGTTCTTTCTGCCTCCTGGGGGCTCCGCTCCCCACTCCTTTCTTACCGGTACCTCTTCCCCTTGTTCCGACAGCCACGTCATATGCCACCCCCACCACCCCTGCCCCCCCGCAACTACCCTGTACCCACCCTTCCGCCCTGGCTCCATCCACACCGCTTCACCTGACTGCAGTTGGACTGCACTTTCTGCCCCCCATCCAGCCCCCAGATCCTCGCCTGCTGCAGCTGCAGCACCGCCTCTTCCCCTCCCTTCATCCACAGGTCCACCCCTCCTTCCTACCTCCCGTTCCATTCACCCTTACCCGTATCCTCTGGTACTTTGTCATACTACATTTCTGCATTTGCACCCTGAGTACTCCTTCCCACCCAGCTCCCCGCCTCTTGTCACGTGAGCCTGCGTCTTGTACCTCCCTTCTCTTCCGCACGGGACACGTTTGCCTCTGGTACCGCCACCCCGCGCCTCCCCTCTGTACCTGCACCTGCTGCACGTCCTGCCACACTCTCTGATCGTCCTGTCCCCCCGGCCGTCATCTCGCCCCCTGGTCCTCTGCTATCTCCCCTCCCGTCACCGACTCCACCTCCATCGCCACCTCCTCCACGTCTGTTGTCCCTCTCTTATCCCCCTCCCCCTTTTCCTGCTCCTCCCCTTCTTCTGGTGGCCACAGCAGCTGGTAGTGGCCCCTCCCCCATCTGCTCCACAGCAACGCTGCTGCCGCCCGTCCCCCTTCGCCCACTCCGCCATCTTCGGATGCACTCCCTTTGCTCCCCACGTCCAGTACAAGGCTATCTTGCATCCTCTTTGATGCCCCCACCTTCGGACTTCACACACCCCTCCCCAGATCCGCCCCGTGCACACTTTGTCCGGGTAAACCCCCCCCTCTTATAACCCATCCCCCACTTATCACCCCCCCCACTTATAACCGACTATCCGGGAGCTCCGTGCCACCCAGGGACTTATAACCCCTCTTTTTCAGCACACAAGCATAGAACAGGAAGTGCCAGCGGATGGATTTCCAATAATGGGGAATCTATTACTTCTTCATCCCCCTCAAGCACGTCAACGAGCTCCTCATCTGAAGACTTCCCCGCCTAATCATCATCAGGAGCTGCAACACCACCAGGGTCTCCCACGGATGCGTCCAAATCAATTTCCATTGCAAAAAGATGAATGATGTCTGAAGGTGCAAAATGTGTCCGGATCCATGCCACCAAGGGACTTATAACCCCCCCCCCCCCCACTGACAACCCAAACCCTGCACCCTCAACCAATCCGCAATGCTACTACCACCGGGGGGCTTTAAGGGGGGGGGGTTTATTGCTCACATGTCTGCACTCCTGCGTCTCGCATGACCTGCCGCGCCCACGCAGACTCTGAGGCTGCGCCATATCCCCTTGTGTGAGTGCCCTGCGCACCTCCTCCGCCGCTGCTTGCCCACAATTCCCCTCCACTGCGCTTAGTGCCCAATAGAGGCATTTGCCGTCTCCCGGTATGACCTTTCGCCACGCACCGTCCGGCATTTTGTCAGGCCATTCATGCCCCCCGTGCGCACTTGCCAGCACCCTTTGCACCGCTGACGCCACTTCATCTGCATCGTTCGTGGGACCCCTAAGTCCCCACAGTACCGCGTAGACCCTTGTGTGGTCCACAGGATACCCGCGTCCAGTGCAGCTGTTTTACAAGTAGGAGAAACCAAACAAACAAGCCAGCAGGACAGGACACCACAACACCACACGGCAGCAAAGCACCACGGGGCACAGCACAGAGGAGCAGGGCACCAAGGGGGAGCAGGGAAGCACAGCAACACCACACAGGGCGGAGAGGACAGGAAACAGACAGCACGACACCCCAGGACGCACATGGCACAAAGCACAACACCAGGCAGCAAAACACCACAGCAAAACACACACAACGCGGCGAGACAGGACAAAACACAGCGCCGAAGACACAGGACCACTGGACGATGGACAGTGCCCCAAGACACGACACAGCGCGCGACAGCACCAAGCAGAGAAAAACGAAACAACACAGCGCACAACAACACAACGCCAGGCGGCACGACACGCAGCAACGCGGCGCAGCACAGCACCAAGGGACGGACCACAGCACACCACCGAAACACTACACCAGGAGCCACCAGGACCCAACAGGAGACAACAGAGGACAGCCAGGCCCAACAGCAAACACGCAAACACAACAGACAACAACACAGAACACCAGCCAGCGCCGCAGGGGCAAGAGAGTAACGCACAGAGAGCAACGCTGCAGGCACACCGGCACCGCACCGCACAAGCAGAGCACAGAAACTGAAACAGCCTGGAGCACCACGGAAAGGCAAGGGACCACGAAAGAAAACAAACTAGCAGAGAACGCAGCAACGCACGACAGCCAAGCACAACAAAATTACCACAACAAGACCTACCACAACACGGTGCAAGAACCCAGCCAGACACAAGCACGCCACACACCACCAGACACAGCACAAACCACACCACAGACCACAGCACCACACGACACGCCGCCGGACGAAGCAAAACACGGGACACCACAACCAGCCGCGCAGGGAACAAACAACACACAGCGCCAAGGCCCAGGGCACCCGGGGCCGGAAACCAGAAAAAGGCTGAGACAACGGGGGCGCATAACGAAAAAAAAAGCCGAGCACCGAGAGGCAGCGATGAAAACCGCGAGACACAGAAGGGGGGGGGGGGGAGCAAACACCAGGAAGCAGCCCACGGCCAGGCGGGAAACACAGAAGAGGCAAGAGCGCACAGCGAGCCGAGAAGTCGGAGGCCAACAAGACAACCAACACACAGCGCCAAATCCCAGGGCACCCAGGGCCGGAAACCAGCGAAAGGCAGAGACAACGGGGGCGCACAAAAAAAAAGCGAGCACCGAGAGGCAGCGACGAAAACCGCGAGACACAAAGGGGGGGGGGGGGGGGCAGCAACCACCAGGGAGCAGCCATCGGCCAGGCAGAAAAACACTAAAGAGGCGAGAGCGCACAGCGAGCTGAGAGGCGGCAGGCTACCAAAACAAACAGCAGACAGCGCCAAAGCCCAGGACAGCCGGGGCCGGAAACCAGAGAAGGCCAGAGACAGCGGGGGCAGAGAGAACGGGGGCGCGGAATGAAAGGGCGAAAAAAACCAGAAACAGAGCACCGAGCGACGAAACCAGCGCGACAGAGAGGAGGGGGGGGGGCAGCAACCACCAGAGAGCAGCCAATGGCGAGGCAGGACACAAAATTGAGGCGAGAGCGCACGGAGAGCAGAGAAGCGGGAGGTTCACAAAACAAACAACCCACAGCGCCAAGGCCCAGGGCACCCGGGGTCGGAAACCAGCGAAAGCCGGAGACAACGGAGGCACACAACGAACGAAAAAAAAAACGAGCAGCGAGAGGCAGCGACGAAGGCCGCGAGACACGAAAGGGGGGGGCAGCAACCAGCAGGGAGCAGCCAACGGCCGGATGGGAAACACAAACGAGGCGAGAGAGCACGGAGAGCAGAGAAGCGGGAGGCCAAAAAAACAAGCAGCACACAGCGCCAAGGCCCAGGGCACCCGGGGCCGGGAACCAGCGAAAGCCAGAGACAACGGAGGCACACAACGAACGAAAAAAAGAACGAGCACGGAGAGGCAGCGACGAAAACTGCGAGACACGAAAGGGGGGGGGGGGGGGGGCAGCAACCACCAGGGAGCAGCCAACGGCCGGGTGGGAAACACAAACGAGGCTAGAGAGCACGGAGAGCGGAGAAGCGGGAGGCCAACAACACAAGCAGCACACAGCGCCAAGGCCCAGGGCACCCGGGGCTGGAAACCAGAGAGAGCCAGAGACAAAGGGGGTGCACAAAAAGAAAAAAAAACCACCGGCCGGGGGGGGGGAGGAAAGAAAAACAAATGCCAAGGCCCAAGGCACCCGGGGCGGAAGACCAAAGAAAGCAATTAAGAGACAAAGGGGGAGTCGGGCAAAAAAAAAACAAAAGAAGAAAAGAAAAAAAAAGGGGGGGGGGAGGGGAAACAAGGGGAAGGCGAACAAAGGACCAAGAAAGCGGCAACCCAAGCCCGTAGGGGGCTGAGCAAAGCAGAAAGACAAAGTGGCCAGAGGAAAAGGGGAGGCGCACCAAAACGCGCCCGGGAGGCCGGCCTGTATGACCGGGCCAGGAAGGACGAGCACACGCACACACGCCCGGGACCCGGGCGTGGTGTCCTCCGACCCGCAAGGGGAGGTGTCGGCGTCCACACGAAACAGCCCCGGTGCACCGGCCGAGTCCTTCATCGAAAGACGGACGGTACGGGAAACCGGACGTGTCAGTGACCGGGTCCACACACGCCAACCACCGCAGCGCACGCAGCCCAAGACCGACGCCGGAGGGACTGGCCAGGGACAACCCCATGTCCGGGGTTCAAATGGGTACGACGCGGAGCGAGCACAGCGCCCCTGCCTCGGCGGGGGCCAGCGGCAGGCACAATGACCCTGGTTCTCGGCCGGCCTCCGCGTGCCTTGCGCAGCCGCCCAGTGAATCCGGGGGCGAAAGCCCCCGGGATGGAGAAAGGCACCCCGGCGACGAGGAAGCGGACCGGAACACCGGGAGAGACCGGACCAGACGAGGTGCGGCGCACCACGGGGGCCACGAGGCACGCCAGAGAGGCACGCCGCCGGCCACAACCACGGCACACGGACAGGTGCCAGGCAACAACGGCCGCTGGGTGCCGCAAACCCGGACAGTGCGCGCCACAACCACACAACCACGGCCGAGGAGCAACACCGCAGGGGAGACGAGGCCAAGCAGCGCCAGAGAGACCGGACGCCCTGGACTCGATTGTCCGGGGCGGGCCAAGCAGCAGCAACCGCCGCCCCCCGGACTGGAGCATCCAGGGACCAGTGGCGGTGGATGCCCCCCGGACTGGAACAACCGGAGCGGAACAAGTAGCAGGCGCCACGGGGAGCCACAGAAGCGGTCACGAGGACGAGGCCGAGGAGATGCAGCTAAGCAGACTGGAGGACCAGGTCGGGGAGAAGCGGAGAAATCAAGATGAGGAGAAGGCCAAGGTGACGCGGCGATGCAAACAAGTGGACGAGGACGGGGGGATGAGGTGGGGCAGCGAAGGGGACGAGGCCGAGGAGAAGCAGCGGAGCAGCGACGAGGAGGAGCCGGGGGTGATGCAGAGTAGGGGTGACCAAGACGCGGCCGTGCACAAGCAGCCAAGAGCAGACAAAGACAAGTAGTCCCGAGGACTGGATCATCCGGGGCAGAACAAGAAGGAGAGGCCGAATTGAAACGACCACAAAAGGCGGAGGAAGGAGTCACGACGCCCCGGACTGGAAGATCCGGGGCAGAACAAGCAGCAGGGGCCGCCAACCCCCGGACTGGAACATCTGAGGACAAGTGGCGACCAGACGCCCCGGACGGGAGCATACGGGACGGAAAAAGGAGCAGGGGCAGCCGCCTCCTGTACTGGAACATCCGAGGACAAGCAGCGCCCGATCGCCAGGGACGAGAACGTCGGCCACGGAGAGCAGGAGAAGCGGCCACGGGGGCGAGGCAGTGGAGATGCAGGGAAGCAGAGTTGAGGACCAGGTGTTATGGCTTCGAACAGCAGCAGCGCAACAGCGCAGCGCAACAGCGCAACAGCGCGCAAATCGCAAGTCGCAGTCGCAATCGTGCTGACAGTCTGTGAATAATAAAGAAGCATCGAATGCCAACTGTGAATGAGCGCTGTAAGATACTTCGATCTTGAACAGGGTTTATGTCTTCGAGATTGTGTTACTATTGGTGCCCCGTCTAAAGATCCTGCGAGGTTTGTCGATTGGGATTTTGGATTTCGGATTTTGAGAAACAAAGAGGCACAGGAGTGCAGTCGAGTTCCCAAGAAACAAACCACAACAAGTGGTAGCCAGCTAGGTGGCGTGGAGGATCAATCTTCGAGATCAATCTTCGACGCCGCAACGCCGTCAACTTGATTTGGACTTCGATCTACAATGGAGCGGCCCTTCGACGACGCAGCTATGCTGCATTTCATCAGAGACAGTTTGTTTCGAAGTGATTCACCCTTGCATCACGAATTTTCGACCTCGTTAGAGAAGTTCATCGCAGAGCGCATCGCTAGTCGAGAAAGCGAGTGGTTTCCATCTCTCTCTCGTGATCTTCACAGCACTTCGCAGAAGCTTGCGGATACTCAAGCCAAAGTTATCGAATTGGAACAACGCGTCGATGTGTTGCAGGCAACAGCAGCAAGTGCTACCGCAGCAACTGAACAACGCGTCGATGCATTGCAGGCGACAGCAGCAAGTGCTACAGCAGCAACTGCCCAGCGCATCGATACCTTGCAGTCCTCGACGGAAAATGCAACTCAAGCTGCTGCAAATGAGCTTCGACGCGTAGAGCTTGAATTGTCGCAATGTTACGCCCTTCTTAACCAATTTGTACGAACTTCGAGTCCACCACCTCCGAACAACATCCAGTTTCCGCAACCACAACAACAACAGTTTCCGCAACCACCGTCTTCTTCGAATTCGAACCAACCTCACCCTCCACAACAACCACTCCCACAGCGGCCTACCTTCGAACCACTACCCCAGTTCGTAGTTCAACGTGCTCCTTCGCAGGAGATTTTGGGACGCCACGTCGAGCGCCTGAACAAACTGGTCAAGAGGTTCACGGGTAAACCTGGATGCGGAGAATTTCGAACATGGAAAGAAGATCTATTACGAGCCTTCACTCTGTCGGACATCACCTCACCCGTCGATCAGGCAGCAACGATGTCATTCCTCCTCGATGATGATGCCGCTGAGTACTATCATAGCCTGACGAAAGTTGTACAGGACGACTGGTTCGAGCTCATGCGTGTGTTAGGCCAGCGTTTCGACTGTATATCCCATGAGCCAGTGTATTTGTCGAGAATGTTGAGCTTGAAAGAGAGCGAGTTTTCCCGACATGCAGATTACGTTCGAGAATTTCGTACATGCGTTATCAAGTCAAAGGTCAACACGAATGAACTCCAGATGGGTTACCTCGTCAACTCTCGATTTGTTGAAGGGTTGTCGAATGACGCTGTGCGTCGGCAATACATCGTTGAGGTCCGTTCGAGATGGCGTTCTAATAATCCATTTGGATTCGATACCTTGGTAGAGACCATCGCGGAAGCCTACATTGCGGCTGGGTATCAACTGGAAGAAGTACAGAACGCATCGAGAACGACATCAGATCACACCCTGGGTCCTGCAGTGTCGAGACCCCTGCCTATGACGGTCCCACCTACTTCGACTTCCACGTTTCCATCGAACCCTATGCCAACGCCACACGTCACATCGATGCCGACCCCAGCTGCGGCGCCCACGGCTTCGACCGTGGCAGAGCCGATGAATCTCGATGCAATTGTCAAATTTCGAGAAGAGTTACAAGCCTACATTGGTGAACGGTTCGGACGTCAACATGGCGGACGCCAAGATGGTCGAGAAAGCAGACGTTGCTACAACTGTGGCGAACAAGGACACTTGGCACGCGACTGTCCAAAAGGTCGACCGCCATCCCGAGGACGAGAACGCCGGGAATCACGGTCGAACACGCCGAAACGAGACCAAAGTCGAGACAGCAAGGGACGGTTTCGATCCCGCTCCAAGAGCAGAGAAAGGCCTACAACGTCCTAGAAAAAAATTCCGAAGACCTGGTGGCGGACGTCCTCGAGAAGAGCTGAACACCACCACCAGCACCAATAAACCCGAAAAGAATTCGACGCTTGGAAGTGTCACTGTCGAAGGAACCGAACCTGAGCATGCGTCTCTGTTCACGGTTCGAGGGCGCATTTGCGCATGTCGTGAAGACTCCTTCGACTCCAGCGTGGAACTGTTGGTCGACTGTGCAGCGACTAGTGACTTTATGTCGATGCAAGCAGCAAAGAGGGCGCGACTTCCCCTCTATAAACTGAGAAACCCTGGACATGTCTTGACAGCAGGAGGTGTCCAAGTCGAAGTACGGTACTACAAGCAAGCTTATGTTCGAGTTGGAGAGCTTGTATCTCGTCATCACTTCAAGGTCTTGGAGATTATGCCGGATGTAGTGCTTGGACTACCATGGCTTCGAAGCTACAATGCAACTGCTAACTGGAAGGAGCGATACGCCGACATCCAACATGGTTCGATTTCGTACCGGTTGTCTTTTGGCGAATCACGACATTTTACCCAGCTACAGTTTCAAGCAGCTTCAAAGCTGGGCCTTCTTTCGATAATTTCATCCAGTTCCTCGAAAGCGAGTCTGGTTGGGAATCCTACCCCACATGCCAACGAACACCCTGACCTACACTCGTCGACACACGTTCAGCGCAGTACTGACATGTACGATGAATCCGAAACGGAAGATGGTATCACCGATGAGGAGTGCAGCGATATGGAGATTGAGTACATTTCGTTGCCGAAACTCAAAAGAGAGATCCGTCGATCTGATCTCACGGGAGATCAAGTATTTTTGTGTTGCATGCCTCGACCAGCAGTGCCGGTCGATGAAATGTATAAGATGCAAGCCAGCGATGGCAATGATGACGGGCTTGACCCTGTTCGACGCAAACTACCGAGTCGATTACACAAGTGGGCGGACCTCTACGACCGGGAGAAAGCGGAATATGGAGACCTACCTCCGCATCGACCTGGAAGAGACCATCGAATACGCCTCGATTCGGAAGAAAATCCACCGTGGGTACACCCTTACAAAATGGATCTGAGCCAACTAGATGAACTTCGACGACAATTGGACAAGTTGCATCGATCTGATCGCATCAGACCATCCTCCAGTCCATACGGAGCGGGTTGCCTACTGGTGAAGAAAGTGAATGGTAAATGGCGTATGTGCGTCGACTACCGAGCGTTGAATACACGAACTGTACGAGATCGATATCCTTTGCCATCGATCCAATCCATCTTGAGTACACTGGGGGGTTCCACCGTATTCTCAAAGATTGACCTTGTTAGTGGGTTCCACCAGATCCGAATTCAAGACGAAGATATCGAGAAAACCGCCTTCAACACACAATTTGGCGCCTTCGAGTGGGTTGTTATGCCCTTTGGCCTCTGCAATGCACCGTCGACGTTCCAACGCGTCGTGAATGATGTCCTGCGAGACCACTTGGGGATCTTTGTATGGGTGTACATTGACGACATCCTCGTCTTCTCGAAAGATGCGGACGAACACCAACGACACCTCGACCTGGTACATGACCTACTCCGTGAGCACCAGCTCTTCCCCTACATCGATAAATCCACATTCTTTCAGAGTCGAGTGCCCTTCTGCGGATACATCATCGACCAAGATGGAGTACACATGGACCCCGAAAAGATCAAGGTCATTCGAGGTTGGCCTCCACCAACTACGGTTCATGAAGTTCGACAGTTCATTGGATTGTGTGGATTTTACCAGCAGTTTGTCGAAGGGTTCCAAGCTGTCGCAGCCCCTCTGACTGCAATGTTTAAGGCAGACTTCGAGTGGGAATGGACGGCCGTCCACCAAGCTTCCTTCGACAAGCTGAAGCAGGCGATGATCAGCGCGACACATCTCAGTGCTATCGACCCCCGACAGCCGTATCACCTGTACACAGACGCTTCGAAAGACTGCGTGGGTGCTACGCTGGCGCAACGATGTGCGCATGGGAAGTACAAGGGACATCTTCGACCTATTGCCTTCATGTCGCGGAAAATGCAGCCTGCCGAAACTCGATACCCGATTCGAGAACAGGAGTTGTTGGCCATCGTATTAGCCCTGAAACAATGGTTTCACCTACTTCGAGGACCGCAACAGGTACACGTGCACACTGACCACGAAAGTCTTCGATATCTCAAGACCTGTCCTCGACCGCTGACACCACGGCAAGCACGATGGTCCCAATTCCTCGAGGAATACAACCTGACGTTGTGGTACGTGCCGGGCCTCGAGAACCCTGCGGCAGATGCCTGCTCTCGTTTAACTTCGCGGCAGTTGATGGAGATCGAAAATGCTACACGTACCCGGGCTTTCGCAATTCCCCTGGTCGAAGACTGGGCTTCACCGGAAGGAGAACCTGTCGATGAGTTCCTACATGTACTTGAAGACACATTCTCTCATGACGACTTGTGGCCCCAGCCGTACGACCACCTGTACGTTTCACTACGAAGCGGACGCTCCGTGGGGAAGGAACTTGACGCAGATGAGCTTGCGGAACCAGCCCTCCAATTCGATACCGAACCCGCCGTCGACCCAGAGGACCCGGAGCCGCGACCGTCGAGCGCGACAACTGCGGAGCCGGAGGACCTGAGACTGGATCCAGCACCATCGGACGAGATCATGGCTGAGAATTCACACCAACCAAACATGCATCTCGATGAGGCTGGCAATGAGCCAGACACGTCTATTGACACCGACGACCTCCCCGATGTAAGCATGGATCGCCCCCTTCGAGTCACCTTTGGCAATGAACTTCGATACGCACCGACCATGGCGGAACTGATTCGCTGTCGACGTCACCGTGACGGCACGTTGCAATCAGTTCCCTTGCCGAAGGTTGGGCTGAACACGCCGTACCCTTCGAGTCTTAAGGGTACACACCGCCGAGTACATCGACATTATCAGTGCAAAGACTTGACTTCGAGAGCTGTGTGGGCGACAGCCTTTCGGGAGGACCCCCGGACGAAACACGTCTACGAAGTCGCAATTCGAAGCCCTGCGGCACGACACCAGCTTCGAGATGCCAAGTTGTCCTTCGATGATGGCAAATTCTTCCATTTGTCGATGATGGGCAAACGTGTGCTTGTTCCTTGAACGCTGGTTACGTCGATTGTGGCTATGTATCACGAGTCGGAGTTCTATGGCCACTCAGGAGTCCTTCGAACCATGGCCCTGATTAAGCGCGACTATGTGTGTTCACACCTACGGCACTATGTCGAGCGATACATACTAAGTTGCGATGTCTGTCAAGCGGCGAAATCAAGACGAGTCGACACCGCCAGATTCCCAAGACCCTTGCCGGTGCCCGACACCAAATGGCACAGCGTGTCCGTCGATTGGGTTTCGGGATTGCCGCCGACCACAAGGGGCCATGATGCCATCATGACTGTAGTCGACCGATTCTCCAAGCGTGGAATGTTCATCCCTTGTCGCAAGGATATGACAGCCGACGACCTAATCTATGTGTTCCTACGTGAGGTTATTCGATTGAAAGGATGCCCTCGACAAATTGTTTCTGACCGAGACAAGCTGTTCGAGTCTCAGGCGTGGAAGGAGCTGGCCCAGCGCTTCAAGGTTGAGATGCATCAAACAGTGGCCAACCGCCCTCGAGGCAATGGCCTGGCGGAGCGCAGTAATCAGTCCATCCTCCAGCGCCTGCGTACACACGGCATCTTCGGCAACAACGTGTGGGATGTCGACCTCCTGTTCGCCGAAATCCAGTTCAACAACCTGACATCCAATAGTCTTCGACTATCCCCGTTCGAGATAGATGAAGGACAAACACCCCTTTTTCCATTGGATTTTCCCCGAATGACTTCTCATGCACATGAACCATCGACCGTAAATGATTACATGCAACGAGCGGAACGTACCTTCGATTCTGTGCGTGCAATGCTTGCCGAGGAACGTCGACGCCAGATGCATGTGGTCCTGCAAATGGACCGACACGTTCGAGTGCCTGAAGTCGGTGAACGATGGTGGGTGTTGGTGCCTGAATATCGACATAAAGGGAAACTCGATGTTGTCTGGTGCGGCCCTTACAAAATACTCGAGGTACTGAACAAGGGCGAGAATGTCAAACTGGACATCCCTGCCCGCTTCATTGGGTTGCGAGTTTTCAATCGAGACAGCATAAAACCCTACGTCCATCGAGAGGGACAGCCGGTGTAGGAGTTTCCGATGCCCCCTGTCAAAACTGGAGAATCGCCCCGACTTGTCAAAATTGTGGCTAGACGTCGAGTGGGATCTAAAAAGCGCCGCACATTCCTGTACCGTTGTGAATGGGATGACGACACATGGTCTTGGGAGTCGAGCAAGGCTCTAGAAGAGGATCCTGTGTACCTTGAGTTCCTTCGACTCCACCCTGAGTAACTGAGTAACACCCTTACTCTCCTCTGCAGCGTGGGTTTTTGAAAAACTCATGCGAGGTTCCGGGTCGAACACCGGAGCCTCCGCCTATGGTACTACATCCCGGACGCCCCGAGCCTCCTCTAGACCTCCGCCTTCTCGAGCGACATCGTCGAGCGTCATCGATGTTGACGCGATTGAACCCCCAAGCGAGGACGACTTCAACTGGCCGCTGCTTGTCGGTAGCATCAGCGCCAACTCGTCCGAATCGACCTCTCGATCCATTCGAACCGCCGCACTACAGCCAGTCGGCATATGCTGGGAGCTCGAAAGGAAAAGGAGGCCCGTCGAAAGGGGGCAAGGGAGGTGTGTTCCCTCGCGGGAAATTTGCGGGAATAGCGCCGAGTGGAAGACCCATCATAACAGGAGGCGCCGAAGGCTTGGAATGGCTCGAGATAGCCCTGGCCAGCTTGCCTGTTCTGGAACCGACGAAGGGAGGGACTCCACCCGACATGCCGCCGGAACTCTGTAAGCTGTATCCGCCCCCTCCCCCGGTCGATGCAGAATACTTTCGAGAGCGGTGCTCAAGCCCTGACTGGTTCGATTCTGATGATGAAGATCTTGCTTGCTACACGGGGTACGACGACTGATCTTCCTTCTTCTGTTCAGCGCCCGGATGGGTCGACAATTCCCGGACATCGAGGACGAACACCTGGACATCGAGGTCATCCAGAGAGGATCCGAGTACCGGAGAGCCGAAAGTCGAAGACGACTGGGTCGACCAATCCTGGCATTCGAATGCCCCGAAAACACAAGCTTCTACTCGAACGAACCAATCCGACTCCTACTACCACGACGCCGACTCCTATTACCACGACGATAACTACAACTACGACGCTGAATCCTGGCCACTCGAGTCCGACGATGAAGCAGAATATCCTTACGAACCCGCGCGGTCGACAGCACCACCCAGCTACGATTCTGTGCCGGTGCCAGAGTCGAAATGGCAGCCCTACAACATGCCGCAGTACAATCATGAAATCGAGACCATCGACGAACTTCGACACTTGGGAACGTTCGGATTGAAGCCACCCTATCGATTTGGGACACATGAAGATGATCTGATGAAGACGGAGTACACTAAGCTCGAACCATCGGTGCTCACTTTTGCGTCGAGTACCATGGCTGGTCTTCGAAAGCCGCACACGTTCCTGAGCGAGAAACACTATGAAGTCGTGTCGAACGCAAATGCCGCCATCGTCGAGTTGGGCAAGACCATCTGCATCGACAGTTGGGGTCGAACCGCACCATTCCCGTACGAAATGGCTCGAAGTACCCCTGACACGTCTTTCGATGAACATGGAAACCTTGGTGGTAAGCCAGGATACCAATGGTACACGAAAATCGAAATGGCTTGTCAAAACTTTCGAGCGGCCCTCATGAAATGGCGACATTATGATGAAGAGCTCGATTATGGATTCCGACAAGACCTCACCGAACATACCCTGCCGAGTCAAATTGCTCGACTCAACCGCACGCATCGAGAGATCTCGGGTATCGACGACCTGATAAATGTTGCGGATGGGATCGACCTGATCTTCAAGTATCGACGCTTCTGGACCCACGAAAAGATGAGACGAGAAGCTCTCGTTGCAGTTTCGATTATGGGAGTTATCCGTGATCTTCAAAAGGTTTGCCAATCGAACGACTGGCTCTTCAAAGATCGAGCCCCCTTCCTTGCGTACATAGTCGATTTGCTTCTTCGCCGACATCAACTGCGTGGCCTTCGAGGCACCTCTCGACTCGGATATAAACGCTATGGATGCGCTCCTCATCGAACGCAGGACCTTGCGGTCCAGCTCCAAGAATACTTTCGAATCGGAGAACAGGTCGAACCTTACGCGTACAACGCAGTCGCACCAGGCGCCCCCATCGACCTTGTCCAGTTGGCGACGATCTACCAAACTGGACCCGGACGACTCGGGTACCACGACTTCGATAGGGCAATCCGACGAGTTGCTGCCCTTCACTCATCGAATGAAGAGTATGTCAATCTTTTCCCTTTCGTGGATGCCCCCGATTTGGTTCGACGCCTGGGTACCTCGACATACCTCATGTCCCCCTACGAGGCCGGATACCAAGATGGACAACGTTGGCGTCGGGCGGTCAAGTTTCGAAAGGACGTCTATGCTGACGAACGGGAGGAGATCGAGAAGACCGACTCGCCTGCGAGCGACCCGTTCCACCCGGACCCCCTCGATCACCGGTTCTTGTCGATGGAGTCGAATGCCTATCAGCACCACTTCGACATTCCGTTCTTCAAGTACCTCACGCCGATCCACGAAGACTTTAAGGCTGCACATCGACGCAAGGTCAGCTGCCGAGACCGAGTCCTCGAAGCGGTCATTGTCGACACGGCTTCGAGCCTTGTGACTGCAGAAGCGGTTCGATTCGCTCTGCAGAGTTCCCTCGCTGACGGCCACCATGTCCACCAACACCTCGGTCGACTCCAAGAAGAAGGTTCTCGAACCAACACGCTTGAGATCGTCGACCGATATGCCCTCGGTCCTGAGAAGGACGACATCAGCACCGTCATTGTCGTACGACGACTTTCGATTGCCGACACACCGTGGTGGCGGGTCGATACGCGAACTGGTCAGTTCTACCACAGCATGGCCGCTGGTACTGGCTCGAAGGAAACCTATCGGTGGTCGACTGGTCGACATGACGGATACTCTTTCGAGGTCACCAATCGGGCCGATCTGTGGAGCGAGGACGCTTGGAAACCGTCGAGCCTCTGGGATTTCTATTCGACCAGGGCACAAACACTGGGACCTGGACACTTTCGAGCGCTTGCCGGTGAACATGTCTTCGTATTCCAGTACAAGTGTCCCGTCGATGACCGACCTGGTGATCCCGACCTTCGATTGCTGAACCATCGATCTGGTATCCTGATTCAGAAGCGTGCCCTCGACAGCGATATCCGTCGACACTATACAAGTTATGACACCTTCAAGTTCATGGCTGGCGTCGAGACACTGAAGGAAGTGCATGAACTATGTCGACTCCCCGTGGATCGTTCGTATACGTACACGTGGGGCAGGGACTGCTGATTCGACATGTCTGGATGCCAAATAATGGCTGATCCGACATGTCTGGATGCCAAGCAATGACTGATTCGAGATGTCTGGATGCCAAGTAATGGCTTATTCGACAGTCTGGATGCCATTAATGGTATCGAATGCTCCACATGCCTCTCGAGCTGACAGATGTACAGGCCTGTTGGTCTGCTGAGCATCCAGCTTCGATGCTATGGTATGTTATGGTTCGACGTGCCCACAGCCTTGCTGCGGGTACAGCGCCCGTGCAGTGTGCCTGGCGAGGTTGTCTTCTGCAGCTTCCGCCGAAGGCCGCAGCCGTGACAAAGTCGAACACGGCGTGTGAATGAGGCGCTGACGACGGGTGTCCGATGACTGCACCTCGGTGTGTGATCTCGACCAGAATTGGTCCACTGTTTCGACCAGAATTGGTCCACTGTTATGCTTCTGTAGCCAGCACATGTCGAGGCCCAAATTTTTTTTTTTCTGTCTGGGCCTGCTCTCGTTCGACATTGTGACGCCCGCCCAGGTGAGTGAGACCTCTTCGAGGTCTCAACGGGGGGGTAGTGTTATGGCTTCGAACAGCAGCAGTGCAACAGCGCAGCGCAACAGCGCAACAGCGCGCAAATCGCAAGTCGCAGTCGCAATCGCGCTGACAGTCTGTGAATAATAAAGAAGCATCGAATGCCAACTGTGAATGAGCGCTGTAAGATACTTCGATCTTGAACAGGGTTTATGTCTTCGAGATTGTGCTACTATTGGTGCCCCGTCTAAAGATCCTGCGAAGTCTGTCGATTGGGATTTAGGATTTCGGATTTTGAGAAACAAAGAGGCACAGGAGTGCAGTCGAGTTCCCAAGAAACAAACCACAACAGAGGCCGAGGAGAAGCAGAGAAACCAAGATGAGGACAAGGCCCAGGAGATGCAGCGATGCACACAAGTGGACAAGGACGCGGGGATGAGGTGGAGCAGCCAAGGGGACGAGGCCAGGGAGAAGCAGATGAGCAGCAAAGAGGAGGAGCCCGAGGAGATGCAGTGAGAAAGAAACCAGGACGAGGCTGAGGACTAGCAGCCAAGAGCAGACGAAGACATGGAGTACCCAAGACTGGATCATACGGGGCAAAACAAGAAGGAGCGGCCGAAACAAAGCGACAACAAAATGAGGAGGAGGGAGTCCCGACGCCCCAGACTGGAACATCCCGGGCGGAACAAGCGGCAGGGGCCGCCGCCCCCCGGACTGGGGCATCCGGGGACAAGTGGCTGCCAGACGCCCCGGACGGGCGCATCCGGGACCGAACAAGGAGCACGGGCTCCCACCGGACTGGATCATCCGGGGACAAGCGGCGGGCGAGCGCCACGGACTGAATCATCTGGGTTGGATCAAGCAGCATGAACCCCCACATTCCGGACTGAATCATCCAGGGACAAAGGGCGGCCAGATGCCCCGGACTGGAAAATCCCGGACGGAACAGGCAGCAGGAGCCACCGCACCCGCGACACGAAAGTCGAGACCCACGTGGCCGGCAGACGCCCCGGACTGGAGCATCTGAGGCAGAACAAGAAGGAGCGGCCACAACCACCGGGGCCGCGGAAAGATGGTATGCCGCCCCGGCCAGAAATACCCGGGGCGGATCAACCAGAAGGGGTCCCGACCCCCCGGGCTGGAGTGTCCAGGGGAAAGTGGCGGATGGAGGCGGAGGAAACACGAGGCCGAGACCAGGGTGGTGCAGCGAAGGAGACAAGACCGGAAACAACGCAAAGGACAAGGCTGAGGAAATGCAGGGAGGCAGGGAAGACGACAAGGCCGAGGAGACGCAGGGCAGCAAAGATGAGGACAGGGGTGTGGTGCGGCAGCGAAAGAGACCTATAGATGAGGTCGGGGTGATGCAGAGAAGCAGCCGTGAGGATAAGGCCGGCGTACAGCAAAGAAGCGGAGATCAGGACGAGGCCGCAGAGAGGTAGTGCAAGCATGGGGAGGATAAGGATGTGGTGATGCAGTGAGGTAAACTGTAACAGGGCCAGAGCCCTAGCCCCTTGGGTTCTCCTGGTCTTGGTGTTTGGCGACCATTTCCGCTGATCTCCGCCTGCTGTTTTGGAAAAGCCTTGCTGCTGTTATCCAAAAATCCTGCAAGCAACACCTGAACCCCGTCAGTGGCATGCACGCTCAACACGTTTCATGTCGTCTTTTACATCCTTCTGCCGGAAGTTCATCCATACCCATTGTACGAAAGATTCATAGACCCTTGCCGGGCCTCAGCACTGGCACATACCTGCAGACACGTAACATACAAAGAACAGGGCATGCACCTGGCCCTTTCGTGAATGATCTACTCTACAACATTCGAGAATCGTCTTTATAAATGCGGGCATTCGCAATAATTATAAGTACAGCGTTCAATAGGCTTTTTATACTATAAATCCGTGATTTTCCTAAACTCTGTAGTCAATGCTGACGGTCACATCGCTGATCTGGCAACTGCGTCTCGCGCTTTGCAGCGCGCTCTGTCTCCCAGCGCTCCAGCGCGCTCTGTCGCAAACAATAATAAAATACAAAATATGCAAACGCATATACAAAAAGTAGACAGAAAAATAGAAATATTAAACACGGCGCTGACCATTACGAGGTCTGTGCCGAAGACGGTCGTGGGGCAGCCGGACCGGCGTCACCCCCCTTCTGAGAAGTGAACTGACGGTTTCGGAACAGGCCGTTCACGCACATCCACTCCATCATTTCCACTTCAACTCCTCTCGTCCGCACCCCACACGTACCTTCAAGTGCAACTGCCACTAACGACTCTCGCGGCATGCAACTCTAGCGCATCCGGGTGCATCAGGACTTCGAGAGTGTGGTCACGGATGGTGTAGATCTTGGGCTGGTCCTGTTTGTCCACGGGGCTCTCCGTGGTCGCTCCTACGCCGCTCATACGTCGCTTCGGCAGCCGGCACGCGTGGACGCCCCTTCCTCACGTCGGAGTACTCGCTCCCCAGGTTTGACGAAATCCCTGTGGCGTGGGACGTTGTGCTTGGTCTGTGTGGCTCACGAAGACTTTGCTGGCGACGGCTGTCTTCTACCAAAGCTTCCTCAACGGACACTTCGTTGGCTGGGACATGGGCAGGCACATGTGGTACAGATCTGGACCACATATTTTGCAGTGCCCCGCTGCATCACGAGTATGCCGCTGGTCCTCCGGGATCTCAGGCATTTGAACAATAGGTGCCCACAGCGGCACCGTCTTCGATAGTCGCTGCATGGCGTCTGCTGCATCCTCAACGGACTCTGAGCTCGTTGATCCTGCTTCACTCACCGCGCGAAACTCCATGGACTCCCTTGGACTGGTTGCGAAGAGCTCCTGCAGCGTTGCTCCATCCAAATCCGTCCACAGGGGATGTCTTTCGGCTGCGCTGTCACCGGACTGGTGTTCGTACTCCACATGGCTTCGATTGCCGTTGCCGCGCGCATCCTCAGTGGTTGCAGCGCTGCGTGAATCCCACTCCCTACGCGATGATGGACTCGTTGCACGCGAATCTGAGCTGGGCAGTGGAGAATGAAAGTCACCGTCGTCGTCTGACATGCTGTGTGGCCTGGGCAAGGTGGGTGCAGGACGTGCCAGACCAATGACGAGGTTGGTCGGTCGGTCGGCGGGTCTCTCGGTCAATCTGTCGGTCGCTCGGTCCGTCGGTGCATCGGTCCATCGGTTCGTTGGCGTCAGTCCGTCGGTCCGTCTGTCTGTCCGTCCGTCAGTCCGTCCGTCCGTCCGTCCGTCCGTCCGTCCGTCCGTCCGCCCGTCCGTCCGTCTGTCAGTCCGGCCGTCCTGCATGACCATTTATGAATCTTTCTGTAACAGGGCCAGAGCCCTAGCCCCTTGGGTTCTCCTGGTCTTGGTGTTTGGCGACCATTTCCGCTGATCTCCGCCTGCTGTTTCGGAAAAGCCTTGCTGCTTTTATCCAAAAATCCTGCAAGCAACACCTGAACCCCGTCAGTGGCATGCACGCTCAACACGTTTCATGTCGTCTTTTACATCCTTCTGCCGGAGGTTCATCCATACCCATTGTACGAAAGATTCATAGACCCTTGCCGGGCCTCAGCACTGGCACATACCTGCAGACAGGTAACATACAAAGAACCGGGCATGCACCTGGCCCTTTCGTGAAAGATCTACTCTACAACATTCGAGAATCGTCTTTATAAATGCGGGCATTCGCAATAATTATAACTACAGCGTTCAATAGGCTTTTTATACTATAAATCTGTGATTTTCCTAAACTCTGTAGTCAATGCTGACGGTCACATCGCTGATCTGGCGACCGCGTCCCGCGCTTTGCAGCGCGCTCTGTCTCCAAGCGCTCCAGCGCGCTCTGTCGCAAACAATAATAGAATACAAAATATGCAAAAGCATATATAAAAAGTAGACAGAAAAATAGAAATATTAAACACGGCGCTCACCATTACGAGGTCTGTGCCGAAGATTGTCGTGTGGCAGCCAGACCGGCTTCAAAACAAGAGGCCGAGGCCGAGGTGAAGGAGAGCAACAGCCACAAGGAGAAGGCCATGGCGACGCAGTGCGGCAGCCAAGAGGAGGAGCCCGTGGTGATGCAGTGATGCAAAGACCGGGACGAGGCCGTGGTCATGCAGCGAAGCGGAGACGAGGCCAAGAAGTGCCCAGGACTGGATCATCCGGGGCAAAACAAGAAGGAATGGCCGAAGCACGACGCGAGCATTAACCGGTGCAATAAGACCAGATGCCCCGCACTGGATCATCCGGTGCGGAGTAAGCAGCAGTAGCCGCGGTCCCCCGGACTGGATCATCCAGGGACAAGTGGCGGCCTGGCGCCCCGGACTCGATAATCCGGGGCTGGCAGCCTGTCCGCACAAGAGCTGGGCTCAACAAGCCGCGCTGAGGCGGGCCCTTGACCGGGTATAGCAGGCCAGACGTGAGTGCTGGTAGCTACGCCTCTCCGCACCCCAACCATGCATGAGACTCTCGTACCGCAGGTGGGACAAGAAGGGTGAAGAGGTGCACCCAAAGCCGCCCACCGAGCTAAACCAAGGGCGGAGGCACACACACAACAAAGAGGGCATCAGCATGGACACCAGGACGCAGGCGGGGCACGACAGCAGAGCACTCCATCCATCCAAGCCCTAGCAGGGGTACGTGTGGTGGCGTCCCTGGTAGGCCACAGCCGCAAACCAAAAAAAGAAAAAAAACCCGCACACTGTACTTGTACCCAAACAAAGGTGGAACACATGGGTTGCCCACCCAGCATGCCCCATGGCGCAGATCACACGCACAGCAGCATGTCCGAGCCAGGTATGGGGGGAACAGCAGAAAGAAGGACTCTCGGCAATGAGTGGCGAGGAACAAACGTCAGAAGGGCAATGTGCCATAGAAGGTATGCAAGACGACGTCAAGGACGGCAAGAAAGCAGGCGGTGCAAGCATACCGGACACAGAACACAACTCCCCTCCAAGCCCTAGTGGGGGTACGTGTAGTGGCGTCCGTGCTAGGCCACAGCTGCCTCAACACGCTGTGTTCCCGTGCCTAATCATAGGTGGGCCAAAGGTGCCATGACATGGGAAAAGTGGCCAGACGACCTGGACAGGAACATGCGGAGGAGAACGCGCCGAGTGCGCGGAAGAAGGTGAGTCGATAAGAGCGACCCGTGCAAGGAGCACGAAACGGTCCCTGGATGGATGAGGATCCTGTGGGCCCGCGCCACGGGGTTGCTGGCGGCCCGGTGGGGTATAAACACCGGATGAGGGATGGGAAGGGGGCACGGGGCTAGGAAAGGGGTGTGGCACGTGCCACACAACAGCCCCATGGGATCGGAAAACCACTGGACGTGGGGATTGGGCTGGTGACGGGTGGTTGCGAAGGGGAAAGGGACATGGGATGGGAAGGGAGGCTGATAGCGCTAAACAACAGCCCCCTGGGATTGGGAAACCAGTTGCCATGAAGTGGTGAGCCATGGGCCAACGCTGGGGAGCCTGGCCACGGGAAGTCGAGAAAATGCCCTGAACTCCGGGACGGCCGTAGGGTGTCCGCAGGGGTGAGGTGACCCTGAGGTCCCCGGGTCAATGGCCTAAGTACACGTAGGTTCACGCGTGAGCGGGACTTGGGGGAATGCGGAAAGGGTCGCCCCCTGGCCTCCAGCCGCGGAGGGACGACACCCAAGTGCATCCGGGAGCCAAGTGGGTACTCCAACCCGTGAGGGATGGAGAGTGGTTGAATGTGGTTGACAGAGAGATATGCTCCGCTGTCGGCGAGGGCTATCCACAGGAAACCCGCCCGCAGACGCCCGAAAGGCTGTGCTAGGGGGGGAAGGCCGAAGGATCCTTCGATGGGTGAACGGAAGGAGCTGGGACCGTGAGGGCAGCAACTAAAGGACACCTACCACCGGTCATGCCCAAAGGGAACCTGGTTGAAGTTCTCGGCCGTGATGTGAGAAAGGTATCGCCAGGGGAACTGATGGTGGAGAGGTCTCCTTGCCGCCAGAGGTGGCCACCATGTAAAACAAGCAAGGAGCTGTCAGATGTGGCCGCGGACGCTGCCGCCCTTACGTACTTACTTACTTACTTACTACCACCGGGGGGGTTTTAAGGGCGGGGGTGGTTTATTGCTCCCATGTCTGCACCCCTGCGTCTCGCATGACCTGCCGTGCCCACGCGGACTCCGAGGCTGCGCCATATCCCCTTCTGTGAGTGCCCTGCGCACCTCCTCCGCTGCTGCTTGCCCACAATTCCCCTCCACTGCGCTTAGTGCCCAATAGAGTCATTTGCCGTCTCCTGGTATGACCTTTCGCCACGCACTGTCCGGCATTTTGTCAGGCCTTTCATGCCCCCCGTGCGCACTCGCCAGCACCCTTTGCACCGCTGACGCCACTTAATCTGCGTCGTTCTTGGGATTCCTAAGTCCCCACAGTACCGCGTAGACCCTTGTGTGGTCCACAGGATGCCCGCGTCCAGCAGGCATCCGTCCCAATATTCGGCCAGCTTCCTGTACCCCTCTCCACTTTTGGTTTCCATGTACAGCGTTACCTGGTATCCTTCCTCCGCTGCCAATGCTTCCACCTCCGCTGGTCCTCCCATCTGTCTCCCTTGTGTTGTTGTCTGGATGTACTTCTGCCATGACAACTTCCTCCGGTGGCAGGCATTCCTTGAACATACTCCCCTTGTGTCTACTCTCCAGTCTGGTCACCACCCCTTGCCGTATCATAGCAAACTCTTCTTTTTGCTGTTCGGCCTGCCCTCCAGCGCACACAATACGCGGACTAGGGAGTGGACCTCCTTCCCGTCCATGTACTGCCACCACTGCGTCCCCTCTCCGTTCCCGTGCCCCCTCCACGGCATCTTCTTGCCTCTTCTATGCCCATGCAGCCCTGCGCTGCTGCTCCGCCTCGTTCTCCTCCGCACTCCCCACAATCCCCGCGCCACACGTTGATGGCCTACTGTCATTGGACGTCATACTTTGTTCCGTGTCGCTCCCCGCCACGATTGCCCAAGCGGGGGCCCCCCTTCTGTATTCTCTGTCGCCTTCTTCCCTTGCTTCGCTCCCTCCCACTTCTCCTTCGTTCTCCTACATCACCGTGTACACCCTCTTCTTCGTCCACAGGATTCCTGCCCGTTTTCTGCTCTCCTCTGCATATTCGTTTATCTTCCTGTAGCCTGCTCCAGCCTTTGGCTCCCTGTACACGGTCATCCTGTTCCCTCCTCCCGCTGCCCACGGCTCCACCTCCGGTGGCCCCCCCATCTGTGTCCCTTGTACCATCTTCTGCATGTACCCCTGCCACCCAGTTGACCCTGGTGGCAGCTGCTCCTCCAGCTCCCCTGCTTTCAACCTCTCTTCAACGGTGGCTACGGCCCTGTTCTTACCTTCTTCCCTTCCTCCTGGCTACGTTGGCTCCCTTCGATCACACTCAGCACCCTCCAGAGGAATTTCATTCGGGTGCCCTCCATACTCTGTGCCACAACACCTGCACTGATCCTTTCCCGCGCTCCTTCCATCGCCTGCTCTCTCCGCGCCCATGGGCACGCGGTTTTTATCCGCTGTGCCTCACCAACTTCGCCTTCGACACTCACCGTTTCACCCATCGTCAGCTGGCTGGAGACAGTTTTTCTGCTCCGTCCGCTGGCTTGATCTTGTTTTGTGCTCATTGTGTGTCTCCTGTGTGCACATGAGGGGGTCCTGCCCCCACTGCCCCCAACTTCTGGCTCCCTTCCCAATCCGCCTCCAGTCACTCTCCACACCTGTGCTGTGCGCTGCTCAATCTCCGCCTAACTGAAAAAACATCACCGATCGGGGGTGCTTGTGTACCTACGCAGCCCCTCGAGGACCTGTAGCAAGTGTACTGTCTCCATGACCACCGAACGAGGCTTGTCTTCAAGGGTGCCCCGCTGGTGCAGCTAGTGGGAATCGAACCCATGACTACAGCTGCTTCAGCGGGGCGTCTAGCCGCCAGGGTACTCCTCAGCTGGTCCCATCTGTCGCGTCTTGATTCTCCTCCTTTGCCCCGTGCCCCTGTCTCTCCGCCTTCACATTCTCCTTCTTGGTCCCCCCCTCGCCTCTTGCCCTTTGCCTGCTTTCCCCCTGTGTCCCCCGCCCTGTACGCCTTTTTCCCCGGATGCTCCAGTCGAGGGGGCTGCCTTCTAGTCTGCACACTCCTCCCTGGGTGCTCCAGTCGGAGGGTGCCTCTGGCCTCTTTTCCTCTTTAACCCAAGGCCTGTGTCCGCTTTCTGTTGCCCCGGACGTTCCAATCCGTGACCTCCGGCCACCCTGTTTCCCGTACGCTCAAGTCCGAGCGGGGTTCCTCCTGCTTGCTCCTCCCCTGGCGTTCTTGCTGCCGCTGGCGATGATCTTCTCTGTTGGCTCCTCCTTGCTGCTCAGCCACGGATGGTTCAGCCGGAGGCTGACTGCCTTCAACCCCGGATGCTCCAGTCCGGGGCGTACGCCTTGTCCTCGTCATGGTCATCATCCTTCACCCCCGTCCTCGCTGTCCTGCTGCTCTTGCCCTTGAACTGGTCCTCAGTATCCCCAGGGTGTTCTTGTGTTGGCTGGCTGCTCCTTCTTGTCCCCCTGCTGATGAACCCCCGTCCCTTGGGTTCTTGTTCGTGCCTCCGCTGCTGATAAGTTGATCCCCCTCTTGTTCAGCCTCGGATGATCCAGTCCGGGGCTGCCCGTCTTCCTCCCCGGATGTTCCAGTCTCGGGTTGCGTTCTGCAGTCCCCTGGATGCTCCAGTCCAGGGGCCCCACCTTATTGCCGCATTGATTTCTTCCGGATGACGCAGCCCAGCCCGGGCTGTGGGCTCCTTTTGGCTCTGCGCCCCTCTGGACGTTGCTGTCCAGGGGGCGGCCATGGTGTTTCTTGGCCCCACCCGCCCCGGATACTCCAGTGTGGGTGTTCGGCTCTCTCCTCCGGCTGTCCCTTCATGCAGTGCGTCTTCTCCTTCTTGCTCTGCCCGGCTGACCTTGTCCTGGCCGCTCCTTTGTCCTCTTACTCTCCTCTCTTGTCTTGGTCTTCATCCCCCTCTTCATCGATGGTGTCGTTCGGTTCTTGTTCTTGTCCCCTGGTGCCCAGGGTGATCTTGTGCTGGCTGTTCCTCTCCTGATGACCCTCTATTCCTCGGGGTCTTGTTCTTGCTTCCTCCGTTGATTGGTTGATCACTGCTTTCAGCCTCTCCTTATTGTTCTGTCTTGATGATCCAGTTCGGAGCTGTTCGCTTTCCTCCCCGGATGATCCAGTCCGGGGTTTCGGCCGTCATCCACCTTGGTCCGTCCTCGATGAACCAGTCCAGGTTGGTGGCTCCTCTTGGTTCCACTGCCCTTCCAATGGTACGCCCCCTTGCTTCTTGGCCCCGCCCTGGATGATCCACCCCGGGGCTCGTGGCTCCGCGACGCTCGGGCCAGTCCATCATTGGGTTTGTCCTCTCCTTGTCGCCCTGCCTGACTGACCTTGCCCGTGCTGCTCTTTCATCCCCCTACTCTCTTGCCTTGGCCATCATTTAGCTCCTCACTTATTGTTGCTGTTCTGCTCCTGCTGCTCCTGCCCTTGAACTTCTCCCCGGGGGCCCGGGGACGATCTTGTGTTGGCTGGCTCCTTCTTTGCGACTCATCACTGCTGACCCTCCACCCCGTGCCACTCTTGTTCTTGGTTCCACTGCTGATTAGTTGATCTCTGCTTTTGGCCGCTCCTTCTATTTCCATCCCGGATGATCCTGTGCGGGGCTTCGATCCGAAGCCCGCCGAATGCTCCCGTCCGGCGGGCCCAACTTCTTGCCGCCTTGATCTCTCCCGGATGATCCGGTCCGGGCTGTGGGCCCCCATTGGCTCCTTGGCCCCCCGATTGGCCCGGTCCTCGGGGCCGCAATTGTGATTCTTGGCCTCATGCCTGATGTTCCAGTCCGGGGCGTTTGGCTCTCTGGTCTGGCTGTTCCTTCAGTCGGTGATGTCCTCCTTCTTACTGCGCCCAGCTGACCTTGTGGATGCCGCTTTTTACTGCCCATTGTCTCCTCGCTTATCGTGGTCGTCATCCCCCTTCTTACTTGATGGTGATGGTTGAATCCTGCTGCTCTCGTCTTTGATGTTGTCCTCGGTTGCTCCAGGATGATCTTGTGGCATCTCCTGCATACCATGCCCGGCTGTCCTTGTCCGGGCCGTTCTTGCGTCTCCGATGTCGTCACCTGATTTTGTCGTTCAGGCCCTTCTGCCCTTGTCCTTGATTTTGCCCCCAGTCCCTCCTGGATGTTGACCTTGTGTTGGTTGTCTCCTCCTTCTCAACCCAGTCATTCTTGTCTGGGGCTGCTCGCCTTCCTTCCCGGATGTTCCAGTCCGGGGCTGCGTTCCGCCGCCCCCCGGATGGTCCCGTGCAGGGGGCCCTTCTTGCTGCCTTGATGTCTCCCGGATGACGCAGGCCGGGCTGTTTGCTCTTTTTGGCTCCGCGGCCCTCTGGAAGGTCCAGTTCAGAGGGCCGCGATCGTGCTTTTTGGCCTCGCCCCTGACGTTCCAGTTTGGGGCGTTTGGCTCTCTCCCCAGGGGCGCTCCCTTGTCCCTATTCTCTCTCTCCTTGTCTTGGCCCTCATCTACCTCCTCACTGGCGGTGTTGCTCGTTCCTTGATCTTGTCGCTGCTTGGCCAGGATGATCTTGTGCTTGCTGGCTCTCCCCTGATGATCCTCCTTTCCTTAGGGTCTTGTTCTTGCGTCTGCTGCTGATTAGTAGTTGCCCTACGCTTTCTGCTCCTCCTACTTGTTCAGCCCCGCACGATCTAGTCCTGAGCCTCTCACTTCATCCCTGGGGTGTTCCAGTTCGGGGGATTGGTCTGCTGCCCGTCTTGGTCTTCCCCAGATGATCCAGTCGGCTTAGTGTCTCTTCTTGCCTCCGCGGCCCCTCAAGTGTTCAAGTACAGGGGGCTGCCATCTTATTTCTTGGCCCCGCCCCGGGCGTTCCAGTCCGGGGCTCTGGGCCCACTTCCCCGGTTGATCCAGCTCGGGGTCGTGCGCCGCTCCGCCCTGGAGGCTCCAGTTCGGGGCGTTTGGCTCTCTCCTCCGGCTGATCCTTCATTCCGTGTGTCTTCTCCTTCCTGCTTTGCCCAGCTGACCTTGTCCTGGCCGCTCTTTCGTCCACATACTCTGCTCCCTTATCTCAGTCCTCATCCTCCACCTCACTGATGGTGTTACTTGGTCCTTCATCTTGTCCCCGGTTGCCCAGGATGATCTTGTGCTGGCTGGCCTTCCCCTGTTGATCCTCCATTTCTTGTGGTCTTGTTCTTGCATCCGCTTATGATTAGTTGTTGATCTCCACTTTCTGTTCCTCCCTCTTTTTTAGCCCCGGATCATCCAGTCCGGGGCCGCTCGCCTTCTTCCCCGGATGTTCCAGTCTGGGGCTTCGGTACGCATCCCCCCGGATGCTCCAGTCCAGGGGTTCCGCCTGTTTGCCGTCTTGGTGTTCTCTGGATGATCCAGTCCGGGCTAATGTCTCTTCTTGGCTCCGCGCCGCTCCGGATATTCCACTCCACGGGGCTGCCATCTTGTTTCTTGGCCCCGCCCTGGATATTGCAGTCTCAGGCGCTGGACTCACTCCCCCGGATGATCCAGTCCGGGGTTGTGCGCCGCTCGGCCCTCTATGCTCTAGTCTGGGCCATTTGGCTCTCTCTTGCGGCTGATCCTTCATTCAGTGCGTCTTCTCCTTCCTGCTCTGCCTAGCTAACCTTGTCCAGGGCGCTCTTTCGTCCCCATACTCTCCTCCCTTGTCTTGATATTCATCCCCCTCCTCCCTGATGGTGTTGCTCGGTCCTTGATCTTGTCCCCGGTTGCCCAGGATGATCTTGTGCTGGCTGGCTCTCCCCTGATGATCTTCAATTCTTTGGGGTCTTGTTCTTGCGTCCGCTGCTGATTAGTAGTTGCTCTCCGCCTTCTGCTCCTCCTTCCCGTGCAGCCCCAGATAATCCAGTCCAGGGCCGCTCGCCTTCTTCTCCGGATGTTCCAGTCCGGGGCTTCGGTCCGCCTCTCCCCGGATGCTCCAGTCCAGGGGGTCCGCTTGCTTGCTGTCTTGTTCTTCCCCGGATGATCCAGTCCGGGCTAATGTCTCTTCTTGGCTCCCCGCCGCTCCGGATGTTCCAGTCCAGGGCGCTGCCATCCTGTTTCTTGGCCCCGCTCCAGATGTTTCAGTCCAGGGTTGTGCATTGCTCCGCCCCGGATGCTGCAGTCCGGGGCGCCATTGTCGGTCTGTGCTGTCTTTGGCCGGTGGCTGGTGCCTATGTGTTTGCTCTTTTTTCTAGCGCGCCCTTCGTTGCTCTTCTTCCCCTCGCTGCCTCCTTGTGCTCTTCGTTCTCCACTTTCCCTTCTCTCCCCTCCCTTCTCGCGCTCCCCCTTTCCTCTAAACCGCTGTTCCTCCTGCCCCCCTCCCCTCCCTTTGTTTCCTGCTCCCTCGGTCCCCTCCGGCCGTTGCACTCCCTTTGTGGTGGCTTTGTCTGGGCACACACTCAAGCTCCTAGTCCCTACGCACGCACTTTGCCATGCATTGGGGCACACACACATGTTATTCCTTCTGCGCGTTTAATTCCTTGTTCTTCGTGGCACGTTCTGATGTTCTCATGTTCCTTCCCCCTTTGCACGCACTTTGCTGTGTTCTGGGGCACGCACCCAGGCACCTCGCCTCTACACCTGTACGTTGCCTCTTTTTCTCCCTTTCCCTGTAGCCCGCGGTTGCTCCTGTCCCCCTCTCCTCAGTTTCTTCCTTTCTCCCTCGGTCTCCTCCGGCCGTTGCACTCCCTTTGTGGTGGCTTTGTTGGGACACGCACTCAGGCTCCTAGTCCCTATGTAATTTTCTATGCTTTGGGGCACGCTCACAAGTTATTCCTTTTGCGCGTTTCTTTCCTTGTTCTTTGTTGCATTTCCTCGTGTTCTCATGTTTCTTCCCCCCTCGCACGCACTTTGCTGTGTTTTGGGGCACGTACTCAAGATCTTTGTTTCCACGCATGCACTTTGCCACGTCTGCCGTTCCTCTTATCCTTCCCCCGGTTCTTCCTGCCTTCTTTCCTTTGTAGCCACGTTTGCCACGTGTGTTGCAGCTGTAGACCTCAGCGTTGTGGTCCTTCACGGCTCCTTTGTCCCAATTTAGGCTTGTTCCCCTTGCGCGCCCTATCTTTTGCTTCCTTTGCCTATGCTCGCCTTTTGTCTTGTCTGTGTTGGAGCACGCGCTCAAGCCCCTACTACGCACACACCTTGCTGTGATTTGGGGCATGCACTCAAGGTCACACTTCTTTTGCACGCACGTTGCTATGCTTTTGTGTACTCAAGCTCCTGGCACCTATTACTTTACTCTTTTTCTCTTCCCCTTTGTATCTTTGATTTTTTTTCCCGTATCCTTTGATTTTTTCGGCCTCCAAGAGTAAGGGCGTGTTCATTATCCTCTCCTGCACGCACCTTGCTTTGTCCCCTTGCCTCTTTGGTTTTTTCAGCGCCCAAGAGTAAGCGCTTTTATGCGTTTCCTTACGGCTCCTTTCACCCTTTCTTCGTGTCCCTTCACTCTTTGGGTTTAGCGGGGCCCAAGAGTAAGCGCTTGCTTAAGTTTTTTCTTCCTTCTTTTCGCGTTGCCCTTCCTTTTCATTTCCGTGCACGCACTTTGCGTTGTGTTGAGGCACGCACAAGCACTTTTTCCTCGTTCTCTCTTGTTCTCGGGCACGCACTGTAGCTCTCTAGCTCCTAGCACGTTTTATTACCTTGCACCTTGCTTCCCATACTCATTGATGTTTCAGGTGCGGAAGAGTAAGCGCGTGTTCATTATCTTCTTTTGCACGCCCCTTGCTTTGTCTCTCTGATTCATTGGTCGTTGCGGCGCCCAAGAGTAAGCGCTTTTATGTGTTTCTTGACGGTTCCCTTTACCCATTCTTCCTGTCCCTTCACTCTTTGGTTTCATCAGCGCCCAAGAGTAAGCGCTTGCTCATGTTTCCCCCTTTTTTTTCTCATCCCTTGTCCGTGTTGCCCTCATTTTCCTCTCCGTGCACGCACTTTGCGCTGTGTTCGGGCACGCACAAGCACTTTCCCCTCGTTCTCTTTTGTTGTTCTCGTTGCTTTGCTGTGTGTGCCAATTTTTTGCCGACGTCACCAAACAGCAGCGGAAAATTTGTGGGTGGTTTCTGAGGTCAGAAAAACGATGTTTCTATTGTTTTGTCTGTTCTCTGGACTTTTGTCTTTTTTTTTCTGTTTATCTTTGCCTTCGCGCGCGAGACATCCAACTCTCTTGAACGCACGAGTCCTGCTACGCACGTTACGTCACACTTACCCATACGAGGCGCACCAAATGCCGGCTGCGATGGCAACCACTACAACGGCAGTGGCATACACGACCAACATGGGTGATTCTTTGCGTTATGTGGAGATCCCAACCAAACACTTAGCCTGCCCTGTGTGATACACCCACCCTCCCAGAGATTGTACTGGGTACCCGCCGGCATGCTTGGGTGTCATCGAGCCCCCCCCCCATCATTTGCTCTGAGGAGGGGAGTAAAGCGGTACCCAGGACCCCGTGGCTAAGATGGTGAATATGTAACTTTTCTTCGTCCCACATTGAAGCTCAATGTTTCATACCAGAGTTCATGCTGTCTGCAGTGCCTTGTGAACTGAAATGGGACTGATGTCGTCTGTAAACTTCTTAATCAGTGCAAACGATGCGGAATTTCAATACTCTATTCTGAGGCTGGATTCTTGCTGGAAACCTTTTAAAATCGATTATTCTGAACTGTTTTCCAGTCGCCGTGAGGTCGCCGCTCATCGTGACCTGTGCGCCGACCTGTGCGTGACTTCTGCGCCGACATTCCGTCGCACGTCTTGTTTCGGAGCTTTCTGCTCTTCAGTTGAGGCTTGAAAGGAAGTGGAGGCCTGGATCTGTAGGGCTTGTCCTGTCCATTTATCTGGTGTGCTCGCCAGTTTTTTTCAGTGACGCGTTTCGGAGAAAATGAACGCGCAAGGGCTTTCGTGAACTGACCAAACTCATCAATACCATGGACAATGAGGTCCCTCAGAACTCTACCTTCCCCCGCTTGCGTTCCTTCCATGCCCCTTTCAAATGGGCATATGACTTACGTTGGGGGGGCGGGTTACAAATGTCATTTCGCCCATGGAAGGTTGCAAAAAGAACCCAACTCTTTTGCGTGTGCAAACGCTAACGTTGCGTATTTGTCAGCGTGCACGTAAATCACTGAACACAACGCTCACCACCACCAAAGTCCCAAGGCCACTTTCCAATTCAGAGCTAACCCAAAGATGGCAACACGCATTTCAATGCGTACGAAAACTGGGTCGGCTAAAAAAATCATTTTTTTTCGCAATTCGGGGGCGCCAAGGCTTGTGTTACAAGCCATTGGCGAGTTGAGCCTTGAACCAAGGCATTACAGAAAGTGAAGACCACAACCGACATCGCGTATACCCTGCCTACTGGAAATGGAACACCACTCCTAGATGAACCCTAATGGAACCCCTCCCCAAGTGGTTCAACCGCCATCCCAACTTACTACAATGCTATGTTTGACGCAGAATTCCCTGGGGTTTTAAATAAGGAGGCACCTCTGTGATGCGCACGTACCAGTGGCAACCCAAAGAATCCTGAATATTGTGCTAGTTGTATGAGTTTTGCAACCCCCTAGTGTATGCCTAGTTCAAAACCCTGGCTGAACCACACGCCACACAAACACTTTTTAGGACAATGAGAAACATGACATTGTGTGTTGGCGCAAGTCCAAAAAAGAGAAAAAAGGTAGTAGTTCACACTATTGTGTACGTCAAGTCATTGGAGATCACAAGCCTTGGCACGAGCATGTTCCTCTGTGCCAAAATGCATGATTTTGTACGCGTGCGCTACCATTTGATTCAGCCCCCGCGTCGTTTGACGTCATCATCACGCCATGGTGACGCTACATTATCGTGACGCCCTCCTGACGCCACCCCGACGCCTTTCTTACGCATACTGGTGCATCTTGACGCGCTTCTCACGCCTACACCTCTACCCTGACACACCTGTGACGCCTGCCTGACACCATCCTGACGCCGTCCTGACGCCATCCTGACGCATCCTGACGCCTTCTTGACGCGATTGAACTATTCTGACGTTCCTTGACGCCATCATGACGCCACCTTGACGCCATCCTGACGCTTCCTAACACATATGTGAACGATTCCTGATGCCATCCTGACGCCACCCTGACACCATCCTGACGCCGTCCTGACGCCGTCGTGACGCATCTTGACGACATCCTGTCGCACCGGGCCCTCATCTACTTCGGGCCCCAAACCTAACACTTGGGTGTAACCCTAACTCTAACCTTAGTTAAAGTGTTGCACACAATCATAGATTTCCGAGGAAAAATCATCTTTTTGCCAACCAAGGCACCTATTCCATTTCTGAAGCTTGTCAATCATGTTGCTTCTTTTCAGCCCATGCTATTGCCGATGCAAAATAGGTTTCAATTTACATTCCATATGTCGTCTTTTTGCCCTTTTTTTTGGCGCCACGGATTTTACCAATTCAAAGACATTTTGAACATACAATCTACCTCTGCTGCTGACCTGCCACAAAATGTCCTATCATACCTTCCATACCCATCCCACTTTCGGAAGCTTTCAAGCATGTCGTTTGTGTAGCCCATGCTCTTGCTAGTGCAAAATAGGTTTCAACTTGCATTCCATGCCAAGTCTATGTATGCTTGTATTTGTCACTCCGCGATTTATGACTGCAAAATGGTCCAAAAACCCATGCTACCCCTACTCTTGCGAATGTAGAAATTATCCAATCAAACATTCAATGCCAATTCTATTTCTGAACCATTTCCAGCTTGTTGCCTTTTAAAGCCCATGCTTTTGACGATGCACCACCACTTAGTTCCATGCCGCATCAGCTCACGGCCTTTTTTTGCGTTCTACTAAATTTCAGAAAACATTGAACTAAATAATAAAAAAACCGTTCATTGACCATGCCCACCCTGATTATTCCCCTTTCAAGCCCTGGCATACTATGGTTCAGTGCTATCAAGAATTACTGACAATGGGGTGAGCCATTCTGCTGTTTCGGAATTTTCAGCACCTGTTCAAAAAACTGGATTGCTGTAAGATTTCAAGTAAAAACACCCTCAGATTTCAAGACCCGTGAATCATCTGGATGGTGCACAGCAAAGAACACATGGTTGCCGCAAGTCTCTCACCACGCACATTAGCACCCTCAAAACTGGGCAATCTTGGTTTTGAAAAGGCCAAAAAAACCAGCACGTAATTAACTTCCTTGCCGTTCCAATCGGTGGAAAGCACTTTTGGACCACTTTTCTCTCGCACGAGACATAAAGAACCACACAGAGGAAGTCAAAACTTTATTTTATACATTGTCTTGCTGAACACCCCTTTCTAGCACCTCCTAGTTGGAGCCAAGACTCTGGAGAGGACCACTAGTGAACACTCTATCTAGCAGGTTGAAATGTTTTTCAACACCACTTACATGCACAAAATAGGTTTGAGGTTTGAGGTTTGAGTTTTCGGGTACTAGACAACTTTCGGCTCCGGGGGGCCACCTGGTCGGGCCAGGTGATATCCTCCCCACCAGGACCTAGTGGGGAGCCCCTCATGACACACCTCCTGCCTGGTGGCGGAGGTCCCCAGGTTCACGGGGCTCGGAGCCCAGTCCCTCCCCGGCTCTCCCTTTTCGCCACTTCCCGGTCAGTGTGTTGTTTAACAACCGTAGCTTCAGGCGCTTACCCACTGCGTCGCCTCCCTAATGCGGGGTCGCTCGGGGTGCAGACGCTGCTGGGCCCGTGCGTCATGCTTGTCGCCAGTGGGACGCCCTTGAGCTGGCGCAGAGGCTGCCTAGCCGCCGGGCTGGTGCGTGGCTCGGTGCGCCACTACTTCCTTGGCGGGTGCAGTGCCCTGTTCGTGTGTGCGCGGCGCTCCCGGCGGGTCTGGGGGGTTGGGGCCGGTGCCGGGTTTTGTCTTGTGTCCTCCCCGTTCGCCTCCTCCCGCCGGGCGGTCCCCGCGGTGCGTGTGGCGGGCTGTCCCGTCCGGGTGTCCCTTACCGTCGCCTGCTGGTACGCCATTCCATGCGGTCTGTGCGTTTGGCAGCCTTGGTCCCGTGCCCTTGTGGTATTCCCCGCGTGCCCTTTGCGTGTGTGCGCGCTCGCGCTCTTGCGGCGTCCCTGTCCCTCCTCCCTCCCCGGGTCGGTGTGGCGCGCGCACCTCGCGTCGTTTCGGTGCAAGGCGCCAGTAGGGCCGTTCCATGCGGTCAGTACCCCTCCGCTTTTCCTGCCTCGGTCGCGTGCGCCGTCTAGCTTGTTTTGGGGG